>OX596277.1:371795-1835224 GCA_951394225.1 Harpalus rufipes
GATAACTCTGGGCCAATAATAGCCAGCCGTCACGATAGAATATTTCAACGTTTTATTAGTTTTAGATACCTGTTCCCCTGAAATATTTAACGAAATGATATTTCTTGTATTGCTTATTAATCCAGCAATGATTTTACATAGGTTTCATTTTGTCAGTAACCTTTTTAGGATAACTCTGGGCCAATAATAGCCAGCCGTCACGATAGAATATTTCAACGTTTTATTAGTTTTAGATACCTGTTCCCCTGAAATATTTAACGAAATGATATTTCTTGTATTGCTTATTAATCCAGCAATGATTTTACATAGGTTTCATTTTGTCAGTAACCTTTTTAGGATAACTCTGGGCCAATAATAGCCAGCCGTCACGATAGAATATTTCAACGTTTTATTAGTTTTAGATACCTGTTCCCCTGAAATATTTAACGAAATGATATTTCTTGTATTGCTTATTAATCCAGCAATGATTTTACATAGGTTTCATTTTGTCAGTAACCTTTTTAGGATAACTCTGGGCCAATAATAGCCAGCCGTCACAGATAGAATATTTCAACGTTTTATTAGTTTTAGATACCTGTTCCCCTGAAATATTTAACGAAATGATATTTCTTGTATTGCTTATTAATCCAGCAATGATTTTACATAGGTTTCATTTTGTCAGTAACCTTTTTAGGATAACTCTGGGCCAATAATAGCCAGCCGTCACGATAGAATATTTCAACGTTTTATTAGTTTTAGATACCTGTTCCCCTGAAATATTTAACGAAATGATATTTCTTGTATTGCTTATTAATCCAGCAATGATTTTACATAGGTTTCATTTTGTCAGTAACCTTTTTAGGATAACTCTGGGCCAATAATAGCCAGCCGTCACGATAGAATATTTCAACGTTTTATTAGTTTTAGATACCTGTTCCCCTGAAATATTTAACGAAATGATATTTCTTGTATTGCTTATTAATCCAGCAATGATTTTACATAGGTTTCATTTTGTCAGTAACCTTTTTAGGATAACTCTGGGCCAATAATAGCCAGCCGTCACGATAGAATATTTCAACGTTTTATTAGTTTTAGATACCTGTTCCCCTGAAATATTTAACGAAATGATATTTCTTGTATTGCTTATTAATCCAGCAATGATTTTACATAGGTTTCATTTTGTCAGTAACCTTTTTAGGATAACTCTGGGCCAATAATAGCCAGCCGTCACGATAGAATATTTCAACGTTTTATTAGTTTTAGATACCTGTTCCCCTGAAATATTTAACGAAATGATATTTCTTGTATTGCTTATTAATCCAGCAATGATTTTACATAGGTTTCATTTTGTCAGTAACCTTTTTAGGATAACTCTGGGCCAATAATAGCCAGCCGTCACGATAGAATATTTCAACGTTTTATTAGTTTTAGATACCTGTTCCCCTGAAATATTTAACGAAATGATATTTCTTGTATTGCTTATTAATCCAGCAATGATTTTACATAGGTTTCATTTTGTCAGTAACCTTTTTAGGATAACTCTGGGCCAATAATAGCCAGCCGTCACGATAGAATATTTCAACGTTTTATTAGTTTTAGATACCTGTTCCCCTGAAATATTTAACGAAATGATATTTCTTGTATTGCTTATTAATCCAGCAATGATTTTACATAGGTTTCATTTTGTCAGTAACCTTTTTAGGATAACTCTGGGCCAATAATAGCCAGCCGTCACGATAGAATATTTCAACGTTTTATTAGTTTTAGATACCTGTTCCCCTGAAATATTTAACGAAATGATATTTCTTGTATTGCTTATTAATCCAGCAATGATTTTACATAGGTTTCATTTTGTCAGTAACCTTTTTAGGATAACTCTGGGCCAATAATAGCCAGCCGTCACGATAGAATATTTCAACGTTTTATTAGTTTTAGATACCTGTTCCCCTGAAATATTTAACGAAATGATATTTCTTGTATTGCTTATTAATCCAGCAATGATTTTACATAGGTTTCATTTTGTCAGTAACCTTTTTAGGATAACTCTGGGCCAATAATAGCCAGCCGTCACGATAGAATATTTCAACGTTTTATTAGTTTTAGATACCTGTTCCCCTGAAATATTTAACGAAATGATATTTCTTGTATTGCTTATTAATCCAGCAATGATTTTACATAGGTTTCATTTTGTCAGTAACCTTTTTAGGATAACTCTGGGCCAATAATAGCCAGCCGTCACGATAGAATATTTCAACGTTTTATTAGTTTTAGATACCTGTTCCCCTGAAATATTTAACGAAATGATATTTCTTGTATTGCTTATTAATCCAGCAATGATTTTACATAGGTTTCATTTTGTCAGTAACCTTTTTAGGATAACTCTGGGCCAATAATAGCCAGCCGTCACGATAGAATATTTCAACGTTTTATTAGTTTTAGATACCTGTTCCCCTGAAATATTTAACGAAATGATATTTCTTGTATTGCTTATTAATCCAGCAATGATTTTACATAGGTTTCATTTTGTCAGTAACCTTTTTAGGATAACTCTGGGCCAATAATAGCCAGCCGTCACGATAGAATATTTCAACGTTTTATTAGTTTTAGATACCTGTTCCCCTGAAATATTTAACGAAATGATATTTCTTGTATTGCTTATTAATCCAGCAATGATTTTACATAGGTTTCATTTTGTCAGTAACCTTTTTAGGATAACTCTGGGCCAATAATAGCCAGCCGTCACGATAGAATATTTCAACGTTTTATTAGTTTTAGATACCTGTTCCCCTGAAATATTTAACGAAATGATATTTCTTGTATTGCTTATTAATCCAGCAATGATTTTACATAGGTTTCATTTTGTCAGTAACCTTTTTAGGATAACTCTGGGCCAATAATAGCCAGCCGTCACGATAGAATATTTCAACGTTTTATTAGTTTTAGATACCTGTTCCCCTGAAATATTTAACGAAATGATATTTCTTGTATTGCTTATTAATCCAGCAATGATTTTACATAGGTTTCATTTTGTCAGTAACCTTTTTAGGATAACTCTGGGCCAATAATAGCCAGCCGTCACAATAGAATATTTCAACGTTTTATTAGTTTTAGATACCTGTTCCCCTGAAATATTTAACGAAATGATATTTCTTGTATTGCTTATTAATCCAGCAATGATTTTACATAGGTTTCATTTTGTCAGTAACCTTTTTAGGATAACTCTGGGCCAATAATAGCCAGCCGTCACGATAGAATATTTCAACGTTTTATTAGTTTTAGATACCTGTTCCCCTGAAATATTTAACGAAATGATATTTCTTGTATTGCTTATTAATCCAGCAATGATTTTACATAGGTTTCATTTTGTCAGTAACCTTTTTAGGATAACTCTGGGCCAATAATAGCCAGCCGTCACAATAGAATATTTCAACGTTTTATTAGTTTCAGATACCTGTTCCCCTGAAATATTTAACGAAATGATATTTCTTGTATTGCTTATTAATCCAGCAATGATTTTACATAGGTTTCATTTTGTCAGTAACCTTTTTAGGATAACTCTGGGCCAATAATAGCCAGCCGTCACGATAGAATATTTCAACGTTTTATTAGTTTTAGATACCTGTTCCCCTGAAATATTTAACGAAATGATATTTCTTGTATTGCTTATTAATCCAGCAATGATTTTACATAGGTTTCATTTTGTCAGTAACCTTTTTAGGATAACTCTGGGCCAATAATAGCCAGCCGTCACGATAGAATATTTCAACGTTTTATTAGTTTTAGATACCTGTTCCCCTGAAATATTTAACGAAATGATATTTCTTGTATTGCTTATTAATCCAGCAATGATTTTACATAGGTTTCATTTTGTCAGTAACCTTTTTAGGATAACTCTGGGCCAATAATAGCCAGCCGTCACAATAGAATATTTCAACGTTTTATTAGTTTTAGATACCTGTTCCCCTGAAATATTTAACGAAATGATATTTCTTGTATTGCTTATTAATCCAGCAATGATTTTACATAGGTTTCATTTTGTCAGTAACCTTTTTAGGATAACTCTGGGCCAATAATAGCCAGCCGTCACGATAGAATATTTCAACGTTTTATTAGTTTTAGATACCTGTTCCCCTGAAATATTTAACGAAATGATATTTCTTGTATTGCTTATTAATCCAGCAATGATTTTACATAGGTTTCATTTTGTCAGTAACCTTTTTAGGATAACTCTGGGCCAATAATAGCCAGCCGTCACAATAGAATATTTCAACGTTTTATTAGTTTTAGATACCTGTTCCCCTGAAATATTTAACGAAATGATATTTCTTGTATTGCTTATTAATCCAGCAATGATTTTACATAGGTTTCATTTTGTCAGTAACCTTTTTAGGATAACTCTGGGCCAATAATAGCCAGCCGTCACGATAGAATATTTCAACGTTTTATTAGTTTTAGATACCTGTTCCCCTGAAATATTTAACGAAATGATATTTCTTGTATTGCTTATTAATCCAGCAATGATTTTACATAGGTTTCATTTTGTCAGTAACCTTTTTAGGATAACTCTGGTCCAATAATAGCCAGCCGTCACGATAGAATATTTCAACGTTTTATTAGTTTTAGATACCTGTTCCCCTGAAATATTTAACGAAATGATATTTCTTGTATTGCTTATTAATCCAGCAATGATTTTACATAGGTTTCATTTTGTCAGTAACCTTTTTAGGATAACTCTGGGCCAATAATAGCCAGCCGTCACGATAGAATATTTCAACGTTTTATTAGTTTTAGATACCTGTTCCCCTGAAATATTTAACGAAATGATATTTCTTGTATTGCTTATTAATCCAGCAATGATTTTACATAGGTTTCATTTTGTCAGTAACCTTTTTAGGATAACTCTGGGCCAATAATAGCCAGCCGTCACGATAGAATATTTCAACGTTTTATTAGTTTTAGATACCTGTTCCCCTGAAATATTTAACGAAATGATATTTCTTGTATTGCTTATTAATCCAGCAATGATTTTACATAGGTTTCATTTTGTCAGTAACCTTTTTAGGATAACTCTGGGCCAATAATAGCCAGCCGTCACAATAGAATATTTCAACGTTTTATTAGTTTTAGATACCTGTTCCCCTGAAATATTTAACGAAATGATATTTCTTGTATTGCTTATTAATCCAGCAATGATTTTACATAGGTTTCATTTTGTCAGTAACCTTTTTAGGATAACTCTGGGCCAATAATAGCCAGCCGTCACGATAGAATATTTCAACGTTTTATTAGTTTTAGATACCTGTTCCCCTGAAATATTTAACGAAATGATATTTCTTGTATTGCTTATTAATCCAGCAATGATTTTACATAGGTTTCATTTTGTCAGTAACCTTTTTAGGATAACTCTGGGCCAATAATAGCCAGCCGTCACGATAGAATATTTCAACGTTTTATTAGTTTTAGATACCTGTTCCCCTGAAATATTTAACGAAATGATATTTCTTGTATTGCTTATTAATCCAGCAATGATTTTACATAGGTTTCATTTTGTCAGTAACCTTTTTAGGATAACTCTGGGCCAATAATAGCCAGCCGTCACGATAGAATATTTCAACGTTTTATTAGTTTTAGATACCTGTTCCCCTGAAATATTTAACGAAATGATATTTCTTGTATTGCTTATTAATCCAGCAATGATTTTACATAGGTTTCATTTTGTCAGTAACCTTTTTAGGATAACTCTGGGCCAATAATAGCCAGCCGTCACAATAGAATATTTCAACGTTTTATTAGTTTTAGATACCTGTTCCCCTGAAATATTTAACGAAATGATATTTCTTGTATTGCTTATTAATCCAGCAATGATTTTACATAGGTTTCATTTTGTCAGTAACCTTTTTAGGATAACTCTGGGCCAATAATAGCCAGCCGTCACAATAGAATATTTCAACGTTTTATTAGTTTTAGATACCTGTTCCCCTGAAATATTTAACGAAATGATATTTCTTGTATTGCTTATTAATCCAGCAATGATTTTACATAGGTTTCATTTTGTCAGTAACCTTTTTAGGATAACTCTGGGCCAATAATAGCCAGCCGTCACGATAGAATATTTCAACGTTTTATTAGTTTTAGATACCTGTTCCCCTGAAATATTTAACGAAATGATATTTCTTGTATTGCTTATTAATTCAGCAATGATTTTACATAGGTTTCATTTTGTCAGTAACCTTTTTAGGATAACTCTGGGCCAATAATAGCCAGCCGTCACAATAGAATATTTCAACGTTTTATTAGTTTTAGATACCTGTTCCCCTGAAATATTTAACGAAATGATATTTCTTGTATTGCTTATTAATCCAGCAATGATTTTACATAGGTTTCATTTTGTCAGTAACCTTTTTAGGATAACTCTGGGCCAATAATAGCCAGCCGTCACGATAGAATATTTCAACGTTTTATTAGTTTTAGATACCTGTTCCCCTGAAATATTTAACGAAATGATATTTCTTGTATTGCTTATTAATCCAGCAATGATTTTACATAGGTTTCATTTTGTCCGTAACCTTTTTAGGATAACTCTGGGCCAATAATAGCCAGCCGTCACGATAGAATATTTCAACGTTTTATTAGTTTTAGATACCTGTTCCCCTGAAATATTTAACGAAATGATATTTCTTGTATTGCTTATTAATCCAGCAATGATTTTACATAGGTTTCATTTTGTCAGTAACCTTTTTAGGATAACTCTGGGCCAATAATAGCCAGCCGTCACGATAGAATATTTCAACGTTTTATTAGTTTTAGATACCTGTTCCCCTGAAATATTTAACGAAATGATATTTCTTGTATTGCTTATTAATCCAGCAATGATTTTACATAGGTTTCATTTTGTCAGTAATTTTTTTAGGATAACTCTGGGCCAATAATAGCCAGCCGTAACGATAGAATATTTCAACGTTTTATTAGTTTTAGATACCTGTTCCCCTGAAATATTTAACGAAATGATATTTCTTGTATTGCTTATTAATCCAGCAATGATTTTACATAGGTTTCATTTTGTCAGTAACCTTTTTAGGATAACTCTGGGCCAATAATAGCCAGCCGTCACGATAGAATATTTCAACGTTTTATTAGTTTTAGATACCTGTTCCCCTGAAATATTTAACGAAATGATATTTCTTGTATTGCTTATTAATCCAGCAATGATTTTACATAGGTTTCATTTTGTCAGTAACCTTTTTAGGATAACTCTGGGCCAATAATAGCCAGCCGTCACGATAGAATATTTCAACGTTTTATTAGTTTTAGATACCTGTTCCCCTGAAATATTTAACGAAATGATATTTCTTGTATTGCTTATTAATCCAGCAATGATTTTACATAGGTTTCATTTTGTCAGTAACCTTTTTAGGATAACTCTGGGCCAATAATAGCCAGCCGTCACGATAGAATATTTCAACGTTTTATTAGTTTTAGATACCTGTTCCCCTGAAATATTTAACGAAATGATATTTCTTGTATTGCTTATTAATCCAGCAATGATTTTACATAGGTTTCATTTTGTCAGTAACCTTTTTAGGATAACTCTGGGCCAATAATAGCCAGCCGTCACGATAGAATATTTCAACGTTTTATTAGTTTTAGATACCTGTTCCCCTGAAATATTTAACGAAATGATATTTCTTGTATTGCTTATTAATCCAGCAATGATTTTACATAGGTTTCATTTTGTCAGTAACCTTTTTAGGATAACTCTGGGCCAATAATAGCCAGCCGTCACGATAGAATATTTCAACGTTTTATTAGTTTTAGATACCTGTTCCCCTGAAATATTTAACGAAATGATATTTCTTGTATTGCTTATTAATCCAGCAATGATTTTACATAGGTTTCATTTTGTCAGTAACCTTTTTAGGATAACTCTGGGCCAATAATAGCCAGCCGTCACGATAGAATATTTCAACGTTTTATTAGTTTTAGATACCTGTTCCCCTGAAATATTTAACGAAATGATATTTCTTGTATTGCTTATTAATCCAGCAATGATTTTACATAGGTTTCATTTTGTCAGTAACCTTTTTAGGATAACTCTGGGCCAATAATAGCCAGCCGTCACGATAGAATATTTCAACGTTTTATTAGTTTTAGATACCTGTTCCCCTGAAATATTTAACGAAATGATATTTCTTGTATTGCTTATTAATCCAGCAATGATTTTACATAGGTTTCATTTTGTCAGTAACCTTTTTAGGATAACTCTGGGCCAATAATAGCCAGCCGTCACGATAGAATATTTCAACGTTTTATTAGTTTTAGATACCTGTTCCCCTGAAATATTTACCGAAATGATATTTCTTGTATTGCTTATTAATCCAGCAATGATTTTACATAGGTTTCATTTTGTCAGTAACCTTTTTAGGATAACTCTGGGCCAATAATAGCCAGCCGTCACAATAGAATATTTCAACGTTTTATTAGTTTTAGATACCTGTTCCCCTGAAATATTTAACGAAATGATATTTCTTGTATTGCTTATTAATCCAGCAATGATTTTACATAGGTTTCATTTTGTCAGTAACCTTTTTAGGATAACTCTGGGCCAATAATAGCCAGCCGTCACGATAGAATATTTCAACGTTTTATTAGTTTTAGATACCTGTTCCCCTGAAATATTTAACGAAATGATATTTCTTGTATTGCTTATTAATCCAGCAATGATTTTACATAGGTTTCATTTTGTCCGTAACCTTTTTAGGATAACTCTGGGCCAATAATAGCCAGCCGTCACGATAGAATATTTCAACGTTTTATTAGTTTTAGATACCTGTTCCCCTGAAATATTTAACGAAATGATATTTCTTGTATTGCTTATTAATCCAGCAATGATTTTACATAGGTTTCATTTTGTCCGTAACCTTTTTTAGGATAACTCTGGGCCAATAATAGCCAGCCGTCACGATAGAATATTTCAACGTTTTATTAGTTTTAGATACCTGTTCCCCTGAAATATTTAACGAAATGATATTTCTTGTATTTCTTATTAATCCAGCAATGATTTTACATAGGTTTAATTTTGTCCGTAATCTTTTTAGGATAACTCTGGGCCAATAATAGCCAGCCATCACGATAGAATATTTCAACGTTTTATTAGTTTTAGATACCTGTTCCCCTGAAATATTTAACGAAATGATATTTCTTGTATTGCTTATTAATCCAGCAATGATTTTACATAGGTTTCATTTTGTCAGTAACCTTTTTAGGATAACTCTGGGCCAATAATAGCCAGCCGTCACGATAGAATATTTCAACGTTTTATTAGTTTTAGATACCTGTTCCCCTGAAATATTTACCGAAATGATATTTCTTGTATTGCTTATTAATCCAGCAATGATTTTACATAGGTTTCATTTTGTCAGTAACCTTTTTAGGATAACTCTGGGCCAATAATAGCCAGCCGTCACAATAGAATATTTCAACGTTTTATTAGTTTTAGATACCTGTTCCCCTGAAATATTTAACGAAATGATATTTCTTGTATTGCTTATTAATCCAGCAATGATTTTACATAGGTTTCATTTTGTCAGTAACCTTTTTAGGATAACTCTGGGCCAATAATAGCCAGCCGTCACGATAGAATATTTCAACGTTTTATTAGTTTTAGATACCTGTTCCCCTGAAATATTTAACGAAATGATATTTCTTGTATTGCTTATTAATCCAGCAATGATTTTACATAGGTTTCATTTTGTCAGTAACCTTTTTAGGATAACTCTGGGCCAATAATAGCCAGCCGTCACGATAGAATATTTCAACGTTTTATTAGTTTTAGATACCTGTTCCCCTGAAATATTTAACGAAATGATATTTCTTGTATTGCTTATTAATCCAGCAATGATTTTACATAGGTTTCATTTTGTCAGTAACCTTTTTAGGATAACTCTGGGCCAATAATAGCCAGCCGTCACAATAGAATATTTCAACGTTTTATTAGTTTTAGATACCTGTTCCCCTGAAATATTTAACGAAATGATACTTTTTGTATTGCTTATTAATCCAGCAATGATTTTACATAGGTTTAATTTTGTCAGTAACCTTTTTAGGATAACTCTGGGCCAATAATACCCAGCCGTCACGATAGAATATTTCAACGTTTTATTAGTTTTAGATACCTGTTCCCCTGAAATATTTAACGAAATGATATTTCTTGTATTGCTTATTAATCCAGCAATGATTTTACATAGGTTTCATTTTGTCCGTAAACTTTTTAGGATAACTCTGGGCCAATAATAGCCAGCCGTCACGATAGAATATTTCAACGTTTTATTAGTTTTAGATACCTGTTCCCCTGAAATATTTAACGAAATGATATTTCTTGTATTGCTTATTAATCCAGCAATGATTTTACATAGGTTTCATTTTGTCAGTAACCTTTTTAGGATAACTCTGGGCCAATAATAGCCAGCCGTCACGATAGAATATTTCAACGTTTTATTAGTTTTAGATACCTGTTCCCCTGAAATATTTACAATTAAAACGTAGAAGACGTTAATTTTAAATGAAATTTGTGTACAAAGCAGATTGGCGCACCCAGCAATGGGTAATATGCCGTGATGATATATGTACAGTAAAATTTTTGAAAGATGTCCGATCAAGGTCGTCTACGAATTGTATCAATTCAGATTTTTGCTCCGCCCATTCTGACAAATTCAGTAGTGTCGTTTGCTTAGTTTTTATGAGGGTACATAAGATACTACTGTTATTTTTTTATTATAAAAATATATGTTACAATAAAAGCATTCAAAATTCAAAAATAATTCAACTGGTAAGTTTATTAGCAAATGTAAAACCAAATATGTGAAAAATAAGATAATGACACAATGTCAATGTTAGAGATACTGACATAAAAGAACGTTATTCGTACGGCTATGAATCAAGGTAATGTATCTGAATTAATATATAAACTTACGGTACAGCGAAAGTATTATTATGGAATGTCTAAACTTAGTCGATCCAATATGAATTTTTGAAAGACAAGCGTGTTATATCCATCCTTATCGCACACGCTTAAAGCCTTTGTAAAGGAGGGGGATAAATGTATGCCAATTTGTTAATTCGCTCATGATACAGATGACCTTGATCGGACATCTTTCAAAATTTTTACTGTATATTTTACATATATTATTTTATTTATTTAAAAATCTGATCGCGAAGCCCTCGTTTTCAATTTAGCGTTGCAAGCAGTGACGTACAGGTAAATTTAGCCGGGGGTAAAAATCCAAGCATTCGCTTGAATGTAAATTTACATATTCCATATTTGCAAAACGGCGGTGATATTAATTTAAGGTAGATATTGCTGAATTTATATAAACAACCTTGTGTATTGGCTGCGTGACTTGTTTGCGAATTTCTCGCAAATCTCAATAAGCCAGCCCTATCACAACACACAGGATTCAATTTACATAAAATCTACAACATATGTATGAGATCGCATAGGGATAAAGATTTTCTATGAAAGTTAACGCGACAAAGACACGAGTTACCTAATACCTAATAATACAATCTAGTAGTTATTAAAAATTGTACACCTTCGCAACAAACGTCAAAGACATCTTTACTGGTCCATTTTAACATCTCTTTTGAGATTGCGTGCATTAATCGTGACAACTCTCAAGTTGATGTGATATACACAGATTTTAAAAAGGCTTTCGACGGTGTTTCAACCTCTTCATTAATGACATGGTGAATTGTGTTTAACATCCTTTAATACTTCTGTATGCCGATGACATAAAAATTTATAAAACTATCAACTCTATTAATCTTACAAAACGACATCAACAACATTTTAAAATGGTCCCACAACTCAAAATTGTTCTTTAATTACAGCAAATGTAATGAGTTACTTTGTAAAAAATACGTTTACACTTATGCATATCACGTGGAAACTAATTCGCTTGAGAAAGTAACTCAGTTGGGATTATATTTGACACAAAACTAACATTTAATGTACACATTACTTGTAAGATCATTCTACAAAAATCTTAGATTTGTAATTAGAAATTGTTGGTCTTTCTGTAAAACAACTACACTAAAAAGCTTGTATTGTGCATTTATCCGCTCTAAGCTAGAAATATTGTCTACAAGTTTGGAATCCAATATATCAAAAATATATATCTGTCCAGCATAAATTCATCAAATATTGTTATTTTAAAATACATGGACAATATCCTAATTTTACCCATGAGTATTCTGTTTTATTGCCTGAAGTGAACTTGAAGTGAAGTGCCATTAAGTAGCAGAAGAAATTTACAATTATCTCTCTACTTATACAAATTAATTAATAATTGTATTGATGACCCATGCAGTCTTGAGCTAATACCATTTCACGTTCCACGCTTCAAGAAATAAAGTACCATTTCATTGTGAGCTAGGACTAATTATGAATTGAAATCTCCAATAAGACAACTCTGTGTAGCATATAACAGGGTATCATGTACTATTGACATTGGCATATTTGGCGACTCCTTATCTAAATTTAAGTTACTTGTTAAATTTCTTATGTTTATCAATTAATTAATGTACTTACTGTTCCAGCACATTCATTTTACCTCTCGCTAAGAGAGGTACTGGATTCATGCTAAAAATCGCATATTTAGATTTTAGTGAATAAGTACGTTTTAAGGTGCCTACAATCCGATTTTAACATTTTTACGATGATATCTGTGTGTGTATGTGTGTGGATGTATGTGTGTGTGAAGAACGAAAGAAGAAATATAACTTCAATTATTTATTCGTTACTTATAGGGCGCGAGCAGTCATGTGACTTTGTTGGCCTTGGCAAGCAGATATGAAGATCCGTGTTAGAATGATGGCTAGAAGTTATTTACATGTCAAAATTGTCATAATTTTTCATTATTATTTTTTTAAATATTCTGATATTTGTCATCAATAGTATGGAATATGTCGAGGAAAATAATCCACATAGATTTGGAAAATCATAATGTTTTGAATGAAAACTTATGATACTTGACACCTATGTACATTATTACTAGCTGTCCAACAAAATCACATGACTGCTCGCGTCCTATGCAACATAAAATGAAAATAGCGAGAGGTATTGTGCAGGCCACAACAGATTTTTATATTTGTATATCATATGATCGTCCTGTAATTGGGATCTTGTATGTTGTTTGATCGATTTATTAATAAATAAATAAATAAACATCTCTCCGTGTGTTGTAATTTTGGAACCGAGTATTCTTCCACGGTAATCTCGGAAATATTTTAATTGCTTCCTTGTAATAAGACGTTGTTCTGGTACGTAGGTGGTCTGGTAATATATGCACAAGGAATAAACACAGTACATACTGTAGAGAATAGCTATTATTATAAGTTTTCTACAAAGTAATAGCTCGTAGCTATGCTCGTATGTACGCCCAAAAGTGCTGCAAGAACAAACTTCAAGTAATTATAGGTATACGGCGGAGTTTGAGTTTCATAGTGTTTACATACTCTAATCATTGGTTTAGCTATTGTTTTTACTTAGCCTTGGACCATATTTTATATTTTAATTGACGGAACTAATGTGAAGTAATACGCAGTAACAAATAAATAAAACTGTATATGTTTACAAAGAGAAAACCATTAACTAACTCTGAGTGTTTGGTCGAGAATCTGGGAACCCGAGTTTCGATCCCAACCAACACCAAAATAATTTAGAATTTAAACTCTATAACTTCTTCAATGATTCTTTATTAATGATAACATGTTTCTTATTGGAGTAAACATTCATTATTTAATTCTCTTTTACAAAAAAAATCTGATGTGGCCAGCACAATACCTTCCGTCAATCCTGTGTATTTTGTATAAATTCCATACATAAATTTTCTTGCAAGATTCTAAATTTCCAGTAAAATTATTTCATAAACAAACTATGCAAATTACACTTGACGCTGACTTCTTCTTCTTTAGCTTTTCCCATTCGTTAGGGGTCGCTATTTTTGCGTGTCGTTCTCATTCAATTCCTTTTCTCTCAAGTCTGCCGCAATACAGTCCCTCCATCTTATCTTTGGTCTTCCTCTCTTTCTTCAAACCATTCTTGTTCCAATATAATTCTTCATTTCTCCTCATGACATGTTCAAACCAATGTAATCGTCTTTCTTGTATCTTTCTAGAAACTTGTAACACTAGAGTTATTTTCTTACCGTATCTTTCCGTGTTTCCCCAACATCTACTTCAACATCCTCATCTCTGCCACATTAATTTACTTTTTAATGATACTAACATCTGTCAATTTTGAATTATTTGAATATATTAGTAGTTTCCATGTTTAGCATAGCTGGCTGAATTATAAAATTTAATTTCTTTAAAATTCTTTAACTCTGTATCTATTTAATATGAAGTATAAAATGTAATCAAATTGTATTAAGAATAATATATTCTTTAAGTTATAATAACGTTAAATGTCAATAAATCAAATTTAACTGTTAAATCTTCAAATGAGGCTACATCCGGTTCACCAATTATAACCAAAATCTAATCACTTGTTTTTCTGGATGCAAACTTGAGGAATACGAAAAATTATAATTTTTGGAATCGTGGTATTGAAGTTATGCGATCCGAAACTTTTGTCACACACACACACAGACACACACACACACACACACACACACATACATACATACAGACATCATCGTAAAAATGGTAAAATCGTATTATAGGGACCCTAAAACATGCTTATTCACTAAAAACTCATCATTGAATTTTTTGACCAAAGACAATACCTTCCTTACCTAAAAGTGACGGAAGTTAAAAACTGTTATGGCTATCACAATACGTCTAACCCTTTCCATTGTGGTATATAGGTATATAAGTATTGTATTTAACCTTTGTACACACAAAAAATTCTAATTACACCTAATCTTTATATTTACGTATTTTCTATAATTTTAAATTCATTCTATGAGCAAGTTTTCTCCATTTCTTCTAAATATTCGAAATTCTTCCAATTCATTGACGGGACTGGCGATATTTCTGAAGGATTCATGTACTATACCTATAATTTTAAAAATATAATTAGTAATACAATAAGAAATATTAACGATCGTTCCCAGGTTACCATGGGACTGTGAGATTTACTACAACAGATTATTTTATAGATTATATTTCTATATCTTTAAATCAATAGAATTTTTTTTAAATGTGTCGGATAGAGAATTTTATGTTTTTTAAATATTTGTAATTTTTTAGAAAATAATATTTAGAAGATTTTTGTTAAAAAAATCAATACTTCCAGTTGTCCAATTGTTACCAAAATCTAGTTAACTTTTCCTATTACTGTTAGTCTTTAGTCTTATAGAATTTGAGAAATAATACCTCCAACATTCACACACAAATGTGAAAAATGTTGATTATATCTTTTACATATGTATTTTTAGCTTGTAACTTTTGAAAATGAAACATATAGCCGGTATGGCATCCAAAAGCAAATATTCGGAAAATTTAATAATCCCTGTTCAAAGAATCAACGATGATAATAAAAAGAGAACATTCTAGAGGAAAAATTTGTAATATAAGTTTATTTTATTGATTGGAAGACTTGCAAAGAAAATAATTCAATCGACTTTGTATCCTACATGCTTCTAATTAAAGAGAACATCTCGGCAGAAAAAGTAAACAAACAATTTCTTTTATAAAAACATCTAAAATGAACTTCAAACACTAGCAGTATTAATAACCGTTCAAATATTTTCTCTGCTGCAAAATTAGTTGCAGTGAAGAGAAACTACTACAACTAACAATTGAGTAGTTAGATACACTCTCTATGTAGCAATTTTCCCAGTTTGAATGCGGTAGTATCCTCAAGACAAAATACATATTCAATAGACAGAGAAATTACTTAGCCTGTCTAAGATAATAACATACTTTTACTTGCGCTTTTTGCAAAAATGTTTTTATTATGAAGATACGTTTTACGGCACATCAAAAATAGAAAATAGAGAAGCACATTACACTACAATCTAATTAGGGTTAGTTAAATTGCTATCTCTTATTTTATGCATGAATGGTACATTTTTATTTGTAATAACTTTAAAACAACAGTATTTATATATTTTAATAGTTTAATACGAGTATGTGGTTTTATTTATGCTTGAGCAATTTTTACCTCCCGCTACCCTTGGTAAGGGAGGTATAGGGATCGTGCTAAAATTTACATATCAAAATTTTGGTAAATGACCACGTTTTAATGTCCCTGCAATCAGTGGCGGATTTAAGGAAAAAGGCCCAGGGCGCAAAGTATTTGAGGGTCCAGGTAGTAGCGCAGTTGGATCTTACTTTTTTCTTTTCTAATCTCTAAAAATGCGCATGCGGGTTTTTTTTTTCATTCAAGAGATGTGCAAATGCATGTGGGCCCAAGCCTATTTTAACATTTCTGGTAGGGTTGGATGGAAAATGTATGATAAAAAAAAAGTTTGAACCTCCAACCCCACCCCCCCTCTCCAGCATATATACGTCGGTGGTAATACTTACAATAGCCACAGTACACCGAAAACAATTCTACATGGAGGATACTTGCGCACAGTGCGGTTCACTTTAAGAAGAAACACTTCATTGCAATGCAATGGAAACCCACATTTCATTTCATACGTCATATTAATTAAACATGAAAAATGAGCATTTCTTATTTACATTTTATTTTGCTCAATGAAAATATATTTATTTGTAAATTTTATGTTTGATGATGGCCCGATGCCTTTTCAGACGAGGGCCCAGGGAGCACGTGTCCCGATGCTTACCGTTAAATCCGCCACTGCTTACAATCCAATTTTAACATTTTCACGATGATGTCTGTGTGTATGTGTGTGTGTGTGTGTGTGTGTGTGTGTGTGTGCATCCTCTGTATGCTGTAACTCAAATATAAAATGCATTTACTTAAAGTTTTGTAATACTTAATAATTAAGTGTTAACACTTACTCGAAAGTTCAGTCAAACAGCATTTATTCTTACTATGGCAACATTTTCGGTGCACACCTTCTTCAGGGTAGTAAAATGTTACAAATTGTTACAATTCATGTACACAAAATACATTCGTACAAAACATTCAGTTAATTTATTAAACATCGTACAAAAAATTCAAAGAGCATACACACATCCATTTGCTTTAAAAAACGACAACCGAATAATACGGAAAATGGCCGGAAATATCCTGTGTAAGGATTCTGGTGACATCATTGATACGGACTCCTATTCGTCGTATTTACACCAATAATAATGTAGCAAGTTGTAGGAATCAACACAGAACAAGACGGCAAACAAATTTCAGGATTTTGGAATATGCCAATCTATGTCCTTCCATCGACGATTTTTTATTTTCTACTGAAATTCAAGGTGTGGTGTGCAACCTGTAGGTATCAATACTGTTGGTGTTGTACCAAAAAAGATCGCTGATTTTCTTGGTGTTCCCAATGCTAGTGAGTACACAGGCCACTGTTTTAGACGGTGCTATATATCAACGCTCAAAAGACATGTGGGTTGACGTTCTACTTCTGTTGCCGAGGCATATATAGAGAATACTATAGAAAATAAAAAGGAAATCGGAAAGAAGATTCTAGGGGAGAAAGAAAACACAGTCAAGAAGCTGAAACTATTCACAAATAATATTGTGGATACTGAATTATCTTCACCTGGAACAAACGGTTCTCCAGGAGGAAGAAAAACCGATCGTTAAATCTTCAAATAATATTGAATTTAGTAATTTAACATCATGTATCATAAATATTTATAATAAATAAATAATTAATTATCAATTTCTTCAATTTTTCTTTACTGTAATTACTTTTAAGCACTAGTGCGCAAAACAGGGTCATTTCGATACTAAAATAACAATCGACAAGACGTCATTATGAAACGAAATTATAAAAATACATTTTTGAAATGATTGTCATCTCTGTTAGATCACCAACAAATTTCCTCTGATACTAGCGTAAAGTCGAATCGTATTGTCCGCTGTCTCTCCATCCTAATATTGATTAGCATCGACTGTGAGGTGCGTCTGCTTAGATGTGGCGTAATAATTAGTCTTGTAACCTCCCTCTGTTATGTGTGTCTCTGTGTGTAGTGCAAATGCGTTGTTGTGAGAACGCGTTACCCGTTACAGGACACACTGACACGTTACGGAAATTAGTGAAGTGGATACAGCAGTTTGTGTATAATTATAGTCAAGTTCTGCCCGCCTACCACAGTACCTGTCCGGCTCTGACAAAATGCAGGGCAGGACGGAGAAGAAATTGAAAATTGTACCAATTATATATCAACCAAGATGCAGGATAGACACTATAAGTTCGAAGAGAAAGACATGACCTCTCTTCTCTTCTTAAATGTTTTATTATTTCAAACTTAATATTTGATACGAAGCATGACGCATCTTAGTAGGTATTCGGGCGCGGTTAGTCTTCAAGACTCCTATGATTGGGCCGGGTTTAAATTTCATTGTGCCGGATCTAAATTTAATAAGAGTCTACAAATAAGAAATTACTTTTAAGTGAAACCTAATCCCTGTGAACAAGAATTGTCTCAGGTAGACTTTTTACTCCTTCATGGGGGGCAGAACCACCAGAGCTAAGACGCCATGAAGCAAATGCATGTATATGAGCAAAATTACGTCGACCAGACAAACGTTTGTAGTCAAGAAAACCAATATGGACCCACGCAGATGAATGCAACTTTAATATTAAAGATGAATGGCGACAAAAGTGGAATGATGCTTCAATAAACCGTCAAGAACTTATCGATCCTACAATTAGACTACCAGGTTTCGAACTAAAAAGGATTTTTTTATAGTAATATATATATTTAACACGGACTATATTTTATTTTTCTACATAGTTTCCTCTGAGGTCAACACATTTGGTCCATCGTTTTTCTAACTTTTCGATTCCATCCCGAAAATGGTTTTCTTTCATCGAAATCTCTTTCCAGCGAGAAACGTTTTTCTTGAATTGCTGCTTTCAGCTTGTCTAAAAGTGTGGCGTAGTATTGTCCAGTTACAGTTTTTCCTTTATCAAGATAAACAATTAGCAGAATGTCTTTGGCGTCCCAAAAGACTGACGCCATCACCTTTCCTATCCATTGAATTGACTTTGCTTTCTTCGGGACCGATTCACCACGTCAAATCCACGCTTTCGACTGAATTTTCGTCTCTGGAGTGTGGTGGTGTATCCAAGTTTTATCCATGGTTATGAAACGTCTTTTAAAATCGACTGGATTTTTCTTAAACAACTCCAAATTTTCGGCTGAAGTTCGGGCCCGAATGCGCTTTTGCTCCGAACTAAGCAAATGTGGCATCCATTTGGCGCACATTTTCCTCATGCCCAGCGCATTATGTAAAATATTAACTACACGTTCATAAGAGATCCCTATGGCTTCCTTAATTTCACGCACTTTCATTTGGCGATTTTCCGGAACCATACCATGGACTTTATCCACAATTTCCGGTATGGTAGCCGATTTTGAGCGACCTGAACGTTGCTCGTTACAGGTATCTGTTCGGACACGCTTAAATTCCGAAACCCAGAAACTCACCGTGGTAAACGAAGGTGAAGCATTCCCATGGACAGCATCCAACCTGGTCTTGATCTCCCCTGCTGTTTTTCCTTCCAAATAAAAAAAAACTTGATCCACCCTCGTACGTTAGGACTTCAAATTTTATCTAAACGTAATAATTGAAACAAAGTAAAGCAACTTTTCTCAGGAACCCTGTTTAACATTTTGAGTCTGCCCAAAACAATAACAAAGAAATGATAATATATTATTTGGGAAATTATTAATTTTCCTGAGTCCATTCCTGGCGTGCGTATGCGTTGGATTGGCGCTTCGTCTGTCACTCACGGCCAACTGCGCTCACGATTCGCAGTCAGGTTCAAGGAAAACAAAACACTCGCACCGAGATACTATCTTGTTCTTATAGCATGTAGCACACTGTTTTTATGCCCAATCGGCTAATTACCATACAAACACACACCACGATGTCTCTCTGTCTCTGTACCGTTCGCTAATCGAATTAAGTACATAACTGTAACGAACCCACAATTAAAATGATGATGAATTTGGCTCAAGATGAAATTAATGATGATGCCTGAGGTTTTATTTTGATTTTTATCGAGATGGAATTAATTATTCGGGTCATTATACTACTTATTAAGATGAGAGATATTAACTATTTAATGCGATCTGGGAGGAAAAATATATAGAGAATGTTTTAGAACTTTTGCAAAAACTTTTATATGTCGGGGGTGCCATAAGGTTCCCATTTAGGCCCTCTTTGAAAATATTATTTATAAATCTTTGTATGTTCTAGTACAACATCAGATTATACCATAACAACATGGTTTTGTACCGGGACGCTCAAATGAAACGAACCTGCTGGAATTTAGAAATTACACTTTAAAAGCTATGGAAAATCAAATTGAGAAGGTGGATTTTGTTTACACCGACTTCAGCATTTGACAGAATTCCTCATAATTTATTAATAGCTAATCTAGCTGAGGTCGGTGTCAGTGGAAATTTGTTTAAATGGTTTACTTATTTGGTTGGTCGAACACAGCAAGTTGTATTGAATGGTTTTACTTCTATGTCACTGTCACGTCGGGGATGCTACGGGGTTCCCAATTAGGCCCTCTTATCTTCAATATATTCATTAACAACAGTGCAACATGTTTCAAATTTACAAAATTTCTTCTTACGCGGATGACTTAAAAATATACCACAATCGTTTCACGATTGTATTAAAATTCAAAAAGATATAAATAATTTAGTTCAGTACGCTACTAAATTGGAACTGACAATTAACACTGATAAATGCTATTATATAGAACAACCTACAACTTTCAATATAACCAAACTAATCATGTAAAGGATTTAGGTGTGATACTAGATAACAAGTTAATTTTTGACAAAATGATAGGCTTTCTAATTGTATAAATCTCTTGTTAGAAGTCAACTGAAGTTTGCTTCTGTATGTTGGAACCCACGGTATGATATATAATTCGTATTGAAGCAATCAACGAAAAAAAAATTCTCAATCATAAGTTTTCAACATACAAGACAAAATTGTTATCATTAGAAGAAAATTAAGCGACCTTGCGATCTTACATAAACTTTTTAACAATGTTGTCGATTCACCAGAATTATTATCATCATTTCATCTCATTCTTTCTGCCGTACTAATTCTATCCTAAATTCTCCCATCATAAGAATATCACACTTGTACAACTTCAATATCCCAGATTTATATTCCACAAGTTATGTTTCAAACGCTCACTTGAATTTTATAAGTTATATTCCTCATTTAAATATGTTTTGCTCTTGATATTTATATATGTCATATTATGATCATGTGTACTGTATCAAATTGCATATAAGAAATTAAACACAAGTGTCATAAAAATTACAAATAATACAGGTTTTATATTTACTAAGAGAAAGAGTGAAAAAATCAATGTGAAAAAAAGTTGAATTATAATTTGACATCAGCCATCATAACCGGATAATTTTGATAGTTATTTGTAAGAGTACGAGGTAATAGGAATAATTTGTTGGATCTAGAACATTTATAACTGACATAAAAATTAAAGTATGGCAAGATTAGATCTGTGAATAAGATATTATTAAACACTTTATAAACATCATGTCTAGTAAAATTCTTCGATTTTCAAGAGACAAAGTATTGAAATAGTTCAGTCTGTTATGGTAATAAGAAATTTCAATATTATATTTATTACATACGTTCTAAGGATTTTTTCTGACCATTTTCTATCATCATAATATTACAATCATACATAGGGTTTCAAACAGTTGATACATACTCTAATTTTGATCTAATTAGTTAAATAGACAAACAATGCCATCAGGAGTATTAAAAAATTTGCATGTTCGTCCTGATACTATATGCTTGTTTTACAATTGATTTTACATGTTCATTGAAGAGTAAGTTTTTATCAAATGTTGTGTATAATGATATTCTTATTTCTACAAAAGTTAACAATGAAACATTCAGGGCAAGAAATTGTTGGTACAGTATTGTTGTAAATTATTTAAATCGCATTGCAAATGTAACGCATCTTGGTCATTTTCATTAATCTTGAACAACTTTAAATCATCAGCGTATAATAGGAAACGGGAGTTTTTGAAACTAAATAATAATAGATCCAAATGCGACCCTTGTGGTACTCCAGGCGAGATAGTGTAATAAAAATAAACAAGTGAATAAACTAAATACAGTGATTGTATTACAATAAGAATTTTTCTGTTCGCTTTATGTGCGAATCTGCTTGTAATTACCTTATGTTCATTCTCCCTTGATTGTGCTGTGATCAGTACAGATTCAGACTAAAGGGTTGTAGGACTTGTAGGGTGTCGCTAAAGGGTTGGCCGGGAGCTAGGGGCATAAGGGCAAAGGTAATTTGTCCAGCGTGAAATTGATTACACGCAAATAAACAGCCGGACGTGATCAGTGGCACTGGACAGCATAGATACGTCATACGGGTATTGTACCAGTTAAACCTCTCAATTCCCTGAATTATTGGATCAAAGGAGGCCAACATACGTCACATCGCATTTGTCACAGAATAACTCTAAACAAATACGTACAAACTTAATTACACGTTTTGGGATTTTTACTTATATACAGTGTGTACGATCGTTTTTACCTTCCGTCACCTTTAGGTAAGGGAGGTGTTGTCTTTGGTCAAAAAATTCAATGATGAGTTTTTACTGAATAAGCACGTTTTAGGGTCCATATAATACGATTTTACCATTTTTACGATGATGTCTGTATGTATGTGTGTCTGTGTGTCTGTGTGTGTGTGTGTGACAAAACTTCCGGATTCCATAACTTCAATACCACGATTCCAAAAATTATAATTTTTTCGTATTCCTCAAGTTTACATCCAGAGGAACAACTGATTAGATTTTGGTTATAATTGGTCAACCGGAAATAGTCTCATTTGAAGATTTAACAGTTAAATTTGATTTATTGACATTTAACGTTATTATAACTTAAAGAATATATTATTCTCTATACGATTTGATTACAATTTATACTTCATTTTCAGTAGATACAGAGTTAAAGAATTTTAAAGAAATTAAATTTTATAATTCAGCCAGCTATGCCCAACTTGGGAACTAGTAATATATTCATATAATTCAAATTGACAGATGTCAGTATCAATAAAAAGTAAATTAATGTGGCAGATATGAGGATGTTGAAGTAGATATTGGGGAATACACGGAAAGATACGGTAAGAAAATAACTCTAGTGTTGCAAGTTTTTAGAAAGATACAAGAAAGACGATTACATTGGTTTGAACATGTCATGAGGAGAAATTAAGAACAATATTGGAACAAGAATGAATAGTTTAGTAATAGGACGTTAAAGAAACAGAGGAAGACCAAAGATAAGATGGAAGGACTGTATTGCGGAAGATTTGAGAGAAAGGAACTGAATGAGAACGTCATGCAAAAATAGCGACCCCTAACGAATGGGAAAAGCTAAAGAAGAAGAAGATGCCAGTGTCAAGTGCAATTTGAATAGTTTGTTTATGAATTAATTTTACTAGAAATTTAAAATCTTTTGTAAGAAAAATTATGGAATTTATACATTATACACGCGAATGACGGAAGGTATTGTGCTGGCAACAACAGATTTTTTTAGCTATGTAAATACGATTTTTAAAAAATAGGTAAATATCAACAGTCAATGGAGTTGTCACCGTTGTCACGTGGTTGTCACTGTCATGTCATTATTTTAGGTATCGTGGAGCAAGTTCTTCATTGTGCTAAGATACTACTAAATTACAAATATATTCTATAAAAATTAAAGAACAACCAAGTATTTATTTTATATGGATTATAAATAAGTAAAAATTATGACTGAAACAAATTATGGACGAAGTAACAGTAGTTAGTAATTTATCATCGCTCCATCAGCGTCCAGTACTTTATTTAATCTTTGAGGCATGGAAGAAATAAGATTTTTAAAATAAATTTCATCCTAACTCAAGGTTTCCCTGGTGTTGACCATGACCCTGGAAAATTTGTTGCAAAAGCATCGTCTCTTGCTCAAAACAATGTTCCCATAAATGATTTAAAAATACTTAATCTTGATCATTGGTGGAACCTTCTTTCCTTTTTATACTTCCTTCATTTTCCAACCTACTCTTCACCCTCATAACAGTACGTTTATTAATATTAAAATGTTCTGCTATTGTTTTCTGATAATTTTGACATCTTAATTGACACTCATGACACTGACTTGTGACATTGACAAGTTAACAATCGAGACCGACTCAATACAGCAAAAAACAGGTGTACGCGATTTTTTTGCAAGCCAATGTACATCGACACAGACGATTTTCACGATTAGACTGATAGATTGTATTGAAATTTCTTGACAATTCATATGAAGAGTTAAACAAAACAACGACATAAGGTTGTTATTGAATCCACCCTCGTAGTATATAATACTCGTATAATCCATAAAAGAGTGACAGAAAAAACAAAACTAGGCAACTACTCGCTAATCACCCTTAATCAGTTGTTCCTACAGACGGTCTTTGTTTTCCAGTGTCCATTATGATAAACATCCTATCTGAAATATTTTCGATGTGGTGATACATTTATTTACTGAGTGTTCTTTCTCAGAACATTATCATTTCTTTTTTGCTTATTTTCTCTTTCTTTATCTTATGATTCACTTTAGTGTTTCAATTGCGTTGGGATGTATGCGTGCGTATAGTATGCGTGGAATGCTAGGCATTTGTATTGAAGAGGCTGGAAATATGGACTTGTGGTATTGTTCAAGTGCTTGGATTTTTAAGTATTTTTTGTGGGTGTGACTGATTTGATGTATAATTATAGACGCTGTTAATGTATTGCACATACTTTGAGAATGAAGTTGGGTTTATTTTTAATTATTGCTTAAGACACTAAACACTGTACCTTCGATGAGGACGAGTTATATTTGTAAAGTTTAACCAATGAACATACCGGATTTTAGAACAGAGATTCTAACTTATTGGGATCACTGGCCCCTTTCTGAATATATATTTTTACCTTCAATGATGAGGTTTTATTGAGTAAGCATGTTTTAGGGTCCCTATAATACGAATTTACCATTTTTACAATGATGTCTGTATGTATGTGTGTATGTCTGTGTGTCTGGGTGTCTATGTGTGTGTGACGAAAGTTTCGGATCCTTGCCAGGCGTTACCTCTCGGAAGCAAAAAAAAATCTGATGTGGCCAGCACAATACCTTCCGTCAATCCTGTGTATTATGTACAAATTCCATACATAAATTTTCTTGCAAAAGATTCTAAATTTTTGGTATTATGTGATTCCCTTTCTCGGCAACTGAATTCCATACTCCTGATAACAAACAAACCAAATGAAATACGAAAATTATGAAATTTTGAATGAAAAATTATAACACTTGTCACGGGTCCCCATATCTGTTTGCCAAAGTCAGCAAAGACATGTCACTGCACGCGCCCTATACATATTTTTTTTGCAAAAGATCCTATATTTCCAGTAAAGTTATTTCATAAACAAACTATGCAAATTGCACTTGACACTGACATCTTCTTCTTTAGTTTTTCCCATTCGCTAGGGGGTCGCTATTTTTTATTTTCTTCCACTCATTTTTGTTTTGCGTGTCGTCCTCATTCAGTTCCTTTTCTCTCAAGTCTTCTGCAATACAGTCTTTTCATCTTATATTTGGTCTTCCTATGTTTCTTCCACCTTCTATTAATATATTCATCTCTCCTCATGACATGGTCAAACCAATGTAATCGTCTCTCTTATATCTAGAAACTTCTAACACTAGCGTTACTTCCCTTATTCTTTCATTCAATTACTTGCTTTTTATTGATACTGACATCTGTCAATTTGAATTACCTAAATATATTAGCAGTTTCCATGGTTAAGTTAGCATAGCTGACTGAATTATGAAATTTATATGAATTTTTTTATCTTTATTCTTCTTTAACTCTATATCTGTTGAATATGAAATATAAAATGCAATCAAATCGTATAGACAATAATATATTCTTTAAGTTATAATAACATTTAACTGAGTTTTTCAAGAAAAACTTAAAATCTTCAAATGAGGGTACTTCCGGTTGACCAATTATAACCAAAATCTAATCAAATCTGCATATGGTTGTAAGGAAGGGGAATACGCAAGAATTGTAATTTTTGGAATTCTAGTATTGGAGATATCGTTGACGACCCGGCGGTCACATACACACACACGCACACACTAACACACACACACACACACATACAGACATCATCGTAAAAATAGTAAAATCGTATTGTAAAGACCCTAAAACGTGCTTATTCAATGAAAACTCACCACCGAATTTTTTGACCAAAGACAATACCTTCCTTACCTAGAGGTGACGGAAGGTAAAAAACATTGTTTTTGGCAGTAATGTTTGTAACACCTGAGTTGCTGACAATTGCTGATATAGCTTAATGCCAACTGTCGGGAATGTGACACTCTCAGTTGCAGAGTTTCGTTTTACCAACAGTGCCGTCCGTCACACAGGGACAGTCCAAAGATCAAGGGTACACACATACAAACACATCATATTACACCTCTGCAAGATGATATAATATATGTAGTTTACTTTATGCCATGTTACATAATAATAAATCTAGAATAATATAGCAAAAATATGTTTTACCAAAAAAGTAGGCGAGATTTTTATTGCTATATTTATGTATTATTGTCTTCGTTTGGAGTTCTTTTTTGTACGAATCCTACGCAAATAAATAAATGACTAACTGTATAACAAAACTAGTTCGTTGCCATGGACGCATGAGGTCAAAAATGCTGTATTAACAATTTAAAAGTTAAGTAGGCGACGTTATTTATAGATTACAAGATTGTTTAAAAGGAAGAATATGATAAAAAATCTATTAGGAACAGCATTCTCAACCCACAGATGTATTGATGAGAGTTCATTCGTAAAATATGCACAAATATCACATCTGGTTGTAGCTGAATTTGTATGACAAACAAATTTAAAGATATAGTCAGAAAAAAATTCTTGTGCTGCTCTGTTGAAAAGACTTGCACCTTCTTCCGGGTAGTACGATCTTATAAATTGTTTCAATTCATGCACATAAAATACAGTTAATTTATTAAACATCATACACACATCCATTTGCTCTAAAAATTCGGTTGTCGTTTTTTAGAGCAAATGGATGTGTGTATGCTCTTTGCATTTTTTGTACGATGTTTAATAAATTAACTGAATGTTTTGTACGAATGTATTTTGTGTACATGAATTGTAACAATTTGTAAGATTTTATTACCCTGAAGAAGGTGCAAGGGTGCATCGAAATGTTGGTATTAGAAGTAAGAATAAATGGTGTTTGACTTAATTTATTATTCCATATATTCTTAAGAAATACCGCTAATACCGTCAATGAATATGAAGAATTTTCTTATAGAACAAAAGAAATAGATATAATATATAATTGAAATTATTTGTGTGTGTACAAGAAATGTTAAATTCGTTAATTATACAACATAAAATGGATGCCTTCTAAATAAAACGAACTAATTGTAGGTAAATAATATTTTATGAATATGACAGTAGATAAACTACTATATTGTAAAAACTTTTCCAGCATCGCTCGTAATAATTACGGTATTTATAAATTTATTGCTGAACACGATAGAGTAATTGAGAGAAAAACTTTTGTTGGAGTTTATGGGGCATGGCCATATTAATAATATTTAATAATTAAACGATTGCTTTTACGTACACATATTTTTATTGTATGTGTTTCTAGTATTAATATCTACTTTCCATATCAAATTGCTGACATTTCGCAATATTTTAATATCTGTATAGATTTCTCTGGTTCTCGATCTCGCTTGCGATTGGGTTTCGCTATTAGTCGTGCGAATAGATCGGCGACCAGCTCTGTATTTATTAACTGCGACACATTGAGGGCAGAGTATGTAAAATCGTGTGTAGTTTGTATTTATAACATACGTTGCTGTCTACTGTGTAAATTCTACTCAATTTATTAGATTGCATTCCCTGCTTCATACTAAATTAAATGAAATGGGAACTTTCAAACGATATTGCAGTAGGAATAAGTCACGCCGAAGAAAACTATCAATAATGAACAGTGAATTATCTAGGTACTTCTCTGTATAACGTATGTAACAAAAATTTTCGGAATTTTTTTTGGTGGAATTTAAAAATATAGAAATCATGTGTTCAAATAATTTATTTAGCAACTTTTTTTTAGAATAAATGATTCACAGAATGTATAATTTAAATAATACTTAAAGGTCCATTGTTTTCAATAGCAAGCAATTTTTGACTACATGTCGCATCATGTTCTGGAGGGTGATATTGTCTACTTCGCCAATTTTTTGGAATATTCTTCATTTTGGGTTGCCAACCATTATCGTATACCTTTCTACTTAATATTGACCAAAATTCTTCAATGGGCCTAGCCTGGAGAACATTGAGGGATTGTCGTTTTTAGGCACAAATGGAATGTTGTGAGCATATAACGAATCTCTGGTTATTCTAGCGTAATGGCAAGATGCTAGATCCGGCCAAAATATAATATTATCATTAGGATGATGTGTATTAATAAAATCAACCAGTTTCGGGTGGCATCTCTCGGTATAAATGTTAGCATCAACCGCCTCACCCCTCACATGTCCAGCATAAGGACGTGAAATACCTGCCGCTGATATGGCGCACCAGACCAAAGTCTTCAAATTTCTTTTTTGTTTTATATTTCACATTATTTGGACAATTTTCTATATCATCCGTTAAATCCGTCATTACCTTTAATTTCCGAATTAGAAAACGTGAAATATTTTTCATCATCCATGATCAAAACTCTGTTAGCTGTAAAGAGATATGTTCTTAATGCATGGCAATATATCGGAATTCTACGTAACTGATCTTCTATGTGAAACCCGAAGTCGGCGAGCCAATTTTCGAGTCGAAGTTCCCAAGCGGTCTTTTGCACTTTCCATCAACCTATTTGACTGGGAATTAGTCAAAGCTTTAGGCTGTCCACTTTTTGGAAGGTTTACACATGGTATGCCTTCCTTACATTCACTTATAGTTTTATAAATGGTCGAAACAGCAATATTTTTTCTTCTAAATATATTTACAGTTCAGATTTTGACACCCGTCCAACCAAATTGTATATACGAGGGTCATTCAATAAGTAAAGAGACAAATGGCTATAGCTCAAAAACGGTTTATTTCAATCTTTTAAAATTAAGGCTATTTTTCAACATAATCACCCCCCACAGTTATGCACTTGTCCCATCTTTCTTGCAGCTTCCTAATTCCCTTGGCGAAGAATTCTTTCGATTTACCCCGAAGCCACTTTTGCACCGCTTCCTTAACTTCCTCATTGTTAGCAAATCTTTTTCCACGTAGGGCGACTGTAGGCAGGATGAGGTAAGACCTCCCAACCCAATTCTTGAAGCTTATCACGGGTCAGCTGGGCTGTATGAGGGCGGGCGTTATCGTGCTGAAGAATGACTCCTTTTGACAAGAGTCCATGGCGTTTGCTCCTGATAGCTGGTCTAACTTTGTGTTCTAGCATTTCAGAGTAGTATTGGCTATTGATAGTTCGCTGATCTTCAAGGAAATCGCAATAGACTGGACCCTGTGAGTCCCGGACCAGAAACTTCCACTGGACGTCCACATCGGGGTTCATCACCTACACTTGTTCGGCCACTTTTAAACCGATCAACCCACTTGTAAAAATTCGCACGATTCATACAATTTTTACCGTACTGTATTAACATTCTAGAAAAAATTTCACTTGGTTTTACTTACACCTTCTGCGACTAAAAATCTAATGACTGAGCGCTGCTCTTCTAAGGTGCAATCTTCTAGTGGACTTGCCATGGTGAACTGAAAAATTTGAGGTTATGTTGACATAAAATGATGGAACAGCTGATCAGAGCATATCCCAAGGTTGCCAACTAACACCCCTGAAAAGATTGTACACATTCATTGAATAGTTTTAAAATTATAGAATTTGTCTGTTTACATATTGAATGACCCTCGTACTTTTTCGAATATCTAGTTTGTATGACAAAACCATGTTAATATTCGACAAATATGATATGACATATTAAAATTTAAACAATATTGAACATTTGATTTCAATGACAACTAGATGCTAAGTTTTTTTGAATTAATTTATAGACAACGAAATTTTTCCGCAAACTTTTGTTACATACGTTATTTCCCATGTTTGCTATGTAACAATTTCAACAATCGAATAAAAAATCGCTGTAACCACAACAAACCTGTTTGAACAAGAAGTTAATTGCACAATGAATAATCGCAATCAGAAGTCAAATAATTTTTTCATCGGCAATCAATGTTGGCGCTGACATGATTGACAGTGCAGGGTGCAGTTGCATATCTGTATTTCTCTCTTTCCTGTTGATGCACCGTACCCACACAATGATAAAACAACAACATAGGGAAATGGAGGCAATTCATTTTGGCAGACCTGTTCGAATGTTTTAATTTGACAAATGTATATGTGTTTGTATGTGTGTGATACGGTTTTTGTACGTCCATTTGTTCGGTAACGAATTCGTTATATTTCCATTTAAATTGCTGCATATAAGGCTAAATTGGTCTCATTTAGATAAATAAATATTGGGAATTAACCAATATTATATCCCACATACTGTATTAAAATAAACATAAAAATAAAAACGTTTACCCTGCATATTGCAGAGATAGCAATTTATATTTTATTTTAAAAATCTGTTGTGGCCAGCATAATACCTCTGGCCATGTCACGTGACTTTGTTGGCCTTGGAAAGCAGATATAGGGGCCCCTGTTAGAATGACAGTATTAATAATGTACTTAGGTGTCAAGTACATTAGAGCGTCAATAGTCTGGACGTCAAAAATCCGGACGATCGATAATCCGGATTCGATTCTGACTAGAAAAAAATTTTGCTTGTAAAGGAACAATGTTTGTATACAGCAACAAAAACGAATAAAACATGTAATTTTTTATTAATAATGAATAGTTTCATTTATTCGCTCCTCTTCTCTAAACATCACAGTAATTTATGACCGATTGCAGCTAATATTTTGCGTTGAAGACACCCAAAAAGTATTTTATTGGTTCATTTCGAAAATTCGGACACGTCAAAAATCCGGATGGGGTCCCAATTAATCCGGATTATTGACGCTTTACTGTATCATAATTTTTCACTCAAAACATCATTATTTTCCAAATCCATGTGGATTATTTTAACAAGTATATTTCATATTATTGATGTCAAATAAACATTTTGAATGAAAAATTATGACATATGACAATTGTGACATCTATGTAAATAACTACTAGCCGTCATTCTGACACGGAGCCTCATATCTGCTTGCCAAGGCCAGCAAAGTCGCATGACTGCTCGCGCCCTATAAGTAACGAATTTAACATTTATTGTACATACAAATAATTGAAATTGTATCTCTTCTTCCGTTCTATGAGGAATTTTGTCCTACTCTTCTAATATGTTCAAAATTCTTCAAATTCATTGTATTCATACCTCCCAGAAAAATCTGATTTTTGACACTTGACATTTTGCATTTATCTGTCGATAAATAAAGTATAATAAGCATTGCGGGCATTAAGTGCTTCTTACCGGTATCGGATGTATTGGACATCTCGAAATTAATCCTCAACCAGTAAGGTGCACTTACTGCCCTTAATATTTAAATAACTAATACATACCTCGGTGGGAGTTTCGTTACAGCCTCGTGCTGTATAGATAAGCCCTTGGCTGTAATGAAACATCCCATCTCGTATGTAATATACTATTGTTGAAACTGTAAACCGGCCGAAATATTATGAGTTTGGGCTCGTATATTATGTATTTTTAATGATTATATATATGGCTTCGACATGAAAAATAAATAAGAGAGTTAACCGTCAATTTAACCAGAAAATATCGGGCTTAAATGTATGATTTACGTAAGTTACTTAGTAGGATGTACGCGTAAGTTAAATATAACCAATAAACCATTTGTGGTTAACCACAAACATGTAATGGTTACCGGTTCTTCATGCTTTTATTCGTAAAGATTCTAAGAAATTTCTTTTGCTTAGGAATGTGTATACCATGTGTAACATACAAAAAAAACTTCACAAAAAACACAATAAAACTAATTATAAATCTAGGCATCTCTGACAGATGTCGCAAATATCAAAGAGCAAATGTTTACAATGAAAATAATTTATTGTTGGTATGTATATCTCTAACAGAAGGGTATTTTCTTTTGTGGAATCCCTTTGCTTTCCTGGGGATATATTTCTAGCGTGCGTTGATTTCTCGCTTCATTTGTTTCGTATTGTCCAATCTGTGTTAATTTCCGATTAGCTGAACGCATCAAAAAGTTGCAAGAAATCTTTTTTTTTAGAAACAAAGTTTTAATTGAACTGGAGTACACAGTAACCAGACTGATTAAATTTTAACAATGGGATTCATTTATTGCAATTTGCAAAGACACAGTGACTGAGATTTCAATTTGGTTTAATTAATTATGGACATATTTGCAATTTAAAATATTGAAGGTTTTAAATCCAAAGGGATCTAAATATAAATGACATTATTATGTTTTCGAGTTAATAAATATAAATAAATATAATCATCACGGCATATTTCTCATTACTGGGACTGCCAATCTGCTTTATACACAGATATCGGTAATGATGATGACATTTTTATAACTAGCAATTATATACTGGGTGTAATGGATATAAATACAGTAAATTTAACCAGTGATAGAATTCGTCGAATGAAACAATATTTCTTAATAACTTTTTTCAAAACCTCAATTTGTTAGCGTTTTTACCCCTCCTTTCCATAAATTAACGAGTCGTTTAGGTATTTTCATACGTAATATAACAAGCAGATTTCACGAGTCCGTAGGACGAGTTGAAATGTGCTGCTTCGGTTTCACGTGCAATATCTTCGATTATTAATCATATCACGAGCTTATATTTAATGAGAGAATATAATGAATTTTTGCAATCTAACCTGACCTAACTTTTAATATACATATTCATATTGTATTAAAACATGGTACTTACGAGTTTTATTTAATATTTAGGAGTTTGAATTATTGTTATTATTTATTTTTATACTCAAAATTAACTGTCAATGTTATAAATAAAGAAAACAAATCCCTTAGTAACGACTATAAATACGGTGTTTATTTCCTTGTTTTTTATCGTCGCTGTGATAAACGCGTAGCTAGGGAGATTCTGAATGTTGATTGGCGGAAAACATGTCACGTGACTAAGGATTTATATTCTCACAATAATATGATACAGTAGCAATGACAATAAAACAATTGTTTTTGACATTCTGTATAATATAATTTTTTTTAAATAAACTGGAAAGTATCTTATTTCTGTAACGAGATTTACATCTGGAAATATATTTTTCTACAGTTTACATAGAAAGTAGCCATTTGCGCTCTCTTTTGTCAACGCAAAATGTCACTTTGCCGCTCTAGCGCGACAAAGTAGAAAAAACGCTCGCTGTCCAAATTTCTAACTATAACAATGGTTGAAAAATGTCATTTGTCTACATTTTTAATGGAAACGTTTAGTCAGGAACTAATGGCGCTGTAGTGACACATTTACCACCTTTACAAATCAATCTGACATATAACTGCTTTGTCGGTATATTACATAGCCAAAAAATGCCGCGCTATTGTGAAAATAAATTAGGGCATTCATTTACACACACGAAAGTATAAAATGTTTAGATTAGATTGAAGCAATAGGTCAAGAAGAATGGGAAATAACGATAAATTAAAATTAAATATAAAAGACGTTTTTTCTTTGTATTAATCCTTATTAATTGAGTAGTGTGTAAGGACAAAGTGTACATTTTATTATATTTGTGTGTGTTTCGAGCGCAAATGGACACGATTTCGAGAACAACCTCTCAATCGACAATGTCCTATTTTGCGCTCTTAATACACAAATATTTACTGTTTAACAAAACTAATTTAAAACTTTAAACATGCACAAGGATATTGGTTTTATGTATGTAACTAACCCATCAAAAAATATAGGGAGTGTCTTATTTCTATGACCACCACTATTTATGCGTGTGTGCATTGAAATATTTGTAACAAATTATAATCGGTGTACCTTATCAATTTTAGGAATCAATATTTGTCCGGTATCTCTGTTCACGCTTCAATATCCTTATTAATTACCGTTCGGTTGGCTTATTAACATCATTTGCTGCTGTCATTCCTGGGATTAAATCTGCTTTCACAACGCAACTTTCATTTAAATATCCAACATCAAAAACTTACTAAATATGGAAGTATTACGACAATTATTATTGTTACGAAAGAAGCAACAGAGTAAGGCCAAATATAGCCAGAAAGAATATAATCTGTAGACCATATTTCACTCAACAAATTATGTTAATAATGCGGACTTTCTTATCCATACAAAATAAATAGTATATTAAGTATCAAGAATGGTAAGGACAGTTTACCGATCGAAGACAATGTTTGAGATCGGTAACTCGTTAACGTTCGTGATACTTACAACATTTTTACCTTCCGTCACCTATAGGTAAAGAAGGTATTGTCTTTGGTCAAAAAATTCGGTGGTGAGTTTTCATTGAATAAGCACGTTTTAGGGTCTTTACAATACGATTTTACTATTTTTACGATGATGTCTGTATGTGTGTGTGTGTGTGTGTGTGTGTTCGTATGTGCGTGTGTGTGTGTGTATGTGACCGCTTTTTCGTGCACGATATCTCCAATACTAGAATTCCAAAAATTACAATTCTTGCGTATTCCTCTTCCTTACAACTATATGCAGACATGTTATAATTGGTCAACCGGAAGTACCTTCATTTGAAGATTTTAACAGTTTTTCTTGAAAAACTGAGTTAAATGTTATTATAACTTAAAGAATATATTATTCTCTATACGATTTGATTGCATTTTATATTTCATATTCTACAGATATAGAGTTAAAGAATAATATAGATAAAATTCATATAAATTTCATAATTCAGCCAGCTATGCTAACTTAACCATGGAAACTGCTAATATATTCAGGTAATTCAAATTGACAGATGTCAGTATCAATAAAATGTAAATCAATGAAAGAATAAGAGAAGTAATCCCAGTGTTAGAAGTTTCTAGATATAAGAGAGACGATTACATTGGTTTGAACATGTAATGAGGAGAGATGAATATATTAATAGAAGGTGGAAGAAACATAGGAAGACCAAATATAAGATGAAAAGACTGTATTGCAGAAGACTTGAGAGAAAAGGAACTGAATGAGGACGACACGCAAAACAAAAATGAGTGGAAGAAGAAAATAAAAAATAGCGACCCCCTAACGAATGGGAGAAACTAAAGAAGAAGATGTCAGTGTCAAGTGCAATTTGCATAGTTTGTTTATGAAATAACTTTACTGGAAATATAGGATCTTTTGCAAAAAAATTATGTATAGGGCGCGTGCAGCGACATGACTTTCCTGCCTTTGGCAAGCAGATATGGGGACCCGTGTCAAAATTATAAGTATTATTGAAATTGAATATAGTAGGTAGCTTTACAGTATGCTATGACTTTATTGTTTTGTTATGGTTTCTTTTGCTTGTATTTCTTATATTTGATTAAATTAAATTTTCTTGTATAAATAAACTTTCATCATATCCTTGTGCAAAATCTTGGTCGCTGGTGAAGTTTCATATATGACTATGTGATATTACAAATGCTCTCCAGTCTAACATATGTTCCCACTTCCCAGTGGCGTTCGTGAAGAGGGCTCTGCACCTACAAACCGTTAGTCTAACGTCACGATTTGACTTCAACCTGGAATTATCTATAATTGTATATCGAGGCGATAAAAAATCCTTTGTGTAAAGAACAAGAACCGCACGGTGAATAATATCCGATTGTTGGTGGAATTCGTTACAGTAAAAAACGGCAAATCAACCGTGAAGAATCCAAGAGCATTCTTATCTTAATCGATTTCTCCGAACTCGACTCGATCATGTAAATGATACTTTTGTCAGGCGAAAATAACATGCAAAAAAAATTAGAGGACAATACAAGTTGTGTTCCAAATAAATTTGATTTCATTTGTTGCTTGCTACTTAGAAAATTCACGGGCGAATGCCTCGAAATATCAGTTAATAAAAAGTGTTTTGCACGAAACGCTCTCACTAAGAGAGGAATTGGATTCATGCTAATCATCGCATATCCAGATTTTAAGGAATAAGCAGTTCGATAATAACATTTTTACGATGATGTCTGTGTGTGTGTGTGTGTGTGTGTGTGTGTGTGTGTGTGTGTGTGTGTGTGTGAGGTTGTTCGAGGTACGATTTCTTAAATTCTATAAGACTAAAGACCTCTGTAACTACGGAATCCTCAATCTTACAGTAATTTTATCACACACACACAGACACACATACACATACATACATACTGTAGCGCGCGCCGACCTGACGCGCCGAATGCTTGCGCCGCTACTAATAGCATGTTCGCGAACGATAACGTAATCCCTACGCCGGAATTACCCCGATGACGTAATCCCCTGGGGAAAACCCATACGCGTTCTGACTGGTCAATTACATACAGTTGAGTGAATCTTTTGTGTTCCATGATGGTCGCGTCAGAAAGTTCTAGAAGGATAATGGGCTGTATACATACCGGCCGAAAGAAGGCGGAGAGATAGTCTGTGATATAGAAGCGACGAGCAATGAAGTTGGTGATATAAATGTAGATATATAAATAAATGTAGTGATATAAATATTGGTTAAATAAATAATATTAGTGTTTAAACATTTAATAATATTCTTAGTCTTAAATTAGTGTTTATAATTATTTAATCATAGTGTTAGTTACTTATAGTTTAATAAACCTATTATTTTAACTAATAATATTTGTCTGAGTTTTACACTTCACCCATATAAATAAAACGTTACAATACATACATTGACATCATCGTAAAAATGGTAAAATCGTATTATAGGGAACCTACCTAAAACATGCTTATTCACTAAAAACTCATCATTGATTTTTTTGACCAAAGACAATACCTTCCTTACCTAAAAGTGACAGAAGTTAAAAAAATCGCTTCAGTATAAAATTAATTACAATAATATCGTATTTGAATATTGATTCGGCCAAATGCATAATATATATTTAGACACAAAAACATGCTATTTAATTTATTAATGCATGCTAACGTTCTATCTATATATTAACTAATATAATTAGAATTTGTATTAATGTAGAAAATAGGCTTTCCAATTTATTATCAATATTGATTCAATGCCTATTCATAATTTGCAAATTAGTTAATTTTGCTAATATTGCTTTCAAATATAGAGAATGTGTCAATTATCAATAATGGTTGGTATCGTTATTATTAAATTTGATTGATCAAATTGAATAAATCCTAGTATAAAATATAAGATCTATCAATAGTTTATTGTAACAATTCATGCTTTTAATTATTGTAAATGTGTATGGGGGTTCACAAAAATAACGAGAATTATTTTCTGGTAGGTAGTAGGACACTAGTTTTGACATCACCCGTTATGTGTCTTTACTAGACACCTTTTTGGATTTGTTCCTCAAGCGCCATTATCGGGGAATCATCTGAGCGGTCAGTCTGAGCCCTACCACCCGCCACAGAATAATTAGATACCTACTTGTCTCCTATATGCCTGTCTCTGTTTGGTCTTTTCAAAAGTAATCCAAAGCGTGAAAAGTCTTTCGTGGTAGGTATATTGCATTTCATTTGTAACTTTCACGTTTTTACTTTGTCTTACACAATTTCATCATCCGTAAAAAAAGATGAAATGGAATTCTTAAAAGAAATTAATTACATAGAATTTATTATTACTTCAAAGGATAACTTCCACCTTGAAATGTTCAGAAATTATAGAATTCAAGACGGTTTAATTTATTAATTAGCAAGTTTAATAGCGACACGTTAGGGGTTCAAATATCTCAGTAAAAACATTTAAAAATAAATTTATTAGCAAATGTGAAAAAATATGATACTGACAAAATAATTTACGTTACAGCAACAGTAATGTCAGCAACGATATTTTACAATTCATGTCGTCAAAACAATATTATTTGAAAGACAAGCGTGTTATATCTATCCTTATCATGCGCCCTTTTGGCAATTGAATAGGTTTTGGTAACAATTGGACAACCGGAAGTGGTAGTTTGTTAAAAAATTCTTCTAAATATTATTTTTTGAAAATGTATGTTAATGTTGTAATAAATCTCGCTGCCCAAACAACTCCATTGAAACCAGTTGAGATATTTAAATGTTTATAATTGACAGATAAATGCAAAATGTCAGTGTCAAGAATCAACAGTTTTATTAACATTACAGAAAACTTTTTCTGGGAAGTACATTTAAAATTTCTTATTGTATTATTAATTAAATATTTAAACTTATAGGTATATTAATATTACATATATTCTTAAGAAATACCGCTAATACCGTCAATGAATTTGAAGAATTTTGAACATATTTGAAGAGTAGGACAAAATTACTCATAGAACGAAAGAAGCTATACAATTTCAATTATTTGTGTGTACAAGAAATGTTAAATTCTTTACTTATAGGGCACGAGCAGACATGTGACTTTGTTGGCCTTGGCAAGCAGATTTGTGGGTCCGTGTCAGAACGACAGCTAGTAGTTATTAACATAGATGTCGCAAATTTCATGTTGTTTATATGTCATCAATAGTATGGAATATACTTGCCGAGGAAAATAATCCACATGGATTTGGAAAATCATAACATTATTACTAGCTGTCATTTTGACACGGGCCCCCATATCTGCTTGCCAATGTCAACAAAGTTATATAACTGCTCGCACCCTATGCAACATAAAATGAAAATGGCGAGAGGTGTTGTGCTGGCCACAACAGATTTTTTGTTTCTATTTCTTAATTTCAGCGTCATTTGTTCTCTGAAGTATTGTAAAAACATTCCATAAAAAATCTGATGTGACCAACACAGTAACTCCCGCCCTTTACCTATGTATATAATTTTTATATTACTTTATAAATTTAGCCATACAATATATAGAAAAAGTATTAAAGCAAACTTGTAGAAAATGGAATAATCTTTAATTTTTATAATAACAAATTGAGATTTACATTTAAAGGTATTTTTTGAAGAAAAACTATCTTGAGCTTCAAGTAAACTGCCATTTCCGGTTATCCGATTGCCACCAAAATCTAATCAGTTCTTTCCATATTAGAATAAGGTAGAAATACATGGTTTCAAAACTTTCTAAATGATAGTATTTGAGTTAGAGCGTAAAGAGGATCCACACACACACACACACACTCTCTCTCTCTCTCTCTCTCTCTCTCACACACACACACACACACACACACACACACACACACACACACACACACACACACACACATACATACATACATACATACATACATACATACATAATACATACATACATACACACAGACATCATCGTGAAAATGTTAAAAATGGATTCGTGGTCATTTACCAAAATCTCGATATGCGATTTTTAGCACGATCCCTATACCTCCCTTAGCAAGGGTAGCGGGAGGTATAAATAACTAATCTGAACAAATTGTTAGTCCGAACATTTAGCAATTCGGATTAAAATATCTCTACTGTACATATTTATTTATAAACGCAAGTTACAAAATAAGCCAAGTAGGTACTTTGAAAACATCATTCTTTTTCTTTTTAATCTCGTATATTATTAAAACCTTTTCTTCCGGTTTCGTCAATTTATCTTTCTTAAAAATTTGTTTCTGCTCTGTAGTATATCATTCGTAGGGTGTATTTTTCTTGTACATGATAAATTTGGGTTGTTTTTCCTAAGAGAGTCAATTTCTGGCAGGTAGGGTGTTGTTTACATGTATATTAAAAGTCATTTATCACCGTAACGACTGGCCCTGATAGAATAAAATATGAGCGTGTCAAATTTTGACTTCGGAAACACACAAACTGCGGTATTTTCACTCACAATGACAAGTATAAATAGCTAGAAACACTCTGTAAATTGAGAAATTGAATATTTATTTACTGGAATTGAAATCAATTCATGAAACGAGAATTAATGGAACACTTCTTAACTCTTTTGGAAAAAGAAGTTGTTTTCCATTTGCTCCCAACAGCAGACGTCGAGAAATCATCACATATAATATTGTATTATTATATTTAAACATTCTATGAGCCTGGTAAGCGCCCGCACGGTACAAATATTCCATCATTACTAATATCTGTGTATGAAGCAGATTGGCACACCCAGCAATGGGTAATATGCCGTGATGAAATATTTATTTTATTTATTTTTATTTTACTAGTATAATTTTTTGTTGCTTGGTGGCAGCACAAACGTGTTTCAATTCACAATTTTTATAAATTTCAATAAAATATTTTGCTTCTCAGATCGCGTTGATTTTAAGGTGTAGCAGACTTGTACAAACCAAAGTTCTATTTTTATATTGTTACTTTTTAACTTGTTGTTTGAAATTGAAATATATTGAACTACTTGTTTTAGCGTAGAAAATATGTTTAACTAATATGTATAAAAATTACTACGCGAAACAGAGAGATTTTGCACTATTTTCTAACAATTTTTAACTTGAAATATATATGTAATTAATTCAGAAATGAACACAAGATGGTACCAGAAGTTTCGATTTTATTATATATAGAAATTATTTGAATTTTTAATACAAAAAATCTGAAACACAATACCTCCCGCTATTTAATTTTTATTAATTTAAATACATACCTATGGGGTAAATGTTATTAGGTTGCAAATTTTCACTGAAGATTTTACTTGTATTTAATGTTAAAAGCTATAAATTTACAGCTTCTTGACAGATATAAATTAAACTATATGTAATTTAGTAGTGAAAATGCTATATTTTTGTGTGTATTGTAGGCCAAACACATTCTATTTTTTTGCATTTTTGTTTGAAAAATGTTGCCCATCTTATATTCAAATTTTATATACATATTTCGTCAATTCATATAAAAAAATTGATAAATTACCAACATAAAACTGATAAATTTCCCAATTTTTTTACTACATCTTCATCAAAAATATATTCTCTAAGAATGTTGTAGGCAAACTTGTTGAAATTTAAAATATTTTCAATTGACATTTGATTAATTTTTCTATAAAAACAAATTTTTCAAAGCGAAACGTTAATGAACTAAAAAGAATAACAATAAATTTTATTTCGAAAAACTTTTAAAATTTTCTACATAAAACTGTCTGTATGATAATAAAAGCCTTACTCAACGAAATTTATTTTACTAGTTGGTTAAAATATGAGAGACTTTTTGCATAAATTCTTTTCACAATTTTATTTACATTGGAAATTAGGTTAATTGTTTAAAAATTTAACATGCACATGCTTGCAAGCCTCTTGTCAGTAAATATATTGTTGAGATTATTATTACATTATAAAATTTTAATGATGAAGATGGATATAAATGTCAAAATCTTGACAAAAGTTAAACATTTTGCTCTAGTAAGAAATATATGAAAATATCTTATGGATCTTTCGAGAGTCCTACGCAGTATTTTTGGTATTCCATTCTTTAAATAAAATTTGATAAAATTCAACATATCCAAGCATACAAAGATTGCTGAAAGAAGAGGAAAAGTAGAATTCGTGAAGAATACAATAAGAAACATACGATGAGAGTATGTATGATGTATAAAACATTTTACAATGTAGATTTTGGAATCAGAACGTGTTTTCCTCTTGTAAAATGTAAGATGCTCCGAGATTCTACAATTTCTGTTTGTGGTGCATAATACTCATGCACAGATTTCTCCAAGAAAGTCTTACTAAAGAAGTAAAAAATGAAAGTATAATATTTATATATGAACAAGACGTTAAATACTTTTATTTACTTACTTTTCATAAAAAAAGAAATTAAAAGTATTCGCACAATATTCATTGGTATACAAACCCAATCTCATAATAATTCGGACGGTTTAAAAAAACTGAATATGATATTCAAGTATTCCGCCATTTATATCAGTGTTTCTCAAAGTGGGCCATTCACGTCAGCAAATGTAAAATTTGTTTGTAATTGTGCGTATTTTTTTCGACTGTGATATGGATTAGGTGTTAAAAAATACTCGAAAGTTCAGTCAAACAGCATTTATTCTTACAATAACAACGTTTCAGTGCACCCTTGCACCTTCTTCAGGGTAGTAAGATCTTACAAATTGTTACAATTCATGTACACAAAATATATTCGTACAAATTTTTTTGTTAATTTATTAAAAATCTGATGTGACCAACACAATACCTCCCGCCACTTACCTATGGGTCTCGTTGCCGCGTGCCTGATGTCTGGTCGCGAATCTGGGGAATCCGATTCGATCCCGATCAACGCCAAACAATTCAAATTTTAAATATCATAAAATTAACACTTGTGGTAAACGCCCGCACAATACAAATATGTCATCATCACTACCGAAATGTGTGTACAAATCAAATTAGCACACCCAGCAGTGGATAATATGCCGTGATAATATATTTATTTATTTCTTTATTTAAATACATACCTGTATATATACTAATGGTAGAAATTATGTATATTAAGTTCCTTTCCATAAAACTATTGTTCTATTTACAATTTTCCTTTTAAAACGTTACTATTATTAATTTGAAATAATTATTTTTTTGACAGTGACATTAGCTGTACTATGTAACCATGGAGTTGTGTTTAAAGCATAAGCTCCGAGATATAATTTTTATATTACTTTATAAATTTATCCATAAAATATATAGAAAAGTATTAAAGCCTGTAGAAAATGGAATAATCCTTAATTTTTATAACAAATTACATTTAAAGGTATTATTTGAAGAAAAACTATCTTGAGATTCAAGTAAACTGCCATTTTCGGTTATCCGATTGCCACCAACGACTAATGGCTTCTTAGGGATCCACACACGCACACACACATACACACACACACACATACATACACACAGATATCATCGTGAAAATGTTAAAATTGGATTGTAGGGACCTTAAAACGTGGTCATTTACCAAAATCTCGATATACCATTTTTAGCACGATCCCTATACCTCCCTTACAAAGGGTAGCGGGAGGTAAAAATCGTACTAAAAAAATTCAAAGAGCATACACACATCCATTTGCTCTTTGATAAACAAACTAAATCAAAAATTATTTTATAATATAACATCTCTGTCGGACAATCTCTATTTAAAATGAATGTCTCCATCAATGATTCAATAAGAACTGTGATTCACTCTCTGTTTTATTCTTGTGTGGTAATACTGGCAATCCCGATATGGCCAGAAGTCTCACGTCTCTCAAGTCTGGTGTCTTCTTGTGCGATGTCTTGTCGCCTGAAGCTTCTCCGCCCAGTTAATAAATTGTAATTTGACTCGAGTAGTTGATATGTTACTTGGTGCGAGATAGCGAATCAATCAACCAAGGAGACAACCGTTTTTGTGGGATGCGGAGCGGACAATGAAATGAATTGTTATTATGGTTTCTATTGTAAATTAGCTCATTTTCTTTAAAATAATGAATTTCAGAAACGGGAAAGTGGTGATTTCTAAACGCCATGAAGGTTATTAACGAATTAGGTGTTAATAATTTCTAGAAATCTGAATCAAAAAGTATTTATTCTGGTGCACTTTTGCACCTCTTACAAAATATTACATCTCGTGTACACAAAATATAATTGTTCTTTTACATTCAGTTTTTCAACATCGTACAAAAATTCATAAGAAGCATATACACATCAGATTGCTCAACAATATAATGATCTAACGATTCCAAAACATACTTCAACACCTATAAAAAAAACTGTTGTGGCCAGCACAATACCTCCCGCCATTTTCATTTTATATAGTAGGGCGCGAGCAGTTATGTGACTTTGTTAGCCTTGGCAAGCAGATATGTGGGTCCATGTCAAAATGACATCTAGTAATAATGTACATAGGTGTCAAGTATCATAAATTTCATTCAAAACATTATGATTTTCCGAATCCATGTGGATTATTTTCCTCGCCAAGTATATTCCATACTAATGATGACTTATAAACAACATGATATTAGAATATTTTGAAATTTTTAATAAAAAATTATGACATATGACATATGAGACATCTATGTAAATAACTACTTGGTGTCATTCTGACACGGACCCACAAATCTGCTTGCCAAGGCCAACAAAGTCACATGCATAAGTAACGAATTTAACATTTCTTGTACACACAAATAATTGAAATTGTATATCTTCTTTCGTTCTATGAGTAATTTTGTCCTACTCTTCTAATATGTTCAAAATTATTCAAATTCATTCACGGTATTTCTTAAGGATATGTAATATTAACATACCTATAATTTAAATACATATTTAATTAATAATACAATAATATATACATTAGATGTATTTTTAACATTGACATTTTGCATTTATCTGTCAATTACAAACATTTAAATATCTCAACTGTTTTTTGGACATCGAGATTAATTACAACAGATTATATAGCATATCTCCAAATATATACGAGATTAAATGTGTCAGATTGAGAATTTAATTATCTTTAATATTACCAACAAAAAATTTCAAAAAATAATATTTAAAAGATTTTTTTCCAAGAATCTGCTACTTCCGGTTGTCCAATTGTTCCCAAAACCTTTTCAGATCTTCCCATGAACGTGCGATTGGGAAATACTTAGTTAAACAAATATAAAATCTTATAGTTTTTGAGTATTCGTTCTTCCAACGTCCCACACATATACACACACATACAGACATCATTATAAAAATGTTAAAATCGTATTGTAGGGACCTTAAAACGTGCTTAATCATTAAAATCTGGATATGCGATTTTTAGCATGAATCCAATACCTCTCTTAGCGAGAGGTAAAAATCCCCTTTTTACTTGATAGTTATTGAAAAAATTTAATAGTTGCTATCTTTGTGGCCAATTTTGTACATACATGAAGAATATCTTTTTTATGTTTTTAATATCTTTTGTCTGTCTATATTAGTATGGATATAAAACATACCTAGTATTTACACGCAGTTACATTGTAAGAAAACTTATAATAATTACAATAATAGCATTGTAATTGCGTATGAATTACTACTGTACAAATTACAATCTTCCGCTAGCCAGCGCGATTATGTAAATTGCAATCTATCCTATCTCCAATCGCTGTTCCGATTTAGTTTAAGCCTGTAGAACGGTTCTGCGTTTGCAAAAATCTGTGCCCCGTTGCTCCGTTGCTGCAAACCAGTTCTGCCTTCCTTCGAACAGAGTTTTTTAATTACGAGGCCTAGAATCAGTCCCGGTGCGGACTGTGAACTGCGACTGCGGCTGAAGAAAGTGATTTATAAACACAATATCCGCAAGAGCAGACCTCGAGGCATCACGGGAAAAGGAGAGACCATGACCTACTCGGAATCTTTTTGTCATTAACTGAATTTTAATTTGAAAAGGGTGACACCAACAGACGAACAAGACAACGGAGGAAAACTTCAAGAAGAATTTATAAATACTAAACATTTTTGCATACATATTTTTACAGAGCATGTCGCCTCTTTGGGGGTGATGGAGGTCTTAGGGTTAACAGGTTAACAGGAAGGCATTGAAGGGCTTATGTATATTACGGAGAGGGGAATCCTCGAGGTGAGATACAGCGCGAGGCTGTAATGAAACTCCCACCGATGATATTTATACTATTTTATTCACAATCATTATAGTAATATGTCGATTCCTAACCTTTTAGAGGTTGGGAAATATGACATTTCTAACTGTAATGACAATCTCTTGGCTGAGAAATGTGATAAGGCGAGCAATAACAAATAAATAATAATCTTTTCTAAATTATAGTTTCAGAAATAATATTTCAACTTGTTATCTTTGTTAGTCAAAATTCTGTTTAGAAATACTTATCATCTTTTATTAACTGACTGTTGAGTCTAGCTGTCAGAGACATTGGACAGTTATTTGTTGACAATTAAGTCTAGAAGTTATTGGAAGCCTACATGCAGGGTTGATGTTTTGATATGGATGCCATATGATACCCTTTTCAACCCCTCAGAGAAAATCCTCTCACGAAAGTAACGTTTTGTTTGAGATTGTCTTAGATACTCGTGTCGACGAGACATGTAGTCTGTGTTGTAGTTTCTGGCGCGGGCTAAACGTCCGCCTGTTGAGATACAATATAACTATTTAGATTATTTCATTTAGTTATGTTTAGTTTAGTAATCAATAATAATAAGTTTAATAGTTAATAATTGATTAGTGTTAGTGTAAATATGTGTAAATAAAGAAGTTAGTAATATCAAGAATTTATGTGGCCATAATATAAGTGTGTTCAAGTGTTCATCGGCTATCAAAGTGTATGTGTGTTCGTCCTTCGGTCGTGGTCATCGTTGGTAAAAGAAGTACAAGACCACCATCATCAGAGCCTCTGTAACACCCCCCCTCGTGTTACAGAAATAACAGATTTCGCTTCTACCCCACGGGTTGGAAATGTGTATGTAGGACTTACCTAGCAACATTGATCCGTACAATAAAGCAAGCTAAACAAATTTTAATACAAATACATATAAAATTAAAGATTATAACTCAATGATTTATTTTGATAATTATTGATTTAAAAAGAGGGTGATTGTGAATAAAATATTATACATACCTCGGTGGGAGTTTTATTACAGAGTCATATCCCACCTCGTATGTAACATACTATTATCAACAATCAATAATTTTCAAAATAAATCATTGAGTTATAACCTTTTACTATTTTTATGATGATGTTTATATGTGTGTGTGTGTGTGTGTGTGTGACCGCGGTTTCGGCCGCGATATCTCCAATACTAGAATTCCAAAAATTACAATTCTTACGTATCCCTCTTCCCCCTCTAAGTTTTAACGCTGTTAAATATTAAATATTAAAGAATATTCTTATCTATACGAATTGATTACATTTTATATTTCATATTCAATGGATACACAGTTAAAGAATTATAAAGAAATTAAATTTTATAAATTAGCCAGCTATGCTATAACCATGGAAACAGCTACTATGTTAGGAAACTTCTAACTGACAGATGTTAATATCAATGAAATGAAAATGAATGTGGCAGAGGTGAGGATGTTGAGATAGATGTGGAAGACACGGAAAGGTACGATAAGGAATGAAAGAATAAGAGAAATAACTCGAGTATTAAAAGTTCTACAAAGATACAAGAGAGACGATTATATTGGTATAAACATGTTATGAGGAGAGAGATAAAGAATATATTGGAAGAAGACTAGACAGAAAAGGAATTGACTGAGGACGACACGCAAAACAGAAATGAATGGAAGAAGAAAATAAAAAATAGCAACCCCTAACGAATGGGAAATATATTTTTGAAGGTATGAGCCATATTCAAAAATATACTAAGCAAATTCTTATCGAGTGATCTACGTGTTCCGCGAATTCATATGTCATTTAGCGCGAAGTTCAAGGCTTGCTGGATTGAGACAAATACCTCTCGCATTTGTTTGTATTTTGTTTTTTTCCCAAGAAAAACAAAAGCTTAACAGCGAGAGATCGTATGCGTAACGCATATATTACCGTTTTTTATTTTTAGAGCGTCGAAGTGATTTTTTATCGTCAGAGGGTTATCAAGTTTATTAATTTAACAGATAGCGGTGTAACTCAAAGAAATGTTTATCTACTTTTGAAATACCCAACCCCAATTAAAGCCAGAGAGAACTAGATCGGAGAATATGAATAATATTTTCGGGTTTTATCGCTAATTAAAATTATATTTAATTAATGTGGATTTTTAGCAATAAAATTGTTTGTTTTTGTTTAATTAAAAAGACGTTCATTAATTAAAATTTATAGGCTTCTTACGCTAAGTACATACACGGTAGAGGAATATTTTACATGTATAAGGAATGCCATATATATTCACACCCAACAGTCTCAAGTTGTAGCTACTTAGCTGGTTGCTGCATCCAACATTCTTACACTTTTTTCTTTTATATTTTTGAAAACTTTTATTTTGTTTCTATGTATTCTCTAAGCTTCTGTTTCTCTCTCAATTTTTTTCTGTCTTTCTTTTTACCTCTCGCTAAGAGAGGTATTGGATTCATACTAAAAACAGAATATCCAGATTTTAGTGCATAAGGTCACTAGTATTCGTTCATGACACAGATGACCTTGTTCGGACATCTTTAAAAGAAATACTGTATAAAACGAATAATAATATATAATCACGGCATATTACCCATTGCTGGGTGTGCTAATCTGCATTGTACACAGATTTCGGTAATGATGATGACATATTTGTATCGTGCGAGCGTTTACCAAGTGTCGCCTTACGGGGACTCATTTCTGGCGTGGAGAGTGCACCACAGGGGTCAATTTTGCGCCATTTAAAATTCGAAATATTTGGTGTTCGTAGGGATTGAATTCAGTTCCCCAGATTCGCGACCAGACACTCAGGCACGCAGTCACGAAACCCCATATGTATATGTATTTAAATTAATAAAAATTTGTTAAAAAACTACCTAATTTTGGTGGTAGTACATCGCATAAATTCCAAGAAGTGATTCATATGAAATGAATTATATTCTAAGTATACTTTATTATTATTACTTGCCACTTGTATGCAATTTGGCATCAATCTACCGTATGGTTCGTCTTTACGTCAAATGCAACTTGCAGTTTATTAATTAGAATAACATTTTGCAATTTTGCATGTGTTTTCGCTTAACGTATCTCATACATCATTCGCATTTCGCAATGAATTAGCGGACAGCAATTTAAACGAAGCGGAACGTAGATCTGATGATGTTTATTGCTTGGTGGGATTGCGGTGTGCCGCTCGGTTATAGCTTTAACCTTCCAACTAACCTATTTATAAGAGATAAACTGCACTGATACCCGATTGCACAATACCTGAAGACTTACTGCGCTTTTAACACTAGACGAGGATAGCAAGGTATACGAAAAAAAAAAGAAATTTAGAATTAAAAGAATATTGTTACTTTTATCAAATGAAATAGCCTAAATCAATGTTTCTCAAATTTATTGGGCTCATCACCCCCTTTCCCAAAATATATATTTTCATTGTCAATCCTGTGTATTATGTATAAATTCCATACATAAATTTTCTTACAAAAGATTCTAAATTTCCAGTAAAATTATTTCATAAACAAACTATGCAAACTGCACTTGACACTAACATCTCCTTCTTCTTTAGCTTTTCTAATTCGTTAGGGATCGCTATTTTTTATTTTCTTCTTCCACTTATTTCTGTTTGACTTGTCGTTCTCATTCAGTTCTCGTCTTCAGCAATACAGTCCGCATTGCTGAAGACTTAAGAGAAAAGGAAATGAATGAGACAAAACAGAGGAAGACCAAAGATAAGATGGAAGTCCTTCCATCTTATCTTTGGTCTTCCTCTGTTTTGTCTACCTTCTATTGCTTCATTCTTCCAATATATTTTTTATCTCTCCTCATGACATGTTCAAACCAATGTGATCTTTCTACAAACTTCTATCACTCAAACCTTATTCTTTCGTTACTTGCCCTATCTTTCCATGTCTTCCCCAATTTCGTTTCATTGATATTGACAATCAATTAGAATTTTCTTAATATAGTAGGTGTTTCCATGGTTATAGCATAGCTGGCAGATTTATAAAATTTAATTTCTTTTTAATTCTTTAACTCTATATCCATTGAATATGAAATATAAAATGCAATCAATTCGTATAAATAAGAATTATCGTTAATATTTATAATAACATTAAACGTCAAAAACAGTTAAGATCTTCAAATGAGGATACTTCCGGTAGTTCAGATTGACTAATTATAACCAAAATCTAATCAAATCTGCATATGGATGTAAGGAAGAGGAATACGTAAAAATTGTAATATTTGGAATTCTAGTATTGGAGATATCGCGGCCGAAATTATAGTCACACACACACACACACACACACATACAGACATCATCGTAAAAATAGTAAAATTGTGCTTATTCATTGAAAAGTCACCACTGAATTTTTTGACCAGAGACAATATCTTCCTTACCTAGAGGTGACGGAAGGTAAAAGGAATTGTGAAATTAAATCGAATTTTTGATTTCAATAAAATGTACAGTAAAATTTTGAAAGATGTCCGATCAAGGTTGTCTACGAATTGTATGAATTCAGATTTTTGCTCCGCCCATCATGACAAATTCAGTAGTGTCGTTTGCTTAGTTTTTATGAGGGTACGTAAGATACTACTGTTATTTTATTATTATAAAAATATATATTACAGGAAAAGCATTCAAAATTCAAAAATAAGTCAACTAGTAAGTTTATAAGAAAATATGAAACCAAATATGTTAAAAATAAGATACTGACACAATGTCAGTGTCAGTGACTCTGACAGAATATAACGTTATACGTACGGCTATGAATCCAGGTAATGTATCTGAATTAATAAATAAACTTACGTTACAGCGAAAGTATTATCAACAACGAGCATCGTTTATAAATGGAATGTTCTAACTTAGTCGAAACAATATGAATTTTTTAAAGACAAGCGTGTTATATCCATCCTTATCACACACTTTTACAGCTTTTGCAAAAGAAAGAGATCAATGTATGCCTATTTGTTAATTCGTTCGTGATACAGATGCCTTTGATCAGACATCTTTCAAATTTTTTACTGTATATTCATAATAAGAAAATCCAACTGTGTGCAGAATTCATGAAACTAGAGATAGTGTTTCTATTTTGAATTATGGTGGTTGTAATTGAATACAATACCTTCCTTACCTATAGGTGACGAAGGTAATAGAGATTTGTGCCAAAACTTTTAGGACATACGTTAATTTTTTTTCCATTTTTGGTAGCTTATCTTTAATTTTAGGACGGCCCTCGTAATAAACACTATCATATCTTGTAAACTGATCGGTTTGGGGAATTATTTATAGGTTTCAAAATAAATTAAATCGATAATAATCTGTTGAAGGTTGATAAGATATTTATAAAATTATTTCGTGCCTGTAAAATTAGAACTGTAGTTTATTTTTGCTCTTGTATTAATAGCAAAATATCTAAGGAAAGGCCGAAGAAGCTGCATGTAGCTATTTTAAGATCTCGATCAAATTATTCGTTTCTGCGCGATAGGTAGTTACGATATTACGTTATTGTTTATTGTTTACCGATATTGGCAATCTGCTAATGGATGGAATAAAGCAAGCTTTATGCAAGATTAAAAAACATTAACGCTAAAGATATTACCGGCATATTATGAAAAGTAGGAGGCACATTATACAGATTAACAGCTAGTATAAAGATCGTTTTACATGTTTGTAGTACATTATAATAAAGTATAAAAATAGTGTAATCTATTTAATGGAATGATGAATTACGACAAGAAATAGGATTAAATTCCTACACTTACTAACTATATTTTAGGAAAATCATTTATTATTTTCTGTATAGTATGACTTTAAGATTCCAACCCTTAAGGTGGTTCTATCATGTCTAAATATGTGAAAAATTTGAAGAGCTCTTAGCAAAAACAACTTTAGTCCCTCTGTTTGAATTTGAGATAAAGAAATAATTCTCTAGCTTCCTTACTTTTATAGATTTCTGTAACATAATGTAACGTTTATTTATATGGGTGAGGTGTAAAAATCAGACATATTATTAATTAAAATAATACGTTTATTATACGATAAATAATTATAAACACTAATTTAAGACTAAAAATATTATTAAAGCTTAAACACTAAGATTGTTTATTTAAACAATATTTATATCACTGTATTTATTTATACAACTACATTTATTTATGTTCACAACTCGTAGCCTGTTTATTTATATCACCAACTTCATTGCTCGTTGCTTCTATATAACAGACTATCTCTCCGCTGTCCTTCGGACGGTATTTATACAGCCCATTGTCCTTCTGGAACTTTCTGACGCGACCATCATCGAATACAAAACGCGTATAGGTTTTCCCGCGCGGGGGATTACGCCATTGCTCGAGAACATGCTACCAGTGGCGGTGCAAGCATTCGGCGCGTTTCAATAATTTACGTCAGGATAATGTTTAAGTATTAGAAGTGGCAAGTGCTGATGATTGGGCAGGACGTGTGCAGAAGTGTGTGAAAGAAGAAGGCGGTCATTATTAAAGATTATTAGTATCTGTCAATTAAATCACAGTCGATTTTTTAATTAAATTTCGTTTCTTTATGTAGAATAAACCTCCCTTGTATTAGAGACAGTATTATGGTACGACTCTATAATTAAAAGAATCTGTTGTGGTCAGCACAATTCCTGATAAGTAACGAATTTAACATTTCTTGTACATACAAATAATTGAAATTGTATCTCTTCTTTCGTTCTATGAAGAATTTTGTCCTACTTTTTTAATATATTCAAAATTCTTCAAATTTGACGCTATTAGCGGTATTTCTTAAGGATATATGTAATATTAAATATAATTAATATTACAATAAGAAGTATTGAATGTACCTACTTCCCAGAAAAACCTTTCAGAAATGTCACTAAAACTGTTGATTTTTAACATTGACATTTTGCATTTATCTGTCAATTACAAAAAATTAAATATCTCAACTGGTTTCCATCGAGTTATTGGGGCAGCGTATTTATTACATATTATTCTATATTATTATTTATTATATCCCTCAATCTATAGAAGAAATAATAAAATTTTGAAATGTATCAGATTGAGAATTTAATGATTATTATTTGTAATAACATTTACAAGAATTTATTTATCAGCTCGTCCCATTAATGTTATACACACACACACACATACAGATATCATCGTATTTTTTTAATCGAATTGTAGGGACCTTAAAACATGCTTATTCACTAAAATCTGAATTTGCAATTTTTAGCATGAATCTCCAAGCGAGAGGTAAAAATAATTTTAAAATTTAAATAAACAATAATTACATTAATTTTTGTTTAAAGTATTATGTAATTATATAATACCTATACCTACTACATTTGAACAACAAAATATTGAGAGTATAATTAATAAATTAATTAAATTGTTCATTACGGCTGTTAAATAATTTCTTATTTATATTTTATATTTGAAGGAGTAAAGACAAGTTTCACATTCTCTCTCTAAAGGTGCTCCATTTTTTACTTTAAATATATCAAAATCACATATTTATTAAAATGTTCTGTAACTTAAAAAAAATTATATTAGTCGTTCTTGTTGTTCCAGGTGGCTATGACTTCCACCTTCCATTTCATTGTCAAGAAACAAAAGAGAAAAAAAATGGTGAGTAAAAATAGTCGAATACTTCTTTATGCATTCTTATCTAGAAACGTATCAAAAAAATTAACTCAGGATCTTGTTTAAAAATTAGAAATTTATTTACTAGATACACTCTTTCGATATATGTTACCCTCTTTTTGTAAACTTGTCTTGACTACATGTACTTTGTTATTTACCTGATGAAGACAGCACTTCGCTGTCGAAACGTCGTTAAATAATAAAATTTATACAGAACTAATTCCAAATATTGTTTTTATTTCATTATATTATGAGTTCTGAAAGCTTCTTCCATGTAAAACAATATTTCATCTTCAAGTTGTGCAACCTTTGAAGTACACCTCGAACAATACACAATCATGTTGCAACCCACTTATTTGATATTTGTTTAGCGCATACAAAAACATGATCGTTTAAGGAATCTTAACCAAATACCATTCTTGCCTCCGTGAAGTATTTGTTCGTGACTTGTCCATAGCTTCGAGTATTTATGCATCTCTATAAATATATCTCTCTCTGCTATTTTTATACCAGTACATATGTCGTCATACTATTAAGAAAATTTACTTTTTGTTACTGTAAATATTGTTGCTTAAGTTGAAATTCGTGTTTGTCTTGGACCGACGAACCCAGGTATATAAATAGGAGAAAGAAGTAATTTTTTTAAGTTTATCTTATTGTAGGTTTTATTTTGTAAAAAGGAAGTGCTAAAATATACCCACGCAAATAGACGCTAAACTTTTAACAAAGTTTATTTTTTGTGTGGGTGTAATTTGAGTGCCAGTATAAATTGTTGAAATCTATAGAATACGCACGCACACGCACACATACAGACATCATCGTAAAAATAGTAAATTCGTATTTTAGAGACCCCAAAATGTTCTTATTTATTGAAAATTTATCATCGAATTTTTTGATCAAAGACTATACCTTCCTTAACTAAAGGTGATGGAAGGTAAAAACATCTTATGTGACCAACACAATACTTTTTTACTAATACTAATTTTAAATGGCACAAAATTGACCCATGTGGTGCACTCTTCACGGCAGCAATGAGTGCCTGTGAGGTGACGATCCCTATACCTCCCTTACCAAGGTTAGCGGGAGGTAAACATAATATGGGATATAAATAGTGATTCGAACTTCAGTTTTTAAAGTTACAACCGATAGACTTTGAATATTCCTAATCAATATAAGAGACTTACATTAAAAAAATTCTATGCACGTTTGGTAAATGGAATATTTGAATTTAATGATTGTCATAAAACTATACGTTTCCTCAATACCTCAAAACAAACATATGTAAATATATGCATCATCAATTATTTATGACAATAGTTAGAAGAAAAACAAATGTCATATTATTTATATAATGTCAACATATTGTATAAAACATTTGAAAGCCATAAATTTCCACATTGGCGGAAAAATCAATTGAAATATTTTCTTAGTAGGCGTTGTAGTATTTGTTTTAGTTTTCCATAGCAACTGTTATTGTATGAGTCAGTTCAGTTGTTATTACCTCATTGACTTATAAAGACTCGTTTTCGAAAAAGAGTGTACAATAGTAATAAAATAAGAGTTTACAGATCATAAACCAGCTCATAAATATTGAATGACATGACTCTTGGGTCTTGGATTACAACATTTTATGCAAGACTGTTTCATACTTTAAATTTTTAATTCTGAAACGAATTACAAGAATGGTTTTATTTTTAAAGTTATTAAACATACTAATTTTGTGTAATGGAATATATAAGTTTGCAGACATATTCTGACTGTTTTGACTGTGAGAAACTAGTTTGTAATAATCGAATAGTATGCCCTAAAACAACTAAGCTGGAGTTGCAATGACAGAATGAAATAAAGCTATAGTAACTTACACTAAGATGGACAATGGAATCCATGATATTCCTCACTTACCTGTAACAAAAGAAAAATATATTAATACATAGATATCTACAGTAAAACAAAATCTGTTGTGACCAGCATAATACCTCTCGCCACTTCCGTTTTGGTTACATAAGTATAAAGCGCGAGCAGTCATGTGACATTGTTGGCCTTAACAAGCAGATAGGTAGGCCCGTGTCAGGATGACAATTAGTAACTATGTACATAAATGTCAAATGTCAGAATTTTTCATTAAAAATTTCAAGATTTTCTAAATTCACGTAGATGAGGAAAATAAACCAGATGGAATTGGAAAATCACTAAATTTAGAATGAGAAATTATGATATTTGACATCTATGTACATAATTACTAGCTATCAATCTGACACAGGCCCCTATATCTGCCCAACAAAGTCACATGACTGCTCGCGCCCTATTATATTTAACATTTCTTGTATACCTACATTCTACACCAAAGATTCTACTTATATTTAGATTTTTAAATTTTAAATTCATTCTATGAAGAAATTTTGTCCTACTCTTCTAATTTGTCGAAAAGTTTCCAGTTCATTGTCGGGATTGACAGTATTTTTGAAGGGTATATGTAATATACCTATAATTTTAACTATTTAACTATTAATATAATAAGTAATAATATAATGTATGTACTTCCCAAAAAAATCTTCAGTAATGTCTCTGTATTTTTGACATTGATATTTATCTGTCAGTTACAAACATTCTAATTTTTCAATTGGTTTCCTTGACTTTATTTGTGCTGTGGGTTTTATTACAACAGATTATTATATACCTTATATTTCTTTATCTCTAAATCTATAAAAGTTTACATGTATCAGAGAATTTACTCTTCTTTAATACTAGCAAGAAAAAAAAAATTCAAAAAATAATATTTAGAAGATTTTTTACCTCTCGCTAAGAGAGGTATTGCATTCATGCTAAAAATCGCATATCCAGATTTTATTGAATAAGCACGTTTTAAGGTCCCTACAATCCGATTTTAACATTTTTACGATGATGTCTGTGTGTGTGTGTGTGTGTGTGTGTGTGTGTGTGTGTGTGTGTGTGTGTGTGTGTGTGTGTGTGTGTGGATGTGTGTGTGTGGGATGTTGGAAGGACGGTTACTCAAAAACTATAAGACTTAAAATTTGTTTAACAACGTATTTCCCAATCGGACATTCATGGGAAGATCTGAAAAGGTTTTGGTAATAATTGGACAACCGGAAGTAGAAGATTCTTAAAAAAAAATCTTCTAAATGTTATTTTTTGAAAATTTTTCGTGGTAATATTAAAGAAAATTAAATTCTCTATCTGATACATTTAAATATTTTATTATATATTCCATAGATTTAGAGATAAAAGAAGTATAATATATAAAATAATCTTTTGTAATAAATTTGACAGCCGAAAGAATGCCATGAAAAATAGTTGATAATTTAAATTATTTGTAACTGACAGATAAATGTCAGTGTCAGAAATAATGAGTAATGAATTAAAAATGTACTTGGAGAATCCCTTAGTTCTTGATCTGTGACTATTATGGAGATGACAAGTCTAGGTTGAAGGACTTAAATTTGTTTCAAACATTATGGGACAATGTACACCAGTACTGTAGACTAGAGTAACTTTGAATTGCGAAAAAGCTATCAAATTCTTCTCAAGTAAGTTGTAAATATTGACAAAATCGGAGTGCAATCTATCCGTCACTTTATTAAAGGGAATTAAGGTTATTTAGATATAACAAGTATGAAAAAATAAAATGTAAAAGAAGATATATAAGAATAGATGCACAATCCAGATATATACATTTTAGACCGCCCAAAATTAATGTTTTTACTAGAAGAATATGAAGAGAAAGTAAACAAAGTTGTTCGAATTGAAAATTGCTGTTACCAGCCTAATATTTATATATGGTAAACTCTACTTTGTAATTTATTGTAACATAATTTATGGTAAAATATCTTCATGTTGAGACATGCTATTATTGAATAATAAAGAAGTTTATACGTCATAGATTTATATGAATATATTATTTGTATTTATAAAAATAATCTTTGCTTTATGCATACAGCCAGGTAAAATATACGGCGAGAGGTTATGTGCTGGCCACATCAGATTTTTTTTTAAGAATCTGCTACTTCCAGTTGTCCAATTATTACCAAAACCTTTCCAGCTCTTTCCAGTAATTCCGATTGAAAAATACATAGTTAAACAGATATTAAATATTATAGTTTTTGAGAAATCGTCCTTCCAACCTCCCCACACACACATACATCTCGTCACACACACACACAGATGTTATCGTAAAAATATTAAAATCGGATTGTAGGGACTTTAAAACATGCTTAATCATTAAAATCTGGATATGTCATTTTTAGCATGAATCCAATACCTCTCTTAGCGAGAGGTATAAGGTACTGACACAATGTCAGTGTTAGTGACACTGACAGAAAATAATATATCTGAATTAATACATAAACTTACGGTACAGCGAAAGTATTGTCAACAACGAGCATCGTTTAAAAATGGAATGTTCTAACTTAGTGGCAACAATATGATTTTTGAAAGACAAGCGTGTTATATCCATCCTTATCGCAGACACTTGTACTCTTTACAAATGATAGAGATAAATGTTTTTCAATTTGTTAATTCGTTCATAATACAGATGACATTAATCGTACATCTTAAAAAAAAATATATAGTTTAATTCTTATGCATGTATTTATTCATTTATTTATTACATTTTGAGAAAACACATGTTATTAGCAATGTAAATGAATCGTGGGCTTGTTATATTTATTCTCATTTAGTCATTTTCCTGTATTTTATGTAATTGCTATGACAAATCTTAATTTATTAGCATAATTGCCCATCTGGCATGATTTCATCTATGCGCATACTCCCTAATTACGCCCCTGTATTTCTCACCTCATGATTCACATATGACAGAGGCCATTAACGCAGGAATTCAACTCCTGAGAACTTGCCACATAACCGTCAACTTTTTCTCTTCCGCAGTTGAATAAAACAAAAGTAGGAAGAAAAAATGCCACACGCTGCAAACAACAGAGAGTGTGAGTGCTACTTCAACAGCTGAATGTCGAAGAATTTACATATCTGAATATTTTCACTGTATTAACATTGAGAAAGAAAGAAACTTTTTTTTTAGAACGATTGTCAAATAATACTTATTTTTGTCGAATGAAATGACTTACAAATCGAAATGTTGTGAATAATAGTAGATTACATACCGAATCGGAAAATGGTTTATTATAGTCGAGGATTGGATTAAAGGTATGAGCGTGAGGCTGGAATAAACATATCTGCGCGATGTGTACATTATTTTATTAATATTTTTTGTCGGTATTATTATAATTTTTTAGTCTATGACAATGTTGCTGGGTAACATGACAAATTATTTATTGATTCTGTTTGTTGAGTTTTTGTTTTCCAAATTTTTTTGAAGATATCAAAATAAGCATTTACTGCATCGATGGTTTCATCCTTAGATCGTAATATGTTTTCCCAAGATAATCAATTAGCAACTGAATTAACTTCGCCTTCTTCGGGGCTGACTCACCATTTCCAATCCACGGTTTCGACTGAATTTTCGTCTCTGGAGTGTAACGGTGTACCCATGTTCCATCCATGGTTTGAAATGGACCAAATTTTCGGCTGAAGTTCGGGCTCGAATACGCTTTTGCTCCGAACTGAACAATTGTGGCACCAAACAGGCGCACATTTTTCTCATGCCCAGCTCATTGTGTAAAATATAAACTACTCTTTCATAAGAAATCCCTATGGCTTTCTTAATCTCACGCAATTTCATTTGGCGATCTTCCAGAACCATATCGTGGACTTTACCGACAATTCCCGGTGTGGTAGCCGATTTTGGGCGATCTGAACGTAGTTCGTCACAGGTGAGTGTTCGGCCACGCTTAAATTCCGAAATCCAGAAACTCACCGTGGAAAACGAAGGTGAAACATTCCCAAGGACAGTATTCAACCTGGTCTTGATCTCCGTTGCCGTCTTCCAAATAAAAAACTGGATCACCACATGAACTTCGTTTTTATCCATTATCGATTTAACGCTAGGTAGATCGACACAGACGCTTTTCACGATTGGACTAATAGACAGATTGTACTGAAATTTCTTGACAGTTCACATAAAGAGTTAAACCAAGGCCTGCTCAGTGATTCCACCCTCTGACTTTATAAAATTCTGTTTAAAATTGTGAAAAAAACCGAAAACATAATAAAACATTTAAAAACAGTTTTGCATGCATCTTTTAATTCTGTAAAACTTTGTACTCTACAGTTTTTGCCGAAAAATGAACAGGAGAGCAGGAAATTGCTCAGTTGTAGAAATATATATATTTTGCGTTTAAAGTATTTGGCGTATAAGTTTTCGCTCGTAATAATGTCCGTTCTAAATAAAGTTTGTGTCTTTATTCTTGGTACAAAAATGTTATTTTAAACTTTATAAATAGGTGAGCCAGTATTTTCCAAACAAAATTAGAATGTTAATCTTAAGTTTATCTATCTAATCCCAACCAGAAAAATCATCAATTTTTTCGTACATTTTTCGTTCATTCAACCGAGTGTATATATACGGTTTCCGCTAAATTTTATTCTTTTCTTCTTCGCTGTATAATTTTTTGTGATCTTCTCATTTACATAACAAGTTGTCCACCCAAAATAAAAATAAAAAATGTCTAGTTTTTTATTCGTACGAATGCTAAGTCGTATATAAGGATGTTAACTATAAATTTCGAGCCGTTATCTCGCTAACAATGCGTAATGGAGAGGAGGACCGATCTATCTTATTGCTAATCATAAATAACATGTTTATCTTGATTTTATTTTTTTAAGCGCCCAGTTGAGGAATATATTAAGCAGATTTTAAAATGTCACTGGCGAAATACATCGCCTATAGAACCGTAGATTATCTATAAATAGATCGAAAACTGCCTCAACAATAGATAAATATAATATAGTGACTCAGTTATGTACAAATTCCATATATAAATTTTCTTGCAAAATATCCTATACTTCCAGTAAAATTATTTCATTTCATTTCACATCCTCTTCCTCTTTAGCTTTTCCTATTCGTTAGGAGTCGCTATTTTTTATTTTCTTCTTCCACTCATTTCTGTTTTGCGTGTCGTTCTCATTCAGTTGCTCTCAAGTCTTTCGCAATACAGTCCTTCCATGTTATCTTTGGTCTTCCTCTATTATTAAGCTATTCATTCTTCCAATATATTCTTCATCTCTCCTCATGACATGTTCAAACCAATGTAATCGTCTCTCTTTTATCTTTCTGGAAACTTGTAACACTACTATTATTTCCCTTATTCTTTTATTTCTTGCCATATCTTTCCGTGTCTTCCCCAACATCTATTTCCTCATGCGCATCTCCCCACAGTCATTTTCTTTTCATTGATGACATCTGTCAATTTGAATTATCTGACTATATTAGTAGTCTCCATAGTTAGAATACCTTTATAATTCTTTAATTCTATATCTGTTGAATATAAAGTATAAAATGTAATCAAATCGTATAGAAATTAATATATTCTTTAAGTTATAATAATATTTAACAGTTTTTTCAAGAAAAACTGTTAAAATCTTCAAATGAGGGTACTTCCGGTTGACCAATTATAACCAAAATCTAATCACCTCTTGTTTTGGATGTAAACTTGCGGAATACGAAAAAAATATAATTTTTACACACCATACACACACACACACACACACACACACATACATACATACATACATACAGAAATCATCGTAAAGATGGTAAAATCGTATTATATGGATCCTAAAATGTGCTTATTCACTAAAAACTCATTTAATTTTAGTTTGTCTTCCTCTGTTTCTTAAACCTTCTATTACTAAGCTATTCATTCTTCTTCCAATATATTCTTCATCTCTCCTCATAACATGTTCAAACTTATGTAATCGTCACTCTTGTATCTATCTGTCAATTGAATTATCTGAATATATTAGCAGTTTCCATGGTTAGTATAGCTGGCTGCTTGATGAAATTTAATAACTGTATAATTCTTGAACTCTATATTTATTGACTGATATTTTGAGTAATTATTATTACCTAATTTATATCAAAGTCGAAAATTTTCCCACATTATTAACAATATTTAATTTTATGTATGCTTTGAAATGTGTTCAACAAATTGTCGTAATTTATTGCCCAAAAATAAAGTATAATTCCCCTGCTGCTATTATAAAAAAAACTCTATCGTGTTCAGTATAAAGTATATCATCCCAATTAGAGCTGTGTATAATTTAGGTTGTAATTAGTATAAATGATGGCCGTATTTTCTCCCCATGTGACTTAGTGGCTATTAGAATCTCCGCAGGATCTGAAGAAAGATCTTTGGTCGGCTGCTCGAGACTCTCTCTGAATCTGTATCTGTATTTGTATCTGTAGCAGTCTGAGAAAGACGAAAGTGATTAGTATTCGCAGCAGATGTGTAGGTTTTATGCAGACTTGTTAAGGTTTTTATCTCGCAACCTGTTTCATACCATGCTATCAATTAAACCATTTGTAAAGGACGCTTTTTTTATTTTGAGATGAGCAACTTTATTTAGGAGTTTGCACAAGATGTATAATATCTTTCTCACACAAATAAAAGTTAAATTTTGTAGTTTATCAGCGTCTACAATTATGAAAGTATAATTGAAGAGCACTTAGCAAAAACCAATTTTAGTCCATTTTTATATCCTTTGTTAAGGGAGGTCATCTGTATCCTGAACGAATTAACAAATTGGTAATATTTATCTGTCATTACAGTAAAAATTTTTAAAGATGTCCGATCAAGCTTGTCTACGAATTGTATGAATTCAGATTTTTGCTCCGCCCATCATGACAAATTCAGTAGTGTCGTTTGCTTAGTTTTTATGAGGGTACGTAAGATACTACTGTTATTTTATTATTATAAAAATATATATTACAGGAAAAACATTCAAAATTCAAAAATAAGTCAACTAGTAAGTTTATAAGCAAATGTAAAACCAAATATGTTAAAAATAACTGACACAATGTCAGTGTCAGTGACTCTTACAGAATATAACGTTATACGTACGGCTATGAATCCAGGTAATGTATCTGAATTAATAAATAAACTTACGTTACAGCGAAAGTATTATCAACAACGAGCATCGTTTATAAATGGAATGTCCTAACTTAGTCGAAACAATATGAATTTTTGAAAGACAAGCGTGTTATATCCATCCTTATCACACACTCTTACAGCCTTTGCAAAAGAAAGAGATAAATGTATGCCTATTTGTTAATTCGTTCGTGATACAGGTGCCCTTGATCGGACATCTTTCAAAAATTTTACTGTACCAAAGATTACAAGCGTGTGCGATGAGGATGGATATAACACGCTTGTCTTTAAAAATGTCATATTTTTTCGATTAAGTTATGACATTCCATTTTAAAATGATGCTCGTTGTCGACAATACTTTCGCTGTAACATAAATGAAATTAAATTAACCTAACTTCGACAGATAAATCGTTAACATTTGTTAATTTTTTGTCTCAATTCCATGGCTATTGCTATTTTTGAGGTGATTTTCGACATTTTCCTGATTTCTGCCATTACAAGGCATACAAAATTACTGTTGCTTATTGATTCAAATGCTGTACAACTTTTATTTGAAGCATTTTCCCCTAAAATAAATAGGGAAGCAGGAAATTAAGAAAATGTCACGATCACCACTCTGTATGTACAATAAAAAATTTAAAAATGTCCGATCAAGGTCATGTGTATCACGAACGAATTAACAAATAGGCATACATTTATCTCTTTCTTACGCAAAGGCTTTAAGAATGTTTGCGATAAGGATGGATATAACACGCTTGTCTTTCAAAAATTCATATTGTTTCGACTAAGTTAGGACATTCCACTTTAAAACGATGCTCGTTGTTGATAATACTTTCGCTGTAACGTAAGTTTATTTATTAATTCAGATACATTACCTTGATTCATAGCTGTACAAATAACGATATTTTTTGTCTGTTACTGACATTGTGTCATTATATTATTTTTAACATATTTGGTTTTACATTTGCTTATAAATTTACCAGTTGACTTATTTTTGAGTTTTGAATGTTTTTACTGTAATTAATATTTTTATAGTAATAAAATAACAGTAGTATATTATGTACCCTCATAAAAACTAAGCAAACGACACTACTGAATTTGTCATAATGGAGCAAAAATCTAAATTCATACAATTCATATAAATATGTTGATGTGTATTTGTTTTTGACAATGATGTAGAAATTTTTGTATATTATGCTGCACAGTTATTGAGACTTGTCTTGTTGTGTGGCCTTCTTCTTATAAATAAATAAATAAATATTTGGACTATGGTTGTTTTTGCCAAGAGCTCTTCAATTGTTTTATATGTTCACGCAAAGGTTCACTGTCCTTTTAAGAATTTTTTTTCTATGAATCCAATGGTGCCTTATAATTTTAATCATTATGCCTACTAGTATTTGTGCGGTACGCATACACTAGTACTTACTACATCTCGTGACAATGATTTATGTGGATTTAAAATGGTTTAGAAAGAGATATATGGCTTGATAGTGAAAGGTTAGCAGACGAATATTGATAGATAGAAAGTTTGTTTTATTCCATCGTTAAAAGTTTAAAGACTCTATTATACGCCACCTCGTCTAATTAAAATTCACTGCACGTAAATTAGAGCGGTGTTATAAACTATTATTTACTTGCTGAACTAATTTAAATGGTACCGATTGTATCACACTGCAACAAATAAGAGAATAGGGTGTTATACTAAATTATAGCTACAACTATAAGGAAGAGCAAGCTATAATCTTTATAGCTATATAAAGTTTATGGAGAAATCATTTAGCAAATGCGAACATTAATTGTAATATTTATTATATCTATTTCTGACATTAATTCTAAAATACGAGGATGGATTGAAAAAAAATATACCGGAAGTTTATTTTATCAGTAGACATAGGATAATTAACATGGACTAAAATATTAAATTATGAATTAAAGAAATGAGAAATTATTTATTTATTATTATTATTATTATTATTATATTTGTGTAGCTGCACCAATTCTGTTTTTTAATTGTTCAATGTTCATTCTCTCACCATTATACACATATTTTAAGTGTCCTCAAAGTAAAAAATCATTTGGTGCAAGGTATAATTATTATTTTTCGAATTGGTGCTGGGCAGGGTCTGGGTCGATTATTAAATGTAGTAGCAGATACATCTGAAACTTATCTTAAGTTTATATTTGAATAATCTGCAATTTTATAAAAAAAAACATTCTGAAATATGACAGTTTAACAACTATTCACTATGTTTACTCATAAAATAAACGCTTCAACACATTCATCTTGTAACTATGGTAATGAAACTGCTCTATATTTGCTGATAAAATAAACTGTCTGGATATATTTAACGTGGACTACATTTTATTTTTCTACATAGTCCCCTCTGAGGTCAACACATTTGGTCCAACGTTTTTCTAACTTTTCGGTTTCCTCCCGAAAATGGTTTTCTTTGATGGCTTCTTCGTTGGATCGAAATCTCTTTCCAACGTTTTGGGAAAAGATTGAAGTCCGAGGGGGACGATTTCAAACCTCAGTTCGGTTAATTTTTGTTGAGCAAGATATTTTTCTTTGCCATTCCCGGGCGTTTTTCTTGAATTGCTTCTTTCAGCTTGTCTAAAAGTGTGGCGTAGTCCAGTTACAGTTTTTCTTTTATCAATATAATCAATTAGCAGAATGCCTTTGGCGACCCAAAAGACTGACGCCATCACCTTTCCTGCCGACTGAAATGACTTCGCTTTTTTCGGGGCCGACTCACTATGTCCAATTCCCGCGTTCGACTGAATTTTCGTCTCTGGAGTGTAGTGGTGTCTAAGTTTCATCCATGGTTATGAAACGTCTTTTAAAATCGACTGGATTTTTCTTAAACAACTCCAAATTTTCAGCTGAAGTTCGTGCCCGAATGCGCTTTTGCTCCGAACTAAGCCCAGCTCATTATGTAAAATATGAACTACACGTTCCTCAATTCACGCACTTTCATTCGGCGATCTTTCAAAACCATATCATGGACTTTATTCATAAATTCCGGTGTGGTAGCCGATTTTGGGCGACCTGAACGTTGCTCGTCACAGGTGTATGTTCGGCTACGCTTAAATTCCGAAACCCAGAAACTTACTGTGGAAAACGAAGGCGAAGCATTCCCAAGGACAGTATCCAACCTGGTCTTAATCTCCATTGACGTCTTTCCTTCCAAATAAAAAATCTGATGTGGCCAGCACATAACCTCTCGCCGTATATTTTACCTGGCTGTATGCATAAAGCAAAGATTATTTTTATAAATACAAATAATATATTCATATAAATCTATGACGTATAAACTTCTTTATTATTCAATAATAGCATGTCTCAACATGAAGATATTTTACCATAAATTATGTTACAATAAATTACAAAGTAGAGTTTACCATATATAAATATTAGGCTGGTAACAGCAATTTTCAATTCGAACAACTTTGTTTACTTTCTCTTCATATTCTTCTAGTAAAAACATTAATTTTGGGCGGTCTAAAATGTATATATCTGGATTGTGCATCTATTCTTATATATCTTCTTTTACATTTAATTTTTTCATACTTGTTACATCTAAATAACCTTAATTCCCTTTAATAAAGTGACGGATAGATTGCACTCCGATTTTGTCAATATTTACAACTTACTTGAGAAGAATTTGATAGCTTTTTCGCAATTCAAAGTTACTCTAGTCTACAGTACTGGTGTACATTGTCCCATAATGTTTGAAACAAATTTAAGTCCTTCAACCTAGACTTGTCATCTCCATAATAGTCACAGATCAAGAACTAAGGGATTCTCCAAGTACATTTTTAATTCATTACTCATTATTTCTGACACTGACATTTATCTGTCAGTTACAAATAATTTAAATTATCAACTATTTTTCATGGCATTCTTTCGGCTGTCAAATTTATTACAACAGATTATTTTATATATTATACTTCTTTTATCTCTAAATCTATGGAATATATAATAAAATATTTAAATGTATCAGATAGAGAATTTAATTTTCTTTAATATTACCACGAAAAATTTTCAAAAAATAATATTTAGAAGATTTTTTTTCAAGAATCTTCTACTTCCGGTTGTCCAATTATTACCAAAACCTTTTCAGATCTTCCCATGAATGTCCGATTGGGAAATACGTTGTTAAACAAATTTTAAGTCTTATAGTTTTTGAGTAACCGTCCTTCCAACATCCCACACACACACATACACACACACACACACATCCACACACACACACACATCCACACACACACACACACAGACATCATCGTAAAAATGTTAAAATCGGATTGTAGAGACCTTAAAACGTGCTTATTCAATAAAATCTGGATATGCGATTTTTAGCATGAATGCAATACCTCTCTTAGCGAGAGGTAAAAACTTGATCGCCACACGAACTTCGTTTTTATCCATTATCGATTTAACGCTAGGTAAATTAGACTGATACACAGATTGTATTGAAATTTTTTGACGGTTCATATGAATAGTTAAACAAAACAACTACATAAGATTGTTTTCGAAAAACCAAGGCCTTCTCTGTGAGTCCGGAAACTTTTCAATCCACACCTGTATGTTATGAAAGTTGAGTTTTTCTGGTAAAAAAAAATATATATATACAGCAATGAATTTTATAATAAAAATTACTCTTTTCATATGTGTAACATTGTTGTTTTCAAATCTCAGCTTAGTTCATCTCAACTCATCAACTGAACCGAGCAAAAATATTTTGAATGCCTTCAAAATATCGTTAGATAATTACTTCAAGTCTCTGTACCATCTGCAAAATGTACCTTGGAACAGGGATGCTGAAATTGCATACATTCATATGAATTACTTTTATACAAATAGTCGTAATTTATATTACTAAAGTTTCATGTGTAATTTACGTTCGTATAAATATGTCTAGACGCATTTTGCGTGTTTACAACTGACAAAAAGGTAATTTAGCCGACAAGGGTTGCTCTTGCTAGCTGTCAGACCTTAATATTCGGAAACCCTCATGTGTTTTTATAAGACGACAAAACTTTTATAATAGAATTCATCTCGATTGAAAAGTTTTTCCACCTTTTGAACTGTGGAAATTAATTTTAGAATACAAAACACATCAAATGTAAAATTTAATCTTGTAATTGCTTTTTGATGCGTACATAGTTTTTTGCTGCAATAATTGAATTTACTCGTCAATTTTATTTTACGCTCAATCAAAACTAGAAAGTTGTTGTTTATAGGACTCATTTGTCAGTTGCCAAGGAGTAAAAAATAATAAGATATTTTACATGAATGATAGATACATGGACAAATTGTATTTGATACGACTGAGAACTGTTTTTCACCTTCCGTCACCTTTAGGTAAGGAAGGTATTGTCTTTGGTCAAAAAATTCAATGATGAGTTTTTAGTGAATAAGCATATTTTAGGGACCCTATAATACGATTTTACCATTTTTACGATGATGTCTGTATGTATGTGTGCGTGTGTATGTGTGTGTGTATGTGTGTATGTATGTATGTGTGTGTGTGTATGTGTGTGTGTGTGTGTGTGTAATTTATACATAAATACACAGGATTGACGGAAGGTATTGTGCTGGCCACATCAGATATTTTTTCTTATAATAACCGCATATAAGTGTTTCAAAATGTAATATATTTATAGCGTATCGAGGTCGTTTTCCCTCTTACGTCTTTTCGATTTCAGCCATTTTTCGATAGAAGATTTAGAAAAATCATTCTTCATAAAAATATTGTTTGCTTCTCTTCTCTTATGTCAAAAATGTCACGAATATTGGTAGAATTCTTCGTAAGAAGAACATGAAGATTACGTATATGTTAAAATTCGACATATGTTGAGACAAGTAAAAGACATCATCCCTCTTCAGTCATCAGGGATTTACCAGATACCATTTGTCTGCGGGAAAGTTTACATTGGCCAGACTGGTAGAACTATTTCAACATAAATGAACACCAGCGTTCGATCAGATTGAACCAGCTAGAAAAATCTTCAGTTGCAGAGCGCAGAGCGCATGCCTTGGAAGAATTCCACCGTATAAAATTCGAAGAAACAAAAATAATAGCGAGACCAACACACCTCAACAACAGGTTAATTAGAGAAACCATGGAACCATAGTTATCTATTGCTAATGTTTTTGTTATTATTTATTTATACATTTATTGTTTATTCCCTGAAGAAGGGTTTATGCTGCCGAAACGTCGGTTTTTATAACAATAAACAGAACCAAAACTAAAAAGGTTGTATCATTTTAATTGTATAACGAGTTTTGAAAGATTTTTAAATAATTTAACATTACTGTGTTTTGTAAATGTCAAATAAAAACCAATGTTTCTAACGCTTGTTAGATTTGGTATTGAAAAAGGTCTTGTCTCATATTTTAGGTATCATCCCTTATTTCCAATACACCAAAATATACGCTGTTAAGTTCTTGAATATCAGTCCTTGTATTGATGTTATTGCAATCATTGCAGACCCTGAAGAAGGTGCAAGGGTGCACCGAAACGTAGAGGAATCCAAATTAACAAAACTTTTTTAAAAAATGTATAATTAGGGCGTTATTATTGTATATAATAGCAAATCTCCTACTGGGAAAATATTTCTCATAGTATATTCTTCTGAAGAATGAGATAATTGTTTTATTTTCTTCTCGGCATTTTGATTGACGTCCGAGAATGAAAGCATTAATCTTACTTTCATCAGATTTAATTATTTCTTATTTGACGAACTCTGTTTCAATTATAACTCTATTATATTCATCTAGCCTACATTATTATAATCGAATCTTTTACATTCTTTCAACAGATGTATTCACTACATGCATTGCTCTACATAATAACAAATTAAAAATGTATAAGTAACTACATATATTACGTTTAATGCCTTCATCTACTTGTAAATTCTAAACATAGTTAAAATATTAGCATTTTAAACAGCTATATATTGAATAAAAAAATCTGATGTGGCCAGCACAATACCTTCCGTCAATCGTGTGTATTTATGTATAAATTACATACATAAAATGCAAAAGATTCTAAATTTCCAGTAAAATTATTTCATAAACAAACTATACAAATTGCACTTGACACTGACATTTTCTTCTTCTTTACTTTTCCCATTCGTTAGGGGTCGCTATTTTTTATTCTCTTCTTCCACTCATTTCTGTTTTGCGTATCATTCTCATTCAGTTCTTTTTCTCTCAAGTCTGCCAAAATACAGTCCTTCCATCTTATCTTTGGTTTTCCTCTGTTTCGACAACCTTCTTTTACTAAGCTCTCGCCTCATGACATGTTCAAACCAATGTAATCCTTTCTCTTGTATCTTTCTAGAAACTTGTAATACTAGAGTTATTTCTTTACCGTATCTTTACGTGACTTCCCCAACATATACTTCTACATCCTCATCTCTGCCATATATTCATTTACTTCTCATTGACACTGACATCTGTCAATTTGAATTAACAGAATATATTAGCAGTTTCCATGGTTAGCATAGCTGGCTGATTTATGAAATGTAATATCTTTATAATTCGAATATGAAGTATAAAATGCAATCAAATCGTACGGTGAATAATATATTCTTTAAGTTATGATAACGTTAAATGTGAATAAATCAAATTTAACTGTTAAATCTTCAAATGAAGCTACTTCCGGTTCATCAACTATAACCAAAATCTAATCAGTTGTTCTTCTATATGTAAACTTGAGGAATAGGAAAATAAGATAATTTTTGGAATCGTGGTATTGAAGTTATGCGATCCGAAACTTTCGCCTCACACAGACACACACACATACATACATACAGACATCATCGTAAAAACGGTAAAATCGTATTATAGGGACCCTAAAACAAGCTTATTAGCTAAAAACTTATCATTGAATTTTTTGACCCAAGATAATACCTTCCTTACCTAAAAGTGACGGAAGGTAATAATTTTAAAATTCAAATAAATACTAATAATTTTTGTTTAAAGTATTACGTAATTATATAATACCTACTTCATTTTGAACAACAAAATAATGAATATAATTAATGAATAAATTAATTAAATTGTTAATTACGACTATTGAATAATTTCTCATATATATTTTATATTTCGATGAATGAAGACATGTTTCACAGTCTCTTACTAACGATGCACCAATTTCCATTTTAAATAAGTCAAACTCACATTTTTATATTTTTTTCTGTAAGTGTGTTATAATATTTCTTATAAAATTGTTATTTTATATATTCAATTTTGTTTTCCAGAGTTGGCGTTAACTTCCCCTTCCATTTCCCTGTCAAGAAACAAAAGAAAAACTAAATGGTGAGTAAAAGTAGTCTAATACTTCTTTAGGCATTTTTATCCAGTATCTAAAAATATCTCGATAATGGATCCATAACTGTGTAATATTACGTCAAACGTAGTAAATTTCAACGTGGGCGCTTCCAATCAATGGAAGAAAGAATTTGTTAGATCAACATGGATACAAGCCAATGTATACCAAGTAAAAATAGGATATATTTCTTTCAAATATTTGTTAAACAATAGAATTTTCCTCAGCGCAAATATGATAATTTAAAATTGAGGATTTCAAAATAGAAAATCTGATGTGGCCAACACAATACCTCCCGTTTAATTTAATTTTTATTCATGTAAATACTTAAAATTAAATTAAATTTAAATACATGATTAGATCCCGACCGATGCCAAATATTGCGAATTTTAAATTGCACAAAAATGACCCCTGTGGCGCACTCTCCACGCCAGCAATAAGTGCTCGTGAGTAAACGCCCGCAATGCACAACTATGTCATCATCTGTGTACAAAGCAGATTGGATATTTTTATTATCTTACCTATATTCCTACATATTTACTTATGTTGGAAACTGTATTAAGTTCCTTTCCATATAATAATTGTTCCATTTTAAACCGTTAGTATTATTATTTGAAATGATTGGTTTGTTGACAGTGACATATATTTGTTAGTTACAAACATTTGAGATCTGAATTGTGTAACCATGTGTATGAGTTGTGTTTAAAGCGTAGGGTCCGGGATTAAAATTATAGATTATAAATTTATCCATAAATAATAGAAAAAGTATTCATGCAAACCTGTAGAAAATATAATAATCTTTGATTTTTATATAACATAAATATCGAAAAAATAACATTTAAAGATATTTTTCGAAGAAAACTATTTTGAGCTTCCAGTAAAGTGCCATTTCCGATTATCTAATTTACTCCAAAATCTTATGGCATCTTTCCATATAAGAGTAAGTTAGAAATAAAAGGTTTCAAAATTTTCTGAACGATAGTATTTCAGATAAAGCGTAAGAGGATCCACACACACACACATACACACGTACATAATTTCACTCAGGATCATGTTTAAATATTATAAAATTATTTACTGGCTCTTAACAAATATAAAAATAAAACTTGATGAATAATTACATAATAATTATACATTTTTATAGTTATTTTTAGCGAGACACAGTTAAGTAAACTGTTTGGTATCCTTCAAAGTATATATGTATCTTATATTTACAATATTTGGACTATGGTTGTTTTTGTATTTGCCTAAAATAAATTAAATACCTAAATAATACTTAAAGCTGTTTGCCAAAACGTATACAAAATCACACAGTCATATGTTTTCTAAACAAAACACCATCTCAAGTCTTGTTCATTTGTTGTTTCACCTACATCTTGTGCCAATTTTTTTGTCCGTACAGTTTATTTTTAGAAATTCGCGGAAATTAACGGTACATATTTATTTTTAAGATAAAGAAGATTCCCACAGTATATGTTTACACACTTATCGTTTTAGGTTAATTATAATTTGACCTAAAATTTGATTTAATTAACATTAGTCACCAGTCCGAATTTTGAGGGCAATGTTTGATAACAATTCAAAGTTCACTTACAAAAAATGGAACGGAGAAATAATAAGTTACTTCCTATTTTTTGTTTTTGATATACAAAGTGCAGTAGATATTTTTCCATTATATAGTCACTGTTCTGAATATCACCTAAATTAATTTAATCAACAGATTAAATACACGAGCCGTTATCAAAAACAACCTTAGTCAAAATCATGTTTATATATTAGAAAATTATTTATTGGCTGTTAAACTTACCAGATGACTTATTTTTGAATTTTGAATGCTTTTACATAGTACTGTTCGTGTAGCAAACAGACTACACGAATTTTGTCGCATGCGAAAAATTTCGCATGATTTCAAGAATAGAATTTCACGTAAGTGGGAGAGATGCGTATGCGAACTGCATATTGGTATTCTTGAATCGAAATCGTGTGGTCGTACGCGATAATTCATTCGCACACGAAACTGTCTCACATTGTCACTGTCACTTGAGATTGGTGTATTTTAAACAATTCCGGGTTCGTTTTATTATCTTATAATATATTCATATTGACGCCAATAATAAATCTAGGGTATCCATACACTTTGATTCCCATATTTGTTTCAATATTTTCTATTGTTTGATGCGTTAAACTAAACATACAATGTATGTTTGTTGGCGCTGGAAAGTAGATAATATCCCCTGATTAAAGTTTTCATCTAGTTGAGCGGTCGTGTCAACGTGACACAGAAATAATGTCACCTTTGTGCTAGTCCACAGTTAAAACCGTTTATGAGACAGTTATTAATTTACAGATAACCAATTTCATAGCCTTTCAACGTCATTCTCATACATTTTCTAATTAACGGTGAATGTACAGTAACAAAAGATACACAATGCAAAATGCAATGTATACGATTATTGTTTATAGTAAATCTTGAAAAATCAAACACAATGGCGGCCTCATCAAAAATTACTGTCGACCGTTATGTAAGCTCGACTTCCTTCTCCCTTCATTTGTTACGAATATACAGGAGGATCAAATTTATATTCATAGAATTTTTAATTTCGCATACAGGTGTCTCAAGGCTCAAGGCGAATCTAATATTAATTTCTTTCACGAACTACATATTACGCAACTGCTTGCTTGTGTGTTTGTTCATTTTAAAAATTAGAGAATGTTCTTAAAATGGGTGTTAACAATTACTCAAATTTCTCGCTAAGAGAGGTATTGGAATCATGCTAAAAATCGCTTATCCTGATTTTAGTGAATTAGCACGTTTTAAGGTCTCTAGAATCGATAATAAAAATTTTACGATGATGTCTGAGTGTATGTGTGTGTGTGAGGTTGTTGTATGTACAATTTCTCAAATTCCATAAGACTAATGACCCGCGTAAGTACGGATTCCTCAATGTAACAGTAATGGGAAGAGTTGAATAGATTCTGGTAACAATTGGACACCCGGAAGTAGTAGTATTTTTCTGTGTCTGCAATCATTTAAAAAAATATGGGCAGCACATTAACTTCCATCAATATTATGTACAAATTCCATACATAAATTTTCTTGCAAAAGATTCTAAATTTCCAGTAAAATTATTTCATAAACACACTATGCAAATTGCACTTGACACTGACATCTTCTTCTTCTCTAGCTTTTCCCATTCGTTAGAGGTCGCTATTTTTTATTTTCTTCTTCTACTCATTTCTGTTTTGCGTGTCGTTCTCATTCAGTTCCTTTTCTCTCAAGTCTTCCGCAATACAGTCCTTCCATCTTATCTTTGGTCTTCGTCTGTTTCTTCAACCTTCTATTACTAAGCATTCTTCTTCCAATATATTCTTCATCTCTCTATATGACATGTTCAAAACAATGTAATCGTTTCTCTTTTATATTTCTAGAAAGTAACACTAGAGTTATTTGCTTTTCATTGATACATTTTATATCTTTACAATTCTTTAACTCTATATCTATTGAAAATGAAGTATAAAATGCAATCAAATCCTATAGAGAATAATATATTCTTTGTTATAATAACGTTAAATGTCAATAAATCATATTTAACTGTTAAAATCTTCAAATGAGGCTACTTCTTCCGGTTGACCAATTATAACCAAAATCTAATCACTTGTTCTTCTGGATGTAAACTTGAGGAATACGAAAAAATTATAATTCTTGGAATCATGGTATCCGAAACTTTCGTCACACACACACACACAAGATACATACACAGACACACATACATACAGACGTCATCGTAAAAATGATAGAATTGTATTATAGAGACCCTAAAACGTGCTTATTCACTAAAAACTCATCCTTGAATTTTTTGACTAAAGACAATACCTTCCTTACCTACAGGTGACGGAAGAAAAAAACAACATAATACATACATTTTATAAAAAATCATAAGACACATATTAGTTTGTTCTCAAATTCGGCAACAGAGAAATCATCGTTACGGACTGGCTGTTGGCCGTCTGTACATATTCATTTTAAAATTGTATAAGTAATATATTTCTTTATCGATGTAGGCTCTATTTGTTTTCAATTTGTTCTGTGACCCTAATTGAAGTGTACACAAATAATGAACAAACAAATTTTAAATATTGCTGGGCAAACATACCTGCGTTCTCACGGCAGATGGCAATGAACTTAAGAGTATACATTTATTCAGTAATGAGAAATATAATTTATTTAGTTATTAGCGTTGAAAGAGTGATTTGCGAGTCATTCTGTTGGTAAGCGTTGTCAAAATAACTGCTAACAACATATTGGAGATACGGAACGTCGTTTGTCTTTTATTAACAATGACATTCTAGATTATAACCTTTCTAGATAATGGTTTCTAATCTTAATATATTCTGGAACTGACGCTAATGTATTTAAAGTTCAATACAAATATATGGTCGCATAACATTCTAATCTAAATCATGAAATATTGTACATAAATATGATATTAATCCTCATAAATGTAGCAATTAATATAAGGTTCATAAGTTTTCGGAAATTTTTTGAATGGACAGTATTGTGGTTTAAAGGAAGCATGCTGAATCTAATTATTACTATAACATTTTATAATTTATTTTGGTTTACATACACAATACTTTCGTCAATCCTGTTTTATGTATAAATTTTCTTGCAAAAGATTCTAAATTTCTAGTAAAATTATTTCATAAACAACTATGCAAATTGAATTTGACACTGACATCTTCTTCTATTTTTCATTCAGTTCCTTTCCTCTCAAGTCCTTCCATCTTCTTATCATTGGTCTTCCTCCGATTCTTCAATACTAAGCTATTCATTCTACTTCCAATATATTCTTCATCTATCCTCATGAAATGTTCAAACCAATGTAATCGTCTCTCTTGTATCTTTCTGGAAACTTGTAACCCTATCTTTCCTCTTCCCCAACATCTACATCAACACCCTCATCTCTGCCATATATTCATTTACTTTTCATTCAAATTGTACTTCACACTGATATCTTCTTCTTTTTCTTCTTTAGCTTGTCCCATTCGTTACGGGTTGTTATTTTTTATTTTCTTTTTCCACTCATTTCTGTTTTGCGTGTTGATCTCATTCCGTTCCTTTTCTCTCAAGTCTTCCGCAGTACAGACCTTCCAACTTTGGTTCTCCTCTGTTTCTTCTACCTACTATCATTAAGCTATTTATTTTTCTTCCAATATATTCTTCATCTCTCCTCATGACATGTTCAAACCAATATGATCATCTCTCTTGTATCTTTTAAGAAACTTCTTACATTAGAGTTATTTCCCTTATTCTATCATCCTCATCTCTGTCACATTCATTTACTTTTCATTGATACATCTATTAATTTGTATTATCGGAATATATTTGCATTTTCCATGGCTGCTTTATGAAATTTAATAACTTTATAATTCTTTAACTCTATATCTATATACTGAGATTTTAAGTAATAGTTAATACCTAATCAATATCAAAGTCGAAAAATTTCTCACATTATGAAAAATATTTAATTTTATGGATGTTTTGTTGTCCAATTTTTTTTGTCAAAGACATTACCTTCCTTACTTAAAGGTAACGGAATGTAAAAATAATTTTAAAATGCAAATAATTTATTTTGAATAGATTATATTGTTGTATAAAGTATTTAAATTTAACATAGCTTACTTAGGCTTTAACCGAAATTCATGTTATGAATTGTAGCTGTATTCTTAGATTTAAAAAAATCTGTAATATAATAAATCTAATATACACAGCCTGAAATTAATTTTACGCGTATTAAACTATCATTTTTTTCCTATTTAAAATTAATTTATTTTAAAACTACCAGCTCGTATTCTGAACATATCTTTTCCATCAGTTTTTTTTTTATGTTCGAATCCTATAAAAAACGTAACAATACGCGATACGTATTAAATTTCTGACAGATAATACCGTGATTAATAGCACAGAGTAATATATCCCGAAAAAACTAAAATTTCATACAATAGCCAACCAAAATCCGTAATTTATTTCTCATTATCACCTCGGCCACTAACCCAATTAAATTAATACCACATTGTTTAGGAAATGAGGAATGGGAGAGGATTTAGACACTGCTGTTTCGTCCGAAAATGTTGGATCGAATACGAGGTCTGTTCACTTTATTTTTTTAAACTTAAAACCGAGCTTCAGTATCTCATTAAGTTCTTTATCATAAAAGTTGATCTTTGTACAGAAGGTGGTTGAAGTATCAAAAATATCTGATGTGGCCAGCACATGACCTCTCGCCATTTCCATTTTATGTTACATAAATAATAAATAAATATATCATCACGGCATATTATCCATTGCTGGGTGTGCCAATCTGTTTTGTACGCAGATATCGATAAATGATTAAATATTTGTATCGTGTGGGCGCTCACAAGGCGTTACCTCACGGGCATTCATTGCTGTCGTTGAAAATGCACCACAAGGGTCAATTTTGTGCCATTAAAATTCGAGTATTTTTTTACGTTCAAATTGTATCTATGCTTTCATTTTATTAGGAATTTGCTCCTACTCTTCTAATATATTCACTAACGGTATTAGCGGTATTTCTTAAGGATATATGTAATAATAATATATCTATAATTTTAATTATTTAATTAATAATACAATAAGAGATTTTAAATATACATACTTCCCAGAAAAAGCTTTCTGTAACGTTAATAAAACTGTTGATTCTTGACACTGACATTTTGCATTTATCTGCCAATTATAAACATTTAAATATCTCAACTGGTTTCCATGAGTTTTATATCTCTAAATCTATAGAAGATTTTAAGGTATCATATTGAGAATTTAATAGTTATTTAACTATCAAGTGTGTTAATGAGGGTGATTAATGATCGAGACATTTTAATTGTTGAGATCATTAATCGCCAATTAACACACGTGTTAGTTACAATATTTTTTCGTTGACCGTATCTTACTTAAATGGAAAATCTAATTTTATTCCATGACAAATTTTTTTAGGTTAGTAATGGTTGACCGAACGTCAAATTTTACGTCAGAAAATCAATAAGTTTTGTCATCAATTGTTTTCAGTGTACTTAATGTTAGACAACGCAAGCGGTTTTTTATGTTATTTGAGGAACAACTTAGCGTTAACAATACATGCTGTGTTCCATGTGGTGAACGGACCCAATAAATCGTTTATTAATAAAAAATCATTCATTAATAGGGGTCATTAATGAATGATTTTCTATACATTAAGATAGCCTATTAATAAACGGTCGACGGAAAAGATCTTTATTATTGTATTAACATAAATTTTCACAAAATAATATCTAGAATATTTTTTAAGAAACTACCATTTCTGGTTGTCCAATTGTTACCAAAACCTACTCAACTCTTCACATTAATGTTAGATTGAGGAATCCGTAGTTAAACATGTCTTTAATTGTATACAATTTAAGAACATACAACATCCTAACACACACACACACACATCCACACACACACACACACACACACACACACATCCACACACACACAGACATTATCATAAAAATGTTAAAATCGTATTGTAGGGACCTTAAAACGTCTTATTCAATAAAATGCGGATATGCGATTTTTAGCATGAATCCAATACCTCTCTTAGCGAGAGGTAAAAAAAATGTAGTAATTTCTCACCATGTACGTAAGTTTTATGTTTCGTTGAATATATATACCGACAGAACTATTACGAATTTGGGCACTATATATGTTGATAGTTAGTCCTTGCGATGCGATATCAAATATCTAATGTTTAATTCATAACGTACGTTTTCGTTTGCTCTGAGCTATACCACCACCTTATAGCAGTTGAGTGAATAGGGGTTGTAACACCCTTATATCCATAGGCGTAGATATGCAAATATCTAACGGGGCACAAAACAAATACATATTTAAAAAAATCATTTTACTATTCATATTTGACATTGTTTTTCGTTACTTCCTATTGTTTGTATTCTAACAGAGTCATCTCTTGTTACATTCAAATTTGAACTGATTTACAAATACTTGATCACGTATGCCATGACATAATAGGTCACCTTAGTTGCTTAGTCAACTGTTTATTTAAAACAATGCCTCCTTTCTAAATGCACAAATTTTACACGAGAAAAGTTATTAATTATTTTGTCAAATATTTAGTAGTGATATGATTATTACCGTAACATTGACCAAACCTATTTTTTATGTAAATGTCAGTCGAAATTAAATGGTATATGAACAGTAATTATCAGCTGTTAAATTTATGCTAATTTGGACTAAGATTAATTGGGAGACAGATTGTCATTTGAGAGACAAGGATATCAAAATTTAAAATCGTTTCATTGAAAACCATTTTTTATCTTTAACATTAAATATTATACCCCATCTTTTACTGGCTGCAAACTTATCTGCTTGATACAAAATATCCCTCAATAGTACTATTATTATGTTACTATCATATTTTAAAAATTCTAAATGTGTTCATAAAAAATAATTTACTGTTTCTTGTTAGTGGTCGAAGAAAATATTTTCGTACGCCACTGCCCGTTGTGACCATGCATATATATCCCTATTTAGCCCTTCGGCCCTTTGTGGTTCCCAAACAGTTGAATACTACTTGCGGTTTAAAACATTTACATTCGAATATGGTGTTCTCTACTGATAAAAAATACCAGGTACAGTTATTTTTTTAAGGTGTCCGATCAAGGTCATCTACAAATTGTATGAATTAAATTTTAGCTCCGCCCATTCTGTAAAATTCAATAGTGTTGCTTACTTAGTTTTTAGGAAGGTATATAAGATAATACTGTTATTTTATTATTATAAAAATATATGTTACAGTAAAAGCATTCAAAATTCAAAACTAAGTCAACTATCACACATTTTTATTTTACGTGTCGTCCTCATTCAGTTGCTTCCATCTTATCTTTGGTCTTCCTCTGTTTTTTCACCTTCTATTACTATTTTCTTTTCATTGATATTGACATCTGTGAATTTGAATTACCTGAATTATATTAGCAGTTTCCATGGTTAGCATAGCTGCCTGATATATTAAATTTAATATCTTTAGAATCGAATCGTATATAGAGAATAATATATTCTTTAAGTTATAATAACGATAAATGTCAATAAATGATATTTAACAGTGTTTTATCAAGAACAACTGTTAAAAGTTGCAAATGATAGTATTTCCGGTTGACCAATTATAACCAAAATCTAATCACGTCTGCATATGGATCTAAGCTGTAGGAATACGAAACATTATAATTTTTGGAATCGTGGTATTGGAGTTATGCGATCCGAAACGATCGTCACATACACACACACGCACATACACACATACATACAGACATCATCATAGGATAGTACATTCGTATTCTAGGGAAACTCTCTATCGAATTTTTTGACAAAGACAATACCTTCCTTACCTAAAGGTGCCGGAAGGTAAAAATGGATTAAGGATGTTTTTGCTAAGAGCTCCTCAATTGTATACTATTATCATCTCACAAATATTTATTCCATCAATGACTGTTAGATTTTAAATTCTTCTCTCTTTATTAATTTAATTTACTTCTGACAATTCGCGTTCCAATTTTAGTGATGTCATCTGTAATTTATTTATTGAAAGTCATTCGATTTATTGGTTAATTTCAATTAGAAATTTCCCAGTAAATTGTGTTCCATTCAATGACGTTTTTTTTATCGAAATTGACAAAATTTGGACAAGGCTAAAGAGTTGATAAACGGTTAATATTTAGACTCATAGTTGCAAGGTTAAAACGTACATAATTTAAATTTTTCAGTGATTTAATTTGTAAGTAAAAGTTTGAAGGAATTGTATTAAAATTAAGTTTTTAGGAAGACTGAAAGAGTAGCAATCTTATAATGAAATACTCGAATAGTGGAAATGAATATTAATTGTTACATCTCGCTAGGAGAGGTATTGAATTAATGCTAAAAATTGCATATCCAGATTTTAATGAATAACCATGTTTTAAGGTCCCTACAATCCGATTGTAACGATGATGTCTGTGTGTGTGTGCGTATGTGTGTGGGACGTTGGAAGAACAATTACTCAAAAACTATAAGGGCCGGTTGTACAATCACAGTTTAAACTATGTTTATTGCAAAACCATGGTAACGCGCAAATATCCTGTTGTACATCAACGGTTTACTGTTTATTCTTGGTTTAAACTGTATTTTTGTTAAACGCTCGTGATCGACCGTTTAAACTGATCTTAACTCTTTGTCATTTTGACAATTCATTTTGAAAGATAGTTAAATAATGATGGATGATTTTGAAGAAAATATTACTGACGATGAAGATGTCATTGAAATAATTAATATAATAGAAAACCCTGTAAACGTATGAGAGTACGTGTTCTCTCTCTCTGAATCCACTAATATTCCACTACTAGAGAAAATGATCATATTATTAGAAAATAAATGTGAATATGTTATATGAGAACATTTTGATTTACACTAACCAGGGCTATCCATGTCAAATCTGGATATTAATACTGTCATTTGTGTGCCTAATATATCTTTTACAGCATTGTCTGTTTCTGTTATATGAATTTCTTTTGATGGACCCCTTTCTGTACCCCGATTGTACCGTTTCTCCTCTGCATACTTCTTTTTTGATTTCTTTTTTATATTTTCGTATTTATTTCTTAAAGTTTTGAAATCCCGAAATGTTTCCCCACACAGTAAATTAAAGTCATTTGAAAGTCGTTCCCAAGCTAATATTTTGTCTCTATTTGCCAAAGTATCTGTTTTTCTACATTCAATTTTGTCCTGATATTTTTTTACTAGTGATACTAAAATGTTTTCCTCCTTCGCCGAAAAATTCACAGCCCTTTTCCTTTGCTCTCCTTCCATTACTTTAATTTAAAAAATATTAAGAATATTTAATTCATATATCTTCATAATAATACGTACCTACCTTATTTCTTATATGTCACTGTCAAATGTTAAATTATATTTTTTTAATTCATGGCAACAGTTGATATACTTCGTTTAAGAATACTTTCGTTAAATCAGCATTGTACAAGTCTACAGGTAAACTTAGTTTAACTTTAAACTGCCGATCTCTTAAGCTGCAGTTTAAACTGTAATTGTACAACCGGCCCTAAGACTATATTTGTTTAACTGCGTATTTCCCAATCGGACATTAATGGGAAGATCTGTAAAGGTTTTGGTAACAATTGGACAACCGGAATTCTTGAAAAAAAAATCTTCTAAATATTTTTTGAAAATTTGTTGTTCATTCCATTTGAAAATGTTGAGAACCCCTTCTCTAACCGTAGGTGTTTACTACATTAATTGGGTCCGGCACCAATTAACACTACTACCTTTGCTTCCACCTTACTCCTCGTCCTGGTTATTTTCCAGGGCCGTATGATCCCAGAAACCCTTTCCAGTTCTCCACGTTGTCTCTCCATCTGTTCGTGGCTGGTTGGATAATAACTCTGGTACGTGACGAACATATCTCGATGGTTTTTTGTTTCGCGAGTGATTGAAACTGCGGTGTGTATATTTATTAAGGTGTCAATGGTTTTTTTTTTTGTTTTGTTTGATCACGTTGGCTTGGCTTTGACCGCTGCCGGAGTCAAGGATATGAAATGGCAAATGATTCGCAATTGTTACAGGAATAAATTTGCGTATTAATGAATATCATTTGTAAGGATTTTGTTATTTATTACTATGTTTTCATAATAATATATACTCTTTCCCACTACTGATATTGATAGTATGTTATTGTGACGTTGTTTGTAGGGATGTTGTTCATTTTATTGTAAATTTGTCGGTTCTAGACGAGAAGCTTTAAAGGCGTTAGGTGCCCTCAGTTGTGTAAAGAGTAATTGGCAGTATTCTCTCAGTGTGTGAATTTTTCTGCGTTGATCAGTCATTAGACTCCAAGTGTGTCAATTGGCTTATTGCCATTTTTCATCATCGCTGAAATTCACACGGTTTGTTTACAACCAAATACCTCGCTACTTCAAAAGCATTCCTGGCGATTAACGTACTCAATTATACAATCTGTATCTCCGAGTTGATCCCCACGTCATCATTTTTTGATACAAAAATTACTAAACTTTTATCTAGCATCTTTGTCGTACACACATGGCATGTACAGTAAAATTTTTGAAAGATGTCCGATCAAGGTCGTCTACGAATTGTATGAATTCAGATTTTTGCTCCGCCCATCATGATAAATTCAGTAGTGTCGTTTGCTTAGTTTTTATGAGGGTACATAAGACACTACTGTTATTTTATTGTTATAAAAATATATATTACAGGAAAAGCATTCAAAATTCTAAAATAAGTCAACTAGTAAGTTTATAAGCAAATGTAAAACCAAATATGTTAAAAATAAGATAATGACACAATGTCAGTGTCAGTGACTCTGACAGAATATAACGTTATACGTACGGCTATGAATCCAGGTAATTTATCTGAATTAATAAATAAACTTACGTTACAGCGAAAGTATTATCAACAACGAGCATCGTTTATAAATGGAATGTCCTAACTTAGTCGAAACAATATGAATTTTTGAAAGACAAGCGTGTTATATCCATCCTTATCACACAGTCTTACAGCCTTTGCAAAAGAAAGAGATAAATGTATGCCTATTTGTTAATTCGTTCGTGATACAGGTGCCCTTGATCGGACATCTTTCAAAAATTTTACTGTATGTGACTTTTATTCGCCCATTATCGTATAGGTGTTGCAGAGGGTTATATATATATATATATATATATATATATATATATATATATATATATATATATATATATATATATTATCGCCGTCCAACCAACGGCAAAAAATGTGTGGCCAGCACAATATCTTCCGTCAATCCTGTATATGTATAAATTGCATATACAAATTTTCTTGTAAAAGATTCTAAATTTCCAGTAAAATTATTTCATAAACTACCTATGCAAATTGTACTTGACACTGATATTTCCTTCTTTTTCTGTAGCTTTTCCTATTCGTTAGGGGTCCCTTTTTTAATTTTCTTCTTCCACTCATTTCTGTTTTGCGTGTTGTTCTCATTCAGTTCCTTCTCTCTCAAGTCTTCCGCAATACAGTCATTCTATCTTGTCTCTGTTTCTTCTACATTCTATTACTTTACTATTCATTCTTCTTCCAATATGTTCATCTTTCCTCATGACATGTTCAAAGCAATGTAATCGTCTCTGTTGTATCTTTCTAGAAACTTGTAACACTACAGTTATTTCCTTACCGTATATTTCCGTGTCGTCCCCAACATCTATCTCAACATTCTCATCATTGTCATATTCATTTTCTTTTCATTGATACTGACATCTGTCAATTTGAATGATCAGAATATATTTATTGAATATGAAGTAAAAAATGCAATCATATCGTATAGAGAATAACATATTCTTTAAAATTTATAATAACATTAAATGCCAATAAATAATATTTAACTGCTTTTTTTACAAGAACAACTGTTAAAAATTGCAAAATCTAATCATGTCCATCACACATAGACGCACATACACATACAGACATCATAATAAAAATAATAAATTCGTATTCTAGGGGCCACAAAACGTATTTATTCATTAGAAATTCACTATCGAAATTTTTAACCAAAGACAATAACCTTCCTTACCTAAAGGTGACGGAAGGTAATTAAGACATGTTTTTATGTTCATAGCCTACTCCGATTTAAATAAAAAAATCCCATGAACATGTCTGTTTCCTATCAAATAATGCGGAAACACTTGTCCTGTTCCTATTTCTTCTGTGATAAGATAAATAAAAAAAAGTAGTTATAAATAGTTACAATTAAACTAATAGATAATATTCTATTGAACTCATGTATTTGTCATTAATAAATCACTTCGATTATAATTGTGACATTTTTTGATGACAATGTTGTTAATTAAAGAAACTAATGATTTATAACGATCATTAACTATGTTGTAAAAGATTATAATTTAAATTACAACAATACCGTGAATTGTAATGTATACACACATGTTTTGTTTTTATAGAAATAATTAATTTTTTATGCAATCCACGTACGGAAGATCGTACTTGATTTCAAGTTAAATGTTCCATGCAATACGTATAGAATTTATAAATGATTTTCATGATAATTTTAATGTATGTTTAAAGAAGTTTTTAATTTGATGCAAGCTTATTTCCTTTGAGGACAATAATAAATGGAATAAAATTTGCACAGTATACATACAACGATAAGAAAATGTAAATAAATAATCTTTAACCTTGAAGAGATGTTGATAACATTCTTAAGGTATTACTTGTCGTATAAGTCTGTAAAAATATGTAGAGCATTCAATGTATATTCTCTATAACTTTCATATTATTTTTCACTACATAAAATGTATCATAATTTTAATATTTGTTACAGATGCAGCAGTGACCAGTCTCCTGCCAAGTCTATGGAAGAAGTCCCCGTTTCCTGAGTCCAAATGTCCAGAGGTTTGACTTCACCTGACACAAATTCCCAGAAGAATAATCCATAACTGACACCAGAGGTTTAAAACGTATTCACCATTAAATAAACATTTACTTGTTGTAAAAAGAAATTGTATTATATTTCATGTCATCTTATTTCACATTTTTATGTTCTCATACACTGTTATAAACAAAAACCTGAGCAATGAAAATTTCACATGTACAGGAAATTCTGTATAAAATACCGTATGCAATATGTTTTCAGTCGAGCGATGTTTTTCAAGTTTGCTCTTATTTTACATTTTTGTCTTGTTCTTGGACACAGTTAAAGATAACAAGACGGGCATTCAAAATTTAGATTCTGCATGAAATTATCTTTAAAAAACGTTCTAAAATAATTTTTCTCCGTTTAGTGGTTTAAAAGTTACAGAGCGCCAAATAAACATATATTTTTCCAGATTTTTTTTTGGTGTTTGAGTTCGCTCGTATTTTATATTTTTATGTTGTAATCGAACACAGTTCTAGATAGCGACTTGGGCATAGAAAATTTGAAATCTGCATAAAATACATTCAAAAAAATTTTCTCCATTGAGTGGTTGAGAAAATACAACACAATATTTTCCAAGTTTGTTCTTATTTTACATTTCTGTCTTGTTCTCGGACACGGTTAAAGATAGCAAGACGTGCTTTCAAAATTTAGATTCCGCATGAAATTCTCTTTAAAAACGTTCTAGAATAATTTTTCTCCGTTGAGTGGTTTAGAAATTACAGAGCGCCAAATAAACATATATTTTTCCAGATTTTTTTGGTGTTTTAGTTCGCTCGAATTATATAGTTTTATGTTGTACTCGAACACAGTTCTAGATAGCGACTTGGGCATAGAAAATTTGAAATCTATATAGAATTATGCAATAATTTTGTCCGTTGAGTGGTTGAGCAAATACAAAGCAATATTTTCCAAGTTAGCTCTTATTTTACATTTTTGTCTTGTTCTCGAACACGGTTAAAAATATCAAAACGGGCGTTCAAAATTTAGATTCAGTATGAAATACTCTTTAAAAAACATTGTAAATATAAATTTGCTCCGTTGAGTGGTTTAGTAGTTACAGAGCGCCAAATAAACATATATTTTTTGGTGTTTTAGTTTGCTCGAATTTGATATTTTTCTGTTGTACTCGAACACATTTCTAGATAGCAACTTGGGCGTAGAAAATTTAAAATCTCCATGAAATTCTTTATAAAATATATGAAGCAATATTTTTTTTCCGTTCAGTAGTTTAGAAATAAGAGAGCGTAGAATATTAACAAAATTGCTACACTTAAAAATATAGTTGCCAGGTGTATCATATACTTCAGTTATTTAAAACTATAAATGCATTTTATTTTAAATAGATTTTCCATACATAAAACAGCGTTTTAAAATCTATCATCCGATTAGCATAAACTAAAAATAAATCTAATGTCACCATTGTTGCAAAACAAACTTATTTTCAGCCGTTAGTAAACGAAAAACTTTTTAATACTTGGCAAAGTTACCTGTAAGATTCGATGCGACTGCTCTTTACCGACGATATTAGAATTCTTTGAATAGCTTTAAATAGTTTGATATGCATTGTTACATATTGCATAGATGTTTCTATCACATCAAACGGAATGCATTTATATTTATTACTCTAAACACATCTGTCACAGATTTGCTATTAACTTAGATATATTTGGATATCCTTTTCATATATTTTTGGCGTTTTACTTGCATTTGCATGAAAATAATTAAGCTAGAGATTGGGCAAATAATCTGCAGATGTATAATCAAATATACAAATATATTTTCGGTGTAGCATTTTTTTTATTATAATATAAAGAACCATATCCTTGAATAAAACTCATTCACCTGATTTTATATCACTTATGTTATGCTATGCAAATGCTATGTGTTCCATAGCAAATAAATTATTTGCAATATTATAATATGTAATATCGATGCACTTATCTATATTTTAGTTCACGAAAGATGACTATTCAAGGTCCCTTGTTCGAAGAAAGAATACACAGCACTTTATATAGCAGTAGCTTAGCAACATTTCTTGTTAGACAGAGAAAGATTATTTGACGTATGTCTGTCTAGTTTATTTTGTGTGATAGATATACATAAATGGTGACATTACTTTGTAACACATTACCAATAATAATGACGTATGTCGTAGAGTTACAGATATCTAATTACCTATTGAACTGCCCTCTGTGAAAATATTTACCTAGTGACGCGAACATTTAAATCAAATTATTCCATGGTTTATGTTTTTGTTTTGTAAAAACATAGGTGAAGAGCATAAATCTTTCAAAAAGGCATTATTTAAAAATCTGTTGTGGCCATCACAATAACTCTCGCGCCCTTTTCATTATGGTATATATAAGTATTGTATTTAACATTTCTTGTACATACAAAAAATTCTAATTACACCTTTATATTTACGTATTTTCGATAATTTTAAATTCATTCTATGACTAAGTTTTCTTCATTTCTTCTAAATGTTCGAGGTTTTTCCAATATATAATTAATAATACAATAAGAAATATTAAATATCGTTCCCAGAAAAAGCCTTCAGTTCTGATTTTTTGACACTGACATTAGTGACATTTATCTATCAATTATAGACATTTTAATTTCTCAAGTAGTTACCATGTAGATATTTGAGCTGTGAGATTTACTACAACAGATTATTTTATAGATTATATATCTATATCTTTAAATCTATAAAAGATATAATATTTTTTTTCAATATGTCGAATAGAGAATTTTGATTTTTAATATTTGTAATAAAATAAATATTCTAAGAATAATATTTAGAAGATTTTTGTTAAAATATTACCACTTCGGGTTGTCCAATTATTACCAAAATCTATTCATCTCTTCCCATTACTGTTAGATTGACGAATCCGTAGTTACACAGGTCTTTAATCTTATAGAATTTGACAAATCGTACCTCCAACGTCACACACATACACACACACACACAGACATCATCGTAAAAATGTTATTATCGGATAGGGATCTTAAAACGTGTTTATTCACTAAAATTTGGTTATGCGATTTTTAGCATGATTCTATTACCTCTCTAAACCATAAATATTTTATATTGCACGTCTATGTATAAATTATATTATTTAAATTGATATTACCGTTTTTAAAAAAGATAATTTTATTGACAAGAGCTAGTTACAGAGTGTTACAGAATGACATAGAATCACAGATTGTCACAGAATGTCACACAATGAATCATGTCTTGAATAGGTATGCAAGCTTAGTATGTAATATAGATTATATGAGAATAACTATTCTTATCAGTATGATTAGGGGTGAATCTTTCACATAACTTATACGAAATGCAGTGAATTGCAAGTAATATATCAGACGGTTAATAAGTGATCTTGAATAGTCATCTTTTGTGAACCCAACTATATATTTTTCATTAGTACTACATAACGTATGTAATGAAAGTTTTGAGAAAAAGGCGTTATTCTTATAAACTAAGGGGATAAGAAATCTAGTTTTGCAATATCGCTCATTATCTTAATTCTTGGAGCGTAATTTATTCTCAAAACTTTCGTAACATATTTAAAGTTTTAGGGTAGTTTTATGAACTAGGTAATATTTATTTGTAGCATAATAAATATACATATGTATATGTACACTTCTGTACAATAAAATTAAGCACAAATTTGGCGACTATTTTTTCGCAATTAATGACAAACACCATACTTGATCGCTATAAAATTCAAAATTAATTAGAAGAAGTTACTTAGCACTTAGTGTTTCTTAATTCTGACGGTGTCTTTACTGATGTTCATCAGTCGAACGATTTGTCTTATGGAGAAATCATCTTCTATTCTAGTTATAATTTTAATCATAGAATTACTGTCTAAATGACGCGGCATTTTGACATTAATAAGAAAAATGACAAATTTACATATTTTCGTTGCTAGAGGCATCTTGTTATGTCCACTTTAAGCTATAAAATATTTTGTGTGCTTAATTTTCTTGCACAGAAGTGTACATAAAATGAAATAAATAAAAACATTGTCATTAAGAAAATAAGAATAAAATTTTCTTTTGTTATAAGGGTTCTATTAGAGAACATTATCCCTACAAAAATACATATTATGTCATTAAATAAAAAATATACGTATCATTATAAGAAATAATAATAAAAAATGCATGAAAATCTTATATTATTCGTATATATGTATCATTTGATAGGGTTGTTACACATATGTTTAGATAATAAAAATCTATAATTAAGTATATCATATATCTACATAATATTGTATGATCACATTTGTAATTACTGAAATATTAATAAAAACAAATTATTTTCCTCTAGCAAAGTATTTCAATACAACTACCCCAAAAAACATACCCTAAAGATCAAACATTCCTACATCCTATAAATCCTAGTAAAAAACCAGCCCCAATAAAAAAATCCCCATCCAAATATCTAGGTTCGATTCCCGATAACAAGCGATCCACCCACCAGCAGAAATCCGTAGCGTGGCCTGCGGTCCACGGTACAGAAAAAAACCCCATCCAAAAATCTAGATTCGATTCCCGATCACAATCGATCAACCCACCAGCAGAAATCCGTACCGTGGCCTGCGGTCCACGGTACAGAAAAAAACCCCATCCAAATATCTAGGTTGGATTCCCGATCGCAAGCGACCCACCCACCAGCAGAAATCCGTACCGTGGCCTGCGGTCCACGGTACGGGAAAAATCCCCATCCAAAAATCTAGGTTCGATTCCCGTCCACGAGCTACCAGTAAAAATTCGAGCGGCCCGCCAGTACAGCGCGTACAAAAATCCAGGATACGAACCTAGACCATCCGGACGGCAATCCAGCCGGCCGAACGGCAGGCTATAGCCTTCCGATCGAGCAAAAATCGTAAAAATGCTTCAAAAACGCTGTTTTTGAGCTCTAGCGGCCGAAAAGTGGCCTGTTTTCAGCCGCTGGCGACAAAATCGACGAAATTCAGCGATCGGAAGGCTAGTACCCATCAAAATTCAGATTTAAAAAAAAAAAATCCGATGAGAAGCCTAGGATTCACGATTCGTCGATGGAATGGCTTCAGATTAAATTTTGGTGGATGAAAAAATCAGATTTTACTGGGTGCTAGTCAAAATCTAAAAAATCGTGAGAGGTACGCTTACATTCCTCGACCAGAAGCCATGCTATAGCCTACGAATCAGAAATATTTGTTAAAAAATCAGATTTTACTGGGTACTAGCTAGAATGTAATAAAAAATCGACCAGGAGCCATGCTATAGCCTTCGGATCAGAAATATTTATTTAAAAATCAGATTTTACTGGGTTCTAGCCGAAATCTATCAAAAAAATCGACCAGGAGGGCTTGCTATAGCTTTTGGATCTGAAATATTTCTTTAAAAAATCAGAATTATGCTCGTTCGCCTTCCTATAGCCTTCCGACCAGAATTTTTTTAAATATTTTTAAAAAATCATGGGTAATAGCCTTCCGATCGCTGAAATTCGTCGATTTTTGCTCCAGCGGCCGAAAAGTGACCACTTTTCGGCCGCTACAGCCCAAAAACAGCGTTTTTGAAGCATTTTTACGATTTTTGCTCGATCGGCAGGCTATAGCCTTCCGTTCGACCGGCTGGATTGCGGTCCGATGGTCTAGGTTCGTATCCCGGATTTCTGTAGGCGGTGCTATTGGCGGGAGGCTCGGATTTTGCTGTAAAAAAAATTGGGATTTTGGTAGGTAGGTATTATGTAATTGGTATTATGAATAATAGATTGTATTTTAATTAATTAATTTTATTTATCACGAATTGATATACATTGCATTTGATATGATTCTTACATAACTACTAGTACACAATATTGATTATAATATGCTAATTAATGATCTATATACATAGTAATTAAATAGATAAATGTAACAACTAGAGCTAGAAATTCGGGAAAAAATGTAGTATAATAAATTGGACTTGCTGAATACGATTTTGATATCTGAATCGGTCTAATTGTTACACTTATGCGACATAAAAAATATTAAATAATGAAATATATATATATAAATTTTAACATGTATTTTTTATATAAATATACATATGTACATGGCGCATTTTTTGTGTGTTATATATTATATTTATATGTGTATCATTGGCTGAAAATTAATTTAAAACTAATAGATATTATGCCTTAAAATAATACAAAGTATATGAAATTTATAGCACATATATTATTATATATTACACACAACAATAATAAAAAATTGTATCTATTTACACAACAATATATGATATGTACGACTTTTCCTTTAAGTATTTATATGTTTTGAGAGTCTTTGGTCCGAATGACAATCATTGTTTATTGCAACAAACAAATCAGACACATTGTTATACATTATCAGCAGGATGTACAGTCGAACATGTTTATTACGAGCACGTCTAAACCGAGCAGAATTATTATTATTGGGATATTTTGATTATTGTATTTGTCGTTTATAATAATGATTGTCAAACATATAGGCTTCACCGCTCCCTTTCTGAATATATATTTTTTCTATTACCCCTCAGAAAATATACTCTAATGTACATAATGTCAAAGGATCGGCATTAAACGATGACACGCATCCGTACCATAAAACTGCAAAGATATCTCTTAGCACCATGGAAATAGAATCTTTAAATATTACTAATTGACAGATGTCAGTGTCAAATAAAATTTACATAATATCTTTGTGAAATGATTTTACTGGAAATGTAAAATAATTTAAGGTGGCAAAACAAATCTCATAAGGTAATTCAACAGATTATAGTAATGCTATATATGTGCTGGTCACATCAGATTTGTTTGTATGTTTTTGTTTGACACTTGGCAGCAGCATGACACTTCATGAATACCTAAACAGCGGTAATAATAAATAATTTCCTATTTCCAGATTAGGTATTCCGAGAATATCTCTTAACTTGATGACAAATTAGGAATAGCTATTTCTGTGTTAAAAAGAAGAAATTCTGAACTTAACTCTTATTTATTATTACCGCTGAAGGGCTCAAATTTATAAATTTGTCGGTTTAAAGAAGATTATGATTTATTTTCTATAAATTTTGATAATTAATGAAAAAAGGGATTGATAACTCGATAAATAATAATAAATTAATATTGTCCGACGGAGATGTAACATTTCCAAAAGAATTTTTGATTTCATGTTCGCTAAAAGTCCATTATAATTTCCGGAGATTAAAATCAAATAAAACGTATGATCGTTATAATTTTGTGTCTTTGCATGCGTAAATGAGAGTTTCATCGTTTTATGTCGATCCTTCGATTATTAAAAAAATAAACTATCGGCCGAATTCACCATTAATTCGTCGATTAGTAATTAGCTGAACGAATCAAGCTGATCTGTAGTTGAATCAAGGAATCATGATCAACAAATTCACAATTTTCTTTTGGTTTTGACAGTTAATGGCACCATCATATAATTTTATTCGTGGTAATTGTATTTCCCCTTAAACAAGTATTACTATGTAAGTTTTTAATTTATAAAATATATTTTATAACTTTTCTATAATAATATTATATTTTGATATGGGTAGAAAATACATTGATCCCAATAAAGAAGTATTATTAAATTTAGTGAAAATGATCTAAAAGTATTTTTGAAAATAATAAAACCAATGCGGTTTTCAATAAAGAGAAAGAAGAAGCATGAGACAAAGTTACAAATGAGTACAATAGCTAGTATCTTGACATAGCTAAACATGTTAATATTAAGATTCAAAAATGTGATCACTCTTTGATTCATGGAATATGACAAATCATTTGATCATTGATTTTGATTCGGAGATTAGCTTGATTCAAAATCAGTGTTGATCTGTGCATCAACTCATGTTTAATGCTGGATTTATATAGAGTAAGCCGTAACGTAACGTGCTGTAATGTACCGTAAAGAATAAACAATGCAAACATATGTAACAATTTACCCAAAGATTGCCAACTTTTATCTTTCTACGTTACGGTACATTGCGATATTACGAAAATTATTAATACCCTGCGCTATAGTCTATTTTTGTGTTTCAATATGTATCAAAGTTTAGCTAATATATTAAATGGAAATAAATGTAAAAAATACTGCATTACGAATATTATGTTTTGTGTGACAATGACTGACATGTATGAAGTGCCAAAGTTTAGATTATTATATTAAATGGAAATTCTGAAAGTATAATGAAATATAGTGTGTTGCGAATAAACGTACCTGCTAAATACAAATCTAATAGACTCTTGTATCGCCAGAGCATGAGCATACATTTTACGAAAATGTACCGTAAAAGTTCTGCCACGCCACGGTACATTACATTACGGCTAAGGTTGTATAAATCCAGCATAAGGAATGGTAAATTCGGAATCAAGCTGATCTGTAAATCAACTCACCAACTTGATTTCTGAATAAAGGTATCATGATCAACAGAATCACAGTTTTGTTTTGGTTTATGAATGTATGTAATTTTATTCGTGGTAAATATTACACTGACTGCCGAATTCACCATTAATCCGTTGATTAATAATCAGTTGATTAAGGAATCAAGCTGATCTGTGGATCAACGTATATTCTAATTCACCAACTTGATTTCTGAATCAAGGAATCATGATCAACTGATTCACAGTTTTGTTTTGGTTTTTGACAGTTAATGTAACTGTCATGTAATTTTATTCGTGGTAATTGTACTTTCCGCTAAAAAAGTATTAATATGTAAGTTTTTCATTTATTTATAAAATATATTTTATAATTTTCCTATAATAATATTTTATTTTTATTTTCATATAGGTAGAAATTACACTAATTCCAATAAAGGGGTGTTTTTAAATATAGTGAAAATGAAAGATATAAAAGTATAGCTGAAAATAATAAAACCAATGCGATTCTAAATAAAGATAAAGAAAAAAGATAAGACGAAGTTACGAATGGGTACAACAGCCAGAATCCTAACATAGCTATAAATGTCAAAATTAGGATTCAAAGATGTGACCAGTCCTTGATTCATGGAATATGACGAATCAGTTAATCATTGATTTTGATTAGAAGATTAGCTTGATTTTTAATGGTGAATTGGATTGATTTAGGATCAGCGTTGATCTGTGAATCAACTCATGATTAAGAAATGGTGAATTCGGCCGTGAAAGATATAAAAGTATATTTGAAAATAATAAAATCAATGCGGTTTTAAATAAAGATAAAGAAGAAGGATGAGACACAGTTACAAATGGGTACAACAGCCAGAATCCTAACATAGCTACAAATGTCAAAATTAGGATTCAAATATGTGATCAATCCTTGATTCATGGAATATGACGAATCAGTTGATCATTGATTTTGATTAACAGATTAGCTCGATTTTCAATGATGAATTGGATTTAGAATCAGCGTTGATGTATGGATCAGCTCATGATTAAGAAATGGTGAATTAGGCCGTTAGTTCTTTTTAACCCTTATCGCCCACTTACTACCTTTTAATGCCCCCCCCCCCTGGATCTATCTAGGGCCCAAAAGGAGGCGGTTTCGTCTACTTTGAGAATCACTGGTTTATAACGACGATGATAGTAGATGTAATGAGGAATATTTTACTTATAGAGTGTACAGAATGATAATGATTTTAACGAGCAATATTCATTGGTCGTTATAAACAAGATATGGAACATATATAAAATACTTTTTTTTATACATACAAATATATAATACATACAATAAAATACATAATAAATAATATATTTAGTGGCTACATTAGTACATAACACATTTTAAAGTATAACAAAATAAATGATGCAAGTATCAAACTTTTGGTTGCGGCATAAACAGTCAATATTTTTCTTTATATTGACACTTACTCATTTTTATTTCTGAGTGATTTAGATTACATTATCTTAACGGCAAATAAAATAATTATCACTTTTTGTGTATTATTTTTACGTATGATGTCATACATGTACGAAAATACAATTTTTTATGTACCTGCATACATACATATTTGCATATTTGTTTATATTTGATATTACTAAGAGAAAGTTTCTGAGGTGTAAAGAATAATGTGTGGTTGAAAAATTATTTTAAGCATTTGTATATGCACAGATGTTCGCAATAGAAAACGTAGTATTAATTTTGGCAATAGTACAAATGACAAATGTATTTTTAAGCATGATACTATGAATACTTTTAATATATAAAATATCTGTTTATGTGCATTTAAAGATAACTATAATTAATTAAATATTATCATCTTTCTTTATACGGCAATATTACACATAGTATTAACTCATATTATCAATAACTCAAATGTCAAGAACTTTATGTATAATAAAAATTATTATATGCAAAATATTATTCTCATGAATTCATAGGTAAATAAAGATATCTATTAACATGAAATTTTAATAGCCATATTCAGTAAGCAATATTAATCCCTTTTTCCTTCCGTCACCTTTAGGTAAGGAAGGTATTGTCTTTGGTAAAAAAAATCGATAGTGAGTTTCTAATGAATAAGCACGTTTTGGGGACCCTAGAATACTAATTTTCTATTTTTACGCTGATGTTTGTATGTGAGTATGTGTGTGTGTGTGTGTGTACGTCTATGTGTGTATATATATGTGTGTGTGTATGTGTGTGTGTGTGTGTGTGTGTATGTGTGTGTGTGTGTGTGTGTGTGTGTGTGTGTGTGTGTGTGTATGTGACGGTAGTTTTCGGATTTGCAACTTTTAACAGTTTTTCTTGAAAAAACGCAGTTAAATATTATTTATTGACATAATAATGTTTATAAATTTGAAAGACTATGTTATTCTCTATACGATGTGATTTCATTTTATAGTTTATATTCAATAGATATAGAGTTACAGAATTATAAAGATATTAAATTTCATACATCAGCATGCTATGCTAACCATGGAAACTGCTAATACATTTAGATAATTCAAATTGTCAGATGTCAATATCAATGAAAAGTAAATGAATATAGCAGAGATGAGGATGTTGAGATAGAGGAGAGATGAAGAATATATTGGAAGAAGAATGAATAGCTTATTAATAGATAGAAAAAACTGAGGAAGACCAAAGATAAGATGGAAGGACTGTATTGCAGAAGATTTGAGAGAAAAAGAACTGAATGAGGACGACACGCAAAACAGAAATCAGTGGAAGAAAAAAAAAATAGCGACCCCTGACGAATGCGGTAAGTTAAAGAAGAAGATGTCATTGTCAAGTGCAATTTGCATAGTTTGATGATGGACAAACTGTTTTGCTATTGGCTATAAATAATTTAACCCTTACATCTATAGAAGATATAATAAAATATTGAAATTAATTCAATTTTTAATATTTTCAAGAACAAACAAAACCTTTTCAACTCTTTCAACATTCACACACACACACATACACACACACACATACACACACGCGCACAGACATCATCGTCCAAATGTTGAAATCGGGTTGTAGGGATGTTTTAAGATCCCGCTAATTCAATTCAGTTGTATAATTATTTAAATCACTGATGATACATAATATGATGATGACTTGATGACTACACTTCTATGATGTGATTTAATGCATATATAATCATTGTCTGAATCTTATCTGTATCATTTCTAGAGAAAGTGTATTTTTACTGCTTCTTAACACATAATAAATAAGTTTTACTACTTGTACCTGTTGACTATGTTTTAATTACAGTATTTGCAACGTTAATTAAAATAATTAACGGAAACTGCACCTCGGTCAATGATCGCGAATTTAATCCCGGGAACTTGTTCGCGTGTTCACTGATCATATCACTGAACAGAGCTAAGAATATTGCTAATTATTGCAGAGAAAACTTTGTTGTTTCATCAAAAACGTTGTTGTTGTATTGTTTAAATGTATACAGGAAGACGATGGGAATAATAATGTAATTTGTGATTTCCTTCAAGATTGTAAACTAATTTTGCAATTATAATTATTGGATTGTTTAAATAAAACATTTAAATTCAAAGTTAGTCGAAAAATATGACAAGAGTCAAGACCAACGCTTAGGAATGGTACAAGTATCTTAAATTTTTAAACTAAGAAACACTGTTAAAATATTCAAATTAGTGTACTTCCGGTTAACCAATTATAACCAGAATCTAATCAACTCTTCATGAGAAAGTACGAAAGAGGAATATGAACGAATTATAATATTGTGGTATTGGAGTTATTGAAGAAGAATTTTTTGTAACACATATGAAATATTTTTATCAATTTCTACAAGTTACGTAGTTATTTGAAAATTAAATATTGGCCAAGGTCGCCGCAACATTTAACTTAGTACAATTTTTACCTTCCATACCTAATATAGAAACAAGTATTTTTTTACCTTCCGTCACCTTTAGGTAAAAGAAGGTATTGTCTTTGGTCAAAAAATTCAATGATGAGTTTTTAGTGAATAAGTACGTTTTAGGGCCCCATGTGTATGTGTGTGTACGATTCCAAAAATTATATTTTTTTCGTATTCCTCAAGTTGACATCCAGAAGAAGAGGTGATTAGATTTTGGTTATAATTGGTCAACGAGAAGTACCCTCAATTTTTCTTGATAAAACGCAGTTAAATATCATTTATTAACATATAATGTTATTATAACTTCTAGAATATATTATTTTCTATACGATTTGATTGCATTTTATACTTCATATTCATATAGAGTTAAAGATATTAAATTTCATAAATCAGCCAGCTATGCTAACCATGAAAACTGCTAATATATTCAGATATTTGACAGATGTCAGTATCAATGAAAAGTAAATGAATGTGGCAGAGATGAGGATGTTGATATTGATGTTGGGGAAACACGGAAAGATACGATAAGGAATAAAAAAATAAGGGTAATAATTCTAAGAAGTTTCTAGAAAGATACAAGAGTGACGATTACATTGGTTTGAATATGTCATGAGGAGAGATGAAGAATATTTTGGAAGAAGTATGAATAGCTTAGTTATAGTAGAAGAAACTGAGAAAGACCAAAGATAAGATGGAATGAAAACAGAAATGAGTTGAGGAAGAAAATAAAAATAGCGACCCCTAACGAATGGGAAAAGCCAAAGAAGAAGAGGAAGATGTGTCAAGTGTAATTTGCATAGTTTGTTTATGAAATAATTTTACTGGAAATTTAGAATCTTTTGTAAGAAAATTTATGTATGGAATTTATACATAATATTGACGGAAGGTATTGTGCTGGCCACATCAGAATTTTTTACTCAGTTTGATCAGTACTATATGCATTTAAAAATGTTTACCCCTTTTTAACACCCTTTATGATTATTTACGAAAATATTAACATATTTATTTTTTATTATTATGAAAATATTGCATAAACTTTCATTAAAAACACTTTTTGAAAAATGCAAAACCGGCTCATTTTCAATAACTTTTCTTCTCGAACTACCTCTCCTGAATAAATAAAATAAATGTATAATTTAATTTTCCGTCTGACAGATAATTATTTCGGCAAGATATACCGTACTGTATAAAGAGTAAATTTAAGCAATAAATCTTTAAAATAATTAAATTTCGAAAGGCAATTAATTTTTAGGCCAAAAACCAGCGCTAAATTTTGACAGTCCCATATTATAAACGAGAACAAGAACAATAAAACAAACAGAAATATAGTGAAATATGAACGAGAAACGAACCGGATTCGAACCCGGGAGATTGGGAAGATTTATTTCGTTGTCAACATTGTAGAGAATTCACGAACCCATTATATTTTTGTATATATAATTTAAAGGTATTTTTATGCACTATATTGCTTAATAATACTCTAGAATAAATTTTTGATGACAACTAAATTTTTTGAAATAGTAGTACATAACTTTATTACATGTTTCTGAGAAGTGTGACACAAAATATTTTAAATATTCAGTAGACAAGTCATTCTCAAAGGAATTATGGTGTATACAAAAAAATATTATATTATTTTGTAATATTTGTACGGGTAATACTTGAAGGTTACGGTATTACATATTACAAAATTTGAGTTGGTAAATAAGGAATTGGATTTTGGCTACATCATGACTGCAAAAATAAAATTTCAAAATTCACGGAATTATAATTTAATAGTATTAGCCATGGAATTAGAAACAAGAGATGAACAAAAGCGTAACGTTTTATTACGACAGTGTGAAAATAAATACTAATAATTTGACGTAGAGTTATTTCCTTTATTCTTTTATTCCTTACCCAACATCTATCTCAACATCCTCATCTGCTTTTCATTCTATTGAATATGAAGTATAAAATGCAATCAAATCCTATAGGGAATAATATATTTTTTAAGTTATAATAACGTTAATGTCAATAAATGATATTTAACTGCTTTTTTAAAAAAAACAGTTAAAATCATCAGATGAGGGTTCATTTATACAGATATCATCGTAAAAATGTATTATATGGACTCTAAAACGTGCTTATTCACTAAAAACTCAATTTTTTGACCAAAGGTGACGGAAGGTAAAAATAGATTCGTTTTTGTCAGTTTTTTTTTTAAAATAGAATTATAGATTTATAAATCTTACAGATTTATTGAATTGGCCTATACGCTTCAGTAATTTTATGAAAATTAAGTGTAAATTTTTTACTTAAAATTTGTGATTTTAACTAACCTAAGTTCGGGTGCATGTCTCATGTACTGAAGAGTTAAGAATAATATGAAATTTCTATTTATTCAGAGATATTAATGTAAATAACAGTTCAGGATTTTTTTTTTATAAAAATATGTACATGTATTGCACAGATCCTATTTTTTATTATTATCACTACTATTTTAGGGGACGACAATATTATTTTAACGAGTCCCCTTTCCCTCAATGTACGATGTTAAAAGCCGTCTATCTAAAATCAAAAATATAGTTTTAAAGTGTGATGGTGTATGCATTTATAATAAATTAACAATAATGATTTAAATATAATATTATGAACTACATACTATTAAATATATCAAAACATGTTTATATTCTCAAAACATGAGCTTATGAAAACATCATTTCGGCAAATATTTATGAATCTGCGCACTTGAAAACAATAAAACTATAAACATTTTGTATGTATGTACGTGCAAAATCGCACCAAGAATATTCCAAAACTTTCATCATACATTTAATATTTTTTTCATGAGGAAGGCACAAGGGTCCAAAAAATACATTAAGATCAGTCAAGAAGTATATTATTACCTATATTATTTTAAATTATAAGGGTTATAACAGTTTTTTTGAACTTACATGTAAACATGCACCATCCCACTTTCCAAAACTCCATTTTTCCACTGTTTATTAGTTAACACATCACGCAAAACTATAAACACTTGTAAATACACCCTACTAAATATATAAAATGTTTATAATTTTCAAAAAAAAAATGTACCTATATTTTATCCCTATCTACTATCCCAACAAATCGTCCCTACTTTTATCCCTATTTACTATCCCAAACCTTCCGGGGTAAAAGATCGCGAAAATCGCGCGATACTATTAGATATATCGCGATACGACTGGACGGTACTACTCGGCGGTACGTAGAGAACTGACCCACGAGTGCCGACAGCTGAACACGCGGTGTGGTATCAGTAGATCCCACCACGGCGAACAACTATGCATTAGCCAGATTAACCAAAGGTCGCACTACTATTAATAGCGGAGAACGATGAATGAATGGGAAGTGCAGGATAAATGAGGAAGTCGCGGGAAGTGCAGGGATAGAGGGGTGCGTATAGGGACCTGGGGGAGGTGTAAATCGAAGTGCAGGGATCATAGGGTAGGGTAGATTTGGACAGGAAATGGGGGATGATGCATTAGGTACACGGGTTGAAATGTATGTTAATAATTTATACACGATAATGGGGGTCTGTCTTAAGTTTATTGACTATCTATTTACACTGTGGTTTTTAGGTAAAGTGCAATATTCCGTCCAGGGCATGGAACCAGCCAAAAACTGGGTTCGGTTCAGGTTAATTTATATTTTGAGAGATCGGGTGCGGTTCTGGTTCAAACATTAATAAAATTTGCGGTTTTGTTCCGAGTTCAGGTATTAGGTTCAAGTTTGGTTCGATCTAATGAAAATTGAATTAATGTTTTTTGAATAACAATCTTTATATAGAAATAATTTAAAATGGGAGCCTAAATTTACAAAAACTTAGAACACGGACACAATTTTCACAAACAGACAACACAGACGTCAATAATTGGCTGTATTACCCGAATTTTAATATCCGGTTCGGTTCCGACTCGGGATCAATTGAAAAATATATTTGAGGTTTGGTTTCTGGTTTGGGTTCGCCAAAATGTTACGGTTTGGTTACGGTTTTGGTTCGGTTGAGGTTCGGGTTCTAAATCTTGCTTCCGTCACCTCTAGGTAAGGAAGGTATTGTCTTTGGTCAAAAAATTCAATAGCGAATGAATAAGTTCCTAAAATACGAATTTACTAATTTTACGATGATGTCTGTATGTGCGTGTGTGTGTATGTGACGATCGTTTCGGATCGCATAACTCCTATATCACGATTCCAAAATTTATAATTTTTTCGTATTCCTCGAGTTTAGATCCATATACAGACGTGTTTAAATTTTGGTTATAATTGCTCCACCGGAAGTACTCTCATTTGCAACTTTTAAGTATATGTTATTCTCTATACGAAGTGATTCTATTTTATATTTTATATTCAATAGATATATAGTTAAAGAATTATAAAGATATTAAATTTCATAAATCAGCCAGCTATGCTAACCATGGAAACTGCTAATATATTCAAATAATTCAAATTGACAGATGTCAGTAACAATGAAAAGAAAACGAATGTGGCAGAGATGAGAATATTGAGATAAATGTTGGGGACGACACGGAAAAGTAGGGAAAGAAATGAAAGGTAATGGAAATGGCTCGAGTGGTAAAGTTTCTAGAAAGATACAGGAGAGACGATTACATTTGTTTGAACATGTCATGAGGAGAGATGAAAAATATATTGGAAAAAGTATGAATAGCTTAGTAATAGTAGAAAAAACTGAGGAAGACCAAAGATAAGATGTAAGGATTGTATTGCGGAAGACTTGAGAGAAAAGGAACTGAATGAGGACGACACGCAAAACAGAAATGAGTTGAAGAAGAAAATAAAAAATAGCGACCCCTAACGAATGGGAAAAGCTAACGTAGAAGATGTCAGTGTCAAGTGCAATTTGCAAAGTTTATGAATAATTTGGAAATATAGGATCTTTTGCATAATACACAGGATAGACGGAAGGTAATGTGCTGGTCACATCCGATTTTTTTGGAATTACTGGAAATGAAATAAAGACCTAACGTACGAACATTGGAGAAAAGTCTTGGAGATAGATTTTCGTGAAGAGGAATACTTTGAAAAATCGTAGTATCCAATAATTCGATAAAAAAATCTAAATTCGAGCTATATAAAGTTTATTTTAATACATCTCTGTGATTGTATGAACCTACAATGTATCTCCAGATTTTTGCCTCAGGTATTCCAGGTCATGTGCAATAAAACTTAACGTTCTAATAATAAAGTTCACTGGGGATATTTAAGTGTCAATTAAAATACAAGCGAAAATTATTACTCATTACTGTTGGCTTGGAAAGCGCACTTCCTGTTGTAATCCACACTTCCTTTACATTACTACCAACCTTAACAACCGACACAACAACTTAGGGACAACAAAATTCCTGTTTAGAAATTTCTTTCTCCCACCTGTAGATTAAAACAGTAGAAGATCAAAACAAGTGAGCGGGAGAAAAACAAGTGCGAGATGAGCATCGGTAATTGGAGCGGTCGTTAGAGAGGAATGAAGTAATTTAGATAGTAATTAAATGGTGGTATTTTAAATGCCGCAATGCAATGTACACTTACACACTCAAGTTGTAATAAAATGCCACCGTGTGTGTTTTATTTTTAACGGTGACGAAATGAACCAATCATACAAGTGAATTGAATGGATTTCAGATTTGTATACATGCCCTAAATTACAATATAATAACACCAAAACAAGTTTACGAAACTAATTTGTCATATTGTATCTTTTAAAATTGATTAAGCAACATTTTTTTGTTGATCATATAAATGAATAATATACAGGATAAACACATTTTTTACGAAGGGCTGAATCCGATGATCGACTGATAGCACGTTTCGACTGTAACTTCATCAGGGCTAGAAATGGTCAATTAATACTTCCGGTTGTCCAATTGTTAACAAAACCTTTTCAACTCATCCCATTAATGTCCGATTGAGAAATACGTAGTTAAACAGATATTAAATCTTCTAGTTTTAGAGGAATCGTCCATCCAACATCCACACGCACACACATACACACACAGACATCATCGTAAAAATGTTAAAATCGGATTGTAGGAACCTTATAACGTGCTTATTATTTAAAATCTGGATATGCGATTTTTAGCCAATACCTCTCTTAACGAGAGTTAAAAAGGACACTGAGTTTTTTACCTCTCGCTAAGAGAGGTATTGGAATCATGGTAAAAATCGCATATCCAGATTTTAGTGAATAAGCACGTTTTAAGGTCCCTAGAATCCGATAATAACATTTTTACAATGATGTCTGTGTGTGTGTGTGTATGGATGTGTGTGTGTGTGTGTGGGGTTGTTGGAGACACGATTTCTCAAATTCTAAAAGATTAAAGACCTGTGTAACTACGGATTCCTCAATCTAACAGTAATGGGAAGAGTTGAATAGATTCTGGTAACAAATCGACAACCGGAAGTAGTACTATTTTAACAAAAATCTTCTAAATATTATTTTTTGAAAATGTATGTTATTACAAATATTAACAAACAAAATTCTCTATCCGACACATTTAATTTTTTTTTCCGTCGACCGTTTATTAATAGGCTATCTTAATGTATAGAAAATCATTCATTAATGACCCCTATTAATGCATGATTTTTTTATTAATAAACGATTTATTGGGTGCGTTCACCACATGGAACACAGCATGTATTGCTAACGCTAAGTTGTAGCAAAAAAGGTAGACAGAATTAAAAGTCATGCTTTTGACACTTACTAGCTAGGTATATTCACGTAGCATACCTTTAAAATGAATTTGAAAGAATAAAATTCCTCAAATAACATTAAAAAACTGCTTGTGTTGTCTAGTATTAAGTAAACTGAACGCACCCACTGAAAACAATTGATGACAAAACTTATTGATTTTCTGACGTAAAATTAGACGTTCGGTCAACCATTACTAACCTAAAAAAATTTGTCATGGAATAAAATTATATTTTCCATTTAAGTAAGATACGGACAACGAAAAAATATTGTAACTAACACGTGTGTTAATTGGCGATTAATGATCGAGACATATTAACGCGTGAGCGTAGCGAACGCGTTAATATGTCTCGATCATTAATCGCCTTCATTAACACACTTGATAGTTAAATAACTATATTATATCTTCTACAGATTTAAAGATATAGAAATATAAACTATAAAATAATCTGGTGTAGTAAAATCTCACAGCCGGCTCACAGCCCAAACATTTCCATGGTAACTACTTGAGAAATTAAAATGTCTGTAATTGACAGATAAATGTCACTAATGTCAGTGTCAAAAATTCAGAGATAGTACTGAAGGCTTTTTCTGGGAACGATATTTAAAATTTCTTATTGTATTATTAATTATATATTTAAAATTATAGGTATATTACATGAACCAATCAGAAATACCGCCAATCTTCGTAATGAATTGGATAAACCTCGAACATTTAGAAGAAATGGAGAAAACTTGCTCATAGAATGAATTAAAAATTATAGAAAATACGTAAATATAAAGATTAGGTGGAATTAGATTTTTTTTGTGTGTACAAGAAATGTTAAATACAATACTTATATATAACACAATGGAAAGGGCAAGAGGTATTGTGATGACCACAACAGATTTTTCTATTTAAATATTCCAATTATAATTGTTAAGTTTGAATGATTATACCTTGATAAAGAAGGGTAACCAATGTAGAAAATGGTTCGATTATCTGAATGTATTTACAATTTTTTAAATGGAAATTTTTCTGAGATTTTATCGTTTACATGTTTAGAATATTGTAAACCGTACGTCTATAGCAACATTCGAATTTCGCGTTCTTGCGTTGGCAATTCTACGTGCGGTCGCTGTTGATGGAATCAATTTCCGGCAGTGCTGCCACTTCCGGGCCTAAATCAAAATATCGAAAATTCCCTATACCAACAACACGCTTCGCTTCATAGTACGTCCCAATATTGCTATTCATCGCAAACGCCGTATGTACATACACAAACATATTTACTTTAATGTGAGATGAATAGTATTTTTGTTTAAAGTTTATTGAAATGTGTTTGGTGTGCTCTTTTTCTATCAACTACGATTAGTTGGAAAGAAAACAATAAGTTGGATGACACAGCAAGAGCTGTCGATGCGATGTTATCTTGTCATTGCGAAACAAAAGAATGTATTCAAGTCATCGTCGCCATGTTTTAATTTCGCGAAGTCCGGCTCAATCACTTTCCTTTCAACAGTCATTGCATGCTTTGATACTTTTACTTTTTATCTATCAGATGGGGAACGGGATATTTCTCAAAGCAAGCTAAATTAAAATAGCAACAAGAAAAATACAAGAGAGACCGTTTCTTTTGTATGAAACAGACAGAATTTTTTTCTTATATACAAGGGGGTATTTAATAAGTTTTAGCCTTAATATGTAGATATCGTCAATCATCAAAATTATTTTACTACAATTGTTTATGAAAATAGCGATTTTTAAATAAGTTAAATAACTCCGTAATTATAAAAAATATGAGAAAATGTTTCGTATACAACTTACAGGATTTTATAAGACAAACTTAAAAGTAATGTCAGAATAAAATTCAAGATGGAGGTTTCCAAGATATTAATAGCAACTTATTATAAATGGGAGCCATATCAGAGTTTTATATTATTAAATAGAACTATTTTTTCTTTTTTCAATGATGTGTAAAAAAGTATGTTTGAATTAAAATTTAATAAAAAAATAAATATTACAATTTTAAATCATATCAAATAGGCATTTTTTAAATTTGAAATATGTAATCGTAATAAATTCACCAATTATTAAATTCAATAAACAAATATCTACAAATTTAATTATGATAGTTCGTCGTTACAATAAATTTTATTTTATTGTTTGTTATTCACCTACATTTGTTTTTCTGCCTATTTCATTTTATTTAAAATTAAAATGAATCAATTTTGTGTCGGTCGGGATCGAACCCGGGTCATAATTAACGAATTTAACATCTCTTGTACATAAAAATAATTCAAATTGTTGATTCTTGACACTGACATTTAAATATCTGAACTGGTTTCCATGAAGTTGTTTGGGCAGCGAGATTTATTACAACATATTATTCTATATTATAATTATATCTCTAAATCTATAGAAGATATAATTTTTTTTTTAAATGTATCAGATTGAGAATTTAAAAATCTTTATTATTGTAGTAACATAAATTTTCAAAAAATATTTAGAAGATTTTTCTTTAGAAACTACCACTTCCTGTTGCCAATTGTTACAAAACCTATTCAGCTCTTTCCATTAATGTTAGATTGAGAAATCCGTAGTTAAACAGGTCTTTAGTTGCATAGAATTTGAGAAATCGTACCTCTAACATCCTAACATACACACACACACACACACACACACACACACATCCACTCACACAGACATCATCGTACAAATATTAAAATCAGATTATAGGGACCTTAAAACTTGCTTAATCATTAAAATGGGGATAGCATGATTCCCATACCTCTCTTAGCGACAGATAAAAATACTGATTTCTATGTTCAGCAAAAAACTCAGCAATACCCTTTTGTATAAAATGAAACCTAACGCAATGAACATGTTAAAGAAATATTCGTTACGACCCTGTCTACATTGAAAAACAAACGACCAGAAAAACAAATTCAAATTAGTTTATATAGTCGAAATGTTTAAAGCAGTCCCATTTTTTCACCGTGTGAACGTAACTATCTGCTCCATAGCTTACAAATTTATTAAGACAAATGTACAAAAATAAAACCAAAAAAACCTGTCTATAATTATAACAAGCCTGGAGGCACACTCATCTTAATTAATTCTTATTATCTCTGCAGAGATTTCCAACTCTGACTTTTTTCGCTGCAGGAATAAAAAGTCAAAACAAAAGCTAGTGACGGAAACCGTAACAATTGCTCGTGTTGATTGAATTAAAATAATCGACAATCGGGTAGATCTTTTTCTGCAGAAAGTGCAGAAATAAAGAACTACGGACGTAGAGAGAATAGATGGAGATAATAATTGCGAATCGTTCGCTTGGATTCTACGTCTTTAACACGTCCAATTCTGAGGGACTCATGTTCTATCAATCGAAACCCGGACGCACATATATAAACACTATATTGATACAGACAGAATGACTATATTTCGTTGCAAAATGAGCTGGCGTATTCTATAAATTGTGGGTAATTTATCGACTGTGATGTGGATTAGGTGTTAACAATTACTCGATAGTTCAGTCAAACAGCATTTATTCTTACTATACCAACGTTTCGGTGCACCCTTCCACCTTCTTCAGGGTAGTAAGATCTTACAGATTGTTAAAATTCATGTACAGTAAAATTTTTGAAAGATGTCCGATCAAGGTCGTCTACGAATTGTATGAATTCAGTTTTTGCTCCGCCCAATTATGACAAATTCAGTAGTGTCGTTTGCTTAGTTTTTATGAGGGTACGTAAGATACTACTGTTATTTTATTATTATAAAAATATATATTACAGTAAAATAATTCAAAATTCAGAAATAAGTCAACGGTAAGTTTATAAGCAAATGTAAAACCAAATATGTTAAAAATAAGATAGACATAATGTCAGTGACTCTGACAGAAAATAACGTTATACGTACGGCTATGAATCCAGGTAATGTATCTGAATTAATAAATAAACTTACGTTACAGCGAAAGTATTATCAACAAAGAGCATCGTTTAAAAATGGAATGTCCTAACTTAGTCGACACAATATGAATTTTTGAAAGACAAGCGTGTTATATCCATCCTTATCACACACTCTTATAGCCTTTGCAAAAGAAAGAGATAAATGTATGCCTATTTGTTAATTCGTTCGTGATACAGATGACCTTGATCGGACATCTTTCAAAAAATTTACTGTACATTTTTTTTAAAGATGTCCGATCAAGGTTATCTGTATCTGTATATAAAGATTAAATTTAATAAATCAGCCAGCTATGCTAACCATGGAAACTGTTAATATATTCAGATAATTCAAATTGACAGATGTCAGTTTGAATGAAAAGTAAATGAATGTGGCAGAGATAAGAATGTTGAGATAGATGTTAGGGAATGAATGAATAAGGAAAATAACTCTAGTGTAAGAAGTTTCTAGAAAGATACAAGATACGATTACATTTTTCCTAAAATAGTTTGAAATTACTGTCGTATGAAGACTTATTGTATGACTGTATGTACAATAATAATTATTATAAGGTTGACAACACTGTTTTTGCATGAAATCGTTGTATAATGGATTACTTTATTGCCGATTTTTGTGCACTTGTTTTTACATTTTAAACTTCGAGCGTTTCTCCAAACACATCGTATAAAAATTAATTATTCTGTAATTTTTCATCAGTGTATATATTTCTATTTTTCACATCCAATAGGTAAATATTTTTTTAATATTTGAACATGATCCTGAGGTATGAATTAAGTTACAGAAAGTTGTACTCATGTACCAAATATTCCTTAGCATCCTGGTGTACAGAAATTCAATTGGATTCATTTACATTACAGTTAATTGAAGAGAGAAGTCTTCTTTTTTTATCCTACTGTCCAATCCTGTGTCAAAATCTAAGGTCAAGGTCAATATGTCTTAGGAGGAATTGTATAACAAGTATGACATTCCTTACACACACACACACACACACACACACACACACACACACCATATGTGTTGACGTATGTTATTCAATACAATTCACACTAACATAATAATATATTGTGTATGATCTTCTAGGTACTGTAACAGTTTTTTTTATGGAGTGAGGTAATGGCTAATTTTATGTGAAGCTACAGATTATTACAGTACATTTGGCAAATTATTTTTAACATTTAAATATCAGACACGCTATTAGAAGAGAAATATCATATTTTGACATTTTTTTAACACTAAAATGTTTTTATGATAATTGTTATAATTGTATTCGCCCTTTCCTCAAATGTAATTAAATATAAAGTAAAAAGTTTGTACATGAGATGTTCACTGTAATTAAATGAAAACAAAATGTTGTGAGAGAGGTAAAAAATTAATTGAAGCAAAAAATATTATTATATGTTCTTTATATTGTTTTAAATTACTTCTAAATGAAACAGGAGTTAATAATTTGAAATATATGAACGAATTTATTTGCATTTTTACCTCTCGCTTTCAGCATTTTATTGAATAAGCATGTTGTAAGGTCCCTAAAATACGATTTTAACATTTTTACGATAATGTCTGTGTGTGTGTTAGGTTGTTCTATATAACTAAAGACCTGTTTAACTACCGATTCCTCAATTTAACATTAATGGGAAGAGTTGAACTGCTTTTGGTGACAATTAGACAACCAGAAGTGGTAGTTTCTTAAAAAAAATCTTCCATATATTATTCTTGGAAATTTATGTTAGTACAATAATAAAGATCTTTAAATTCTCAATCTGATACATTTAAATATTTTATTATATCTTCTATAGATTTGGAGATATATTATATAATAATATAGAATAATTTGTTGTAATAAATATCGCTGCGAAAATAATTCCATCGAAATCAGTTGAGGTATTTAAATGTTTATAATTGAAAGATAAATGCAAAATGTCAGTGTCAAGAATCAACAGTTTTTTATCATTACAGAAAGCTTTTTCTGGGAGATAAATACATTTAAAATTTCTTATTGTATTATTAATTAAATATTTAAAATTATAGGTATATTAATATTACATATATCCTTAAGACATACCGCTAATACCGTCATTGAATATAAAGAATTTTCAATATATTATTTGCATGTACAAGAAATTTTTAATTCGATCCCGATCGACGCCAAAAATTACTTCGAATTTTAATAGCACAAAATTGACCCCTGTGGTGCACTTTCCACGACAGCAATGAGCCTGGTAAACACTCTCACGGTACATATATTTCATCATTTACCCATATCTGCGTATAAAGCAGATTGGCACACCCAGCAATGGGTAATATGCCGTGATGATATATTTATTTATGTAACATGTAAATGGCGAGAGGTCATGTGTTGGCCACATCGTGTAATGCATGTAACCTTGTTTATTTTTTTGTTGTTTCATAGATTGTTATTCTGGTTTTACCTTCCGTCAATTTTACAGTTTTAGGTAAGGAAGGTATTGTCAGAAATTTTAAAATTGTTCTGTGTGATTTCGGCGCAATGTACCACTAACATCTCTATCGCATTTTGGCGAATATGTTAAGACCCTGAGCCAAGAGTCTTGTCTGGTGTAGAGTGTAAACTTTTTATAAATCTTATTTGTGTTGATCGCATGGTGTTTCCTCCAACGCAATAACACTATTTCTTTAGACGCGGTCACTCCCATTTGCACTTCATATATTTTACTCGGGCTGTCCGTTGTAACTGCAAGTGCAACTGTATAAAACACACAAAGAATTGCACCAAGTGCAACGCGGAACACAAAAGAATTAAAATTAAGAAATCATTTATCATTGTGCCTTCAACATATATTAAATTCAGAATGGTGTGCTATTAGTTCAAAATTATTTGCTGAGGAACAAAATAAATTAATAAACACACACACAAAACCTAACCATCAATTTTTTTGACCACAAACAATACCTTCCTTACCTAAAGGTGACGGGAGGTAAAAATCTGTATACATATATTGTATGAAACGTATGTTCACTTTTTGGGAAAAATATTGTACAAACCTCTGCCCCTATGGTGTGAAGGTACGTTCAATATCGCTATAATTATAATGAAATATGCAAATGATGATTTGAAATTTAATCAGTATAGTTATCATTAATTGCATCACGCTATTTAATTGCACAGTGCATATTTCGCATGTTCCGTGCAAATAATGTTTACCTTCAATATAATTACATCAAATATTGGTTTGTGGGTGAGATTAAATTTGTATTTAACGCAATAGCCGTTCGCGACTAATTATAAGCGAATCCGCAAACACGGGCAAAAGTTATGTGCCTGAAAAAGTCAATATTTGGAAAAGTTCGAGTCTTTCGTTTCGAGTGGAGAGTAAATATAGAAATGGAAGAATGTATCGACGATATGTTGGAATTACATCAAATATAAAAAAATATATCGTCTGCACTCAAGAGATCTCTCTGTAAATATAATTATCAGACTGCAATCATAATTTTTCATAAATTATATAAATTTGCTACTATCGGAAGTAGATTTTTACCTTCCGTCACCTTTAGGTAAGGAACAGGTATTGTCTTTGGTCAAAAAATTCAGTGATGCGTTTTTAGTGAATAAGCATGTTTTATGGTCCCTACAATTCGATTTTACCAATTTTACGATGATGTCGGTATGTATGTATGTGTGTGACGAAAGATTCTACGATTCCAAAAATTAAAATTTTTTCGTATTCGTCAAGTTTACATGCAAAAGAACAAGTGATTAAATTTTGGTTATAATTGGTCAACCGCAAGTATCCTCATTTGAAGATTTTAACAGTTAAATATGATTTATTGACATTTAAAGTTATTATAACTTAAACAATATATATTATTCTCTATACGATTTTATTGCATTTTATACTTCATATTCAGTAGATATAGAGTTAAAGAATTATAAAGATATAAAATTTCTGCCAGTTATGCTAACCATGGAATCTGCTAATATATTCAGACAATTCAAATTGAAAGATACGGTAAGGAAATAACTCTAATGTTACAAGTTTCTAGAAAGATAAAAGAGATATGATTATATTGATTTGAACATGTCATGAGGAGAAATGAAGAATATATTGGAAGAAGAATAGCTTAGTAATAGAGGGTTCAAGAAACAGAGGAAGACCAAAGATAAGATGGAAGGACTGTATTGCGGAAGACTTGACAGTTAATATCTATTATAATCGTTTAGGATATGTTTAGAAGTTAATGATGCTAGTTTAGATTATTTGATGTTAAAAAAAAATTCTTCATTTTTTTAATTCGGTATATAATACTTATTTTAGTCTATGTTAATTATCCCTATGTGTACTTATAAAATAAACGCTTTAATACATTGCTGTCAATCATTTTATACTGTAGCTATGGTAATGATATACCTTATGTTTACGGAATTTTAAATTTCGCGTATTAAAAAATCAAATTTTGTGAATGCAAAAAATAACGGTCACTGTATTTTCTACTTTCACTGTAACATGTACCTACAGTAAAAATTTTGAAAGATGTCCGATCAAGGTTATCTACGAATTGTATGAATTCAGAATTTTTGTTCCGCCCATTATGACAAATTCAGTAGTGTCGCTTGTTTAGTTTTTGTGAGGGTACATAAGATATTACTGTTATTTTATTATTATAAAAATATGTTACAATAAAAGCATTCAAAATTCAAAAATAATTCAACTTGTAAGTTTATTAGCAAATGTAAAACCAAATATGTGAAAAATAAGATACTGACACAATGACAGAAAATAACGTTCTTCGTACGGCTATGAATCAAGGTAATGTATCTGAATTAATATATAAGCTTACGTTACAGCGAAAGTATTATCAACGAGCATCGTTTTAAAGTGAATATTCTAACTTAGTCGAAACAATATGAATTTTTGAAAGACAAGCGTGTTACACCCATCCTTATCGCACCCGCTTATATACTTTGCAAATGAAAGAGATAAATGTATGCCAATTTGTTAATTCGTTAATGATACAAATAACCTTGATCGGACATCTTTAAATAATTTTACTGTACATAAATTTATGTTTATTATTCTCCAAAATCTTATTTATTCTGAAGAAGATGTAAATATATCGAAACGTCGGTTTTTGTAAGAATAAATGTTGCATGATTTAGATTTCAAGTAATTGTTAAGACTAAAATATATAGTATTAACATACACTCTTCCCTAAAATATGTATAGTCATGCAAGCTTGAAATAAATGTACGAAAATAAATTTGCTTAATATTTTTAAACGGCGACCCTTCCCAAAATACCTGCAATCATTCAAGCTTGCCTTCATAATTAATCATCATTTAACTCTCATTCTAATTTACGGTACAAATATATCATTGTAATACATGCAAACTTCATGAAAATTCTATGTTTGTATATGGATATTCGCTGAATGATGATGAATGAATATTTAAAATTCCTACCTAATTTTTCGTGTTGTACATATTCATGTACATATATCGACATTTTGCGTAAATTATGCAACAAATAATTGTTGCAATAAATAAAACTACAAAAATATGACTCACTTAAGTCGAGACAAGATTAATGGACTTTAAAATTGTGTTATGTAACTGAAATAGCCTTACAAAAATATTAACTGTTAAATTTAATATCCATCTTACGTAAGATGTAATTCAAGTATTAATACCCTTGAGATTTTAGAGATATCCTGAAGAATCCTGAAGGTTTCTGGATGTTTGGTTGATGTCTGCAACTGTCTGGAATGTTCTGAAAGTTGTCTAGAATTTGGACCGGAAATCTGATGCACCAGAACACGCGAAAGGTAAAATGGATACCGGAAATCATATCTGTGTAGAAAGAAACAAAAAATGGTGTAAATAAAAAATAAATAAAAAGAAATATGCAATAATAATACGAGAAAAATCAATGTAATAACAAAAAATTGTGGATTAAGGCAAGAACAACCACTTTTATAGAAATAAAATAGTAATTAACAATTACTCGAAAGTTCAGTCGAACAGCATTTATTTTTACTATACCGTTTCGATGCACCCTTGCACCTTTTTCAGGGTCTGCAATAAAAATGTAATACATACAAAATAACATGGACATTATCACATTTACAGTAAGATCTTACAAATTGTTACAATTCATGTACACAAAATACATTCGTACAAAACATTCAGTTAATTTATTAAAAATCGTACAAAAAATTCAAAGAGCTTACACACATCCATTCGCTATTAAAAACGACAACCGAATAATATGGAAAATAGCCGTAAATATCCTGTGTAAGGATTCTAGTGACATCATTGATACGGAATCGTCTGTACACCAATAATAATGTAGCAAGTTGTAGGAATTTAAATAAAATGTAAGGAAATTAATAGAACTCAGTTTGGCCTGAAATTTCCTTTTTGAACTTTTCCAATACACCAAAATATACGCTGTTAAGTCCTTGAATATCAGTTCTTGCATTGATGTTATTGCAATCATCCCTGATATGTAACATTTCAAGAAACATACGTTTGGAGTAATTCTGCTCTTCCTCCAAAATCTTGAAATTATCCAGATCAAAAGTGTGTTTTAGTGTATTGGAATGTTCAACCAGAGCACATTAATTTCCTTACATTTTATTTAAATTCCTACAACTTGCTACATTATTATTGTTGTACAGATGACCAATAGGATTCCGTATCAATGATGTCACTAGAATCCTTTCACAGGATATTTCCGGCTATTTTCCGTATTATTCGGTTGTCGTTTTTTAGAGCAAATGGGTGTGTGTATGCTCTTTGAATTTGTGGTACGGTGTTTAATAAATTAACTGAATGTTTTGTACGAATGTATTTTGTGTACATGAATTGTAACAGTTTGTAAGATCTTACTGTAATTGTAATAATGTTCATGTTATTTTGTATGTATTTTTGTTGTATAATTGTTGTAGACACTGAAGAAGGCGCAAGGGTGCACCGAAACGTTGGTATAGTAAGAATAAATGCTGTTTGACTGAACTTTCGAGTAATTGTTAACACCTAATCTACATTTTAATATTTAGTGGGATACTAATTGAACAAATTCTCAATGGGGTTAAAATCAGGAGACTGGGGAGGTGTTTCAAGTTGTTTCAGTATGTTGTAGAACAGCCATTCCTTAACAATAAGTGCAGTATGTTTGGGATCATTATCTTGCTGGATATATATTTTGTATTTATATTTATATAATATACTCGTATCTATCAATACACAAATTATAAAATAAAAAACCATTTTCATACTTACATCAAATGTTCTAGTTGTTCTTTCAGCGTTTCACCGCCCCGTCCTTTGTTTCTCTGCAATCTGCGTCTGAAACAAAAAAAAAAATTACATTAATATGACAATAACTATACAAACTTCAAAGGTTTCATTAAAAAAAATGTCTTTATATCGCAAATATGCACATGACAATAGTTAATTAAAATATAGAACATACAAAAGACTTGTACTGTCATATACGAATAATGTAACTGTTACATAATATGAGAGGAATATATTTTAAAGTTTATATTTATTTATATGAGATATAGTGCAATACAAGACAAAAAATATTTTAAAAAAATATGGAATATTGTTTCTTTGATTTAATTACCGTTAAAAATTTCAATTATCATATTATGACGTAACTTACAGCTACATATTTTCATTATGCTGTATATTTTATTACAACCGTGTCCTAAAGCCTATTTTAATTTATAAATAAATAATTTAATTACTGTTTAAATAATTTTAAAATTGGAACAATATTTTTATTACAGCAGGTAAACAACAAAATTATTTTCAACATATTTCTTATTTTTATAGATTTCTGCAACTTATTTTAACACAGGATCATGATTATATATTAGAAAATTATTATTGGATGTTAAGAAATAGAAAAATTAAACCTTGACCAAGTACATAATAATTAAACATTTTTATAGGACGTTTTTGAAAAAACGATTAAACTTTAAAATGTAATATCTAAGATACTTATTGCGAAAAATAGTTTAGCATTCTTCTGAATGTAATTCATATTTAAAATATTTGAACTATGGCTCTTCAATTTAAAAATTTAATATAAGGACCGTTTTTACATGCATTAAATAAATAATTTAAATTCGTGCAACTAAACTTTGTTAATAATAAATATCTTTAAAATGTACAAAACCTGAATATTAAAAATTATAACAAAACATGGTTAAACATTATTTAATTCTGTAGATATTATTTGATAAATAACAAACGAGAGGTGATATTTTTTTCGTTTTTGTAAACTAGGTTTGTATTCTGACCAATCAAATTTTCTTGCAAGATTAGGTTTTTCTGGTAATGGTAATTGCGCAATTTAAGATCCTATTGACACAAACTGTTAAATTTTATAATGTATTTAATTTCAATAAAAATTAAATGAGCTGTTTCTGATCATTTTTTAAACCGGAAAATCTTTCATTACTTAGCTAGTTCGGAAAATTATCTATAATGGATTGGAAAGTTACTTTCTATATAAACGTTACCATGGAGTTTTCGTAAATTACTAAGAGCCCAACCCCAAATATATTTGTACCTTTACCCTCAGTTTTATAGATAATACTAACATAAATATTACTGTTGGAACGAAAAAATTTGGGACTTGTCTTTTATCATATATTTGCCCGTAGATTATTGTTTAAATGAGAAATTTAGTTAATAACATTGTATTTAAATCCAGTACACTTTATTAATACATAAAATAAAAAAAATGGCCAAATATAGTCTTAACTATTGCAACCTAAAATTTATTTTTTATTGCTGTTAATATATTTATTTCAGAGAGTACGAATATATTTGGGGTTGGGTTCGTATTAACTACCCTTGCTGTTAAAGTATTATATTACATATTCTTATGGTTAGTAGACATAATAAACTTTAAGTTTTGCTATAGAAAAAATAAATATTTAATTGTGATACATTAATTTAAAATGTAGAGCAGTTCAAAATATTATATTTTTTTTTGTAAATCTAATTCAATCTCAAACTTTATATTACCTACTTTATTATGGTTAGAAGTGGAGCCTTCCCCACTGAATCCTTCAGCTTGTATTACTCCAAATATTCATTTAAAATAGAGCAAGTACAACCAAAATACTTGGATATACCGAAGCCAACAGAGAACGATGCGCGTACGATAAGAGTTGGCACAATAGTAAATTATTAATTGACGACATAAACACGTAACTAGCCAAACAATTAATACTTAATTAAATATTCAAAAAATATATTTAATTGTATTTTTAAACGAAGAAAGTATTACCCAACACTGACTACACGAAATATAAATATATAAAATAATATTTTTGTCAAGCTTGTATAAATGCAGACAAATTTAAGATGAAAACCATTGGATAGTCTTTATGTTTTCTTTCTAGGACAAACGTAGACAAAAGTCTATGTAAGTGTTCGTAAAGTAGACATGCACGTATCTATCTATATGTCTTTGTTCTCTCCTGCTGCTGTCTCGGTTGAGTTATTCCTGCAAGGGATGTAGTAGTTCCTGCTGTTATAGATATGTGCTTTATTGTGTTACTGAGATTGAGCTTTCATCTTGAAGCTCTAAGCCAGTAAGCTTTATTTTATTTACACTAAGCCAATTTGTCAATACTCGCTGCACATTGGCATTGGTGAAAGAATAGAAATAAATACAATATGAAAGATGGTTTATAGTTTAGAAGAGAAAGTTAAGTTTGGGAGAGAACCGGTAGCAAATGGATGGGGGAACATTTATGTATACGTTTATGTGTATTATGGCTGTATTCTGGACAAAACTAAATAAGCCAATTCTCAGCAAATCTGTAAGACCCTATAAATTTGGACGAATTTGGAAAATAAGCATAAAGAAATCAAAAGTAATGAGGAAGGATCCGCTAACATATGGGAAATTGAAAGTATAATAACTTCACAAAAGTAAGGAAGATAATCACCAAAGACAGTCTTCACTAAAATTCAGTAACTGCAAACAGCAATGCGCATCAATATAAAATGGAAAAAAATTGCAAAATACTTCATATATGTTGAATATTGAGCTATTTGGATGCAAAACATGGACCTTGAGGAAGAAGGAGAAAAGGAATGAAGTGAAGAACAGAAACGAATTTTGAGAGAAATATGAAAGAGAAAGGTCAGTTGCATTGGGCATATTTTAAGGCGGGATTTTCTTCAAAAAAATCTGATGTGGCCAGCACATTACCTTCCGTCAATCCTGTGTATTATGTACAAATTCCTTACATATATTGCAGAAGATTCTAAATTTCCAGTAAAATTATTTCATAAACAAACTATGCAAATTGCACTTGACAATGACATCTTCTTCTTCTTTAGCTTTTCCCATTCGTTAGGGGTCGCTATTTTTTATTTTCTTCTTCCACTCATTTCTGTTTTGTGTGTCGTCCTCATTCTGTTCCTTTTCTCTCAGGTCTTCTGCAATACAGTCCTTCCATCTTATCTTTGGTCTTCCTCTACTAAGCTATTCATTCTTTTTCCAATATATTCTTCATCTCTTCTCATGACATATTCAAACCAATGTAATTGTCTTTTTTGTATCTATCTAGAAACTTGTAACACTAGACTTATTTCCTTACCGTATCTTTCCGTGTCTTCCCCAACATCTACTTCAACATCCATATCTCTGCCACATTAATTTACTTTTTATTGATACTGACATCTGAATTATCTGAATATATTAATAATTTAATTTTTTATAATTTTTTAACTCTATATCTATTGAATATGAAGTATAAAATGCAATCAAATCGTATAGAGAATAATATATTCATTAAGTTATAATGAAGTTAAATGTCAATAAATCATATTTAACTGTTAAATCTTCAAATAAGGTTACTTCCGGTTCATCAATTATAAACAAAATTTAATCAGTTGTTCTTCTGGATGTAAACTTGAGGAATACGAAAAAAATATAAATTTTGGAATCGTGGTATTGAAGTTATGCGATCCGAAACTTTCGTCACACACACACACACACATACATACATACATACATACATACAGACATCATCGTAAAAACTCATCATTGAATTTTTTTGACCAAAGACAATACCTTCCTTACCTAAAGGTGACGGAAAGTAAAAATTTACTCTATTTTCGTTGATTAATATAAAATTATACATTTCGTTGCGATTTTATTAATTTACAAATTTACAGATACGAGTACATGTAGGTACTAAATTTTGTCACCTGCATATATTTTATAAATCTGCATATACAACCCTTGCATATACAGTGTAACCTCTTCATTATTAGATTTGCTCTCATAGTGAAGTTTGAAAACAATCATATCCATGCATGTTGCCCTCTGCTGTATAACTACGAGCAAATCAGTATGTAGATGAACCTCTCTTCATCTGCGTATTTTATTGGAGTAAATTAATTTACGGTAGTGGTGTCGCCTGGTAATTATTCCACATTCACGTAAACGCGAAAACTCTGCTGAAGCGCTCATGAAGCACCAAGAGTCGCTAGATCAACGACGGGTTTCATTTTCACGTACACATTTCGAATGGCGATTAGAAGATTAAATCATTTCAAGATGAAATTGAATTCGAAGATAATTAATAATTGATTTTAAATATATCGACAGCTCTTGACAATAACCATAGTCCAAATTATAAATATGAGTTACATACAGTGACATGTACATTCAAAGATGCTAAAAAGTTTGGTAAAAAGTATTTTAGTTTCTAAATTTGAGCGTTTCTATAAAACGACATATAAAAATGTGTAAATATTATGTAATTGCTCCTCAATATTAATATTTCTATATCTTAACATTCAGTAAATAATTTTCTAATATTTATACATGATCCTGAGTTAAATTAAGTTACAGACATCTATAAAAGTAAGGAACCTAGACAGTTTATTCTTTGATTATCTCAAATTCAAAAATATGGATTTAGGTTGTTTTTACTAAAAGTTCCTCAATTTTTTTTACATCTAATGGGCGATAAAATAATCAATGAGTAGAATGAGGTATTGTCTTTGGTCAAAAAAATCAATGATGAGTTTTTAATGAATAAGCATGTTTTAGGGCCCCTGATTTTACCATTTTTACGATTATGTCTGTATGTATGTATGTATGTACGTATGTATGTATGTATGTACGTATGTATGTATGTATGTGTGTGTGTCTGTGTGTGTTTTTGTGTGTGTGTGTGTGTGTGTGTATCTGTGTGTGTGTGACGAAAGTTTCGGATCGCATAATTTCAGTACCACATTTCCAAAAATTATAATTTTTTGTAACCGCAAGTATCCTCATTTGAAGATCTTAACAGTTTTCCTTGAAAAAAACGCAGTTAAATATCATTTATTGACATTTAACGTTATTATAACTTAAAGAATATATTATTCTCTATACTCTCTATATATCTGATTGCATTTTATACTTCATACTCAATAGATATAGAGTTAAAGAATTATAAAGATATTAAATTTCATATTATTATATTAACCATAGAAACTGCTAATATATTCAGATAATTCAAATTGCAGATGTCAGTGTCAATGAAAAGAAAATGAATGTGGCAGAAATGAGGATGTTGAGAAAGATGTTGGGAAAGACACGGAAAGGTACTGTAAAGAATGAATGAATAAGGGAAATAAATCTAGTGTAAGAATTTTCTAGAAAGATAAAAGAGAGACGATTACATTGGTTTGAACATGTCATGAGGAGAGATGAAGAATATATTGGAGAAGAATTAATAGCTTAGTAATAGAAGGTTGAAGAAACAAAGGAAGACCAAAGATAAGGTGGAAGGACTGTATTGCGGAAGACTTGAGAGAAAAGGAACGAAATGAGAACGATACGCAAAACAAAAATGAGTGGAAGAAGAAAATAAGAAATAGCGACCCCTAACGAATGGTAAAAGTTCAAGAAGTCAGTGTCAAGTGCAATTTGCATAGTTTGTTTATGAAATAATTTTAGAATCTTCTGCAAGAAAATTTATGTATTTATGTAGAAGAGTTTTGTGCTTGCCCAAACAGAAATAATAATAATAATAAAAAATAGTGTTAGTAGTGCCTCAATACAAAGAAAGATGAATGGAATTGATATCTCATGATAAAACCATTTACAGAATCAAAGTTTCATTCTGTGAAGCTCATATTGCTGTAAACATTAACATTGTTATAACGAAATAAGAAATTTGAAATATTTTTAATTTTTATCTTCTGAGTTCTGTCATTGGCTAGTATTTCTTAAACGTCACTGGCAGTATAATTTGGCGCCAATTCAAACAGTATACTTTTAAATAGCTACTGTGTTTAATATATACCGAAATTTGATTAGAAAATCAAATTTACTAATATAGAAAGTACTTATTCGAATTTCAGAATAATTTTTTTAAAATTCCTGCTGCGTACCTATTATCATTTATTTGTTTATAATTATAGTATTTTTCTCTTCAAATACGGCAGCTCACCTCGATAAAAAATTGTAATTTTACGGAACCTATGTTCGTTTCTTTTAGGTCAAAGAAATCTAAAACCACTAGTTTATATGTATATGCATTTTTAACCTTGTATATCTATCTGTATGTTTTTATTGATTTTTATTTGAAACTTTGAAATTCTTAACCTCTGAACAAGGCCACATTCCATTTGTAAAGTAACAAATCTATCAGTTTCAGTTCTAAACAAACATTCATCATTCTCAGCGGTTTTCAAGTTTAATAGGACACACAATAATCATAGAGCTGATCGCTTTTCATCATTCATTTTGACAAGATGGAAAGATTTTCAAAGGCGAGGCTTTTGCAAGGAGCATTTTTCATTATGTGTAATGGACAGACGGAAAAGAAATATCATTTCAGATCTGTTGGGATCAGATGTAGATCAGTTGTTGTAGAATGACCTAAGTTCATGGCCTGGCCACACATAATAAAGAAATTAAATATTTCTATTTTATTCATTGTAGCCTACTTTGATCGCAGATTGACGCAGAAAGACAGGGCAGTACTAAATATATAATATTTTTCTCAAACGTTAGAAAAGTAGCATCTTTTCTGACTTGATTCACAAGGTAGAAAAAATCTATACAGAATCAACGAATAAGAAGTTACTTGTATAAAAAAAACTTGTAATATCGCCCTAAATGTCACTATAACACACTAGTATTTAAATATAACCAGAGTTTACTTTTGAGGAAATAACATATTAAAGAATAGCAGACTGACAGAATACAATTACAGAGACGGTAATGAACATAAGAATACTTAGAATTAAAGTGATAAGAAAAGTTTATATTGTTTTGCAGTGATTCCTCCATTTGAACAACTTCAGGAGGCGTACATTATAATACTTCAAATTCCAACATAATTGCACACAAGGAGGATATAAAATTGCACAGTTTTTATTAAGCGTCAAAACGTAAAAAATTTCACTTCAATGTTTATAACAAAAAGTGAAGAAATAAGTATCCATAGCTACAGGGCAATTGAAATCGCAAACGTAGTAGTTTACGTAAAATCTAACATATTTTTCTTTAAATATCTACGTTTGAAGAAAAAATGTCATTCGGAGTAAAAGTGTGCCCACTTTTACTCCTAATAACACAATATAATATTACTATGGCTATGCCACAAAATACAAACCACACGTGTTTGATTGACAACAATGTTGGCTTAAGTATATTATATCTAACCTTCCCCAAGATCTTTAATATTATCTTATTCCAGTTGTCTTTAGGTCTTCCTCTGTCTCTTTTTTTCTACCACGTTCGTCATTCATATTTGTTCATTCTGATCAGATGACCCCAGTGCCGTTTTTAAGATTTTCGGGGCCCTGGGCCATTAGTACGTGGGGGCCCCTCCCCCCCCTATAATTTTTTTTTCTACAAAAACAGATATTTTATAGGTTTATTATCTTTGTTTTACAGATTATTAGACAGGGACTTTTGTAACGCAAAATCGATTACATCTTTAAAATCATTTTTTTGCAAAACATCATTTTCAATGATCATCAGAGATAAACATCTTAATCGCTCCTGATTCATACTGTTAAGTGTGAAGGGGGCACCCCAGACGGTCATGGTATACGTCATTTAAATCCTCTTGAAAAGTTATGTAATAACCCCCAAAAATATCCGTTGATGTTAGCTGTGACATATAGCTGATCTTATTACGTAGGTGCCACCTTAAACTTTTTCTGCAAGTCCGTAATAATTGTAATTATTGGAAAGTATTCGGGTTTATTGTTGGCTCTCAGTTCGTTTCTTGTTTTCAGGGGCTCCAATGAACCTTGCAGAAGTATTCACAACTTTTGTTTGTTTAATGTTTGATCAAAAGAAAAAAACAAAAAAATGTCAATGATTTTTTGTTGACAATTTTTTTTTTCAATCACATAAACTTTTGGGGGCCCCCAGAACCTCGGGGCCCTGGGCCCGGGCCCAGGTGGCCCGTGCCTAGACAACACTGGATGACCCATCACGCTAGCTGTCTCTATCAAGTCCAATACAGACTTACATTGTTCGAGGTCTGTTCAGAAAATAACTGAACTTATCAGATCACCTGAAAAGGTAGCAGATGTATAGTTACCGAAACGTTGAGTTTAGTGTGTGTGTAAGAACAATAAAGATAATGGAAGTCGAGAAATCAGTTTCATTTAATAACGAATCATTATCTTACAAATTCAAAGACAAATGCCATTTCGACATATATTTGTGAAATATTTCCATTACAGTTCTGTTTGTCGATATGTCCAAACTTAAATATCACTTTATTCTCATTCATTCTTAGATCAATTCCCTACGAATTAAGCGTCAATTTGACAAATAGCCGGTCTAATTCCAATTGTCATTGGGTGTGAAATGAACCACTACACATTTATTATTAATTACCACGGTGTCTGTGTCTACTGTGTCTGAGAAACCGACAGATCTCCATCTGATTTTATTTTCCATCGACCTATATTTGTCAGTCACGCCGATCAAGGCCTTAATAATTTATTTTCGGTCTTGCGAAAGTGGAAAGTGATAATTTTATTTATTATTTTTATGAAGTTTCAAACAATGTTGAGTTTTTACCAAGAATAAATAAAAAAAAATGACTTCTCATTTTCATTTTATGTTACATAAATAAATATATCATCATGGCATATTACCTATTACTGGGTGTGCCAATCAGCTCAAATGATGAAATATTTGTACCGTGTGGGCGCTTACCAGGCGTCACTTCTCGGGCATTCATTGCTGCCGTGGAAAGTGCACCACAGGAGTCAATTTTGTGCCATTAAAATTCGAATTTTTGGCGTTGGTCGGGACCTGGGTTATAATTAACGAATTTAACATTTCTTGTACATACAAATAATTCAAATTGTATCTATTCTTTCGTTCTATGAGGAATTTTCTCCTACTCTTCTAATATATTCAAAAAATTCTTTATATTCACTGACGGTATTAGCGGTATTTCTTAAGGATATCTGTAATATTAATATACGTATAATTTTAAGTATTTAATAATACAATAAGAAATTTTGTGCTATAATACTTAGCTTCAATCTCGCATTACATCGAGTACAGTTGATTTTTAGGAGCCCTAATTGTAGCAGGCTACGACGAATGATTATCTAATCTTCTTTTTTACCATCCATAGAATTCAGTTCGGTTAACCATAAAACTCAAGCACACCGCTTTAGGAACTGCAGTTTTCTTTCTCATAACCAATTATTTCAAATAAAAATAGCAGTTATGTTACAGTAAAATAGTCGCTTGTTTAGTCAATATGATTAAGAAAAGAATGAAGAAATAGTTAAGAATTTAATCAAAATGAAAGAATATTTCATGCGGGTAGTTTTGCCGTTTGTGAGAGTTGGTTTAAAGAAAGTAATAACTCTGCATAGTAAAGATAGGGCTTGAATTCTCTCTGAAAGTTACGAAACTACTTCTTTTCTTGTCTCGTTGTTCGAGGGGGTCTATAAAACTACTATAAAAGTAAAAGCCGCGTTGTAAACCGTGCACCGCCGATTAAACTAACTCTCTGTACAAATCTACGTGGCCAATTAGCATTTGAAGCATTGATAACTCTAGAGATATTGCATTCACGTTGCGAACGGCCGCAACTTCCAAGAAAACGAATTTAAATTTACACTTTACCGCAACTAAATTCTATACACGACCATGAATAATTAATCCGCAGTGAGAAAATTACAGCGGGAAAAGTAAATTATTTTAAAGAGATTTCCCTGAAGAGAGACAAGTTCGTAGGGCACTGGTGATTAACGCAGTAGAGTCTCTGGACACAGGCAAGCATTAATATTCATTTCGGAGCAAAAATCACATTACACTTTCTTGCATTTCGTAAATAAACAAAGGGAGGAGTGAAATTATGTCTAAAAAGGTCGGCGACCGAAATTACTAAAGTTTAACACCCCTGAAAATACGAGTATAAAATATGGGTTCATTTAACTCCAACATGAAACAAGAGGTTGGTTTTGTGTTTTATAGTTGGACTCTGTATAAAAATTATTTCCTCAAATAGCATATAAGTGACCAAATATAAATGGTGGAACGAACCGTTGAAAAATCGGATTACCAAATAATTTTGAGTGGTGTCTATGTTACTTCCCTTGTTTAAATTTCTGGAATACTATAAAATTAGGAAAACCATTTATTTCGTAATATCTGCACTCAATATCGCTCAGCTCAGTAGTGGGATCACTTAAACTGAAAACGATATTGTAATTATCGACAAGTGAAAACGATATTCGATTCTTAGCGATCACGTAAAATTAGTCATTAAGTTTTCATCTTCGATTATTTCCGTAAAGTGAGCGAGGTTACCATTTGACATTGAACTTGAGTGTAGTTACGCCTACTTCCGGTAAATTCTGGACTACTACCATTAAATTCTTCAGATAGGATTATATTATGCTCAGTTATGTTCATTAAAAAAGCCTGGTAGGGGTGGTCTGAAAATGTCAATGTCAAAAATTCAGAGATAGTACTGCAGGCTTTTTCTGGGAACGATATTTAATATTTCTTATTGTATTATTAATTATATATTTAAAATTATAGATATATTACATGAACCCTTCAGAAATACCACCAATCCTGTCAATGAATTGGAAGAACCTCGAACATTTAGAAGAGTAGGAGAAAACTTGCTCATAGAATAAATTAAAACTTATAGAAAATACGTAAATATATAAAGATTAGGTGTAATTAGAATTTTTGTGTGTACAAGACATGTAAAGTACAATACTTATCTATACCAAAACTGAAAGGGCGAGAGGTATTGTGATGGCCACAACACATTTTTTTCTTGGATTTATTTATATAGCCAATATTAATTTAATAATTATCATATTTTACAACAATTCTTTCATCTTCCTAATAAAATACCTTTTAAATTTGAAATATTAATTTATTTATTCATTATAACATTTCAGTCCAAAACGTCAAATTTATTTCACTGTTCACTACATTGTGGTAATTTTCAAGTTAATTAGAAAATAATGTACATATATTTAGATGTATAACATAAATGTAAGAACCGATTATCGTTTTCACAGTTATATGAACCCACTAATAGGACAAAAACAATTTTCTGAGCTTATCTGAAGTAAATGTAACGAATTGAAATTTTGTCCAAAAATGATACAGCTATTATATTAGTATTATCTGATCACATAGTTTACTATTGATAAAACAATAAATTAATTCTTCATGCCAAGGTACAATTCTTTAGAAAGCATCTATATCTTTTTAAATACGAAGTACCAAGCGTAGTGCAGTCTTAAAATTTTATTTGCTGCATAAAGTGTGTTCTGTGGAATAAATAACACGCTGCCCATACGAATCGGCTTCGGAGCCTTGGTAGATGCCATACCAGTTACGTTTAAATCAACGCTGAAATATAACCATACCGGATTAAGCCCTACATGGTAAGGCAGTCGTATTTTGGTTGCGTAATATATGGTAATGTGTTTACAGAGGTGCGAAACACTCTAACTTTTCCAATTTTCGGTTGACGACCCTGAGGACCACTCTTTGATGAAGGGAGGGTTGTATATTATTTATACGAAAACGTTTTAATCCTTCTGATCTGAGGAATAAACTCCCGCATTTTCTAAAATGTTTCTCCCATTTGATAAGTTTTTCTATGTATTACATTTCCTCGGCACACTATCCTTTCGTAGTGTGTGTCATGATCTTCTGTATGTGGGAAGTATTTACGTTGTTGGCCACACATAACTCTCTCTTCGAGTCAGATGTACGTCCATACATCATCCTTGGCTGGTGGTGTGCAAGTATATGGCGCTCTGTACAAGGCAAGGCGTCTCTGGCTATCACTAGCTGAGCTGCAACTCACACACGGCGCCAGGATTAATGAATTGTCTGTAATAAAATCCACGGCAACGCAAAACATACTACCAAAGATATAACATAAATGTGTTACATATTGTTGCAAATACAATATTACTAGACCGAAACACCAAACGGAAAGAAAGGAGATGAATTTTGGAGAAAAGATGCTCAATTAAATATAGCCTTTTAGGCGCAGGGTGTACAAATATTTTTAACCTATTATGAATTTCGCCCATTGCTTCTTATACCTTGCCATCTTCCTAGCGTGAAAACCTGGCTACATGCGTGTATTATGTATAAATTCCATATATAAATTTTCTTGCAAAACATTCTCAATTTCCAGTAAAATTATTTCATAAACTAAAATTGCACTTGACACTGACATTTTCTTCTTCTTCTTTGGCTTTTCCCATTCGTTAGGGGTCGCTATTTTTTATTTTCTTCTTTCACTCATTTCTGTTTTGCGTGTCGTTCTCATTCAGTTCCTTTTCTCTGAAATTTCCGCAATACAGTCCTTTAATCTTATCTTTGGTCTGCTTCTGTTTCTTCAACCTTCTATTACTATTTATTCTTCTTCCAATATATACTTTATATTTTTTCATGGCATGTAAACCAATGTAATCATCTTGTAACACTAAAGTTATTTCCTTACCTATCTTTCCGTGTCTTCCCCAACATCTACTTCAACATCCTCATCTCTGCCACATTCATGTACTTTTTATTTATACTGACATCTGTCAATTTGAATTATATGAATATATATGTAGTTTCCATGTTTAGCATAGCTAAAATTAAAATTCTTTAACTCTATATCTATTGAATATGAAGTATCAAATGCAATCAAATCGTATGGAGAATAATATATTCTTTAAGTTAAATGTCAATAAATCAAATTTAACTGTTAAATCTTCAAATGAGGCTACTTCCGGTTCACCAATTATAACCAAAATCTAATCAGTTGTTCTTCTGGATGTAAACTTGAGGAATACGAAAAAAATATAATTTTTGGAATCATGGTATTGAAGTTATGTGATCCGAAACTTTCGTCACACACACATACACTGGCTTGCAAAAAAAATCGCGTACACCTTAAAAATCAAGTAACTGAGTTTTTACCTTTTTTTAGCTATGTAAATACGGTTTTTAAAAAATAGGTTAGTATCAACTGCCAATGGTGTTGTCACCGTTGTCACTGTCATGTCATTATTTTAGGTATCGTGGAGCAAGTTCTTCATTGTGCTAAGTTACTACTAAATTACAAATATATTCTAGAAAAACTAAAGAACAATCAAGTATTTATTTTAAATGGATTATAAATAAGTAAAAATTATAACTGAAACAAAAAATTATGGACGAAGTAACAGTACTGTATTTAATCTTTGAGGCATGGAAGAAATAAGATTTCTAAAATAATTTTCATCCTGACTCAAGGTTTCCGAGGTGTTGACCATAACCCTGGAAAATTTATTGCAAAAGCATCGTCGCTTGCTGTTTCAAAAGATGTTCCCATAAATGATTTAACAATGCTTAATCTTGATCATTGGTGGAAATTTTTTGGACGTCCGGAACCTTCTTTCCTTTTTATACTTCTTTCATTTTCCAACATACTCTTCACCCTCATAACAGTACTTTTATTATTATTAATATGTTCTGCTATTGATCTGATTGATCACCTCTCTTCTAACTTAGAAAGTATTACAACTTTCTCGTTTTCTGATAATTTTGACATCTTAATTGACACTCATGACACTGACTTGTGACATTGACAAGTTAACAATCGAGACCGACTCAATACAGCAAAAAACAGGTGTACGCGATTTTTTTGCAAGCCAGTGTACATATATACAGACATCATCCCAAAAATGGTAAAATCGTATTATATGGATCCTAAAATGTGCTTATTCAGTAAAAACTTATTGATTTTTTTGACCAAAGACAATACCTTCTTTACCTAAAGGTGACGGAAGGTAAAAATATGTGCATTTTGCGTCCGTATCTAAATATTATGCATGTGGGCATAATAATGAGTCCAAATGTATTTATTTCATTTGAACGTTGTTTCAACTCATGCCAGTTTTCCTTGCGTACTGATAAACATTTACATTACTTATTTATACTATGCCGTAAATTGTTAATCTCTACCCACTGTAATTAGTATCTATGCCAGAGTAATTTACATCACACACCAGAGAATAGATTTGAATTATATAATGACATAGAAATATATATAGTGACCAAATACAGAGTGATATCATTTTTAATTTATTCACAAAATCAGTATTGAATGGAGGTATAATGAAAGAAATGTATGAGTCATCCTGGTACATATGTGATGTGATGTGAACGCGGTGTGATATATTGCGACCGTGACCATGTCCTGAACGTGCAATGTCACTAGTCCTGTATACACAACAATGCTTTGTCGGACAAGTAGCTGATCCCACATTCATCACATTCTAATTGTCCTACATACACAACACAGTTTGTTAACATATACGAACACTTTCCCAAATTGTACAAAAATAAATACAATTCTAATAATTCTCCCTTGTTCCAGTCCTGTGTCTCCTTTTTCTTTTCTTTATGAACGCAGACATGTTCTACCTGTTTTAGGCCCAGTTTAAATTTTATTGTAAATTAGGATTTGTCTGTTTACGGCGCATAAACTCCCCGAGTATTTTCCCAGGATCTGCGATCTCTCTCCAGGTTAAAGGATGTAGATTTCCAGATAGAGAACGCATTGCAGTGTGGGAAGATTTATACGGGTTGAGAGTAGAAAAGATATAGGAATATTTACAAATGGTAGCAGACAGATATAAATAAAACAATAGGTAGATGTGTTCAGTAAGTTATGACACAATGGAACATATTTGTATATGTACAGTATTTTTTACCTCTCGCTAAGAGAGGTATTGGATTCATTCTAAAAATCGCATATTCAGAATTTAATTATTAAGCACGTTTTAATGTCCCTACAATCCGATTTTAATATTTTTACGATGATGTCTGTGTGGAGCTGAAAAGGTTTGGTAATAATTGGACAACCGGAAGTAGCAGATTCTTAAAAAAAATTCTTCTAAATATTATTTTTGGATAAATTTTGTTCTTGCTAGTACCTAACAGGTATATCTTTTATAGATTTAGAGAAAAATAAATATAAGGTATACAATAATCTGTTGTCATATATCTCACAGCACAAATAATGTCATGGAAACCAATTGAAAAATGAAAAAGTTTGTAACTGACAGATAAATGTCAGTGTCAAAAATCCAGAGACATTACTGAAGATTAGTTAAATATTTAAAATTATAGGTATAGTACATATACCCTTCAAAAATACTGTCAAACCCGACAATGAATTGGAAACATTTTGAAAAATTAGAAGAGGACAAAATTTCTTCATAGAATGAATTTAAAATTTAAAAATCTGTTGTGGCCAGCACAATACCTTCAGTCATTCTCGTGTATAATGTATAAATTCCATAATTTTTCTTACAAAAGATTCTAAATTTCCAGTAAAATTATTTCATAAACAAACTATTCAAATTGCACTTGACACTGGTATCTTCTTCTTCTTTAGCTTTTCCCATTCGTTAGGGGTCGCTATTTTTGCATGTCGTTCTCATTCAGTTCCTTTTCTCTCAAATCTTCCGCAATAGAGTCCTTCCATCTTATCTTTGGTCTTCCTCTGTTTCTTTAACGTCCTATTACTAAACTATTCATTCTTGTTCCAATATAATTCTTCATTTCTCCTCATGACATGTTCAAACCAATGTAATCGTCTTTCTTGTATCTTTCTAAAAACTTGTAACACTAGAGTTATTTTCTTACCGTATCTTTCCGTGTATTCCCCAATATCTACTTCAACATCCTCATATCTGCTACATTAATTTACTTTTTATTGATACTGACATCTGTCAATTTGAATTATATGAATATATTACTAGTTCCCAAGTTTGGCATAGCTGGCTGAATTATAAAATTTAATTTCTTTAAAATTCTTTAGCTCTGTATCTATTGAATATGAAGTATAAATTGTAATCAAATCGTATAGAGAATAATATATTCTTTAAGTTATAATAACGTTAAATGCCAATAAATCAAATTTAACTGTTAAATCTTCAAATGAGACTACCTCCGGTTGACCAATTATAACCAAAATCTAATCAGTTGTTCTTCTGGATGTAAACTTGAGGAATACGAAAAAATTATAATTTTTGGAATCGTGGTATTGAAGTTATGGAATCCGGAACTTTTGTCACACACACACAGACACACGGACACACAGACACACAGACACACAGATACACAGACACACAGACACACAGACACACATACATACAGACATCATCGTAAAAATGGTAAAATCGTATTATATGGATCGTAAAACGTGCTTATTCAGTAAAAACTCATCATTGAATTTTTTGACCAAAGACAATACCTGCCTTACCTAAAGGTGACGGAAGATAAAAATCTAAATATAAAGAATAGATGTAAGTAGAATTTTTGGTGTAGAATAAATACAATAGGGCGCGAGCAATCATGTCACTTTGTTGGCCTTAACAAGCAGATATGGAGACACATGTCAGAATGATAGCTAGTAATTATGTACATAGATGTCAAATATCATAATTTTTCATTCTAAATTTTCCAATTCCATAGGGTTTATTTACCTCGACAAGTAAATTCCACACTCCTGGTGACAAATTAACTACGTGAATTTAGGGCCTCCATATCTGCTTGTCAAGACCAAAAATGTCGCATGACTGCTTGCGCCCTGTATTAATGTAACCAAAACCGGAATTGGCGAGAGGTATTGTGCTGGCCACAACAGATTTTTATGTCGCGTGAAACAGCGGTTATAGCATTGTATTCTCTGTAAACTGTATACAAATGTGTGGAATGTCAAGCATTTAATACACTTCGAATTCTCATTTATCCAATTTAGTTGGGATATATCTATTACAGTATATTTGATATATGAAAATTTAATCAGGAATCGATATTAAACCATATTTCATGCACAAATTACTACATAGTGTTGCATTTCATACATAAATCATAAGGATCAAATACACTATTCATATCTAGAATAACTAAATTGCTATTAAGTCAATGCACGAGAAATTGCTACCGATTCTAGGACGATGTTATTGGATGGAACAAATTTGTTGGTAGACAAATCAATTATTAGATGAAATATTTATCAAAATTTCTAAACATAAAGTCCTCACAAATTGAATTAAAGAGAACAGAAGTAAATGGAATGAAACTAGAAAGTGTTAAAGTCTAGGAATATCTAAAAAATATGTTAACACTGTGTTGAAATGAAGATATTCAATGAATGGATTCCTAGTCTATTCTGTATAGTATTAGTATATTAAGTATCAAGAACAGGAAGGACAATTTACCGATCGAAGTCAATGTTTGGGGTCTGAGCGAAGAAATGTTAAATTGGTTACTTATAGGGCGCGAGCAGTCATGTGACTTTGTTGGCCTTGACAAGCAGACATGAGGATGCGTATCAGAATGACGGCTAGTAGTTATTTACATAGATGTCAAAATTTCAAAATATTCTGATGTTTATGTGTCATCAATAGTATGGAATATACTTGCCGAGGAAAACAATCCACATGGATTTGGAAAATCATGATGTTTTGAATAAAAAATTGTGATACTTGACACCTATGTGCATTATTACTAGCTGTCATTCTGACACGTGCCCCCATATCTGCTTGCCAAGGCTAGCAAAGTCACATGACTGCTCGCGCCTTATGCAACATAAAATGAAAATGGCGAGAATGTATGCAAACTACTAATATATTCATATAATTAATAATCAATAAATACACAGGATTGACAGAAGGTATCGTGCTGGCCACAACAGATTTTTACCTCCCGCTACCCTTGGTAAGGGAGGTATAGGGATCGTGCTAAAAATCGCATATCGAGATTTTGGCAAATGACCACGTTTTAAGGTCCCTAAAATCCAATTTTAACATTTTCACGATGATGTATGTGTCTATGCATGTATGTATGTATGTATGTATGTATGTATGTATGTATGTATGTAAGTATGTATTTGTGGATTCTGTTTACGCTCTAACTCAAATACTATCTGATTAGATTTTGGTGGCAATCGGAAATGGCAGTTTACTTGAAGCTCAAGATAGTTTTTCTTCAAAAAATACCTTTAAATGTATTTTTTTCTCAATTTCTTATTATAAAAATTAAAGATTATTCCATTTTCTACAAGTTTGCTTTAATACTATATTGTATGGACAAATTTATAAAGTAATATAAAAATTATATACATAGGTAAATGGCGGGAGGTACTGTGTCGGCCACATCAGATTTTTTAATAATAAATAGGTACCATATTTGTTTGAAATAATTTCTTATGCGAATGAGAACCGCTGTTCCAAATATTAAGTTGCAGTTATCGTTACTGTGCGAAACAAACCTCTATACATTTGAATTTAAAAGCATCAATTATATTGCCTGTATTTAACCTTCTAGAACTAGAGTGTGACTCTTTTTCAGTACTCCTCTGCTGGGGTGCGTGCGTGTATGGCATGAGAAGTATGTTTAGTAAAGTTTTTAGGGCTGTTGATGCTTGAGATTTACGGGCCGGAGATGCTTGAACTAAATTCGCCATTTAGGAACTCGTTTCCAGTATGAGACGGAATTTTTAACCGGCCTACAGTACGCACATTTCACTATTGACAAATAACTGCTCTTACTGACACAAAAACCAAACATCACTCACAGACACTCGTGGAACAGAAACCACTCTCATTGGGAATATTTCAGCATATAAAACGTCGAATGATCGTACAAAAAACAGTAATACAGAGATGTATTGAATATCAGAGCCACCAACGAACATACGAGCAAAATATTTGATATAAAATCAAGCAGGCAAATTAAACCCACCTTAATTAAAAATTAAATATTATGCATAATTAGTAATCTTTATTAAAAAATCTTTATTCAAGTTAATATTGGTAAGAGAGGTACAGTATTTTTTACCTTCCACTACCCTTGGTAAAAGGTGTATATATTGTGGTGTGTATTTAAATTAATAAAATTAAATGGCGAGAGGTATTGTGTTGCCTTCATCAGATTTTTACCTCTCCCTAAGAGAGGTATTGGATTCATGGAAAAATCGCATATCCAGATTTTATTTAATAATCACGATTTAAGTTCCATGGAAACCAATTTTAACTTTTTTACAATGATGTATCTCTCTCTCTCTCTGGCGTGTGTGTGTGTGTGTGTGTTTGTGTGTGTGTGTGTGTGTGTGTGTGTGGATGTGTGGATGTGTGTTAGGTTGTTGGAGGTACGATTTGTCAGATTCTATAAGACTAAAGACCTGCGTAAATACGGATTCCTCAATCTAACAGTAATGGGAAGAGTTGAATAGGTTCTGGTAACAATTGAACAACCGGAAGTGGTAGTTTATAAAAAAAAATCTAAATATTATTTTTTGAAAATATGTTACTAATTAGATAGATAATTAAATTCTCAATCTGACACATTTAATTTTTTTATTATAACCCGTATAGGTTTGGAGATATAGTACATAATAATATAGAATAATCTGTTGTAATAAATCTCGTTGCCCAAAAAAGAGTTGAGGTATTTAAATGTTTGGAATTGACAGATAAATGCAAAATATCAGACTCAAAAATTTTCGGGCAGGTACGAGTATTGTATTATTAATTAAATATGTATTTAAATTATAGGAATGTTAATATTACGTATATCCTTTCTCATAGAACGAAAGAAGAGAAATAATTTCAATTATTTGTGTGTACTAGAAATATTAAATTCGTTACTTATAGGGCGCGAGCAGTCATGTGACTTTGTAGGCCTTGGCAAGCAGATATGATGATCCAAAATGACGGTTAGTAGTTATTTACATAGATGTCACAATTGTTATATGTCATAACTTTTCATTCAAAATTACAAAATATTCTGACGTTTATATGTCATCGATAGTATGGAATATACTTGTCGAGGAAAATAATCCACATAATGTTTTGAATGAAAACGTATGATACTTGACACCTATCTACATTACTAGCTGTCATTCTGACATGGGCCCCCATATCTGTTTGCCAAGGCCAACAAAGTCACATAACTTGGCGAGAGGTATTGTGCTGGCCACAACAGATTTTTTTACTGTGTGTATAGAAAACCTTATTTACCACAGTTACCTTACTCGTATGTATTCATCAAAAACAATTTCATTTTGCTTGTGACATTTTTTCACCATCATCCATTTAAAGCTATTACCCTGTGCCGTTGCTTATTTCACGGGTGACACCTTTCATGTACATCTGTTTATATTTGTCCTTCATCCCTGCATAAAACAGGAGCAAAGGGTATTTCTGTGATGAATTTAGGACTGCAGAACCGTCGGGATCACAAGATTCGTTACTGCGACATTGAACTGTCTGGATATACTGACGTCACGGGATTAAACAGAACTCGGAATCAATATATTTTGACAGTTTTATTTTAATTTGTAGGATGTTGTGACAGTTCTTTAAAGAGGCTTTGTTTATAATCTTAATCCCGTGTTTAAAGTTAAGCTAACAGGTGGAAAAAGATTTGTATAAGTCCAGGAAGAATTAGTGTCACTTAGTATTTTTATTTTCAGCTTAAAACTTAAAACTCATGTAATTAGTTATGAGATTAAGTGAGATTTATAAATATGAGAAGATACACCTGCACAAAGCAGGGTAAAAAAATAATCGTATATTTTTAGAGGATGGCTAAAAAAGTGTAAGTAGATTGTATATATAAAAACTTTAAAAGCTAGGTGGTCTAGTATGAAGTATGATGAAAGATTTGACCCTGTTCAGATTTAGCATAGAGATTTATGACGATGGGGTCTCGTGGCCGTGTGCCTGAGTGTCTGGTCGCGAATCTGGAGACCCGGGTTCGATCCCGACCGACGCCAAAAATTACATCGCATTTTAATGGCACAAAATTGTCCCCTGTGGCGCACTCTCCACGCCAGCAATGAGTGCCCGTGAGGTGACGCCTGGTAAGCGCCCACACGGTACAAATATTTCATCATTACCGATATCTGTGTACGAAGCAGATTGGCACACCCAGCAATGGGTAATATGCCGTGATGATATATTATTATTATTATTAATAATACGACATTTTTTTATGATCTGTCATTTATATTATTACCTTCCGTCACCTATTGGTAAGGAAGGTATTGTCTTTGGTCAAAAAATTCAATGAGTTTTTAATGAATAAGCGTGTTTTAGGGTCCCTAAAATACGATTTTACCATTTTTACGATGATGTCTGTATGTATGTATGTATGTATGTATGTGTGTGTGTGCGTGTGTGTGCCTGTGTGTATGTGACGAAAGTTTCGAATCGTATAACTTCAATACTACGATTCCATAAATTATAATTTTTTCGTATTCCTCAAGAAGAACAAGTGATTAGATTTTGGTTTTAATTGGTAAACCGGAATTAGCCTCATTTGAAGATTTAACGGTTAAATTGGATTTATTGACATTTAAAGTTATTATAACTTAAAGAATATTTTATTCTCTATACGATTTGATTGCATTTTATACTTCATATTCAATAGATATAGAGTTAAAGAATTTTAAAGAAATTTTATAAATCAGCCAGCTGTGCTAAACATGGAAACTACATATATATTCATATAATTCAAATTGACAGATGTCCGGGCTGAAAAAATATTTTATTCTGCCAAAGTGTGTATTTATTCTTTATGATTTTATTAATTATAATTATTAATTTTAAGTAGATATATTCGGTAGGTATATGGAAAGAGAATTTTAAAGTTTTCGATTTCTTCTTTTAAGGAATTGAAAATTTGTCATTTTATTTAAATTCCCTGAAAAACGAATGTAAAATGAAACAAAAAATGTAAAGCATGCAATTTTCATTTTTGGAATTGAATTTAGTAAGAACAACCATAATTCAAAATTTGATAAGAAAATCATTTGAATCGTAAATGTACCCCATAATGTAATATCTACTTAATGCCAACTTCAATAAAGAGATTCAACCCTTCTATATCTAAATCATACCTTATCTAAGTCGTATAATATAAAGTAAATTCACCCTCTGTATCATGTAGAGGTCTGTGACCGTAAGATAAGGGTTGCAAGGCGGAGATAATGCAGGAACTGCAGTTAGACAAAGATAAAGATTGCACGAAAGATAAAGAAGAGAATAGGAGATAAAGAATAGGATTAAGGGTAAATTTTTGCTGAGGGTGGAAGAAAATAATAGTGGGAATGGTGGTTAAAACTGTCATTCGGAATACGATGTTTTTTACCTCTCGCTAAGAGAGGTATTGCATTCATGCTAAAAATCACATATCCAGATTTTATTGAATAAGCACGTTTTAAGGTCCATACAATCCGATTTTAACATTTTTACGATGATGTCTGTGTGTGTGTGTGTGTGTGGATGTGTGTGTGTGTATGTGTATTTGTTTAACTACGTATTTCCCAATCGGACATTCATGGGAAGATCTGAAAAGGTTTTGGTAACAATTGGACAACCGGAAGTAGAAGATTCTTGAAAAAAAATCTTCTAAATAAAAGAAAATTAAATTCTTGACTCGACGACAGCATCACGATTAGACTGATTGACAGATTGTATTGAAATTTCTTAACAGTTCATGTGAAGAGTTAAATAAAAGAAGAAGATAAGATTGCTTTCCAAACTATTTAATCCAATCTCGTAGCTTTAAAAAAATGTTTGCTACTTAATTGTTACCCTGTAATTATAATTTTGTGGCTGCTACATCGCGTAAAGCTACATAATTAATTTGCCACGTGTATATTCTGAATCAGCTAAAATGCATATGTCCAAAATAATGCATCAGTCAAATTAATCAGTTATAAATATCAACCACCTGGTTCTGATATTCTATTTAGTCTGTAATGCCAATTAATATATCAATGGCTTCATGTACACTATGATACAGATATTCATCATACTTTAATTGAGAGGTCCCTACGTAACGTGTTTTATAGATTTGAGTATACAACACAAATTAATTTGGTTTATAAATTATTGTATGCAATATCGATCCCAGCTTTGAAATCGCTTCAAGTGACTATTATACCCAACGAAAACTATTGGCAATTATTAATTAAATTGATGAAAATTTACAATTACTGGCTAAGCCTCCACATATGAAATTTTTAATGAACGCAGTGGCCTGATTAAAAATTCACGTAGAATTTAATAATAGGACAGAGTTTTCCTAGTGAAATGTTACCCGTAAAATAAGTAGAGATCTTACTTTTTTGTATGTAGGGTTTCACGGCTTGACTTGATTTGAAATCAAGTCAAGCTCAAGTCAAGTAATAGTAGCTGAAAGTCAAGTCAAGTCAAATAGTTACAATTTTAAGTACTTGAAAAATCAAATAGTTATTTTTCAATTTCTAAAAAATCTAGTAGTTCTTCAAGACTACATATCATTTTCATTTATAGTTCTTTATGTTTTATAACAATATCAATTTATATACCTTGAAATATAAACTTTTATTCATAAAAATAAATCATACATACAAATTTAAAAATTAAAAATCTGTTGTGGCCAGCACAATACCTCTCGCCACTTCCCTTTCAGAATGATAATTAGTAATTATGTACATAGATGTCAAATGTTACAATTTTTCATTAAAAATTTCAAGATTTTCTAAATTTACGTAGTTAATTTATCACCAGGAGTTTAAAATTTATTTGTCGTATGCCTTAGATATTTAACATTTAATTCTGCTCCACATGGAATTGGAAAATCACTAAATTTAGAATGAGAAAATATGATATTTGACATCTATATACATAATTACTAGCTATCATTCTGACATGGGCCCCCATATCTGCTTGTCAAGGCCAACAAAATCACATGACTGCTCGCGCCCTATTGTATTTAACATTTCTTGTATATCTACAATCTACACCAAAAATTCTACTTACGCATATATCTATTCCTTATATTTAGATTGTTTAATTTTAAATTCATTTTATGAAGAAATTTTGTCCTCTTCTAATTTTTCGAAATGTTTCCAATTCATTGTCAGGATTGACAGTATTTTTGAAGGATATATGTAATAACTGTAATATTTAATATTTAGCTATTAATACTTTAAGAAATAATATAATGTATGTACTTCCCAGAAAAAGTCTTCAGTAATGTCTCCGGATTTCTGACACTGACATTTATCTGTCAGTTACAAACAATTTAAATTTTCAACTATTTTCCATGGCCATTTTTTCGGCTGTAAAATTTATTATAACAGATTATTTTACATATTATATTTCTTTTATCTCTAAATCTATAGAATATATAATAAAATATTTAAATGTATCAGATAAAGAATTTAATTTTCTTTAATATTACCAAGAAAAACTTTCAAAAAATATTATTTAGAAGATTTTTTTTCAAGAATCTTCTACTTCCGGTTGTTCAATTGTTACCAAAACCTTTTCAGATCTTCCCATGAAAGTCCGATTGGGAAATACGTAGTTAAACAAATTTAAAGTCTTATAATTTTTGAGTAACCGTCCTTCCAACATCCCACACACACACACACATACACACACACACACACACACATACACACACACACACACATCCACACACACATAGACATTATCGTAAAAATGTTAAATTTGGATTGTAGGGACCTTAAAACGTGTTTATTCATTAAAATCTGGATATGCGATTTTTAGCATGAATGCAATACCTCTCTTTTGGTTTTGGCACATTTTGGAACTTTATTTCTCTCCGAGATATTAAGATGTTTAAAAAATCCATTCGTTATTGGAATATATACTAGAACCATCTACAGTTATCTTAATAATAATGATTATTACTTCAAATTTTGTCGACATATTCTCGGATCATTCTAGTATATATTCCACTATTGGGTGAATATTTTAAACCTCATGCGGTGATCAAGGTTTTTCATTTGCAAGGAGAAACGACAACGAAATTCAAAACCAGGTTGGATGCTGTCCTTAGGAATCCTTCACCTTCCTTTTCCACTGTGAGTTTCTGGGTTTCGGAATTCAAGAATGGCTGGACACACACTTGTAACGAACCATGATCAGGTCGACCAAAATCGTTTACCACACCGGAAATTGTGTATAAAGTCCACAATATGGTTCTGGAAGATCGACAAATGAAAGTGCGTGATATTAAGGAAGCCATAGGGGTCTCTTATGAAAGTGTAGTTTATATTTTACACAATGAGCTGGGCATGAGAAAATATAAAAGATTTTGTTTCGCCACAGCAATGCACCAGCTTATTCAAGTCGAATTGCTCAATAAAAATTGAACGAACTGAGTTTTGACCGATTTGGTTCCCTCCAATTTCCGTCTTTTCCCAAAACTCACAACGTTCAACGCTGGAAAGATGTTACGACCCAACGAAGAAGCCATCGATGAAGTAAATGATTATTTTGAGGACCTCAAAAAAATCCATTTTCGGGAGGGAATCGAAAAGTTGGAAAACGCTGGACTAAGATTGTTTACATCAGAGGAGACTATGTAGAAAAGTAAAATGTAGCCCATGTTAAATAATGTTTTCATATCATTCCTCGTATTTAGTCTATGCTTATTTTTCAATTATGAATATCTCAAATATGTTAAGTTGTACTTACACAAGGAAACATCTTCAATTTGTCAGATTTCGTATTCCAATTAAGAAAGAAGTTAAGCAGGGTTGTTGTTAAATAAAACAGAACCAACCTTGACCTTGCTTAAGTAGAATTGATGTTACATCATTAAATAGTTTAAAAGTTACTTAACGTATAATTAAAGATGATTTTTCATTCGGTAATTAAGCATGAAATCTTACATAACATCTACATATGATGCATTGACGTATTCGAGAAATATCTAGAGCAAAAAATGATAGATCTAAATGGAATCATACACCGATTCGTTCCAATTTGTTAACAGCGAACACATTGCGTTTTCTGCGCAGAATTTTGACACTTCACACATTAAATCTTACAAGAACTTATGGCAAAAGGAATGTTTACAATGTTTAGTATGTAGTAGGAGAGTTAATATATTTATATTTATTCTGGAAAATAGAAAACAGTGTGCACAGCAGACGTGTATAAAATAAATGACAATACATGGTTGCATATATGTGCATAATTTATTATTTTTAATTACCGTACATACTTGTCATGGTGATTTATAGATTTTTAAACATGTATACTTTCATTTTATATATTTATTTATTTTTAACTGCATACTAAATGTAAATGTCATCGTAATCATATAGTATACATCGCTTTTACAGAAGTGTGAATATTTACATTTTTATATCTAATTTCTGCCGTAAATCTAATTTTTTGATTCAGAGGCAGAATTTTATGCTCTACAACTTTTATTTGAAGCATTTTTACCTAAAATAATTAGGAAAGCAGGAAATTACGAAAATATGATTTTATCTAATTCCGTTTTAAAAAGTTGAAACTTTACACAATTAACAAACAAACAAGAATATATCAATAATGATTTTTTTAATATCAATTTATGAACTATTGACTCATATCTAATTCCTCTATATAAGAAGGAAGATTTATATCGATTTCAGAACACATTCAAAATCTGAAGTGGCCAGCACAATACCTTCCGTCAATCCTGTGTATTATGTATAAATTCCATATATAAATTTTCTTGCAAAAGATTCTAAATTTCCAGTAAAATTATTTCATAAACAAACTATGCCAATTGCACATGACACTGACATCTCTTCTTCTTTAGCTTTTCCCATTCGTTAGGGGTCGCTATTTTATATTTCCTTCTTCCACTCATTTCTGTTTTGCGTGTAGTTCTCATTCAGTTCCTTTTTTCTTCCGCAATACAGTTCTTCCATATTATCTTTGGTCTTCCTCTGTTTCTTCAACCTTCTGTTATTAAGCTATTCATTCTTATTCCAATATATTCTTCAACTCTTCTCATGACATGTTCAAACCAATGTAATCGTCTCGCTTGTATCTTTCTAAAAACTTGTAACACTAGAGGTATTTTCCTTATTCTTTCATTCCTTACCGTGTTTTTCCGTGTCTTACCCATCATCTATCTCAACATCCTCATCTCTGCCACATTCATGTAAGTTTCATTGATACTGACATCTGTCAATTTGAATTATCTGAATATATTAGCAATTTCTATGGTTTGCATAGCTGGCTGATTTATTAAATTTAATATTTTTATAATTCTTTAACTCTATTTATAGGTATATTGAATATGAAGTATAAAATGCAATCATATCGTATAGAGAATAATATATTCTTTCAAATATAATAACATTAAATGTTAATAAATGATATTTAACTGCTTTTTAAAAAAAAAATGTTAAAAGTTGCAAATGAGGTACTTCCGGTGGATCAATTATAACCAAATCTAATCACCTATTCTTCATGTCTGCACATGGATCTAAACTCGAGGAATACGAATTGTGGTATTGGAGTTGGATCCAAAACGATCGTCACGTACACAAATACACACACACACACACACACACACACACACACAGACAAATACACACAGACATCATCGTAAAAATAGTAAATTCGTATTCTAGAGACCCCAAAACGTACTTATACATTAAAAACTCACTATCGATTTTTTTGACCATAAACAATACCTTGAAAATAAAAACAATCCACCATCTAGCTTCGTAGAAAAATTCTTATAAAGTTGACGTTTTCAACGTTCTAAAACATGCTCTTACGGTAGAAGCATTTCCGTAGATCCTTTTTTGTTTGTTTTACATTGATCTTTTCAATTTTAATGAACAAAAAATAAATATAATAAAACTCAGGACTCGTAGTATATTATAAGAGGTTTATAATGCCTTGTTATCATTCAAGTAGCAGAATAGATGGAGGAAGATTTGACATTCCAGTTTAACTCTCCCAGAACGCCGTGAATGGATTGGAGGACCACGCCAAACGCTGGGTGGATTTAGAAGGAATGCATATTGAAGAATAACCTGTTATTTTATTGATATAACTGTATATCTACACAGTGTACACGTGCGGGAGTTCCAGTCATCATATTGTATTTTTGGAAACCCATTGTAAAAATTTTGAGATCGTCTGCATACCATCATATAGAACTATCACGGTAAATTACTCTCAAACATGGAAATATCAGCTGTGCAAGTATTATATTGCATAGCAGTTAAAATGCGGGTCTGTTATACATGTAGTTATGCGACGGATATTACTATCTGGCCCTAAATAAAATCACTACAGATTGTAAATAGCATTTCAGCCGGGATTATACAGAGATATGTGTGTCACATAAAAACATCGGAAATTAACAGGGATATAAATTTTGCTCAGCTGAATGAACAAATATGACAGATATATATTTGATTTATAATTTTAAGAAGTTATATAGCTAGTATTTAAATAATAATGAACACAGGTTCGGCATATAAGATGTCCAGGCTTATACCAAGAATATATTTTATCAGTAAACTTAAAGTATATCATTACCATAGTTACAGTATAAAATGATTGACAGCAATGTATTAAAGCGTTTATTTTATAAGTAAACAGGAATACTTAACAAAGCTAAAATAAATATTATGAATTAAAGAAATGAAGAATTTTTATTTTAAATTATCAAATGCTCAAAATTGGCACTTCTAAACAATATCCTAAACGATTTTTTTATTTTTGGTTACATAAGTCTAGGGCGCGAGCAGTCATGTGACATTGTTGGCCTTGACAAGCAGATATGAGGGCCCGTGTCAGAATAACAATTAGTAAGTATGTACATAGATGTCAAATGTCAAATTTCAAGATTTTCTAAGTTCACGTAGTTAATTTGTCACCAGGACTGTGGAATTTACTTGTCGAGGAAAATAAACCACATGGAATTGGAAAATCACTAAATTTAGAATGAAAAATTATATTTGACATCTGTGTACATAATTATTAGCTATCATACTGACACGGGCCCCCATATATGTTTGTCAAGGCCAACAAAGCATTTAACATTTCTTGTATAGCTACACTCTACACCAAGAAGTCTAATTTTATCTATTCTTTATATTTAGATTTTTTAAATTTTAAATTCATTCTAAGAAGAAAGTTTTTGTCCTACTCTTCTAATTTTTCGAAATGTTTCCAATTCATTTTGGATTCCATGACATTATTTGGGCTATGAGAGTTATTACAAAAGATTTTTATATACTTATATTTCTTTATCTCTAAACCTATAATTGTTATTTGAGAATATCATAATAATGTGTAAATTTTAACACGACTCAATTTTTACGTAAGGTCGTCTGTTGTAGAAAGGACTAATTTCCTGTTGTCAGGGCAACGTTATGGATGACCCAGAACGCAGTATGTGTACGATAGTAGAATCATTCATTTTATTATTTTTATTTTGAAAGATATACTCACCATTAGTAAGACATGAAAACTTCAACTCGGAATCTGTAACAAGAAAATAAAAATTAGTAATGTTTTATAATATGATATACAAAAAAATTATTCGTTGTAAGGCTCCTCCACCATAAAATACAAACAATATTTATTATTATTTCTTTTAGAAAAATATTAACTTAACTGAGAAACTTTTGGCAAAAACAACCTTAGTTCATATTAGGTGTTAACAATTACCAGAAAGTTCAATCAAACAACATTTATTCTTACTATTCCAACGTTTCGGTGCACCCTTGCACCTTCTTCAGGGTGTACAACAATTATACAACAAAAATGTAATACATACAAAATAACATGGACATTATCACACTTACAGTAAGATCTTACACATTATTACAATTCATGTACCAAAATACATTCGTACAAAACATTCAGTTAATTTATTAAACATCGTAAAAAAATTCAAAGAGCATACGACAACCGAATAATAAAGATAGCGGGTAATATCCTGTGTAAGGATTCTGGTGACTCATTGATACGGACTCCTATTGGTCGTCCTTACACCAATAATAATGTAGCAAATTGTAGGAATTTAAATAAAATGTACAGATATTAATGAAACTCAGTTTGGCCAGAAATTTGCCTTTTTCTAGAATATCAGTTCTTGCATTGATATTATTGCAATCATCTCTGCTATGTAACATTCCAAGAAATATACGTTTGGAGTAATTCAGCTCTTCCTCCAAAATCTTGAAATTTTCCAGATCAAAAGTTTACAGAATTATGTAAAAGTAAGGAAGCTATAATTTCTGTTTGATTATATCAAATTCAAAAAAGCTTTTCAATTATTACAGAAGAATTTTTATCATTAATGAAAAATGTTCGAAGATATCATAAAAATATAAATGCTTTCTATAATGCAGTTCTATAGTTAAAAACAACGTATTAAGAGATAAAATAATGTTTTATTTTTATTTGGTGTCCAATACTTTGCTATATCTTTATCTTTGTTGCATCCAAGTGGCGGCCATTTTTTGCAATTAAAACAATGAATAGAAATAGAGTGATGAATACAAAATTGAATTAGATTCCATTAAAATCGTTAACGAAAACAAACGACTCCCATAAAAACAATTGAAACAAAAGAGGCGAGCAATAAAAATTGCACATCAATGCAAAGCACACTGCAATTGTTTTTCTCTCCGTTATCACGTATCTGTTTCTAATTAAATTCCCACCAAAATATTTCTTCATTTGTTTCGTCGCCGAGCTTTTGTTTCGGGCTTTTGTTTACGGGATGCTTTTGTTTTTCTTATGTAAATGAACGTGTTACAAGAATAGAACATTGTAAAATGGGCGCATACTTAAAGTTATTACGAAGATTTAAATCTTGGTAAGCAAGTTCATAAATTATAAAAGAATTTTTCAAAGTTTGCTGATTACTAGAATCAAAGAGCTATTAGCTGCACTTTAAACAACAACATGGAAAATTACAAAAAATTCATAAGGATTTTTTATTGATTAGTTGGCCAACCATATTCGGTTTTAATAGGTTTTTTTCTCTCATATTAACAATAATTTACGTACATGGACATTGTTAGGTTATTGTTGTTATATTTAGATATATATACGACCCAGGTTCATACTTAATCGTTCGGTCGGTTTACATTTTAAACAAACAAATTAAAAAAACTACGCAAATGGTGAGAAATTTCTGCAAATTCCTATCGATTAGTTTATTGTATATTACATCCGAGGTGGGAAATGTTTCATTACACCCCATGGTTTATGTATATAAGATAGAGCGCGAGGCTGTAATGAAACTCCCACCGGGGTATGTATGCTATTTTATTCACAATCATCGTCTGCTTAAATCAATAATTTTCTAAATAAATAATGAAGTTATAACCTTTAATTTGATTTACATTTATTGACAGCTCTATTAAAAAGCCTATTTCATTCTAGGGATCTATGACAATGTTTACATGTTGAGTAATCTTAACTACTCTGCTTAAATTTGTTTTACTGATGATGAGAACTTAGTTCTCGAAATACGTATTTAACTTATAGCTTATTTAATTATTTTAAGGTTAAGGAGTAATTGTATTAGTTTTAGTTATAATTTAACCTTAGACTCCTATTATAATAATGTAGCAAGTTGTAGGAATTTAAACAAAATGTAAGGAAATTAATGACATTCAGTTTGGACTGAAATTTGCCTTTTCCTTTTTGAACTTTTCCAATACACCAAAATATACGCTGTTAAGTCCTTGAATATCAGTTCTTGCATTGATGTTATTGCAATCATCGCTGATATGTAACATTTCAAGAAACATACGTTTGGAGTAATTCTGCTCTTCCTCCAAAATCTTGAAATTATACAAATCAAGACAATGTTGCTTGGCAACCCCTACATAAACATTTCTAACCCGTGGGGTGGAAATAAAATCTGTTATATCCCACCCAAAAGATTGTCAATGCAGTTAGGAATAACGTATTTCCCAACCGCTAAAAGATTAGCAAGGCCTGTATATTCTTCTATTCGAGTATTGCGTGTTTCGAACATGGGTCGTTCAAATTACAATGGGTCACTTAATCGCTCAGCAATCAGTAGAGATAGCTGTAGTGGAGAGTGCATCACATATATGTTTGAAGATCAGTATCTCAGTTTTAACTTATCGCTTAAGGATTTTAATCTTACAAATGCTTACATAATGATATGTGTATTACTTTTCAGTTGGGAGTGTGCGAGTAATGAGGCATATAGAACACATGTGTCCCTCAGTACATCAACACACATACGCAATTATCCGGGCTAATTAACCTGAATGATTAATTGACGCGCCAGACAACTCATTTCCAAATCACAATTACACACAAATGCCATAGTGTGGCACGAGCACATCGCGTACTCCCCAGCATACAAATGGATACACTGGATACGCAAGGGCTCGCTTTAGGCATTATTCACGCAACTTACTAACAAGACTAAATACATTTAAACAGAAGGTATAATTAGGATATCTTCTAAAAATTGAGATATAAAATTATTTGTACTCCTGTAACTCTTGTACTCCTGTATTATTTTCTTAATACATTTTATTTTATGTTATGTATATTAGTTAACCATACATAACATAAACTAAAAGGTTATATTATTGTTTTACTACGAGTTCTGATAGATTTTTACCTTCCGTCACCTTTAGGTAAGGAAGGTATTGTCTTTGGACAAAAAATTCAATGATGAGTTTTTAGTGAATAAGCATGTTTTAGGGTCCCTATAATACGATTTTACCATTTTTACGATGATATCTGTATGTATGCATGTATGTATGTGTGTGTGCGTGTACTTTAATTCGGCCACGATATCTCCAATACTAGAATTCCAAAAATTACAATTTTACATCCATATGTAGGCTTGATTAGATTTTGGTTATAATTGGTGAACCGGGAGTATTCTCATTTGAAGACTTTAACAGTTTTTCTTGAAAAAAACGTTGTTACATATAATATTTTTAAATTTAATGTTATATTATATAATATTCTTATCTATACGAATTGATTGCATTTTACATTTAATATTCAATGGATATAGAGTTAAAGAATTATAAAGAAATTCAATTTTATAAGTCAGCCAGCTATACTATAACCATGTTAGATATTGGAGAAAATACGGAAAGATAGGATAAGGAATGACAGAATAAGGAAAATGGCTCGAGTGATAGAAATTTCTAGAAAGATACAAGAGAGATGATTACATTGGTTTGAACATGTCATGAAAAGAGATGAAGAATATATATTGGAAGAAATAATTGAAGATAGACGAAACAAAGGGAGACCAAAGATAAGATGGAAGGATTGTGTCGATATATTGTAGAACACCCATTCCTTAACAATAAGTGCTGTATGTTTGGGATCATTATCTTGCTGGAATATATAATCCCCTCCCTGTCCATGTTTATCCGAAGAAGATTGCAAATTTTCTTTTAAAATTGATAAATAATTATATTTATTCATAGTTTCATTAATAAACATAAACTCCCCAACCAGTCAGCAGGCATACAGCCCGAACAATAACGTTTATACAGTCGTATTTTATCGTGCCACAAGTATTTGTATTTGTTCCTGAAATATCAAAGAAGACTATGAGTAATTTCTTAAATAAATTTCTTTTTTGTGCAACCGGCCACGAAATAGGCATTTCGCAGCCGCAATATAGGCCACGAAATTGAATTTCGCGGTTGTTGTCATGGTAGCGGCCGCGAAATTGAGTAAACAATCACTATGACAAGTGTTTTGTTTATCAAATGTCAATTCCATAGCTAACTTGAAAGCCAACTTTCAATATACAGTGAAACTGTTTAAAATTAATAAAATTTGTAATTACATATTTTTTGCGGTTGCACAAAAAATATTGTGTTACACCTTGTCCGCGAAATCCTTTAGCATCCTCGAGATTGTCTTGCCTCGGCCGCAAGCGGCCTCGACAACAATTTTTCTCTCGGTACGCTAAAGAGTGATTTCGCGGCCTTGATATACAAATAACTATTTTGTGACTGCATTTCCCAGTGAAATATTTTCTGAAAAATCTGATGCTAATGTTTGACATTTATTTTAAAAGGAAATTAGTGGCTTTTGTCAGACCGACAGTAACATTTTTTAGTTATTCGAAATAACTATTTTTAGATATTTACATAAAATCATTGTACAAAATTTCTTTATTAAAATGTGCATGATACAGTGTTAAACATACAATGTAGATGAGTATGTATGTATATAGTGTTTTCCGTCTAGTCTAGACTTATTATTTAATATTACAATAGCGTAGGAGAGTACAGAGCGCTGTCCATTGTCCATTGCTGATCCGATTTACGTAATCTCTCCAGCACTACGAGTACATACATACAACATACACTGTGGTGCGGTTACCTTGTACCCTACACTAAGAAGATTACTGAATATTCTATAAATAACACTCTTATTCAAAACAACTCATGGAGAATTTATAAATTTTGGGAAGCTTTTTTATGTTATCCGCCTAATCATACTTATTGACCTTCCGTCACCTCTAGGTAAGGAAGGTATTGCCTTTGGTCGAAAAATTCGGTGGTGTTTTCAATAAATAAGCACGTTTTAGGGTCCCTATAATACGATTTTACTATTTTTACGATGATGTCTATATGTTTGTGTATGTGTGCGTGTGTGTGTGTGTGTGTTTGTGTGTGTGTGTGACTATAATTTCGGCCGCGATAACTCCAATACTAGAATTCCAAAAATTATAATTTTTACGTATTCCTCTTTCTTACATCCATATGCAGACTTGATTAGATTTTGGTTATAATTAGTCAACCGGAAGTATCGTATCATTTATTGACATTTAATGTTATTATAAATATTAAAAAATATTCTTATCTATACGAATTGATTAAATGTTTTATTTCATATTCAATGGATATAGAGTTAATGAATTATAAAGAAATTAAATATTATAAATCAGCCAGCTATGATATAACCATGGAAACAGCTCCTATATTAAGAAAATTCTAACTGATACATGTCAGTGTCAATGAAAAGCAAATGAACATGGCAGATATGAGGATGTTGAGATAGATGTTGGGGAAGACACGGAAAGATACGGCAAGGAATGAAAAAATAAGGGAAATAACTCATGTGATAGAAGTTTTCAGAAAGATGCAAAAGAGACGATTACATTGGTTTGAACATGTCATGAGGAGACAAAGAATATATTGGCAGAAGAATAAATAGCTCAGTAATAAGGACTGTATTGCGGAAGATTTGAGAGAAAAGAACTGAATGAGAACGACACGCAAAACAGAAATGAGTGGAAGAAGAAAATAAAAAATACCTACCCCTAACGAATGGGAAAAGCTAATGAAGAAGATGTCAGTGTCAAGTGCAATTTACATAGTTTGCTTATGAAATAATTTTAGTGGAAATTTAGAATATTTTGCAAGAAAATTTATGTATGAAATTTGTACATAATACACAGGATTGACGGAAGGTAATGTGCTGGCCACATTAGATTTCCATTTATGAGAAAAAAGTTCTTAGGCCCCTTATGACCAGACACTCAGTCTTATCAAGGAATTAACAATGTCTGAACGGAGACACATCCAAATTTAATCAGTATTCATCACAGCAATTGTGAACTATATTTATTGTAAATCCATCTGAACATAAACTACAATTATTACAGCTTGACTGCAAACAAAACGGGAATAAAACAAGCAACTAAATATTCAACTGCTTTTTTACGGCCAGGTACTTATCATATACGTGAAAAAAAATACATTCTTTCTTATATGGAGTATTGTACATATTTTCGCATTCCTCTGTTAACAGCATCCGCATTATTCCGCAGTTCCAAAGAGTATTTCCCCTTGTAAATCGGCATAAACCGACGTTATACATTCCAACAAAACATTTTCATATTCTTTACAAATTGTTGCGGCGCCTCCGCCAAATTTTCTCGACTGTTTCTGTGTTATATGCGCGGGTATTCTCCAAGAGTTTTGTGTCGTAAAACGCAAATCCGATTGTGGCGTACCATGGCATGTGAGAGACTTTCTAACACAATCAGCGACAAGGAAATACCTACAGGCATATTTAGTATACATCTGCAAGATAACACTTATACTGGTATAGGAGTCAGCAGACTCATTCGCAGTGTTCAAAAGAAAGATGCATCAAACGAATTAATTTGACAATTTACAATTTTAAAAATAATTTTTAATAATAATAATAATTTATTACTGCAATAGGTATAAAACCCAATACAAGTATTTTTATGTTGTTATGGCGGCCCCTGTCAGAATGACAGCTGGTAATAATGTACATAGATGTCAAGTATCATAAGTTTTCATTCAAAACATTATGATTTTCCAAATCCATTGTGATTATTTTCCTCGACAAGTATATTCCGTACTATGGATGACAAATAAATGTCAGAATATTTTGAAATTTTGAAAAGTTATGACATATGACAAGTGACATCTATGTAAATAACTACTAGAAGTTATTCTGACACGGATCCTCATATCTGCTTGCCAAGGCCAACTAAGTCAAATGACTGCTCGTGCCCTATAAGTAACGAATTTAACATTTCTTGTACACACAAATAATTGAAAATGTGTCTCTTCTTTCGTTCTATGAGGAATTTTGTCCTACTCTTCTAATATGTTCAAAATTCTTCAAATTCATTGCTAGTATTAGCGGTGTATTAATATACCCATAACATATTTAATTAATAATACAAAAAGATATATTAAATGTACTCGTACCTCCCAGAAAAATCTTCCAGTAATGCTGATTTTTGACACTGACAATTTGCATTTATCTGTCAATTACAAACATTTAAATATTTTAATTGGTTTCCATGGAGTTTTTTGGGAAACGAGATTTATTACAACAGATTATTCTATATTATTATATACTATATTTCCAAACCTATACGAGATATAATAAAAAAATTAAATGTGTCAGATTGAAAATTGAATTATCTTTATTATTTGTAGTAACAAATTTTCAAAAAATAATATTTAGAATTGTTTTTTTTTTGTAGAAACTACCACTTCCGGTTGACCAATTCTTACCAAAAACTATTCAATTACTCTCATTACTGTTAGGTTGAGGAATCCGTAGTTACACAGGTTTTTAGTCTTATAGACAACGTCCTTACACACATACACAAACACACAATCCACACACATCATCGTAAAAAATTTATAACTGGATTCTAGGGACCTTAAAACGTGCTTATTCACTACAATCTGGATATGAGATTTTTAGCATGAATCCAATATCTCTCTTAGCGAGAGGTAAAAATGATTTCTATTTGATGAAAGACGTATAACTTTTTCTCAAAACTTTTGTTACATAAATTATTTATGTTAAGCGCTTCAAATATACATATTTTGTCTCTTTCTACGCCATAGATACATAGTCATCCCATCTCAGTTTAATAACTAATGGTTGTCATCTTACATTCAAACACATATTCTTGTGATCACCCATCCAGCTATAAACTCGATTTATCTCGTCTTGATATAAAATAAAAAATATCATATCTTGTTTTCCTGTACAAAACTTTTTATCTGGTATTTGTGAGAATATGCGAATCTTTTTTTGGAATAACAAAAAATTGGCTTACATTCTTCTAACATAAAATCTTATATCTGGGATTTGCCCGGAAATCTCCACATATATCGACAGTCAACCTATTTATCTATAATACCCGTTCTCCTTATATATACAAACACACAAACACCAACACAGTTACTCTGGAGCTTGTATGAATGATGAAGACGTATTCTGCATATCACAACGACGTTGCCACGTTTATAGATGTGGGCTATATGTCCCCGTCAGAGTTATCAGTGTCCAGCAGACCAGCGTTCCCAGATTTACACCAGGAATAGAGAAGTGGAGGTTTGCAAGACAGGTGAAGGCGATAGATCATGCAAAGAAGAGGACATTTTTCTAGGGAATTAAAATTTTAAATCTTATCTCCTCTGCCGTCACTCATAAGGGCTGATGCCTAAAACTTGAGATTGGGCATTTTTCAAGACGTTAGAAACATTGGTTTTTATTTGATATTTAAAACGGTGTGTTTAAGTTTGTATCAGAAAAAATATTGTTTTTGTAGTATGCATTGAAATGTGTTGTTTCGCGTAGCCTAAGCGACGTTCAAAACGTCAATTTCCCTGGTCTCCACCAGATAAGTAACCGGGAAATTTTGGAAAAACACTCTCCTATTTCTAAAGCATTTCTTGAAGAACTATATTATAAAAAATATAGTTTCTCAAACACTCTTTCGCTTAATAATAATAAGAGGAAATGGTGGAATATTGAATTAAATTAAATTTTAAAATAATGAATTGAGTGCTTTTGGTTCACAATGTTAGAAGCAATTTCTGCTCGGCGGAAGTCGGCAAGACAGAGTACTCAGGAAGTCGGTAACACATAACCGACAACCGTATGCCCGAATTGTGCCCAATAGGAAATTTTTGATCAATACTTTGCCTTGTATAAAAGATGGTTAAAGGCGTACCGAAAAAAAATTGTTATTGCCAGCACAATACCTCTCGCCATTTGTTGGCCTTGGCAAGCAGATATGGGGATTGGGCTACGAAATTTATTACAACAGATTATTCTGTATTATTATACACTAAATCTCTAAACCTATAGGCGATATTATTATTTGCAGTAACATAATTTTTCAAAATTAATATTTAGAATTATTTTTTTTACAAACTACCACTTCTGATTGTCCAAATGTTACCAGAACCTATTCAACTCTTCCCATTACTGTTATATTAAGGAATCCATTGTTACACAGGTCTTTAGTCTCATAGAATTTGAGAAATCGTGTGTACAACATCCTAACACACACACATTCACACGCACACACTCACACCTGCATCATCGTAAAAATGTTATAATCGGATTCTAGGTACCTTAAAACGTGCTTAATAATTACAATCTGGATATGCGATTTTTAGCATGAATCCAATACCCCTTGAGAGGTAATTGGTTAAAAATCAAAACAAAATTCATGACAATGCCACGTAGACAAAAATTCATTTTTCCTGCTACATTCGCTGTGTGTGTATGTGTGTGTGGATATCAGACCTTGGACGTGCTCAGCGTATGTGATCACGTGACCGGTGTAGTGGAGACACCCCACCCTTGACTTCCGGTTCCGGAACCGGCAGGATCGTAAGGGCTAACGAGATTTTTTGATGTTATTTTGATGGCGATTTCAAGGCAGGAAAATGCGGTGTGCTTAGAAGAATATCGCGCGTCATAACAAATGTTTTAGAATTTCTCCTTCTTCCTTCTTATTTTTGTCTCCCTGTGTGTATAATAATTCTGGTGAGTAAATATAACCTTCGTTGATATGCACCACAATATTCCACCTGCATCTAAGTTTAGTGTAACTCGATACATGCCAAGTTTCTTGGTGGAGTAAACTTACTTGTTTTCTTACTAAATGAAAATTGTTTATTCTGTTTCTGCTACAACACAGGTACGTTAATTGAAATTCGAATGTCAGCCGAGGTTCGCATAGTTCACAAAATTTCCTAACATGGAAGAAAACTTTGGAGATAAACAATGATCATTCCAGAAAAAGTAAGACTGTCTTTCTCATCATCTGAAATTGGAACAGATCCGGTATTTTCATTTACAGTAACTGTCTTTTTTACCTCTCGCTAAGATCCAGATTTTAATATTTAAGCACGTTTTAAGGTTTCTACAATCCGATTTTAATATTTTTACGATGATGTCTGTGTGTGTGTGTGAGTGTGTGTATGTGTGTATATGTGTGGGACATTGGAAGGACGATTTCTCAAAAACTATAATACTTAATATCTGTTTAACTACATATTTCTCAATCGGACATTACTAGGAAGAGCTGAAAAGGTTTTGGTAATAATTGGACAACCGGAAGTAGCAGATTCTTACTAGTATTCTTGCTAGTAATTGTAAATTCTCTATCTGATATATATAAATATTCTATTATATCTTTTATAGATTTAGAGATAAAGAAATATAAGGTATATAATAATCTGTTGTAATAAATCTCACAGCCCAAATAATGTCATGGAAACCAATTCAAAATTAAAATGTTTGTAATTGGCAGATTAATGTCTGTGTCAAAAACCAGAGATATTACTGAAGATTTTTTGTGGTAAATACATACATTATATTATTTCTTATTGTATTAATAGTTAAATATTTAAAATTATAGGTATATTACACATTCCCTTCAAAAATACTGTCAATTCCGACAATGAATTGGAATCATTTCGAAAAATTAGAAGAGTAGGACAAAATTACTTCATAGAATGAATTTAAAATTAAACAATCTAAATACAAAGAATAGATATAAGTACAATTTTTGGTGCAGAGTGTAGATATACAAGAAATGTTATATACAATAGGGCGCGAGCGGTCATTTGACTTTGTTGGCCTTGACAAACAGATATTGTGACCCGTGTTTGAATGATAGCTAGTAATTATGTACATAATGTCAAATATCATAATTTTTCATTCTAAATTTAGTGAATTTCCAATTCCATGTGATATATTTTCCTCGAAAAGTAAATTCCACACACCTGGTGACAAATTAATTACATGATTTTTAACATTTGACATCTATGTACATAATTACTAATTTACATTCTAAAACGGATCCCCATATCTGCTTGTCAAGGCCAACAATGTCACATGACTGCTCGCGCCCTATACTTATGTAACCAAAAACGGAAATGGCGAGAGATATTGTGCTGGCCACAACATATTTTTTTATGAATATTGCTTCTATATTTAGAAAGATAAAATAAATGCTATAAAATACTCTTTTGACAGTTATTTTTATTCTTTATTTTGCCTACTAATATCTTTCTCGTGTTGCAACAATAAATTGCATCTCTCTCGTATATTTTTTCACAAAGCGCCTCCACCAATTTTCGCTTTGCGTGCTCGTTTGAAGTATCTAACAAATTAACCACATCATGAAACACATGTCCCCGTGTGGAGTGCATCAATACTCGTTTTTCAAAGCGCTGATTAACAACCTGATACAATACACTATCACCACGGCTGTGACTGCTGCTGACAGTTGCCTGCCGCTCAACACAATCAGCCAATCACAGACGGGAAAAACAGTGCGTTTTGTTTGATAACTTGTTGACTGCTTTTGAGACGGACTTTTGAATAGTTGTTGAGTTGATGGAAGTTAATGCAGACGAAGAATAATAGAGGAAATTCTTTAAAAGCTTCACTATAAATATGTGATGAGGTAGAGTGGGAACTATTTATTTTTACTTTAAATTTAAATGTCACTTTATATTTCCAAGCGTTTCTTCATGGATTATTTAAAATTTTATTTTATTTATTCGCTTAATGCATTATGTTTTACGCTTCAAATTTAAACGATTAAACATTGTCATATTTGCGTTTCTCTCTCCATTTTCTGGATTTTTACATCTCGCTAAGAGAGGTATTGGATTCATGCTAAAAATCGCATATCCAGATTTTAATGATTAAGCACGTTTTAAGATCCCTAAAATCCGATTTTAATATTCTTACAATGATGTCTATGTGTATGTATATGTGTGTGTGTATATGTATGTGGATGTATGTGTGTGTATGTATGTGGGGACTTTGTACGGACAATTTCTCAAAAACTATAATACTTAATATTTGTTTAACTATGTATTTCTTAATCGGATATTATTGGGAAGAGCTAAAAAGGTTTTGATAATAATTAGACAACCAGAAGTAGCAGAATCTTAAAAAAAATCTTCTGCAAATTATTTTTTGAAAATTTTGTTTTTGCTTATTAAAGAAAACTAAATTCTCTATCTGATGCATATAAATATTCGATTATATTTTTTATAGATTTAGAGATAAGGAAATATAAGGTATATAATAATCTGTTGTAATAAATCTCACAGCTCAAATATGTCATGGAAACCAATTAAAATATTTGTAAATGACAGATAAATGTCAGTGTCAAAAATCCAGAGACATTACTGAAAATTTTTTCTGGGAAGTACATACATTATATTATTTTTTTATTTTATTAATAGTTAAATATTTAAAATTATAGATATATATACCCTTCAAAAATATTGTCAATTCAGACAATGAATTGGAAATTAGAAGAGTAGGACAAAATTTAAAATTAAAAAAATATAAATATAAAGAATAGATGTAAGTATAATTTTTGGTGTAGTGTATACAAAAAATGTTGAATACATTAGGGCGCGAGTAGTCATGTGACTTTGTTGGCCTTGACAAGCAGATATGGGGGCCCGTGTCAGAATAATAGCTAGTCATTATGTACACAGATATGAAATATAATTTCTCATTCTAAATTTAGTGATTTTCCAATTCCATGAGGTTTATTTTCCTCGACAAGTAAATTCCACACTTCTGGTGACAAATTAACTACGTGAATTTAAAAAATCTTGAAATATATAATGAAAAATTCTACATAATTACAAATTATCATTCTGAAACGGGCCCGCATATCTGCTTATCAAGGCCAGCAATGTCACATGACTGCTTCCCCTATACTTATGTAACTAAAAACGGAAGTTGTGCTGGCCACAACAGATTTTTTGCATTATGTGTGTGTGAATGTGTGTATTTGTGCGTGTGTGTGGACGTGTGGATATTGGAAGGACAATTTCTCAAAAACTATAATATTTGATTTAACTGGTTATTCCTTAATCGGACATGAATGGGAAGAGCTGAAAAGGTTTTGGTGACAACCAAAAAGCAGTAGTTTTTAAAAAACCTTCTAAATATTATATTTGAAAAAAAAAATGAGATAATTAAAGAAACAACTTTTTAGCTTCCTTAGTTTTATAGATTTTTATAACTTAATTACCTCAGGATCGTGTAATTTTGTTTGAGAGCAAGGCTATGTCTTGCAAGTTTATGATATGCGTAAAAACGGTTGACAGGATTAGTTGTACGATTTATACCAAATATAATCCAAACGCAATAATTGAAAAAAATCGACTATGAACTTTAGTCCCAGAAGTAGCGATATGTCTTGGACTAGTGTTAAAGATGCCCATTGGACAACAAATGTACTTGTATTATAAATATTTATATGTACCATGATCATCATGTGGACGACCACACCGTTCGTGACTTAGTGGTGGAAAGAGAAAACATTGGAGTAAATCTCTGTCCTACCGCGTCCTGAGCGTAGGGACAGTCGCTTTAAATATTTATACCCTTTCATGAAAATTTTATTAGGCTAAGTGGTTTCTCAAGATTTATCCCTGAATTTATTTTTACATGTGTTGATAAATAAATATAGAGGACTTACAACAGAAAAGGGGAAAAAAGATAATTCAATTTTGGAGAGAATATTTTATAATAATATTGAATAGGATTTCACCTCGTCATTTTATAAATACATATTTATAGTAATACAATAAAATTATGTACATATGAAATGTCATTTTTAATTTGAGACAAAAAAAAAACTTTCCACTGGTATTAAATAATAATATTTGGTTTAGTTGGGCTCATAATATATGTTCTATAATCTCTGTAATGTCCTTGAATTATAATTTATAATTGTAACAAGGCTAATATTTCATCTATTAAGATTTGTTTATAAACACAAGTGCCATATGCAAATTATATATAGATAGTATGATGACATCTTTATAATATATTAATAAACATTTAAGTTCATACAATTTTTCCATGTAGGCATCGACATACAAGTCATTGTATTTTACTCTAAGCCCCAATTTACAATGAGCGTAATCGTAAGGTGTAAGAAAAAAAATCTGATGTGGCCAGGACATTATCTTCCATTAAATCTGTCAATACAGTTCTTTCATCTTATCTTTGGTGTTCCTCTGCTTCTTCAACCGTCTGTTACTAAGCTATTCATTCTTTCAATATATTCTTCATCTCTCCATATGACATCTTCAAACTAATGTAATCGTCTCTCTTGTATCTTTCTAGAAACTTGTAACACTAGAGTTATTTCCTCATCTATCTTTCCGTGTCTTTCCCAACATCTACTTCAACATCCTCATCTCTGCCACATTAATTTACTTTTTATTGATACTGACACCTGTCAATTTGAATTATATGAATAGTAGTTTCCATGTTTAGCTTAGCTGGCTGAATTATAAAATTTAATTTCTTTAAAATTCTTTAACTCTATATATATTGAATATGAAGTATAAAATGCAATCAAATCGTATAGAGAATAATATATTATTTAAGTTATAATAACGTTAAATGTCAATAAATCATTTAACTGTTAAATCTTCAAATGAGGCTACTTCCGGCTCACCAATTATAACCAAAATCTAATCAGTTGTTCTTGTGGATGTAAACTTGAGGAATACAAAAAAAATATAATTTTTGGAATCGTGGTATTGAAGTTATGCGATCCGAAACTTTTGTGACACACATACAGACACACAGACACATATACATACATACAGACATGGTAAAATCGTATTATAGGGACCCTAAAACATGCTTATTCACCTAAAACTCATCATTGAATTTTTTGACCAAAGACAATACCTTCCTTACCTAAAGGGGACGAAAGGTAAAAAGTTGAGACCCTGATTTAAAGTATTCGAAAGAACTTTGTAGAAATTTGTCACCTCATGTATAGGCTTTATAAATTGTTGAAAATGTAAGCCGACCGAACTGATCTCGTATGACGCCAAATATGAAACTAATTTTATGAACAAGAGATTGTGTTGAGAAACAAGTATAAGTAGTAAAATATTTTGACTCATTTTAAAAACTTAACATCTAAACTTGCTGTTTAATACAATTTTACCAGCTATACGATTATTACCACAGATCCAATACAAGTGTTTCCATGTTATAACCCTTGAAATTGATAGATGCAAAATAACACAATCGCACTACAAAGGCGGTGTACGTTGATAGACAAAATGCAATATAGGTCGCATGTGTTGGTGTGGATAGTTAAGGCTTGTCAAAATTGCATTGATATAGCGGTCGCACCGTGGCTGTTATAATTTTGTATAGGCACAGAAACATGATACAGATTGACCCAAACAACCAACCAGATGAGAATGATGGATCGTATTGGATAGGGAAATGTTGGAGCACTTTGAATGTCATTATTGTCATATACATTGCTGTCGAACTGCATTATATAATTTACAAGAGAGATAATGTAGACATTAATACATAATTGTCAATTTAATAATGACTTTGCTCTAGGTTATCAAATAAAGAGTTGGAGTTGGGTTCGTACTATTTCTAAAACATGGGAGTTTTTATAGTGCACCAACATTTCATATTAGGTGTCCCTATAGTTATTTTACATCCAACATTTCAAAATATTTTCGTTGAGTATTTTATTCAGTGAAAAAATTCTCTCTGTGTGATTTTTAGCGTATAGATCGATTATCCGGTCCTGGTAACATTTGGTCTGCTCGCATTTGATGCTGGCTTCCACATGTATGTTTCGCTTGGAAAATTTAGGCAGTGGATTTATTGTCCGGTAGATGAAACGTGATAAAAAATTAGCGCTTCATGAATAATAAACATCCAGGCGGCTGTGATGGTGAATATTCATTCGCGGATAAATTAATTGGAATTTCTTTGAGAATTTAATTGCTGCCGCATTTGCCGCGACTTTCATTTATGATTTTGCTGTGACATTCAGGGTAAACTTCGATATTGGATTAAGTTAAAATATATTCAATCCAAAAACTGAATGTTTAATAGACGACCAAAGCGTTTCTTATAAAATATGTAATAAGCACGAGTCATTTCATAACTCAAGCACAAATTGGCAACACTGCGAATTGTATGATCCAACAACAGTGATATTTAAGTAAGATTCGAGCATTCTTGAATCGAATAGTGGCTATTGGTGGTGAAACGTGCGTTAAAGATTTTGGGCCGGAGTTGAAATCACAGTCCAACGAATGGATAAATCCAAATTCCCAGAGCCAAAAAAATTCGGAGAGCTCAATCAAAAGTCAAACAAATGATGATCTATGCTTATGATTACAAAGTAATCATCATGACAGACAGAGCAGCTTATTATCGGGCCTTCATGCAAAAACTGCGCAGAAAATTGCACAAAAATCGACGTTAATTGACGAGGCTGGGCCTCTCATTCTCCATGACAATGCTCGTCCCCACATCGGGAATATCGTAACCGAAAAACTGCTCCCTACAGTCCAGACATGAGTCCACCCGACTTCGACCAATTGTCAAAGCTAAAACAGCCTATATATGGACATCGTTTTCCGTGTCTGGAAGAGCTTATGCTGCCGTTGGATGGAATAGTATAATAAAACTACAAATAAATAAAGTAACAATTGTGGAATGACCCTCGTAACATATTATGTAAAAAGTTTATAAACGAGTGTCTTCTCACACACTATAAACATTACCAAGCTACATCCCTCATTTCATATTCCCCATTTCCTGCTTAAATATACAAAAACCAACCCTTATACCGTACGTCAATCACCCCCATCCACCAGAGGTCATTGTAGCAAGCGTAGAAACAAACGCGTAACGGAATACATATCTGGCCGAGTCCCTGATGCGAGCTTCGGAGCCAGAAACAAAGGAACGTCGCTGGGGAGCCACATCCGTATCCATTACACACAGGGGAGGGGAAAAAAGGGGGAGCATAGGGATTTTTCTGGAGAAAGTGCGTGAGGGGAGGAATTCGTTGAAAAGAGTTTGTGGTAATAAGAACAGAGGGTGAAATATCGTTGCTGATTGAATTTATAAATAAATAAATATTTCGAGTTAAATCTTTCCTGCACAAAAAAAATACATACAGACCAGCCTTTATTCTAACCCTTTTCGATAGTTTTTATGGAGTAAATTAACACGACACCCAAAAATGTTAAAACATACGACAATGTATACAATTCCACATTATTTCCTGCACAGAGGTACACTTATATCGCACAATGCCAATCTTACGTGAAGAATACTATACCCGTATGGGTATGAATGCGATTATGTACATGGATAAATATTACAAGGTATATATTTAGACAGAAATGTGTGGCGAGTAAAGATTTTTCCTAATGCTTAAATTTCATTTATAAGAAAAATGCAAATTTGCATGTCTGCAAGAAAGTATTCAAGAATTTTCATTAAAGTTCAAATAAAGACTGCGTCATTCCACATAAATCTCTCGTCCATGAAATACTCCTTACTACTACTCTGTATAACTATTGTACACAACCACATACACACAGGCATCCTCGTAAAAATAGTGAAGGACCCCAAAACGCGCTTATTCATTGAAAACTCACCACCGATTTTTTTGACCAAAGACAATACCTTCCTTACTTATAGGTGACATCAGGTAAAAATGTTCTAGGGTTGTTTTTACTAAAAGCTCTTCAATTGTATAAATTGAGAAATACATCTGTTTCTAATAATCTTAGAGAAAATTTGGAAGGAATTTCAATATCTGATTGTGGTTGAGGCAGAAAGATACCTCGAGGACTAAATACTGTTCAACTCCGTGGAATTCGATTTTGTGTCTGCGAAGTTTAGGAGTTAGGGAGAAAGAAAACGTTGAAATAATACGCGTACTACCTTTGTCTTAGTTTTGCTTTGATCTAAGCATATAGGGTAAATAATTTTGGATATATTTACATTTATATGAGAAACCATTTTCATAATATCTTCATGGATTCAACAATAATAAATTGAGTTTGATGACATTTCGAATTTTAAAAAGAAAATATACATTTCTATGTTTTTGGGTGAGATATTGTTTCTAGTTTTATTATAATCCTTGCCCGTATTTTGGGGTTGTTCGTGTATTAGTGACATATAAATGTAAATGTTATGTTAAGCTTTATTGGTACAATAAATCCAGATCCAGAATCCAGCCTCTCTACTAATTAACATACCTGAGATACTGTCACTTCGATATACACCCTTACGCTTAGAAACTGCGATAAATTACACCCTCGCCGAGCAAATCATACAAGGAGGAGGGTTTTACAAACTACGAGAACAGACAATAAATTTATAGGGTGAGGCCTTCGGCTTATAAAAATCCTATATTATACAGGGTGTAACAGCTAAACGAGTTACCTCAAAAAAATTCTATATTACTAAAAATACAATAAAATACTATAAGACAATCTTATAGAAGATAGTTCAGCAATGCTGTTCTTCCACTGTACAAAATATAATAATAAATTTTAATACAGTGACAGAAAATAATCTACAAAATCTATCGAAAAAATCTGTTGTGGCCAGCACAATACCTTCCGTCAATCCTGTGTATTATGTACAAATTCCATACATAATTTTCTTGCAAAAGATTATAAATTTTTGGTATTATGTGATTCCCTTTCTCGACAACTGAATTCCATACTCCTGATAACAAACAAACCACATGAAATAAGAAAATTATGAAATTTTGATTGAAAAATTATAACACTCGTCAGTTATGGACATAATTAATTGCTGTCATTTTGACACGGGTCAAAGTTATGTTACTGCACGTGCCCCATACATAAATTTTCTTGCAAAAGATCCTATATTTCCAGTAAAGTTATTTCATTAACAAACTATGCAAATTGCACTTGACACTGACATCTTCTTCTTTAGTTTTTCCCATTCGTTAGGGGATCGCTATTTTTTATTTTCTTCTTCCACTCATTTTTGTTTTGCGTATCGTCCTCATTCAGTTCTTTTCTCTCAAGTCTTCTACAATACAGTCTTTTCATCTTATATTTGGTCTTCCTATGTTTCTTCCACCTTCTATTAATATATTCATCTCTCCTCATGACATGTTCAAACCAATATGTAATCGTCTCTCTTATATCTAGAAACTTCTAACACTAGAGTTCTTCCCTTATTCTTTCATTGATTTCATTTTATTGATACTGACATCTGTCAATTTGAATTACCTGAATATATTAACAGTTTCCATGGTTAAGTTAGCATAGCTGGCTGAATTATGAAATTTTTATAAAATTTATATCGTTATTCTTCTTTAACTCTATATCTGTTGAATATCAAATATAAAATGTAATCAAATCGTAAAGACAATAATATATTCTTTAGTTATAATAACATTTAACTGATTTTTTCAAGAAAAACTGTTAAAATCTTCAAATGAGGGTACTTCCGGTTGACCAATTATAACCAAAATCTAAACAGGTCTGCATATGGTTGTAAGGAACAGGAATACGCAAGAATTGTAATTTTTGGAATTCTAGTATTGGAGATATCGTGCCCGAAAACGTGGTCACACACACACACACATACACACACACATACACATACACACACACGCACACACGAACACACACACACACATACAGACATCATCGTAAAAATAGTAAAATCGTATTGTAAAGACCCTAAAACGTGCTTATACAATGAAAACTCACCACCGAATTTTTTGACCAAAGACAATACCTTCCTTACCTAGAGGTGACGGAAGGTAAGTAATTAAAAATAAATGTTACATAAATGAACATAGATTATTAATATTGTGGACCCCACTAAATGTTTAATTCGTAGAAATGGGCAGTAAAATTATTGTAGCATTTCCGATTTAACCGGATGTCAAATACCATTATTTGTTAGCCCCTAAGCCTAATTACAAATAAAAAAGTTATTTTCAGTGGCCCGTTTTGTAGTGTCATCCTGAATATTTTGACAATGTGTTGTCTTATTAAAACTTATTTTGGAATCATATGAATATGAATTTCAGGCGTTCTTAGTATATTTTTTGTATAGATAAACAACAACAGATAACATATTTTATATTTAGACCAATTACGAGACAAAATGTCATTAATATAATAATAGCATTGTATCCATACAAAAGCTATAGAAAATAAATTTGATATATAATAAGCATATATTTGAATCAATCTTTTTATAGCACCGTGAAAAATATCACCCCCTTTGTTGTTTTATAATTGAAAATATATTTTAATTAAATTTTTAATCATTCCAGTCTATTTAGCATTGTATTTTTTATAAACAATATTCAATTAAAGTGTACCACAAACAAACATCCCCTCCACATCAAAGTTCAACGCGTAATGAAAAATTTGTTTTTGCATTTATTAATTCCGGGGGTAATAATTCAGCTTTTCATATCTAGTGTGCCATGAGGGCTTTAGGGAAGTCAAAAGGCGATCAGATGCAGCGATGCACGCGCCATAACTCAGGATGAATGCGATAGTGACCACAGGCGTAGACAGGATAATTTATAGGAGGGGTTAATAGATTTATTACGGCCTAACATGCTGTTTATTGCCCCAGAGAATTTAATTACTTTTTAAAATTTAAAACAAGTATTGAATGAATTGAAACAAACCAATTCTGGAGAAATCACTATCTGGGATCCTATAAATACTAACGAAAGCATACGGAAATGAGGCGATGGAAAAATTAACTGTGTACGTGCGGCACAAACAAAAATTTCGCTTGGACAAAAGCAGGGGAAAATGATTAATGTCCTGAAATTTGGACTGGAGACGATTGAGATTTGCTGCATGACGACGCTCCGGATGGTGAAAAATTCCCTTGCTAAGAACATTATTATTTTTACGATATCTGTATGTACAATATTTTTTTTAAAGATGTCCGATCAAGGTCATCTGTACCATGAACGAATTAACAAATTGGCATACATTTATCTCTTTACTTTGCAAAGGCTATAAGCGTGTGCGATAAGGATGGACATAACACGCTTGTCTTTCAAAAATTCATATTGTTTTGAATAAGTTAGAACATTCCACTTTAAAACGATGCTCATTGTTGATAATACTTTCGCTGTAACGTAAGTTTATTTATTAATTCAGATACAATAACGTTATTTTCTGTCAAAGTCACTGACACTGACATTGTGTCATTGTCTTATTTTTCACATATTTGGTTTTACATTTGCTTATAAACTTACCAGTTGATTTATTTTTGAATTTTGAATGCTATTGTAATATATATTTTTATAATAATAAAATAACAGTAGTATCTTATGTACCCTCATAAAAACTAAGCAAACGACACTACTGAATTTGTCATAATGGACGGAGCAAAAATCTGAATTCATACAATTCGTAGTTGACCTTGATCGGACATCTTTCAAAAATTTTACTGTATGTGTGCATGAGTATGACGATTATTTTCGGATCCAATAACTCTAATACTATAATTCAAAAAATTACAATTTTTTCGTATGCCTTTTCCTTATGCAGACGTTATTAGATTTTGCAAATCACTATTAAATATCATTTTTTCATATTTAATCTTATTATAGATATTAAAGAACATTTTAATCTCTATACTATTTGACTGCATTTTACACTTCAAGTGCAATTGTCATATTATGTTTGTCTTATAATTTTACTGGAAATATAGAATTTCTGTATGGAATTTGTACAAAATACATAGAACTGACGGAAGTTAATAAGCTGCGCACGTCAGATTTTTTCAATAAAATTTTATTGACCAATTCTGGGAACATTTGGACGATACCTCATATATTATGTGTTTTAAAGATAACTCAAACATAAAGTAGTAATACTTTACTGTAAATGCGAACACATATTTAATAGAACAATAAATCATTGATTAATCTCATAATCTGTATAATTAATAACCTCTGCAAGTCTGCATATGAGCATGAAAATTTTCCACACGCCCTACTAAATATAGGTACACTCATATATTTACGCGTGGGAGTTGGTATTATGAGTGTACATCATCTAATGCAAATATTTACATACGGTTGCATATGGTGCAACGAATGTGTATAAAATCAAGATTGCGCTGGCCCTGGAAGACAGCAGATTGTTTACTTGTCCTTGCAAACAGCTGAGATGTGACGTAGACGCAGTCTGGCAATCACTGCATCATTGCAGATTAATTTATTACAGCAGCTGCATACAGGCAATTATACTGATTTCAGTATTAAACGCGCCGAAGATTACGAGAGGAACATAGTACGAAATTAGTTCAATTGTAACATAAATAAACGATAAAAAGAGTTAATATATCGTATTATCATAAGACAGGGGCGGCAGAACGAGATAAAAAATCTGTTGTGGCCAGCACAATACCTCTCTCCATTTTCATTTTATGTTGCATAGGGCGCGAGCAGTCAGGTGACTTTGTTGGCCTTAGCAAGCAGATATGGGGGCCCATAATTTTTCATTTAAAACATCATTATTTTTCAAATCCATGTAGATTATTTCCCTCGACAAGTATATTCCATACTATTGATGACAAATAAACATCAGAAAATTTTGAAATTTTGAATGAAAAATTATGACAATTGTGACATCTATGTAAATAACTACTAGCCGTCATTCTGACACGGATACTCATGTCTGCGTGCCAAGGCCACTGCTCGCGCCCTATAAGTAACGAACTTAACATTTCTTATACACACAAATAATTGAAATTGTATCTCTTCTTTCGTTCTATGAAGAATTTTGCCCTACTCATCTAATGTGTTTAAAATTCTTCAAATTCATTGACAGTATTAGCGGTATTTCTTAAGAATATATGTAATATTAACATACCTATAATTTAAATACATATTTAATTAATAATACAATAATATATATTAAATGTACTCGTACCTCCCAGAAAAACCTGATTTTTGTCACTGACATTTTGCATTTATCTGTCAATTATAAACATTTAAATATCTCAACTGTTTTTTAGGCAACGAGATTATTTTTACAACAGATTATTCTATATTCTATATCTCCAAACCTATACGAGATATAATAAAAAATTAAATGTGTCAGATAGAGAATTTAATTATCTTTAATATTTTCAAGAAAAATTTTCAAAAAATAGTATTTAGAAGATTTTTTTTCAAGAATCTGCTACTTTCGGTTGTCCAATTGTTACCACAACGTTTTCAGATCTTCCCATGAATGTTCGATTGGGAAATACATAGTTAAACAAATATTAAGTTTTATAGTTTTTGAGTAACCGTCCTTCCAACATCCCATACACACACACACACATACATACATCCACGCACACACACACAGACATCATCGTAAAAATGTTAAAATCGGATTGTAGGGACCTTAAAACGTACTTATTCATTGAAATCTGGATATTTAATTTTTAGCATGAATCCAATACCTCTCTTAGCGAGAGATAAAAAGTATTTCCATAATTTATCGTTAAACATCTTGTATCCGCCATCATTTACCGTTGGTGTATCTACATCTCCTGTCCTCCTGTATTAGGCTAGGATAAATACGGTAATAATTCCTCTCGGGTGCTATACAAATGAAAACAGAGTGTGATGTAGGCATACGCAGGTAACGCGGTGTGGTATCGCTTTACGTTGGGAATATGCGTAGCCCAGATAGTTTTAGCGTCGTTTACGTACACCTGAACCCCTCTAATGTGTGTTATCTCTTTGAATTAGCTCATGAACGTAATACCCACACACACACCAAACGACTTTACAACAAGAATAGGACATGGGATTAACACTGAAATAGGGCAATTTCTACGGTAATGATATAGGAATATGTGTTTTTAATTATGAATATATCAAACATATTTTACAAGTGTAGCAATAATATCAGCGAACAAAAAATAATAATTATTAAATAAAACACTCGGTTTTGTTTCAGAAATAAAGAATAAAATAAACTTTATTGTACAATTTCGCCAGTTACGGCATTTTCAGAAGTACTGAGGATGGTTGCGACAAACACATAAATTTATACATTTTAGGCAGTCAATTACAGGAAAATTAAGGACTGGGGGGGGAGGTAAAAGCCCGAGATCACACAATCCAAGAACGGATGGTCAACAAGATCTAACTGTGCATTCATAATGGTACGCCCTTGTGAATTTATTTGTTGATTTCGAACTAGGAAAGTTAATCTTGGGCCATTCCTCTCTTTATGTAGAACACTTAAATTATGTTGATGACATGTATGTTGGTTTTCTAATAATTTGTATTTGTTGTTTTTGAAAGAAGGCATATGTTCCTTAAATCTAACTTAGTGTCCAAAATTAAAAATTGTGATATACCCTCTAATAGCAAACTGGTTACTTTTGACGTATCAGTTTATTTATATCCATACCAAATTGTTTTATTTAATAATTTCCAATGTTTCACCGAGTGCCAACAGCTTCATCCATTGAATTAAGAAAAATAATAACTTTTAAAACATCCATATGTTGAGATTCTACGCATTCTCTTAAATTTCTGTAAACTTACAAATCTGTATCTTATAGAAAGTATATAAATAAACGTCTTATAGATTTCCATAAAGCGGTAGTCTGTATAACTGTCTATAACTCGTTTAAATACCTCTTATGAAATCTATACCGTCAATGTTTTCCACACTGACATTATGGAATTATGGAATTTCCGGAGAATGCCCAAACCAACTCATTACAATATTCTTTAGTAAAAGAGGATATACGCCCACGAATAGCAAATTTCTGTGGTTAATACATCAAAGCGTTCATACGTAAAGAATCTTTATGTTTCTTATTAACCTATATTTAACGATTATATGTAATGAAATCTGGCATGTGTAGCGGATGCTTAGCTAGGAATGTGCGTGCTCTATTTCCTGCTCTTGTTTACACCGAGCAGGAATTCCACGCGAGCTTAAGTTACACATGGGAATATGCCACGTACACAGATTTGCACACACAAAAAACTCGTGAATTCTTCGCATTGTATGACGCAAATTAAAATATTATTTTAATTCGGACGTAGTGCTTGATATGTTAATAAAATTAATGGATTTAAATCCTGCAGTATATGACTAATATATTACAACTGCTGTATGAAACTTATTAATAAATATTTTATTATATCTGTGAATAGGTTGACGTATAAGGCCCTGGTGGCCCTTTGGAAATTTTGTTCTGGAAATTTAGCACCACTATTTTATACGGACTCCTCTTTCAGCATCTCTTTCACTCTTCCGCCCGATGCGAAATCCTCTCGATCATACGCTTTCTGCAAAACCGAAGGCTGGGAATGTTGACTCGGCGTGTTTGTTTCACAATAACACATGTTCTTACAGCCTCAAATAGCGCGAATCGTCAAGGCTTCACTGGGTGATTTTCGCTGGGATAATGTGGACCATCCACCGCACACCCCCGATCTGGTACCATCTGATGTTCATCTCTTACTTCATCTACGAATCTAACAGGGAGAAAATTTAAAGACGAAGATAAGGTAAAAGAGACGACAACCTTATTCGACACTAGCGTAAAAAATCTCGTGCTCTGTCTACAGAAGAAAAATGAAAATTACCAGGACTATGTAGAAAACTAGTTGAGATGTATAACTATTTTTGAAAATAATTTATTTATTCGTCACAACAGATTTTTTGATTTATGGTAACCTATATAGCTTTAATTTTTGGACGGCCCTCGTGTGTTGGAAAAGTTTTTATACCTAATAAATAACCACATATCTCCGTACTCTTGAATTCTTTCAGTGCCGCAATATCATTTTCATATTCTTTTATACCTTGCGTTCAATACAGTAAGTTATGTGTATAGTATGTCTCATAAAAATTGATAGGAAAATTATCAACACCCCTACAATAAGGGCAGAAACCCTTGAAGAATAAATATATGGTTATTACATTTCACACAAAATATGTACCCGCGAGTAGTTATTATGCCAGCTATGCCATAACCATGGAAACAGCTACTATATATTAAGAAAATTGTAATTGAAAGATGTCAGTGTCAAGTACAATTGACATAGTATGTTTATATTATGATTTTACTGTAGAATCCTTTGCTAAAAACTTTCTGTATGGAATTTGTAGAAAACACAGAGAACTAACGAAAAGATATGTACTGAAAATGAATAATCTTTTACAAAAAAAAAAAAAACTTTCTGTGTGGAATCTGTACAAAATACATGGAACTGACGGAAAGTAATGTGCTGGCCACATCAGATTTTTACGTCACCTTTAGGTAAGGAAGGTATTGTCTTTATTCAAAAAATTCAATGATGAGTTTTTAGTGAATAAACACATTTTAGGATCCATATAATACGATTTTACCATTTTTACGATGATGTCTGTATGTATGTATGTATGTATGTATGTATGTATGTACGAGGTGTGTTCAAAAACTATCGCGAATTTTGAATTTTCGCGGGTTACGTATATTCGAATTTCGATCTTTTTGTGGCTTTATGTTGGTACTCATGTCTCTCACTTATGTCGACAAGCTCGGCCATTTTGAATGTTCACTTACTTGTTGACAGCTGCTTTGCTTGCACGTGTTTTGGATCTGGATCGTCTTCGATTTTTACCTAATGTGCTTATTCGTTAAAAACTGACTATGAATTTTTTGACCAAGACAATATCTACGAGTAGAAATGAAATAACTTCTTTGATAAAAACATTTTATGACAATGACAAATTTTAAATGAATTATTTTTTTCTACGTTCCGTCGCCTTTAGATAAGAAAGATATTGTCTTGGTCAAAAAATTCATAGTCAGTTTTTAACGAATAAGCACATTAGGTAAAAATCGAAGACCCAAAACACGTGCAAGCAAAGCAGCTGTCAACAAGTAAGTGAACATTCAAAATGGCCGAGCTTGTCGACATAAGTGAGAGACATGAGTACCAACATAAAGCCACAAAAAGATCGAAATTCGAATATACGTAACCCGCGAAAATTCAAAATTCGCGATAGTTTTTGAACACACCTCGTATGTGTGTCTCTGTGTGTGTGCGTGTGTGTCTGTGTGTGTGTTTGTGTTTGTGTGTGTCTACGTGTGTGACGATTGCATAACTTCAATACCACGATTCCAAAAATTCCAGAAGAAGAGGTGATTAGATTTTGGTTATAATTGGTCAAGCGGAAGTACCCTCATTCGAACATTTTAACAGTTTTCTTGAAAAAACGAAGTTAAATATCATTTATTGACATTTAGCGTTATTGTAATTTAAAGAATATATTATTCTCTATACGATTTGATTGCATTTTAAACTTCTAATTCAATAGATATAGAGTTAAAGAATTATAAAGATATTGAATTTCATAAATCAGCCAGCTATGCTATCCATGAAAACTGCTAATATATTCAGACAATTCAAATTGACAGATGTCAGTTTCAATGAAAAGTAAATTAATGTGAGATGAGGATGTTGAAGTAGATGTTGAGGAAGACACGGAAAGATACAATAAGGAATGAAAGAATAATGGAAATAACTCTAGTGTAAGAAGTTTGTAGAAAGATACAAGAGAGACGATTACATGTCATGAGGAGAGATGAGATGGAAGGACTGTATTGCGGAAGAGAAAAGGAACTGAATAAGAACGAAACGCAAAACAGAAATGAGTGGAAGAAGAAAGTAAAAAATAACGACCCCTAACAAATGGTAAAAGCTAATGAAGAAGATGTCAGTGTCAAATGTAATTTGCATAGTTTGTTTATGAAATAATTTGACTGGAAATTTAGAATCTACGTATTGAATTTATACATAATACACAGAATTGACGGAAGGTATTGTGCTGGCCACATGAGATTTTTTATTTATATATATATGTTAGCTCTCCAGGCCATGCAGGCCCTTGGCTTGATGAACGATTCTTCTCCATATGGTTTTGTCCATTGCTTTCCTTTCCCAATTTTGTACTCCCATCTGCTCCATGTCTTTCCTAACTGCCGTGTGCCATTTGCTTTTTGGTCGACCCCGTCTTCTCCTACCCTGCGTTCCACCTTTCAAAACTGTTCGTACTGTCCTACTGTCCGGCAACCGCACTATATGCCCCAACCACCTTAGTCTCTGGGCCTTTATGATACCCGTTATGCCCGGTTCACCATATAAGTCCATTATTTCGTTGTTTGTTCTGCGCACTATTATGCTTCCTTCGTTTTTACCTCCGAATATTTTTCTTAAGACTCTTCTCTCCCATACTTCCATTTTACACTGATCCCTCTTGTTTAATGCCCAACTTTCGCATCCGTAGAGAATTGTTGGCCTTATTACTGTCTTGTATATTTTTATTTTAGCTCCTCTCGATATTTTCTTGGATTTAAGTATACCATATAATGACCCTATACATCTACTTCCTTTTGCTAATCTAGCATTGATTTCCGTTTCCTCGTCATTATTATTCGTAAGGTTGACTCCTAAGTAAGTAAATCTACTTACTTCTTCAAAACTGTACGCGTTTGTTTATGAAATAATTTGACTGGAAATTTAGAATCTACGTATTGAATTTATACATAATACACAGAATTGACGGAAGGTATTGTGCTGGCCACATGAGATTTTTTATTTATATTGATATAAATCTATAATATTTGACAAACTTGATGTAAACATTTCATAAATACTTTTTAAACTTGTGTCCAATCCTGGATTTTGTAAAAGACTAAGGATATAGTTCCAGCGTTTAAGAATAAACTGTGACGTAACATCTGTATTCCTTTTGAAGAATCCGGATTTTTCAAACCGAAAGACAAACATCCGCACGTCCGTACGAAGGTGGAGCTTTTTATCGTGTAAATGTGTATTTGCTTTACGCGAATTTGGGAACTGTGGAGATAATGAAAAACTAATACACCACAATGGACTTATGGAAAAAGTGGATATTATTTTATGGAAATTTATTTTTTATTGCCCTTTTTTTTTTTTATTTTTAAAAGATTATACTGTACATATCATATCACCCTTATAAAATGAAATAACAAACAATGTTCCTAACTACTTAAGTTGTGTTAATGTACAAATGGAAAACATTTACGGCCGATATAAGTCAATTCATTTTTCTGACAAATATCTTTCGTTGCTGACGTTTGATTGTAGGCAATTTGCTAAAAATAAATTCCCATTCGTGCCTGAAGAAATTATCCTCAATTACAGCCAATAAGAAAGAAGGAAACATGCCTAAGGACTACTCATTCTTGGTATAATCTCCCTCATTGGCTAACGTTAACGTTTCGTGTGTTGCGTGATGTGTTTAAATGTGAATTTGTACTTTGTAGCAATCCGTATATTGGCTTGGCTGAAAGTTAATGTGTATGTAGGTGAAAGATTATGTCCCTTCGGGATGGAAGAAGTTTGTTACGAACTAAATACAAAGGTCTTTAATTTGAAGTGGGAAGAAATAGATCAACAGCAGAACTTATTAAAAGTTTTTCGTTTAATTCTTTTCGATATCTTGATGGGGTTTACGTTTATATTGATATTATTTCGACAACACTAAGTATGGTGACTGTTACTTAACGCAAAAGTCTTATTGTGGCTAGCGCAGGAGTTATTAAACTTAAATTAAAATTAAATTTCCCAGAAGACTGCGTACCCTTTTATAAAAATCTGATGTGGCCAGCACATAACCTCTCGCCGTATATTTTACCTGGCTGTATGCATAAAGCAAAGAATATTTTTATAAATACAAATAATATATTCATATAAATCTATGACGTATAAACTTCTTTATTATTCAATAATAGCATGTCTCAACATGAAGATATTTTACCATAAATTATGTTACAATAAATTACAAAGTAGAGTTTACCATATATAAATATTAGGCTGGTAACTGCAATTTTCAATTCGAACAACGTTGTTTACTTTCTCTTCATATTCTTCTAGTAAAAACATTAATTTTGGGCGGTCTAAAATGTATATATGGATTGTGCATCTATTCTTACATATCTTCTTTTACATTTTATTTTTTCATACATGTTATATCTAAATAACCTTAATTCCCTTTAATAAAGTGACGGATAGATTGCACTCCGATTATTCTTATATCGATGTGTAATTTTGTCAATATTTGCAACTTACTTGAGAAGAATTTGATAGCTTTTTCGCAATTCAAAGTTACTCTAGTCTATAGTACTGGTGTACATTGTCCCATAATGTTTGAAACAAATTTAAGTCCTTCAACCTAGACTTGTCATCTCCATAATAGTCACAGATCAAGAACTAAGGGATTCTCCAAGTACATTTTTCTTTCATTACTCATTATTTCTGACACTGACATTTATCTGTCAGTTACAAATAATTTAAATTATCAACTATTTTTCATGGCATTCTTTCGGCTGTCAAATTTATTACAACAGATTATTTTATATATTATACTTCTTTTATCTCTAAATCTATGGAATATATAATAAAATATTTAAATGTATCAGATAGAGAATTTAATTTTCTTTAATATTACCACGAAAAATTTTCAAACAATAATATTTACAAGATTTTTTTTCAAGAATCTTCTACTTCCGGTTGTCCAATTATTACCAAAACCTTTTCAGATCTTCCCATGAATGTCCGATTGGGAAATACGTTGTTAAACAAATTTTAAGTCTTATAGTTTTTGAGTAACCGTCCTTCCAACATCCCACACACACACATCCACACACACACACACACACACACACACACACACACACACACACACACACACACACACACACACACACACACACAGACATCATCGTAAAAATGTTAAAATCGGATTGTAGGGACCTTAAAACGTGCTTATTCAATAAAATCTGGATATGCGATTTTTAGCATGAATGCAATACCTCTCTTAGCGAGAGGTAAAAAACTGATGTGGCCAACACAATACCCCCGTTTAATTTAACTTTTATTCATGTAAATACTTAAAATTAAATTAAATTTCGATTCCGACCGACGCCAAATATTTAAATTTTGAATGGCACAAAAATGACACCAGTGTTCATTACTCTACGTATAGATATTACTAGAATTTTTGGTGTAGAGTGTAGGTATACAAGAAATGTTAAATACAATAGGGCGCGAGCAGTCATGTGACTTTGTTGGCCTTGGCAATCAGATATGGGGGCCCGTGTCAGAATGATAGCTAGTAATTATATACATAGATGTCAAATATTATAATTTTTCTTTTTAAATTTCGTGACTTTCCAATTCCATGTGGTTTTATTTTCCTCAAGTAAATTCCACACTCCTGGTAACAAATTAACTACTTGAATTTAGAAAATCTTGAAATTTTTAATTAAAAATTCTGACATTTGACATCTATGTACATAATTACTAATTGTCATTCTGACACGGGCTTGCATATCTTCTTGTCAAGGCCAACAATGTCACATGACTGCTCGCGCCCTATACTTATGTAACCAAAAATGTGTTCGTGTATTTTGTCCTTCAAGTAAATACGCTGCATGCGGAACCTCGCATCGAAGCATTCCAGAAAATATCATCTAAATAGATTACTCGTAACTTGAAGATAAAGTCACTGTCCTTCAAAAATAAATAAATTTCGTGACGAAGTTCGATAAGAGCTAATATCTTGCCTCTTGACAACCAGGGCACTTCACAGTGCAAATGAAACATCCTATCCATGTTTCGACGCACTTGCCAGCCAGCCAGTCTCCATAAAGTAAACCCCCTACGAACAAATGACGTATCCTTATGGGTACGCGTACTTTGAGAAACCCTGGTCTACCAAAACCACTGTATCTCTTACATGACAAATTGTTGGTCGCTCCGAATCTGTATTCCAATTTAACAACTCTTCCAAGTCTGGAAAGCAATAAAATCTGAACATATTAATTATTCCTCCATCTGTTCCTGTTCCTGTGTGAGATTTGGTTTCGTCAGCTTGTAGACCGACGGATAATTTATGCCCTTAGATAAATCTTCTGGAATTGAACGGTTAAGTGGTTGCTTTCCACTCCAACTTTGTTTCAATTTCTTCCATTCACAGTCCGACTCAAATTAGTTCTGTACAGGCAGATGCGCCCTGGACAACAGGGAGAATGGAACATTGCAGTGTAGAATTCCAAAAGATTTAAGGAGGATAGATTGGAAAGAAATTTAAAAATATATTAGTCTTGTATTTTCATCTCTGGATAAACAGTAGTAGCTAGGTACTTCTGCTCCAGAGAAAAAAAATATGTTGTGGCCAACACAATACCTCTCGCCATTTGCATTGTTGGTAAGTATTGTATTTAACATTTCTCGTACACTCAAAAAGTTATAATTACATCTATTCTTCATATAGTTTGGTTCACGAAAGATGACAATTCAAGGTCTTTTATTAACCGTATGGTATAATATTACTAGCAGATAACTTCACTGCATTTCGTATACATAGACGTGCAACATGAAATATTTATGGATACATTTTAACTGAAAAAAATAAATGTAATATATTTGAAAATTATGTTTCTTTTAAAATAATGCTTTTCTCAAAGATTTATGCTCCAAAATCCAAATCCAAATCCAAAAGCATATGATTTGACAAAAACTATGGAATAATAATTTGATTTAAATGTCAACGTCACTGGGTAACTATTAGGACAGAGGGCAGTGCCGTAGATAATTAGATATCTGTAATTCTACGACTTACGTATTGTAATGTGTTAGAAAGCAATGTCATCATTTACGTATATCTGTCACACAACATAAACTATATAGACATACGTCAAATAATCTTTCTAACATGAAATGTTGCTAAGTTACTACTGTATAAAGTGCTGTGTATTTTTTCTTTCGTGAACCAAAGTATACTTAGTTTTAAATTCATTCTATGAGCGTTTTCTCCAACTTTTCTAAATGTTCGAGGTTTTTCAAAATCATTATTGAGATTGGCGGTATTTCTGAAGGGTATATGTAAATACATGTATAATTTTAAATATTTAATTATTTCATTATTAAATCTTGTTTCCCAGAAAAAGCTTCGGTAATGTCTTTCGACTTTTGACATTGACATTTATCTGTCATTTACAAGTATTTTAGATATATCCGTAATTTCTCAACAGGTTACTATGAAGTTGTTTGGACTGCGACATTTCTTACGACAGATTATTTTATATTTCAAAATCTATAAAAGATATATTTTTTTAAATGTATCGGATAAATTTTTTATGTTCCTTAATATTTGTAATAATACACACACACACACACACTAATGTATCCTAAGGGCCACATAAAAATTACCAAATTTAGGCAATGAGTGAATTTTGCGAACGTAGTTTGTCGAGGTCGCTGTAATACAAGGGTGGTATTTTCTTTTAGGCGCCAGTCTCTCTCGTACAAAACCCACAGACGGCTGAAAGACACTGACATTTATCGATCAATTACAAACATTTTAAATTTTCAATTGGTTTCCATGGTATTATTTGGGCTGTGAGATTTATTACAACAAATTATTTTATATATTATATTCTTTTATCTTTAAATCAATAAAAGATATAATAAAATATTTAAATGTATCAGATAGAGAATTTAATCTTCTTTAATATTTGCAAGAACAAAAATTTTCAAAAAATAATATTTAGAAGATTTTTTTTAAAGAATCTGCTACTTCCGGTTATCCAATTACTACCAAAACCTTTTCAACTCTTCCCATTAATGTCCGATTGAGAAATACGAGTCCGCATGCATTATCTCCCCGGAAATAGTCCGGCCGCCGGAAGTGCCACGTGTGAAGATCCTGTATTAGGGGGTACACATCCATGCGGGGGGAATTTCAAATTATAGTCCTCACCAAAACAACAGGAAAACATATACAGTAAATTATGTCCGATCAAGGTCATCTACGAATTGTATGAATTAAGATATTAGCTCCGCTCATTCTGTAAAATTTAGTAGTATTGTTTACTTAGTTTTTATTATTATAAAAGCCTTTTCAACTCTTCCCATTAATGTCAGATTGACAAATACGTAGTTAAACAGATATTAAGTATTATAGTTTTTTGAGAAATCGTTCTTACAACATTCACACACACCTTAAATTTGGATTTTTCAAAAAATCTGGATATGCGATTTTTAGCATGAACCCAATACTTCTTTTAACAAGAGGAAAAATGTGTTATTTCAGTTATAATTTTTGTGCCTTGGTCGTGAAAAATATTATTTAACAATTTTTATGATGTTAACGTTTACAGTTCGTCGGTTTAAAAAAGAATGAATCCATCTTTGGTGGTTGTGCGCGCATGAAAGAAACGGAGTATAATGTTAGGTAAATTTATAGCCACTTGCAGTGAAGCTCTCCAAGCTCTCGCCGCGCTTTAAGCTCGCGTTGAAAGCCAGTGGTGCAAGCAGAAAAAGCGCTAATGAAACTGTCTCGCCGCAGCGTCATATCAAATGAAAATAACGCGATTTGTAACACTATTTATGAAGAGAGATAGAATTTAATTCTCGCCAAGGCTTACGCAAATAAAGATGAATGTTGCTTTCTACTATTCTAAAAGGATGGATTACTATATCTTCAAAATACAGTAGTGGTCGTTGAGAATACATCACGAAGAAATATTAGGAATAAATAAGTGAGATTCAACATAGAAGTTGCTTATTATTTCTAGTGTAAACGATTAAAATTTCACAAGAGAAAATTAATAAGAATTATGTCCTCCGCGCACATTAATTACCGCTTCTATGAGCCCCGTCCCACCTTACCTGCCCCAGCCGCTTTAATTTCATTTTATTTAGTTAATTTATGATACAAGAAATAACTAACATAAAATATCGCCAATTTTTATTTATATTACGAACATTTTGTCGTTCTAATAACACATAGCACGATATGTTTTCTAAAATATTTTATTGTTTCAATGATAAATTAAATAATACTTAGTCTTACCAACTCAAGAAAAATTGGAAAAATTTAATGAATTTAAGGAACAAGGATGTTAGGTTTTATTAAATAAAATGTAAAAGAATTACAATAGTAACAGACAGTACAAAAAATGGTTGATACCACAAGCCTTGTTTTGAAAATGCCAAATTTAACTATTCACCCTTATGTTTAAAGAATGTTTTTTTTCAAAATATTTATTTGAATACAAATTATGCTTTGCATTAAAATATTTTTTATAAAAAATCGTTATTTAAACACGAGGGTGAAATTAAATATTGGTATTTGGCATTTTAAAAACAGCGTTTTCCAAACAAGGCTTGTGGAAACCATCCATTTTCACCTCTGTGTGTATGGGTATTTAGTGTGTGTGTGTACGGATGTTGAAAGTATGATACGTAATTAACAAATTGTCATAATTTATCTCTCTCATTTGCAAAGACTACAAGCGTGTGCAATAAGGATGGATATAACACGCTTGTCTTTTAAACATTAAGACACTCCATTTTAAAACAATGCTTGTTGTTGACAATACTAGTTTTGAATTTTGAATGCGTTTATTGTAACATATTTTTACCTTTTGCTAGGAGAGGTATTGGATTCATGCTAAAAATTGCATACACAGATTTTAATGATTAAGCCCGTTTTAAGGTCCCTACAATCCGATTTTAATATTTTTACGATGATGTCTGTGTGTGTGTGTGTGTGTGTGTGTGTGTGTGCGTCCATGTGTGTGTGGATGTACGTCTTGTGGCCGTGTGCCTGAGTGTCTGGTCGCGAATCTGGGCCCCGGACGTCTGGTAAGCGCCCGCAAAGTACAAATATTTCATCATTACCAATATCTGTATACAAAACAGATTGCCACACCCAGTAACGGGTAATATGCCGTGATGATATATATATATATATATTTAAATAATCTATTGTAATAAATCTCACAATGCAAATAATGTCATGGGAACCAGCTGAAATCCGTATTATAAAAGTTTGTATATGAATCAATCATTTTGAAAAGGAGTCATCTCCATTTTTTTACAAGTTGACTTTTAGGTGGATTCGCATTAATAATGCGGAGCAGACATCCTTTTCCACTCTATAAAAATATGGTGGAGGAGCCGAATACATTTCTATTTCTATATAAGTATCATATACATTTCTCCGTAATGCGGAAATAATTCTAACTACTCGAATAATAAAACGGGGCAGCTAACTTTTATCCCTCTGGGCAGGTAACTAAACGTAGTAAAGTTAGTAATTAAAATTCCATTTGACTGTTGGAAAAAACTCTATACGAAGCAAATGGGAATATAATAGAATATAGAGATGTACCGGTCACTACGTGGACAACGCCTAATTACAAAACTTTCAGGAAGTAGCTACTGAAAACTAAATGCACACATCACAGGGTTAAACTAAAATTATAAACATTTCGAAACGAGTATAAGTTTTTTCTTATGTAGAAATTCGTGAAATGATTCTCTCCTTATCAGTTTTCAGATGAAAAGTGTGAAAAGTGAAAGAAATGTGGTGTGTGTACAGATAAGGACTTTTTGTCAAACAACGTGTGATGTGTGCGCTTATCAGTTGAATTCGAGCCTAATGCTTTCATCATACGCAGGAAATTCGTATCACTTTCGTATCAGTAAAATTCAAAATGATATTGCGAAAATTATATGCCTACAACAGGATATTTCTGAAAATACACTAGTGCTCGTTGAAAATGTAACACTAAAAATCTGGCGTGGCCAGCACAATACCTCTCGTCACTTCCGTTTTTGGTTACATAAGTATAGGGCGCGAGCAGTCATGTGATATTGTTGGCCTGACAACCAGATCTGGGGGCCCGTGTCAGAATGACAATTAGTAATTAAAAATTTCAAGATTTTCTATATTTACGTAGTTAATTTGTCACCAGGAGTGTGGAATTTACTTGTTCAGGAAAATAAACCACATGGAATTGAGCTCCCATATCTGCTTGCCAAGGCCAACAAAGTGACATGACTGCTCGCGTCCTATTGTCTTTAACATTTCTTGTATACCTACACTCAACACCAAAAATTCTACTTTATATTTAGATTTTTTAATTTTAAATTCATTCTATGAAGAATTTTAATTATTTAACTATTAATACAATAAGATATAATATAATGTATGTACTTGTATGTCTCTGGATTTTTGACACTGACATTTATCTGTCAGTTACAAACATTTTTTATTTTTCAATATCCGTGACATTATTTGGGTTGTGAGATTTATTACAACAATTATTATATACCTTATATTACTTTATCTCTAAATCTATAAAAGATATAATAAAATATACTAGCAAGAAATTTTGAAAAAATAATATATAGAAGAATTTTTTTAGGAATCTGCTACTTCCGGTTGTCTAATTATTACCAAATCCTTTTCAACTCTTCCCATTAATATCCGATCGAGAAATACGTAGTTCCAACATCCTCACACACATACACACACACACACACACACACACACACACACATCGTAAAAAAATTGAAATCGGATTTTAATCATTAAAATCTGGATATGCGATTTTTAGAATGAATCCAATACCTTTCTTAGCGAGAGTTAAAAACTATCGAAAAAGGCCAGAATAATGGTCTTGATGCTGAAAAAATATTCCTAGTAGGTGTCAGCATAGATTATAGAGCCAATTGAACTAAAAAGAATAATTATTACGCGAAGAATGCGTTATCAAAGCATATTTATCTTCTTTATATAGTGTCCGTTCCTCTTAAGCTCTCAGTATCAAATATCTTGCCCTGCAAAAATTTAATTAAACTAAGTCAGCACCGCTTGTTGTGTATGTTTATCAGTAATTTTAATTTAGCAAAGTGGGCTGTGTGTAGTACACAAAACAACATATTTACTTAGCCTTGGTCGGGCTATTATTTTAAATAGAATCCACCTTGTAAATGGGTGTTGTGTGAAACGCGAGTCCGCATGCATTATCTCCCCGGAAATAGTCCGGCCGCCGGAAGTGCCACGTGTGAAGATCCTGTATTAGGAGGGTTCACAGCCATGAGGGAGGAATTTCAAATCGCGTGCCCGCTTGCACGCCAATGGAAATAACCTGAATTTATGATCTAGTAATCATTTCTTTTGTCCGAACCAAAAAAGGATTTTTGAACTTTTGTTTAACATACAAATAATCTATACTCTCAAATATTTTGCTGTTTGAAAAAAATTAAATTGTATTTGCGATAGAAAAATGGTGGAGGAGCCAACAATGTATCTTTTCTGTTTAGCTCTTTATAAGCTGTTTCTCCATTGGCTACTGTATCACATACGCGTGTGTTTGGACCAGTTAGCGCACACTTTTGACTCTGGAGAGTGTTTATAAAGCAATGAATCAACGCCATCTCTCCGCGGAGCCTATAAACTCCAGATACCTCCCTGAAGAATCGTAAACACACAGACATACACACACGACAGCTTAAATCGAATTATTGTCACTGTAGGATTATAGCAGTGTCATATTAAAGTTTAACTTAATTTAACGTAATAAAATTGGAATGAATCTTTTATAAAATAAGATATAAATTTAGAATTTTATGAAGGATAAAGAATTTTATAGTTATAGTTGGAAGACAATACATAAAAATGGAGCTATATAAAATTTATTTTCCAAAAATACTCAACGATTTAAACGAACTATTAAAGTATTATAAATATATTTATTTGAAATGGTACAAGCTTCATAAGTAGAATGTTGTTAAGAGAGTGGGAGTGAGTCAGTTGAGATGGTTTGGTCATGTGGAAAGAATGGCGAGTGAACGGTTTGTAAAGCGTATAAAAGGTGTTCATTTTAAATGGGTCACCATTGCTATCTGGAGAACTATAAGAACTACAAAGAAAGTTAAATGGGCAAACAATTTCTATTTTACAAGACTCTCGCTAAGAGAGGTATTGAATTCATGCTAAAAATCGCATATCCAGATTTTATTGAATAAGCACGTTTTAAGGTCCCTACATTTCGATTTTAATATTTTTACGATGATGTGCGTGTGTGTGTGTGTGTGCCAGGATGTATGTGTATGTGTGTATGTATGTGGGGAGGTTAGAAGGACGATTTCTCAAAAACTATAATACCTACTTAATATCTGTTTAACTATGTTTTTCTCTCAATCGGACATTACTGGGAAGAGCTGAAAATATTTTGATAATAATTGGACAAGCGGAAGTAGCAGATTCTTAAAAAAATCTAAATATTATTTTTAAAAATTTTGTTCTTGCTAGTATTAAAGAAAAATAAATTCTCTATCTGATACATATAAATATTTTATTATATCATTTATAGATTTAGAGATAAAAAAATATAAGGTATATAATAATCTGCTGTAATAAATCTCACTGCCCAAATAAAGTCATGGAAGCCAATTGAAAAATTAAAATGTTTGTAAATGACAGATAAATGTCAGTATCAAAAATCCAGAGACATTCTGGGAAGTACATATATTATATTATTTATTATTGTATTAATAGTTAAATATTTAAAATTATAGTATATTACATATACTCTTCAAAAATACTGTCAATCCCAACAATGAATTGGAAACATTTCGAAAAATTAGAAGAATAGGACAAAAATTCTACATAGAATGAATTTAAAAATAAAATAAATAAATAAATAAATATTTCATCACGGCATATTACCCATTGCTGGGTGTGCCAATCTACTTTGTATGCAGATATCGGTAATGATGGAATATTTGTACCGTGTCGGCGCTTACCAGGCGTCACCTCACGGGCACTCATGGCTGGTATGGAGAGTGCACCACAGGGGTCAATTTTGTGCCATTAAAATTCGATGTAATTTTTTGGTGTCGGTCGGGATCGAACCCGGGTCCCCAGATTCGCGACCAGACACTCAAGCACACTGCCACGAGACTCCATAAAAAATAAAAAATCTAAATATATAAGGAATAGATATAAATAGAATTTATAGTGTAGAATGTAGGTATACAAGAAATGTTAAATACAATAGGGCGCGAGCAGTCATGTGACTTTCTTCACATAGACAAGCAGACATGACTTAAATGTCGAAAAAACATTTAAAAGTATTTTTCGAAGAAAAACTATTTTGAGCTTCCAGTAAAGTGCCATTTCCGGTTATCTGATTTACATCAAAATCTAATGACTTCTTTTCATATAAGACTAAAATAGAAATACAAGATTTTCTAAACGATAGTATTTGATTTAGAGCGTGCAAATGTCAAAAATGGATTGTAGGGGCCTTAAAACGTGGTTATTTACCAAAATCTCGATATGCAATTTTTGGCACGATCCCTATACCTCCCTTACCAAGGGTAGCGGGAGGTAAAAAATAAGTTGCAACCATCATTTTGTTTCGTGCAACGTACGTCTAAAAAATAGTGTCATACGCTCTGTTGCTCCATATAAAAAGCTCCATAATTAATTTGCCAAGTACTCTGTTTAAAAATATAAAAAAATACTCACGCTTCTGTTCCAATAAAACACAAAAGACTTCTTTGTATGTACTTCTGCAACAAAAGAAACATATTTAGTTAACAATACAGTAAAATTCTGCACTTAAAACACTTATAATTAAGAGGTACAATTATAAATAATTATTAAAATTATAGGGAGATAAAGACAACAGTATACAGCTTATATTCAACAAAGAGAAATAGAATAAAACAATCTTTAAAGAGGGTACTGTAACTGTATATACCTTTTACGTGTTAAAGAGAGAGGGTAAAAAACTCCCTCAACCATCTACGTATGTGTGTTAAACAAAGACACTTAAATCCTCATATCCACCTAGTGTGTTAGAGAAAGATAGCTTGCTTCCCACAATGGGAAATAAGCCTTTGGCGGTAGGGCGGTTCTTTTAAACTGTTGATTGCGTTTTTAATGCCTTTGTGTTTGTTAATTGTATGCGACAATCCCTAGTCCAGTGTTTTTTTTTCTCGATTAAACACCGAAGGCTACCACACCGCGACCAAGTTTTGTTTTTACAGGACGCGGGCTAGGCTTGGCTTACCGATCGTGATTTAGATTATCGATTTTCAAAGCACTACAAAGCTTCCTAACTAAAGAGAGGATAACAAGTTCACCGCAACGACAAATAGATGAAAATATAGATGGATTGTTCAATTATATCCAGCGATAAAAATAAAAGCGTAATATTATTTACTTCATTGGAATTTTTACCTCTCGCTAAGAGAGGTATTGGATTCATGCTAAACATCACATATCCAGATTTCAATGAATAAGTACGTTTTAAGGTCCCTACAATCCGATTTTAACATTTTTACGATGATTTCTGTGTGTGTGCGTGTGTGGATGTAAGTGTGTGTGTGTGTATGTGTGTATGTGTGTGGGTTGTTGGAAGGACTATTATTCAAAAACTATAATACCTACTTAATATCTGTTTAACTATGCTTTTCTCTCAATCGGACATTACTGGGAAGAGCTGAAAAGATTTTGATAATAATTGGACAAGCGGAAATAGCAGATTCTTAAAAAAATCTTCTAAATACTATTTTTTGAATTTTTACCTCTCGGTATTGCATTCATGCTAAAAATCGCATATCTAGATTTTATTGAATAAACACGTTTTAAGGTCTCTACAATCCGATTTTAACATTTTTACGATGATGTCTGTGTATGAGTGGATGTGTGTGTGTGTGTGTGTGTGTGTGTGTGTGTGTGTGTGTCTGTGTGTGTGGGATGTTGGAAGGACGGTTACTCAAAAACTATAAGACTTTTTTAACTACGTATTTCCCAATCGGACATTCATGGGAAGATCTAAAAAGGTTTTGGTAACAATTGGACAACCGGAAGTAGAAGATTCTTGAAAAAAAATCTTCTAAATATTATTTTTTGAAAATTTTTCTTGATAATATTAAAGAAAAATAAATTCTCTTTCTGATACATTTAAATATTTTTATATATATTCTATAGATTTAGAGATAAAAGGAATATAATATATAAAATAATCTGTTGTAATTAATTTTACAACCGAAAGGATGCCGTGGAAAATAGTTGAAAATTTAAATTATTTGTAACTGACAGATAAATGTCAGTGTGAGAAATAATGAGTAATGAAAGAAAAATGTACTTGGAGAATCCCTTAATCTTGATCTGTGACTATTATGAAGATGACAAGTCTAGGTTGAAGGACTTAAATTTGTTTCAAACATTATGGGACAATGTACACCAGCACTGTAGACTAGAGTAACTTTGAATTGTGAAAAAGCTATCAAATTCTTCTCAAGTAAGTTGTAAATATTGACAAAATTACACATCGATATAAGAATAATCGGAGTGCAATTTATCCATCACTTTATTAAAGGGAATTAGTGTTGTTTAGATATAACATGTATGAAAAAATAAAATGTAAAAGAAGATATGTAAGAATAGATGCACAATCAAGATATATACATTTTAGACCGCCCAAAATTAATGTTATTACTAGAAGAATATGAAGAGAAAGTAAACAAGGTTGTTCGAATTGAAAATTGCTGTTACCAGCCTAATATTTATATATGGTAAACTCTACTTTGTAATTTATTGTAACATAATTTATGGTAAAATATCTTTATGTTGAGACATGCTATTATTGAATAATAAAGAAGTTTATACGTCATAGATTTATATGAATATATTATTTGTATTTATAAAAATATTCTTTGCTTTATGCATACAGCCAGGTAAAATATATGGCGAGAGGTTATGTGCTGGCCACATCAGATTTTTTTCTTGGAAATATTAAATAAAATTAAATTCTCAATCTGACAGTAAAGTGTCATTTTCCATATAAGAGCAAGGTAGAAATACAAGGTTTCAAAATTTTCTGAACGATAGTATTTGAGTTAGAGCGTAAAGAGGATCCACACACACATACACACACACACACACACACACACACACACACACACACACACACACACACACACACACACACACACACACAGAGAGACATCATCGTGAAAATGTTAAAATTGGATTGTAGGGACCTTAAAACGTGGTCATTTACCAAAATCTCGATATGCAATTTTTAGACGATCCCTATACATTCAATAAAAAGGGTAGCGAAAGGTAAAAACATTGGAGAAATATTCGTCGCAAAATGGTGGCAGCGCATCTGTAGAAGTATAGATTTTATTTTAAATTATTATCAGTCTACGTGTGTTGCATTATTGTTTCATTATCAAAGTTTCCTTTTTATTGGGGTAATAAAGCATGTTTGGGCCCCTTCAACAAAACTATACCACATCCAATCTGAAGTTTTCTTTTCTTATGTTTTTATCATCTCATGTTGTAAAGTTCTCTTGGTAATCGCAAGCGTAAAATTGTCAAGTTTAATAATAAAAATTAGCCCGGACAAGCTTGGGGGTTGCAATTAAGCCGAGACAAAAGAAGAAACAATAAAGTAAAAACAAAGTCGCTAATTAAGAGATAAAGAGGCGGTGAGCCAGTGGCGTACAACTGGGGAAGTTTTAAGTAAGACTAATTCCCGTTCAGAAAGGAAACAGCACGAGGCATAAGTTGAGAACAAGTGAAGTGCGCAGCAATGGCAACTTGGATGTTGGATGGAGATTAAAACGCTTCGGTGCACAAACTGGCCACCAAACCGGAATTTAAGCCTACATTAACCCTTTCCATAACAGCCTTAACACCTTTAGTCAAAAAATTCTATGGTGAGATTTTTATGAATAAGTACGTTTTGGAGTCGCTAGAATACGAATTTACCATTTTTACGATGATGTTTGTGTGAGAATATAGCACTTTAACCATGTAAAATCAGACTTTCGTAACCTGCCTCCCTAATTAATTTAGGTAGAAAAGCTTCAAATAAAAGTTATAGGGCGTAAAATTCTGCATCTAAATTAATGAACAAAATTAATTATGTATGCCTTGTAACGGCAGAAATTAGGTATGAAAATGTCGAAAATCTCCCAAAAATAGCAATAACCATTTAGTAAAAAATGAATTTACTTGAATATCTTAATTACAAACTGTAGTTAAATATCAAGGACTCTTTTTAAGTGATTATATATTTATTTAGTTGGATCATGTATTACTGTTATATTATATATATATATATATATATATATATATATATATATATATATATATATATATATTTACATCTTACTATCATCCGAGCGTCTTTCCGAAAACCGGTTGTCGAGCGTCCGATTATTTTAAATGTTGTATAAAGTATTTTAATAGATGTTCGTACAAGTATATTCCAGAATTAACTTATAATAATTGATATTTTTATTACTAATAGCTTTTAATAAAATAAATTTCAATTTAATCATCATTGAAGCGTCCTTCTACATAGGTATCATTAGAGCGTCCGAAATATACAAATATATTTCATTTTGTCGCTTATACAGCGTCCGCTATATACATCTCTATATAATTAATAGATATTAAAGCGTCCAGCAATGTTGCCACAGATACTTCACGTACTTATGATTTCACTTCATTATTTGGTCTCGAATCAGAGCTACCTTGATTTATTCGTGCTGCTAAATGTCTTACGATTAAATAATTACCGTTTACCAATTATCAAAATTAACATAAATGATTGTACAGGGTGCTTCCGAAGTAGCCCAATTTAAAATATTAATTTAGAACCTCAAAACAAAATACTTCCAAAAGCTTTGTTTAAATGATACGGACTTTTTACACAGGAATTAATGAAGACATTGTTTATTTTTAAGTTTAAAAAATCGATTTCTGTTTTTATTTATAAATACTCCGATCAAGAAACAAGAAAATTAAAGGAAAATTTTCTTGTTTTGAGGTCCTAAACTCTTATTTTCAGTTCGGGAGCATCCTGATTAATAAAATGGTCGGTAATCTTATGCTCAACAAATTCAAATCATCATAGTTTAGGTTCTCAATAGTTTTAAAAGCATATAAGCTATTAAGAAAAAAAAACTACTAGCAATAATTATTGTAATTATACAAGGTTTTTCATATCTCCTCGGTAATGAGAAATTTGAATCAATTTAAAAAAATATTTGAGATTGGTTTACAGTTTACAGGAATACATTTATACAAAAAGGTTTATAAGAATAAATTGAGTACCAATTTCAAAACGATTTTAATCTAAAATTAGTTACCAAGGAATAAAACTAAGATATTTTATATGTAAAAATAACGAATAACTATATACATCAAATTGTAAGCGGACAACAAATTTCTAACACGTCCCGCATATCTTCATTTAAAAATTACTGCATTTTCACATAAAATTTGTAACAATTGAACTCCTGTCAAACTTAAGATTCTTCAAAATCAATAATTTTTTAATTTCTCTGTTAATTTTCATGTTAATGTACATATGTTTTATACCATTTGAAACAGAAAAAAAATCTCTATTCAACAGTAATAAATACAACTTTGTGCTCTGCATGAAAATTGAAAGTTAGTATAAATTTCTCGAAAACTGTACGAGCTATGAAAATTTTGAAGACGGTTGTGAATTCTTCATAAAAAAGTGCAAATTAAAAACTTGTATAAATTCGCAAAAAAAAGTTATAAGCCAAAAACGAAATTGGCAAAATTTACATTTTCGCTTCTATCTAGGTACCTGTGCATTTTAATGGAAAAACAAAAACACATCTAAGATGGTTATGAGGCAACTTTTCCCTAATTTAACCGACTTCTCGAGATCCCAATAGTGCGTATCGAAAAACGGACATCTGTATATTTATTAAAATAAATTGTTAATATTGTACGTTGAATACTAATATCAGAGGGACTTATTGGTTGATAATCGGGATCTTTCACGGAATCATCCTGATCATTATGAATAAAGTCAACGTCCTAAAATAAACGTTATAGGTTTTTACAATGGTTTTATTGGGTATGGTTCTGTAATATTGTAAGTCGAACACTAACATCAAACAGACTTGGTTGATAACTGGGATCTATCATGGAATCATTCTGATTATTCTGACTAAAGTCAACGTTTTTAAATAAACATTATAGGTTTTTACAATGTCTTAATTGGGTATAGTTCTGTAATATTATGATTGTATACTAACATCTGGGGGACTTGGCTGATAATCGAGTTCTTTCACGGAATCATCCTGATTATTCTGATTAAAGTCAATGTGCTAAAATAAACATAAGTTTTTACAATGTTTGTATTGGATACTAGTTCTGTAATATTTTTATTGAATCAACATCTCGAAACCAGTGTGTTGCCTTCTTCAGAATAAAAAAAATAAGTAAAAATTCTAAAGAAGGCGACACTGATGTAGAAAATAAATATTACAGAACTTTATCGAATAAAGCTTTTTACCTCTCGCTAAGAGAGGTATTGGATTCATGCTAAAAATCGCATATCCAGATTTTATTGAATAAGCACGTTTTAAGGTCCCTACAATCCGATTTTAACATTTTTACGATGATGTCTGTGTGTGTGTGTGTGTGTGTGTGGATGTGTGTGTGTGTGTGGGATGTTGGAAGGACGGTTACTCAAAAACTATAAGACTTAAAATTTGTTTAACAACGTATTTCCCAATCGGACATTCATGGGAAGATCTGAAAAGGTTTTGGTAATAATTGGACAACCGGAAGTAGAAGATTCTTGAAAAAAAATCTTCTAAATATTATTTTTTGAAAATTTTTCGTGGTAATATTAAAGAAAATTAAATTCTCTATCTGATACATTTAAATATTTTATTATATATTCCATAGATTTAGAGATAAAAGAAGTATAATATATAAAAAAAATCTGTTGTAATAAATTTGACAGCCGAAAGAATGCCATGAAAAATAGTTGATAATTTAAATTATTTGTAACTGACAGATAAATGTCAGTGTCAGAAATAATGAGTAATGAATTAAAAATGTACTTGGAGAATCCCTTAGTTCTTGATCTGTGACTATTATGGAGATGACAAGTCTAGGTTGAAGGACTTAAATTTGTTTCAAACATTATGGGACAATGTACACCAGTACTGTAGACTAGAGTAACTTTGAATTGCGAAAAAGCTATCAAATTCTTCTCAAGTAAGTTGTAAATATTGACAAAATCGGAGTGCAATCTATCCGTCACTTTATTAAAGGGAATTAAGGTTATTTAGATATAACAAGTATGAAAAAATAAAATGTAAAAGAAGATATATAAGAATAGATGCACAATCCAGATATATACATTTTAGACCGCCCAAAATTAATGTTTTTACTAGAAGAATATGAAGAGAAAGTAAACAAAGTTGTTCGAATTGAAAATTGCTGTTACCAGCCTAATATTTATATATGGTAAACTCTACTTTGTAATTTATTGTAACATAATTTATGGTAAAATATCTTCATGTTGAGACATGCTATTATTGAATAATAAAGAAGTTTATACGTCATAGATTTATATGAATATATTATTTGTATTTATAAAAATAATCTTTGCTTTATGCATACAGCCAGGTAAAATATACGGCGAGAGGTTATGTGCTGGCCACATCAGATTTTTTATTGTAAAAACGAGTTCTGAAAGTTTCTTCCATTATTATCGGTTCTTATTCAGTCATAATTATAATTAGTAATAAAAAATAATCTTACGCCAGAAAAAAGTAATAATATGGAGAGTATTTATTGGATAAGTTTTTTACAAAAGTATGTTTACTTAAGGCGATGTAAATTACATTTACATTTAATGAACATTTTTAAATTTGAATGTTATACTATGGAATTAACTGAAAATGTAGAATTTAATACTATACATTGAATATTTTCGTGACTTTTCGCGTTCAAATAGACAAGGGTTTCGATTTCATATTTTATTTGTTATACACGTAATTTTATTTTATTTATTTATGTATTACTCACTCAACAGGACAAAAGCCCCAATTATAGAGTGAGAATTGAGATACAAAAAAACATAATACACGAGTAGGTACATAAAAGAATTGATAATGTAGCATAATGATAATTCAAAATATATAATAATAATTAATAATTCAGCTTATTTTATTTGATGAAAGACGAAGTAATGTATAATATGTTCCAAAAAATAGTGAAATATATCAGAAATGAACTAGTATCTATTCCGATTTTTAATCAAATATGATTAATTGTAAAAATGAAAAATATACATGTTCGAAAGGGTGTTCGGTTTAAATCAAGGTGGATAAAACCACTAGTTTAAACCGACCTAGACTTTATCTAATTTCGACCAGTATTTTTTGTTGAATGACCATTTATTTGACAATAAGTTCTTCCCTATTAATTTTAGAATAAAATTGTAAATATAAAAGATGCATAGAATTAAAAAGCATATCCAATGACCACAATTTTATTGTTACAATACGTTCCTGTCACAAAATAGTGGTAAATTAAAATATTCATAGGTATTCAACCTGTTAACAGAGTACCAAGAGAAATTAAACAATCAGACAGACCCAAATAAATATTAATATTAATTATGGGGTGTAAGTTAAAATAAAAATTTATTTGCACTAATAAAAAACTTTTTAATTTGTAGAAAGTTCATTTATTATTTTTAATAATAATAAAATCAATGTAAGAATTAAAGTACAAATTGGTCCAACTCGAAGTATACAAAATAATGCAGTTATTTGCTTAATTTATAATGGCATTTTATATCAATAAATTTAGGATCATTGCTTGCACTTTTAAATTCTAAACATCTACAATTAGTAAGGATAAACTTATCATCAAAATTTTACCATTGTATTTCCCATCAAACAAAAAATTGTAGAAATCCGGAACACAGATACACATAAGTGTAATTTTTACCTATGTAGAGGTTGAAACAATAATAAGAATTTATAAATAATTTTATTCAATTTTAACGTTTTAAACCGTCATTATTAACTCCATAGCAACAATTATAAGTAACTGTTTATTTGCTAGAGATTTTTTTTTAAGTCACTCTAACAGAATTTTAACTCAATCTGCAACAAATAATGCAGTTAAAATTACATGAGGTACGAAAATATAACCTTCAAATATTCGTATAACTTAAAACATGTTGCCAAATGTACGGACGCCCGTTAATCGAAAAACTGTATGAAATATATATTTTCGCAGATATACGCCGTTCAACACTAGCGACACTAGTGGGAAACGGCAGAACTGCAATATACGGTTTATGATTGAAATTATCCAAATATGTTACAATAAAGCGCCCAGGACAATTTTTGCCAAACACTAACAGATGGCATAAGACGTTGAAAAATGACCATTTTAACAGAGATACAATAGAGCGTCCGTATACGGACGCTTCATTGAAGGTGGACGCTTCAATGATGGTAAAAGATCAATTGACGGACGCTTTAATGTCTGATAGATGTATATATATATATATATATATATATATATATATATATATATATATGTTTGTTATATTGTACAAAGAAAATTTTTATATACGCGTATTTTACCACAGTTGTTATTACAATGTAAAACTTTCTACTAGTAACCGTATTTACCCAGTTTTGTTTAATATGTGAATATGCAGTCCGTTGCACTCATGTGCTCAATGAGTACACTACATGAAATATATTATTGACTTAACAAAGTTACTAAAACTACATTAAAACATAGTTAATCTTTCATTCAGTCAAAAACAAATTCATTCTTTAATTTACCGTATTTAGAAAATATTATAAGTATTATAGATACATAAGATACTACTGTTATTTTGTTATTAAGAGTATAAAATATGTGTTACAGTAACAGCATTTAAAATTCTATATACTATAATACTTAATAAAAACTACGCAAATGGTGCAATTTATATAGTTTGTTTATGAAATAATTTTACTTGAAATATATAATCTTTTGCAAGAAAATTTATGTATGGAATTTGTAGATAATACACAGATTTTTACTTCCTTGTACGTAAGTAAAGAAAGTATTGTAATCGCGAAAAATTTCGGTTTTCAGATTTCAGCGGAAATATCCATTTTGATCATCCCTGAATCCATTTTGACGTACGTATCTCGCATAACTCAAGAACGGTAAGCCGTATAAAGTTGAAAGTTTGTATTTAAGACTGCTACAACATTTAGTTGTGCACCTCCTTTTCTGGTTATTACACAATTTCCAGAAGTGGCACTTTACATGAAGCCTATAATAGATTTTAATGAAAAACTGTTTTAAAATATAATCCAAAACTTTTCAAATTTGGTATACAAGACTTTTATGTCAATCGAAATAACATAATAGATTTTGGTTCAAATAGGCTAACCGAAAGTGGTACATTACTTGAAGTTGTTAACAGTTTTTCTTGAATAAAATGATTTTATTTTGATTTTAGAAATAAATGCTTCAAATAAAAGTTTTAGAGAATTAATTTCTGCATCTAGCACATCAAGTATTATTAAATTAGCCCGTTGTATAAGCGAGATATGTACATTTAAAAATTATATCCTTTTTTGATTTTGTAATAAAGCTTGCCATTGATTAGGACAAAAACATAAAAAAAATGTTCATGTCAAATTACATTAAATACGTGCAATTTTATGATTCGTACAATAACAAATAATATATTTTTATTGTGAAATTAGTCATATTCATTGTTGTAATCAAATATTTCTTTGTTGTAATCAAAACTCTCTTTAAAAAGAACCGGGTTATATTATGGTCGCTATATATCTTACTGTTTTGAAGTTAAAATTAATATTTTGTAATTTATTTATTAAAAAAATATGTATAGTTTAATAATCGTACAAGGAAGTCGTGTGGTGTCCACATCAGATTTTTTATTAAACATTTGACATTATTACATAATAGTATTTTTTCTTCAAGTGTACAATAATATTCATATTATGCTACTATACACACACTATAGAAGATATTCATTTTATTACTAGTACAAAAATGTTGTTCATTATTGTACTAGTAAAAAAATGTTAGCTTCTTAGTTCACCGCTGGCGGCAGCAGTCGTCACAGCAACACTGACCATATTGAAAAATTGTTATTTGACAGTTGTATCGTTTGTGTTTTGTAGTGTACACAGCCAACTATAGCTGAAATTGCAAACTCTATAATTAAAACAATTCCAGAAAAATATAAAAAATGCCCAGTTTTCTTTGAAACACTTGAAGAAAAAATAGTATATGTTATTAGGAGTAGAAAGCGGTCTTTTTGTGTTTCTACTCCTAATAACATAATGTACTATTATGTGTCTAGGACGAAAAATGAATCTTTAAGGTATGAGCAAGTTGTAAATACCTTTTTGTCTGAGATAAATACATAATTTTATGTCCTACGGGTTTCTAGTTATTAAATTCATAAAAGAAACATGCAGCAATTTGCAGCAATATGAATTTTGTATAAGCAGGCTAAGCTGCAATTATTCGGAAATCCTAGCAAAATTTTGACAAATTGATATTTAATTTTTCTGGTTTCATTAACATTCTTATTCGCTATAATTGATGAAAAATATATTCCTAGAGATATTTTGGATGAAGCGACTAAGGCGAAAAACAATTTAATGTCGCGTAAGTAAAGGATTCAGTATGAGGGTAAAATGATATTTTAAAGTTCTAGGACTTTAATGTTTCACTTTTTGTTTTATAAACTGGCAAATGTAGGTAAAGCATTATAAAAGTTACAATATTATATAGGTGTCCAGAATTTATTTTGCACAATCTTTGTTTCTCCATTTTTAAAAGTCACTAATACATTATATTAAATATAGTTAAGAAAATGTCTGAATTTTAAGTTTGTCGAGTGTACAATTTTCTCATTATTTTAATAAGTTTTTAATAATTTCTCTCTCCAACATCTGTATGAGTAATAAAGAACAGTTGCGTTGATCTTATCAGACAAATGATATAAATTAGCGTAATGGGGCTTATGTAATGAATTTAGTTTTTCTGTGGAGCATCTGCTGCCTGGCAATCACGACCTCCTCTTTCTAATTCCATTATCATTTCCTCAAACTTCCCTACACAGCTCAATTACATTTTAAAACAATTATATTATTCTTTCATACCACCCGGAAGCAAATATTTCCACAGAGGAACGGAAAAGAACAGAGGAAAAAATTATGGAGGATAATTGTATGACAGAGAATTTATATTATTTATTTATTATTAAATCGATCCAACAGGATCTAGGATCGGAATTACAATGACAACAATATTGGCCTGTATGTTGGAAACGATTGAGAAATTTAAAATATTTTCGTTGAATCGCTTCAATACGATTTATATAAATAATAAATATCATACTTCTAACATGAGAGTTATACAATGTTAAAATAGTGAATGGATGCCTATTTTATAAGCCTTTTTAACAATATTGTCGATGTGAACGTCAAAAATTAACACCTAATTCCTTTACATTTACATTGAAAGATTCAGGTGTTCCTATTTCTTGTAAACTTTATATAATAGCATTGTACTCAACCAAATTATTTATATCTTCTTGAAATTTAAGACAATCGTGAAACGATTCTATAGTATGGTATATTTTTAAGTCATCCGCGTAAAGGAGAAATTTGAAACACGTTGCAATGTTGTTAATGAATATATTGAACAGAAGAGGGCCTAAATGGGAACCCTGTGGCACCCCTGACGTGGCAGTAACATAGGCAGAAGTAAAACCATTCAATACAACTCGCTGTGTTTGACCACTCAAATAAGAACTTATGAACAGATTTTACAATCTGTGTAGTAATGACATTCTTCCGTGAAGAATTTTATACAGTGATATTATCCTAGGGAATAATTATTAAAACCTAATTCCATTCCTGAAATATCTACTACATATTTTTTTGTGTGTTTTTCTTCCATGATTTGGCTTTCTCGTCCAGGTCGTTCCCTCAGGACCGCAGGCCTATACCCCCGGCGTTCCCAGCCTACTACATTTTGTGTTTTCATTCCTCTATGAGTTTGTTTTGTTTTGATACTTGTTTATTTTTTATTTGGATTTATTCGTGAGTGACGGCTGTTTACGGAACTCACGAGCGAAGAGAAATTCAGAGATGAAAAGTTTCTAACAATAATTTCATATACAAAGGAATTATAAAGTTAAAAGATAAAACATAAATGCTTCATGCTGGATGGCTTCGCTTTGAAGAATTTATATTAAAAATTCATCAGCTAATAACAAATGTGAAGCAATTCACTGAAATATATTATAATTTTAGCCAAATTATTTATATTATGTACGAGTGAACGATACAAGAGTATGAAGCCAGCTTATATTTTCAACAAATTATAATAAAATTTACACAGAAGGTGCGAAATTTCTACAAAATTCTTTGCCGTACTTTAAAAAAACTTACAAAAAGTCTGGGCCAAATGAGGGAGTTATAGGGCCGGTTTACATTTTCAACAAATTATAAAAAAATCTGATGTGGCCACCACAATACCTTACGTCAATCCTCTGTACCATGTATAAATTCCATAAATAAATTTTCTTGCAAAAGATTCTAAATTTCCAGTAAAATTATTTCATAAACAAACTATACAAATTGCACTTAACACTGACATCTTTTTCTTCTTTAGCTTTTCGCATTCATTAGGGGTCGCTATTTTTTATTCTTCCAATAATTTCTGTTTTGGTGTCGTTCTCATTCAGTTCCCTTTCTCTCAAGTCTTCCGAAATACAGTCCTTCCATCTTCTATTTGGTCTTCCTCTGTTTCTTCAACCTTCTGTTAATAAGCTATTCATTCTACCAATATATTTTTCATCTCTCCTCATGACATGTTCAAACCAATGTAATCGTCTCTCATGTATTTTTCTAGAAACTTCTAAGTTATTTCCCTTATTCTTTCATTCCTTCGTACCTTCCCCAACATCTAACTCAACATCCCCATCTCTGACATATTTACTTTTAATTTATATTGACATTTGTTAATTTGAATTATTTGAATATAATAGCATCTTTATAATTCTTTAACTCTATATCTGTTGAATATATAATATAAAATGCAATCAAATCGTATAGAGAATAATATATTCTTTAAGTTATAATAATATTTAACTGAGTTTTTTCAAGAAAAACTGTTAAAATCTTCAAATGAGGGTACTTTTGGTTGACCAATTATAACCAAAATCTAATCACTTCTTCTTTTGGATGTAAACTTGAGGAATACGAAACTTTCGTCACACAGACACACAAGACACACATACATACAGACATCATCGTAAAAATGGTAAAATCGTATTATATGGACCCTAAAACGTTCTTATTCACTAAAAAGGTGACGGAAGGTAAAAAAGGGGCAGCTAAATTTAAACTTGAGAGAGAATGTATCGCAGATCTATCTTGACCATATCGGGGATCAATTTATGTTTTGTTCAATTTATCTATATTTACCGCATTGAATCTTTTAAAACACCAGAAAAAAAGTTTCCACATACATTATCTTTTTCCAGAGTGAACTCTCTGTGTTACCTGGTGATTAAGTGTTAGTGCGTTATGATGTGGGGTATATTTGTCAGGTAGAGTTGTAGCCGGGCGTCCGGAGTTTCCGGAGCTGCTCCGGTCAAGGCCGCGTCGTGTCCTCGCCCGAGGTCGCTCAGCAGCTTGTGAGTTATGCACGATTCGCTCACAGAATTCTACCAACAAAATTACATCATATTCCCCTACAGACAAACGAACCAGGATCATTGTAAATATAGGGCAAAATATGGCAGATTTTTAAACAATTAATTTGTGACTTTGTGAACATAATATTTTAAAGTTGTTAACAAATACTTGAAATATCAGTCATACAGAATTTATTCTTACAAAACCAGAGTTTCGGTAGGTAACGATAAATTACAAAGCCAAAAATAATATGTCACTATTCAGTTTTAATGATTATGAAAATACAATGAATATTAAATAAGTTACAAGATTGTGATGTGGATTAGGTGTTAAAATTACTGGTGCACCCTTGTACCTTCTTCAGGGTCCACAACAATTATATAATAAAAATGTAATACATAAAATATACCATGGACATTATCACACTTACAGTAAGATCTTACAAATTGTTACAAATCATGTACAGTAAAAATTTTGAAAGATGTCCGATCAAGGGCATCTGTATCACGAACGAATTAACAAATAGGCATACATTTATCTCTTTCTTTTGCAAAGGCTGTAAGAGTGTGTGATAAGGATGGATATAACACGCTTGTCTTTAAAAAATTCATATTGTTTCGACTAAGTTAGGACATTCCATTTATAAACGATGCTCGTTGTTGATAATACTTTCGCTGTAACGTAAGTTTATTTATTAATTCAGATACATTACCTGGATTCATAGCCGTACGTATAACGTTATATTCTGTCAGAGTCACTGACACTGACATTGTGTCAGTATCTTATTTTTAACATATTTGGTTTTACATTTGCTTATAAACTTACTAGTTGACTTATTTTTGAATTTTGAATGCTTTTCCTGTAATATATAGTTTTATAATAAAATAACAGTAGTATCTTATGTACCCTCATAAAACTAAGCAAACGACACTACTGAATTTGTCATGATGGGCGGAGCAAAAATCTGAATTCATACAATTCGGAGACAACCTTGATCGGACATCTTTCAAAAATTTTACTGTACACAAAATACATTCGTACAAAACATTCATTTAATTTATTAAAAACGTACCAAAAAATTCAAAGAGCATACACACATCCATTTGCTCTAAAAAACGACAACCGAATAATATGGAAAATAGCCGGAAATATCCTGTGTAAGGATTCTTTTGATATGATTGAAACGGACTTCTATTGGTCGTCTGTATAATAATGTAGCAAGTTGTAGGTATTTAAATAAAATGTAAGGAAAAATAACGAACCTCGGAACGATCAAACGTTATTCGAAGATCCGGATGAGCGAACATTGCAGATCAACATAGAACAACACGGCAAACAAATGTGTTCAGGCTGAACATTCCAATATACTACAACACACTTTTGATCTGGAAAATTTCAAGATTTTGGCGGGAGAATAGAATTACTCCAAACGTATGTTTCTTGACATGTTACATATTAGAGATGATTGCAATAACATCAATGCAACGAAATAATATTTTTTTATAGTTTTAGTTCATTGTTTTATTTCAAACCACAGTCATGGCTCACTATTCTATTTTCGACTAGGTGTATAAAAAAGTGCCCGCCATTTTACTTTTTAATAATGTAATATATGGATTATTTTACATGATTGTAAAGAAAATATGATGTACTTTTCAAATTTGTAAAAAAATATAGTATGTTCCATTTGAACTTTCAAAGTTGATATTAATTACTAATAAACCGGAAGTGGTATCATGAATGTACATCCGTCATCAAATAACTTACATGTTGCTATATAAATCATGTTATATGAAATAAATTAGTATGTATGTATGAAAAGTAACATTACTTTGTTTCTAAATGTCAAATAAAAACCAATGTTTCTAACGCTTAATATATTTGGTCTTGCAAAATGCCTAGTCTCCAATTTTAATATACCAGCGTCGAGATATTTCCCACCCTATTATTATTCTTGTTGAAAATATCATAAATTTTGAAATGATTTTACTCCCGAAACATTAACTTATATACAAATAGAATTTCTGTTAGTAAATGACATTAATATTCCTTTTTCTACTGACGTAAAAACAGGTCGAATGTTGGCACATAAAACAATGTCCTGTTCTCGAAATATTCTCGCTTGAGAAGAAGAAACTTTCAGACGTATTTCAGCTGAAATAAAATGCATGAAGATACAGATACACAGCTCGCGTGTACAATTCTACACGCGGAAAACTTTACATACGGAAAATACGTATGCATGCTTTTATATTTTTACTTTTTGTATCTTACTATTCTATTATTGTAATAAGGATAATCTAGTGTCGATCCCCAATCCAGTAATCGGGTATGATCCTTCGTATCATCTCTATCTCTCAAGTAGGCGTTGTAAACAAGAGAACATTAATCGCGTCACGTGTCCGTGTTCGTGTCGACTCTCCAGCCACGTGTCGCACAAAAGCAGAAAAAGTTAAGAGGATATTTTATAGCTGTTATAATGACACATAAACCTCTTAGTGCGAGAGATAAAAACTCTACAGTCATATATATTGGCTCGTCCGCCATTTTTCAAGTGATACACTTATAATACCGGGTGGTTTAAAAAAAAAACGAAACAAATATTTATATAAAAAATCTGTTGTGGCCAGCACAATAGCTTCCGTCAATCCTGTGTATTATGTACAAATTCCATACATCAATTTTCTTACAAAAGATTATAAATTTCCAGGAATATTATTTCATGCAAATGGCACTTTATACTAACATCTTCTTCTTCTTTAGTTTTTCCCATTCGTTAGGGGGTCGCTATTTTTTATTTTCTTCTTCCACTAATTTTTGTTTTGTGTGTCGTTGATATCAGTAACATAATAGAAATTCTCAAAAGAAAACCTAGTGTCTTGCTAGCCAATTTGCAAGTATTATTTATATCCAAGATCATTTATAGAATTTCGTCTTGATAAAATATTATTCTGCATATTATATTCAATCTTCAATGGGTTCTTTTTACGTGTATACGTAACTATGCAACATTTGTCAATATTTAACTTTAATTTGTTTTCGATACACCAATTGACCATTAAATTTATGTTGATTTGCAATTGAATTGTAGCAGCTGGAATATTTAAATATAATTTAATGTCATCAGCATAGGTAAGAACATTACAGTTAAATGATGAAATTTGTTCATTTATGAACAAAATAAATAAAAGCGGTCCTAGGTTGGATCCTTGCGGTACGCCTGAATTAGCAACAAATTTGTAAGATTCAAAACCATTATAGAAGACACAACACGTGCGATTATGTAAATACGATCTTAATAATTGTTCCGCAGTTATGGTGTTCCAAACAAGATTCGTTTTTCAAAAAGCATAAAGTAGAAGTCAATTGTGCAATGATTGTGTGAGGGTTTGTTTACTATACACCCTTAGCTGAAGGTTGTGGGCAGTTTGCATCAATCACGTCGGTAATGAAGGTTGCAATCTGGAGTTTAATTGATAGCGCAGCTGTTCACAATCTCACTAGATCGTCCGGAAGTTTACTCATTACTACCCTCTGTTACATACACTTTTTATTTACTTTCGTAAATCAAAAGAAACTTACTCATGAATATCTCATAGGTACAGAACGTAAAGAAATCTGATGTGGCCAGCACATTACCTTCCATTAATCCTGTGTATCATGTATAAATTCCTACATAAATTTTCTTACAAAAGATTCTAAATTTCCAGTAAAATTATTTTTATTTCATAAACAAGTTATTCAAATTGCATTTGACACTGACATTTTCTTTAGTTTTTCCCATTCATTAGGGGTCGCTATTTTTTATTTTCTTCTTCCACTCATTTCTATTTTGCGTGTCGTTCTCATTCAGTTCCTTTTCTCTCAAGTTTTCCGCAATACAATCCGTCCATCTTATCTTTGATCTTTCTCTGTTTCTTCCATCTTCTATTACTAAGGTATTCATTTTTCTTCCAATATATTTTTCATCTCTCCTCGTGACATTTTTAGAAACTTGTAACACGAGTTATTACCCTTATTCTTTCATTCCTTATCGTATGTTTCCGTGTCTTCGCCAACATCTATATCAACATCCTCATTTCTGCCAAATTCATTTACTTTTCATTGATATTGAAATCTGTCAATTTGAATTATTTAAATGAACATGAATTATAAAATGCAGTCACATCGTATAGAGAATAACATATATTTGAAAATTTATAAACATTATAATGTCAATAAATAATATTTAATTGCGTTTTTTCAAGAAAAACTGTTAAAAGTCGCAAATGAGAATACTTCCTGTGGGCCAATTATAACTGTCTACGATTCGAATATTTTGAATTGTACTGTACCTCGTCGACTTGCATCATTTTATGTTGTCTCTGGTGGATTAGAGTATGCAAATGAAATAAGGACAAGTTGTATAATCATACCTGTGCTAAGCTGCACTCTACTCGTATAGTATATCTCTTGGACAATGAGAGTTGCGCTACACTACGCCTCTAAGTTCATTAGCCAATGAAAGAAATTTGCATCTCATTCGCTGTATTTACCCCTAGCACCATTTTAAACCTAATCAAATTATTCATGTTTTGCACATTTAAACACAAAGAGACATAACATCCTCACATAGTAAACATATCATCATTTTCATTCGAGAAAATGGAGATTTTAAGAAATTGAAAAAGTTAATAATTGTTGAAGGAATTAACCAAAATTTCGCGTCGACTTCCCTGGATCAAAATACATTCACAAACGAGGTCTGTTAAAAAAGTATGTAACCTTTGGTCGACAATAATATAATTTAAAACTCTTGTTTGAGTTATGCTTACGGTGTACGTAAATATGATCATATTTCTGATCGAGTGAAATTTGCATATCTCTGTTTAATACATAAAATAGTTCAAACTGGTGTTCCGTGTTACTTACAAAACAAACTAGTTCATAAATAAAACAACTATGCTATTCGCATTAAAAATTTGGGGAGATCGGACACTACTAATAAGAGTTGAAAAGGTTTTGGTAATAATTGGATAACCGGAAGTAGCAGATTCTTAAAAAATCCTTCCAAATATTATTTATTAGTATTATAATGTCTGTGTGTGTGTGTGTATGTGTGTGTCAGGTTGTTGGAGGTACGATTTCTCAAATCCTATACGATTAAAGACCTGTGTAACTACGGATTCCTCAATCTAATAGCAATGGGAAGAGTTGAATAGATTCTGGTAACAATTGGGCAACCGGAAGTAGTAGTATTTTAATAAAACCTTCTAAATATTATTTTTTAAATATTTATGTTATTACAAATATTAAACAACAAAATTCTTTATGCGGCACATTTAAAAAAAAAAAAAAATACCTTCTATAGATTTAAAGATGTAGATATAATGTATAAAATAATCTGTTATAATAAATCTCACAGCCCAAACATCTCCATTGTAACTAAATACGTGAGAAATTAAAATATCTGTAATTGTCAGATAAATATCACTAATGTCAGTGTCAAATAGTACCGAAGGCTTTTTCTGGGAACGATATTTAATATTTCTTATTGTATTATTAATTATATATTTAAAATTATAGGTACATTACACGAACCCTTCAGAAATACCGCCAATCCCGTTAATGAATTGGAAAAACCTCGAACATTTAGAAGAAATGGAGAAAACTTGCTCATATCAAATGAATTTAAAATTATCGAAAATACGTAAATATAAAAGTGTAATTAGACTTATTTGTGTGTACAAGAAATGTTAAATACAATATTTATATATACCACAATGGAAAGGGCGCGAGAGGTATTGCGATGACCACAACAGATTTTTATTCGTGAGATAGTTATAGCATCGTCCCCGAATGCCTGTTGAATTTTCGAATGGTTTCCGCCAAACTTTTGGCTAAATATCATGCAATATTGCTACTCAAATCGTTCCTCCATTTCGTAAAAATTGAAAATCCGACACTTATTCACTCATAAGCTAAAAACGCACGCATTATTTGGCCGGGAAAATATTCACAGATACGCATGAATGTCCTTTACAAAATACCATTGAAGGACACCACCCGTAATTCATTTGTTTCCGCGTATTTCGATAAATACAAAATTTGTAACACCAACTTTAGTATTGTGAATATTGTTAGTTTACCTTGAAGGGTGTAACATCTTGTAAATTTAATATCGTAGCAAAATATTTGATAAATATAAATGTATACCGTTGTATTGTATAAGTTTTGAATGCAGCATCTGTTGTGCTCGGGAAACAAATCTTGCTTGTAGAGTTGTCGGCTACGTTGGTGTCGAGTCCGCCTGCTGGATATTTATGTGCGGTTTTGATTCGCGTTTGACGGAGAAACGAATTTATGGCTTCATTTGTCCCAGATTGACAACGATTTATTTATTGGACAACAAAATTTATTTTATTCCAAACGCTTCGCTCAATCAAAATATAAACTTTTAAATAAAATTGTATTAAATTTTAAAGTGTACAATAGTTTTGAGCTTATAATATGATTATTTGCACCCTATATCTCCGAGTTGAACCCGTCATTAATTTGTGGTGCAAGAATTACTAAACTTTTATCTAGCATCTTTGTCGTACACACATGGCATATATGGGACTTTCAAATCTGTTATTTCCCACCCAAAAGATTGTCATTGCAGTTAGGAATCGACATATTACTGTAATGATTGTGAATAAAATTATTTATTATCATAAGTACGAGCCCAACCCCAAATGTATTCGTACCCTCTGAAAAAAACATATTAACAGCAAGAAGAAATAAATTTTTAGGTTACAATAGTTAAAATTATATTTGGACACTTTTTACTTCCTTGTACATAAGTAAAGGAAGTATTGTAATCGCGAAAAATTTCGATTTTCAGATTTCAACGGAAATATCCATTTTGATCATCCCTGAATCCATTTTGACTAATTTCGACGTGACGTCTGTACGTACGTACGTACGTCCGTACGTACGTATCTCGCATAACTCAAAAACGGTAAGCCGTAGAAAGTTGAAATTTTGTATTTAGGACTCCTATAACATCTAGTTGTGCACCTCCCTTTCTGGTTATTACACAATTTCCAGAAGTGGCACTTTACATGAAGCATATAATAGATTTTAATGAAAAACTGTTTTAAAATATAATCCGAAACTTTTCAAATTTGCTATACAAGACTTTTATGTCAATCGAAATAACATAATAGATTTTGGTTCAAATAGGCTAACCGAAAGTGGTACATTACTTGAAGTTGTTAACAGTTTTTCTTGAATAAAATGATTATATTTTGATTTTAGAAATAAATGCTTCAAATAAAAGTTTTAGATAATTAATTTCTGCGTCTAGCACATCAAGTATTATTAAATTAGCCCGTTGTATAAGCGAGATATGTACATTTAAAAATTATATACCTTTTTGTTTTTGTAATAAAGCTTGCTATGGATTAGGACAAAAATATAAAAGAATGTTCATGTCAAATTACGTTAAATACGTGCAATTTTATGATTCGTACAATAACAAATATTATATTTTTATTGTGAAATTAGTCATATTCATTGTTGTAATCAAATATTTCTTTGTTGTAATCAAAACTCTCTTTAAAAACATGCTTTATGGTCGCTATATATCTTACTGTTTTGAAGTTAAAATTAATATTTTGTAATTTATTTATTAAAAAAATATGTATAGTTTAATAATCGTACAAGGAAGTCGTGTGGTGTCCACATCAGATTTTTTATTTTATGTATTAATAAATTACTATATTAAATTTAATATTTTTTAGTAAAATTATTTGCAAAGTGATATTTATTTATTAAAGTATCACCTACAATTATATTAAGAACAAGAATAAATAAACTTCTGGATGCCATGATTATTACTCCAATTCAACAAATTTTGATATGGTGTATTAATAAAGAATATAGAAGTAGAATACATTGCTTATAATAAAATTTCTTAGGTTTAATAATAATTTATTTGCAACCATTGTCTGCATGTGACAAATGTTTTCGTCTGTAATAATTCGCAAATAATTTTTATTAAAGTAATAAAATTTAAGATGGCATTTAATTGAGTATATTGTCAGTTACCTTTACCTTCAGTTTTATAGATAATACTAACATACATATAGTATTATTTACTGTTGGAACGAAAAAAATTGGGACTTGTCTTTTGTCATATATTTTCCCGTAGATTATTGTTTAAATGAGAAATTTAGTTAATAACATTGTATTTAAATGCAGTACACTTTATTAATACATAAAATAAAAATGCCCAAATATACTCTTAACTATTGTAACTTTTTTATTGCTATTAATATATTTATTTCAGACGGTACGAATACATTTGGGCTCGTAGTAGTTGTAAATTTGGTGGAGTCGCCAATACAATATATAATATCAATTTCTCCGGTATTTGAGTGTTGTTGTACTAAGGGTAATTAGGGTATTACATTGCGGTGTACATATTGTAGCATATAGGGTAGAATAGCCACCAGAGTGTGTGATGATACGATATTGACTTGTGCTCAACGCACTGACCTGGTTCACAGAGCACAGCACACCAAAGCACACAGATTTTGTTTCTGTTGGAGGCTGTAGGCAACGAATGGAATTTCAAATACAATGCTGCATTATTTAAACTATCATATTTTCATACAGATGCACACTAATCAACTGCTACATTCATAGCATAGTGATAGTGAAATAGAATAGTTATGAACTAAAATATAGGCAGCGCCAACGTGATAAAAATAACAATGTAGGGAATTAAATGTTGGTATTTTTGTCACATTATTGTCAGCATCATTGCGAGGACAATTGTCAACCATTCATGAGAGATGAACAAATAAATAAATATATTTTCATCAAAAATATGACCCATTTACGAGGGTGAATTGAAAAGTTCGACAGTGCATTTCTAATGAATAAGCACGTTTTGGGATCCCTAGAATACGAATTTACTATTTTTACGATGATGTCTGTATGTATGCGTGTGTACGTCTGTATACATATATAAGCCCAAGTTTATGAAATAATAATACAGAGAATATAATTCCTTAGTCACGTGACATGTTTTCCGCCAATCAACATTCAGAATCTCCCTAGCTACGCGTTTATCACAGCGATGATAAAAAACAAGGAAATTATCACCGTATTAATAGTCGTTACTAAGGGATTTGTTTTCTTTATTTATGACATTGACAGTTAATTTTGAGTGTAAAAATAAATAATAACAATAATTCAAACTCCGAAATATTAAAGTTAGGTTAGGTTAGATTGCAAAAATTCATTATATTCTCTCATTAAATATAAGCTCGTGATATGATTAATAATCGAAGATATTGCTCGTGAAACCGAAGCAGCACATTTCAACTCGTCCTTCGGACTCGTGAAATCTGCAGCTCGGGTTCACTCGAGAATATCATCGATGATAATCATATCACTTGTTATATTACGTATGAGAATATAATTCATTAGTCACGTGACATGTTTTCCGCCAATCAACATTCAGAATCTCCCTACTTCTATCACAGCGATGATAAAAAACAAAGAAATTATCTCCTTATTTATAATCGTTACTAAGGGATTTGTTTTCTTTATTTACGACATTGACAGTTAATTTTGAGTATAAATAAGTAATAAAAATAATTCAAACTCCGATATATTTAATCAAAATCGTAAGTACCATAATACATTATGAATTTATATCAAAAGTTACGTTAACATAATGTGTTACAAAAATTCATATTCTCTCATTAAATATAAGCTCTTGATATGATTAATAATCGAAGATATTGCTCGTGAAACCGAAGCAGCACATTTCACTCGTCCTATGGACTCCTGAAATCTGCAGCTCGGTTTCTCTCAAGAATATCATCGATAATAATCATATTACGTATGAACCTGGGGACCCGGGTTCGATCCCGACCGACGCCAAAAATTACACCGAATTTAATGACACAAAATTGACACCTGTGGCGCACTCTCCACTCTAGCAATGAGTGCCCGTGAGGTGACGCCTGGTAAGCGCCCGCACAGTACAAATATTCCATCATTACCGATATCTGTGTACGAAGCAGATTGGCACACCCAGCAATGGGTAATATGCCGTGATGAAATATTATTATTATTATTACGTATGAAAATATAGCATCTTTTGCAAGAAAATGTATGAATGGACTTTGTAGATAATACACAGGATTGACGGAAGGTAATGTGCTGGCTAGATCAGATTTCACCTATATTTTGTGTAAAAAATATATATGTACAACAATACAATTAGAAAAACATATATTTTTACTGTACAACAATTAAATACATTAAATATTACATTATAAATCCATAAGATATTCGTACAAAAATTGAAAACTCGCAATAAATTCATAAATAGCCTCCATGTTAACCCCATTCCTTTTCGCTTGTTCCTCCATCTTCTTCACCGGATGTGACGTCACTAACTTCTGCATATCATTCTTGAAGTTTCTACTTGTTATCGTTCTTATCAACCCTCTAAACTCCGAACTAAAAATGTATTTTTGTGTCGAAAGTAATTTAATTTTTGAGACTGGTATCATCTCTCTTATGGAATCTAACATTCCTTTTAAGCCTGCTCCTTTTCGGACTACAACTGCAGGGGTTGGTACGCGAGCTAGAAGACGGTGTATGTGGGTCATGAAGATGGGGATGTCAATGCCTGCTTGCTGAAGATGGTGAAGAATCTAAAAGTGGATTTTTGTTAGTATTAAGACAATAATTAGAAGCTGTATCACAGGGTTTCTCAACGTGGGTCCAGCCCTCGCTTTTCTCGAGTGACAAATATTATCTCGACTGGTAAATACTATTTACCACTCTTGTAGCATAAATAACTATCGCTAATCAGAATCAAATTACGTCACTATAAATTACTACAAAGTGAGCGGTAGACAAAAAAGGTTAAAAAAAACCTGGTGTATCATATACGTATAGTTTATTTTTACCTCCCGCTAAGAGAGGTATTGGATTCATTCTAATAATCACATATCCAGATTTTAATGTTTTTGCGATGATGTCTGTGTATGTGTGTGTGTGTGTGTGTGTGTGTGGGTGGATGTTGAAAGGACGATTTGTAAAAAACTATAATACTTAATATCTGTTTAACTACGTATTTATCAATCGAACATTACTGGGAAGAAATAGCTGAAAAGGTTTTGGTAATAATTGGACAACCGGAATTAGCAGATTCTTAAAAAAAAGAGTGAATTCTCTATCCGATACATTTAAATATTTTAATATTTACATATACATAATCTGTTGTAATAAATCACACAGCCCAAATAATGTCATGGAAACCAATTGAAAAATTAAATTGTTTGTAACTGACAGATAAATGTCAATGTCAAAAATCCAGAGAAATTCTGGGAAGTACATACATTATATTATTTCTTATTGTATTAATAGTTAAATATTTAAAATTATAGGTATATTACATATACCCTTCAAAAATACTGTCAATCCTGACAATGAATTGAAAACATTTCGTAAAATTAGAAGAGGACAAAATTTCTTCATAGAATGAATTTAAAATTTAAAAAATTTAAATATAGAAATATACAAATGTTAAATAAAATAGGGCGCAAGTAGTCATGTGATATTGTTGGCCTTGACAAGCAGATATAGGGGACCGTATCAGATTATTTTATATATTACATTTATTTTATCTATAAATCTATAGAATATATAATAAAAAATTGATTTTAAGAATCTTCTACTTCCGGTTGTCCAGTCCGATTGGGAAATACGTAGTTAAACAAATATTAAGTCTTATAGTTTTTGAGTAATCGTCCTTCCAACATCCTACACACATACACACACACACACACACACACACACACACACACACACACACACACACACACACACACACACACACACATACACACACACACAGACATTATCGTAAAAACGTTAAAATCGGATTGTACGGACCTTAAAACGTGTTTATTCAATAAAATCTGGATATGTGATTTTTAGCATCAATCCAATACCTCTCTTAGCGAGAGGTTAAAATGTTGTTTTGCCAGAAAGACAACACTTTCCCAACTTGATAAACAAAGTAATATTTCTCATCTTACCTTGATGAATTCCGCACTTTCTTCAATATTCTTTATCAATGTCTGTGCTTCCATCGACCGTAAAAACTTCCAATTGTCTTTCACTTCTTGGTCTTCTTTAGCATATTCTTGCACTAACAAACTAATATTATCTACCGGCAGAAGATTTAAAAATTCTTCTAAATCTTTATTAACATCTGATTTTTTTTCTACCGTCACAACTCGAATTTGACTATATGTTTGTGAGAAAAAAAATGCGAAAAGGAACAGTAACCGAATCATTTTGATACGTGTAACAAAATGCGAACACGCGAAATGAAGTTTGATTTATATAGAAGATTGCTGTAATAATTGTTTGATGTTACGAAATAAATAAATATTTGTATGTATATATGTGCAATACATAAATACGTTATGTACACTATAAAAGAAATGTTTTGATACTGACATATAGATTATTTTCGATACCTACATTATCAAAATTCTGATAATAGATAATATATCTTATCATTTTATTTATTTTTATAATAAATCTCCCCTACCTCAATCGATAATAGTTATCGATTGATAATATTTTTTGACAAATAGAAACTAATGTATCATCTGTCAGTCTTATTTTTTATTCAGTGTCTATTATAATTATTGGCTACAATTTATTATCGATCGATAAAAGTTATGGATTGATATACAAAACAGGGATGAATAAAAAGAAATTCATAATTAATTTTTTAAGGGTTGCGTGTCCTTGTGCCTGAGTGTTTGGCTGTAAATTTGATGACCCCTGTGGTGCACTTTCCACGCCATTAAGAGTGCTCGTTTGGTGACGTTTGCTCAACGCCCACACGGTACAAATATGTCATCATCTTTACCGATATCTGTATAAAACACAGATGAACACACTCAGTAAAAGGTAATATGCCGTGATGATATATAAAACGTACGTACATTTTGAGAAAAAATTATGCTTCAAATTTTATTACTAAATACGATCTAATCTAGTTGTCATTTGGCATAATAAATGCTTAATAATTGTTTTATATTATACCATGTTAAAATTAGCTATAGCCATGGAATTGAAACAAAAAATTAACAAATGTTAACAATTTATCTGTCAAGCTATGTTAATTTATTTTTATTATTATTATCTGTAATTGAAATTAACCGATAATTGTTAACTGAAACAGAAATTAGAAATAATACCTAATTTACAGCGTTACAGCGGTAATAATAAATAATTTCCTATTTCCAGATTAGGTATTCCGAGAATATCTCTTAACCCTGTGTTAAAATGTCGTTTATGGAGAGTTTATTCTAGAGTTAAGTCTTATTCCATGTTTATTATTATACATTTGTGGGTTAAGCTCGTGATAAGCTAGGAATAGCTATTCCTGTGTTTGACATTTATTATTTATTTTATCTCGAGTGACGGTAGCGCTAACGCTTCACGCTCCAAGGGTCCCAGGTTCGAATCCTGGATATTGTGTTGTGTGTCTTTCATCATTTCATCTTCATCGGCGCCGTAAATAATATCCAGTTACAAAAATTTGAAGCAAACACTTCTCATCCCCATATACTTACCTATCACCGCTTATGTACAAGTAATATATTAATAAAGCATGTATGAATAAATAAAAATAATTTATTTTGTATCAATTCTGCTATTTTTTAGGTAATTTTCTACATTTTCATATCTAATTTCTGCCGTTACAAAGCATATAAAATTAATTTTGCTTATTAATTCAGATACAGAAGTTTTTGGAGTTTTTTTACCTAAAATAATTAGGGAAGCAGGAAATTAGGACAGTCAGATTTTACATGTTAGGCTGTACCGATCACCCCTCTGTATATGTTTTTATTTATTTAGACTGCTGCGTCTATGGGTAAATATAAATAGATTTCTGTAGGTGTAGATGATATTATAGTGTAGGGGTATATATGCCGATAATTCAAAGGTATTTACATTATAATATCGGTTTAAATTAAATAAATAATCTATCCAATAAACAGGAAGTTTGGAACAAATTAGTTTACACTTCCTGTCTTCAAACAAAATAAGGAAGTCACTTTATTGCACAAACAATAAATACATTGCAACTCTTTATACATATAAATTACAAAAATAAATAATTAACATAATAGTAGTAGCGCTAAAAATGAATATAACTTATTATAGACTTATTCATTAAAGTCTACATACTCTTATATTCAAACTAACACTCTTTCTAGTTGAAGGAGGGGGGTTCCGCGTATTGCCCCCCAAATGGATCTGAAACATCCCCAACAACCTGGTAATCACCTCCCGGATCTCCCACAGCGGCCTTTTCATCCGGGAGGACGACCGCTCCAACTTGATCACTTCCAGCGGAAAAAATATCACCATCTCCATGCTCCAAGCTGTAGTCACTAATCGTCGAATACACAGGCAAATTATTACTATAACTCCCAGACAATATAGGTGTTCCATAACTCGATGCAGGTGGCAAAGGCTTTGGACTCCCATAGGAGCTACTTGGAGCACTATAAGAATTACTACTGCCTGTATAAGAGCCAATTGGAGCATCATAACTCGTTGCTGGAGAATTATATGAATTACTTGGAGCGCCATACCCGCTTGAAGGAGCTGAATAGGAGTTACTTGGAGCACTATACGAACTAGAAGGTGCTGAATATGAGCCACTTGGAGCGCTATACGAACTAGAAGGAGCTGAATAAGAGCTGCTTGGAGCACCATAACTATTACTAGGAGAAGGTGCTCCATATCCGTTAGATGGTGCCCCATAACTTGGAGATGGAGCTGGTGCTCCATATCCATTAGATGGAGCTGGTGACCCATAACTTGGTGCAGGAGCTGGCGCTGGAGCAGGAGCTCCATAATGAGTTGGAGGGTTTGCCCGATCGGGATAAGGTCCACCAGAACTCGAAGACGGTGCTCCATAACTACTACTTGGAGCTCCATAACTCGATGAAGGTGCTCCATAACTACTACTAGGAGCTCCATAACTGGAAGAGGGTGCTCCGTATGAGCTAGACGATGATCCATGCCCATTAGAAGGCGCTCCATATGAACTAGACGTTGATCCATGTCCATTAGAAGGCGCTCCATATGAGCTAGACGTTGATCCATGTCCATTAGAAGGCGCTCCATAACTACTGCTTATACTAGGCGCTCCATAATCCGAACTAGGTGCTCCATAACTACTGCTAGGCGCTCCATAACTACTTGAGGGTGCTCCATACGAACTAGAAGGCGCTCCATAACTGCTTGAAGGTGCTCCATACGAACTAGAAGGCGCTCCATAGCTGCTGGACGGGGCACCATAACTACTACTTGGAGCACTGTAGCTCGGGGGGCCATAACTTGTAGAAGCAAAGCTTATTTTGCTGGGCCGTCGTTTTCTTGAATATTTACTGGGTCGGCGTCTTACTGGGGGTTCTCGTTTAACTCTGGTGAGAGACATAGCGGATTCGTCTGCGAACATTTCGTCCTCCAGGCCCCAAGAGAGGCAGACGCTCATGAAGATGATGCCCAACTATAAACATATTTTGTCTTGTTTACAAAGAATTGTAGTAACAGTTTTTTAAAAAATAGTCAATAGTTAACGCACAGTTTTAATTTATAATTTAATCGTATTACTTTTATTTAATATCCAGCGTTATTAAATAAGTCAGTGTATTATATTATTTTATTATTTAAATAACAAAAATATTGTATGAAAATTTAAAACAATATTAAAACTGACACCGTTCAAATTGAAATTTGATACAAACAAAAATATAGAAATATATACGTTTGAAATTACACATTGTAACTAAATATTTGTACATTAACTCACAAATATTGTAAACAAATAAATTTTGAAGCTTTTAACTCACATAAATTTTATACTTCATATTTGGAGCATCGATTTATAATTAAAAAAATATATATATATACAGAGTGTTCATTTTAAGTGGTACACTATTGCTATCTCGAGAACTATAAGAGCTACGAGGTCGGTTAAATTAAAAAACAATTTCTATATTATAAGACTATTAAAATAAGCGAAACAAGAATTTTTTTAGACCAGTGGTTTAAATAGCAACCTATTTTTTTATTTGCTTATTTGATTCAGTTTTTTTTTTCTAAAATCAACGATATTCATATGTAATACGCTAATATTACAAAATATTTGAGAAAAATGCAAAATTAAAAATGTATCATTTGTATTATTGTGTAGGCGCAGAAAAAACATATAAACCTTACAAACTTAACAAAGTACAACATCTGCAATCTGGTGACTACGATCGGGATTGGAATTTTGTTATTTACTGTTAAATGAAGGTGTAAATATGTTTTAAAAAAATATTTGGACTGATGAGGCGAATTTTTAGAATTATGGCACGTACAATGTAAAGAATAATCACTATTGGACTATTTAAAACCTTATATTGATTCGTGAATGAAATTTTCAAACAAAATTCAGTGTTAATGTTTGGTGCGGCATTTTAAATGACAAATATATGAAGGCACGACGGGAGATCCTTATTTAGAATTTTTACGAAATATTCTAGAAGATATTTTAGATGATTTACCACTGGACCTTCGAAGAGATATTCACTTTCAACAAGACACAATTCTCGTCAGGTTACCGAATATCTCAACGAATTTTTTCCTGACAAATGATTGGTACTATTGGTCCTATTCCGTGGTCTGCCAGATCTCCCAATTAAAGCCCCTTAGGATAAAATTTATGGCACCGTTCACAATAATTTAACGAATTAAAAATTAATATTGAATAGTACATCTAAAGGTGACGGAAGGTATTGTCTTTGGCCAAAAAATTCAATGATGAGTTTTTAGTGAATACGCATGTTTTAGGGTCCCTATAATACGATTTTACCATTTTTTACGATGATGTCTGTATGTATGTATGTGTGTCTGTGTATCTGTGTATGTGTGCCGAAACTTTCTGATCGCATAACTTCAATACCACAATTCCAAAAATTATATTTTTTCCGTATATTCATATTCAATAGATATAGAGTTAAAGAATTATAAAGATATTAAATTTTATAAACCAACCAGCTATGCTAATCATGGAAACTGCTAATATATTCAGATAATTCAAATTGACAAATGTCAGTATCAATGAAAAGTAAATGAATGTAACAGAGATGAGGATGCTGAAGTAGATGTTGGGGAAGACACGGAAAGATACGGTAAGGAAATAAATCTAGTGTTAAAGTTTCTAGAAATATACAAGAGAGACGAATACATTGGTTTGAGCATGTCATCAGGATGGATGAAGAATATATTGGAAGAAAAATGAACAGCTTAGTAAAAGAAGGTTGAAAAATCAGAGGAAGACCAAAGATAAGATGGAACGACTGTATTGCGGAAGACTTGAGAGAAAATAAACTGAATGGGAACGACACGCAAATCAGAAGAAAATAAAAATAGCGACCACTAACAAATGGAACAGCTATGTCAGTGTCAAGTAAAATTTGCATAATTTGTTTATGAAATAATTTTACTGGAAATTGAGAATCTTTTGCAGGAAAATTTATACATAATACACAGGATTCACGGAAGGTATTGTGCTGACCACATCAGATTTTTATGAAAATATTTGTACTAGTACATTTTTTATTTTATATTAAAAATTAAAAAAAAAATATTTTTTTAGTACCGACATTAAAGTGCCTTAAACAGTACATTAACTACTGAGCTATACCAAAATATTTCAACTATTATCAATTCATAAATTACAAAAATAAATCTCTAAAATTTTTAATACATCCGCTAGGCTTTACCGTAAAATAAAATGTTGAAGTCCTCATTTTGTAAAACACTTCACAACACAAAATCCCACACAAAACTGGCTGTGAAATAGAAAAATACATTTTTATATTAATGGAGCAAAAATGCGTACTCCCCACTCTTAATAAAATCAAGATACCGGGTGCTCAGTAACGTTCACTTTTCTTACCACTTTCTTTTGTTCTCAGAACATTAGATAGTGTTTGTAAATAAACAATTAAAAAGATGGCACAGTTGTAAGATATGCATTTGATAATATTCACATTAAATATATTTGTAATATTGTAGTAGATATTACTAAATTAGTAGAAAGTAATATTATTATTATAAAATAGTTTATCTTTATGCAGGTTCCGTGACACTTTCTGCATAATTTAGAGAAGAGTTTATAGTTATAATTATACCTAACGATGTAGGTAAACCCAGTTTTTTTGCTATTTAAAGTAAACAATATTATTTTAGACTTATACTTGGAATAATTAAAATTTATGTATATTATTTATAACTTTACGGTGTTAAATTTTTTCTACTTTGAATAATTAATATTTATAGATTAGAAATGGTGTGAATTTATTTTAATAATTAAATTATTTAATGGTCTCATATAAGTAGCTAGTAAAATAGTTTATAAATTTATTGGTTTTTAACTGGTTCAAAGAAAAATTGTGTTAATTACATTAAACAAAAAATTGCTGATAAAGTTCATATACAAGAAATTTATAAATAAATTTTCACTCATACACTCATACTTGTATTAAATAAAATTTATATCATCAGTAATGATGATGACATATTTGTACCATGCTATTGAGAACTAACCCCTAACTAAAACATAAGCTCCGGAATTAAAATTATAGATAGATTTTATAAATTTAATCATAAAATATATAAAAAAAAGTATTAATGCAAACCTGTAGAAAAAATAACATTTAAAGGTATTTTGCGAAGAAAAATTATTTTGAGTTCTCATATCTTTCCATATAAGAGTAAGGTAGAAATACAAGGTTCCAAAATTTTTTGAACGGTAGTATTTGAGATAGCGTAAAACGGATCCACACACACATACACACATACACACAGACATCATCGTGAAAATGTTAAAATTGGATTGTAGGCATCTTAAAACGTGGTCATTTACCAAAACCTCGATATACGATTTTTAGCACGATCCCTATACCTCCCTTACCAAGGGTAGAGGGAGGTAAGAAAACATCTCTTCCTGTGTAAATAAATGAACTGTGGTTATACTTTTCATTTGTAAAACATTCTTTATGTTAGTCGTCTCTACAAACAATTATCTCGTCTATATTTCATCTTCATCCCTTAAAGCCGCATTCCAGGGTCGCGAGTAAATCAAACAAAAATATTCCTGCTATTCCTGTCTGCGGTCTGGAGTTCCCGAGGGACTGGAGAAAGTCCGGACTGTCCAAGCGTGAAGATAACCCGGAATAGACGCGTCCGGGATGCCCGGATACGGGGGATTTTTTACTACATTTAAATATTAGTCAAACTGAAACTTACGGCATTTTATTCATTTTTACGAATAATGAAACATATAAATAATATTTAATATAACAGTGTTTAGGACTTATATAAATAAAAAATATTATCATTTGTTTATTTTTATTACACTATCTCTTTATAATTCTTCAATATAGCCTGCCTGTTTCTACCTTATTGTAATATGGAAAGAAACCATTAGATGTAAATCAGATAACTGGAAATGGCCCTTTACTGGAAGCTCAAAATAGTTTTTATTTTATGGATAAATTTATAAAACTATCTATAATTTTAATCCCGGAGCCTACGCTTTAAACACAACTCATACACATGGTTACACAATTCAGATCTCAAATGTTTGTAACTGACAGATATATGTCACTGTCAACAAACTAATCATTTCAAATAATAATATTAACGTTTTAAAAAGAAAATAGTAAATAGAACAATAATTATATGGAAAGGAACTTAATAGAGTTTCCAGCATAAGTAAATATGAAAAAATATAGGTAAAATAATAAAAACATATATCAACACGGCATATTACCCATTGATGGGTGAGTCAATCTGCTTTGTACGCAGATGTCGGTAATAATGATGACATATTTGTTCCGTGCAGGCGTTTACAAGGCGTCACTTCATTCGAATCTTGGGAACGGATTCGACTCCGACCAACGCCAGATTAGAATTTGAAATGGCACAAAAATAACCCTTGTGGTGCACTTTCCACGCCAGCAATGAATATAAATAAGTATATAAACAAATATATCATCACGGCATATTACCCAATCTGCTTTGTATGCAGATTTCGGTAACGATGATGACATATTTGTACCGTGCGGACGTTTACCAGGTGTCACCTCACGAGCACTTATTGCTGGCGTGAAGAGTGCACCACAGGGGTCATTTTTGTGCCATTTAAAATTCGAAATATTTGGCGTCGATCGGGATCGAACCCGGTATTTAAATTTAATTTAATTTTAAGTATTTACATGAATAAAAATTAAATTAAACGGGAGGTATTGTGTTGGCCACATCATTTATCTTCAAAATTCATAAATATATTTCTTACTTTTTAAGTTCGAATCGAAAAAAGGAAGAGTGAATAAATTTTAGATAATTTCTGCTCCAATTTCTCCGTCATACTCGTATTTCCTATTCTACTAAAAATCTGTTAAAGTAAATCGCTGCATAATCCATTCATTTTTTTTTCTTTTCGTTACGCTTGGAGAACAAAGTAAAACTAGACCTAGTGCTTACAATTTCATTGTTATAAATACATATATTACACTAAATACATGCGTACTGTTAATTATTAAAAATTTATTAGAGAAATCGACCACTAGTTTTGCACATAAATAAATGTTATAATTTTGTTGAAGGTCAAAGACACTTAATGCTTACAAAGTAAAATATAATTATAATTTGCTGACATTGACACAGTAGCGTGCTAAAGATTTTCCTAAGGGATTTAATTTATTAAAATATGATTTTGGATTTGTTAAAATTAAAAATTCATTTCTCAAAAATTAAGGGAAATAGCGACCAGCAGTTTAAAAATTTGGATTCAGCACATCTTTATCTACATATATACTGAGTTTTATAAATTTTGAACGGGTGATAATGGAGTGCTAGTGCCTGCTTCGATGCATGAAAGCGAATGCTGGGCATGGACGGGAAAGCATAAAAAAAGAGTAACTGCCGTGGAAATGAGGTATTTACGTGATGTGGGTATGTAAGACGGGATCGCGTAAGGAATAATTTGGTGTATGAAGAATGTATGATTAGGAACAATGTTATTAAGAGTCAGTTGAGATGGTTTGGTCATGTGAAGAGAATGGCGGGTGAACGGCTTGTTAAGCGTATATATCTTGGTGAAGTTAGGGTTTTCATTTGCGTGGCCGACCAGTGTGTAAGTGGATGGATGTGATTGGTAAGGTGTTTAATGAGAGAAAGTTTCCAAGTGGGAAGAGAAGAAGAGCATGTATGAATGCGATTATGAGTGTGGCCGAGGCGAAATAAGTCGTAACTATTATTGTGATCCGGATGCGGTATTTCGCTACCGAAAATCGGTTACTTTAATATGTTAAGCGTCAGGATTTGTTGTATGATGTTGTTATTTTTTTCGGGTTTGTGCTAACCCACTAAGTGGGACATTCGTCATTTTATGTATGTATGTTAAATATTTAAAATTATAGGTATATTACAAATACCCTTCGGAAATACTGTCAATTCTGACAATGAATTAGAAACATCTCGAAAAGTCAGAAGTGTTTTTGGTGTAGACTTTATGTATATAAGAAATGTTAAAGACAATACTTATGTAACCTAAAATGGAAGTGGCGAGAGATATTGTCCTAGCCACAACATTTTTTTTCTGTATTCTTCTTTATTTACATGTGTATACAATTTCAGATATATCAGCCGGCCCATAAAAAATTTAAGCAAGCTTAATTGTTTTCTTTCAACAATATATTCTTTTATTATATTATATTTCATTCTTGTGGTGCCCCCTGTGCAATTTATTCCTCTACGCCTATGGTCTGTGTCGCGCAGTACCACTATATGTTTACATGTTTAAAAAGCATGTTATGTTTTTAGTTCTAAACATAGGCGAAAGTGTGGATTGTTCTTTTGAGATCTCACTCATTTTTTTTCTACATTGTCTCATTACGATCCGCGAGAGATAATTAACGCAGTTTCTATAAGGATCGTGACAAACTCTCACTATAGCGTAAAATATTTAGATTAAACAAGATATCACACCTTGCATTTATCAGAATAATACATAGTTTCCATACACATTTATTGTGATCATTATTAACTAGGTTATTCGCAAAATAAAAAATCTGTTGTGGTCAGCACAATACCTATCGCCACTTCCGTTTTTGGTGACACACTGATATTTGTAACTATGAAATTTATTGACACACACACAAGTACAGTTATTGTCTGGCTGACGTGCTACGACCGCCGCACGTAGTGTATTGATATTTAAACATTTAAATAAACAATATTGCCAACTGTATGATACACTACAGTTACATAACTATAAGGCGCGCACAGTCATATGATATTGTTGGCCTTGACAAGCAGATATAGGGGCCCGTGTCAGAATGACAATTAGTAATTATGTACATAGATTCCAAATGTCAAAATTTTTCATTAAAAATTTCAAGATTTTCTAAATTCACGTAGTTGAGGAAAATAAACCGCATGGAATTGGAAAAATCACAAAATGTAGAATGAAAACTTATGATATTTGACATCTATGTACATAATTACTAGATATCAATCTGCCACGGTCCCCCATATCTGCTGGTCAAGGCCAACAACGTCACATAACTACTCGCGCCCTATTGTATTTAACATTTCTTGTATACCTACACTCTACACCAAAAATTCTACTTATATCTATTCTTTATATTTAGATTGTTTTATTTTAAATTCATTCTATGAAGAAATTTTGTCCTACTCTTATAATTTTTCGAAATGTTTCCAATTCATTGTCGGGTTTGACAGTATTTTTAAAGGTATATATACTATAGCTACAATATTAAATATTTATCTATTAATGTATGTACTTCTCACAAAAAATCTTCAGTAATGTCATTATTTGTGCTGTGAGATTTATTACAACGGATTATTATATATCTTATATATCTTTATTTCTAAATCTATAAAAGATATAATAAAATATTTATATTTATCATATAAAGAATATACTCTTCTTTTAATATCAAGAACAAAATTTATCAATTAATAATATTTAGAAGAATTTTATAAGAATCTGCTATTTCCTGTTGTCCATTTATTACCCAAACCTTTTCAGCTCTTCCCAGTAATGTCCGATTGAGAAATACGTAGTTAAACAGATATTAAGTATTATAGTTTTTGAGAAATCACATATACATCCACACACACACATACACACACACACACACAAACACTCACACACACAGAGACAGCAATAGGTAAAAATGGTGGAGACGCCACATAAATTCCTATGTAAAATATGAAGAATTTTACGTGTGTTACGTCAATTTTCCTTCACTTTGGAGCTATAAAATCCCGTATTATAAGCTTCTTAAAATTTCAACCATAAAGTAAAAGTTTGTGTCAATATTTAGGGGTCGTAAAGTCTAAATAACATGAGGGTGTAATCTTTATGGGAAATGTCAACCCTTATACAAAAGCTATTATTGTTCTCCCTACGTTGAACACACAAACAAGAGTAAACAGAAAATGGGGTTATAGTAGTTATTTTTAAACACTTTGAACAACTATTTAATTTCGCGTTATACTACAGGGTAGAATGAAAGTTTAAAGCGGAATTTTTAACTAAATGAATGCTTCATTAAACCGTATACATTATATAGAAGTTTGTTCATTTTGCTCATTTCTATACACCGGCTAATTTTTTTTATAAATAAATGCATGTAACATTTACGTAAGAATGACATTCATTGCAAAAAACACCATTTATACAAAATTATCATATTTAAACATTCTATGAGCTTAGTAGTATACATTTTTGTTACTTGGTGGCAGCACCAACTTGTTCAAATTCACAATAAAATAAATAAATTCAATAAAATAAAATATTAATAAAATCATGAATTTATGCTTTCCAGCGCGCGTTAACATTAGGTAGGGTATAGCAGACTTGTACAAACTAAAGTTCTATTTTTCCATTGTTACTTGTTAACTTGTTGTTTGAAATTGAAATATACAGAACTACTTATTTTAGCGTAGAAAATATGTGTAGTTAATATGTACAAAAATTACTACGCGAAGCAGCGAGATTTTGCACTATTTTCTAACAATTTTTATATATGAATTTATATAAATTAATTCAGATATGATACAAAATAGTACTAGACACAGAAATTATTTAAATTAATGTCCAAAAAAATACTAAATGGAATCATTGATTATTTTTACGTTAAACCACATTAATTTCAAATTATTTTGCGATAATAATTTTATTTTTTTGCATTTTAAAAATATATTTATTAATTATTAATCACGTATCTTTCTTTCTGTTGATCTATGGAGGATTTCAAGTATTTCTGTTGTTTATTTATGTCACTTGTTTGAAGAAAGAATACACAGCACTTTATACAGCAGTAGCTTAGCAACATTTCATGTAAGAAAGAGAAAGATTAGACGGATGTCCGATCAAGGGCATCTGTATCACGAACAAATTAACAAATAGGCATACATTTACCTCTTTCTTTTGCAAAGGCTATAAGAGTGTGCGATAAAGATGGATATAACACGCTTGTCTTTCAAAAATTCATATTGTTTCGACTAAGTTAAGACATTCCACTTTAAAACGATGCTCGTTGTTGATAATACTTTCGCTGTAACGTAAGTTTATTTATTAATACAGATACATTACCTGGATTCATAGCCGTACGAATAACGGTATTTTCTGTCAGAGTCACTAACACTGACATTGTGTCATTATTTTATTTTTAACATATTTGGTTTTACATTAGCCTATAAACTTACCAGTTGACTTATTTTTGTATTTTGAATACTTTTATTGTAACATATATTTTTATAATAATAAAATAACAGTAGTACCTTACGTACCCTCATAAAAACTAAGCAAACGACATTACCGACTTTGTCATAGTCGGCGGAGCAAAAATCTGAATTTATACAATTCGTAGACGACCTTAATCGGACATCTTTTAATTTTTTTACTGTAAATGGTGACATTATTTTGTAACACATTACAAATAATAATGACGTATGTAGTAGAGATATCTAATTATCTACTACACTGCCCTCTGTGCTAATATTTACACAGTGACGTTATTTAAATCAATTTATTATTCCATGGTTTATGTCTTTTTGAGTTTTGCAAGAACAGATGAAGAACATAAATCTTTGAGAAACAATTTTCAAATAAATTACACTTATTTTTTTCAGTTAAAATTTATCTATAAATATTTTATATTTCACGCCTATGCATATGAAATGCAGTGAAATTATCTGCAAGTAATATTATATTAGACGGCTTATAAATGACCTTGAATAGCCATCTTTCGTGAACCAAACGTACATCTGCTGACATTGTAACTTCATAACTTATAGAATTGATCTTCTTTTCTGTCATATCTTTAAAAACAAATTCAATATCTTTTACGACAATGACAATAATTGTACACTCTCCAATATATGCCTATAAAACCTTTATACGAGTACCAAAACCATAATTTGGTTGGTGGGTGATAAAACGCGTATATTTTCCGTAGTGAATAAATAAAGATATTTGTCAATAAAATATGATCTTATAATCTCTTACAGCACAAAAAGCAGACGATCAATAAAAATGATATGAAAGTCATGCCGTAATAAATAATCAAGTGGCCTGCGATAACAATAAATAAAACAGGAAAGTTCTTACTACCCTTACCATCGAGCGGCACACAAAGAATAAGAATAGTTTATAGAAGAATATTTACTTAACACCTACATAAGTAATGCGACCATATCAAAATAGCTGTTCAATACAGGCTGACATACATTGAAGTTGTTCTCTAATCCTTTCATTTCCGATTCTATCTTGCAGTGTATAATGATCGGCCAACATCCAAACTTTAAATATTATCATTGTAAAGTTTGGTTAAGTATTTAAACTTGTCCTCTCATTAACAATGCCGTTAGAGCTGGCGTGCATTTAGCGTGTAGAAGTAGATAACAATATACAGTGCACTGCAACACTATGTAATGTAGTCCCCACGCCGGAAGTAAGCCTGGGTCCGCTGTTTCCGGGTTATGGGTCGTTAGGATGAGCGACAAGGAGGGACACACCAGCTAGGGGCTTCCGGTTCCGGTTACCAGATGCATATGAGACAAGACGAGACTTAGATTATAGATACATTAGTAAGAGATCTTTCACGTAAGAATAGTATTGTACAATAATAATTCATTTATAGGTACTTAGTGTCCGTATTACTCGGTTGTTGTTTCTTAGAACAAATAGATGTGTGTATACTTTTTGATTTTTTTGTACGATGTTCAATAAATTAACTGAATATTTTGTACGAATGTATTTTGTTTACATGAATTATAACAATTTGTAAGATCTTACTGTAAGTGTGATAATGTCCATGTTATTTTGTATGTATTTCATTTTGTTGTATAATTTTTGTAGACCCTGAAGAAGGTGCAAGGGTGCACCGAAACGTTGGTATAGTAAGAATAAATGATATTTGACTGAACTTTCAAGTAATTGTTAACGACTTTTTCGCTCATATATGAGCCAATGGTCTTCAACAACGGACTGAGTGGCTCATATATGAGACGTGTAGTCAACGTGTTAATTAACAATAAGTACAAAAAATCAATGGTAATACCTGTATGGTTCAATTTCCCCCCTGTATTGTTTCATATTACATAAACATTTCTCCATTTCGTAATTAGTCTGATTAAATTCATCTGCCCTGAAGGAGCTTTGTAGTTTTTCCTCCCGTTACCCGAAGCCCTCCGGAGCCCACCGGAGCTTTGAGTAGGGATCCCGTGCAGCTTTGAGCCAGCACGCGTCTCTTATTAATTTAGCCCCTTCGGCACTAGATGTGTTTCAGTCTGCTGTCTCTGTGCATTCGGGGATGCAAAGTGTGTGACTGTGACTGAACAGATAGTTGCTGAAAGGGGGATTTTTCAGGGTGGTTTACTTAGAAACTAAATAGTAGTGGTGGTGTACAACTAGGATATAGTTTGTAAATACTGGACAAGGCGAGAAACACAGTTGAGATGTTTAGTCTTGTAGAGAATCTATGTTAGTTGTTGAGCAATTGAAAGCTCTTGTCAAAAAAACAAAAACAAGTGATTGTTTTTTAGATGTACGAATTGTATGAATTAAGATTTTAGCTACGCCCATTCTGCCAAATTCAGTAATTCGTTTATTTAGTTTTATGAGGGTACATAAGATACTACTGTCATAATTTTTTACCTCATCGCATATTCAGATTTTAATAATTAAGCACATCTTAAGATCCCTACAATCCAATTTTAATATTTTTACAATTATATCTGTATGTGTGTATGTCTGTGTGTGTGTGTGTGTGTGTGTGTGTGAGGATGTTGGAGGTACGATTTCTCAAATTCTATACGACTAAAGACCTGTGTAACTACGGATTCCTCAATCTAACAGTAATGAGAAGAGTTGAATAGGTCTTGGGAACAATTGGACAACCGAAAGTGTCTAAATATTATTTTTTGAAAATTTATTACTACAAATAATAAAGTTAATTAAATTCTCAATCTGACACATTTAATTTTTTTATTATATCTCCTATAGGTTTGGAAATATAGTATATAATCATATAGAATAATCTGTTGTAATAAACCTCGTTGCTCAAAAAACTCCATGCTAACCAGTTGAGATATTTAAATGTTTGTAATTGACAGATAAATGCAAAATGTCAGTGTCAAAAATCATCAGTTTACTATCATTACTGGAAGATTTGTTTGGGAGGTACGAGTACATTTAATATATATTATTGTATTATTAATTAAATATGTATTTAAAATTTTAGGTATGTTATTATTACATATATCTTTAAAAAATACCGCTAATACTGTCAATGAATTTGAAGAATTTTGAATATATTGAAAGAGTAGGACAAAATTCCTCATAGAACGAAAGAAGAGATACAATTTCAATTATTTGTGTGTACAAGAAATGTTAAATTCGATACTTATAGGGCGCGAGCAGTCATGTGACTTTGTTGGCCTAGGCAAGCAGATATGAGGATCCGTGTCAGAATGACGGCTAGTAGTTATTTACATGCCACAAACTTATGATACTTGACACCTATGCACATTATTACTAGCTGCCACAAAGTCACATGACTGCTCGCGCCCTATGCAACAGAAAATGAAAATGGCGAGAGGTATTGTGCTGGTCAAAACATTTTTTTTTAAATAAAGAAAGATATAATTCATTCCGTGTTCTGTATAAAAAGTACAAGCATTGAATGTAAAACTCTATAATTTATCATTTATTCATTCCTATAAAATTTCGTATTTCGTACACCAAAGTTAAAATTCGTAATAACTCTTTATCATTCTGCAAACTTTAAGATTCAAAACACCTGAGGGACATTCCATTCCTTTGTGTATAATTAACACCAAAGTTCACAGGTATACTTTTATTTTTATACTCTACTCTTGACTTTAAAGAGAAAGATAATCATGATTATTTACATTGCTGCTGATTTTTTTGCATTGTCTACTTGCAATTGTTCGTGGTGTTTTGTTCCATAGCTGCCTTAATATTTAATAAGTTTAATTTATGGCAGGAAGGAAGTAGAATACGTTTGTAAGATTAGAATAATAGTTATTGTTTTTATTTTACACTTGCTGACTTTAATTTTATACAATATGAATTAAATTATGTTAAACAATACAGATTTTATTTGTTTTTATACGTTGTTATTTTTTTGTAGACTCTCTAGTACAATATGTGAAAGAAAACAATTTTTTTACGAATTATTTTATACTTCCTAATAATCTTCATCATTAACCCTATATGTTATCTTAATATCTTATAATTTCTATCATTTCCATCCCTAAATATCATCCCTTATATCTCAAAACATATTAGACTCTATAATTGCAATCCCTAACTTTACTAATGTAGCAAATACGAGCTGATGTCTTGATAGCTACACATATTTACTCATAATGAACCTTGTTACATCATTAGACTAAAACACTTACAGCAAATATGGAAATAGACGAATAGACTTAACTAATAGATAAAATATTTTTTGACTTACCAATAGTTGCACGGCCGACAAAATCTGCAAAAGAAAAAATATAGTTAGCAAAATATAACCTAGAAATAGTGTGAAATAATAAATTATTCTAATATTTATAGTACGTATATGTACAAAAAAATCCACAACATAATCCATTCATATTTCAACAAAATTTAAGTTAAAAACAAATAATATTTGTTTATTATTACCAAGCAACGATGATGGACCGTTCCCGTTTTTCTTCAAACTTTTCATCGAATTGTTTATAGTTTTCAACGCTAATACACAGTAAATATCATCACTGTATACACTACGAACACCAATTAACACTTTTATATACTTAAATCCGATAATAATTGCACGAAAACACTTAAAATCCGCATAAAAATCACGACAAAATGAATCGTTACTCTATAAACAAATGACGTTTATCAACAACATGGCTACCTGATGTTAGGAAGCTATAACAAGAAGTATTGCCAATAGTATAAAAATTAATATTATATGTTCACATTATACAATTACAAAAAATATATTATATTTAAAATATCAATAAATATATTTATTAATTAATATATTGACTGATATTACTGTAAAACTAAAATATTAATTATTAATTAAATATGTTTAAATTTATTTATGAATTGTGGGTAATTTCTCAACTGTAATGTGGATTAGGTGTAAGCAATTACTCGAAAGTTCAGACAGCATTTATTCTTACTATACCAACTTTTCGGTGCACCCCTGCACCTTCTTCAGGGTAGTAAGATCCTACAAATTGTTACAATTCATGTACACAAAATACATTCGTACAAAACATTCAGTTAATTTATTAAACATCGTACAAAAATTTGCTCTTTGAATTTTTTGTACGATGTTTAATAAATTAAATGTACATGAATTGTAACAATTTGTAATATTTTACTACCCTGAAGAAGGTGCAAGGGTGCACAGAAACGTTGTTAGTGAGAATAAATGCTGTTTGACTGAACTTTCGAGTAATTTTTAATACCAAATTTATTTATTAATATTTGTAAAGCTGTTGTATGTGTGTGCATCTTTTGGATGGGTGATTGCTCAAATTTGATCATTTTAAATATATAAAAATAATAATTTTTGTATAAAATATACGTATATAAGAAAAGCTCTTAGCAAAAACAACCATACTCCAAACCTTGTAAATACTTTCAATACTGTCACAATTATTAGATTTTAAAATTTGGGCGTTTCCACAAAAACATCCTATAAAAATGTCTAATTATTATATAATTTTACATCAATGTTTATTCTTATATTTCCTAATATCCAGTAAATAATTTTCCAATATTTAAACATGATCCAATCAAGGACATCTGTATCATGAACGACTTAACAAATTGGCGTGTGCGATAAGGATAGATATAACACGCTTGTCTTTCAAAAATTCATGTTTCGACTAAGTTAGGACATTCCATTTTAAAACGATACTCGTTGTAGACAATACTTTCGCTGTAACGCAAGTTTATTTATTAATCCAGATATCTTACCATGATTCATAGCCGTACGAATAATGTTATTTTCTGTCAGCATCACTGACACTGACATTATGCCAATATCATATTTTTTTACATATTTTACATTTGTTAATAAACTTACCAATTGACTTATTTTTGCATTTATTATAACATATATTTTTATAATAGTAAAATATAAGTAGTATCTTATCCTCATAAAAACTAAGTAAACGATGCTACTGAATTTGACAGAATGGGTGGAGCTAAAATCTTAATTCATACAATTCGTAGATGACCTTGATCGGACATCTTTAATAAAACGAATATATCCCAATATAAAAATAAATGTGAACTTCTTCCCATTGAGAAAAAATAAAATAAAATTCCCTCTCTGAGTGGTGGGGTGGTTTTATTTTAGTAAATATATTAGGAAGACATCGTCAAGCTGATATTGTATCCGTATCGGCTGCTCCTCGTAAATAAAGAATGAAACAACAGCCGATCGTCCTACAGAAGCGATATTTCCTACCCTCGATGCTCTTTTGTCCACACTCAATTTATTATCCCGTGGTTTTGTTATTTTTTGTTTCTCGTTTTATTTGTTTAATTGAGTTTCCTCGATCGAGAAGACCCATTTGAATTTCATTTATTTTCAAGAAAAAAAACTAACTGCGGGTAAATTATATCCAGAAGGAAATACTATATTTATGAAATGACTATCGATTTTTAACTTTTGATGATACTTGAATCCTCCACTATACTTTTAAGACGAAAGAACAATCAAATCATTTGTAAACCTGCTCCGAAGAAATTTATTTTTTTAGATGGGTTACATAAAATAAAATTCGAAATATCTATGGAAGAAATATGCGGGCCACATCAAATATTTCCTAATACATCCCTGGATTTTCTGTTTGAAACATCTCTAATTTCGTTTTATGTTAGTTGAGGTTGACTTCTTGTTTAATTTGATAGAAAAAATTCTTAAATTGGATTTATTTCGAGTGGTGTTACAATTTTATTCAAGTTTTAGAAAAGTTTTATTGCTTCAAATCATATTTAATGACCTGGTTTCTTTAAATACAGAAAACAAAACTTGTTTTAAATATTAACTTACTACCTTATAAAATCTTGTAATTTGTATATTTTATTATACATAGCATAAGGATATCAAATCTAATTCAAAATTCTATTAGTAGAGGTAATGATAATAATCTCTTCATTTTGTAATATGTGTGTAAGATGAATTTTATTCCAGAATATTAATTTTGCTTAAGGGTAATATAACAGATTCTCATAAGGAAGTAATCTCCATAGCCGTGCGTCAATAAGGGGCCGTCATATTAAAATGAAAGTTCATAAAATTACGGTTCATCTTTTGTAACGATGAACCAGATGTCTGCGTTTTCAACATTCAGATTTTATATCTTTTTGCCTCTCGCTAAGAGAGGTATTGGATTCATGCTAAAAATCGCATATCCAGATTTAAGTGAATAACACATTTTAAGGACACTCCGATTTTAATATATTTACAATGATATAAAATAATCTGTTATAATAAATTTTACAGCCGAAAGAATGACATGGAAAATAGTTGAAAATTTAAAATGTTTGTAACTGACAGATAAATATCAGTGTCAGAAATCCGGAGACATTACTGAAGACTGAAGTACATACATTATATTAATTCTTATTGTATTAATAGTTAAATAGTTAGAATTATAGGTATATTACATAAATCCGTCAGGACAAAATTTCTTCATAGAATGAATTTAAAATTAAAAAATATAAAGAATAGATATAAGTAGAATTTTTGGTGTAGATTGTAGGTATACAAGAAATGTTAAATACAATAGGGCGCGAGCAGTCATGTGGCTTTGTTGGTCTTGACAAGCAGATATGGGGGCCCGTGTCTGAATGATAGCTAGTAATTATGTACATAGATGTCAAATATTCTAAATTTAGTGATTTTCCAATTCCATGTGGTTTATTTTCCTCAACAAGTATATTCCACACTTCTGGTGACAAATTAACTACATGAATTTAGAAAATCTTGAAGTTTTTAATTGTATGTATTCAACCCTTACAGGTTATATCCCTAGAATGGTCTCACACACAACATCTATTTTTTTAATTTTTTACAATTGCCACGAAGTTTCTTACGTAGATGTCATGTGTGTTGCCCACCCGAGCAAGCCCTTGTTACAACCACCAGCCGGTGCTAGATAGCCTAGTGATTGCCAAGTTAATTGTATCCCAACTTGGAAAGGTAACGGGAATAGATACCGATCAAGATCAGTCAAGAAAAGAAGTTTTTAATGAAAAATACTGACATTTGATATCTATGTACATTCTTATGTAACCAAAAACGGAAGTGGCGAGAGGTATTGTGCTGGCCACAGTTAATATTGCATCAATTTAATATTTGTGCCATGTTTCAATAAATACGAATACAACTGAAGGAAATATTAATTTTGCATTATTTGCATCTGTTTTGATAAGTTTTGTGTGTGAAACCACTTAAACCCCTATGTATTTGGATGTTTCTCGTATTTAAATGTGCGGTATGAAAAACCTGATGTTGTGTGCATGTAAATGGCTTGATTTAAGACGTATCCCGGTGCTGCTGAGAGTTAGATTTGCATGCCTTTTGCATATGCAGAACAGGAACAGTCGTCCTCTTTAATTAAACTTTGCTGATTTTTTCCACTGATATTACTTGCAAATATCAACTCTACCCGTGTTCACTACAAACTTTACTGAATATATGTTAACACCGCAAACTTTCAGCTTTGTTCATCAACTCCACCGCGGCGCAGAGGTTTCAGCTTCAGCACTGAAAAGGAGTACGACCAGACTCGATTTGACCCGGTACGCAAGGACATTGAAGGGGTGATGTATAAAATATAAGACCAAATCTGCTAAGCGTTAGAAATATAATTCTATTTCCACAAATATTTTTCGTCATCGACATGGATTCATGTCTGGTAGATCAACCCCGACTAACCTTGTGAATTTCACTGAATTCACTCTTAATTCTCTACGTCACAACTCTCAAGTTGATGTGATATACACAGATTTCGACAGTGTAAATATTTTCACTTTACTGAGGACCTTCTTCATTTTCTCAACTCCTACCTCAGAGATAACGAAATGACCGTGCATCTTAACAACTTTAAATCAAACCCATTCACTGCTACTTCTGGGGTCCCACAAGGATCAAACTTGGGCCCACTATTATTCAACCTCTTCATTAATGACGCGGTGGACTGTGTTCAACATTTTCAAATACTTTTGTATGCCGATGACATAAAAATTTATAAAACCATCAACTCTATTAATGACTGTATTCTCTTACAAAACGACATCAACATTTTAAAATGGTCCCACAGCTCAAAATTGTTCTTTAATTATAGCAAATGTAAAATAATGAGTTACTTTGTTAAAAAATATGTTTACACTTATGCATATCACATGGAAACTAATTCGCTTGAGAAAGTAACTCAGTTTAAGGATCTTGGGATTATATTTGACACAAAACTAACATTTAATGTACACATTGAGACTACCGTAAGATCATCCTACAAAAATCTTGGGTTTGTAATTAGAAATTGTCGGTCTTTCTGTAAAACAACTACACTCAAAAGCTTGTATTATGCATTTGTCCGCTCTAAGCTACAATATTGTCTACAAGTCTGGAATCCAATATAAATATATTCATTAAATATTGTTATTTTAAAATATATGGACAATATCTTTACCCATGATTATTCTGTTTTATTGCCTGAAGTAAACTTGGTGCCATTAAGTAGCAGAAGAAATTTACAATTATCTCTCTACTTATACAAATTAATTAATAATTGTATTTATGACCCATGTAGTCTTGATACCATTTCACGTTCCACGCGTCACTTCAAGAAATAAAGTACCATTTCATTGTAGCTAGGACTAATTATGAATTGAAATCTCCAATAAGACAACTCTGTGTAGCATATAACAGTGTATCATGTACTATTGACATATTTGGCGACTCCTTATCCAAATTTAAGAATATATTAACAAAATATTTTTTGGATTCTCATTGTTCAACTCATTCGTTTCTGTATTTTTATGTCATATGATCGTCCTGTAATTGGGATCTTGTATCCTGTTGGATCAATTTATTAATAAATTAATAAATATTGATTTTTATTTGACATTTAGAGACACAGTAATTTTATTTTCATCATTCATCACATATTATATATTTCAAAAATAAATAAATGAATGCCAGATCATTTTTACCTTCAGTTACCTTAGGTAAGGAAGGTATTTTCTTTGGCCAAACCATTTCCACTCTTCGCATTAATGTCCGACTGAGAAATACGTAGTTAAACAGATATTAAGTCTTATAGTTTTTGAGAAATCGTCCTTCCAACAATGTGTATTTAAAACAAGGAATTGTTTTATTTACCTTACCTCCAGAAGGCGGAAATAAGCTTATACGAATAATATACTAGCAATGTACTATTTGTAGGTAAAAACTATTCATTATTTTGTTGACGTAAACATTTTAACTATAAAGTTTTCAATTTCCAATCAATACCTCGTTAACACATGCCAATTTTGTGTAAATATTTTTAATTAACAAACAAAATTTGTTTGTCCGCAAAACCTCATCAAAACAAAAACAAAAAAGCGAAGAATGGAAAAGAAAACACTGCAATTGTATACGTTTGAGGAATGGAAATCTGATGCTCAGTTGTTTAATGTGATGAATTGTGCATTTAGGTGCACTTGCGCTTTTATTGCTCCCATTGTTGCAGTTTTTATGACAGCACTTTCACGAACACGAACCGCAGCGATAGTAAAGATACGGACATGCTATTTGTTACATGCTTAATGGATTGCTTCTACATTCAGCTCTACAATTTGTCTTGAATTTTGTCATTAATTACCAACAAAACGCTATTATTCTTGTTCAAATTTAATACAGATTGGGACTTAATACAAGTACAATATTCCGTAATTTAAAATCAACAAGAAAGTTTCAGTGTAAATAATAACAAAAGTAGAAATGATTGTTAACTCTTGATATATAGTGAACACGAATTAAACACCCATATTTAATAAAACTAAACTCCGATCAATATTTCACACCTCGATAAATAATAATCAATCTTTAGTACACAACTATGAAAGAGGGTTCATAGTTTTTGAAATACATAACTTTTTGACGTTGTTTCTATTATTCGGCTGCTCTATCTCACTTTTGTCAAAAACTCATATTGATTATTCTTGCATTAAACCAAATGATATAAATGATACAACATTGATCCTTATCTATTTCCAGAATAATCTTCCTCCCGTCTGAATTCTAATTTTGGGAGTGAAGAGTTTAACAAAGGATACCATTATGTATTTATCCTGGTGGAATTCCTGCTACTGTGCAGGCCTGCTGGCCTAGCAGGAACTCCTTAAAATCGTAATGAAATTAAGCGATATCACTTGAAGGAAATCGGCATAAAATGTTCACCATTAGTTAAATTAGTGCAGATTGAAGTCAGGATAATACTCCTGTTATCCTGCGAGACAGACAAGGAGGGGAATAAGGGGAAATCTGTACTTTACATACCCAGTAGATAGATGAGGGAAGATAAAAGATTTCTATGTTCGAAATAAATTATTCTACATTATTTAGTTTCTAGTCTACACCAGCAATGAGTACCCGTTAGGTGACGCCTGGTAAACGCCCGTACGATACGTACATGTCATCATCATTACCGATAAATATAGATACTAAATTGTGTGTAAATTTCTTGACTGTGATGTGGTGTTAAAAATTACTCGAAAGTTCAGTCAAACAGCATTTATTCTTACTACCAACGTTTCGGTGCACCCTTGCACCTTCTTCAGGGTAGCAAGATCTTACAAATTGTTACAATTCATGTACACAAAATACATTCGTACAAAACATTCATTTAATTTATTAAAAGTCGTACCAAAAAATTCAAAGAGCATACACACATCCATTTGCTCTAAAAAAAAACGACAACCGAATAATACGGAAAATAGCCTGAAATATCCTGTGTAAGGATTCTGGTTACATCATTGAAACAGACTCCTATTGGTCGTCTGTACACCAATAATAATGTAGCAAGTTCGTCAAGGACTTAACAGTGTATATTTTGGTGTATTGGAAAAGTTCAAAAAATAAAAGGCAAATTTCAGGCCAAACTGAGTTTCATTAATTTCCTTACATTTTATTTAAATTCCTACAACTTGCTACATTATTATTGGTGTACCAATAGGAGTCCGTATCAATAATCCTTACCCAGGATATTTCCGGCTATTTACTGTATTATTCGGTAGTCGTTTTTTAGAGCAAATGGATGTGTGTATGCTTTTTGAATTTATTGGTACGATTTTTAATAAATAAAATAATGTTTTGTACGAATGTATTTTGTGTACATGAATTATAATAATTTGTAAGATCTTACTGTAAGTGTGATAATGTCCATATTGTTATGTATGTATTATATTTTTATTATATAATTGTTGCAGACCTTGAAGAAGGTGCAAGGATGGACCGAAACGTTGGTAGTAAGAATAAATTATGTTTTAACACTTAATAGATAGCAAAGTTTTCTTGGAACTTATACTATCTAGTAGAACCGCTAAGCTCAGTAGTAGTTTATATTTATCAAACAAATTGCAGAATAACAGCATTCCTCACAATTTCGCTGAAGGTGTGAAGCGCTTGTTTTTCTCAAACAAAGTGAGCATCGCGAACAAGAGACGGTCGAAGACAAAAGCTAGCGACAATCAGGGCCAACTTGGACAATACAGCAACAAACAACAGCCCAGCTCAGAACAGATTCACAGATTCCCACTTGTTTGTTGTGTGAACTGTGGTGTCGTTGCTAGACAACCATATAAACTTTCAGATAGTAAAGAGGATTGTGGAAAGACCACAAACACTTTACGGACAGAGAAAAAAAAATAATAAATTTATGAATTTAATGGTGGAAGTGTCACGGGTCAAAATGAATTGAGTACGGTTCTGTAGGGGTGTTTTACACGTGTAAAGGAGGGTGATACGGACCTCGGGTGATGTATCGACATTTTGAGGTCTCACGTATTTGTTTGGCGAAGTATGGAATTTCAGAAGATGATGGAACGAGGACCGTTCACAAATATCCGAAAAATAAAATTCGATATATTACATACACTAAGGTAAACAACCCCTATCATATATTAAATCCTTTTTCATTTTAAATTAACACGAAATACCATTTTTATTCTTAAAAAATATCGTATAATTAATAATAACGTAATTAACAAAAGTTTTGAGAAAAAATTTAAGCTCCAAATTTTATTACTAAATAATATTTAATCTAGTTTTCATTAGACATAATGAATACATAATAATTGTTTTATATTCTACCATGTTTAAATTTCCTGAAAAAGATGTTATACAAACTTTAAACATGCAAATCTTCTATAGGTTATTTGGATAGATAGCCAAAATGTGAAATTCTTTACGTTTCTGGGGATCAAAATATTGGACAGACAACTATTTACCGAATTATACGGAAATGTGAATAAAGTGTAGTATGTATTAATTCACCAAAAGTGGGAGACTCTAACTTGCTCCCCCCCAAGAAAGAAGCGATGCTCCAGGACAAAACACTTCACACCTGGAGATCTCGTAGGCCACATAGAAATTCTAAGGAAGATACGCCTAGATGAAATAAAGTGTTCATAAATTGAATTGAATTGAATTGAAATAAACCTAAACAAAGGTCTCAAAGGAACAACAATCAACATATTGTCAAACAGCCAGGATGCTTTAAAGTCACTAAGTGCCTTCACTTGTGAGTCAAAACTAGTCTGGAATTGCATGAACACCCTATAACAACTGGCCAAACCATGTCATTTTATGGTGAGTACTGCGGCATGAGGAAGTTCTAGCAAATGAAAAAGCAAATGAGTTCGCTAAAAAGGGAGCTAAACTAATAGTTTACGGGCCTGAACCTTCTTGTGGACTCTTGAAAAGAAATATAAAGAAGGAAATCAAAAACTGGGTGGAAGCGGCCATAGCCTCATATTGGAGAGACATCCCTGGCTTTAGTCAGTCGAAGAAATTCATTTCACCCTCATTGACAAACGCCAAAGAGCTATTAGCTTTCAGCAAGAAGGACTTTAGAACTATGGCAGGTATCTTTACTGGTCATTGTCCTCTGAAATACCATCTATGTAAGATTGGTATAGCTGAAAACAATATCTGTCGACTCTGCGAAGAGGACGAAGAAACTTCAGAACACTTTGTATGTGAATGTCCTGCTGTGGCAAATGAGATCAGGAAACTGACTCCTGAAGCAGTAATTGGCTTCATAAGAACTCTGGAACTACTTCCAAAAAACTAAGATAGGGCATGTTACAACAGATCTTATAGGTCGCAGTGACAAAAGCGGAATGAAAAGAATAATAAAATTATTTCTATTTGATGAGAAGGTATAACTTTTATTCACAATCATTATAGTAATATGTCGATTCCTAACCTTTTAGAGGTTGGAAAATACGTCATTCCTAACTGCAATGTCAATCTCTTGGGTTGCAAATAAATTTATGTGGGGGTTGCCTAGCAACATTGTTATAGATCCCTATAATAAAGTAGGCTAAACAAATTTTAATAGAACTGTCAATAAATATTAACAAAATTAAAGGTTATAACTCATTGATTTATTCTGAAAATTATTGATTTAAAAAGAGGATGATTATGAATAAAATAGTATACATACCTCGGTGCGAGTTTCATTACAGCCTCGCGCTGTATCTCAACTCGAGGCTTCGCCTCTTGTTAATATACATAAGCCCTCGGCTGTAATATACTATTTGTCAAAACTTTTATTAAATACATTAATTTCTCCAAATCTCTGTATTATCTTAAAATGTATCTTCTTGTTCGTTTTCCTTATAGTATGTATTCAATTAGCATCTTTATCCGAATTTGAAATTTTAATTAGCAAGTTGGCGGTGCAGATTTGCAGCGGAAGTCGAGGTGCAATTAAACCGGAAGTGCAACCATTACCCATTGTAATTGCCTGTATAGAGACAAGACAGCCTAATTGTCTATTCTTCCTTTCCTTCGCTACTATGTAAGTCCGCCTTCGTAAAGGGTAAATATTTAAGGATAATTAAATGCAAAGATAAAGGACTCCAAAACGAACACACAAAGTATGGTTAACGTAGCAGAAAATGGATATATGAGACCAAGACATATAAGTAAATACTTCTCAACTGAACTTAACAAGAATTTAATTACAAGAAGGATATTTTCATTTTAATTGTTGTTTCTTAAACATAAAGTGTCACACTGACACATACATAGGTAACCTATAAAAATAAATATTCCTTTGATACATAAATAACTATACAAGGGCCCAAGAAAGCCGGACACTTAAAAAAAAATGTTAACGACTTGTAACAACGAAATGTGTTTATTTGTTATTTTTATGTTAAAATACGATCAACTGATATATAAAGTAAGATTGGAAATTAAAAGAAGTGTAGCAAACACTTTACTTATAAAGAAAAAAGAAAACATGAGATGTGGCCAGCACAATACCTTCCGTCATTCCTGTGTATTATGTATAAATTCCATACATAAATTTTCTTGCAAAAAATTCTAAATTTCCAGTAAACTTATTTCATAAACAAACTATGGTTTGGAGATATAGTATATAATAATATAAAATATTCTATTGTAAAGAAATCTTGTTGCCCAAAAAACAGTTGAGATATTTAAATGTTTGTAATTGACAGATAAATGCAAAATGTCAGTGTCAAATATCAGATTTTTCTGGGAGGTACAAGAACATTTAATTTATGTTACTGTATTATTAAATAAATATGTATTTAAATTATAGGTATGTTAATATTACATATATTCTTAAGAAGTACCGCTAATACTGGCAATGAATTTGAAGAATTTTGAACATATTAAAATAGTAGGACAAAATTTCTCAAAGAACGAAAGAAGAAATACAATTTCAATTATTTGTATGTACAATAATTGTTAAATTCGTTACTTATAGGGCGCTAGCAGTCATGTGACTTTGTTGGCCTTGACAAGCAGATTTGTAGGTCCGTGTTAGAATGACGGTTAGTAATTATTTACATAGATGTCACAATTGTCATATGTCATAATTTTTCATTCAAAATTTCAAAATATTCTGATCTTTATTTGTCATCAATAGTATGGAATATACTTGTCGATGTAAATAATCCACATGGATTTGGAAAATCATAATGTTTTGAATGAAAACTTATGATACTTGACACCTATGTACATTATTACTAGCTCTCATTTTGACACGGGTCCCCATATCTACTTGCCAAGGCCAACAAAGTCACATAACTGCTCGCGCCCTGTGCAACATAAAATGTAAATGGCAAGAGGTATTGTACTAGCCCCAACAGATTTTTTTATAACGAAATTCCTATTTATTGAAGATCTGTATCATCATACACGTTTAAAATATCTATCAAGTCAATGTTTGTTCCATAATTAATAATTAGAAAACTGCACACCCACAGGCGCACACACACATACAGACATCATCGTAAAAATAATAAAATCGTATTCTAGAGACCATAAAATGTGTTTTATTAAAAACTCACTGTCGAATTTTTTGACCAAAGACAATACCTTTCTTACTTAAAGGTGACGGAAGGAAAAAACAACAGTCCAACAAATTATTAAAAAATCTTTCAGAACTCATATTTGAATTAAATTGATACAAAAATACTGGCGAGACCAACACACCTAAACAACAGGTTAATTAGAGAAGCCATTGCGATTTTCAAAACCAAGAGTAATAATATCAATCATTGTGACGGTCTAGATCGTAGTCGTGCATGGCTTCCTATATTAAATATGTTGTAAATGTCACCTTGGTTACCTGTTGCTAATGTTTTTGTTATTTATTTATATATTTGTTGATTTGTTGTTCATTCCCTGAAGAAGGCAGTAGTTAATACTGCCGAAACGTTGGTATTTAAATAAATAAACAGAAATAAAACTAAGAAAGGTTGTATCATTTTAATAGTCAAACTTTCTATTGCCTTCAGTATTTTATTATGTTGCTCATCTAAATTTTACATGTCAAATAAACTTTTCTTTCTCATTAGGTTCTTCATTTTCTCTGCCTATTATCTAATTTTGTTTTGTAAGCTGATTTGGTCTATAATTTAGAGTTGGCTTTTCGTGAGTTCAAGTCGCTGACATCTGTGGATCTAGTGTTACATAATAGCGGGGCCGGTGTGCAATTAGCACCGGAGTTGAATCCGAGCGGAATCCGGAGGATCCACAGATAACACCTCACCCGGACGTACAGGAAACTCCGGTTACACTAACTACGGTTACGCTAACTCCGGACAAGTTACGGCAGAGATATACGCACCAGCAGAAACAGCCATGGGGAGAAAAAAGCATAATAAATATAATACACTCGTGGCTAAAAAGCCGGACACTTAAGAATAGTAGTATGATGTACATATCGCATGAGGATGAAGAATGTATATAAAAATATATAAAATCTGATGTGGCCAGCACAATACCTTCCGTCAATCCTGTAGTATAAATTCCATACATAAATTTTCTTGCATATGATTTTAAATTTCCAGTAAAATTATTTTATAAACAAACTATGCAAATTGTACTTGACACTGACATCTTCTTCTTCTCTAGCTTTTATCATTCGTTAGGGGTAGCTATTTTTTATTTTCTCCTTCTACTCATTTCTGTTTTGTGTGTCGTTCTCATTCAGTTCCTTTCTCTCAAGTCTTCAGCAATACAGTCCTTCCATCTTATCTTTGGTCTTCCTCTGTTTCTTCAACCTTCTTATTAAGCTATTTATTCTTCTGCAACTATATTTTTCATCTCTCCTCATGACATGTTCAAACTAATGTAATCGTCTCTCTTGTATCTTTCGACAAACTAGTAACACTAGACTTATTTCCTTACCGTATCTTTCCGTGTCTTCCCCAACATCTACTTCAACATCCTCATCTCTACCACATTCATTTAGTTTTCATTGATACTGACATCTGTCAATTTGAATTATCTGAATATGTTAGCAGTTTCCATGGTTAGCATAGCTGGTTGATTTATAAAATTTAATATCTTTATATTTTTTTAACTCTATATCTATTGAATATGAAGTGTAAAATGCGATCACATCGTATTAAGTTATAATAACGTTAAATGTTAATAAATCTTATTTAACTGTTAAAATCTTCTGGATATAAACTTGAGAAATACGAAAAAATTCTAATTTTTGGAATCGTGGTATTGAAGTTATGCGATCCTAAACTTTCGTCACACACACACACACACACACACACACACACACACACACACACACACACAAATACATACATATTCATACAGACATCATCGTAAAAATGGTAAAATCGTATTAGGGACCCTAAAACATGCTTATTCACTCAAAACTCATCATTGAATTGTTTGACTAAAGACAATACCTTCCTTACTGAAAGGTGACGGAAGGTAAAAAGTTGCGCTTTGCGGAAAAACACGATCCACTTTATTTAATTTAAGTTCATACTTTTGTTTCTTATGAAACAGTTAATTATTAAGTATTACAAAAATTTAAGTAAATGCATTTTATATTACAAAAAAAAAATATATTGAAAATTGTACTTATGAGAAATTTGTTATATGAATTTATTCCCGACTTAACATGAAAGCTTGGACCCTGCAAGGTTTAACTGTTGGCAATCTGAATCCAAAATGATTGGGGCCTTAGCTTGCAATACAAACAACCAGCATGAAATCGTGCTGCAAATATACCTTAATAATAGTTGTCAGTTTCTTTTCTCTATGTTGGTAATAAATCCTCCTGATTGTGAAATATTCTCCCCCATATGTTTAATTCGATCTGAGTCGAAGTAAATAACAAAGTTACTCCGTTCATTTGTTTGTACACGAGATTCCTTTCAGTGCGATCAAGTCGCCTTTGTCACTGCTGTGCTTCGCGATCAACAAGTCCTGCTCTCTCTCCTTAACAGGAGAGGAGAGGACTAGGATCTGTCGCCCAGCTAGTTATATTGTTACGTTCGCTTTGTTTTCCACACAGATTAAGACAACTGGATTTTCAACCTCATTTGCGCCAACACTCGCAGGAAAATAAGAGAATATGCAATGTTTTATGCAATTATTTATCGTGGAAAGCGATCCCTGTGGTGTGCTTTCCATAAACGATATAACTCTTGTGTATTAACTCTGGAATACGAACGCTATACAGAAAAATAATATACAGGATACGTCGCTGATAAGTAATAATATTTTACGAAACGAGAACTGAAAGTGATAATTTCCAGAGCCAGTTAAAATTTTCAACAAATTATTAAACCTATACAAATGATTAGAACTTTCTACAAAATTCTTTTGACTGCTTAAATATAGAGTTAATATTTTAAAAAAAGCAGATATGGCCAGAACATTACCTTCCTTCAATTCTAAGTATTTTGTCAAATTCCACACAGATTCTATAGCCACTTTCTTTTTAGGGAAGAAATGAATTGATCTTACCTCGTACTGAACTGGACTGAACTACTCCTAAAAAGAACAGTAAATAAAAATTAAAAAATAAAAACATACATTATTATATTTATAACAATATGTTGAATTGGCTTGTGGCTATAATCTGTGTATTATGTTATGTGGTTTGTTTTTGCCACATTAAATTATTTTACATTTTTATATTTCTATTTCACAAAGATATGTAAATTTTATTTGACACTGACATCTGTCAATTAGTAATATTTGAATATTCTAACGGTTTCTATGATACAGCTTTTAGCACCATAGTTTGCAAGATATTTCTTTATAATTTTTTATCTCTAAATTCATTGAATATGAAGAAAAAAATATAATTAAATCGAATAGAGAATAAACTATTCTTTAATATTTTTTTCAAGAAAAACTGTTAAAATCTTTAAATTATGGTACTTCCGGTTAGCCAATCGTAACCAAAATCTAATCAACTCTTCATATGGACGTACGAAAGAGGAATATGAAAGAATTATAATATTTGGAATTGTAGTATTGGAGTTATAGAAGGATTTTTTTTGTTTCAGACGCACAGACACACACACCGCACATATACACCAGACACACCCACACACAAGTTTAAAATCTATAATTTGTTTATTGAAAATATAAACCGGCCTTATATTCTTTAAAGTAAACAATGGTAAAATATGTTATACAAAAAATCTTTGAATAATTGATTCTACGTAAAATATGTACATTTCAGCACCTCCACCTTTTTCCGCTGTTGGATTATTCTGTTCTATATACCTAAATATGTGATATATTAAAAAAGTTCATGTATTTTATTGAACTTCGTATATTTTTTCCTCTATTTTTGTTCATTTTTCGTCACAGACTATTTAATATGCATTGTTAAATATTAAACACACATTTTTATCGCTTTTCGATACTGGTATATCGAATTTTATACAGACAAAATAAAACTGAATTTATTCTTTTCCAAAAATACCATTTTTTTTATTCACAAACGTACTTCAAATATATACAGGGTGTTTCTTTTAAAACAACCAGTGATTTATAGGCGAACTAATGGCTAGAGATAAATGTTAAATACAAAAAATGATCAAGAATAAGGGGCTAATTTATTAATAATACCATATTAATTATTCAAGTCGTTCACAAAATTATATTTTTTATATAGTACCCTATATATTTTTTAATCCATTTCATATTCCTGTTTAGTACGTCCATATGAAGAGTCGATTAGATATACCCTAATTTGAAGATTTTATCAGTTTTTCTTGAAAAAAATATGTTATTATAAATAAAAGAATATGTTATTTTCTATTCGATTTAATTATATATTTTTCTTCATATTCAATGAATTCAGAGATAAAGACTTAATAAATAAATAACTTGCAACCTAATGCTACTAAAAGCTGCACCTTGGAAACAGAATATTCAAATATTACTAATTAACAGATGTCAGTGTCAAATAAAATTTACATAGTATCTTTGTGAAAAGATTTTATCACATAAGGTAATAAAACAGATTATAGCCATAAGCCAATTCAGCAAATTATTATGTTAAAAATTTAATGCTATATATGTTTTTATTTTCAACTTCAAATTTTAAGAAACATACTGTTTTTTTAGGAGTAGTTCAGTTCAGTACGATGTAAGATCAGTTCATTTCTCCCCTAAAAAGAAAACGCCCATAGAATAATTTGCAAAAAAAATTCTGTGTGGAATTTGTACAAAATACGTTGAATTGACTAAAGGTATTGTGCTGGCCACATCAGATTTTTTCTTCTATAAATATTAGTATTTGTTGCTATGGTGATACTATAAAAAGTAAACAAAATAAATAACAAATACATAATGAAATAGAATTAAATCTATATGAAATAATGCAATGATTAATGCAGAATTTATTATTACTGTTATTTGTCATAATTACTACAATTTATAACAATTAGTTTTAAAATAAATACAGCATTATATATTAAGTAGTAACTTTTGCATGATTATTTGCGTGATTTATTGATTGTTTAATAATTGTTTTTTATTATTTGTAGCTAATCGACTATATATTTTATCATGAAAATACATTAATTATTATATACAAACTATGTTGACAGTTCCAAATTATTTCTTGAATATAGTTACAACATACATCGCTTATGAACAGATTTTACACTTCAACGTCAATAATTATACACTTTTTATTGCGTCATGCCATTCTTACGATGCCTTTGAAATTGAACGTCCAAGTTAACTACCATTTAAAATTTCGCAAATCTTTTCTCTATTTGAAAGCATCTCTGTTCCGTCTGTCCATCAATTCCGATTATATTGTATGTAGGGAGGGTTTCCCGCAAATCGCAGAATTTGAAAGTTTGGTCGTGTGGGATCTCCAAAGCAGTGAGAGACGCGGCAAGAACTGAAACCGTGCACAGGGAAAAGCAACGACAAAAAGAGAAATAAAATGATACAAATTCGTTTGTCATGACTTCTCCTGCGATCGATATCCTGCTAAAGCCCAAGCGGCACCTACAGAATAAAGGACAAGCATGGCAGGAATGCTACAGCGGGATACAATAAGGATAAAATATTTATAATACGAAGTACAAATTTTCTATTACAATATAACAGATGTCCTAAAAGTTTTCGCACAAATATCAACAATTTTTTTTTGTAATATAAAATGCATTTACTACTAAAGTTTTGTATTACTTATTAACTGTGTCAAATGTCAGACTTTTTTATAAAAAAATATCAATTTTTTCTAAATTCAAGTAGTTAATTTATTACCAGGAGTGTGGAATTTACTTGTTGAGGAAACTAAACCACATGGAATTGGAAAATCACTAAATTTAGATTGAAAAATTATGATATTTGACATCTATGTACATAATTACTAGCTATCATTCTGACACGGGCTCCCATATCTGCTTGTCAAGGCCAGAAAAGTCACATCTACATTAAAAATTCTACTTATATCTATTCTTTATATTTAGATTTTTTAATTTTAAATTCATCCCTCTTCTAATGTATGTACTTCCCAGAAGAAATCTTCAGTAATATCTCTGGTTTTTTGATATTGACATTTATTTGTCAGTTACAAACATTTTAATTTTATAATTGGTTTCCATGACATTATTTGGGCTGTGAGATTTATTACAGCAGATTATTATATAACTTATATTTCTTTATCTCTTCCGATTGACCAGTTATAAACAAAATCTAATCAGCTCTTCATATGGATGTAGAGCAGAAGAATACAAAAGAATTATAATTTTTAGAACTGTAGTGCTGGAGTTATTTTCGGAGAAATTTTGTCACAAACACATACACACACACACACACACACACACACACACACACACACACACACACACACACACACACATACTGACATACAGACATACAGACTCTCGTAAAACTAGCAAAATTGTATTCTAGTGACCCTAAAACGTGCTTATTCGGTGACGGAAAGTAAAACTGTAAAAACAGTTTTATATGCAACATTCAATTCTGTACAACTTTGCACTCTTCAGGGTTTGGCGTAAAATGAATAGGAATGCATAAAATGCATAAAACAAAAATCCTATGTTAAATCCATATGTTCACCCCTAACCGACACCACCCTGTATATCATTAAACAATATTAAATATAAATAACTAACATCATGGTTTATTAGTTTTTATTTAATTCTGGGTGTATCATTAAAAAGTGTTAAAAACTCTTACCCATCCAAATATAAACCATTCCCACATCTGCGTCACTCTTCTACTATTAATATTATTAACACAACCCTGCTCTCGACTATTAACTATATCCCAACTTCTTGTCCTTTGTCCTGAAACGTCTGAAACCGTCTGAAATCTCCTGAAACCTCCAGCAACATCCTGAACCGTCCTGAAACGTTTCTGAAACACTTGCCCTGAGAACTTTAAGGACAATACATCAATGTGTATGTTTGCGGTCTGTGACAAAAGACGGTGCGTGGAGGGTAACCTCGGTCCTTGGATAGCCTCGTTCATCATTACCTGGACCCAGGCTAAGGACATTTAGGATAAGGGCAAGGACACACGAAGCGAATTAAAAGAAAAAGGACATGGGTAAGATTTATTATACGCCTGATGCGAAGGATGTAATTGAAATCAGAATGATCAGAATTGGAGAGATAATTACGGATGATTGGTTTTCAAATTAATTTATTAAGTCGCCATTGAAATCAAATAATTAAATTTTTATTACTCTTTCAGTTTATATGACAGTTTTTCTCAATAAGTTTACAATTTAAAAAATCTGATGTGGCCTGAACAATACCTTCCGTCAATCCTGTGTGTTATGTATAATTTCTTCTTCGTCTTTAGCTTTCCCATTCGTTCGGGGTCGCTATTTTTTATTTTCTTCTTCCACTCATTTCTGTTTTGCGTGTTGTGCTCATTCAGTTCATTTTCTCTCAAGTCTTCAGCAATACAGTCCTTCCATCTTATCTTTGGTCTTCCTCTGTTTTTTTAACCTTCTATTACTAAGCTATTCATTCTTCTTCCAATATATTCTTCATTTCTCCTCATGACACGTTCAAACCAATGAAATCGTTTCTCTTGTATTTTTCTAGAAACTCGTAACACTAGAGTTATTTCTTCACCATATCTCTCCGTGTCTTCCCCAATATCCTCAGCTCTGCCACATTCATTTACTTTTCTTTGATACTTACATCTTTCAATTGAATTTAATATCTTTATAATTCTTTAACTCTACATCTATTAAATATGAAGTATAAAATGCAATCAAATCATATAGAGAATAATATATTCTTTAAGTTTTAATAACGTTAAATGTCAATAAATCATATTTAACTGTTAAAATCTTCAAATGAGACTACTTCCGGTATAACCAAAATCTAATCACTTGTTCTTCTGTATGTAAACTTGAGGAATACAAAAAAAGATTCGTGGTATTGAAGTTATGCGATCCGAAACTTTCGTCACATACATAGATATTTAATTTTGTGAAAAACAATTTTAGCGAACTGTTTGGAATCCTGGAAAGTATATGTCGCTGTATTTAAGTCATATTTATATTATTTGGACAGTGGTTGTTTTTACCAAAAACGCTTCAATGAGTGTAGCCGAGGCGAAAGAAGTCTGCTTAGGTAGGAATATGTGGCGAAGGATGATTGTTTCCTAACAATTATTGTGATCCGGATGCGGTATTTCGCTACCGAAAATCGGTCACTTTAATATGTTTAAGAGTAAGGATTTGTTGTATGATGTTGATGTTGTTCTTATTGTTATCGGGTTTGTGGAACCCACTAAGTGGGACACGCGTGATTTTATGTATGTATGTATGTATATATGTATGCTTCACTTTAAATTTAATATTAATATTTATTTAATTTGTGCCCCAATTTTTATGTCTTAAATTGTCAGTATTTCTTCTGTCGTCTTCAGTTTCATCCTGCTTGTTTTATTATGGTTCTGTGATTAATTAGCTCCAAATTAAGTTAATAGCATAAAACAGCTCAGCAATTAGAACGAACGTCAAAATTAATTGCGAAATTTGTACGTTAAAATAAAAGACTTGTTCTCCACTCTCTGGAAAACTGGAGATGATCATCTTATAAAATACGCATCTCCACTTATGATTCATCAAATATTCCTCCAGACGCAAGGATAGAGTTGGCTGCTTTCCAGGACGACTCCTTGTTGGTTTCCAGAAGTCTGACCCAGAAAAGGGTGTAAGGAAGTAGGGGTTAATGGGGCATATGAAATTTACTCCACACTTACACTACATAACTTCTAAACTTGGAGAAGTATTGCTGTGTTTTCAATGGGAAATAGAGAGTATATTTTGGACAAATTTCCAGAATAGAAAATTAATGGAAATAGCGAGATATATTCCAGTAGATATTATAGATAAATATCGTGAACTACTAGTGGATTTTTTGACATACATTTTGTTGGCCGCGTTCAGCAGTACCTAGCGGTCTAGCGGAATATGATGTCATAGTATATTGTCAATTTGACAGCTGTTATATGTCACATATTAGGTGTCATTATATAGTTGCATCGCAAAATATAAGGGTTTTTTTTATACTAAATCAATAATAAAGAAAATTAGGATTTAAAAATTTGAGGTTGTTTCTATTGTAAATTATTTAAAGATGTCCGATCGAGGTCATTTTTAACTCCGCCCATTCTATCAAATTCAGTAGTATGTTTACTTAGTGTTTATAAGAGTAAATAAGATACTACTGTTATTTTATTATTTAAATAAATAAAATAAATAAACAAATATTTCATCACGGCATATTACCCATTGCTGGGTGTGCCAATCTGCTTCGTACACAGATATCGGTAATGATGGAATATTTGTACCGTGTGGGCGCTTACCAGGCGTCACCTCACGGGCACTCATTGCTGGCGTGGAGAGTGCGCCACAGGGGTCAATTTTGTGCCATTAAAATGCGATGTAATTTTTGGCGTCGGTCGGGATCGAACCCGGGTCCCCAGATTCGCGACCAGACACTCAAGCACACGGCCACGAAACCCCAAAAAAAATATATATATATATATATATATATATATATATATATATATATAAACAATAAACTAAAACAATTGTAACTATTATTATTAAACGAAATAATATTTTTTTGCCATAATAATACAAAAAATAAGAATAAGGAATACTTAATAACAACAAAATGATTTTATAACAAATATTCAAAATGACTCCCAACCTCTTCAATACATTTTTCACAACGTTTTGAAACAGAATAAGTAGCCCTTTATATTTGGTCTGGATATCAACATTTTCTGAGTTAGATAAATTCATTTTATAATAAATTAATAAGGTACTACAATGAAATTTGCTAATAATAAAGGTTATAACAATTATTACTGAGTATTTACAGATTGACATTTACCGTGTTACAATTGTTTTATTTCAAGCCATAGTCATGGCTCACTTTTCTCTTTTCGACTAAATGTTTAAAAAAGTGCCCGCCATTTTACTTTTTAATACTGTAATATATGGATTATTTTACATGATTGTAAAGCAAATGTACTGTTCAAATTTGTAAAAAAATATAATATGTTCCATTTGAACTTTCAAAGTTGATATTAATTACTAATAAACCGAAAGTGGTATCATGAATGCACATCCGTCATCAAGTACCTTACATGTTGCTGTATAAATCATGTTGTATGAAAGAAATTACTTAAATAAGCGAGATATTTGCAGGGTTCATTAAAATATAACACCCTGTAGATGACGGAACGTAAAAAGAAAACTGTATATTTTAAATTATATTTCACAAATTTGTAATGTAAAATCTTTGCATGGAAAACATTATATAAATCCAAGTTGTATTACATACACTAATGTAAAAATATTATCCTTTATATCCACCGTTCATTTTAATCTAAAATGCAGTTATAAATATGCATGTACCTCCAATAAAATTTGTATGGTAATAAAATAGAGTGGTGCAAGTAATAAAGGCGTACGTTGCAACAGTAATAAATACGTGGGTGGAACAATTGTGCTACCGTCTCATGAGATGCTGAATTACTTCTCTGGAGACACAAGTAAGTTGCAAATGCAACAAAGCTGTAGGGCGGTGCTGCACATATCATTCACCAGGGTAACTCTCTACTTAAAGCTCGACAACTATCATAATATTACAGGGTATAAATAAATGGAATGCGACAACGACACTAGATGTTAATAAGTATACATAGTGTTCATGTTTGAATGCATTATAATATAACATATTTATAGACCTGTATTATTTGGTGGAGTCGCCATTACTATTAAAATTTAAAATCAAGCACGCTGATAATGCAGAAGGGAACGGAAATTTATCACGTTATAGCGTTGAAGTTTAATAGAATAGCAATTTGTGTATTAAGAACGCAAAATAGGACAATGTCCATTTGCGCTCGAAACACACACAAGATTTTTTCTACAGTCGCTACCATAACAACAAATAATAAAATGTACACTTTGTACTTCTACTACTACTGAATTAATAAGGATTAATATAAAGAAAAAACGTCTATTATATTTATAATCTAAACATTTTATACTTTCGTTTTTGTAAATGAATACTCTATTTTATTTTCACTATAGTGCGGCATTTTTTTTTTTTTGGTTATGTAATATACCGACATAGCAGTTATATGTCAGATTGATTTGTAAAGGTGGTAAATGTGTCACTACAGTGCCATTAGTTCCTGACTAAACGTTTCCATTAAGAATGTAGACAAGCGACATTTCTCAACATTGTATAGTTAGAAATTTGGACAGCGAGTGTTTTTTCTACTTTGTCGCGCTAGAGCGGCAAAGTGACATTTTGCGTTGACAAATGGCTACTTTCTATGTAGACTGTAGAAAAATTTTATATTCGCGCTATTTAAACACAGGTCTTCATTGTCAATGAGCGACTTTTTAATTTCTAAATTTTTCAAGAAATCGAGAGCTCTGCTGTTGTCTTTTAAGTGTAATATTTTACATCAGTTTTAACGTTCAGAAAAAATTATATTTTCGGCAAATGTAGAACTATTAAAATTATATTTTATACATACGCCCGCATGGACAGTTTAATTTAAAACGCCATTTATAATTATTGTAATAATAATAATAATACTAATAAATAATTGTTAAAAATAAGTTTATGAATTTTTTATATAAAAATATCTGGAACGGAAACGACTTTTTTAAGCCGGAACGATAGTAACCAATACTAAATTATTTTGAAATTTTGAATGAAAAATTATGACAATTGTGACATCTATGTAAAATCTACTAGCCGTCATTCTGACACGAATCCTTATATCTGCGTGCCAAGGCCAACAAACTCACATGACTGCTCGCGCCCTATCAGTAACGAATTTAACATTTCTTGTACACACAAATTATTGAAATTGTATCTCTTCTTTCGTTCTGTGAGGAATTTTGTCCTACTCTTCTAATATGTTCAAAATTCTTCAAATTCATTGACAGTATTAGCGGTATTTCTTAAGGATATATGTAATATTAACATACCTACCTTATAATTTAAATACGTATTTAATTAATAATACAATAATATGTATTAAATGTACTCGTACCTCCATGAAAAATCTGATTTTTGACACTGACATTTTGCATTTATCTGTCAATTATAAACATTTAAATATCTCAACTGTTTTTAGGCAACGCGATTATTTTTTTACAACAGATTATTCTATATATACTAAAAAAATTAAATGTCAGATTGAGAATTAAATTTTCTTTAATATTTCCGAGAAAAATATTCAAAAAATAGTATTTAGAAGACTATTTCTTCAAGAATCTGCTACTTCCGGATGTCCAATTGTTACCAAAATCTTTTCAAATCTTCCCATGAATGTCCGATTGGGAAATACGTAGTTAAACAAATATTAAGTTATATAGTTTTTGAGTAATCGTCCTTCCAACATCCCACACACATTATAGACACACATACACACACACACACATACATCCACACACACACACTCACACACAGACATCATCGTAAAAATGTTAAAATCGGATTATAGGGACCTTAAAACGTACTTATTCATTAAAATTTGGATATGCGGTTTTTAGCATGAATCCAATACCTCTCTTAGCAAGAGGTGAAAAATATTGTTGAAATTTGTACCAAAACTTTTAGAACAAATGTTATTATTGGCTATATTAGAATATATACGCAGTATTATTCTCTCAAAGTTTTGATGGTAGCAGATGACACTACAAGCAAATCTAAAGAACTCAATGGCAGATTGCAGAGTTAAACAGTGCGTTGATGATTCCTTTCCAGCTTTATTTTTTCCAAGACATAAACCACTTTCCACCGAGTCGCTTTCCAGGAAGAGATTGCTTCTTTCTCTCCTTATATTCTCTACGTAAATGAATATAAACTGTTTTAAACACAATCCTGCACGATCTTCTTCCAAGTAATTTATTTATATAAAATATATTTAGCTTGGGAATGTTTAAATCTATCAGTCTTACTTAACAAAAATGGTAAATACTTCGCACGCCACTGCGAATGAAATCTGTGAGGGAGAAATCAGATCACACATCGTATGTCGACTGATCCTCTGCTCAACGGATGTCTGCATGTTTTATTGCGTTAGATTTGAATTCAAATCGGGAATAAAGAAAGATTTATTTAATCCACAGACGGACATCCAAAGAAAGACATCTTACACTTGTTGGAGTAACTATTTGGAATTTTTTTAAGACAAATTCATTAAAATTAATAATAAAAGAGAAAATATTCCTATTCTAAAAAAATCGGATGTGGCCAACACTATACCTCCCGTTTAATTTAATTTTTACCTCTCGCTAAGAGAGGTATGGGAATCATGCTAAAAATCGCATATCCAGATTTTAGTGAATAAGCGCGTTTTAAGGTCCCTAGAGTCCGATAATAACAATTTTACGATGATATCTATGTGTGTGTGGATGTGTGTGCGTGTGAAGTTGTTGGAGGTACGATTTCTCAAATTCTATAAGACTAAAGACCTGTGTAACTACGGATTCCTCAATCTAACAGTAATGGGATGAGTTGAATAGATTCTGGTAACAATTGGACAACCGAAAGTATTTTGAATAAATAAATAAATAAATAAATATTTCATCACGGCATATTACCCATTGCTGGGTGTGCCAATCTGCTTCGTACACAGATATCGGTAATGATGGAATATTTGTACCGTGTGGGCGCTTACCAGGCGTCACCTCACGGGCACTCATTGCTGGCGTGGAGAGTGCGCCACAGGGGTCAATTTTGTGCTATTAAAATGCGATGTAATTTTTGGCGTCGATCGGGATCGAACCTGGGTCCCCAGATTCGCGACCAGACACTCAGGCACACGGCCACGAGACCCCATTTGAGCTTCCAGTAAAGTGCCATTACCGGTTATCTGATTTACAGAATAAATGCTGTACAACAGAATGTAAAGTTGAACCTCAACTCAATTTAACCTTGGTTCAGTTAAGTGGAAGATGTTTGTACAACCGGGCCTTAGTGTTATTTCTTAGTGGTCCCCCATCCAAAATCCATCCATTCTCATCGTCGCTTCCCTCTGTTTGGCTTTCCTATAATACTCTCTAATCTCGTCGTTTATGGCATTATTAATTCCATAACTAATATCGCGTTTTAGACAAATATGTGTTTGTGTATATATTCTCCCCGTTATCTAAACTAATTCCGCGATTCGTAGTGCGTGCGTTTAGGGGAGAATTGTAAATTCATTAGCGTCAGTTTACGTTCTCTAGAGCGTCTCGAATGCTACGCGACGCCGAGTGCGGAAGATGATATATGGGGCGCAGATTGCTTCTGGATTAAGGGTTTTTATTCCCTCGCATTTGTCAAATCCCGGCATACACAATCAACACTTAATTACCGCCCTTCAAACGGAGGGAGAAATGCAGGATAGGGAAGAGACGAATAAATGGTCAAAGGGATTATTAGATAAAATATATGAATGAGAATGTATAGAGACAATAAAAACAAAACCAATAGATATTGGCTATCAAATGAGGAGAGAAATTATTTAGACATTTAAAAAATCTCCATACATAATTTTCTTGCAAAATAAATTCCAGTAAAATTATTTCATAAACAAACTATGCAAATTGCACTTGACACTGACATCTTCTTCTTTAGCTTTTCCCATTTGTAAGGGTTGCTATTTTTTATTTTCTTCTTCCACCCATTTCTGTTTTGCGTGTCGTACTCATTCAGTTCCTTTTCTCTACAGTCTTCCGCAATACAGTCCTTCTATATTATTTTTGATCTTCCTCTATTTCTTTAACCTTCTATATTACTAGTACTAAGCTATACATTCTTCTTCCAATATATTCTTCATTTCTCCTCATAACATGTTCAAATCAATGTAATCATCTCTCTTGTATCTCTCTAGAAACTTGTAACACTAGAGTTATTTTCTTACCGTATCTTCCTCAATATTTACTTCAACATCCTCATCTCTGCCACATTCATTTACTTTTTATTGATACTGACATCTGTCAATTTGAATTATCTGAATATATTAGCAATTTTCATGGTTAGCATAGCTGGCTGATTTATAAAATTGAATATCTTTATAATTCTTTAACTTTATATCTATTGAATATGAAATATAAAATGCAATCAAATCGTATAGAGAATAATATATTCTATGTTATAATAATAATAAATCATATTTAACTTTTAAATCTTCAAATGAGGCTACTTCCGGTTCACCAATTATAACCAAAATCACTTGTTATTCTGGATGTAAACTTGATGAATACGATAAAAATATAATTTTTGGTAGTGAAGTTATGCTTCCGTCTCACACACACAGACACACATCATCGTAAAAATGGTAAAATAATATTATAGGGACCCTAAAACATGCTTATTCACTAAAAACTCAGGACTGAATTTTTTGACCAAAGACAATACCTTCCAGTGTGCTTCACGTAAAAATGTCATTGCTTAATCATATTTCGTTTATAGGTAGTTCAGATATACATATATATTTCATTCGCTCTACAATTTGTGTTGACACCTACTAGGAAACAATCTTTTTCTGCATCAAAATCGCATATGCAAACATGACCATTATTGGTATGTATACGAATTATTTCCGGAATAAGGGTTACGGCATACGTTGCCTTATACTTATGAACAGATTCTATAACCAATCATTACTTTTATGCGTCTTACGTAAAATACATTATTTTGGCGTCAACCAAGAACTAGTCGGCAACCTGTTATTTTTGCCAATTACACACATGTCGAGTACAATAGCTGTTAATATACAATATATCGTATCGGGTACATTGTCCACATACAATGCGTATAATGGTGTTTAGGGCGTGTAATGATAGACACGTGTTCAGTGGTTTGTGCAATGGCTTGGTAACGCTTCGGGGTACAACCCCCTTTATGCTATATGCTAATCGTATCCTAGAATGCGTAATCATTATCGCATGAATTAAGAATTCATCAATGGCAGAAACTGCAAAACTATTTTGTAGTAAGCAAGCAACACCATAATAACTGGTACCTCCCGCTATCTTTGGTAAGGGAGGTATAGGGATCGTGCTACATATCACATATCGAAATTTTGGTAAATAACCACGTTTTAAGGTCCGTCTGAGGGTGTGTATGTGTGTGTGTGTTCCTCCCGGAGTCTATGTTTTAAACACAACTCCTTTAAGGCTAAGGTTAATGATGACATATTTGTACTGTGCAGGCGTTTACCAGGCGTCACTTCACGCGAATCTTGGGAACGGGTTTGATTCCGACCGCCACCAAATATTTTAGAATTTTAAATGGCACAAAATTGACCCCTGTGGTGCACTCTCCACGCCAGTAATGTCAATATAGGTAAGTATATAAATAAATAAATATATCGTCACGGCATATTACCCATTGGTGTGTCAGTCTTCTTTGTACACAGATTTCGGTAACGATGATGACATATTTGTACCGTGCGGGCGTTTTCCAGGTGTCACCTCACAAGCACTTATTGCTGGCGTGGAGAGTGCACCACAGGGGTCATTTTTGTTTCATTTAAAATTTGAAATATTTGGCGTCGGTCAGGATCGGACCCGGTATTTAAATTTAATTTAATTTTTAAATGAAAAAACTGTACAATGTACAAATGCGACACTAGGTAAACTGCTCTAAATAATATTTAAATTACACTCGGCAAAGTTTACAAAATTTCAGTCTCTGAATCAACCTCTCGGTCATTTATCAGAACCACTCAACCAGAACCACAGACGCGTTTCGCTGTTTTTGCAGCTCATCAGTGTGGTGTACTGACGCCTGACCGTGAGGTTGATTCAAAGACTGAAATTTTGTGAACTTTGCCGAGTGTAATTTAAATATTATTTAGAGCAGTTCACCTAGTGTCGCATTTGTACATTGTACATTGTACAGTTTTCTATTATATTCTGCTAGCTAAGCCGCGGTTTTCCTGATAGATGGCTCTGCATGTGGTTAGTTACCTCTGCAGGCTTGATATCTTTGTGGAATGTTTTATCATCCGCCCGCTCAACTAGTCTCAGTGCCTCGAAAGAGACGTCAGTACACCACGCTGATGAGCTGCAAAAACAGCGAAACACGTCTGTGGTTCTGGTTGAGTGGGCCAGTCTCTGATAAATGACCGAGAGGTTGATTCAGAGATTGAAATTTTGTGAACTTTACCATGTGTAATTTAAATATTATTAATTTGTTGGCCACATCAGATTTTTTGGATTATCTTTCAAATTTGTATGACCACGCTTAAATTCGGACATTTTTTAATTCACTAATTAGATTGTAGCTAATTTCGAGCAGACAATGGTACCATAACCACATCCCTACTAGCAATAATTACTACCTTATGTCTGATTACATCTCCACATATCCTGTGATAAGTAGGGGCGCGTTGTATACTGTATATTGCCATGTACAGAAACTGTCACATATACACCATGGTATGTGGGTCCGTTTAGAGAGAACCAGCCTCCGTTCAAGCAAATATAATTCATGTAAACTAGTTAATTAGTACAATAATAACTCGTTAATCACGTCATCGAGGATTACACACATGTGATCGAGTGCGGCTGAATTTATGGCCGGGATCAATTCATATTACATACGAATGATGCACGAGCACATATGGATTAAAATGAGTGGAGGTGTTTTATATACGGGCGCCTCCGCCATTTATTTAAGCAAGGATTATGGAATAAATTAAACATAGGAAGATAGCAGTAAAATAGAATTAGCTTGCGACACATTAAATCCTATTAATTCTGCTAAAAATCTGCGCTGGTGCACACATATGCTGCAAATACGAAACGGCATTGATAAGTTTTTCGCCAAAAAAGTCCAATTCAGTTTTATTTCCTTTAACACTCAAATAGTGTAAAATGAAGCAGCTGTAACAATATATGTTTACATTTTTAGGTCTTTAAATTTTAAGTTTAGTTATTCAATTTTGAAACACCCTATACAGGGTGTAACAGAAATAAGTATATTAAATTTAACCAATGATAGAACTTGTCGAAAGCAGCAATATTTATTAACACCTTTTTTCGACATCTCAATTTTTTTACCCCCCATAAATTAACGAGTCGTTTAGTCATTTCCATAAAAATTTGATCTAGTAGCAATCACAATGGGGTCATTTCACATTTTCTAATTTTTACCTTCCGTCACCTTTAGGTAAGGAAGGTATTTTCTTTGGTCAAAAAATTCAGCGATGAGTTTTTTACTGAATAAGCATGTTTAGGGTACGATTTTACCATTTTTAGGATGATGTCTGTATGTATGTATGTATGTGTGTCTGTGTGTGTGTCTGTGTGTGTGTGACAAAAGTTCCGGATCCCATAACTTCAATACCACGATTCCAAAAATTATAATTTTTTCGTATTCCTCAAGTTTACATCCAGAAGAACAAGTGATTTATTGACATTTAATATTATTATAACTTAAAAAATATATTATTCTCTACACGATTTGATTATATTTTATACTTCATATTTAATAGATACAGAGTAATTGATAGATGTCAGTATGAGTAAAAAGTAAATTAATGTGGCAGAGATGAGGATGTTGAAGTAGATGTTGGGGAAACACGGAAAGATACGGTAAGAAAATAACTCTAGTGCTTTTTAAATGCGGCACGATTTTAGATTCTTCTAATAATTATTTACGTAACAAGTTTCTTGTGAAAATCTCTGTTGCTTTACGGTTCTCAGCGTCACAAATTAATTTGAGCCTGTGGTCTTATCCATACAAAGTCCTTCATTAATACCAATCCATAAAACTAGGCACATCTGGTGCCGTATATGAGCCGTGTGTATGAGAAGCACGAACGCTGAGACTTATAGGGTGTAACGTACTCAGAAACATCACAAAGAGAAAGAGGATTAACACAAAGAACTCCGACTATAAAGAAAGAGAAGGGAATAAATGATAAAAAGGCAGAATGTGAATGAAATATATTATTATATTAAAATACTTGGATGACTTTTTTGATATTATTTTCAGTATTCATCCACTTTTACCACTAATTATTGAAGAATTTTTTACCCTCCGTAAGGTAAGGGAGGTATTGTCTTTGATGAGCTTTTAATGATTAAGCACGTTTTAGAGACTAGAATACGATATTACTATTTTTACGATAATGTCTGTATGTATTATTCTGTGTGTACAGTAAAAATTTTGAAAGATGTCCGGTCAAAGTAATCTACGAATTGTTTAAATTCAGATTTTTGCTCCGCCTATTATGACAAATTCAGTAGTGTCGCTTGCTTAGTTTTTATAAGATACTACTGTTATTTTATTATTATAAAAATATGTGTTACAATAAAAGCATTCAAAACTCGAAAATAAGTCAACTGGTAAGTTTATTAACAAATGTAAAACCAAATATGTGAAAAATAAGAATAACGTTATTCGTACGGCTATGGATCAAGGTAATGCATCTGAATTAATATATAAACTTACGTTACAGCGAAAGTATTATCAACAACAAGCATCGCTTTAAAGTGGAATGTCCTAACTTAGTCGAAACAATATGAATTTTTGAAAGACAAGCGTGTTATATCCATCCTTATCGCACACGCTTATAGCTTTTGCAAAGGAAAGAAATAAATGTATGCCAATTTGTTAATTCGTTCATGATATAGATGACCTTGATCAGACATCTTTAAAAAAAAATACTGTATGTGTATGTGTGTGATGATCCTTTATAATTTTGCCGTATTCCTCAATTTTACATCCAAAAAAAAGCTGATTAGATTTTCATAATAATAATTGGTCAACCGAAAATAACCTCATTTGAAGATTTTAATAATTTTTCTTGGAAAAACTCTATTAAACATTTTTTTTGACATTTTATATTATTAAAAATATTAAAGAATATTATCTATACGGTTTGATTGCATTTTGTACTTCATATTCAATGGATATCGAGTTAAAAAAAATCTGTTGTGGCCAGCACAATACCTCTCGCCATTTTCATTTTATGTTACATAGAGCGAGAGCAGTCATATGATTTTGTTGGCCTTGGCAAGCAGATATAGAGGCCCGTGTTAGAATGACAGCTATTAATAATGTACATAGGTGTCAAGTATCATAATTTTTTATTCAAAACATTATTTTCCAAATCCAAGTATATTCCATACTATTGATGACAATATTTTGAACACACACACACACAGTCATCATCGTAAAAATGTTATTATCGGATTCTATGGACCTTAAAACGTGCTTATTCACTAAAATCTGGACATCCGACTTTTAGCATGATTCCAACACTTCTATTAGCGAGAGGTAAAAAAGAGGCAGCTGATTTTAAACGTGGGAGGGATAGCATTCAAGATTAATCTCGCAGTTCGAGAAATAAAAGAATCTGTGGCCATCTCCAATGAACGGGTTCAAAACATTTTGAAATGATGAAAAATTCTGCGAGGTGGATCCGCCGACTTCTGGCAGCTGGTCAGAAATCCTGAAAATTTGCAGTTACTTTGGAATAACCCTGTGTTAAAGCAATATTCTAAGTCGATGAACGTGTCTGAATTACAATAATCACAATAATTGAAAGGGGATATTTCGTAATCTGTGTATTGTGGTGGTACGCCTGGAGGTATAAGTTAAACATAAACAGATCGCATTGTGCCGGTAGTGAGGCAGTAGATAACTAGTCCTTCAGTTCTCCAGAACTTTGGAGAAGTCTGGAAGTCTGGAGTGCAGTTGCATGGACAAAACTCTTCCGGGAGTATATCCACAGGGAAGAGAACTCATCTCTAACTCCGTTGTTCATCTCACAAATGGATGAACAATTATATAATATACCACTAATTTCCTCTCATTTTCTATCCAAAATAGAGACACTTATTTATATGTTGACATGATTTTCTTACTCTTTGTATTTTGTAATATTAAAACGATGTTGAATTAAATGAATTTAAATCAAAAAATCTGATGTGACCAATACAAAAGCCTGATGTCTGGTTGCGAATCTGGGGACTCCGATTCGATCCCGATCAACGCCAAATATTTCGAATTTTAAATGGCACATAATTTACCTTTGTGGCGCACTCCAGCAATGAGTGCCCGTGAAATCTGTGTAAAAAGTAGATTAGCACACCCAGAAATGGGTAATATGCCGTGATAATTAAATTATTTATTTATTTATTTATTTAGATACATACCTGCATATTTACTAATACTAGAAATTATGTATATTAAATTCCTTTTCATATAAGTATTGTTCTATTTACAATTTTTGTTTTAAAATGTTACTATTAATAATTTGAAATTATGTATATTAAGTTCCTTTCCATTTAACTAGTGTTCTTTTTACAAATTTCTTTTTAAAACGTTACTGTTATTAATTAGAAATGATAATTTTTTTGACAGTGACATTTATCTGTCAGTTACATACATTTGATTGAGCTGAACTGTGTAACCATACAATTGTGTTTAAAGCATAAGCTCCGAGATATAATTTTTATATTACTTTATAAATTTTGAAGAAAAAATATTTTGAGCTTCAAGTAAAGTGCCATTTCTGGTTATCCGATTGACAACAAAAGAGTGCCCAGAAGATCCACACACACATTCACACATACACACACACATATGCACCCACAGACATCATCGTTAAATGTTAAAATTGGATTATAGAGACCTTAAAACGTGTGTCATTTACCAAAATCTCGATATGCGATTTTTAGCACGATCCCTATATCTCCCTTACCAAGGGTAGCGGGAGGCAAAAATATAGTGCAACACCTCATTACATAATAATTAGACATTTTTATAGAAACGCTAAAACTTTAAAACATAAAAACTTGTGGATAAGATACTTTTTACGACGGACAGTTTTTTTTCAAGTACATATCGTTGTATGTAACTCATATTAATAGCATGCCCTCACATTAATAATAATAATGTTCTTGCTTTATTGTGAAAATACAAGTAAAGTTTCCATTTTGGTAGAACCATTACCAATTCCTACCTTTTGTTCCATATAAAACTTTAAGGATTTATAATTTATCCTCTTATGCAATAGCTAGTTTCCCTGAATCAATTTCACGTAGAGCAAACATAGTTGGAAAACAATTCTGTTTGTACATTCCTCCCCTGGAGACAGCGGGGGTAAGAAACAAAAGTTTTAATATGAAAAGCGAGGCCCTCCCACGAGTGTAATATACTTTATATTAAAAATAACTCTCGACTCAATCCACCGAGTATGGAGGTAGGTATAATATCAAAACACGAGCCCTAGCATACATGCAAAGATATTTTTATTAAATGCTGAATCGTGGAACAAGCTCATATTAAAACAACGATTTTGGATTTGATCAACTGGAAGACAATTTATATCTTTCGCTTCATTACACAACAAGGAAAAGAATTCGGGGAAACGCGATGAAATGAAAATTCTATATATCTAATAATATTAATACATACAGGATTTTGGAGATATCAAAAGATTATATTTTAAATTTGCTCCATTGTTTTGAAGAATCAATGTATTTAAGAATTAAAAATGAAAATTAAGTTGCAGTAAACATTAAAAAAAATAAACCAACATGCGTTTGTCACATTTAAAATTTATTTTTTATATACTTGAAATTTTTCGATGTGGCTATTTATACATACAGTATGGGCGTGCAATTTTTATAAAAACAGCTGACAGAAACAATATCTAACGCACAGAACTCGGATTTAGGTAGACAGTGGCTTTAAAAAGACAGTGAAGCCCAAAAGGCCCACGCAACAAGCCCATTTAATCTGTTCCCTACCCACCCAAACTGCCCATGCAACAATCTGGGCGTGCATCTTTTATAAATGTTCGAGGTTTTTCCAATTCATTAACGGGATTGGCGGTATTTCTGAAGGGTTCGTATAATATGCCTATAATTTTAAATATATAATTAATAATACAATAAGAAATATTAAATATCGTTCCCAGAAAAAGCCTTCAGTACTATCTCTGAATTTTTGACACTGACATTAGTGTCTGTCAATTACACACATTTAAATTTCTCAAGTATGTACAAAGCAGATTGGCACACCCAGCAATGGGTAATATGCCGTGATGAAATATTTATTTATTTATTTAAATTTCTCAAGTAGTTACCATGGAGATGTTTGAGCTAGGAGCAGGCTTTGAGTTTACTACAACAGATTATTTTATAGATTATATTTCTATATCTTTAAATCTATAGAAGATATAATAAAAAAATTAAATGTGTCGGATAGAGAATTTTGTTTTTTAATATTTGTAATAACATAAATTTTCAGAAAATAATATTTAGAAGATTTTTGTTAAAATACTACTACTTCTGGTTATCCAATTGTTACCAGACCCTATTCAACTATTCCCATTACTGTTAGATTTAGGAATCCGTAGTTACATAGGTCTTTAGTCTTATAGAATTTGAGAAATCGAACCTCCAACAACCCCCCCACAAACACAGACCTTAAAACTTGCTTATTCACTAAAATCTGGATATGCGATTTTTAGCATGAATCCAATACCTCTCTTAGCGAAAGATAAAAATCATTTGGTGCAAGCTATAATTATTATAGATTTTTCGAATTGGTGCTTGGCAGGGTCTGCTATTATCACCAGTTATTTGGTCCACAGTTTTTTCAAGTTTTAAGTCTATATTTAAAATAGCCGAAAGAATTTTGCAGAAATTTCTTACCATATGTGTAGATTTTATAATTTGTTGAAAATGTAAACTGGCCGATTTATTATGAATTTATGCTCGTATATAAAATTCTATACTTAGATAAATTAATCCTATCAGGAAATTGTTAAAAAATGGATATTATCTGGGTATTATGACACATAAATTTTATCTCTCATTACAGTGACGTGACGTGGCATGACGTCAGACAGTGACATTTTAATTAAACACTGCACCAACTGTCCACGCGTCACATGAAAAGTCCACAATTATTTCATGTTCCGTTTAAATTTTTCTCGGTGTAAAATTTAGCTTGAAATTTTCAATTAAATATCAAATACCACGCTGTTGAATTCTTTCATGTAAAAATACCTTAAAATATCGATTGTATCACCCTAAAAATAAAATATTTCATCATGGCTACTAAAAATCGTGCTAATATTAAAATATTATTATTATGTTTATTTCTGTATAGACGGCTTAGCTATGCTGAAAACAATCCAAGTTTATGATAATTCCCGCCGTTTCTAAGCGACGAGTTTCAGATTTTTACTGCAAATTATTTCCCCTAGAATTGGAGGCGAAACAGTTTGAGAAAGGCTGGATTAGGGCTTAATAAAGGGCGTAGAACAAAGGTCAAAAGGGTTGTTACTTTTTATGCTGTAATTGCCCCCAGAAAAAGATTCCCAATTTACTTTCATTACAAATTTTAAATATTCCATTTAGACGAAATTAGAAAGAACGAAAACTGTGTTCATTACAAATTTTAATTTCGGAGGTAAAATAAAATAAAAGTTTTTTGCAGCCAGCAGATGGCCAACACAATACCTCCCGCCATTTAATTTTTATTAATTTAAATACATACAGTAAAAAAATTAAAGATGTCCGATCAAGGTCATCTACGAAATGTATGAATTAAGATTTTAGCTCCGCCCATTCTGTCGAATGCAGTAGTGCCGTTTACTAAGTTTTTATGAAGGTACGTAAGATACTACTGTTATTTTATTATTATAAAAATATATGTTACAATAAAAGCATTCAAAATTCAAAACTAAGTCAACTGGTAAGTTTATTAGCAAATGTAAAACCAAATATGTGAAAAATAAAATACTGACAAAGTGTCAGTGTCAATGAAACAACTTATTTGAAACAATATGAATTTTTGAAAGACAAGAGTGTTATATCCATCTTTATCGCATACGCGTGTAATCTTTTCAAATGATAGAGAAAAATGTATGCAATTTGTTAATATGTTCATGGTACAAAGATGACCTTGATCGGACATACCTACTGGAAACTGTATTAAGTTCCTTTCCATATAACTATTGCTATTGTCTTTTGAAAACGTTACAATTATTAATTTGATATGATTAGTTTTTGACAGTGACATATATCTGTCAGTTACATATATTTGAGATTTGAACTGTGTAGTGTGTAACCAAGGAGTTGTGTTTAAAGCGTAGGCTCTGGGATTTAATTTATAGATAATTTTATAAATTTATCCATAAAATACATAGAAAAATTATTAATGCAAACATTTAACAAATTTAATATTATTTAATTTTAAGGTATTTTTAAAGAAAAACTATTTTGAGCTTCAAGTAAAGTGCAATTTCCAGTTATCTGATTTATACCAAAACATAATGGCTTCTTTCCATATTAGAAAAAAATAGAAATACAAGGTGTTCAATAAAAAACCTAACTCGTAGTAGGCTATGAACAGAGAAACGTATGTCTGATCATTTTTCAATTCAAAGTCGTTGTCAAAATTGATTTTGAAATGTAATTTTAAGGATAAAAGATAATAAAGACGAATACAAAATATTGCCATTCGCTGTTTTCTAATTTGTTTCCATTTCTAATATAAGATTCAAGACGAAATGCTTTGATTTCTTTGGATAACATTTTTGACAATATCTCGTATCAAATTGACATTTAATTAAATATTTTTAAATTGACATACGTTTTTTTTTCATAGCCTACTCCGAATTAATTTTTTTAACACATTGTACGAGGTTTCAAAATTTCTGAGCGATAGTATTTGACATATATACAGTAAAATATTTGAAAGATGTCCGATCAAGGGCACCTGTATCACGAACGAATTAACAAATAGGCATACATTTATCTCTTTCTTTTGCAAAGGCTGTAAGAGTGTGTGATAAAGATGGATATAACACGCTTGTCTTTCAAAAATTCATATTGTTTCGACTAAGTAAGGACATTCCATTTATAAACGATGTTCGTTGTTGATAATACTTTCGCTGTAACATAAGTTTATTTATTAATTCAGATACAGTACTTGGATTCATAGCCGTACGTATAATGTTATATTCTGTCAGAGTCACTGACACTGACATTGTTTCACTATCTTATTTTTAACATATTTGGTTTTACATTTGCTTATAAACTTACTAGTTGACTTATTTTTGAATTTTGAATGCTATTCCTGTAATATATATTTTTATAATAATAAAATAACAGTAGTATCTTACGTACCCTCATAAAAACTAAGCAAACGACACTACTGAATTTGTCATGATGGGCGGAGCAAAAATCTGAATTCATACAATTCGTAGACAACCTTGATCGGACATCTTTTAAAAATTTTACTGTACACACACACATCATCGTGAAAATATTAAAATTGGATTCTACGGACCTTAAAACGTGGTCATTTACCAAAATCTCGATATGCGATTTTTAGCAAGGATAGCGGGAAGTAAAAATAGGTATTGATTTTGCCTTACCTTAAAAATGAATTAAATAATTATAGAATCAAATGTCTGGTTTACAGTTTCAAGGATTGGTTTGGTCTTTGAAAGACTATGAGGTGTCGGAAAATCTAGAATTCCATATTGGAGTCAAGGATACTTATTTGGGATTCACTCCCACAATTGGAATTCTCCAAATTAGTAACTAATAATGCTCCTCATGGTCATTTCCAACTTCTAACTCAAATATCAAATTCCTGACCGCAAGGCTCCAAATATACGTAAGTAAGGATTGCAACCTGATCTTTCGTATCGCAAAATACAAGTAAAATGTTAACAAACATCCTGTGCGGTTTTCTTATCAGAAGATATAGCGAGAGAAATTGTTTTCTAAAAGCCAGTAGCTAGCAAACAATAGCAGATAAACAATATAGTTTTGTTTTGTTGTAGTGCCGAGTTTAGTGGTACATAAATATGGATACTGTTGATAATATAAATAATTTGAATAATACGAACGAGAAACCGGTAGAAAATAATGCAAACGGAAACGGAGTTACATTGGAAAACCGAGATATTGCAATACCTTTGGAAGAATTTGACAGAAGCTTAGACAGAAATGCGAATTTGAATACACCAGGTATATTTTTTAATAAATATATAGTTTGAACAATTGATTAAGGGTGATTAGTGAGTAATATTTTTCCCTGTTAATAGTTTTTGGATTACATTGGAGGAAATTACTTCAAATAAAAGATGCAGATAACTATTTATTCTATAATTTATAACAATATACAAGATTATCTTATATACGTATAATCTAATCATAATAGGAAAAAAAATTAAACAATTGTTTATTATTTTATTCAATTTTGACTTTTTCAACTATTATTATTAACTCCGAAAATCGGTCACTTTAATATGTTTAAGAGTAAGGATTTGTTGTATGATGTTGATGTTGTTCTTATTGTTTTTGGGTTTGTGCGAACCCACTAAGTGGGACACGCGTGACTTTATGTATGTATAGGAACAACTATAAGTAACTGGGCGTCTATTCTTGAGAATTTATATTTGCCTAGATTACTCGTATTTGCGCGAATACGAACGAAAACCATAGTAACAGTTTTGGCTATTCGCTTAATTCGAATTCGAATAATGAAAGTCTTGCGTTTCACTACTTTTGGAAAATTCTAGTCTACTATTTATATGTTTAGAAGTACTTAAATATTATTCATATATTTTTTATAGATTTTATACAATTTGAAATAATATAATAAAACTAATTTTGCGGTGAATAAATATTTATTTTTTTTAAGTTTTTGGATATCTATACGTTTATAAATATAAATAGTTAACACATATTACTAACAATATACTAAAACAGAATAATTAGTAACAAACAAATGACTTACAATATCTGCATCTTCATGAATTTCAGATTGTTTTTGCACTTTGTTTAATTGTTACTACCACTAACAATAAATGTTACAATATTATTTACACTTAACACGCACTAAAAACACTATTAATAACAATAGAAATAGTTCATAACATTTAGACACATCGCAAATGTTCTTTACACGGACAGAGATACCGATAAACTAAAACTAAACACGGTTCAATACTGCAATAAACAAACAGACCTGTTAGAACATAAAGTGCCGCCAAGTGCAAGCTTATTCGGTGAATTTCATTTGAAAGAAATCAGTTTACCTGTCGCTAAGAGATTCATTCTAAAAATCACATATCCAGATTTTAATAAATAAGCACATTTTAAGGTCCCCACAATCCCATTTTAATATTTTTACGATGATGTCTGTGTGTGTGTACGAGGTGTGTTCAAAAACTATCGCGAATTTTGAATTTTCGCGGGTTACGTATATTCGAATTTCGATCTTTTTGTGGCTTTATGTTGGTACTCATGTCTCTCACTTATGTCGACAAGCTCGGCCATTTTGAATGTTCACTTACTTGTTGACAGCTGCTTTGCTTGCACGTGTTTTGGATCGTCTTCGATTTTTACCTATTGTGCTTATTTCTACTCGTAGAAATGAAATAACTTCTTTGATAAAAACATTTTATGACAATGACAAATTTTAAATGAATTATTTTTTTCTACGTTCCGTCGCCTTTAGATAAGAAAGATATTGTCTTGGTCAAAAAATTCATAGTCAGTTTTTAACGAATAAGCACAATAGGTAAAAATCGAAGACGATCCAAAACACGTGCAAGCAAAGCAGCTGTCAACAAGTAAGTGAACATTCAAAATGGCCGAGCTTGTCGACATAAGTGAGAGACATGAGTACCAACATAAAGCCACAAAAAGATCGAAATTCGAATATACGTAACCCGCGAAAATTCAAAATTCGCGATAGTTTTTGAACACACCTCGTATGTGTGTGGAAGTATGTGTGCATGTGTATGTATATGTGTGTATTAGTAAGCTAGTAAGCTAGTTATTATGTACATAGATGTCAAATATCATAATTTTTCATTCTAAATTTAGTGATTGTCTAATTCCATGTAGTTTATTTTCCTCGGCAAGTAAATTCCAGTCTTGGAGACAAATTAACTACGTGAATTTAGAAAATCTTGAAGTGTTTAATGAAAAGTTCTGATATTTGACATCCATGTACATAATTACTGATTGTCATTCTAACATGGGTTCCATATCTGCTTGTCAAGGCCAACAATGTCACTGACTGCTCGCGCCCTATACTTACGTAACTAAAAACGGAAATGCTAGCCACAACAGATTTTTAATTAAGTAGCAAAGATTACTCAACATGCCAATTATGTCAGAGGTCCTTGTACTACTTATGATAAGAACTTAATTTTTATTAAAATTTATTTTAAGGGCAAGGGGTCATTTTATTATATTTAGTTATAATGAAGTTTAGCCTGTTGTTCACAATAATTTTAATATTGAAAATATTATTCATGTTTATCCTAAAAAAATAATTTCAATTTTAATATCTAACCAAAATACAAAATAACAAATTCATATATATATATATTAATGTATTTCCAATATGTCATTAAATATAATACTAATCCATGTTGAAAACAAATTCACCATATTCCATATTTCAAACCGGAAATCTCTCCAGAGATACACATCACCCACTTCCGGATTACATATATTTAGTAATGATTATTTCAATACGGATCTGGCCACAACAATACGTATTACGATACTGGAAAACAATGCCAGTTCAGTGCTAAAGGCGGGCATAATGTTTTTTTCAAAGGGAATGTTTATTTTATTTATTTTCGAACTGCTTGGTGTGTTTTGTTTAGGTTGCCATTCATTTTTTAAAGGAAATTGTTTTAAAAAGATTTTGTGTTAAATATTTTCGCAAATGTTAAAACTGATAGTGAAACCACAAAGAACCCAAAACTTCTGTGTTACTCATAAACAATGATAAATATGTTACTAAATTAGAATATTTTATCTAAAAATTTCACGGCAAAAATCCCAAGGCAGACAATGACATATAAAACGGAAATTTATGGGATATACTCGTACTATCCTAGGATGATTATTCATACATGATAATGAATATAATTTCCTCATTCGTAATAGGGCAAAACTGTATGAAACAATATTACATCCGAGGTGGGAAATGTTTCGTTGATATAATGAAACTCCCACCGAGGTATGTATGAGGATGAGGATGGATTTAAAAGTTTCTGGAATTACAAATAAGGCCTTGGATTTTAGAAAGCAATCTTATCTTCTTCTTTTATTTAACTCTTCATATGTTCTGTGAAGAAATTTCAATACAATCTGATGATAAGCGTCTGTGTCGATTTACGAGGATCATTCAATAAGTAAAGAGACCAATTCTATAATTTTAAAACTATTCAATGAATGTGTACAATCTTTTCAGGGGTGTTAGTTGGCAACCTTGGGATATGCTCTGATCAGCTGTTTCATCATTTTATGTCAACATAGCCTCAAAATTTTCAGTTCACGATGGCAAGTCCACTAGAAGATTGCACTTTAGAAGAGCAGCGTTCAGTCATTAGATTTTTAGTCGCAGAAGGTGTAAAACCAAGTGAAATATTTTCTAGAATGTTAATACAGTACGGTAAAAGTTGTATGAACCGTGCGAATTTTTACAAGTGGGTTGATCGGTTTAAAAGTGGCCGAACAAGTGTAGGTGATGAACCCCGATGTGGACGTCCAGTCTATTGCGATTTCCTTGAAGATCAGCGAACTATCAATAGCCAATACTACTCTGAGATGCTAGAACACAAAGTTAGACCAGCTATCAGGAGCAAACGCCGTGGTCTCTTGTCAAAAGGAGTCATTCTTCAGCACGATAACGCCCGCCCTCATACAGCCCAGCTGACCCGTGATAAGCTTCAAGAAATGGGTTGGGAGGTCTTACCTCATCCTGCCAACAGTCCCGACCTCGCCCCATCTGATTTTTACCTGTTTGGACCACTCAAAGACGCCCTACGTGGAAAAAGATTTGCTAACAATGAGGAAGTTAAGGAAGCGGTGCAAAAGTGGCTTCGGGGTAAATCGAAAGAATTCTTCGCCAAGGGAATTAGGAAGCTGCAAGAAAGATGGGACAATTGCATAACTGTGGGGGGTGATTATGTTGAAAAATAGCCTTAATTTTGAAAGATTGAAATAAACCGTTTTTGAGCTATAGCCATTTGTCTCTTTACTTATTGCATGACCCTCGTACCTAGCGTTAAATCGGTAATGGATAAAATCTAAGCACGTGCGGTATCAAGATTTTTCATTTTAAAGGAGAGACGGCCACGGAGATCATAACCAGGTTAGATACTGTCTTTAGGAATGTTTCATCTTTCTTTCCCACTGTAAGTTTCTGGGTTTCGGAATTTAAGAGTGGCTGGTCACACACCTGTTGCGAACCACTTTCAGGTCGACCAAAATCGCCTACCACACCGGAAATTGTGGATAAAGTTCACGATATGGGAAGATCGACAAATGAAAGGAATCCATAGGGATATCTTATCCTCGATGAAATCCAATACAATCTTGAATTGTAGTTGTTCTCTAATCATTTCATTTCTGATTCTATCGCATATAGTTTTACTCCTGAAATATTTAATTTCAAGTGCTTGAATATTACTTTTCATTGTCCTACAAAACACTCAAGATTCATATCGAAAATAGAATAATTATTGTATTCTTTTCAGATCCTGCCGCACCTGACTGGGACAACACTCCTGTTCCTGGAGCTACAGGACTTCACCCCCCTGAAAGTTTTATCATCCCTATAGATGTTACAGATTCCAAACCTAATGCTGCTGCTAGACAAAGGATAGCAAATACTTATGCAGCCAAGAAAACCGTAGCGCAAGGTGAGATTACTAATAATTTTGAAAAAATTCTCGACTATGGTGTTTCAACGATTCAAAAAATCTGAAACCATATACATTTATGCAAAATTATTTGCTGAGGAATTTATATTTTATTAATGAATAAATATAATTATATATCAATTCATTAAAATTATGTACACATATAGAATCTAAATTTGAAAACTTTAATCCCTATCTCTTTCATTTTCTGAGATATACATTATCAAACTTGACAAAATCAAATGTCCTTATTTCCTTGCAAAACTTAGCATGTCTGAAATTTGTCCCAGCCTTTCAAAGTACTTCTTCACACAGAATACATCTAGCTGAATCCAAATTTCATTAAATTATTTCTTTCAGGAATGATGGACATCGCCCTGATTACTGCCAACGCCAATCAACTTCGCTACATCATCGAATTTACTTCAGAAACGAAGACATACTACTTTATCTTGACTCTCATTTCGTTGTCTCTGATCCTCCAGGTAGGTGTAGGGCTAGCCCTTATCTTTAAAGGACGGTTTGATTTGCGAGGAGAGTCTAAGTTCACTCATGCCAGAAGAATTAACAACTTTGTTGTTGTTGGAGTGTTTTTAGTAACGATTATTAATGTGTTTATAGCCAGTTTTACGATAACTGGAGAGAGTAGCCAAAGAACGGGAACAAGTACTGTTACAGCGCCATCATAGATTATAAAGAATTGTGTTTTTTATTCATGTAATATTTGTTTATGTATTGTACTATTTATATATTAATAATTTATAATAAATATGATCTCTATTTGTTTAAAAAACTTGTTTATTATTCTTATACTGGATTTGCAATTGTCACAGATTCGCTGTGAACATTTTCTTTCAAATATCCTCATAACTAAAAGGACATGACATGGTTCTATGTCTACCAATCTACCTATCAGAAATTTTGATTCAGCAAATTCCTCATTTGTATTCCAAAAATGTGTCGATGCACCATCCTGCTGGAACCAATAATTTATTTGATCTAGCTGCTAATGGAAACTTCTTGTAGACTTTTATAAAGCCATACATACATATTGGAGAGACATTCTGGGCCTTAGGCATACGAAGAAATTCTTTTCTCCAACACTATTTTAGAAACTACACATGCCACAACTAAAAATTATGTTGGAATTAATATTATTCCAACAAACCGTGTGGAATAATTCCGTACGCCGTTTGGAATAATTCCGCACGGCTTTCCATGAATCACAATATATTTAGCCACATATTAGCGAGGTATATCAAATATCTTGGTTCGGTTGTTATGGTTATGACACTTTGTTTTATATTTATTTATTTGTGTTTGTGTATGTGTGTGTGTGTGTGTATGTGTGTGAGTGTGGATCCTCTAGGCGCTCTAACATTCAGAAAATGTTGAAACCATGTATTTCTATCTTATTATAATATGGAAAAAAGCCATTAGATTTTTTTGTAAGTCGGATAACCGGAAATGGCACTTTACTTGAGCTCAAAATAGTTTCCAAAAAATACCGTTAAATGTTATTTCTTCGCAATTTATGTTTCGCATTAATATTTTTTCTGTATATTTTATGGATAAATTTATAAAATAATCTATAATTTAAATCCCGGAGCCTATGCTCTTTAATAACAACTCCTTGGGTACACCGTTCAAATGTATGTAACTGACAGATAGTATGTAAAATTAATAATAGTAACGTTTTAAAAAGAAAATAGTAAATAGAACAATAGTTATATGGAAAGGAACTAAAAATAGTTGTATTGGCCACATCAGATTTTTTAACAAGAACGCAGTGGCTATGGAATCCAGTTGGAATTCCCGATGCGTGCCAGTTCCCAGTCCAGGATAATGTTCCCGGCGCTTCCAGGATAATGTCCAGAGCGGAACAGCCAACCGGAAACACACACCGGATACACTGGATACAGGATAGTGGATGAATCGCACGAAGACTCAATAGTAATTTATTTGTTTTGAACTATGTGGGTTGGTACATGAATACCACATATGTGGATTTGAAAACTTTCCGAATGAAATTCAAATTTTCTCCAGAAGAATTTCAAGTGGATTGGGAGAGGGAAATTTCCTGAGTAAATGAAAATAAAATATCAAGTAGTCATCGTATAAATTTATAATACGCAGACCATCAGAAAACGTTTTTGTTTTTGGCTAAATATAAATAATAAAATAAATATATTTTCCTTTAAATATAAATGTATACATTAATATCCATTGCTCGGTGTGCCAATTTGCTTTATCCGCAGATATTAAATACAAATCGCTTTAATGAATTCATATACATGCGAAAAAAATCTGTTGTGGCTAGCACAATACCTTCCGTCAATCCTGTATATTATGTAGAAATTCCATACATAAATTTTATTGCAAAAGGGTTCTAAATTTCCAGTATAATTATTTCATAAACAAAGTATGCAAATTGTACTTGACACTGACAACTTCTCTAGCTTTTCCCATTCGTTAAGGGTCGCTATTTTTATTTTCTTCTTCCACTCATTTCTGTTTTGCGTGTCGTTCTCATTCAGTTCCTTTTCTCTCAAGTCTTCCGCAATACAGTCCTTCCATGTTATCTTTGGCCTTCCTCTGTTTCTTTAACCTTCTATTACTAAGCTAGTCATTCTTCTTCCAATATATTCTTCATCTCTCCTCATGACATGTTCAAACCAATGTAATCGTCTCTCTTGTATCTTTCTAGTTACTTCTAACACTAGAGTTATTTCCTTACCGTACTTTCCATGTCTTCCCCAATATCTATCTCAACATCCTCATCTCTGCCACATTCATTTACTTTTCATTGATACTGACATCTGTCAATTTGAATTATCTGAATATATTAGCAGTTTCCTATATTAGTATAGCTGGCTGATTTATAAAAATTAATTTCTTTATAATTCTTTAACTCTATGTCTATTGAATATGAAGTATAAAATGCAAAACAAATCGTATAGAGAATAATATATTCTTTAAGTTATAATAACGTTAAATTTCAATAAATCATATTTAACTTTTAAAATCTTCAAATGAGGGTACTTCCGGTTGACCAATTATAACCAAAATCTAATCAGTTGTTCTTCTGGATGTAAACTTGAGGAATACGAAAAAAAATTAATTTTTGGAATCGTGGTATTGAAGTTATGCGATCTGAAACTTTCGTCACACACACAGACACACATACATACAGACATCATCGTAAAAATGGTAAAATCGTATTATAGGGACCCTAAAATATGCTTATTCACTAAAAACTTATCATTGAATTTTTTGACCAAAATACCGTCCTTACCCAAAGGTGACGGAAGGTAAAAATAATCCATGTTTTCTTTGTTTTAAATATTTTTCAGTAGTGACAGATTTAAAATAGGCCTAAATACCTGTACCACTTTCGCAGTGGATTATAGGATTTGTATGTACGAGTATATACGTTTGTTCTATCTAGTGTACTCGCATATAAAATTTGGATTATTTTAATACTCCACAATATGCGTCCATTTGTATTACAAAATATACCTAGAGGAAAGAAACTATAAATACAATGTCTAGCTTGAATAAACCTATAAAATATTCTGATACGAAGCACAAATTACACCCAGCAAAAAACTAATTCCTTCCCTATGTATTTCCATATTACATCCCGTGCAAATCGAAAAATCATTTTCCATTACCGGCATATTTCCCTAGTGTAAACCTGGCTTGATTGTATCCGCATAACAACTAAAACATAGGCCATAAAATGAACAACGGATAAAATTTAATGAGAACGCTACATTTTACTATAAATTTACACAAAAATATGTTGAATAAGTAGTTGGATAAAAGCTTATCTGAAATACATTTCAGCGATGTAAAGATATTGAAAGGTATGTGTATACAGAATATTCATTTTGAATGAACTACCATTACTATCTCGAGAACTATAATAGTTACAAAGACGGTTAAATGGGCAAATAATTTATATAAATATTTATTTCGATCAGTGGTTCTCAAAATACAGGACCTAACTTTTTACCTCTTGCTAAGAGAAGTATTGGATTCATTCTAAAAATGGCATATCCAGATTTTAATGATTAAGTACGTTTTAAGGTCCCTACAATCCTATTTTAATATTTTTACGATGATGTCTGTTTGTTTGAATGTGTGGATGTATGTGTGTGTGTATGTGTGTATGTGTGTGTCGCTGGCATGTTGAAAGGACAATTTCTCAAAAACTATAATACTTAATATCTGTTTAACTACGTATTTCTCAATCGGACATTACTGGGAAGAACTAAAAAGGTTTTGGTAATAATTGGACAACCGTAAGTAACAGATTCTTAAAAAAAAATCTTCTAAATATTATTTTTTGAAAATTTTTGTTCTTGCTAGTATTAAAGAAAAGTAAATTCTCTGTATCTGATACATATAAATATTTTATTAAATCTTTTATAGATTTAGAGATAAAGAAATATAAGGTACAGTAAAAATTTTGAAAGATGTCCGATCAAGGGCAACTGTATCACGAACGAATTAACAAATAGGCATACATTTATCTCTTTCTTTTGCAAAGGCTGAAAGAGTGTGTGATAAGGATTGATATAACACGCACACACACACACACACACACACACACACACACACACACACACACACACACATATAGTAATTTTTTTTAAAGATGTCCGATCAAGGTCATCTATATCATGAATGAATTAACAAATTGGCATACATTTATCTCTTTCCTTTACAAGGGTTTTAAGAGTGTTTGCGATAAGGATGGATATAACACGCTTGTCTTTCAAAAATTCATATTGTTTCGACTAAGTTAGGACATTCCATTTATAAACGATGCTCGTTGTTGATAATACTTTCGCTGTAACGTAAGTTTATTTATTAATTCAGATACATTACCTGGATTCATAGCCGTACGTATAACGTTATATTCTGTCAGAGTCACTGACACTGACATTGTGTCAGTATCTTATTTTTAACATATTTGGTTTTACATTTGCTTATAAACTTACTAGTTGACTTATTTTTGAATTTTGAATGTTTTTCCTGTAATATATATTTTTATAATAATAAAATAACAGTAGTATCTTACGTACCCTCATAAAAACTAAGCAAACGACACTACTGAATTTGTCATGATGGGCGGAGCAAAAGTCTGAATTCATACAATTCGTAGACAACCTTGATCGGACATCTTTCAAAAATTTTACTGTATATAATTAAAATGTTTATAACTGACAGATAAATGTCAGTGTCTAAAATCCAGACATTATATACCTTAAATAGTGCGTAACAAGAGTCCAATACCTCTTTTAGCGAGAGGTAAAAAATAATTTGAGAATGATGCATTCCAATCCTAATTTATTTAAATAAAAATAAAACTAAAAATCCGTGAATTGCGCCCCATTCTTGAAGTTCTTTTGAAAAATTAAATAAAAAATTACCCCGTTCATAGAAATTTTTCTTTCCTTGCCGTTAAAAATTCCAACCTTTATACCAGTCTTGAATCGTGCTTTTCATTCTAAGCCTGTCCTAAATCCAGAGGCGTGCAGTGGGCCGGTAAAAACGGGGCAAAAATCCCAACCTTTAGGGATTTAGTTTCTTGTAATTATACCTCGCTTGTAATTAAATAAGTGCTGTTAATTAAAGGGTTTAAGATAATTGGCGTCCTAAATTGTTTGCGTATTGATTTCGGCTCTGAAAAATTAGATCTACACACAGAGAGAAATTGTGAATTATAAACGACAGGGCATATTTTCACCGAGATAACTTTATAAGGAGAAAATGTTCTTTCACACGCGAAATACGAGTTAGGAAAAATGTTGCTTTACACTGTTAAATGCTTACGTTGTTGTCTTGGAAACTACTAAACTATTATAATAAAACGGCTATTGTTTTTTGACACGAGATATTGTTTAAAATTAATCTATGGCGCAGCCAACTAACGTGTAAGTTTTAAGCTTGTAAGCTGGAGAGTTTTATTTATTTTAATTACTTTAGTATGAGCTTTAGCATTATAAATTGCATCAGATAATGACCAGGATACGTTAAATGTTTACACTTTAAAATATAAATATTAAAATACACAATTTATCAAAACTTTAGGGGTATGAAACTATTAATAATATAATGGGTGTTTTTTTAAGCCCGATAAAACATCAAATTGTAAAAAGTAACACAAAAAATAAATTTTAATCAAAATTCTTTATTTATTCGAAAGATCAATACATGGCATTAACATTTGAAAACGATTTCGATCATATGGCCACCACGGCTGTTCTTGACGAAGCGCATTCTGGACGTCCAATTTTGGGCCACTTTTTCGAGCCCGAATAACATGAACAATGTTGGCCTCCAAGGCGTCAATTGTTGCTGGTTTATCAGTATAAATCAGTGACTTCAAATAGCCCCACAGGAAATAATCGAAAGGTGTCAAATTGCACGACCTTGGGGGCCAATTGACAGGTTCATCAACTTATCGCCAAATTTAGTTTTCAATTTCAAGTCGATGATTGCAGTCGCCGTATGGCACGTAGCGCCATCCTGTTGGAACCACATCTCGTCCGGATCAATGTCGTCCATATTTTCAAACAATCATTGATCATGGTGCGGTAACGATCTCCATTGACCGTACCGCGAGCTCCGGCCTCATTTTTGAAGAAATAAGGTCCGATGATGCCACCAGCGTGTAAACCGCACCAAACGGTGCATTTTTCTGGATGTAATGGAGTCTGTTATTGCATCATTTAGAGAGTATGTGGTATTAAATCTATCCATAGTTCGACGGATGGCTTGCTTAGATGGACGATTATAAAAATCACGAAGTCGTCTATAAGTTGCGCGAATCGACGACTGATTTTCAAAGTAAATTTGGATAATTTGGTAGCGTTGTTCAAGCGTGAGTCTATTCATGATGATTTGCCAGAGTATATTGATCATAAATGTCAAAATGTGAGCGCAGTATGACAGCTCGTTTGACAGTTAACCTATTCGTAAGTTCTATCTAAGCAAAAAAAACATCCTATACAAAAAAATCTGTTGCGGCCAGCACAATACCTTCCATAATTTCTATAATGATAATAATAAATAATAATAAATCTTTATTAATGCGGAAGGTAGTGTGCTGGCCACAACAAATTTTTGTGATTATTAATTTCTCTGGAATCTATTTCTCTATCTTTCCGAGAAATGAATTTTAAAAGTTGATGAAATAAATTCTGGTTTCGGTGTGTATTAGGAGAATAGGTATTTCCGGTCTCTTGGACTTCCTGTTCCCGGTCGTTGAGTGCCAGGAGGCGTGAGAAGTCCTGAGAGCTCCCCAAGGACCTGTGAGTCCTGTCCATCCTAATCCTGTGGCCAGCAAAGTACACACTACCTACGCCAAGGTACACACCACATTACCACGTTACTACGATGAAAGATAAGCAAAAGATACGAACAAAAATATTGGAAAGGATCTATGATCCAATAAGGACTCACACAAAAAATTAATAGCTAGGATAATATTTATAAAACGTAGACAACTGCAACTAAACTGTAAGCGATTTGTACTTTTTTAAAGTCTATAGTTATTCGTTAAACAATAATACTGTTTTTAAATATTCTGTGACGTTGATATAGAGATGATTTTGTTCTCAAATTTTGCTTATGTCAAAATAACTGAGGAGTTCTTAGCAAAAACAAGCTTAGGCCATTTTTACCTCGCTAAGAGAGGTATTGGATTCATGCTACAAATCGCATATCCATATTTTAATGATTAAGCACGTTTTAAAGTCGTACAATCCGATATTAATATTTTTACGATGATGTCTGTGTGTGTGTGTGTGTGTGTGTGTGTGTGTGTGTGGATGTATGTGTGGGGGGACGTTGGAAGGACGATTTCTTAAAAACTATAATACTTAATATCTGTTTAACTATTTCTCAATCGGACATTACTGGGAAGAGCTGAAAAGGTTTTGGTAATAATTGGTCAACCGGAAGTAGCAGATTCTTAAAAAAAATCTTCTAAATATTATTTTTGGAAAAATTTTGTTATTACTAGTATTAAAGGAGAGTAATTTCTCTATCTGATACATATACATATTTAATTATATCTTTTATAGATTTAGAAATAAAGAAATATAAGTTATATAATAATCTGTTGTAATAAATCTCACAGCCCAAATAATGTCATGGAAACCAATTGAAAAATGAAAAAGTGTGTAACTGACAGATAAATGTCAGTATCAAAAATCCAGAGAGTAGGAGAAAATTCTTCATAGAATGAATTTAAAATTAAAAGATCTAAATATGAAGAATAAATGTAAGTATATTTTTGGTGTAGAGTGTAGGTATACAAGAAATGTTAAATACAATAGGGCGCGAGCACTCATGTGATGTTGTTAGCCTTGACCAGCAGATATGGGGAACCGTGACAGAATAATAGCTAGTATTTATGTACAGGGATGTCAAATATTATAATTTTTCATTCTAAATTTCGTGATTTTCCAATTCCATGTGGTTTATTTTCCTCGGCAATTAAATTCCACGCTCCTGGTGACAAATTAACTACATGAATTTAGAAAATCTTGAATTTTTTGACATCTATGTACATAATTAGTAATTGCCATTCTGACACGGGCCCCCATATCAGCTTGTCAAGGCCAACAATGTTGCATGACTGCTCGCACCCTATTCTTATGTAACGAAAAATGGAAGTGGCGAGAGGTATTGTGCTGACCACAACAGATTTTTTGTAATATAAAATTAATTTATTAATGTATTTATTGTTTCAACACATTCGTTTTTATATTTATATATCGTTGGATCGATTTATTAATAAATAAATAAATATTTACAATATTTGGGCTATGGTTGTTTTTGTCTAAAGCTCAATTTATAGAGTAATAAAGCTTAAGTTTATATCTCTTCAAATTTCAAAACGCCAAAATTCCTGTCCTATGTTCAACAAAAAAAAGCTGAGTGAATCCCCGTTATTATTAATCCAAAATTCGGCTCTTGCCTCTCTATAAATTCATTGCACATCTGCCACTTATTCAATAAAAAAATTTGTCGGTATTTGTGAAATATTAATCTGTCGATCGTGCAGTCATATGGAGCCTACTTTTTAATATTCCGTCCATAATCTCATCCGAACTTAATACGCTTTCACGGGCCAGTCAGCGGCGTGCATGTGGGGCAGGGTGTACGCCACTGGGGGCTTTTTTCTTTCAGAGCTTTCTTTGATCTATGGCAGAGAGAGGTGGCCGAGTTTGCGGTTTCAGTGAAATTCTACACTTCAGGAAAGATATTAGAAAATGCAGAAAATGATAGATATTTGTAGGACTTATAAAGTGCAAAAATTTTGGGGCATTTTATGAATTGGAAGAATCTCGGACATTTAAAAAAGTAGGAGAAACCTTGATTATAATCATAGAATGAATTTAAAATTATAAAAAATATCTAAACATAAAAAATAGATGTAATTAGAATTTTTTGTGGATACAATACTTATATTACATAAAACAAAAATGGTGAGAGGTACTGTGCTGGCAACAACAAATTTTTACCTTCCGTCACCTTTAGATAAGAAAGGTATTGTCCTTGATCAAAAAATTCGATGAGCACGTTTTAGAGTTACTAGAATACGATTTTACTATTTTTACAATAATGTGTATGTGTGGGTGTGTGTCTGTATGTGTGTGTGTGCGACAAATATTTCTCCTTTGATAACACCAATATTAGAATTCCAAAAAGTATAATTCTTTCTTATTCCCTTTTTGTTCGTCCGTATGAAGAGTTGATTAGAATTTGGTTATAATTAGTCAACCGGAAGTACCCTATTTGAAGCTTAACAGTTTTTTGGAATAAACGCTCTTAAATATCAGTGTCTGGTCGCGAATCTGGGGAACCAGGTTCGGTCCTGAACGACGCCAAATATTTTAAACTTTAAATGACCCCACGCTTTACAAATAGGTAATGATCATTACCGAAATCTGCTTATAAAACAGATTGGCACACCCAACATTGGGTAATATGCTGTGATGATGTATTTATTTATTTTATATAAATATTAAAAAATATTTTATTATCTTACGATTTGATTGCATTTTTACCTCTCGCTACCCTTGGTACGGGAGGTTTTAAAGTCCCTAGAATCAAATTTTAACATTGTCACGATGATGTCTGTATGTGTGGATGTGTGTGTGTGTATTTTTGCGTAAATATTAAAAAATGTGTGTGAATGTGGATTCCCTTATTCTAATATAGAAAGAAGCCATTAGATTTTTTTGTAAATCGGATTTACATCTGGCGCCTCCACCAAATTTTGTGTAGGTCTGTACAAAATGTGTAATAAAATTTCATGTCTCCATTCGTGAATTAATATTTACTTGGTAATGAGTAAAAAATAAGCGTGTGCTGATAGAATATTAATGTTGTGAGGTCAGCATCAGCAGTGACAAGGTCGTGATATACTCGTTTCCCTCATAATCGTGAAATGAGCATGTCTGCCTCGTAAATAGATTACGCACTGCTTCGCGATACGTGGAGGGAATAGTTGATTTATAATATTAACCCGCTGACGCAGAGGTTTTCCATATAATTTTTAACTCGTATTCTTAACACTATACAGGGTGACTATAAAGATTTAGAACAGATTTTCTGTAGCGTCAGATAACAGCACCATCTGTGAATTAGCAACCAAACTATTTTTGTCTAACCTTCATCAATATTTCTCTCAAATTTTATTAATATTGGTTCAGTACAGTTCTCGTATCTGCATCCGTCGAACAGCAGTACTCAATCAAATATTGTGTTGGTTTGTGCAACGAACTAACCTAATCGCTTGCTTTGGTCTAAAAATATTTGGTGATGCTTCATTCGCTCGTTTCAAAGTTTCTGGTTGGCAAGAGCAAAATGTTTGTTCTTGCTAATATTAAAGAAGATTAAATTCTCTATCTGATACATTTAAATATTTTATTATATCTTTTATTAATTTAGGATAAAAAAATATAATATATAAAGTAATCTGTTGTAATAAATCTCACAGCCCAAATAATATCATGGAAACCAATTAAAAAGTGACGCCTGGTAAACGCCTACACGGAACAAATATGTCATCATTATTACCGACATCTGCGTACAAAGCAGACTGGCTCACCCATCAATGGGTAATATACCGTGCTGATATATGTTTTTATTGTCTTACGTATATTTTTACATATTTACTTATGCTGGACAATGTATTAAGTACTTTTCCATATAACTATTGTTCCAGTTACTATTTTCTTTTTAAAACGTTAATATTATTATTTGAAATGAATAGTTTCTTGACAGTGACATATCTGTCAGTTACAAGCATTTGAGATTTTAATTGTGTAACCATGTGTATGAGTTGTGTTTAAAACGTAGGCTCCGGAACTAAAATTATAGATATATATATATCCGGATTCATACAGCTACTGCCATCTCTCCGCTCCCAAACGCCAGCCTTCTCTATCCTCAGCATCTTCTATTTCAAGTTCTCTGGTTGACATAAAATTATAGATAGTTTTATAAATTTATCCATAAAATATATAGAAAAAGTATTAATGCAAACCTGTAGAAAATTTAATAATCTTAAATTTTTATATAACATAAATCTTGAAAAAATAACATTTAAAGGTATTTTTAAAAGAAAAACTATTTTGAGCTTCCAGTAAAGAGCTATTTCCGGTTATCTGATTTACTCCAAAATCTAATGGCATCTATATAAAAGTAAAGTAGAAATACAAGGTTTCAAAAGTTTCTGAACGATAGTATTTGAGTTAGAGCGTAAAAAGGATCCACACACACATACACACATACACACAGACATCATCGTGAAAATATTAATATTGGATTCGAGGGACCTTAAAACGTGATCATTTACCAAAATCTCGATATGCAATTTTTAGCACGATCCCTATACCTCCCTTACCAAGGGTAGCGGGAGGTAAAAATCTAAATATATAGAATAGATGTAAGTAAAATTTTTGGTGTAGAGTGTATGTATACAAGAAATGTTTTTTCATGTTGTATTGATTTCATTCTTTTCTTTTATGGTTAATTACCGATGAAAGCAGGGACGGTAAAGAGAATTACCTGCTAAATACGTTTTTTCTGTATAGAGCAATAATTTTTATAGAACTGTTTGCACGTTATTAGATTTTTAATTAACTTTTAATGCTTATTTTCTCTGCAAAAACTAACCTGGATCGTGGAAATGGGTTTTCGTGGAAATTAAAATACAAAATCTTTTTAAAGGGATTTAAAAATGCATACGTGAAATGCTTCGCTTGCTAGATATAAAATAATGAAATATTATATAACGTCTTTAGTCTCATTTAATGATCTGAAATATAAAACGCTAAAAATATAGAATTGAAACGACAACAAAAGCAGAAATGATTGTTAACCCTTATCCATATTTAATAAAACTAAAGACCGATCAATATTTAACCACTCGATAAATGATAATCAATCTTTAGTAGGTGAATATATTTAGGTGTTATATCATCATTTGTTATTTGTTGTAGATGTAGAAATACCAACACAAATATGAAAGACAGAACGTTCATACTTTTTGAAATACATAACTTTTTTTGACATTCCTCTAATTTTGTCGGTGTGTATGTATAATTATTGTAAATAAATTTCAGTCAAACAGCATTTATTCTTACTATACTAACGTTTGGTGTACCCTTGCACCTTCTTCAGGGTCTACAACAACTATACATCAAAAAAGTAATACATTCAAAATAAGATGGACATTATCAAACTTACAGTAAGATCTTACAAATTGTTATAATTCATGTACACAAAATAGATTCGTACAAAACATTCAGTTAATTTATTAAACATCGTACAAAAAATTCAAAGAGCATACACACATCCATTTGCTCCAAAAAGCGACAACCGAATAATACGGAAAATAGCCGGAAATATCCTGTCAGGATTCTAGTGACTCCTATTGGTCGTCTGTACACCAATAATAATGTAGCAAGTTATTATATTAATGAAACTCAGTTTGGCCTGAAATTTGCCTTTTCCTTTTTGAACTTTTCCAACACACCAAAAATATACTCTGACGCGATAAGAACGACAAATCAAACGTGGTTTATAAAGTTGTTCCACTGATAATTGTAAAGGCACATATATTCGAACGACCACGAAGATCCGGATGAGCGAACATCGCAAATCAACACAGAACAACACGGCAAACAAATGTGCTCTGCCTGAACATTCCAATACACTAAAACACACTTTTGATCTGGATAATTTCAAGATTTTGGAGGAAGAGCAGAATTACTCCAAACTTAACGTCGTATATATTGGTGTATTGGAAAAGTTCAAAAAAGAAAAGGCAAATTTCAAGCCAAACTGAGTTTCATTAATTTCATTATATATTTTATTTAAATTCCTACAACTTGCTACATTATTATTGGTGTACAGACGACCAAAACGAGTCGTATCAATGATGTCACCGGAATCCTTACACAGGATATTTCCGGCTATTTTCCATATTATTCGGTTGTCGTTTTTTAAAGCAAATGTATGTGTGTATGTTCTGAATTATTTGTACGATGTTTAATAAATTAACTGAATGTTTTGTACGAATGTATTTTGTGTACATGAATTGTAACAATTTGTAAGATCTTACTGTAAGTGTAATAATGTCCATGTTATTTTGTATGTATTTTTGTTGTATAATTGTTGTAGACCCTGAAGAAGGTGCAAGGGTGCACCGAAACGTTGGTATAGTAAGAATAAATGCTATTTGACTGAACTTTCGAGTAATTGTTAACACCTAATCCACATCACAGTCGAGAAATTACCCACAATTGTAAATAAAAGTAATTTATTTCTTCTTTAATTAAATTGGATCTAATGTCCATTAACTCATTACTTATTTATTAAATGCCTCTCATATACAGAAATAATCCCTATCCCTACAATATAAAGGATACTATATTGTAACTGTTTAATTTTCCTGGAAATAATACCGTGAATAAAATATCATAACACCCCTACCCTAATAAAAAGGGTTGCAACATAAATTCTCAGATATTCTCCGTTAGAATTAAAGCGATTCCATCTATTATTCAAGAGGGAGTTTACGCTTTAACACAGAATTTAATTTCTATTTGAGAATTTTTTGTTGCGAGTAGCATTTTCAGAAGATATTGTTAAAACATGGTGATTAATGATTTAAGTCGTAACTTTAATTAATTAAATGAAGTCATGAATTAATTAGATTTTCTTAATCCTCTCAAAATAATAAGGGCATAATGGACTTGTATCTAATAGAAGAAAACAGATGTTTTATAAAGGATTCATCAAAATATAAAGGATAGTACCTTCTTTGGAAGCACAAAATATTAATTATTAATTAATTATGCGATCAACGACCTTAAAATATCGGTCAAAGTAAACGATAAACAACTTTTCCTAATAAAATTTTAGTCTAAACCCTTTCAGTTTGCCAAAAATCAAGTGACCTACTTATTTTTATAACCTACCTTCCATGTATTGAAGAAATTTTGACCAAAATCCAAGGTGCCGTTGACATTTCGACCTTGCCTTTTTCATCTCACATTAAACACACAAACATAGTCAAAATTTTGTCCAAATAAACTTGTAACACAAACATGAATACTTCTCAGTAATAACATTTGGTATTATCGTTTATATGATTTACACAGTTAATGTTAATATTATATTTACAAGTAAACTAAAACACTAAATACATGTTATTTTATCATTACCCGTATTATACTTTGTTAAAAAGGTCCTTAAAGTGTATATTTATACAACTGACGTTACTTGCAAATGTTTAAACACAACACAAATCACAGCCATTTTAATGTAAACGTCAAATTAATTAACAATTTTTGTTATTTCATTTATTTGAAGATTATAAATGCTGATAATTTATATTTGGCAATAATATCAATAAATATAAACTTTTTTAAAGTTAAATTTTGAAATTTATTTTTGAAAATTGAGGAAAAGTTCCAAAAAGACACTATTTTGTATTGGTAGCGACATCTCTTGAACTTTTGGCCACAATATGGAACATATGATTTTAATATATGAATAAAATCGTGAATTTATGCTTTCCAGCGCGCGTCCATATTATGGTGTAGCAGACTTGCAGACTTTCTCAAAATTGTTAATATCAAATAAATACTGTTGCTATAATCTATGTACAAAATTATAAGCTATATATAATACATATATCCTATATATTCTGTCCTGTACTGAACCAATGTATTTCGTATCAGGTAAATAAACGCATAATATTATGTAACTTTTAATTCTGAGTAACTTTCTTCAAATAAACTTTTTTTTTAAAATGAGAAATAAAGACGTTATTTAATCATTTATGAATCAATAATTCCAATATAATATTGGTATAGCCACCTATTGACAATAATTATAAACAATCTCTGACATTTGTTGAATATGACATTTATTTTCCAAAATTTTCTCTTAAAACTGAGGCCTTAAATCGAAAATAGTTTCAATTATAATTTGCTCACAATATTTCATTTTAATTAATTATGTATTAATCTTAATTATATAGTTTCTATTTCTGAAGATATAAATGCTTAGTTAAATAAATCATTTTCAGAAGAACTGTACGTAATTAAAATAAAATATCGGTTAAAACATATTTATATCTGAAAAATAAATAGAGTTTATTGCAAAATTTATTTTGTAAAAAAATTAGTTTGCGAAAAATAAACAATTTTTATTTTTCTTCATTATCTCTGAAATTAAAGCCCAAATAAAAAAAAGTTTCTATAAGACTAGCCTTCATTTTTAATTACAAATTTGTTTTATTGTGACAAACATAGTCGAAATCTTTATAGTTTAGCTAGAAAATGGATTTTATCAAAATTGTTAATAACAAATCAATACTGCTGCTGTAATCTATGGTCAAAATTATAAACTATATTTTAATGTTGTTTTGTATATAAGTACGTTGATGTATCGTGTAAATGGGAGAAAATCAATACTTATGACATATCGATTGACCAATCAAATTTCAAGAAATGTTTATTGGATCTAGGCGGCAAGAAAAAATGATTTATACATATGTCATTTAAATCTGGATCATTTGACGTATATAAAATTATTAAATATTTATTTTAAACAAATTAATCAATAATATATTGATTGATACATAATTTATTGTTTATTATATTGTAAAATAAACATTTGTTGCCTGTTTTATTGTTGTAAATGTAATATTTTATTGAAATCTATATATTTTGTGTGACTTGTATAAACAAATGAATCGCGATGAGTGATGTACTCAATTTCTTTATTGTTTTGTTTTGTATATGCCTTTGTATTTACTTGCAGTAGTCTTACTAATAGATTTCAGGTGAGGATTTCAAATGGTATTTTTAAAAGAGGCGTAGTTAGTCAAATATGTAAGCCGACTTTACGAGTTTAAGTTCAAACATCACCTTAATATTAATTTAAAAAAAAAATGTTGTGGCCTGCACAATATCTTTCGCCAATCCCGTGTATTATATATAAATTCCATATATAAATTTTCTTGCAAAAGATTCTCAATTTCTAGTAAAATTATTTCATAAACAAACTGTGCAAATTTCACTTGAAATTAACATCTTCTTCTTCTTTAGCTTTCCCCATTCGTTAGGCGTCGCTATTTTTATTTTCTTCTTCCACTCATTTCTGTTTTACGTGTCGTTCTCATTCAGTTCCTTTTCTCTCAAGTCTTCCGCAATACAGTCCTTCCATCTTATCTTTGGTCTTCCTCTGTTTCTTTAACCTCCTATTACTAAGCTATTCATTCTTCATCCAATATATTCTTCATTTCTCCTCATGACATTTACAAACCAATGTAATCATCTCGCTTGTATCTTTCTAGAAACTTGTAACACTAGAGTTATTTCCTTACCTATCTTTCTGTGTCTTCCCCAACATCTACTTCAACATCCTCATGTCTGCCACATTAATTTACTTTTTATTTATACTGACATTTGTCCATTTGAATTATCTGAATATATTAGTAGTTTCCATGTTTAGCATAGCTGGCTGATTTATAAAATTTAATTTCTTTAATATTCTTTAACTCTATATCTATTGAATATGAAGTATAAAATGCAATGAAATCGTATAGAGAATAATATGTTCTTTATATTAAATGTCAATAAATCAAATTTAACTGTTAAAACTTCAAATAAAGCTACTTCCGGTTCACCAATTATAACCAAAATCTAATCAGTTGTTCTTCTGGATGTAAACTTGAGGAATACGAAAAAAATATAATTTCTAGGGACAAAACATGCTTATTCACTAAAAACTCATTATTGGATTTTTTGACCAACGACAATACCTTCCTTACCTAAAGGTGACGGAAGGTAAAAAAGATGATGAAACATATCTGCATTTTATTCTTAATAGAATGTTACTGTACAATTCATATTGATTATAAACTCCGTTGATAATATTTAAGTGTAGGTGTGATAATTTGCATTGTCCTTAATTGAAGGCTTCTTCTTCAGCTTCAGCTGCAGGATTCCATCTTAGGCAGCCCCGCCATAACGTAGCAGGCGGAGATACTTAAAAATGATTCGGAGATTTCGTTGATAAATTACCACTGATGAAATATTTTGACTTGCAAATCACTCCAACTTGGGCTTAAAAACACTTTTACGATACTTTTTGTATCCAAGTTTAATCATTACTTTTCAGCGAGAGGTTTTACTAATTTATTAACCTAATTTTTTATCCACTTGTTAAAAATACGACAGCTGGATATGAAAACTGAAAACTGAAACTGAAAATTCGGGCGGTAACATCTGCTCAGCGAAGAATCTAATTCTGGAAACCTGCCTCCAAAATTATATTATAAATATATCGTACGAGAGAAATTTAATATTAAATATTTCAGGCATGAAAAAGAATAAGTAAATATATAAAGTCTGGTTCCACGCGATAATACGCACGATGAATACGAGTTCTGTTCATTTTTTACCTTCCGTCACCTTTAGTTAAGGAAGGTATTGTCTTTGGTTAGCTATGCTAACCATGGAAATTGCTAATATATTCAGATAAATCAAATTAACAGATGTCAGTACTAATGAAAAGTAAATGAATATGGCAGAGATGAGAATGTTGACATTGATGTTGGGGAAGACACGGAAAGATACGGTAAAGAATGAAAGAATAAGGGAAATAATTCTCGACAAAAAGTTTCTAGAAAGATACAAGAGATACGATTACATTGGTTTGAACATGTCATGAGGAAGAAGAATGCTTAGTAATAGAAGGTTGAAGATACTAAGACCAAAGATAAGCTGAAAGGACTGTATTGCGGAAAACTTGAGAGAAAAGAAACTGAATGTGACCGACACGAATTTATGAAATAATTTTATTGGAAATTTAGAATATTTTCAAGAGTTTGATCCCGACCGACGCCAAATATTTCGAATTTTAAATGGTACAAAATTGACTCCTTTGCACTCTTCACACCAGCAATGAATGCCCATGAAGTGACGCCTGGTAAACGCCTGCACAAATATGTCATCATTATTACCAAAATCTTTGTACAGAGCGGCTGGTTACACATCGTTGCTCAAGAAAATCTCACATTTCAAAAATCGCTACTAACACTTAAATACGCTACACTATCATGTGGTTACAGAGGAGGTTATGCTGCAACCACATACCACTAATATCTCCGTTGGTGTGTAATTCAAAACGTTCGGCTATTTTCTGAACAGACCTCGTATGTATTTGAGTAAGATCTTATTGTAAGACTAGAATATCATCTACCCTATATTATTTAAGTGTTTGGGGTCTAATTGTAACCCTTGCAATTAACATAAAGTAAAGCTTAGGGTTAGTGCTCCCTAGTTGTTATTTGAAATGTTCATCTTACAACATCAAAGATATACCGTTTGCTATTGATCGTCCTCCATAATTAATAGATACACGTAGTTTAATCCAAAACCGCTAGGGATCTTTTGGCGCAACGTCCGTATTTTTAAAAGAAAAGTAGATACTATTAATACTTAAATAATAACAACTATCATTAGTAAAAGAAACTTACAGTAAGAAGATTACGGATTGAATAGAAATGGAACAGTACCTATAACAAACAAAAAGGTATTTTAAAATATAATAAAAATAATGCTATATTTTGAAAGACATTTCCAATTATAAATATCTCCAACAAAGCAAGTCAATAAATCCATGTACCCCACATATAAACGAAATATGTTTTCTATTTTTGTGGACACGTTATAATTTCATTTTTTTGTGAATAAAACAACCCACAATATATAAATTAACTACATAATGCAAAAACTGATATTCAAGGACTTAAAAGCGTATATTTTGGTGTATTGGAAAAGTTCAAAAAGGAAAAGGCAAATTTCAGGCCAAACTCAGTTTCATTAATTTCCTTACATTTAAATTCCTACAACTTGCTACATTATTACTGGTGTACAGACGACCAATAGGAGTCCGTATCAATGACGCCACCAGTATATGTCCGGCTATTTCCAGTATTATTCGGTTGTCGATTTGTAGAGCAAATGGATGTGTGTATGCTCTTTGATTTTTTTGTACGATGTTTAATAAATTAACTGAATGTTTTCTACGAATATATTTTGTGTACATGAATTGTAACAATTTGTAAGATCTTACTGTAAGTGTGATAATGTCCATGTTATTTTGTATGTCTTACACTTGTGTTGTATAATTGTTGTAGACCCTGAAGAAGAAGGTGCAAGGGTGCACCGAAACGTTGGTATAGTAAGAATAAATGCTGTTTGACTGAACTTTCAACTAATTGTTAACACCTAATCCACATCACAGTCGAGAAATTACCCACAATTAATTTCAGTGCATTTAATATATCGTTATATATTTAAAATCATAGGTATATTAATATTACATATATCCTTAAGAAATACTGCTAATACCGTCAATTAATTTGAAGAATTTTAAACATATTAGAAGAGTAGGACAAAATTCCTCATAGAACGAAAGAAAAGATACAATTTCAATATTTGTGTGCACAAGAAATGTTAAATTCGTTACTTATAGGGCGCGAGCAGTCATGTGACTTTGTTTGAATAAAAAATTATGATACTTGACACCTATGTACATTATTACTAGCTGTTAATCTGACACGGGCCGCATATCTGCTTGCCAAGGCCAACAAAGTCCCATAACTCCTCGCGCTCTATGCAACATAAAATGAAAATTGTGGTTGGCACAATAGCGTTTTTGATATGACGTTCGTATTTATATAAAAATGAATTTATTTCTCATTGTGGGCGTCGATGGGCGTCTTATGTAAAATTCTTTGTCCATTTCCGTTTTGTTTGAAGGATTTTGGCTGGGGGATGTTTCCCTAATGAAAGGGCGAGACAATGGCTGCGGGCGAAGAGCACAATGTAGCCTGTGTAATCCTCTTTGCGGCTAAACACGACATTTTATTGCCTTCCCGATTGCTCCTCCACTAGGCTGCTGTCTTCTGCTTAATAAACTTCACAGACTTAGCCGATCGAACGCAGACATTGAGGACTTAACCAGCAGAAAGTGGAAGAAGTTCACACGCACGATTTTACAATAAGAGGAAAACCAGAAAAAAGATTACATAAATTTAAGTTACAATCAGTTTTAATAGACTGTTAATGATGATTTAGAGAGGTGAAAATAATAGAGATTCAATCCTTTGTTAGAAGATTATTTATTTAAACAAACAATACCGACGTTTCGGTCTCAATTAGACCATCATCAGGGTTCTGGAAAACATAACGGGGTATAAATATCATGCTCTACAAATTTTAAGAACTGGTGTTACTTATATGTTTAATTTTTTTTTAGATTTGTTGAAAAATATAATGAATTATACATAATTAAGAAGAAGATTGTAGATTTCGTAAAACTATAAAAAATACGAGGTTTATTTGAATCAAGCGCGCTTGCATGAGCCGACCTTGTAAGCAGCATTTGAGTGAGGTAGCGTGTAGTGCTCTCGTCGGTTTTTCAGTGCAAGGAAAATGACGGAACGACTGGAGCAGCGCTATTGCATCAAATTTTGCCTGAAACTGGGCTGCAGCCAAGTGGAAACCATTCGGCAGATTCAGACGGCTTTCGGTGACAATAATATGGAAGCATTCCATGTCACCAAGACCAAGTGCGCAGCAACGTCAAAATAATGCTGACTACTTTCTTTGACTGGTACACTACGAGTACGCACCACAGGGTCAAACAATCACCACAGGCGTAAGAGACCGTATTTGTGGTCAACAAGAAATTGGCGCCTCCATCACGACAATGCTCCAGCACATTCGCCTTTTTGGCGAACCACTCTTGTGGTTCAACTGGCTCCTTACTGTCGTGATATGCCCCCCTGCGACTTCTTGCTGTTCCCCAAATTCAAGAGGCCATTGAAAGGAACGCGATTTCAGACAAGAGAGGATATTATGGCTGCAACGACAGCCGAGCTAAACTCCATTCCGAAAGAGGCTTTCTCGGAATCTAACAATGGCGGCACCGCTGGAAGAAGTGTGTGGAGTCCCAAGGAGACTACTTTGAAAGTGATTAGTTTTCTAACGTCCCAGGTATGCCAGTTTTCCCCGGCCAAAGGTCGGATACTTTTCTAACAGACCTCGTATATAAAACATATCAGAGGTCATTATAAAACTGACGAAGGGTGGGTTCTTGTAGTGAAAGGAGCAAGGTGCAACACGTATTTATTTTATTAAATTTCTGTAGTATTTTGATATTTAAACGCCCACACGGTACCATCATTACCGATATTTGTGTACGAAGCAGATTGGCACACCCAGCAATAGGTAATATGCTGTGATGAATTTTTTTTTTTTACCTTCCGTCACCTTTAGGTAAGGAAGGTATTGTCTTTGGTCAAAAAATTCAGTGATGAGTTTTTACTGAATAATCATGTTTTAGGGTCCCTATAATACGATTTTACCATTTTTACGATGATGTCTGTATGTATGAATGTGTCTGTGTGTGTGTCCGTGTGTGTGTCTGTGTGTGTGTCTGTGTGTGTGTCTGTGTGTGTGTGACAAAAGTTCCGGATTCCATAACTTCAATACCACGATTCCAAAAATTATAATTTTTTCGTATTCCTCAAGTTTACATCCAGAAGAACAAGTGATTAGATTTTGGTTATAATTGTTGAACCGGAAGTTGTCACATTTGAAAATTTAACAGTTAAATTTGATTTATTGACATTTAATATTATTATAACTTAAAGAATATATTATTCTCTATACGATTTGATTACATTTTATACTTATATACATATAATTCAAATTGACAGATGTCAGTATGAGTAAAAAGTAAATTAATATAGCAGAGATGAGGATGTTGAAGTAGATGTTGGGGAAACACGGAAAGATACGGTAAGAAAATAACTCTAGTGTTACAATTTTCTAGAAAGATACAAGAAAGACGATTACATTGGTTTGAACATGTCATGAGGAGAAATGAAGAATTATATTTGAACAAGAATGAGTAGTTTAGTAATGGGAGGTTGAAGAAGCAGAGAAAGACCAAAGATAAGATGGAAGGACTGTATTGCGGAAGACTTGACAGAAAAAGAACCGAATGAGAACGACACGCAAAAATATCGACTCCTAACGAATGGGAAAAGCTAAAAAGGAAGATGTCAGTGTCAAGTGCAATTTGAATAGTTTGTTTATGAAATTTTTTTACTGGAAATTTAAAATATTTTCCAAGAAAAATTATGTATGGAATTTTGTACATTATACACAGGATTGACGGAAGGTATTGTGCTGGCCACAACAGATTTTTTTATGTTTTCCAGAACCCTAATGATGGTCTAATTGAGACCGAAACGTCGGTATTGTTTGTTTCAATAAATAATATTCTAACAAAGGACTGAATCTCCATTATTTTCACCTCTCTAAATAAATATAAGTGTTTAACAATTTTGAATGACACAAAAGTAGTGCACTCACCACGGAAGCAATAAGTACCCCTGAGATAACTCTAATTAATCACCCGCACTGTACGAATATGTCATCGTCATTACCGATATCTGCACGTAACAATGGACGAGTGTTCATCTATTTTCTTTAGCGTGAATAATAATAAAGTGTTTCATATAAGGAATTAGAATTTATTCTATCCTGTACATAGTATACAAACAGGACTCCCACAGGAAAGAGTAATAAGCCGTAAGGATATTCAAAAATATTATATTATTAATGTAACGTTTAAAATATGAGCAAAGGTAGGAGAATACCGATAAATTTCTATACATAAGTAACTGTAGGGGGTAAAGAAAAATATAAAAACTATGGGACATAAATAAAATGTCGTTTTCATTCCCAATCCATCAAGCGAGCCATGGCTGGCGTGCTTAGCAGGAAACAAAAGCACAGCGTTTCCTGCACGAAGCCTACTACTCCCACTCACAGAAACAAAATCGAACTCAACACCGACGCATCGCCGCAAAATTCCTTCGACGTTCATCTGTTTTATTTTATTCCTCCATATCCGGAAAATCCGCACGCGAACAGTGCCAGGGGAGAGAAATTTTCCAGGGGGCAGGGGGAAACTTAATCAATAATGGACAGCAGTATTATTTCTTATTTTTAGTGAAATATATTACACGGAATGAAATATATTATGGAGTATGCAAGTTTTTCGAATGTTTCAATCGACAAGATAAATTAGAACAGTGCATTCTGTAAAGTTCCAGTCCGTGATATGTTTACAAATTGTGAAAAATGGTTTTCTCAGACGAGAACGTTCCGACGAATTGGATTTCTTATGCATTTTGATTTGTAAGCTCAATATATACAGGCTGTTGAAAATAGAGCAAAAAATATAATGTGTCCAGCACAATATTTTCCGTCAATTCTGTGTATTATGTATAAATTCTATACATAAATTTTCTTACAAAAGATTCTAAATTTCCAGTAAAGTTATTTCATAAACAAACTATGCAAATTGCACTTGGCACTGACATCTTCTTCTTTAGCTTTTCCCATTCGTTAGGGGTCGCTATTTTTATTTTCTTCTTCCACTCATTTCTGTTTTGCGTGTCGTTCTCATTCAGTTTCTTTTTTCTCAAATCTTCCGCAATACAGTCCTTCCATCTTATCTTTGGTCTATTACTAAGCTATTCATTCGTCTTCCAATATATTTTTCATCTCTCCGCATGATATCTTCAAACCAATGAAATCGTCTCTATTGTATCTTCCTAAAGACTAGAGTTATTTCCCTTATTCTTTCAACCCTTACAGTATATTCCCCAATATCTATCTCCTCATCTCTGCCACATTCATTTACTTTCATTGATAATGAATTATCTGAATATATCAGCAGTTTTCATAGTTAGCATAGCTGGCTGATTTATTAAATTTAATATCTTTATAATTCTTTAACTCTATATCTATTGAATATAAAGTATAAAATCCAATCAAATCGTATAGAAAATAATATATTCTTTAAGTTATAATAATGTTAAATGTCAATAAATCATATTTAACTGTTAAAATCTTCAAATGAGGCTACTTCCGGTTGACCTATTATAACCAAAATCTAATCACTTGTTCTTCTGGATATATACATACAGACATCATCGTAAAAATGGTAATCGTATTATATGTGCTTTTTTGCTAAAAACTCATCATTGAATTTTTTGACCAAAGACAATACCTTCCCTACCAAAAGGTGACAGAAGATAAAAAAATTGCTCATTTTGGTCTGAAAAAAATTACCCTTTTTTTAAACATCCTGTATTTTACCCAAAAATTCTGGCGGGTGGCAGGGTGTTAGTTACAACTTTTCTCGCTAGATACCTTCACTAGACACCTTTTGAGATTTGTTACCCAAGTATCATCCTTGGGGCGCGCTTGAAATGGGGTAGTTTTACCCACTTTGAGAATCACTGTGCGCCAATCTTTCATATTTTAAAGGACAATAAAGATCTCTCACAGTTCTAAGGTCCTTTTTGCTAAGAGCTAATAGCCCTTTGGCGTTTGTTGACAATGGCCATGAAACTCCATCAAAATTTAGAAGCAGCTATCGTGTTATTTTACAACAAATTAAGACATAATATTAATTACTTCCTTAGTGTTAATAAACTTTTATTATCCAATACGAAACTTCATTATTCCAGCCATTAATTTCATACCAAAGTACGTAGCTATCTCTCCCACAATTGGCCCGTTTGCAGTGGCCAAAAGACGACTACTATTACTACAGACTGTATCCATCTGGAAACGTACTCATGTGCTACTATTGGACTTTGTGTTTGAGAAATCAATTTACTCAGACTGTAGGATGGAGGGATTATCAGAGAGTTAATTTATAGAGAATTTAATCGAGACAACTAAATACAATTACATACAGATTATTATCTACTTCACTTATCGCTACTTTAAGAATTAGGTCACTACAGACAAAGATAAATTACATGGAGAAATAATTTATTAATAACTGCAACAACTAACACTATCTATAATTACATAGAGATATTTAGAATTAATAGTTGATGCGCAAAATGGTGGAAGCGCAATTATTATTATATCGCTTCTGCCGGGACAAAAGGTCATAAGTCAGATTTATATTTGGATCAAAATTGGAGTTCCAACGTACAGTAAAATCATTTACAAAATGTATTAATTAAGATTTTAGCTATGTCCATTCTCTCAAATTCAGTAGTGTCGTGTAGTTTTATGAGGGTATATAAGACACTACTGTTATTTTATTATTATAAAAATCTATTGTGGCCAGCACAATACCTCTCGCCGTTTTTGGTTACATAAGTAAAGGGCGCGAGCAGTCATGTGACATTGTTTAGTAAATATGTAGGTACATAGATGTCAAATTTCAAAATTTTCTAAATTCACGTAGTTAATTTGTTACCAGGAGTGTGGAATTTACTTGAGGAAAATAAACCACATGGAATTGGAAAATCACTAAATTTTGATTGAAAATTTATATTTGACATCTATGTATATAATTACTAGCTATCATTCAGACACGGGCCCCCATATCTGCTTGTAAAGACCAACAAAGGCACATGACTGTTCGCACCCTAATGTATTTAACATTTCTTTTATACGTACACTCTACACTAAAAATTCTACTTACATCTATTCTTTATATTTTTTAATTTTAAGAATTTTGTCCTCTTCTAATTTTTCGAAATGTTTCCAATTCATTGTCAGGATTGACAGTATTTTTAAAGGGTATCTGTAATATACATATAATTCTAAATATTTAACAACTAATACAATAAGAAATAATATAATGTATGTACTTCCCAGAAAAAATCTACAGTAATGTCTCTGTATTTTTGACACTGACATTTATCTGTCAGTTACAAACTTTTTTATTTTTCAATTGGTTTCCGTGACATTATTTGTGCTGTGAGATTTATTACAACAGATTATTATATACCTTATATTTCTTTACTTCTAAATATATAAAAGATATAATAAAATATTGATATCATCGTAAAAATATTAAAATCGGATTGTAGGGACCTTAAAACGTGCTTAATCATTAAAATTTGGATATGCGATTTTTAGCATGAATCCAATACCTCTCTTAGCGAGAGGTAAAAATGTATGTTGTAATAAAAGCATTCAAAATTCAAAACTAAGTCAACTAGTAAGTTTATTAGCAAATGTAAAACCAAATATGTGGAAAATAAAATACTGACAGTGACACTGACAGAAAATAACATTATTCGTACGGCTATAAATCAAAATAATATATCTGAATTAATAAATAAACTTACGTTACAGCGAAAGTATTGTCAACAACGAGCATCGTTTTAAAATGGAGTGTCCTAACTTAGTCGAAACAATAAGAGATTTTGAAAGACAAGCGTGTTATATCCATCCTTATCGCACACGCTTGTAGTCTTTACAAATGAGAGAGATAAATGTATGACAATTCGCTAATTCGTTCATCATACAGATGACCTTGATTGGACATCTTTAAAAAAAAATACTGTACTTTGATATTTTTGAATGTAATAGCTCTCTTCGTAAACAGATATTGTAATCAGTAGAGTATACATTATTTATTATTCATCCAAATGTAATAAAAATCAGTCCCCGAATTTCAAGATTAAATATTTATTGAAACACAAATTGAATCGTATGGTATATACGGCGTTATTGTGTATTCAAATTCTGAAAATTTCTTTTAAACTCAATAAACAAAAACTTGCGTTGAATTTTTGAGGGCCCATGAGTAATTTATATCCTTTCAAGGGCAATTTCATAACCTAACAACGTGAATACTGAAACCGGGACAGTAGAATGAGATACACATGTATCAGATTTTGCTACTTCTTTGTCAACTGATCCAAAGTATAACAGGAGACCTTATTTGCTTAATATAAGAACAAAGAAAGAAGGAATATAAAAAGAAAAAAAGAATAATCTTGTTTACTTTTATCTTTAATATATATGACTAAGTATACATAAAGAAATAATTCAATATTTTTAATGACAAGATTATTTCATCCCACAAGGATGTATATAACACGCTTGTCTTTCAAAAATTCATATTGTTTCGATTAAGTTCCGACATGCCTTTTTAAAGAGATACTCGTTGTTGATAATACTGTCGCTATAGAGGCTATAGAGTACGTGCACGTCACGTTGACGTTCATGCCAAAATCAGCTAAGTGGAAGTAAACTTCTGCTACGATTGCCGCCTAATAAGTATGGACTATAGATTTCTACATTGTTGTCAATTCATGGACAATATTGAAAATGCAATGTTATGAAGAAGCGGCAACACCGCAGGGAAAGAGACAGGATGCGGGAAAAAGTTAAGCATCAGTTCATATATTTATTTAACGGCGACTATAGTAAGGAATCAAAAAGGATCTGCAGACTTTTATATTCGAAAGTGATTCTGGGGTTAACACCTCTGCACCTTCAAGTGAAGAAAAAGGTGGTACTCCAGGCACTCACATTCAGTAGGACAAAACACTTCAAACCTGGAGATCTCGTCGGTCACTTAGAAATTCCAAGGGAGATACGCCTAGATGAAATGGCCATGTCTGTCTGTGATACAATGACGACAAGATACAAGTTTGATCAGACGTATAAGGTAATCATTGGTGATCGCCTTCAGTGGACAGTAGGAGGGCCACACTTCCCAAGAGACTCTTTGTCCTGGTTTACGGATGATTCAAAACTAGAGTCAGAAAAAACTAGAGTGAGTATATTACTAAATAAAGGAATCCACAGGCACCAGTCTCACCATATTTCAACCAGAAATCTACGCAATAAATCTTTGTGCTCAAATAAACCTAAACAAAGAGTCTCAAAGGAGCACTAAGTGCCTTCACTTTTGAGTCAAAGCTAGTCTGGAATTACATGAACACCCTATAACAACTGGCCAAAGATAACCACGTCACTTTGTGGTGGGTACCGGGGCACGAGGAAGTTCTAGGCAATGAAAAAGCAGATGAGCTTGCTCAAAAGGGAGCTAAACTATCGTTTTACGGGCCTGGACCTTCTTGTGGACTCTTGAAAAACCATATAAAGAAGTAATTCAAAAACTGGGAAGAAGCAACCATCGACTCATATTGGAGAGACATCCCGGGCCTTAGTCAGTCGAAGAAATTCATTTCACCCTCGTTGACAAACGCCAAAGAGCTATTAGCTTGCAGAAAGAAGGACCTTAGAACTATAACATGTATCTTTACTGGTCATTGCCTCTAGAATACTATCTATATAAGATTGATATAGCTGAAAATAATATCTGTCGACCCTGCAAAGAGGACGAAGAAACTTCGCAACACATTGTATCTGACCATAAATCGACTTAACCATCTTGGTAAAAGGTACCTCGCGGCAACTGAGATCGGGAAACTGACTCCTGGGGTAGTAATTAGCTTCATAAGAACTCTGGAACTACAGAAAACAGATCTTACAGGTCGCAGTGACAAAAGCGGTTTGCGCTTAAAGCCCTCAACTTAATAAATGAATTGTATATTCGTTGATTGACATGTGCTATGATTATAACGCATAATTACTTAAACGTACTTTTTCTAAATAACCAATCTTATTTAGTTTCTAATATCTCAAAACTTTATAAAAACAAATGCATTTTAGTTTGAATAAATGACAAATACAAAAAATCAAAAACATGTCACATATCAATTACATACTTGCATATGTTATTGCTGATTTTGGCATAAACAATAACGTAACGTACACATACTCTATAACGAAATATAGCTCTAAAAATTTCAGCCATTTTGGGCGCTTAGTTAGTCATTTGTCAAAAATCTTGCCGTGGTTAAATTCTATCATTTAAAAGGCAATACGCCTGCACAAATTAAAACCAAGTTGGACGCGGTTTATGGGTCTCGGCTCCATCATTTGCCACTATTAAAAGATCTTCATCTGTATTTAAACGTGGTCATACCAGCTTGATTAATGATGAGCGATTAGGATGAGCAATAACTGCGACCACCACCAAAATGTTCTGTAAATGATACTGGATGGAAGAAATTTGTGCAAACTTAAAAAATGCTAGCCAATTTCCTTTCTTAATTGGATCAAATATTTTTATTGAACTCTTCTGATAAATATGTATCTTTCCCGAGTTTTCTAAGTAAAAGTAAAACACAAACAATATTAAAACTTCCCGGATCTTTTCTGGTGAAAGTGGTCCGGACATCCAACTAGTTAATGTGAAAGGGTACGCGGTAATTCTGTTTATTCTTGCGAGAAAAAATTTCTACCTTTTTTAACTCCATCCCTCAAGAAACCTTAGATATTTTCTACAGATATTTATAGGATTTTCGAAAGATATTTGTCGGTGTAACATGAGCCCGGCTGATAATAGTTCGGCTGGTTTACATTTTCAACAAATTAGAACTGTTTCACCAAGTGTAGCATATTTGTACTTTGTACAGTTTTTATTATTATTCAGCTTTTGTTTGTTTAAAATCTATATTTTAAACTAGTCGAAAGAAATATGTAGAAATTCCTCACCATTTGCGTAAGATTTATAATTTGTTTGTCGGTCTGAGATCTGTACGATCTCAAACATTTTATACGGTAGTTGAAGAGAACTATTTAATGAAGTTATGTTATAGTTAATGAAGAAGTAGTTTAGAATTTAATGGGATAATAACAGAGGTAGTTATAATAAAGACTACTTGTATATGGTAATTGGAAGATTTATAAATGTATATTATCAACTTAAGAGATAATGTATTTTGTCCCAAAGAATACCTCCTCCTATAAATTTGAGGTAGTTTTCTCGTTAAAATATTCGAATCATCCCCCAATTTTCACTAACAACCCTTAAGAAATGCCGGGTCTTATTCCATATCTTATTCCGTATCCGTGATCAGTTCTAGTGGCATATAATTCAGCCCTTATGAAATTGTTGAAGTAATGATTCCCTCATAAGGGTGGCTTTCCTTTCCGGTATGATTAGAGCTTGAGGAAGTGACGTCGTCGACAGTAACGGAACCGGAACTTACACCCAGCGGTGTGCACAAGCCGGAAAATTCAATTGCTTGGCGGGAAATACAAAACCAAGGATTACAAAATTCAACGAGAGTTTATATATTAAATAAATATAAGCGAATGTCAAGAATGGGTTAAATATTTAAAGATAAAGATAAATAGTATGAGCTACTGATTAAATGATGATTAGCAAGCAGTTGACTAGTACCCCCCCCCCGTAGTTACGTCCCTGAGACATATTAAAATTAAAGGAGTGTAAAGAGATTTATTTATTTATTTATTTACTTATTTATTAAGAGAACCAACAGCAAGGACCAATAATAGGTTCCCACGAAAAAATAACAAACATAGGTAACAGACAGTTAAACATACATAAATAACAACAATAAAAATAAATAGTGTTTAGCAAGTGAAAAACTAATAACCAACATTATTCAAGAGAGTTCCTCAATAATATTAGTTTTGAACTTGTCAAATGAAAGTTGGAACATGTCCACATGCAAAAAAATCTGTTGTGGCCAGCACAATACCTATCGCCACTTCCTTTTTTTGGTTACATAAGTATAGGGCGCGAACGGTAATGTTACATTTTTGGGCTTGACAAGCAAATGTGTGGGCCCGTTTCAGAATGATAATTAGTAATTATGTACATAGATGTCAAATGTTAGAATTTTTCATTAAAAATTTCAAGATTTTCTAAATTTACGTAGTTAATTTATCACCAGGAGTTTAAAGTTTACTTGTATGCCTTAGATATTTAACATTTAATTCTGCTCCACATGGAATTGGAAAATCACTAAATTTAGAATGAGAAATTATGATATTTGACATCTATATACATAATTACTAGCTATCATTCTGACATGGGCCCCCATATCTGCTTGTCAAGGCCAACAAATTCATATGACTGCTCGCTCCCTATTGTATTTAACATTTCTTGTATACCTACACTCTACACCAAAAATTCTACTTACGCATATATCTATTCCATATATATTTAGATTGTTTAATTTTAAATTCATTTTTGATGAAGAAATTTTGTCCTCTTCTAATTTTTCGAAATGTTTCCAATTCTATTAATACATTAAGAAATAATATAATGTATGTACTTCCCAGAAAAAGTCTTCAGTAATGTCTTCGGATTTCTGACACTGACATTATCTGTCAGTTACAAACAAATTAAATTTTCAACTATTTTCCATGGCCATTCTTTCGGCTGTAAAATTTATTATAACAGATTATTTTACATACTATATTTCTTCTATCTCTAAATCTATAGAATATATTGTAAAATATTTAAATGTATCAGAAAGAGAATTTATTTTTCTTTAATATTATCAAGAAAAAATTTCAAAAAATATTATTTAAAAGATTTTTTTTCAAGAATCTTCTACTTCCGGTTGTCCAATTGTTACCAAAACCTTTTCAGATCTTCCCATGAATGTCCGATTGGGAAATACGTAGTTAAAAAAATTTAAAGTCTTATAGTTTTTGAGTAACCGTCCTTCCAACATCCCACACACACACACACATACACACACACATCCACACACACACACACACACACACACAGACATCATCGTAAAAATGATAAAATCGGATTGTAGGGACCTTAAAACGTGCTTATTCAATAAAATCTGGATATGCGATTTTTAGCATGAATGCAATACCTCTCTTAGCGAGAGGTAAAAATTGAGATATATACTCATAATTCTGTTAACTGGCGAATTCTTATTGTTATTCGTATATTCGTACTAAGCGCAACAAAAAACGCAACAAAAAATAAGTAATTAGATCTAGTTTGTTTATTTGATATATAAAAGTTAAAATGATGTACTAAATTAATTGTATATAGAAGATTATTGAAAATTTTATATAAAAATAACATGTCTACAACATTTCTTCTATTTTCAAGAGATAACATGTGAAAATATTCCAGCTTGTTACAATAATTTTTAACGTTAACATGAAATTTAAAACACAAATATCTAACAATTTTTTTTAACACTTTCTTATAACATAATGTTTCTATTGTAACAAGGGTTTTAAACAACAGAGGCATATTCAAGTTTAGATCGAACAATAGAATTAAAAATCTGTTGTGGCCAGCACAATACCTCTCGCCACTTCCTTTTTTTGGTTACATAAGTATAGGGCGCGAACAGTCATGTTACATTGTTGGCCTTGACAAGCAAATGCCCCTGTTTCAGGATGATAATTAGTAATTATGTACATGGATGTCAATTGTCAATTTTTCATTCAGAATTTCAAGATTTTCTAAATACACGTAGTTAATTTGTCACCAGGAGTGTGGAATCTACTTGTCGAGGAAAATAAACCACATGGAATTGGAAAATCACTAAATTTAGTATGAAAAATTATGATACTTGACATCTATATACATAATTATTAGCTATCATTCTGACAAGGGTCCCCATATCTGCTTGTCAAGGCCAACAAAATCACATGACTGCTCGCGCCCTATTGTATTTAACATTCCTTGTATACCTACACTCTATACCAAAAATTCTACTTACATATATCTATTCCTTATATTTAGATTGTTTAATTTTAAATTCATTTTATGAAGAAATTTTGTCCTCTTCTAATTTTTCGAAATGTTTCCAATTCATTGTCAGGATTGACAATATTTTTAAAGGATATATGTAATATACCTATAATTTTAAATATTTAACTATTAATACATTAAAAAATAATATAATGTATGTACTTCCCAGAAAAAGTCTTCAGTAATGTCTCCGGATTTCTGACACTAAAATTTATCTGTCAATTACAAACAATTTAAATTTTCAACTATTTATTATAACAGATTATTTTATATATTATATTTCTTTTATCTCTAAATCTATAGAATATCTTATAAAATATTTAAATGTATCAGATAGAGAATTTAATTTTCTTTAATATTACCAAGAAAAAATTTCAAAAAATATTATTTGGAAGATTTTTTTCAAGAATCTTCTACTTCCGGCTGTCCAATTGTTACCAAACCTTTTCAGATCTTCCCATGAATGTCCGATTGGGAAATACGTAGTTAAAAAAATTTAAAGTCTTATAGTTTTTGAGTAACCGTCCTTCCAACATCCCACACACACACACACACACACACATACACACACATACACACACACATCCACACACACACACACACACAGACATCATCGTAAAAATGTTAAAATCGGATTGTAGGGAACTTAAAACGTGCTTATTCAATAAAATCTGGATATGCGATTTTTAGCATGAATCCAATACCTCTCTTAGCGAGAGGTAAAAAGACAAATAATGGAATCAGGTCTGCTGAAATATTTACATCTCATGATAAATCCTAAAATTTTGAATGACTCCCTGACAGTTGTGTCAAAAAGAAAATTAAATAACATTTTACAGGCAAAAGTCACTCCTAAGTCTTTGATTGTACTTTTGTTCTGTAGCACAGAATTATTGATAATATAGTCTAATAAAAATAAATTAACAATTGTATATAATAATTATAAATCCTCATAAAAAATTGACAATAAAATAATAAACTATAATGACCAAATACTTTGATCACTAACAGAAAAGTTAAATGGAGAATGTACACTTGGGAATCGCAGACCAGTTAATAGTTTGCAGATAAATGTAAACAAAATGACATATTTCATTGCTAGATAAACAAGTACAATAAATTACACTGGTTTGAATAAATAGATAAGCTTAATCACATATTTTATACATGTATTCATATTAAAAATTTGTTATTTACCACACAAAATGGATTATTTCACGAGCACTGTATTATTTCCAATATACTACCCCCGTAGTGTTGTCATTCCCAAACTACTCTTTCTATATTATTTACTGCATCCCCTGGTAGTACGTTAGTAAGATCTGAGTACGTAGTTTACCCGATGTAGAGATTTGTAACATCTTCGCGTAAACAACCTGAGCTGCTAAAAAATGAAACGTCCCTAGGGAGCTGTTCAGTATGAGGAACATGCCAGGAGTATCCAGGATTCTCCAGGACGACTCGTTGTCTTGTTATTTAAATCATAGAGACAGGGATCACTCCCGAAAGCAGAAAGTTATCAACAAGAATGAACATTGTGCCTAGGCTCTTAATAGTTAGATTTTCAACAAATTATAAAACACAAATTTCTACATAATTCTTTCAACCACTTTAAGCACAAGATTTGCGACTATTTTTCGCAAATTTTAGTTAATACTTTATCGCTATAAAATTGATAAATAAATAGAAAAACTTACTTAGCACTTAGCGTGTCTTAATTCTGAAGACGGTGTCTTTACTGATGTTCATCAGTCGAGCGATTTGTCTTATAGAGTAACCATCTTCTATTCTAGTTATAATTCTAATTTTAGAATTACTGTCTAAATGACGCGGCATTTTAACATTAATAAGAAAAATGACAAATTTACATATTTTCGTTGTTAGTTACAAGTTTCTTGAAAGATATAAGCCAGATGATTACATTGGTTTGAAAATGTCATGAGGAGAAATGAAGAATATATTGGATGAAGAATGAATAGCTTAGTAAAAAGGTTGAAGAAACAGAGGAAGACCAAAGATAAGATGGAACGACTGTATTGCGGAAGACTTGAGAGAAAAGGAACTGAATGAGAACGACACGTAAAACAAAAATGAGTAGAAGAAGAAAATAAAATATAATGACCTCTAACGAATGGGGAAAGCTAAAGAAGAAGAAGATGTTAGTGTCAAGTACAATTTACATAGTTTGTTTATGAAATAATTTTACTGGAAATTTAGAATCTTTTGCAAGAAAATTTATACATAATACACAGGATTGACGGAAGGTATTGTGCTGGCCACAACAGATTTTTTAAATTTGGATTGCATTTTTATCCTCTTTCCGACAATACTAAATTTATCAGTGTTAACGTTATTATTTTCTTAAAAATAATTATATTTATCGTTGAGATGTAATTTAATACTTATGTGAGAGGGCTAAGACAGTAATTGTTTTCATGACATAATAATAGAACTGTCATAAGCACTTATATCGTTGATCAACAATTAACGAAAGTATTTTAATACAATGGTAACGAAACGAACGTCACATACACACACGCACGCACACACATACATACAGACATCATCTTAAAATTAGTAAATTCATATTCATTAGAAACTCAGTATCGATTATTTGACCAAAGACATTAGCTTCCGTCACCTTTAGTTAAGGTAATGTCTTGAATATTGACTGCAAAACACTAAAAAAAAATCATAATCCCAGAAAATTGATAAAATAAATCACTTTCTGCAATAAAACTGTCTTTTATCTTCTTGGCATGCGAATCCATTCTTTCCCTGTGTGTAATGATTACAAATTCAGTAGAAATCATTGTTGCAGTCAGTATAAGTATTCATTTCGACGCAAGACAAACAACACGACACATAAATCATTCTGATTTTTAATATATTTTGTGTCAGTGGCTTCCATTTATCAACACATGTGAACAACTAATGGACCAAGTGTTACTGGACAATATAAGAATGCTAAGGGACAGTCTGTGCCTTAACGGCCCTTATGAAGTTAAATAAATTTTTAAAAAAATGTATTCTTATACAATTAATCCGTAGAATTGTATGGTGTAGGTTTTAATGCCCTAGCTCTTTTAGTTACGAAGTTATTCATTTATACCCTGAAATGGATGTGAGATAAAGGCCTAATAATTTCATCATTGATTTCCCCATATTCTATTCGTATATAAAACTAAATACAATTACATAAACAAGCGCTATTTTCTTATCCATTTTAACATGTTAAACTTCTTCTATAAGCTCATATTTAAACGTGAAAATCATATACAAATCTACGGCGTCCGAAAAAGTTTCGCTAATCGGATGGATCTGTGACGTCATAGAACAGATTCGTCGGATAGCTCCGACTGACTGTTGTATTAATAAACCGCTATTACTTAGTATTTCGAAGCTACTCGGCTTTATTATCAGTTGGTGTATTAACTATACCGTCCAATTAAATTAGTAAAAGCCGTGTTGAAGTTATGTTTGACAGTGTAGGTATATTCATGGAACAATATAGAGTCGACACATTATCAAAGCATCTTATCCCTAATTACAGCACAAAATATAGACCTTTATAATTCACGGAACAAAGACATTGCCTGCTCCAATCTACAAAGGACTAACACTAAAGACAGAACCATAAGACAAGATAGATAACAGATTGTTAATAAAAAGAGGAAAAAGATTTTGAATAAAAAAGAAATCTGTTGTGGCCAGCATAATACCTCTCGCCACTTCCTTTTTTCGTTACATAGATGTCAAATGTCAGAATTTTTCATTAAAAATTTGATGATTTTCTAAATTCACGTACATACACTATCAAGGCCAACAAAGTCACATGACTACTCGCGCCCTATTGTATTTGACATTTCTTGTATATCTACACTCTACACCAAAAATTCTACTCACATCTATTCTTTATATTTAGATTTTTAAATTTTAAATTCATTCTATGAAGAAATTTTGTCCTACTCTTCTAATTTTTCGAAATGTTTTCAATTCATTGTTGGGATTGACAGTATTTTTGAAGGGTATATGTAAAAATACCTATTATTTTAAATATTTAACAATTAATACAATAAGAAATAATATAGTATATGTACTTCCCAGAAAAAATCTTCAGTAATGTCTCTGGATTTTTGATACTAACATTTATCTGTCAGTTACATACATTTTCACTTTTTCAATTGGTTTCGATGACATTATTTGGGCTGTAATATTTATTACAACACATTATTATATAACATATTTATTTATATCTAAATCTATAAAAGATATAATAAAATATTTATAGATATCAGATAGAGAATTTACTCTTCTTTAATAGAAGCAATAACAAAAATTATTAAAAAATAATATTTACTTCTGGTTGTCCAATTATTACCAAAATCTTTTCAGCTACATCCACATACACACATCATCGTAAAAATATTAATATCGGATTGTAGGAACCTTAAAACGTGCAGCATGAACCCAATACCTCTCTTAGCTAGAGCTAAAAATTGGACCATGTTGGGCGAACTGGAATTATTTAATAATTGTGTTAGTTTCTCATAATGTATCACAACTATAGGTACAAAAATTTAGTTAAAATGATTTGTATTTAACGATGTGTTTACTTTTTATGGCCATTCAAAACTAGTCTCAAATTTTCAGTATCACCCCTTATGTAAGTGTGTTTGCATCTTATTTTTCACATATTTAGTTTCACATTTGCTAATAAACTTATCAGTTGTCTTATTTTTGAATTTTGAATGGTTTTACTGTAACATATATTTTTATAATAACAAAATAACAGTAGTGTCTTATGTACCCCCATAAAAAAATAAAATTATTACTGTAACATAAAATATCTTTTATAAATGTTAGCTTCTCCACAAATATTATTTTCTTGATTTGTGCCACAATCAAAACACCATTGTATCCATTTGAAACGTTCTCATTAATTCCAAATTGTATCTTCGTAAACTTCTCCCAACTTCTGCAATATGATTTCCGTCAAATTTATATTTATTTATTGAGCAGTTGTCGCAGTGTTGATTGAATTGCTGTCCATTAGACCCGTTTAAAATTTCCCGATTCCGTTTGGAGCAGAACGAGTCATTACATCGTCAATACAAATCACAATAACGAATCTTTTATTGTCCTCGAGGCGTAGGCAGCGTCAAAAATTCCACTCCATTTGCTGGAGGAGTCAGCTTCCCCCTCTTAAAGCTAGCGACGCATTGCAGACGCCACAGGAATAATTGTCAGGAAGAAGGACCATCATTTCAAACAGGAATAATCGCGGAAAATGCTGGAATTTTTTCATGAAAATGTATTGAGAGCTTTTATCAATATTGTAATTGTAATCATCCCAACATATTACCCATTTCTGGGTATGACAATTGTTAAAAAAAATTGTTTCAGCATTCTGAAATTATGCTCCACACAGACAATAGCGTTTTGAATTCAAATTTGAAAATGTAAGGCTCTAACTAACATAGTTTTTAAAATATAAATTTACAAAGTTGATAACTTTGTTTTTTTCTGTAGCTGCCTGAAACAAATATGTACGAAAATTGATTCAGCAATTCAAAAATTCTGAAACTAAGTATTCATATAGAAAATGTCCTGCTGAATCCAAATTTGAAACGTATAAGTACCTGCCTATTTTAGTTTATGAGATATACATATTTAAATATAATAAAATCAAATGTATTAGTAACCGTCTGAAATGACTATGTCTGAAAAATGTTTCAGCGATTCAAATATTCTGAAACTAAGTATACATATAGAAAATGTCTTGCTGAATCCAAATTTAAAACGTAGAAGTTCCTACCTATCTTAGTTTATGAGATATACATATTTAAATATAATAAAATCAAATGTATTAGTAACCGTCTGAAATGACTATGTCTGAAAAATGTTTCAGCGATTCAAATATTCTGAAACTAAGTATACATATAGAAAATATCTTGCTGAATCCAAATTTAAAACATACAATTTCCTACCTATCTTAGTTTATGAGATATTTATATTTAAATATAATAAAATCAAATAAAATAGTAACCGTCTGAAATGGCTATGTCTGAAAAATGTTTCAGCGATTCAAATGTTCTGAAACTAAGTATACATATAGAAAATATCCTGCTGAATCCAAATTTAAAACGTAAAAGTCGCTAACTTTTTTAATTTAAAATATATTAATATTTAAAAACGACAAAACGAAAGTTTTCAGTAGCCGTTTGAAATACCATGTCTGAAAATTATTTCAGCGGTTCAAAAATTCTGAAAGTATGTATACTTACACAAAAAGAGTTCGTGAATCCTATTTTGAAAATCTCAAGCCATTATATGTCTTAATTTTTAAAATATAAATTTTTATATTTAACGTATCAAAGAACAAACTATATTGTACAGAAAAATCATTATTTTTATAAAACATAAAATGTTTTAATGGGTAGTTTCTTATCCAGACGATAGCTACACACATTCAAACTTGACATTTTTTTCTACAACACTTCATAATTATAAATTTATCAATAGATATATTCACTATTATTCCATATTTTTTTTGTTCAAGTATATAGTACAAAATCTTCTACTAGTTGGCAGCAGTTTCCTATCTGAAGATTCAAGAAACTTGCCTTGACTTAAATAAAAATTACACATTATTTTATAAAGAACAGACTAGCTAGAATCAGCTGAAATTCGTGAACAAATACGACAATGTGTCTCGTCAGTATAAAGGTTTAGAACTTGTCCAAACCAAGTCTATTTTTAAAATTACATTGTTGAAATTTATTTAGCTCGAAAAACATTTATTTATAATTTTTAGACGATGAGGCAAGATTTTGCGGGAATTTCGATTTGTTTATTTGAAATAAAAGTAGATATTTAGTTCAGAAATTGTCAACAGATGGAAATAAGAGTTTTATTTTTGATTTTTTTAAAAGATATGTGAATTTTGTAAGTTTCACTATAATTCTTGTAATTATAAGATCACATTTTGTATAGAAATCAATTCTCTATAGCTATTGATATCTTCCGTTAATCATTCAGACTGCTGTATAATCTTTTCTGTTGTGTTATTTTCTATGTACGTGTGTGTACGGCTGACGTAGACTATAAAACAAATGTCGGTGTAAACAAAACCATAACGAGGCGGGAAAAACAGTAATGGCGCTGGGCCATTACCGTCACTTTACGGCAAATGAAAGCGTTTTTGCAGAACAGCAGCACACCACATTTCTGCTTCAGGCTACAGGGCGATGCTACGCTGTTGAACGTTAGGTGGATGAAGCAGGACTCAGCCACAGCAGGAATAAGGGCGGGCAGGAATTATTCATAACGTAAACTGAATATGGCAGCAGGACGATAGACTAAATTTAATGACCAGCTTATTGTGTTTATATACATAAGGATTAACATGGAATTTGTTGGCCTTGGCAAGCAGATATGGTGGCCCGTGTCAAAATGACAGCAAGTAATAATGTACATAGGTGTCAATTTTTCATTCAAAATATCATGATTTTCTATCCATCAGAATATTTTGAAATTTTGAATGAATAATTATGACATATGACAATTGTGATATCAATGTAAATAACTACTAACCGTCATTCTGACACGGATCTCGATATCTGCTTGTCAAGGCCAACAAAGTCACATGACTGCTCGCGCCCTATAAGTAATGAATTTAACATTTCTTGTACACACAAATAATTGAAATTGTATCTCTTCTTTCGTTCTATGAGGAATTTTGTGCTACTGTTTTAATATGTTCAAAATTCTTCAAATTCATTGACGGTATTAGCAGTATTTCTTAAAGATATATGTAATATTAATATACCTATAATTTTAAATACATATTTAATTATATATATTAAATGTACTCGTACCTCCCAGAAAAATCTTCCAGTAATGTTATTAAAACTGCTGATTTTTGACACTGTCAGTAACAAACATTTAAATATCTGAACTGTTTTCTGGACAACAAGATTTATTACAACAGATTATTCTATATTATTATAAAAAAATTAAATGTATCAGACTGAGAATTTAATTATCTTTATTATTTGTAGTAACACAAATTTTCAAAAATAATATTAAGATTTTTTTTTAGAAACTGCCACTTCTGGTTGTTTTGTTGTTACCAGAACATATTCAACTCTTCCCATTACTGTCAGATTGAGGAATCCGTTGTTACACAGATCTTTAGTCTTACATAATTTGAGAAACACACACACATACACACACACACACACACACACACACACACACACACACACACAGACAGACATTTAAATTTCTCAAGTAGTTACCATGGAGATGTTTGGACTATGAACAGGCTGTGAGATTTAGTACAACAGATTATGTTTCTATATCTTTAAATCTATAGAAGATATAATAAAAAAATTAATTGTATCGGATAGAGAATTTTGTTTTTTAATACATTTCAAAAAATAATATTTAGAAGTTTTTGTTAAAATACTGCTACTTCCGGTTATCTAATTGTTACCAGAACCTCTTCCCATTTCTGTTAGATTGAGGAATCCGTAGTTACATAGGTCTTTAGTCTTATAGAATTTGAAAATCGTACCTCCAACAACGCCACACACACAGACATCATCATAAAAATGTTAAAATCGGATTGTATGGACCTTAAAACGTGCTTAATCATTAAAATTTGGATAGCATGAATCCAATACCTCTCTTAGCGAGAGGAAAAAATTGTTGAAATTTATACCAAAACTTATGAGACGTACGTTATTTCATTTCAATAGAACCACTGTAAAAATGTTCAGGGTTCGTTCAGCATTTAACAATTATTACATATAGTTGCATATAAATCCATATTTTGAAAGGTCACCTTGGTTGTGTAATTTATATTTCGTGTTGTGTATATATTGATCCTTTTTGTACGTAACAATCATAACTTAATGTTATACCATTAAACCTCTCGAAACACACGCTATTATCTTGTTTCTTACATTGTCTGCAATCTTTTCGCTGACCTCTTCTTCTTCGTGTTTATTTTTTCGAAACTTTTACAATTTAAAGAGAATTTAAGTGTAATTATAGCATGTTATTTACTTTGAAAATAAATTAAATCCAGCTCTGTAAAGAAAGAACATTCCCATAGACGGAGTTTATAATTGCGATGTAAATTTCCCTTTGCCCTCGCAGTTGTAGATGGAGATAGGCCACGTTCACGTTGTATAAATCAAAATGGAATTAATTTTTTCTTAAACAACATTCGTCAATTTGAAGTGCAGAGCGGGGAGCTAGCCGCTCGCACAGCGCGAAATGAAACAGACAATGAATGAAATGAACAATGAATGAAAAGAAGAAAATTGTTTGCTAAGATGGTTTTCAGATTGCAGCAACGTAATTATTCTTCAGAAGAAAATTTTAGACATGAATTTTGTTATGTGGCCAGCACATTATCTCCCGCTACGTAATTTTTGAGGGATATCCAAACGAAACCGAAAAATATCGTTCTTCCCCCAGTTAACACCGCTATAACTATTAATGAGTAACAATTGATGAAAATATAGAAATATAATAAGTTTTTTTTTATTTTACAATAAAGAATAAAACATTAATTACATTTTATTTCACCTGACTAATAGTACGTTTTCAAGCAAATCTTCCTTTATGTTAGTTCTCTTATATAAGTACTTAACATAACTAATAAATCGTATACCGACAGTGTGTGCAAATGAAAATTATCGCAGTCAGTGTTCAATAGATGAAACTACGAGTATACCGTTTAACCTAACATGTAACAGGGTTAGCTACTGGAGAGCTACTTTGAAAGTCTGCTTCTTTGCAACAAATATCTCAAAATTCAATAATATTTGCTGTAAATAAAATAAAATATTAAATAAAATAACGGTTAAAACCGGTAACCGATATTAATTATTTTGTTTTCAATCATGAACGAAAAAAATATATTGCGTTTTCGTTCTTATAAAAATTTCGGTATAATCCGTTATTTCGTTTTCGTTTCAGGAAAATTAAAAAATAATTATAAATAAAAAAGTTATTTTGAGTGGCCCGTTTTTCAGTGTCACGCTATATAATTGAAGCAGGTCTTATAGATAATATGTCTGGATGATATTGCGAATGTAAACGAAATTTTTATCTAGCTGATAACAGTAAAAATCTGTTGTGGCCAGCACAATACCTCTCGCCACTTCCTTTTTTGGTTACATAAGTATAGGGCGCGAACAGTCACGTTACATTGTTGGCCTTGACAAGCAAATGTGGGGGCCTGTTTCAGGATGATAATTAGTAATTATGTACATGGATGTCAATTGTAAATTTTTCATTCAGAATTTCAAGATTTTCTAAATACACGTAGTTAATTTGTCACCAGGACTGTGGAATTTACTTGTCGAGGAAAATAAACCACATGGAATTGGAAAATCATTAAATTTAGAATGAGAAATTTTGATACTTAACATCTATATACATAATTACTAGCTATCATTCTGACATGGGCCCCCATATCTGCTTGTCAGGGCCGACAAAATGCTGCTCGCGCCCTATTGTATTTAACATTTCTTGTATACCTACACTCTATACCAAAAATTCTACTTACATATATCTATTCCTTATATTTAGATTGTTTAATTTTAAATTCATTTTATGAAGAAATTGTATCCTCTTCTAATTTTTCGAAATGTTTCCAATTCATTGTCAGGATTGACAGTATTTTTGAAGGATATATGTAATATACCTATAATTTTAAATATTTAACTATTAATACATTAAGAAATAATATAATGTATGCATGTACTTCCCTGAAAAGTCTTCAGTAATGTCTCCGGATTTCTGACACTGACATTTACCTGTCAGTTATAAATTTAAATAAATTTTCAACTATTTTCCATGGCCAATCTTTCGGCTGTAAAATTTATTATAACAGACTATTTTATATATTATATTTCTTTTATCTCTAAATCTATAGAATATATTATAAAATATTTAAATGTATCAGATAGAGAATTTAATTTTCTTTAATATTACCAAGAAAAAATTTCAAAAAATATTATTTAGAAGATTTTTTTTCAAGAATCTTCTACTTCCGGTTGTCCAATTGTTACCAAAATCTTTTCAGATCTTCCCATGAATGTCCGATTGGGAAATACGTAGTTAAACAAATTTAAAGTCTTATAGTTTTTGAGCAATCGTCCTTCCAACATCCTACATACATACACACACACACACACATACATCCACACACACACACACACACACACACACACACAGACATCATCGTAAAAATGTTAAAATCGGATTGTAGGGACCTTAAAACGTGCTTATTCAATAAAATCTGGATATGCGATTTTTAGCATGAATCCAATACCTCTCTTAGCGAGAGGTAAAAATAGTGTATTTAAAGTTCAGTTTCAATGTCGTTGCAGATGAAACTTTAATACATCGTAGCACTAGCGATACCCGTAAACTTTTATGAAAGAAAACGGTCTATATTTTCAACACGTCCCAATAAAATACCCTCTAACTTATAGCTTGTATTACTCGTTATTTAGACTTACTTATACATAGTAAGAGAACAACAGATAATCATAAATATATACCTATAAGTATTAGTAATATTAAAATGCTTATTTTTTAGCCCAAACCCAAATCTATTCGTAGCTTTTAAAAAAAATATATTAACAGCAAGAAGAAATAAATTGTTAGATTACAATAGTTAAGACCATATTTGGGTAATTTTTTATTTTATTTAGTATACTGGATTTAAATATAATGTTTATTAATTAAATTTATCATTTTAGCAATAATCTACGGGCAAATATATGACAACAAACACGTGCTATTGTTTTTAGTTCCATCAGTAAATAATATTTATGTTAGTATTATTTATAAAACTAAAGGTAAAGGAAACTGAAAATATATTCAACGAATTATTAAATTAAATTTTATTTTTTTAGTCAAATTATTTGCAAAGTAAATATTTATTTATTAAAGTACCACCTACAATTATATTAAAAACAAGAATAAATAAACTTCTGGATGCTATGATTATTATTCCAATGCAACAAATTTTGATATGGTGTATTAATAGAGTGTATAGAACTTGAATACATTGCTTATAATAAAATATCTTTGGTTTAATAATAATTTATTTGCAAATAAACCATTGTCTGCATGTGACAAATGTTTTCGTCTTTAATAATTCGCAAATTTATTAAAGTAATAAAATTTAATATGGCAATTAATTGAATATATTGTCAGTTACCTTTACCCTCAGTTTTATAGATAATACTAACATAAATATTGTATTATTTATTGTTGGAACGAAAAATCTTGGGACTTGTCTTTTGTCATATATTTACCCGTAGATTATTGTTTAAATGAGAAATTTAGTTAATAACTTGTATTTTAAACCAGTACACTGTATTAATACATAACATAAAAAAATGCCCAAATATAATCTTAACTATTGTAACATAAAAATTTATTTTTTATTGCTGTTAATATATTTATTTCAGAGGGTGCGAATACATTTGGGGTTGGGCTCGTATAAACGTGATGGATGGATTTTGAAGCATTATATTAAATGTGGTATAGATTACGTATTAACAATTAGTCGAATTCTCTCGAATAATCAGTAAACTACAAATATGTCATCATCTTTACCGAAATCTGTGTACAAAGCAGATTGGCACACTTAGGACTGGGTAATATGTCGTGATGATATATTTATTTTATATTTATCATTATTAATTTGAAATGATAATTTTTGTAACAATAATATCTACCGAAAATTTCATACATTTGATATCAGAACTTTATATCTAAGGAATTGTGTTTATCTTTCAAGCATACACTCCGGGATTTATAAAATAGATTACTTTATAAATTTATCTATAATATATCGTGAAAATGTTAAGACGTTGTCATTCACCATCAATTTTTGCGAAAAAATGTCCCTTATAAAGTAAACTCTTGAAAAATTGTATTTCAAAATCTATGTTACATACTTGATACATCAATTCTTCACGTATGAATGCGAAAGCAACGCAAATATATCTTGTATTCATTGCATTCAAATTTCCAATAAATCAAGCGATGAGATTTGCGAGAATACGTTGGCATTTTTGTTCAATATGTTATAAGAGTACCCTCTGCCCGTATTGCTGCCACGGCTAGACAGGGGGTCGATTTTTTCCAAACAGAACAAACTTATTTATTATGAGAAGTGGGGGCTGTTTTTAAGCAGAGAAAAAACCATCCCTCGTTGAATAGGATGAATGATTGAGGGATGATGAGGCTGAGCTGTTTTTTGGGGTGGTTTTTATAGGGGTTAATGCCGGTGAATTGCGGAAAATGTACACTTTTTGACAACTTTTATTTGGCAAGCAGTATACACTTTTTACCTCTCGCTAAGAGAGGTTTGCATTCATGCTAAAAATCGCATATCCAGATTTTATTGAATAAGCACGTTTTAAGGTCCCTACAATCCGATTTTAACATTTTTACGATGATGTCTCTGTGTGTGTGTGTGTGGATGTGTGTGTGTGTGTGTGTGTGTGTATGTGTGTGTGTGGGATGTTGGAAGGACGGTTACTCAAAAACTATAAGACTTAAAATTTGTTTAACAACGTATTTCCCAATTGGACATTCATGGGAAGATCTGAAAAGGTTTTGGTAATAATTGGACAACCGGAAGTAGAAGATTCTTGAAAAAAAATCTTCTAAATATTATTTTTTGAAAATTTTTCGTGGTAATATTAAAGAAAATTAAATTCTCTATCTGATACATTTAAATATTTTATTATATATTCCATAGATTTAGAGATAAAAGAAGTATAATATATAAAATAATCTGTTGTAATAAATTTGACAGCCGAAAGGATGCCATGGAAAATAGTTGACCAGTTGAACTGTTTGTAACTGACAGATAAATGTCAGTGTCAGAAATTCATAGATATTACTAAAGAGTTTTTCTGGGAAGTACATATACATTATATTATTTCTTAATGTATTAGTAGTTAAATATTTAAGATTATAGGTCTATTACATATATCCTTCAAAAATACAGTCAATCCTGACAATGACTTGGAAACATTTCGAAAAATTAGAAGAGGACAAAATTTCTTCATATAATGAATTTAAAATTAAACAATCTAAATATAAGGAATAGATATATGTAAGTACAATTTTTGGTGTAGAATGTAGGTATACAAGAAATGTTAAATACAATAGGGCGCCTTGACAAGCAGATATGGGGACTCATGTCAGAATGATAGCTAGTAATTATGTATATAGATGTATCATAATTTCTCATTCTAAATTTAGTGGTTTTCCAATTCCATATGGTTTATTTTCCTCGACAAGTAAATTCCACACTCCTGGTGACAAATTAACTACGTGTATTTAGAAAATCTTGAAATTCTGAATGAAACATACTGACTAATTATCATTCTGAAACGGGCCCCCACATCTGCTTGTCAAGGCCAACAATGTAACATGACTGTTCGCGCCCTATACTTATGTAACCAAAAAAGGAAGTGGCGAGAGGTATTGTGCTGGCCACAACAGATTTTTAATTTTCTCTTAATGCTAATACGAGGTTGATCAACAATATTTTATTGAAAACAGGTACAAAATTTTAATATTAATTTCATTTAAAGTACACCTTGCTGCATCTACGTACTTGTTCCACCTTTCAACTGTTAAAAACACTCCTGGACACCATTTTCTCTGCTGAAATAGCAAGCGTCCCTTCAATTTCAATTTTACCTCCCGCTACCCTTGGTAAGGGAGGTAAAGGGATTGTGCTAAAAATCGCATATCGAGATTTTGGTAAATGACAACCTTTTAAGGTCCCAAGAATCAATTTTAACATTTTCACGATGATGTATGTGTATATGTATGTGTGTGTGTGTGTGTGTTTAAAACCTTCTACCTTACTATTACATGGAAAAATGTCATTAGATTTTGGTGTAAATTAGATAACCGGAAATAGCACTTTACTGGAAGCTCAAAATAGATTTTCTTCGAAAAATACCTTTAAATGTTATTTTTTCAAGATTTATTATTATAAAAATTAAAGTTTTTTAAATTTTCTACAGGTTTGCATTAATTCTTCTTATATATTTCTTGGATAAATTTATAAAATTATTTATAATTTTAATCCCGTAAATAAAATAAATAAATAAATATTTCATCACGACATTTTACCCATTGCTGGGTGTGCCAATCTGCTTCGTACACAGATATCGGTAATGATGGAATATTTGTACCGTGCGAGCGCTTACCAGGCGTCACCTCACGGGCATTCATTGCTGGCGTGGAGAGTGCGCCACAGGGGTCAATTTTGTGCCATTAAAATGCGATGTAATTTTTGGCTTCGGTCGGGATCGAACCCGGATCCCCAGATTCGCGACCAGACACTCAGGAACACGGCCACGAGACTCCATAGCCTACGCAATAAACATAACTCCATGGTTACACAGTTCAGATCTCAAATGTTTGTAACTGACAGATATATGTCACTGTCAACAAACTAATTATTTCAAATAATAATAGTAACATTTTAAAAAGAAAATAGTAAATGGAACAATAATTAAAAGGAAAGGAACTTAATACAGTTTCCAGCATAAGTAAATATGTAGGAAGATAGGTAAGATAATAAAAATATATAATATATCATCATGGCATATTACCCATTGATGGGTGTGCTAATCTGCTTTATACACAGATATCGGTAATAATGATGACTTATTTGTACCGTGCGGGTGTTTATCCCGACCAACGCCAAATATTTTAGAATTTAACCTCTGTGGTACACTCTACACGCCAGCAATGAATATAGGTAAGTATAGGCTAGGTAGCTTGTTCCGTTATCTTGGATTTAATTTTAAGTATTTACATGAATAAAAATTTAATTAAACGGGAGGTATTGTGTTGGCCACATCAGAATTTTTCTTTTAGGGCAAGAGTAAATAGCGGATATTTCTTCAAAAGTGAAAAAAGATAAAATCTTGTCCATTATTGTCATTCCCTACCAAAACAAATTTTCTATTTGATAAATTTTTGATTCTAAATATTCTTCAGCAAATACGAAAGAATGAAATGATTTGAATTGCGAGTTTGCGAATGTACAATTTCCATATCTACGTTCGGGAATAAACTCCGAATGGATTCCTATTTAATCCAATGCTTGCTTGTGATTGTCCTGTAAGTAAAACAACATGGAATGGGATTCCGGGCGCGGACGCAGGCGAAGCAATAAAAGAAACAAAAAGCGCATTATAAAACATTGAAGCCGTGAAAGGTGGAACACGTAGCTTGCTCCATTTGTCGCGTATGAAATCTCCAAACGTAAGCGAAAGATATCACAAGATATCTCTTATTGAATTTGTACCAAATCCAATACAACACAAGAGTTGAACAAGGTGGGATTTTCAGCCATACCTAAACACAGATCTATCGCAACGGATAATAAACAACACATAATGTATGTCCTAAGATTTATCACCTATTTCAACAATTTTTACCTCTCGCTAAAAGAGGTATTGGATTCATGCTGAAAATCACATATCCAGATAATGATTAAGCACATTTTAAGGTCCCTACAATCCCATTTTAATATTTTTACGATGATGTCTGTGTGTGTATGTGTGTAGGTATGTTGGAAGGATAATTTCTCAAAAACTATAATACTTAATATCTGTTTAACTACGTATTTCTCAATCGGACATTACTGGAAAGAGCTGATAAGGTTTTGCTAATAATTGGACAACCAGAAGTAGCAGATTCATAATAAAAAAATTCTAAATATTACTTTTTGAAAATTTTTGTTCTTGATAGTATTAAAGAAGAGTAAATTCTCTATCTGCTACATTTAGAGGTAAAGAAATATAAGGTATATAATAATCTGTTGAAATAAATCTCACAGCCCAAATAATGTCATGGAAACCAATTGAAAAATAATAATGTCTGTAACTGACAGATAAATGTCAGTGTCAAAAATCCAGAGACATTACTGAAGACTTTTTCTGAGAAGTACATACATAATATTAATTCTTATTGTATTAATAGTTAAATATTTAAAATTATAGGTATATTACATATACCCTTCAAAAATACTGTCAATCCCGACAATGAATTGGAAACATTTCGAAAAATTAGAAGAGTAGGACAAAATTTCTTCATAGAATGAATTTAAAATTAAAAAATCTAAGTTTAAAGGATAGATATAAGTAGAATTTTTGGTGTAGAGTGTAGGTATACAAGAAATGTTAAATACAATAGCGTGCGAGTAATCATGTGATTTTTTTGGCCTTGAAAAGCAAGTATGGGGGCCCGTGTCAGAATGATAGCTATTAATTATATACATAGATGTCAAATATCATAATTTATCATTCTAAATTTAGTGACTTTCCAATTCCATGTGGTTTATTTATTTATATATCTGCATATGTATCTAAACTGTAGGAATAGGAAAAAATATATCTTTTGGAATCGGAATATTGGAGTTTTGCGATCCGAAACGATCGTCACATACACACACACACACACACACACACACACACACACACACAGGCGCAAACTCACATACAGACAGCATCGTAAGACTCCATTAGAAATTAACTATCGATTTTTTTGACCAAAGACAATACCTTCCTTACCTAAAGGTGACGGAAGGTAAAAACGATTTAACAAAACACCAATGATATTATTTGTGTTACTTGTTTCGATCCATTTTTCCCCTGTTCTGTACTTATCCGCCCTTTTAATCCGGGTAAATAATTAATGCTAAAAACGAACTTTGTCATTAGCGGCTAAAGTTGAATCTACTGATTAAATTTGCAATTCCATCGACGGCATGCAACATGTTGGTTGTGAGGGCTAATAGCTACTCTCTACCCACAACCCGAATAGGATTCGGGGTTCGGGATTCGCTCCCGGAATTCATTTCACACTCGAGCGCATTTGACTCCTTGATCCTACAGGCCGGACGGTGAATTTCATCACGGAAATAAATAAAATGATACAGGTTTTGACAATGGTTATTTCTTACCGAAATTTTGACGACATTTTCAATTATTTCTCGTTTATATACAAAGAGGTATTGATAATTTTTTGACCTAACATAGAAGCAAAAAATTCTATATATTATCCAACATCTTTAACTTAACCTAAAAATAATTGGTTTCTTGCTCGCCAAAATTCTTCGGAGTAGGTTCTAATAGTAGACGTATTTTCTTTTAAATACCAAAATTTAACCACAGCTTGATTTTTGATATTTCCGTTTTTATAAAAATACTGAATTCGACTGACACAAATGACTCTTCAATAATAATTAATCGACCAAAATGGCTGATATTTACAGAGATATATGTTGAAGCCACTGTTTATTCTAATTACAACAATTTCTCGTGTTTGTGACGGTTAACATTTCCTTGTAAATGAATTCTTGTGCTATCCTTTCCGTCTTACGAGTTGTCATTAACATGGAAACATCCTAGAGTAGTTGCTCTCATTGTTGTGCCCTCGTGAGGATAAAATGTCTCTGGATCATGCAATCATTCACTTTTAGAGCTCTCTTAAACGAAGGTTCCACATTACACCAATTACTTTACACATATAGCTCTTCGCAACGCTAGAAATGTTTGTTGTATTATTTGTACAAATAAGTTGTATTTCAACCACGATTTTATTTATTTATTTACAACAGGATACAAAGTATAACAATACATCAAAATAACTATATGAATAGACACACATTATGCAAAAATATACATTCTATACAATAAAATAAGAAAACAACCAAGTACAACAACAAAAGCAGAAATTAATTTTGTACATTACAATAATTACCTTCCGTCACCTCTAGGTAAGGAAGGTATTGTCTTTGGTCAAAAAATTCAATGATGAGTTTTTACTGAATAAGCATGTTTTAGGGTCCCTATAATACGATTTTACCATTTTTACGATGATGTCTGTATGTATGTATGTATGTATGTGTGTGTGTCTGTGTGTGTGTCTGTGTGTGTGTCTGTGTGTGTGTCTGTGTGTCTGTGTGTGTGTGTGTGACAAAAGTTCCGGATCCCATACATCCAGAAGAACAAGTGATTAGATTTTGGTTATAATTCGTGAACCGGATGTAGCCTCATTTGAAAATTTAACAGTTAAATTTGATTTATTGACATTTAATATTATTATAATTTAAAGAATATATTATTCTCTATACGATTTGATTGCATTTTATACTTCATATTCAATAGATACAGAGTTAAAGAATTTTAAAGAAATTAAATTTTATAATTCAGCCAGCTATGCTAAACAAGGAAACTACTATTATATTCATATAATTCAAGTTGACAGATGTCAATATAAATAAAAAGTAAATTAATGTGGAAGAGATGAGGATGTTGAAGTAGATGTTGGGGAACACACGGAAAGATACGGTAATAAAATAACTCTAGTGTTACAATTTTCTAGAAAGATACAAGAAAGACGATTACATTGGTTTGAACATGTCATGAGAAATGAAGAATTATATTGCAACAAGAATGAATAGTTTTAGTAATAGGAGGTTGAAGAAACAGAGGAAGACCAAAGATAAGATGGAAGGACTGTATTGCGGAAGACTTGAGAGAAAAGGAAGTGGGAAAAGCTAAAGAAGATGTCAGTGTCAAGTGCAATTTGAATAGTTTGATTATGAAATAATTTTACTGGAAATTTAGAATCTTTTGCAAGAAAAATTATGTATGGAATTTATACATTATACATAGGATTAACGGAAGGTATTGTGCTGGCTACAACAGATTTTTTTTTACATAAAATATTACTGAATTCACAGTAGCTAAGACTGAAAATATACATTTTATCATTCATCATACTTTCAACTTCATTATATATTAGACATAATCGTCTAACTGGATATCTAGTTTCTTAATTTTTACCTTCCGTCACCTTATAGGTAAAGAAGGTATTGTCTTTGGTCAAAAAATTCATTTTACTATTTTTACGATGATATCTGTATGTGTGCGTGTGTGTGTGTGCGCGTGTGTGTGTGTGTGTGTGACCGCGGTTTCGGCTGCGATATCTCTAATACTAGAATTCCAAAAATTACAATTCTTACGTATTCCTCTTCCTTACACCCATATGCAGACTTAATGTTATTGTAAATATTATAGATTATTCTATTATCTATATGATTTATTCTTCATATTCAGTGGATATAGCAACATTATTAAGATCATTCTTGAAGCATAGCTTAAAGTAAACTATTCTGCAATGTTTAAAACTTAATAAAGTTTTAAAGTTATATCTTTAAAGTGGAGTATTTCGTTTGTACAATTAATAAAAGATTTTATTTGAGTTGAATTTAAATTTCTCTTTCTGTCAAAGTGCATCTCTAAATTCGTTTCCTCCGAGGAAATTGCATGTGAGACGTTTTCTCTGCTTGAAATGCATGTATTCTTTGTATTACACACATACACACCCATCTCACTCACATATGCCAGAAGAAGATAAAGAATACTGCCATGATCACAATACACGTAATTATATAAAACGAAAGCCGTTGAATTTTGGTTATTTTAAGATGCGAAGACAACTATCACAACTTTAATTAATGGTAAGAGGTTTTTTGTGTAGTTGATATTTTATTTACGGCAAATGTAATCTTAGAACTTTTGAAATGCATAATTTAAAAGGAAATAGTAATTTAGTAATTGGTGATAATCATCTCAATACATTACACTATTAATAAAATTAATTAAATATGCTACTATTTTTAAATTATTATATCAAGAAAACTATCTAAAAAATCTGATGCGGCCAATACAAAACCCCTCGTTTAATTTAATTTTTATTCATGTAAATATTTAAAATTAAATTAAATTTAAAAACCGGATTTGATCCCGACTGACGTCAAATATTTCAAAATTTAAATGGCACAAAAATTACCCTTGTGATGCACTCTCCACGCCAGCAATGAATGCCCGTGAGGTGACGCCTAGTAAACGCTCGCACGGTACAAATTTTAACTCACAAGAATATGGGAAAGTATGTTTTATTAGTTCCCGTAAGATACTGTATATCGACATATTTACTAATGATGGCCTTTATTTTGTGATAATGCCATTACCTAATTCCTATTCATTTACAAACATATGGAAATTGATTTACTGACCACGTATTTTATAAATTCATTCTTTAATATTTTCTTCTTAAAATACTATACCATTATAAATTTAAATTGATTATTTTTTTGTAAAAATATTTCCTGATTAGTTCTTCTCTGTGCCAATTTCGGTATATATTTCGTTCGCGGTAATGCAAGTTGAGTAAAAATCCCAGTGGAGGTAATACAGTGGCGTAACATGATTACGGGGCTTGACATGTGTTAGATAATGTCACGTGACATGTGTCACATCCTTATACCCCACACATCACATATGCTCAACTGTTATATACGAGTATAAGCAAAATATACCACAACAAAGAACAGAAAAGCGAACGGGCGACTCCACCAATTTTTACCTTCCGTCACCTCTAGGTAAGCAAGGTCAAAAAAATAGATGGTGAGTTTTTGATGAATAAGCACGTTTTAGAGTCCGTACAATACGAATTTACTGTTTTTACAATGATGTCCGTATGTGTGTGTGTGTGTGTGTGTGTGTGTGTGTGACAAAAATTTGACTTCGATAACTTCAATACTACAATTCCAAAAGTTTTAATTCTTTCATATTCCTGTTTCGTACGTCCATATGAATAGTTGATTAGATTTTGGTTATTTTAGTTAACCGGAAGTACCCTAATTTGAAGATTTTAACAGTATTTCTTGAAAAACGCTGTTAAGTATCATTTTTTGATCTTTTATCGTATTATACATAAAAGAATATGTTATTCTCTATTCGATTTAATTATATTATTTTTTTTTCATATTCAATAAATTTAGAAATAAAGAATTATAAAGAAATAACTTGCACCTTGCACCTTCTTCAGGGTAGTAAGATCTTACAAATTGTTACAATTCATGTACACAAAATACATTCGTACATATGTATTTAGTTACTATGTGTTAAAACTAAAATAAATAAATAAACATTAATATATAAATTATGTAAGCCCCAAGTAAATAAATAAAAACGTTATAATATTAAAGAGTGTTTTCATGACTTACCTAGTCGTCCCGTTGGCAGATTCCCTCGTTGATGTCGAGATCAAGCGCCACTGAGTTGGGTTGATAAGTGCACGTGAGTCCCGGTTCGCACTCACCACTAAAACCAAGTTCTCCACCACACGGTTCACCCTCAGTCCGAGCACACACACGACAACACCTGCAACAAACAAATACACGGTTAATTAAAGATGAAGATATTTGCTTCACTATTATTATTATTATCCTTTATTTCACAGATACAGGTTAGTATAATGTACAATATATACACACACATTTGTATTTTTCACAGGACCGGACCTAGAACAAAAGTTGGGGTGGGCAAGATCTAAAGATGAAAATGGCGAGAGGTATTGTGCTGGCCACAACAGATTTTTCTTTTTACATATAGTCTTTCAACATCCTGACGTGAGTGTAATTGTCCATTGATGGTAATTAATTTTCGTGCTTTTCTATCAACCTTCTTTATTTCTTCTAAGGTCCAATGTACTATACCAAAACTTATTATTATTATTATTATTATTATCATTAATCATATGTCACGTTTTCAATGGTTTATAGTGTACATGTATAAAAATAGACCCCATATGTGTACTAGTAAGAGTTTATATTGTAGTGTTGTGTGTATTGTTATCGCACGTAGTAGATACATGGCTCTACAGGGTATATACTAATCTACTGCCGATATAACTCACCCCCTACTGTATAGGGGTTGTAACCGCGCTAGGGGGTAATTACTGCCGGGATTTTTACCCTAAGGGGCAGGAATTAAACGACCAATCTAATGTACGGAGCGTACTAGATACGGAGCAAATCTAGTTAAGTGTTACAACAGTTTACTATTTTATAAATTTCTGTAATGATGGCTGAAACTTCTATTAATTTCCGTAACTATTTAGTTCAAATACCGTATGTCCTAAAATGTAATGTAATATACCTATAATTTTTTAACTATTAATACAATAAGAAATAATATAATGGATGTACTTCCTAGAAAAAAAATTCAGTAATGTCTCTGGATTTTTGACACTGATATTTATCTGTCAGTTACAATCATTTTAGTTATTCAATTAGTTTCCATGACATTATTTGGGCTGCGAGATTTATTACAACGGATTATTATATACCTTATATTTCTGTATCTCTAAATCTATAAAAGATATAATATATGTATCAGATAGATCATTCTTTAATACAAGTAAGAACAAAAATTTTCAAAAAATAATATTAGGAGATTTTTTTTAAGAATCTGCTACATACACACATACACACACATTCATCCACAAACACACATACAGACATCATCGTAAAAATATTAAAATCAGATTGTAGGGACCTTAAAACATGCTTAATTATTAAAATCTGGATATATGATTTTTAGCATGAATCCAATACCCCTCTTAGCGAGGGATAAAAATTGTTGAAAGTTGTGCCAAAATTTTTAAGACACCTAATTTTATACATCAATAGCTTTTGAGCTGTCAAAGATATCATTATTATTTATATCAGGCAATAACTATATATTTTATATCTTGTATTATTAATGGAATAATTTATAATATTCCTTTTCTTTCTTTGGGGGAATTCTCTTGATATATGTCTGATTTGAAAGTATTCCATCTGAGAAACAAACTTGCATAGAAATCGAAAAGTATGAGCGATCAATCTTACAAAACATCTGCGCTTTGTATTAGATTTCTTGTAGGACTGTTTTGTTTATTTTCCTTGCTTTTTAATGCTGGAGCAGCAACGAGTGTTGTTGCTCATTGCGAATCATCCATAATGCATCCACAGCGCAAATTGCATAAGACAACCCTTCGCAACGAGAATACCAGTACAATAGCGACATATTTTTAATTTTGCTTTGTTGGCCTTGAGAAACAGATATGAGGGCCCGTGTCAAAATGACAGCTGGTGATAATGTACATAGGTGTCAAATATCATAAACATTATGATTTTCCAAATCCATGTGGATTATGTTCCTCGCCAAGTATATTCCATACTATTGATGACATAAAAACAACATGTTATCAGAATATTTTGAAATTTTTAATAAAAATTTATAAAAATAAAATAAATAAATATTTCATCACGGCATATTACCCATTACTGGGTGTGCCAATCTGCTTTGAACAGATATCGGTATTGATGGAATATTTGTACCGTGCGGGCGCTTACCAGGCGTCACCTCACGGGCACCCATAGCTGGCGTGGAGAGTGCTCCACAGCAGTCAATTTTGTGCCATTAGAATGCGATGTAATTTTTGGCGTCGGTCGGGATCGAACCCGAGTCCCCAGGTCCGCGACCAGACACTTAGGCACACGGCCACGAGACATCTATGTAAATAAATATTAGCTGTCATTCTGACACGGACCCACAAATCTGCTTGCCAAGGCCAACAAAGTCACATGTCTGCTCGCGCCCTATAAGTAACGAATGTAACATACCTTGTACACACAAATAATTGAAATTGTATATCTTCTTTCGTTCTATGAGTAATGTATGTTGAAAATTCTTCAAATTCATTGACGGTATTAGCGGTATTTCTTAAGGATATATGTAATATTAACATACCTATAATTTAAATACATATTTAATTTATAATACAATAATATGTATTAAATGTACTCGTACTTCCCAGAAAAATCTAATTTTTGATGCTGACATTTTGCATTTATCTGTCAATTACAAACATTTAAATATCTCAACTGTTTTTTGGGCGAGATATATTACAATAGATTATTCTATATTATTATATACTATATCTCCAAACCTATAGGAGATATAATAAAAAAATTAAATGTGTCTAATTTTCTTTAATATTACCAAGAAAAAATCTTCTACTTCCGGTTGTCCCATTGTAACCAAAACCTTTTCAGATCTTCCCATGAATGTCCAATTGGGAAATACGTAGTTAAACAAATATTAAGTCTTATAGTTTTTGAGTAATCGTTCTTCCAACATCCCACACACATACACACATACACACACACACATTCATCCACACACACAGACATCATCGTAAAAATGTTAAAATTGTGGGATCTTAAAACGTGCTCTTAGCAAGAGGTAAAAATTGGACCTCGTCCGACAAACTGAAATTATATAATAATAATCATGTTTGTTTCTTATAATGAACCACAACTATAGGTTTAAAAATTTAGTTAAGATAGTTTGTAGCGCCCCTTAATAATATGTCTAACACTTTTGAGGAAAAGCTACTATGCCGGCTTTTACCTATTGTTGAGTTTGTATTTGTTTTGGACGTATAAGGAATATATGTTGTATTCCATTTGTTTAGAGAGAAAATGTTGCTAATGTTTCTTGTTTCTTCGCTTATTTGCTAGAAGCTGTCAAAAAGGGATAAAACAAATTAGCAGCGGCGTCTTTTTGCTGCTCGCATGTTTTCATTGTAAACAGCAGAGCGCTGCTAGGCAACCTATGCGATGCGACTCTCTCTTGTTTCCACGTCAGTCAGCCGACAACAGAACTGCCAGCAGCCAGCAGGAGAAACAAACGCCTGCTGCCTGCTATTCCCATAGCATACTGGGATGGACTGATTGTTTTTTCAAATTATATACGCCTCAAATGTAATATTCGCTATGGCTAGGAATTTCACAGAGAGAACAGACGTTCATCAGGAATTTGCACACCGCTACTGAAATCGATAATTTGATAGGGCAAATAAATAAATAAAAGTTTAAAACAATTTTCATTCTTTTATTGGCAACACTGCGAATTGGATGATACAACAGTGACATTTGAGTCAGTTGTAGTAGAATGCTTGTTTTGTTTTCAACAAGCATAATCTGTTTTTCACAAACTTCAGCTATAAATGAAGCCTACACTTTACGTGGCGGAAACTCAACAGTGTCTCGTTAGGGCTAATCGTTTTCGTGGTGATCATGTGAGCATAAACGATGATCCAAGACCAGGAAGACCGAAAACATCAACACATGAACAAAGCGTGAATTTTTTGACAGTGTAAACCAAGGTCACCACACAGTTGAGGTCATAATAGTTTGTATTAGTATTTCCAAATATTGCAGCAATAGTAATATTATTGTTTCATAATTACTTGATATCTCAATTGTGTCCTGACTTAGCTTTACGGTAATATAAAAGACCTATCCACAATGTTGTAGTTAGTGGGTACGTGAAGTATACAGTGGATCGTAACTGTATTCTGTGTAAACAATGGTCTAGTGAAGACGGAAACCCAATAATGGGTAGTGTAACGTTATTTACATCTTATTACTAAATATATTTATTATTTTATATCTTCGTAATCAACTATATTTATTATTCTACCATAGTCAAGTATTTCAGACAATCAGCATCAACAATACTTATTATTTAGAACAATACCTAACTGTACCTCCCGGCTGGCAAGAACTCACATTAAATATTATTTGTTAACTCATCCCTTAAGGCGGGTTACAAAGTGATTGCATTAGTTTACAATAACCTGTCTTAGAGGGTGGTTACAACAGATACTCTTAAAGTATATCGTCGTGCGACATCTGAGAACAAATGATTTTAAAAATCTGATTTGACCAGCACAATACCTTCCGTCAATCCTGTATATTATGTATAAATTCCATACATAAATTACTATGCAAATTGCACTTGACACTGACATCTCTTTAGCTTTTCCCATTCGTTACGGATCGCTATTTTTTATTTTCTTCTTCCACTCATTTCTGTTTTGCGTGCGTCGTTCTCATTCAGTTTCTTTTCTCTCAAGTCTTCCGAAATACAGTCCTTCCATCTTATCTTTGGTCTTCCTCTGTTTCATCAACCTTCTATTACTATGGTATTCATTATTCTTCCAATATATTCTTCATCTCTCCTCATCACATGTTCAAACCAATGTAATCGTCTCTCTTGTATTTTTCTAGAAACTTGTAACACTAGAGTTATTTCCTTACCGTATCTTTCCGTGTCTTTTTCAATATCTACTTCAACATCCTCATCTCTGCCACATTCATTTATTATATTAGCAATTTCCATGGTTAGCATAACTGGCTGATTTATGAAATTTATATCTTTATCATTCTTTAACTCTATATCTATTGAATATGAATCATAAAATGCAATTAAATCGTATAGAGAATAATATATTTCTTAAGTTATAATAACGTTAAATGTCAATAAATGATATTTAACTGCGTTTTTCAATAAAATATGTTAAAATCTTCAAATGAGGGTACTTTCGGTTGTGTGCAATATTTATGAAATGAGCCTCATAGACCAAGAAAACTAAGAAAAAATGTGATTCTTAATGATGATCATCATTAATTCTTCTTCTTATTCTTCCATTTTCTCTTACTAAAATATCTAGTGACAGTCGACTTGTCATGTGCAAGGTGGTAGTTATATTTTATGATTCCTTCTCTAGTCTCGTAGGTGGCCTTGCCTTTGTCTTCCGGAAAGTCCGGAGACATCAGCCAGGCTGTGACAGACGGAACAAATGAAAGCGGAGTTATTAAGAGGGTTAATTATTTTTCTAGTGGTTCCGCAGCTGAAAATGAGCGAGACATTTTTGACGTTTCCTTTATTACATTGTTTTTGCCGCGGTTTTTGTGGGCGGGAGGTTTGAGAGGAACGAGTTACGGTCTCAAATCGTATAACCAAGGAGGAAATTATTTGGGAATAGTGTTGGAGCACTCGAACACTTTCTGACATAAATAATAGACAGGATTATTGAATTGAACTTTAAAAATTTATATATCGAAAAATAAAAAATCTGTTGTGGCCATCACAATACCTCTCGCCCTTGCCATTGTGGTATTATATAAGTATTGTATTTAACATTTCTAATTACACCTAATCTTTATATTTACGTATTTTCTTCATTTCTTCTAGATGTTCGAGGTTTTCCCAATTCATTAACGCGATTGGCGGTATTTCTGAAGGGTTCATGTAATATACCTTTAATTTTAAATATATAATTAAAATACAATAAGAAATATTAAATATCGTTCCCAGAAAAAGCCTTCAGTACTATCTCTGAATTTTTGACACTGACGTTTATCTGTCAATTACAGACATTTTAATTTCTCAAGTAGTTACCATGGAGATGTTTGGGCTGTGAGATTAACTACAACAGATTATTTTATTTACGCATTAAAAATTTTAATACAGAAGGTCTTTCTCTATGCGTACATGTATTTTGAATGGCTAAAACAACTTTCAGACATGGTCATTTAATGAGACTACTGAAACATAAAATTTTAGCAACTTTAAAAATGTATATCTTGACAAATAAAAGAGATACAACCTTGTACCTTGCAAATTTGGATGAAGCATGTTATATACGTATACAATGTATATATTTTCATATTATTTAAAATGCTGCAAATTTTTCCAGAGCTGTCGATTTTACATTTTATAAATTCATTTAAAAAATTATTTATTCCAGCAATTTACAAATAAATATTTTAATTTTGAAACGGTTAAACTGTTAAAACAAACATTGCAATTATTGATGGTGCAATATTTTTATTGACAATGAAATAAATAATTTGCATATGTACGTGTGACATGTATGTTTTTACAATTTAAATATTCAAAGGCTGATCTTTTTGCAACTCGTTCGCGTTGCGGAATGAACATTCATTTGCAATGCAGTTTAAATTACCACATAGATGGGAAATAATGAGAAAAAGATACAAGGAAGAAAACAGTTTAAAAATGAATTAGCGGTTGTTTTTAAATTTATTCTAAAATGATTTATGTTGTACTACTTTACATACTAAATTAGGTACACGTTTTTGAATATATTACACACGATATACATAAGTTTATCTACGTAAAATTCACTCTGTCGGGTCCAGCAATAAAACTATATAATAATTATGACAAAGAGGCATAGAACTAACATGCCATTATTTATGCCGCTCTGTTGAAATGAAGACAAGCATTGAATACCTACTCTGTATGGTAAAATAATCTTATAAAATGCAAACTTAGCTGAGCAGTACATCTGGAAAGCGGCTTAGAACTCTTTTTACCTTCCGTCACCGTAGGTAAGGAAGGTATTGTCTTTGGTCAAAAAATTCGGTGCTGAGTTTTCAATTAATAAGCACGTTTTAGGGTCTTTACAATACGATTTTACTATTTTTACGATGATGTCTGTATGTATGTGTGTGTGTGTGTGTGCGTGTGTGTGTATGTGACCGCGGTTTCGGCCGCGATATTTCCAATACTAGAATTCCAAAAATTACAATTCTTACGTATTCTTCTTTCTTACTACCATATGCAGAGTTGATTAGATTTTAGTTATAATTGGTCAACCGGAAGTACCCTCATTTGAAGATTTTAACAGTTTTTCTTGAAAAAACTCAGTTAAATATGAATTAACTTAAAGAATTTATTTATTATTCTCTATACGATTTGATTGCATTTTATATTTCATATTCAACAGATATAGAGTTAAAGAATTATAAAAATATTAAATTTCATAAATCAGCCAGCTATGCTAACTTAACCATGCAAACTGCTAATATATTCAGAAAATACAAATCGATAGATGTCAGTATCAATAAAAAGAAAATGAATGAAAGAATAAGAAATAACTCTAATGTTTCTAGAAAAATATAAGAGAGACGATTATATTGGCGACACGCAAAACAAAAATGAGTGGAAGAAGAAAATATAAATAGCGACCCCTAACGAATGGGAAAAACTAAAGAAGAAGAAAATGTCAATGTCAAGCGCAATTTGCATAGTTTGTTCATGAAATAATTTTACTGGAAATATAAGATCTTTTGCAAGAAAATTTGTGTATAGGGCGCGGGCAGTGACGTGACTTTGCTAACTCATCAAATGAGCTGAGCAAAAATATTCCAAAAAGGATATAGCTAATATAAATAAATTGTTCGATTCTTGCGCGAAACCCTTCATTTGACAAAAATATATTCGATATTTGATCTTACTAAGCAAACTTGAAGTATTTCGAAGCTGATTACGAAAATATCCTACTAAACTTTTCTTAGATAATTAATTAGGCATTGTATAATTTCCCAATAAATTATAAACAAAGTTACGGACAAATATAAACAGAATTAATTTTAAAACTTTGTAAATGTGTACCATCCTTTGAAAAAAGTAACGAACAACCTCGAAAATAAACTTCTCACGTCGCGAGAATTTAAAATCAACATTTTTCACATCGATTCCTTCTATTTACGGCTAGTCTTGATTATTTATCTTCGTAAAGAAATAAATGATTCCTTTCTGTAGCAAAGTACAGACCATTGGCGTGGGAGGATATTTTTACCCACCCCAGAAAAGTTGGACGTTTCCTCGTTATTAATTAATGCTGTGTCGTTTGTTTTACTCATTAATTAAACAAATGAAAATGGAAAAAACAGTTGAATGTGGATTGATTGGGCAATTTGGTAATAATTAGCGAGTATTAGCAGGTTTATTCTACTGGATTACAGAGAAATTGGAGTGTTTTATTTTGCCAATTTATAAACTAAATTTGAGTGTGCGGGATTTCAAAGAAAATCAAGTAGTGTTTTATAAAACTAAACGAAAACTTCAAATACACTTTGAAATAAAATTTCAAAGAAATATCTTATTATTTTTTTATGTTTTCCATATTCCCTCTTTTTAAAATATTTGAATTCGAACTTTGTAGTATTTTAAGTTCACAAGGCTCGTAAATACTCCAATGAGAGTGTTTTGTTTGAAAACAACAAATTTGTTTGGCCATGGCATTCTACTATTATATCCTGATGGATAGAAAAACAAAATAAACACAACACACAACAAACTAGATTACTTCATTATGTAAATACGGAATGCAGATAAACAGATTTTGAACCGATTAAAACCCATTACCTTTGCGTCCAAAGGCTAGCCCTTTACAACTGTACTATCAATATAATATATCGCCATAAATTAAACAAACCAAAATGCATAAAAGCTTTGACTTAATTGTCAATAGAATGTATTAACATTGTAGGAAATATTTAATATGTCATCCCGCTCGGGTAGATTGTGCATGTCTTTCATATCGCGTGTCAGATCCTCGTGTGTCACGTCATGTTAAACACACGAAATTATGTTCTGGAACAAGAAGAGATTCAAGCTGTTTTATTATTACTGCCAAACAGTCAAAAGAGAGTGCATGTTTTAGACATGCTCGTTTTTATAGGGAAATGGTATTAATCGTTTTCCCTATAAAATCAAAGTCAAATACTAATAGATTTCAATAATACTTTTTACCTTTCATCACCTTTAGGTAAGGAAGGTATTGCCTTTGGTCAAACAAATCGATAGTGAGTTTCTAATGAATAAGCACGTTTCGTGGTTCCTAGAATACGAATTTACTATTTTTACAATGACGTCTGTATGTGTGTGTGTGTGTGTGTGTGGATGTGACGATCGTTTCGGATCGCATAACTCCAATACCACGATTCCAAAAATTATATTTTCGTATTCCTCGAGTTTAGATCCATATGCAGACATGATTAGATTTTGGTTATAATTGGTCCACCGGAAGTACCCTCATTTGCATCTTTTAACAGTTTTTCTTGAAAAAAAGTAGTTAAATATCATTTATTGACATTTAATGTTATTTTAACTTAAAGAATACATTATTCTCTATATGATTTCATTGCATTTTATACTTTTTAGTTAAAGAGTTAAAGAATTATAAAGATATTATTATGCTAACCATGGAAACTGCTAATATATTCAGACAAATAAAAAATAATGACCCCTAACGAATGAGAAAAGCTAAAGAAGAAGATGTCAGTGTCAATTGCAATTTGCATAGTTTGTTTATGAAATAATTTTATTGGAAATTTAGGTTCTTTTGCAAGCAAATTTATGTTTAGGGCGCGTGCAGTGACGTGACTTTGCTGACTCAGGCAAGCATATATGGGGGCCCGTGTCAAAATGACAGCTATTAATTACGTCCATAACTGACAAATGTCATAATTTTTGTGTATGTGTGTGTGTGTGACAAAAGTTTCGGATCGCATAACTTCAATACCACGATTCCAAAAATTATATTTTTTCGTATTCCTCAAGTTTACATCCAGAAGAACAACTGATTAGATTTTGGTTATAATTGGTGAACCGGAAGTAGCTTCATTTGAAGATTTAACAGTTAAATTTGATGTATTGACATTTAACGTTACTATAACTTAAAGAATATATTATTCTCTATATAATTTGATTGCATTTTATACTTCATATTCAATAGATATAGAGTTAAAGAATTTTAAAGAAATTAAATTTTATAAATCAGCCAGCTGTGCTAAACCTGGAAACTACTAATATATTCATATAATTCAAATTGACAGATGTCAGTATAAATAAAAAGTAAATTAATGTGGCAGAGATGTGGATGTTGAAGTAAACGTTGGGGAAGACACTGAAAGATAGGTAAGGAAATAACTCTAGTGTTACAAGTTTCTAGAAAGATACAAGCGAGATGATTACATTGGTTTGAAAATGTCATGAGGAGAAATAAAGAATATATTGAATGAATGCTTAGTAATAGAAGGTTGAAGAAACAGAGGAAGACCAAAGATAAGATGGAAGTAGGTACTGTATTTCGGAAGACTTGAGAGAAAAGGAACTGAATGAGAACGACACGTAAAACAGAAATGAGTGGAAGAAAATAAAAAATAGCGACCCCTAACGAATGGAGAAAGCTAAAGAAGAAGAAGATGTTAGTGTCAAGTGCAATTTGTATAGTTTGTTTAGGAAATAATTTTACTGGAAATTTAGAATCTTTTGTAAGAAATTTTATATATGGAATTTATACATAATACATAGGATTGACGGAAGGTATTGTGCCACAACAAATTTTTTTCAGTTTTTCTTGAATTTTTGGTAAAACTAAGTCAAATGTGGGTGGGCTAATTGGTGTGAGACGGGGCTCATATGTTGAATTTTATCGATAAATACTTGTTTCTATATTAGGCTACAAGTTGATCAATATCCCTTCGTAAATAGACCTAGTTATGAAAGCTTGACTCCGTAATCTTTTTGTACGGCCTTAAAATATAGTATAAAAGAGGGTTCTTGGCGTTGTGAGGGTGACTGTGAGTTAATCAAAGGCAGAGTGATTTGTATCGAGGGAGATTGGTGTTGTTGACTTCACAGTTTCGCGACAGAAACCATCAGTTTTCATTCCCCAATACTTCAATCAGCCAACAACCTTTTTCTCTTATATACCACGTTCTATACCTACACATCAGCCTGCTTCACTCTACAAGGGAACTACATACATCATAGATTACAAAACACAGTAAGGTAAAAGTAGGGTACCGTTATATGCAGGGTATGGCCATGGGGCAAGATCGCCGCCATTAGCGGGCCAATGTCAAACACTGATAATTCATTTCCCTATTTATTTTTAAGAAATGGGTTATTATATTATACAGGATATTAAATAATCACCCTAAAATGAAATATAAAATGCAATCAATTCGTATAGATATATAGATATTTATAATAACATTAAATGTCAAAGAATAATATTTAACAGCGTTTTTTCAAGAAAAACTGTAAATATCTTCAAATGAGGGTATCTCTGGTTGACCAATTATAACTAAAATCTAATCATGTCTGCATATGGATGTAAGGAAGAGGAATACGTAAAAATTGTAATCTATTATTTGATTTCCCATAAATGCAGGTACATGTATATTTTACCCAAATTCCTACTACTAATGCATTTCATTTTCTTATTTTGATAACTTTTTTCTATGAAATAATTAATTTTAATTGATTTCATTGTTAAAATTGTTATTTAAATTACAAAAATATAGAGAAAGTAATTATTTTGTATTTGGCACCTCCACCAAATTTCATAATTTACTTTTATAAAATGTATACCTCTTGCTTAGCGCTTTGGCAGTTTTTAGTGGCGTACAGAGCTGTGCGCAATACAACTCGTGCTTATATGAAAATATATTCTATAAATACTGTTAAATAATTCTTATTTTTCTGTTAGTATTTTCCACGTGAACTGAAGCAGAATTTTGTTGGGTAGTGATTTTCAGCACAACCGAAGATGCGAAGCTGATAAGGCACAAGTTCATGGGCGGAGTTAAAGGTTTTTTCTCTCCCTGTCGATAAGTTCTACTCGAAAACGAATGACACAAACTTAGTAAGCTGGCTTAGTGATTAATTGATTTTTAACTAATTCCAGAAAATTCTCACTCATACAAAACATCCACAAAAGAAATTTCAATTAAAAATATATCATCATGGCTTACTACCCATTTCTAGGTGTGCCAATCCATTTCCACAACTCGATTCCCCCGTCATCATTTGTAACCATATGAGTCAAATCGCCAGGGGCGGGAGGGGATTGATGACGTCATGTAATTATGACGACATATTTGTATCGTGCGAGCATTTACCAAGCGTCACTCATTTCTGCCGTGGAAAGTGCACCACAGGGGTCAATTTTGTGCCATTTAAAATTCGAAATATTTGGCGTTAATCTGGATCGAATCGGTTTCCCCAGATTCGCGACCAGACATCCGGCACGCGGCAACTAGATCCCATAGGAATGTACTTAAGATAATAATTCCATGGCTAATACTATTACATTGTAATTCAGTAAATTTTCAAATTTTATGTCTGTATTTTTGCTTTACAACATCCATTTGAAACTTTTTGTGTAAATTGATTTCTCATGTTAAACGCCCATGTTTCATTTTCCGTGATACACATGATTTACAAAATTTAAACTATGGTTATTTTCGTCAAAAGTTCTTCAACTGATTGTCTGATATCAATATATATTTTCTATTTTTCTCTCGCTAAAAATATCCTGCTATAGAAGAGGAGAATTCCTTCATTTTGTCCCTCCGTCAGTAATCACCTCCCAGAGGTGCTATGAGGTAGATTGAGGGTGTGTATAGAGTTCCAGTAACCCTCATACTCGTACAGTTTCATCGCAGCAAGCCATGCTTTCAGACAGCAGACGATCGTTTTTGTGTAGGTGTTTTTGTTTCTAACCCGAGCCTATTCCATGGCTAACAAGATGAACTTAACAATGAGGGTATAGAAGTTGAAAAGTTTATCTTGTGACGGGAGCAAATGGCAAAAAGAAGGCAGTGAACTTTAAGGGATGAATAGTAATATGACAGAAATTGTTTACGAAACTATAAACAAAAATCTATTCTTTTTTAAAAAAATCTGTTGTGGCCATCACAATACCAAGTATTGTATTTAACACTTCTTGTACATACAAATAAATCTAAATACACCTAATCTTTATATTTACGTATTTTCTATAATTTTAAATTCATTCTATGTGCAAAATTTCTTCTAAATGTTCGAGGTTTTTCCAATTCATTAACGGGATTGGCGTTATTTCTGAAGGGTTCATATAATATACCTATAATTTTAAATATATAATTAATAATACAATAAGAAAAATATCGTTCCCAGAAAGTCAGCAGTACTATCCCTGAATTTTTTACACTGACATTAGTGACATTTATCTGTCAATTACACACATTTAAATTTCTCAAGTAGTTACCATGGAGATGTTTGGGCTGTGAGCAGGCTGTGAGATTTGAGATTTACTACAACAGATTATTTATAGATTATATATCTTTAAATCCATAGAAGATATAATAAAAAAATTAAATGTGTCGGATAGAGAATTTTGATTTTTAATATTTGTAATAACATACATTTTCAAAAAATAATATTTAGAAGATTTTTGTTAAAATACTACTACTTCCGGTTATACAATTGTTACCAGAACCTATTCAACTATTCCCATTACTGTTAGATTGAGGAATCCATAGTTACATAGGTCTTTAGTCTTATAGAATTTGAGAAATCTCCAACAACCTCACACACACACACAGACATCATCGTAAAAATGTTATAATCGAATTGTAGGAACCTTAAAACGTGCTTAATCATTAAAATCTGGATATGCGATTTTTAGCATGAATCCAATACCTCTCTTAGCGAGAGGTAAAAATTATTTGCATTACTAATGAACGGATATTCTCGTAGTCTTGTTGAAGTGATGGTGATTATCTTCCAAGCATATTGTATCGGAAGATCGGAGCTTAGGCTAATCTAAGCCATCTGTGTCACCTCCACCAGAAAGATAAATTCACGCGCTCAACCGCTAGTCTGAAATCTTAACGGATTTTCTACTATATTTCTACGGAATGCGACAAATAAAGACAGTGATTACGGAAAAAACGCTCAGAGAAGAAAGGGGCACATTTGTAATTGAAGAATAGGGCTGCTGCAAGAATTTTTATATCTTCTTAGTAACGTTTGTATTGAATTCATGCTAAAAATCGCATATCCACATTTTAATTGTTAAGCACGTTTTAAGGTCCCTGCAACCCGATTCTAATATTTTTACGACGATGTATGTGTGTATGTGTATATCTGTTTAACTATGTATTTCTCAATCGGACATTACTGGGAAGAGCTGAAAAGGTTTTGGTAATAATTGGACAACCGGAAGTAGCTGGTTCTTTAAAAAAAACATCTAAATATTATATTTGAAAATTTTTGTTCTTGCATGTATTAAAGAAGAGTAAATTCTCTATCTGATACATATAAATATTTTATTATATCTTTTATAGATTTAGAGATAAAAAAATATTAGGTATACTCGTATAATAATCTGTTGTAATAAATCTCACAGCCCAAATAATCAATTTATAAATTAAAATGTTTGTAACTGACAGATAAATGTCAGTGTCAAAAATCAAGAGACATCATATTATTTCTTATTGTATTAATAGTTAAATATTTAAAATTATAGGTATATTACATATACCCTCCAAAAATACTGTTAATCCCGAAAATGAATTGGAAACATTTCCAAAAATTGGAAGAGTAGGACAAAATTTCTTCATAGAATGAATTTAAAATTAAACAATCTAAATATAAAGAATGAATGTAAGTATAATTTTTGGTGTTAAGTGTTAAATACAATAGGGCGCAAGCAGTCATGTATCTTTATTGGCCTTAACAAGCAGATATGGTGGACCGTGTCAGAATGATAGTTAATAATTATGTACATAGATGTCAAATATCATAATTTCTCATTGGTAAATTAGCTCCTTATTCTTTATCATTTTTTATATAATATAACATTTTTCTCTAAAGTCATAAATTTGCCCAAAAAAGCGTTAATTGTTTTAAAGGAAACACCCTATATAAATAATGTAGGTATGGACAAACTGTTTTCCTATTGGCTATAAATGACGTGCTATATGTAATATGACTTCACGGGAGTGGGGGGGATACATACAGTAAGTATTTAAAGATTCAGTATGTCAACTGGTAAGTTTATTAGCAAATGTCAATATGAATCAAAGTAATGTACCTGAATTAATAAATAAACTTACGTTACAGCGAAAGTATTGTCAACAACGAGCATCGTTTTAAAATGGAATGTCCTAACTTAGTCGAAACAACATGAATTTTTGAAAGACAAACGTGTTATATTCATCCTTATCGCACACGCTTGTAGCATTTGCAAATGAGAGAGATAAATGTATGTCAATTTGTTAATTCATGATACAGATGACCTTGATCGAACATCTTTTAAAAAAATTACTGTATTTTCAATTGTCGTTTGTTAATAGTATTAATATTTTTGGTGACTAAGTAAATAAATAATTAATAAAGAAAATACTGGCGTATGATTGTCGTATTGTTTAAAGTAACAAAAACAAGAGAAAATCGGCATCTTCTTTCGCGTTTTAAATACATTAGCGTTTGTTGAGCTTTTCATTATTTCTCTTAATTTATATTTAATTAAAGTCTTTTGTTAATTCATTTGGGAACAGCGAGTAAAACAGCAAGCCCTCTTAAATTTGCCTCCATTCAAGTGGAAAAAATATACACTGGATCTGGGACTGGATTATATAATACATTACAGCACGGAAGATTCTAACTTCTACAAATTAATTTTCAATATTGACAGAAACACATTTACATTTTTTTCAATCGCTGATTACTTTAGAAATCGTATTATTTTACGGTCAATATTTATAAAGAACTTTTTTAATGATACAATTTAAATAATTCAATAAATTAATACACTCTTAAACAATATTTTTCTGGGGGAGGTGGTTTTTCATGTAAAATTTTGATAATGTATACTAAAAGTATATCACACATATGTACATATACAGTAACAAAATCTGTTGTGGTCAGCACAATACCTCTCGTCATTTTCATTTTATGTTGCATAGAGCGCGAGCAGTCATGTGACTTTGTTGGTCTTGGCAAGCAGATATGGGGGCCCGTGTCAGAATGACAGCTAGTAATAATGTACAATTTTGACATCTATGTAAATAACTATTAGCCGTCATTCCCGATATCTGCTTGCCAAGGCTAACAAAGTCACATGACTGCTCGCCCCCTATAAGTAACGAATTTAACATTTCTTGAACACACACATAATTGAAATTGTATCTCTTTTCTTCAAATTCATTGACGATATTAGAAGTATTTCTTAAGGATATAAGTAATATTAATATACCTATAATTTTAAATATTTAATTAATAATACAATCAGATTTTTGACACTGATATAATGCATTTATCTGTCAATTACAAACATTTACAGACTATTCTGTATTATTATAAAATATGTCTCTTAACCTATAGAAGATAAAAAATTAAATGTATCAGATTGAGAATTTAATTATCTTTATTATTTGTAGTAACAAATTTTCAAAAATAATATTTAGAAATTTTTTTTAGAAACTTCCATTTCCGGTTGTCTAAATGTTACCAGAACCTACTCAACTCTTTCCATTACTGTTAGATTAAGGAATCCGTTATTACACAGGTTTTTAGTCTTATAGAATTTGAGAAATTGTATCTACAACATCCTAACACACACACACACACACACACACACATCCACACACACACACACACACACACACACACACACACAGACAGACATCATCGTAAAAATGTTATAATCGAAATCTAGGGGACCTTAAAACGTGCTTATTCGCTAAAATCTAAATATGCTATTTTTAGCATGACACCAATACCTCTCTCAGAGAGAGGTAATTATTTCTATTTGATGAAAGAGGTCTATTTTTTTCTCAATACTTTTGACGCATACTTTAATAGCAAAAATCCAAATTTATATTGTCTGTTTTTTAGTAAAGTGAAAATGACAGGTTTAAAAATTCGAAAAACCAAAATCTAATCTTGAAATTTCGTAATGTAATTTCCAAACAGATTTTGCCGTTTGCCAATCAGTAGTAATGAAACAAAATCAATGGAAAAACAACACAGGGTGCGGTTTGTCATTTACGTTAACGTTAACGTCAGCAACGCTAACGTATTTACGTTGATTATGCACGATGCTCGATTTATACGCCAACTCCAGCTCGCAATTATTGCTGTTTATGAGAAGGCTATGGCAACACAAAACAATAGAAAATTTCATATTATAATATTATGAATATGAATTTTGTTGTTCAGAAGTTTATAAATAAATATTATTATTATATTTGTAATATATAAATACTTTTTATATAAATAATTCGTTACAATGGTGGATGGTGGAGGACCTCATCAGTAACAATTAACAAAATACTTAGAAACAAATTAAAACAATTAGTAGTAACATTTATTAGACAATTTTCACCCTTTTTAAAAATATTAAAAACTCAATAACTGTCTTTATTACCTCCTCTAAAAATTTTATTACCTACAAAGTCGCAAAAATTTCTCATTTTTCTCGAGAAATTCTTAATTATGTCTGAGCAAATATTAACAAGGTCGGCGCTGGAATATTTAACAAATGAACAAAGATAATCTTTTGTTATAAATACCATGAAATCATTTGTTAAATAACAATAACGAGTGAAATAACAATAAAAACCAACAAATGATTGTACTCACCATTGTTCGAAAATTAATTAATAAATTGCAATAAATTAATTAATTTTCCAACACAATCTGCGAATTAATTATCAAATTTGGTATCGTATGTTCATTTTTTCAATTAATAAATTCATTTAATACTGATCGCTTTTCATGAGCTTGTTTGTATATGCATACAATGAGTATATATGCAAGCGATTATGAGCCTAAACGGTTCATGTACAAAAAATATATATAAAATACAATTCTTTGAAGTATCTTTTAAATTTTCCAACCATAGGACGATATCTTTTTTCGCTCTATAGTTATTTTACTTTAAAATTGTCGGGCACCTCCACCATTTTTCGCAGTAATGAAGTATTTTGAGATTTTATGAAATTAAAATAAATTATATCGAAACTTCAACAATATAATATATATTTTATATCTAGCACAATACCTCTCGCAAATTCCATTTTATGTTCCATAAAAGATGTATAATATCTATAACAAATTGTATGTTTGAAATAGGAACACTCTTTTCTTTTAATGATTTTTAAATTACCCTTGTCTTTACCCCCCGCTTCCCCTTCGTATATCGAGATTTTGGTAAATGACCACGTTTTAAGATCCCTACAATCCTACAATGTCTGTGTGTGTGTGTGTGTGTGTGTGTATGTATGTGTGGATCTCGTTAACACTCTAACTCAAATATTATCATTCGGAAAATTTTGAAACCATGTATTTCTACCTTATTCTAATATGAAAAGAAGCCATTAGATTTTGGTGTCCATCGGATAACCGGAAATGGCTCAAAATATTTTTTCTTCTAAAAATACCTTTAAATGTTATTTTTTCGCAATTTGTTTTTATAAAAATTAAAGATTATTTAATTTTCTAAAGGTTTGCATTAATAGTTTTTCTATATATTTTATGGATAAATTTATAAAATAATATAAAAATTATATCCCAAAGCTTATGCGTTAAACACAACTCCATGGTTACACAGTTCAGCTCAAAAGTATGTAACTGACAGATACATGTCACTGTCAAAAAAATAATTATTTCAAATTAACAATAGTAACGTTTTTAAAAGAAAATTATTGCTCTCTTAGCGAGAGGTATTGGAATCATGCTAAAAATCGCACATCCAAATTTTAGTGAATAAGCACGTTTTAAGGTTCCTAGAATCCAATAATAACATTTTTACGATGATGTCTGTGTGTGTGTGTGTGTGTGTGTGTGTGTGTGTGTGTGTGTGGATGTGTGTATGTATGTGGGGTTGTTGGAGACACAAATTCTTAAAGATTAAAAACCTGTGTAACTACGAATACCCCAATCTAACAGTAATGGGAAGAGTTGAATAGATTCTGGTAACAATTGGATAACCGGAAGTAGTAGTATTTTAACAAAAATCTTCTAAATATTATTTTTTGAAAATTTATGTTATTACAAATATTAAAATACAACATTCTCTATCCGACACATTTAATTTTTTTATTATATCTTCTATAGATTTAAAGGTATAGAAATATAAACTATAAAATTATCTGGTCTAGTAAATCTCAGCTTGCTCACAGCCCAAACATTTCCATGGTAACTACTTGAGAAATTTAAATGTGTGTAATTGACAGATAAATGTCACTAATGTCAATGTCAAAGATGTCAGAGATAGCACTGCAGGCTTTTTCTGGGAACGATATTTAATATTTCTTTTTATATTATTAATTATATATTTAAAATTATAGTTATATTACATGAACCCTTCAGAAATACCGCCAATCTCGTTAATGAATTAGAAAAACCTCGAACATTTAGAAGAAATGGAGAAAACTTGCTCATAGAATGAATTTAAAATTATAGAAAATACGTAAATATAAAGATTAGGTGTAATTAGAATTTTTTGTGTGTACAAGAAATGTTAAATACAATATTTATATATACTACAATGGAAAGGGCGAGAGGTATTGTGTCGGCCACAACAGATTTTTTTAAAATAAATTCTCTGTATAGATATTTTAATAAAAAATATATTTTATTTGAATCTTTTTTCCATAATATTTAAAATAATCGAGTTATTAAAAAGAACGAACCGATGAGTCATCCTGTATAAAACACAGTTTCATTGTTGTAATTAAAACAACAATACATTCAATTATATCATAGAGTATGTATGTAACTACCCCTAACCCTAAACAACACCACTATTTAATTTAAACGTTTTAATTACTGTATGAAACACACTTTCATTGTTGTAATCAACACAGCAATACATTCAAGTACATCAGCATATCTATATATACCTGCAGGGTACATAAACAACAGTCCCCTGTCTCGTGTTTAATTTCAACGATTCATATGCTTAAGGAACACACATTTTCATTGTTGTAAACCATAAAACAAAAAATCCAACTAGTCAAATAAATAATGAACAGCATCTCTGTACCTGCAGGGATCATAGACAACAACCCCCAGCCCCGGGCAATCCCCCTGTTGCACGTCCTCACAGTCTTGTGTGTCACATACACAGGTAGGGGCAGAAGCGACGTGCACCTGGAGAAGCAGCCCGTAGGAGACGGCGGCCACCAACAGCACGGGGAGGCACAACCGCATGTTAGCGCCGCTCCAAGCAGACCATGGCACAACACGCGCCGCGACGATGTTACCGGACCGACCGACGAACAAGCTCTAAAAGCTCAAAGCTCTGAGAGCGAGAGCGACGCTACTATGACGGGGTTGGAACGACGGCGCATACCACACGGACAAGTGCAACAATGTAGGTAACAATTAAGGGGAGGCGACTCCACCAAATTAGGCATATGGATAATGCTAGTAATTGGGTCATATATTATTCGAAATAAAATATGACATTTAAAGATATTTTAAAGATGCTTGGAGCTTTAAATAAATTACCATTGGAAATTCTGAATAACACCAAAGTCTAAACAAATACTTCCTTTTAAAACGTTACTATTATTAATTTGAAATATTATTTTTTTGACAGTGACATTTATCTGTCAGTTACGTACATTTGAGCTGCACTATGTAACCACGGAGATGTGTTTAAAGCATAAGCTCCGAGATTTAATTTTATATTACTTTATAAATTTATCCATACAATATTATAGAAAAAGTATTAAAGCAAACTTGTAGAAAATGAAATTATCTTTAATTTTTATAATAACAAATTGAGAAAAAAATACATTTAAAGGTATTTTTTGAAGAAAAACTATCTTGAGCTTCAAGTAAACTGCCATTTCCGGTTATCCGATTTCCACCAAAATCTAATCAGTTCTTTCCATATTAGAATAAGGTAGAAATACATGGTTTCAAAACTTTCTGAATGACAGTATTTGAGTTAGAGCGTAAAGAGGATCCACACACACACACACACACACACACACACACACACACACACACACACACACACACACACATACACACACACACACACATACATACGAACATACATACACACACACATACACGCATACACACAGACATCATCGTGAAAATGTTTAAATTGGATTCTAGGAACCTTAAAACGTGGTCATTTACCAAAATCTCGATATGCGATTTTTAGCACGATCCCTATACCTCCCTTACCAAGGGTATAATAGTATAACATACAAATGGTGTTGTATATGCGTTTTTAAAATAATTATTTAGGTGTTTTCTTCACTACAGCTGTGAGTGCCTGCATCAGGTGGTGTCTATTATCCTTCTCATACAATAATATACATAATATATTTATATTTAACTATGTATAAATAACTCGTAGAATGTTTAAATATAATAACATACAATTTTATACCTATAGGTACTACTAGTGAATCCTGAGAGTCAAAATAAAATAAAAAATAGCTACCAAGGGCATAATCAAGATTATAGCACTCGAAAAATGAAACTCCTCCGCTACGCGTCGAGATTTAAACATTCCCTTAGGTAAGGAAGGTATTAACTTTGGTCAAAACATTCAATGATGAGTTTTTAGTGAATAAGCAGGTTTTAGGGTCCATATAATACGATTTTACCATTTTTACGATGATGTCTGTATGTATGTATGTGTGTGTGTGTGTGTGTGTGTGTGTGTGTGTGTGTGTGTGTGTGTGTGTGTGTCTGTGTGTCTGTGTGTGTGTGACGAAAGTTTCGGATCGCATAACTTCAATACCACGATTCCAAAAATTATATTTTTTTTCGTATACCTCAAGTTTACATCCAGATGAACAACTGATGCACCGGAAGTAGCCTCATTTGAAGATTCAACAGTTAAATTTGATTTATTGACATATAACGTTATTATAACTTAAAGAATATATTATTCTCTGTACGATTTGATTGCATTTTATACTTCATATTCAATAGATATAGAGTTAAAGAATTTTAAAGAAATTAAATTTTATAAATCAGCCAGCTATGCTAAACATGGAAACTACTAATATATTCATATAATTCAAATTAACAGATGTCAGTATAAATAAAAAATAAATTAACGTGGCAGAGATGAAGATGTTGAAGTAGATGTTGGGGAAGACACAGAAAGATAGGTAAGGAAATAACTCTAGTGTTACAAGTTTCTAGAAAGATACAAGCGAGATGATTACATTGGTTTGAAAATGTCATGAGGAGAAATGAAGAATATATTGGATGAATGCTTAGTAATAGAAGGTTGAAGAAACAGAGGAAGACCAAAGATAAGTTGGAAGGACTGTATTGCGGAAGACTTGAGAGAAAAAGAACTGAATGAGAACGACACATAAAACAGAAATGAGTGGAAGAAGAATATAAAAAATAGCGACCCCTAACGAATGGGGAAAGCTAAAGAAGCAGATGTTAGTGTCAAGTGCAATTTGCATAGTTTATGAAATAATTTTACTGGAAATTTAGAATCTTTTGCAAGAAAATTTATGTATGGAATTTATACATAATACACAGGATTGACGGAAGGTATTGTGCTAGCCACAACAGATTTTTTAAACAATGAAACAATTTACGAATATATATTGTCTTCTCAAGACAATTCCATCACATTGTAATTGTAAATTGATCCAAATTCAATTCCTTACACGAACAAAGACTTCAGAACATTTAGGGTTATTCCTGTTAATAAGTCAGTAAATCTGTCATTTAATTCCATATAATCTTTGTTGTAAGAGAGTGTCTACAAGCCGCAAGTCTTTCTCGTTGTTTAGAGTTGTGAATAAACTCATCTAAATCTAAAGCAATGTTTTACTGGGATTTGGTTACAATAACCAATTTAATTCATTAGAATAGAAATGGAATAATATAATGACAAATGAACAAAGACAATTGATGGTGTCGAATCCTTTGATTTAGGGCAGTGTTATATTCTATTATTCTGGATATTATATTGTTTTATTACTATCATTTACTGTTGTTTAATCTTGTATTCAAAATGCGCGACATTTAATTATGTACATTGAAAGTTATTGCCCTATTTACATAATTAATATGCAAATTTTCCATAAACAATATATTCATTTATCAACTAATTCTCACTACTACTATATTTTATGTTTTAAACATATTCGAATACATTTATTATAATAAATAAATAATAACCTTCATTATTGTTAATTTAAATTTATTTGAGATTTTCTAAAACTATTTTCTTTATTTTATGTATTGTAGAACAAGTACTTGAAGTTACCTAAGTAACACGACCTAAAATCAACGTCACTGTGACGTCTTAATTTACGTGACACAGACTTCCTGTGTGGCACCATATGACGTCGTTTTAAGACGTTTCGACGATGCAAAAGTTGATAAGGCTATTTGCTAGAAATAAGACGCGCAAAGTTCCTTAAATAATTAATCATTTTTTTACGTCTGTTAATATAAGTACGCTTTTTATCTTCCGTCACCTTTAGGTAAGGAAGTTATTGTCTTTGGTCAAATAATTCTATGGTGCGTTTTTAGTAAATAAACACGTTTTAGGGTCCCGAGAATACGATTTTACTATTTTAAGATGATGTATGTATGTGTGTGTGTGTGTGTTTGCGTGTAACGGTTTTTTCATAGACGCCAAAAATTACATCGCATTTTAATGGCACAAAATTGACCCCTGTGATGCACTCTCCACGCCAGCTATGGATGCTGAATCATCCTTTTTGAGTGATCACACGGATTGATTTCAGAGCAAATTTAAAAATGGCTGAAGACAATAGGTTTTCGAGGGTAAAAATTTATCAAAGTGGTTCGTTGCATTAAAGGAAATATAATTTTCCTACAAAAGCATGTAATGACCCACCATACTTTTGAAAACAAAGAAAATATGTTACATAAAACATTTTCTTGATATAATTTTTAAATTTTGATTCAAAAGGATCACGATTAAACTAATCAGGATTCACAAAATCACAATCACAGCCCGAAGGAACACGGCTATAGACATACGTTAAATAATATTTCTCTTTTTAACATGAAATGATGCTAAGCTACTGCTGTATAAAGTGCTGTGTATTCTTGCTTCGAATAGGTAACCTTGAATAGTCATCTTTCGTGAAACAAACTATAGTAGATAATTAGATATCTGTAACGTTACGACATACGTCATATTATTTGTAATGTATTAGCAAGTGAGTCATCATTTATATATAACTGTTATACAACATAAATTATATAGACATAAGTTAAATAATCTTTCTCGTTTTAAGATGAAATGTTGCTAAGCTACTGCTGTATAAATTACTGTGTATTTTTTCTTCGAACAAGTGACGGTGAATCAAACTATACGCGCGGACGCATTTGCGTTTAGACCAATAAAAAGCTGGAATCGTAAGCCGTTCTAACTCATAAGTCCATTTTAACCTACCTTTTGTAGTTCTCTGTTCCTGCGAAATGGATGTCCAGGTTGCTTTCCTATTGAAAAACTATAAAAAAAAAACAAAAAAATTGTGTTTGCATATAGTTTATGAAAATATTTATTCGTCGTAAAAATATAGTACAACATATAACCGTTTTAAAATGTACATATTAACATTTTCCATCGGACACTTAAAATAATTAAAAATGCACTCATTAAATATATTTCAAAATATTTACAACGACATATCATCATCTGATATATTATTCTCTTCAAAATCTTCATTTACATCATTCTCCTCCTCCCATTCATCATTTTCCGACTCAGAATGCAGATTAAGTTCTATATTATCATCACTATCATCATCGCTATCATCCTGATCTTTGAAAACAAGTAAGGCTTGATCTATTTCGGGATCTTTGCTGCTAGAGTCAGAAATTTGTGAGACGAGGAGGTCTAGTCGACCTCGAAGTCTAGATAAGGGAGTGAGGAGGGATAATCTATTTTCTATGCTGGATAAAATTGGTTGTAGTTTATCTATGAGTTCTGGATTTATTAGGAGTTGACTGGCGTGGTATTGGACTAAGTGCCGAAGCCAGATGGTTCCCGTTTGGCTCCTAAAAAATGGTGTTTTAACCGAGGACGATTTACAGAAAAAAAACACTTACGCCAATGTTTTTCCTTGGACTAAAGCAGATAACTCGGTTAATAACGGAGTTATTACAGGCATGGGTAACCTTTTGATAGTATTTTTAATGATAGTTTCATCCCTTTTGCACAAAACATTTTGCAAAATACTTTTATCTTTGCTGTGAAGTCCCTGCATTAATAAATTCGCCAAATTGTCCTGCTTGGGGACTCCGGTGGTCAGTTTATTCAAAGTTAAATTTTCTAAACGTTGTTCCATAGGAACTTCTGTTTTTGATTCGTGAATTTTACGTTTGAGTTTAAAATTGTCTTGTGTGTGGGGCGTTAAGTATTCAACATTTTGATCAATTATTGGTTGTTTTGATTTTTTTATTTCGTTCTCTTTTGACGAAAGAATTTGACGTGGGTCTTTTCGAATTAGACATTGGATTTTTTCGAAGAAATTCGGAATCTATGGAGAATAACGCCTTTTTAAAGATTACATAATATGAGCGCACCCATAATAGTTCTGCCTGTTTTAAATGCGCAATGGAATTAAGAGAAATATTGAATATTAATAAAGAAATAAAAGGGTTTTTGTTATAGCAGATCATCACTCGTATGAATTCCAAATAAGGGGGTAACCGGTACAGCCAAATATAAGACTAATTTCCTGATTCCCCGAACCCGCTGAAAACTGGGTTCGGTTCAGATTCCGGTTAATTTATTTTTTGAGATGGGTTCGGGTGCGGTTCTGGTTCAATAGGTAGAAAAACCCTCAAAATGCCGAAAAGGCGAAAGAATTTTGTAGAGATCTCACCATTTGTTTTATAATTTGTTGAAAATATAGGCCGGCCGAACTATTATTGAGTTCATATGTTACTTACCACATTTTCAAATGTGAGCAGTAGCTCATTTCCATGCGCTATCATAACACTCGCATCTGAATGAAAAAACGCTGAATAAATTCTCACAGGCGTGACAACTTTCGAATTCCCTGAATCCGACACAACTTGTATCGTAACTTTTGGTTTTATCGGCTTGGCACATTTACCATTGAATGTCACTTGGTAAATGTGAGCATTTCCCGATCGTGTTACAGCTGCTAAATTGGTAGAATTATCTGAATTTTGTACAAGAGAAACAGAACAAGCTATGTCTTCCATTAATAAACTAGCTAGTGAATTTTTTTCTCTCAAATCTTCATTTAAACTCCAACAACTTAAAAGTCTGTCTGTTTGTGAGCTGCTCACAAAATATGGATCGGAATTACCTGTAGGGATAAATTTTAGCAAACTCACATCGGAACTGTGACCAGTGAATGTTTTAACCACTTCTTTTGATTCTAAACACCATAATTTAATCGCCCTAGCAGCTGTGAGAAGTCTGTTTTTATGTGGAACGAGTAAAATCGATGTTATTTTTTCGTCCCCAGTTTTCCATTTTCTGAAAAGTGTTCCAAGTTAAATGAATTATTAAATGAAGAAAGAATTACGTACGTTTTCACTGCCTTTTCCTTCAAATCAAAAAGTAAAACAAATTGTTCTGCGCCGGCATAAATATCTTGAGATTGCTCCCAAGTTAAACATGAAATTGAATGACTTGTGTTGCTATCAATACTTAAGTCTATTTGTGCAGAAGAGAAAGAATACAACAACAAAGAACCAGAGCTTGTGCCTAAAGCGATAAAATAGTTTAAAGAACTCTCTGCTGAAGAAGAATCCGATTGACGTCGTTTTCGTTTTTTCCATGGTGTCTAAAATTGCACAATTTCTTTCCGTAAACCAACACAAAATAAAATAAACTATACTTCATTTCATATAAATTCATTTTATGTATAAACAAACATCACGTAAATACAGAAATATCATATAAATCAATATTTCAAAATCACATGGCGTACCTGTGCATTTGATTGTATCCATTGTAAACAACTACAAGGTGTTGTTAAGTGCAAATTAGGCGTAAATTCTTGTTTAAATGTACTTGTAGCAGTCTCCCAGATTTTAACTTTGCCATCACTTGAAATCTGGGCAAAATATTTACCATCTTTGCTGAATTGAGAGTCTGACATCGTGCTTTGCGCCATGTAAACACTAACCTTACATTTTACATATTCTTCCTCTTCTTTTGACCGTGGGAAACTACATAGGCGGAGGATAAGGGGCTGCGGAACAAATACAACCTATTAAATAAAATAAAACAACGGTATAAATAGTTCTAAAACTTTATTAAATTAAAATTTAAACAGGATGTAGCCGCTCACTGAGAGCCAATCAGAGCGCGGCTCCGATATTCAATTGTTTAAACAACAATAATGTCGTGATAAAATGCCGTTGTGTTTATTAGTGAATATTTATACAAAATCAAGCGTGAAAAGTATGATATCAATATTAAATTATATATCAATCGATTCAGTAAATCTTTACGGACATTTTGACGTAAAATTTGTGTATGGAGCTGCAAAATATTTTGCAAAAACAAATTTCGGGCGATGAATATGATTGGTAATTATGGCTGAGACTAGTTTATAAGTTTGTCAAATCGCGGTTCCCCCTTTGTTAGGCCCTTTTAGCGTTTAAGTTCAAATTGTCCCCTATAAATATATCATCACAGCATATTACCCATTGCTGGGTGTGCCAATCTGCTTTGTACGCAGATTTCGGTAAATATTTGGCGGATCAGTTCCCCAGATACGCGACCACGAAACCTCAAATTTATAAAATGTACAGGATAATAAAACAAAACATTATTATCGAGAATGATATATTTGATAACATATTCCCTAATCTTTCACCAATTGAGCTAACAGACATAAATTTTTATAAAAGATCACACAAATGTTAAAATAGTATTGCGTACCATCGATGTTTCATATTCACAGCATCAAATTCCAAAAGAATCTTACGCCAACGCTAGACTCACATTCGATTCAAATTCTACACTAACAAGTAAAAATCTCTAAAATATAAACATTGATATAGTCGTTTAACATTGAGCATTTGAGCAGAAATTTAACTACTAATTGTACTGATAGTATCATGTCTCAATTCCCTCAATTCGGTATAACATTCGGTATTGTTGAGTAGAGGAATGTTATCTGAAGAGCTGCATCTAGACGCAGATTGGAGAGAATTGACTGTTTGTTTTTCGTTTACACTTTTCTCTTCGGGTTCGTCCAAATCTTTTTCCACAACTCCTCTCACTGTAGGAATAAACGATTTGGACTTTGCAAAAACATACCAATTGAGCATACAGCTAGACATCGCGTATAAAATCGGCATTACATTACTTATCAATCCGTTTTCCAAAGCTAGAACCGATATAAACCAAACTACATCATAACTAGTTTGTACTAAAGATAAAGTTTTTAATGAATTTTTAAATTCGCGCAAACTTATAACTTCTTCATCGCCCGCCATATTTTCTTTGTTTTTCTCGCTGTCAGGTATGTCTTCTGTTCTTAGAGCATTGAGGGATTCAGAGCTGGTTAGCTCTAATTTAGACAGCTCTAGATTTATTTTCCTGATTCCGTTTAGAGCGAGGATGGTTGTTGCGATTATTAACGCAGAAACTGGGAACATATAGTTCAGTAACATTCCTTTTTGAACAGATACAAAACAAAATAGTTTTGTTTCGTAACTGTGGGGAGATACGGCAAAACATAACTATAAAACAAATGTATTAAACAGTAAATTATTTAGATTTATAGTAAATACGCACCATAACTAATATAAATGGTATACCATAAGTTAACAAACAAAAATAGCTTAGTTTTGGCAAATAATCGCCGGAGAATTTCTTACAAATATAGTAACAATGCATAAAAATCCAAAATGCTGTTAACAAATGTAAATAATGTAATATCAGAGCTATAATTTGACATTTTATGCTGTTCTTTGTAGACTGTAACAATAAAATATTAACAGTATTTTACGCTTTTAGCAAAAACAACCTGTCCATTTTGGTAAATGACCACGTCTTAAAGTCCGTAGAATCCAATTTAAGCATTTTCACGATGATGTCTGTCTGTATGTGTGTGTGGCTCCTCTTTACGCTCTTAACTCAAATACTATCGATCAGAATATTTTGAAACCTTGTATTTTTATCATATTCTAATATGAAAAGAAAACATTTGATTTTGATGTAATAGTTTTTCTTCAAAAAACACGTTTAAATGTTATATTTTCGAGATTTAGGTTATATAAAAATTAAAGATTATTAAATTTCCACAGGTTTGCATTAATACTTTTTTATATATTTTATGGATTTTAATCCTGGAACCTATGTTTTAATACATCTAAAATGTATGTAACTGACAGATATGTCACTGTCAACAAATTAAGCATTTCAAATAATAATAGTAACGTTTTAAAAAGAAAATAGTAAATGGAACAATAATGATATGGAAAGGAACTTAATACAGTTACCAGCTCAAATACAGTAAAAATTTTGAAAGATGTCCGATCAAGGGCACCTGTATCACGAACGAATTAACAAATAGGCATACATTTATCTCTTTCTTTTGCAAAGGCTATAAGAGTGTGTGATAAGGATGGATATAACACGCTTGTCTTTCAAAAATTCATAGTGTTTCGACTAAGTTAGGACATTCCATTTATAAACGATGCTCGTTGTTGATAATACTTTCGCTGTAACGTGAGTTTATTTATTAATTCAGATACATTACCTGGATTCATAGCCGTACATATAACGTTATATTCTGTCAGAGTCACTGACACTGACATTGTGTCATTATCTTATTTTTAACATATTTGGTTTTACATTTGCTTATAAACTTACTAGTTGACTTATTTTTGAATTTTGAATGTTTTTCCTGTAATATATATTTTTATAATAATAAAATAACAGTAGTATCTTACGTACCCTCATAAAAACTAAGCAAACGACACTACTGAATTTGTCATGATGGGCGGAGCAAAAATCTGAATTCATACAATTCGTAGACAACCTTGATCGGACATCTTTCAAAAATTTTACTGTAAGTATATAATTATATCGTCACGGTATATTACCCATTGCTGGGTGTGCCAATCTGCTTTGTACACAGCGTTTACTAGGCGTTAAAAAATACTCAAGATTGGTACAATAGTTGGATTATGGTTGTTTTTGCCAAAAGGTCTTCAACTATAAGTGTAAATTATACTTACATAAACACCGAGCATAAACACTAAATTCGCTAAACATAACGATCCAATAGTATGCAAAAATATCTTGCTAATATCTTTCTTCCCATTGCAATTCTTTCTTAAAAGCGCACAAAAAATAGTCAACAATTGTGCAGCGCAACTCAAAACAGAGCCAATAATAATGATTTCACTTCCTAGACTTGTGCCGTTCTTTGAGTGCGATCCATAGTAAATATACATTAAATTATCTATAAAATCGTGATCTCTGAGGTCCGTATCTGCCAGCGTATCGCTAGGCAATTCTACTTTTGGAAGAACATCAATAGTATATTTAGAATCCACAAACTCCGGATTCGGTAATATCAAAGAATCAGTTTTAATTTCACCGTCTGTCATGTTAACAGATAATTCGTAGTCATAATTCGAATAGTAATCGTCGATTTCGTTGGTATCTTTACGAGTATAATTTCGCAAACCTAAACAAAGTTATTTTAATGTTTGAATAATTGTATGAGATTGTTACTCACATAAAACATAATGTCCTGACGAAAGGAGACATAGGATGAACAGATATTGCATGTTGCGCGATTCAAAACATTCAAAACATTTGTGTGTTTGTGAGCCACACCTGCTGAACTTTACAGGGATTCTGTCTGGACCACAAACGCGCGCACCGATCGATATATCAAGGGGGGATTTTTTACGTGATGTTTATACAAATTACGGGGTATAAATCATTGTTTTTATACACTAGACGCCATATTGTTTGCTAATATATATCCGTACAACAAGCAAGGCTTGTGGTATTTGCCAAAAACAACCATTCGCAAAAAATATCTTAGTTACAACCCACAAAATGACATGATTATGACGAATATATAACGTTGGTTTATTGATGTTTGAATGACGATTATGCGTTGATTGTTGACAAAATATGGACGTCAAATTTCCACATCAGTATTACGTTGAGACACGTTTAGATTATTTTAATTTTTATTAAATAGGGTGATGACCGAATCAGCCGAACATAGGATTTTCCTAATTTCCTGCTTCCCTAATTATTTTAGGTAAAAAAGATTCAAATAAAAGTTGTAGAGCATACAATTCTGCATCTGAATCAATAAACAAAAATAATTTTGTGTGCCTTATACCGGCAGAAATTAGATATGAAAAATGTTGAAAATAACCCCAAAAATAGCCATGGAAATAAAACAAAAAATTAACAAATGTTAACGATTTATTTATCAAACTAGGTTAAATTATTTGTATTATGTATTTGCAATTTCTGTTCAAGTGAACAAATATCAATTTAAATAAACAGATAATGGGGTAGTTATCATATGTTAAAATTTATTGAAATTCTTATTTGTTTACAATATATGGACTCATAATAAGATATATACTGTAATAAAATTCGCCATTTATTATGTAAATATTTCAAAAATTTAAAATATTATGATTCAAATCGATTTCTTCTCTGTGACGTCACGCTTACATACTTAAAGCCACAAATGTCGCTAGTGTCGTTGTTTTACAGCGATGGAATGTGACATGTTAAAGTGACAGTTGATGGTGTTACTGCCGCCGTGGACATAACATTGTTTCTTAGGCATTTATAAAATAAATAACTAAAAATACGTCCTAACTTGACAGCAATTTAACCTAACAAACAATTTTCTCTTATTCCGCAAATAGGTATGTCTGATTTTACATATTAAAGTCCTATGTTCGGCTGTGCCGGTCACCGCCCTGTATATTACTTTGATTGGCGACTCAAGATCGCCAATGGAAGTAGAGAAATTCAAATAGCGGCCGTCATTTAACGATCAATTGAAACCTCTATATCGCTGGACGCGCCCGGTGGCGAAGCGAAAATTCAGGCATGCGCATAAAGGTCCTCCACTGTGGAAAGTTATTATTTTGCGCGGGAACTTAAATATTTCATAAGACTTACCGTAATATTTACTGAAAATATTTAGAAATGATTGAAATAAAACACTTGTTATTGGGGGGAATTTCTTAGAATTTATTTCGGTAAAATGATACATTTGATGCACTTACTATGTATAAATAAAAATTATTGGTCGCAAAATGAATTTTAAACAGTTTATTGATACAACAAATTCGTTGATATTCGCCCCCGTCGTATTATTTTTTTAACATAAATTACATTGTCCGCTTGTTGTAAAACACATCGATTAAGTAAATAAGAATTTATTATTATATATGATTTGATGATAACGCAATAATTTATAAGAAATAGACTAAGTTATTAAGTATGAAATTGCACGGCACATGTTGAAATTGATTGCATCGAATAGACGATTATTCCTACTATGTACAAGCAATCGCTTCAACAACAAAACAAAACATACATTTGTGTTGTGCTCATGAATGTAAATTTGATAAAATACAATAATTAATAATAGTAGTATACAAGTTTATACACAGTACAACTTTCAGATATATTAATGCAGTACTGTTTAAAATCCATTCGGCAGTACTTTTAATATATTCTTCCAGTCACAGAGACTCTTAAATGAGTATATAACAAATTAAAATACCAGCGCTTTTTTTGCATTTTTGCACCACGAATCTATTCATAAACACACATATAACAATCAATCAACAATATTATTATTGCTCAGATGCTTGGCGGCCATATTACGGGCGTGACAGAGAGAGAGAGCTACGCAAAAGGGGCAGTTATCTTTCTTGCACACAGAGTGCGACAATATAACCTCCCTAATTTTACTATGGCATTATAAAGCGAGTAGGAGTCGTAAAAGGGTGAGAGGCAAATTCCTCTCACACACACAACGGTCCACATAGTTTCCGTTTGCTGTTGTAAACAAACTAACCTAAAATTGTGACAGGTGACAGCAGAGTTAAGAATAAAGGTATGTAAATAAAACATTTATTAAAATAAATACCAAAAGTTGTATAGAATATGTTGCTGTCACAAAATCAAACTGATCAAAGTGATAACCCAAACAATTATAGTTCGAAACACGACCGGTAGAGAGCTACTGCCGCATCCGCCAAGCCGTGACGTCAGCGTCCAAATATTTGAAATTAAAGACAACTTTTAAAATATCTATGATTCTAAAGACTTTTAAAATGTAAAACATACACCTACATATTTAATTTGACTTATTCTTTCAAGAAAAAAATAAATTAGAAAATGTGAAATGACCCCATTCTGACGGTCTCTTCTACAATTTTCGGCCCAATCAGAGCGAGAAGTCTACATCCGCAAAAATGAGTCTGCAGTTATGGTCCAGCGTGCGTTCAGTACTCGATTAAAAATACCCTCGCGCCAAGTAGTTGATCAGAAAATCAATTACATTGTTGGTGATACCTTTAGGGAATTGCGCAATTACCATCAATTCTGACGGTGTGTGAGTCTCTTCCACAATTTTTTGCCCTAATTTTTGAAGAACTTGGTCTGGAGAATGTCTGATTTAAGTAGGATCGGCCCAAATAGGGCGACTTTCTTCGAGAAAATGTTCTCCGAGCGCTTAATCTCCCTAAGTGGCGATGTAACGAGCAATGCGCCTTTGCCGTAGAAGTCTACATCCGCGAAAATGAGTCTGTAGTTGCCGTCCAGCACGCATTCAGTACTCGGTTAAAAATACCCTCGCGCCAAACAGTTTGTCTGAAAATCGATTACGTTGTTGGTAAAAACTTTAGGGAATAGGGCAATTACCATCAATTCTGACGGTGTGTGAGTCTCTTCTACAATTTTTTGCCTCAATTTTTGAAGAACTTGATCTGGAGAATGTCTGATTTAAGTAGGATCGGCCCAAATAGGGCGACTTTCTTCGAGAAAATGTTCACCGAGTGCTTAATCTCCCTAAGTGGCGATGTAACGAGCAATGCGCCTTTGCCGTAGAAGTCTACATCCGCGAAAATGAGTCTGTAGTTGCCGTCCAGCACGCATTCAGTACTCGGTTAAAAATACCCTCGCGCCAAACAGTTTGTCTGAAAATCGATTACGTTGTTGGTAAAAACTTTAGGGAATTGGGCAATTACCATCAATTCTGACGGTGTGTGACAATTTTTTGCCCTAATTTTTAAAAAACTTGGTCTGGAGAATGTCTGATTTTAGTAGGATTGGCCCAAACAGAGCGAACTTCAATGTATGTTTCGAGAAAATGTTTTCCGGGCATTTAATCTCCCTAAGTGGCGATATAACGAGCAACACGTCTTTGCCGTAGAAGTCTACATCCGCGAAAATGAATCTGTAGTTACGGTCCAGTGCGCATTCAGTACTCGGTTAAAAATACCCCCGCGCCAAACAGTTTTGGTCTGAAAATCTATTACATTGTTGGTAAAAACTTTAGGGAATTGGGCAATTACCATCAATTCTGACGGTGTGTGAGTCTCTTCCACAATTTTTGCACTAATTTTTGAAGAACTTAGTCTGGAGAATGTCTGGTTTTAGCAGGATCGGCTCAAATAGGGCGACTTTCTTCGAGAAAATGTTCACCGAGTGCTTAATCTCCCTAAGTGGCGATGTAATGAGCAATGCGCCTTTTGCCCTAATTTTTGAAGAACTTAGTCTGGTTTTAGCAGGATCGGCTCAAATAGCGCGAAGTTCAATGTATGTTTCGAAAAATGTTCTCAGGGTGCTTAATCTCCCTAAATCTGTAGTTGCCGCCCAGCGCGCGTTCGGTATTTGATTCCAAATACCCCGCGATCAAAAACATCGACGCATGGAAATCGAGCAATTACAATTAATTCTGACGATGTGTAAACCTTCTCCAGAATATTTTGCCCCAGATTTGAAGAACTGGGTCTGGAGAATGTCTAGTTTCAAGAGGATGCGGCCCCGGCCCGTACAGCGCGATCAATCTTGCGACATCTGTGGTGTAATTTCAAAACCGAGGCCCAGTAACCCCTAAAGGAGGCAATTTGCATAAAAATCCGTCGCTTGTAACAATTTTTGGACAATGACGAACACGACTTGGCATTTATTTTTTAATTCCCTTCAAAACTAGGGAGGCTGTTGTGTCGCACCCTCTATTATAAGCTTGGGCTAATATTCCAAATAGTTTTTGGAAATTCCGAATAAATTTTAAATAATTTCACGCAGTATAAAATAAATTTGAAACAGTTCCGGGGTAAGCCGGAATAAAGACAAACTATACTATGGGAACATATTTATTTCTTACAGAAATTACGAACAGAATTTGTTCTTTCTGTTCATTCTGTTTTCATTTACATCGCGTTCAGTGAAATTGTTATACATATTTACAAACAAATTCATGGTTTAACTCTTTTTCTTCTTCTTCCCGGCGAGTTGCGCTTACCGACGGATGAAATGGAAGTTTACAATGATACCAACTGTCACGGAATAAAAAACTACATACATACGTACGTGTTGGTCACCAGACATATTCATATAAAGAGGCTAGACGCGTGTTTTCCTCTGGAATGTGATGGTTCTGGGTGTGTGTCTATACTCACGTGCATCAGGTACACAGAGCCGGCGCTGTTGGGGTGCTTTGAGGGGTCTCCGAGCGAGACTCCTCGCTGCCCAGACCCGAGTTTGAGTCGTCGTTGCAGTGGATGGTTACTGAATTGTTTGATCCGTCTTCGGTTATCTGACACAATATCACTTGCGAGATTAATAACGGATACTAACCACAGCAAATTCAAAGATATTTAAGTGGTATGTAGAAAAGTTGACTCAATATTTACATATGAAAAGCATTGGCGTTGGTTTCGAGAGCGGCCGTACCTAATTTAAATCGTTGACGAATTGTGAGCAAAATCAAATGCATGCTTTTGGGGCAAATTTTTCCCAATTTTCACCAAAATTTCGTCCCTATTTTCCGGAATCCCTAAGGCCTTTTTGACACTTTCAAAAAATTAATATATCAAATCGACCCTCCAGAGTCCGTTTTTGCAAAGAATTAACACTCTATCTTTAACTGAACTTGAATTATTGACACATTTTTAACCTCACATTTTTGGCCAAAAATGTACAATTTTTGAACCTGAGTTTGAGGAGTTTTTAACCGGCAATTTAACCACTTTTAGACCGGAAATATATAAACTAACCCTCTAAAGTTCATTTTTGTAAAAGTTAACAAACTACCTTTAACCTAAATCGAAATATTGACCCATTTTTAGCCAAAAATGTACAATTTTTGAACCTGAATTTGAGGATATTTTAACCGGAATTTTAACCACTTTTATATCGGAAATATACAAACCAACATTCTAAAGATCATTTTTGTAAGAACTAATACTCTATCTTTAACCTAAATAGAAATATTGACCCATTTTTAACCTCACATTTTTAGCCAAAAATGTCCAATTTTTGAACCTGGGTTTGAGGATTTTTTAACCGGAATTTTAACCACTTTTATACCGGAAATCTACAAACCAACCTTCTAAAGATCATTTTTGCAAGAACTTATACTTTATCTTTAACCTAAATCGAAATATTGACCCACTTTTAAACTCACTTTTTTAGCCAAAAATGTAAAAATTTTGAATCTGGGTTTGAGGAGTTTTTAACCGGAAATTTAACCACTTTTATACCGGAAATATACAAACTAGCCCTCTAAAGTTCATTTTTGCAAGAATTAATATTTTATCTTTAACCTAAATCGAAATATTGACCCATTTTTAACCTCACATTTTTAGCCAAAAATGTACAATTTTTGAACCCGGATTTGAGGATTTTTTAACCGGATATTTAACCACTTTTATACCGGAAATATACAAACCAACCTTCTAAAGATCATTTTTGCAAGAACTAATACTTTATCTTTAACCTAAATCGAAATATTGGCCCTCTTTTAAACTCACTTTTTTAGCCAAAAATGTAAAAATTTTGAATCTGGGTTTGAGGAGTTTTTAACCGGAAATTTAACCACTTTTATACCGGAAATATACAAACTAGCCCTCTAAAGTTCATTTTTGCAAGAATTAATATTTTATCTTTAACCTAAATCGAAATATTTACCCATTTTTAACCTCATATTTTTAGCCAAAAATGTACAATATTGGAACTTGGTTTTGAGGAGTTTTTAATCGAAAATTTAACCACTTTATACCGGAAATATACAAATCAACCCATTAAAGTTCATATTTACAAGAATAAATACTGTATCTTTAACCGAAATTGTGATATTGAACTATCAACATCAAAATCGTGTTGTAGCGGTTAAAATATAAATTGACTCGCGGCGTTAGAAGTACAAAAAAGGTCACGCAGACGCAGATGTTTTTAGTTATGTGCTAAATAAATAAAAATAGGTATAGATTCAGTTTGAAACAACTATAGAAGAGTGTGAAATAAATAAGATAGTGTGACTAACTTGCGAGTTGATCTCTTCGACATTTTTGCTCCTCTTGCTCACAACATCCTGCTGGGAATCCGACAACCGTTTCCTCCCTTCAACACCATTCTTCACTATTGAATTCTTCCTCTCCCGTTTCCACAAACTCGGCGCGAGATACTGATGCAGCTGCTTCCGTTTCACATGCCTCGCTTCGATTTTCATGCCTTCTTTGAGCATTTTGATGTTGAGCGCCTGTCGGTTTACAGTTTCCGTGAAGGATTGGATGTCGTAGGTGAGATCCACGTTGAGGTTTTCCGATTTGGAGAATTCTAAACCGATGAACCACATGCTGCAATGGATACCGGGGTTGCCGTGTGCGTCTAGATGCGTGAAGCAGTCTGGGTTTACGTGGGCGAGAGTTATATGTTGATTGCGCTCCAGATTTCCTAACAACGAAATGATTTAGTAATTATTAATATTTTTTGATGATTTTGAAGCAGATGTGCCGCAAGCAAACACGTGATTCGAACGACCTTGAATGCTTTGAATCAGCTGATTTATGTGCGCGTGTCACTTTGTGAAGAACAATGTTTTGACTAATTTTAATTTCGAATTTACACCGTTGAGGAGTTATGAATAAAATAAAATGCATGTTTTTTTAAGCAAATTTTTCCCAAAATTTCGACTCTATTTTCCGGAATCCCTAATGCCTTTTTGACACTTTTAAAGTATTAATATATCAAATCGACCCTCCAAAGTTAGTTTTTGCAAGTATTAATACTGTATCTTTAACCGAAATCGAGATATTAATCAATTTTTAACCTCAAATTTTTACCCAAATATATATAATTTTTGAACCCGGGTATGAGGAATTTTTAACCGGAAATCAAACCACTTTTATACCGAAAATATACAAACCAACCCTCTAAAGTCCATTTTTGCAAGAATTAACTCTATCTATAACTGAAATCGAAATATTAACCCATTTTTAACCTCACAATTTTAGCCAAAAATGTACGATTTTTGAACCCCAATTTGAGGATTTTTTAACCGGAAATTTAACCATTTTTATATCGTAAATATACAAATCAACCCTCTAAAGTTCATTTTTGCAAGAATTAACATTGTATCTTTAACGTAAATCGAAATATTGACCGGTTTTTAACCTCACATTTTCAGCCAAAAATGTACAATTTTTGAACCTGGGTATGAGGTGTTTTTAACCGGAAATTTAACCACTTTTATACCGGAAATATACAAATCAACCATCTAAAGTTCATTTTTTCATGAATAAATACTTTATCTTTAACCGAAATCGAAATATTGATAAATTTTTAGCTAAAAAGTACAATTTTTGAATATGAGTTTGAGGAGATTTTAACCGGAAATTTAGCCACTTCTACACCGGAAATATACAAATCAAGCCTCTAAAGTTCATTTTTGCTAGAATTAACACTCTATCTTTAACTTAAATCGAAATATTGACAGATTTTTAACCTCACATTTTTTTAAGCGGTAATTTAACCATTTTTATACCGCAAATATACAAATCAATTCTCTAAAGTTCATATTTGCAAGAATAAACACTCTATCTTTAACCGAAATTAAGATATTGTACCATTATTGGGGGTTCATAAGTCCTGAACCGTATGAAATTTAAATTATTTGTGGGTTAAAATATAAATTAACTCGCGGTTGCGGCGGGTAAATAATTTTCTCTCACCTATGAGATGTCGAACTTTGCTCTCAACCAACCCGCACCACTCCAGTTGATCCTCAGCAGTTGTAGCCGAAGCAAGAAGAACTATAAAATGCTTATATTTCGTAAAAAAAGACGGCGCTTCAAACAATTTATCCCAAGTATTTTTCCCTAACATAATATCATACGTGAGATTCAACCCGCTTTTGAATTCCTCCATCATTACTGTCCGTGTTGAAGTTGATACGTTAAATGTTGAGTTTTGTTGAGGATAAGCGGGGGTTATTATTGGCATGAGGTGATAGCGGTCGTTAATATTTACCTGAGAAGAAAAAAATCACTATTTGGTAGGTTTTTCTTGAAAATGATACTTACTCTGGGGTCCCAAACTGTGAAGCCGAGCCCTACGTTGTCTGGTTGTTTTAACAAAACAGGTTGAGGCCATTTCCACTGGGAGAACACTAAGAAAAACTTATGGACGAGTGTTGCTGCTACTGCATTTGGATAAAGTTGGCATGTTCTTGCGACTAACATCGCCCAAGATACACCGCCTAGATATCCCATTACATTGCTGTATATTCCGTGCTCTAAAACACAATTTAAAATCCATTTGAGAATAATTTACAATAGTTTTAGACGATTTTAACCCTCAACTGATATCGTGGGGTCAATTTTGGAAACGTCCACCACTGTCGCTTTTCTTGTTAAGTTTGTTGACTTTGTTATTTGGGGTCTATAAAGACCCCGCGATAATATTTACGGTAATATGTTTTTACAATGGGTTATAAACAAAGAAACGCATGTCTCATTTTAAAAGTATTTCATTAAATGTCAATTGGACACGAGATGCCCAAAATCTAAAGAAATGAACTCAGGGTTTTTCCGAAGGTCATAACGATATATGCCGCATTTTTGGGGAATGAGAGGGGAAGACAGAAGAATGAGAAATTTTTGTTTCATTTGTTATTCTGTTGTCGACAAACGCAATGATCACACTTGAACTCAAATAAAAATATATTACGTTGTATTTTTAATTACAAAACTAATGTTTTTGAGGTAAATTTTCCGGAATCCCTAAGGCCTTTTTGACACTTTTAAAATATTAATATATTAAATCGACCCTCCAGAGTTCGTTTTTTGCAAGAATTAACACTCTACCTTTAACTGAAATCGAAATATTGATCAATTTTTAACCTCACATTTTTTGCCAAATATATAAAATCTTTGAACCCGGGTTTGAGGAGTTTTTAACCAGAAATTTAACCGCTTTTATACCGGAAATATAGAAATCAACCCACTAAAGTTCATTTTTGCAAGAATAAACTCTCTATCTTTAGCCGAAATCGCGATATTGGCCGATTTTTAACCTTACATTTTCGCCAAAATATACAATATTTGAACCCGGGTTTGAGGAGTTTTTAACCAGAAATTTAACCACTTTTATACCGGAAATATACAAATCAACTCTCTAAAGTCCATTTTTGCAAGAATAAAGATTCTATCTTTAGCCGAAATCGAAATATTGGCCGATTTTTAACCTCACATTTTTCGCCAAAAATATACAATATTTGGACCCAAGTTTGAGGAGTTTTTAACCGGAATTTTGGCAACTTTTATACCGGAAATATACAAATCAGCCTCTAAAGTCTATTTTTACAAGAATAAACACTATATCTTGAACCAAAATCATATTAAACCATTTTTGGCCGAAACTAAACATGAAAACAAGCATTTTTGGGGCTCATAAATCCTGAAGTGTTTGAAATATTTTCAAATTAACACTAAAATCGTTTTGTACGGGGTTGAAACATAAATTACAAGTAGTAAGTGGCAACGATTTTAAATATTGGGGTCGAAAAGTCCCCACGCTAGCAGTTGAAGGTTAAATAAATTTGACTCACTTTTTGCCCATAATTTGATGCTCCGTAGAGCTAATCTAAAGTTTTCAATATTAGGAACGAGTCTCAATATTTCATCCGTCACTCGACAACCATTCAAACTTCTCACACATTTCGGATCTAGATTCTTTAACAAATTATCGTCTCTTAGATCCATTGTGTCGGGAATTTCTTTCAAAGCTAAACGCGCAAATAACATGTCTATTTCTATTCCATCGAAATTCATTTTTATTACTGGTACGAAAGCTTCCTCTACGGCCTACATCAAGAAAAATCTTAGAAAGAGATTAAATAAGTGGGTAGAACTTACTCTAAGTTCTGTTACTTCAGGTTGTTGCTTAAGTAACTCAAAAAAACTCGTGAAATAATCGGATCTGTCTATATGAACTGGAGCTACGCATAATGCGTCGATATCAGCTCCTTTGTGATGAACCTGAGTAATATTTTAATAACGCCCTTGTATTTAAGTAAAAAAAATTGCTTACCCCTAATCTATAACTTCCGAAGGTGTATATTTTTCCTCCAACGTTCTCTGCCACGTTTTCGGGCATATTTTTAGCGATACTAACACTTTTAATCCACTGTTTAACTAACGAATAAAGTTTTCCTAAAATTACCATCCGATGATTAAGTTCCTGTTCAGTTTCAAACACATCGAAGGGCTTAAGCGCGTCCTCGAGTTCTTGAGTCTTCTGCAAATCTGACTGCTTCGGAGCAGCCATGGAGATCGCAGAAGTCATCCCCAGTGTCTTAAGATTATTTGCTTGTTGCGCATCTTTGCTTTGTTGCGACCACATCGTGTATCTGGAGAAATATTCACTCTTCAAACACTCAACTACGATTATTTCACCTTGGGATTCGTAATGGAGCTTCCACAAATTTTCCAGGAAGAAACGTCAGAAAGTGCAATAAATGAAAAATCACTTACCTCGAATCAAAGAATTCTAATGAAACATGGCTCAAAATGCACGAATTTTATATTTGGGAGGGAAATAATACAGAAATGAAACAAAGATACTAATATTTCCTAGCCTTACAATCACGGAGAATGAAATTTCACATGCTCAGGCTAATAGACGCAAATCTAGGCTGTCCAGGGGAATATTCTTACAATTGAGGGAGAGTCTATGGTACTTACACTTAATTAAAGAAGAAAATTTAAATATTAATACCCTAACTTAAAGAAAAAAACATTGTTTAAGCAGAAATGTGATAGTGACGATTAGAGTTAACTGAACTCTAGAACATAATAATACTAGAGACATCTCTAGAAAAAGCTGCACACTTTTCACAATTATTTAATCATTTTCATCATTCGTGTCATTATACAATCAATTTTTAAACTTTTAAACAACGCGTAATACCATAAACTTTACATAAAAAAATTATACTAAGATTTAGTTATTTATTTTATGATTTTTTAATGTGTAAGTGCCCCATTTGCAAAATCCCCGCCTGCGCTTATGAAACTGTCAAGTGTCGTAAAAATCCTTTAAAAATCGAAAGATAAAATAAGTCAGTGAAACAAATATAGAATTAATTCCACCACAAATAGATTTTTCTAATGAATATTAGTGACCTAAAGAACCGTGTAAACAATCATACAAATGGCTTCTGTTGTGTGTTGGCAAAATTAACGTAATCAAAACATCACATAACAACAAATATTTTATCAACTTCAAAGTGTAATTCTGTGAGAAATGTCTTGGTTGAATTTCAACGAAAGTCTCAGCAACATAAAGGGGCAGATTTCCAACTTTGCAAGCGGAGTTTTAGCAGAAGGAATAGTGAATGACACAGGTTAGTATTGTAGTCTTTATTGCACGAATATTTAGAGATTTGTATCCCGTGGCGCATACGTTGTCATATTATTTACTTCTATTTAACCTAACTTTTAATATTTATTTTAGATCCTTTCACCGAACTTTCTGCTGCGAGCCAGAAAATACAAGAACTGCAGAATTTGTGCGCTAGTCAGGATGTTGAGGTGAGATATTGTTGATATTTTTTAAGAATAATTAGTGTTATAACCAATAAACATTATTTAGGAAATAACAACTTATTTTTCGTGATGTAGTTTATCATCTAACTGCGTATATTGTTTATCAAAGTTACATATTTATCAATTTTTTTTACAAAATTAGTTTCAATCCTTATTTATTCATTATTAAATCCCATTAAAAAGTGATTTAAGTGTTACAATATACTGCAGATGATGAATATTTTTCACTACTTACGGATTGTACATAGTCAAGACTATATACCGAAACAAAAACTATACTTCATCTCACGTAAGAAAACAGCGGTGGTTTAGATAGCGATATAAATTCTGCCATTTGATTGGTCAGAATGCAAACCTATACTTTGTTTCACATAAAAAAAATAGCTTCACAAAAACGAATAAAATATCAGTTGTCAGTGATTAAATAAAATCTATACAATTGAATGATGTTTAACCATGTTTTGTTGTAATTTTTAATAAATAGGTCTTGTACATTTTTATACATAAAAATATTTATTATTGACATTAACGACATCTATTATTTTCTTACGTCAACGACTATAACAGACATCTGATTTAAAATTCGAAATATTTGGCGTCGGTCGGGATCGAACCCGGTTCCCCAGATTCGCGACCAAACACTCAGGCACGCGGCAATGGGGTAGTTACCATATGTTAAAATTTAATGAAATTCTTATTTGTTTACAATATATGACTCATAAGATATATACTGTAATAAAATTCGCCATTTATTATGTAAATTCTACTTATTTTTATTTCAATTAGGAGGATAGTGTCAGTGTCCCTGATTCTCCTTTGTCCTCTGTCAATAAAATTTAGATGTGCAAATATATTGTCAGTTTATTAAAAGTAAATACAAATAATTGAAAATTAACTTGTTATATATATTTGTGACAAGCAACAAGCTAATTTCTCAAAATAGTACAATGTTACGCCGTGCGTGGCGCTAGTTGGGGCTACAGTGGCACCATCTTTGAGAAAATATAACATGCTGAAAGTGTGGCAAGTTGTAGCCTTGTTGCCCCAAGCCAACTATTACAGAAACATGACAATTTTGTATCTTATATTTCTTAGGAATTGTAGAAATTATTATGATGAAAAATTAAAACTTATTGACAGTAAAATATGCGTATCGAGCTATATTAAAAATTAATCTCGTAATATAGGCGTGAAAAGTATTCAATAGATAAAAAACGAGTTATACGCGCCCTAAAGTATTCAAATATTGACTTTTGTAATCTACAACCGACCAAATAAATATTCCAGAATGTATATCGGTATACTTAAACAATTTCTTGATTGTAAATTCATGTACAGTGTGTTCAAAAAAAAAAAACTAACTCAATGTTGGCTGTGAACAAAGAAACGTAATGTAAAAGTATTATTTCAAATTATATTTCAAGATTAATTTTGACAATTTGACGTTTCTCTGTTCATAGCCTACTACGAGTTTTATAACACTATTAAATTCAAAATTACAATGTATTGTAAGGAAATATTTATTACTTGTTTAAAATATCGTAAATAATAATTACACAATTTTATGGTTTCTTTAACTAAATTTACTCTAAATATAATTTATTTTGCTTTGAAAATAAAGTAAATAATATATTAGTTACTGTATATTACGTGTATTAACACAATTTTTACCTCCCGCCAACACACATACATAGATAAGGGAGGTAATGTTTTTACCATGATGTCGGGCTGTGTGTCTGTCTGTGAGTCTGTGTGTGTGTGTGTGACGATTTCTTCGTCCACAATAACTCATATAGCACTCTTCCAAAAAAATCCATTTTCCATATTTAAACTTTCTACACCCATATAAAAAATTAATTAGATTTTGGGTAAAATTGAACAACCGGAAGTGGTAATTTATTTGAAGCCCATACCAGTTTTTAATGAAAAAGTATATTGAAATATAATCCAAAATTTTCAATTTTAGTATGTAAGACTTTTATATCAATGGGAACAACCGGAAGTGGTACTTAACTTGGAGCTTATTACAATTTTAAACTTTGGCGGGAAGTCATGTCTTGGCCACATCAGATTTTTTTATCTATTTGTGACAGATTTTATAAATTAAACAATATTTTTTTGGACACCCATATTTCATTTGTTTTATCTAAATATTCACTTGTTTACCAAGCACTCTTCACCATATGTTCAATAATAAAAAGCTCAGATATTAAGTTGAAAACTTTTCCAGCGATCAAAAATGTTAATATTATTAATTATTTCACACCTAAAAATGGGTCGAGATATAAATTCGGCATTACTATTTTTGAATTCTACGTATTTTTTTACCTACATACCCAAAATTTTATTCATAGAGAAGAATGGACACTATAAATTTTTAAAATTTGAAATTTTCATATTTTTTGGACGATTGGTTGAATTTTTACAAAATAAATTGTAAATACATGTAAATAAATTTTGGGGGGTGTTGAGGATTTATAAAAAAATATAGGGGGTACATTTCTAAAAAATTTTATATATTAAAGTCTGAATAATATTTAACCTGGTTTAAAATAGAGATGATGATATATTTAAACTATTTAGTTTGTGTTCAAATATGGCATTATCTTTGTTTACCAGTAAATAAAAGGTAGCAGGATATTTATTTTATATATTCTTTTACAGATTGCAAGTTTAAGGAGACAGAATACTGAGTACTTGCAGAAAATATCGGCCGCTACTCAGTCGGTAAGTTATTAAACAATTTATCATATAACTGTAAAATATTTTTATAGTTTTTATATATATATTTAAACAATGAAATGATAGTGAACTAGTATATTGTAAGAAATGAATGAAATATTTTTAAAACAAACTTTACAAAGTAAATTTCCGTATCCGGTGACAAAATTCAAACGAGGACGCAACGGTCCAATATTTAGAGAAATTTCTCATAAATGTATCACAAATTTTTACGCAGAACCATTTTTTATTTTATTTTTTTCTGGAGGAATTTTAGTGCAAACGGAACTTAAACATTTTAAATAATAAGCGAGATATGCATTTTTAAAGTTTAGAATTTGGCGTGTGACGTAGTATGTCACACAATACCTCCCTTTAATTTAATGTAAATACGGTAAAAATTTTGAAAGATGTCCGATCAAGGGCACCTGTATCACGAACGAATTAACAAATAGGCATACATTTATCTCTTTCTTTTGCAAAGGCTGTAAGAGTGTGTGATAAGGATGGATATAACACGCTTGTCTTTCAAAAATTCATATTGTTTCGACTAAATTAGGACACTCCATGTTAAAACGATGCTCGTTGTTGATAATACTTTCGCTGTAACGTAAGTTTATTTATTAATTCAGATACATTACTTGGATTCATAGCCGTACGTATAACGTTATATTCTGTCACTGACACTGACATTGTGTCATTATCTTATTTTTAACATATTTGGTTTTACATTTGCTTATAAACTTACTAGTTGACTTATTTTTGAATTTTGAATGTTTTTCCTGTAATATATATATTTATAATAATAAAATAACAGTAGTATCTTACGTACCCTCATAAAAACTAAGCAAACGACACTACTGAATTTGTCATGATGGGCGGAGCAAAAATCTGAATTCATACAATTCGTAGACCACCTTGATCGGACATCTTTCAAAAATTTTACTGTACCAGGTTCGATTCCGACCGACGTTAAATATTCCATATTTAAATGGCACAAAAATGACCCCTGTGTTGCACTCTCCATGTCGGCAATGAGTGCCTGTGAGGTGACGCCTAGTAAATGCTCTCATGGTACAAATATGTCAACATCGTTACCGAAATCTGTGTATAAAACAGATTGGCATTCCCAGCAATGGGTAATATGCCGTGACGATATATTTATTTATATACTTACCTATATATTCCTACATATTTACTTATGCTGGTAACTGTATTAAGTTCCTTTTCATATAATTATTGTTCCATTTACTATTTTCTTTTTAAAACGTTACTATTAATATTTGAAATGCTTAATTTGTTGATAGTGACATATGTCTGTCACTTACATCCATTTAATATTTAAACTGTGTAATAATGGAGTTGTGGTTAAATTTCGGTATTTCTTAAGGATGTATGTAATATTACCTATAATTTAAATACATATTTAATTAACAATAATATATATTAAATGTACTCGTACCTCCCAGAAAAATCTTCCAGTAAGCTGATTTTTGACACTGACATTTTGAATTTATCTGTCAATTACAAACAAATATTTCAATTGGTTTCTATGTAATTTTTTGGGCAACTAGATGAATTACAACAGATTATTCTGTATTATTATATACTAAAAAAATAATATTTAGAATTTTTTTTTAAGATACTACTTCCGGTTTTCCAATTGATACCAAAACCTATTCAACTATCCCCATTATTGTAAGATTCCGGAATCCTTAGTCAAACACACACACATACACACACACAGACATCATTGTAAAAATGTTAAAATCGGATTGTATGGACCTTAAATCGTGCTTATTCAATAAAATCTGGATATGCGATTGTTAGCATGAATCCAATACCTCTCTTAGCGAGAGGTAAAAAATTGGCAATTTGTTTTTGCTAAGAATTCTTTAATTCTTCATCCATATTTATCGTTATGTATTGTTGGTTGCGTTATTATAAATTATTTGCAAAATGTCTGGCATGTATAACTTTTATTTTGGGTACAGTACTTTTGATTTAATAGAGGTATTATAATGAATATTTTATCTGATATCTAATACATCATACTTGAAATAAAATTTATAATATATCGGGCGCATATGGTCATATTGCAATAATCAAATGTTATCATGTTTCCCCTAACGACTAATGAAGCTATATAAGCGTAAATTTTATGCCTTTTCACATAGTATCTGACGGCTTAAAGGTGAGTCAACAATATACAATTCTTTATACGGGGTGAGTCTGGAAAGCCCCCCTTTAACTTTTTTACTATAATAGAAAAAAAATAGCTCATATAAAAGTTTTATTATTTTAAATATAAAAAATCTGATGTGGCCAGCACAATACCTTTCGCCACTTCCATTTTTGGTTACATAAGTACAGGGCGCGAGCATAATATGAGATTTATTACAACAGATTATTATATACCTTATATTTCTTTATCTCTAAATCTATAAAAAATATAATAAAATATTTATATGTATAAGATAGAGAATTTACTCTTCTTTAATACTAAAAAGAACAATTTTTTCCTAAAAATAGTATTTAGAATTTTTTTAAGAATCTGCTACTTCCTGTTGTCCAATTATTTCTAAAATCAGTTTTTTCCAGTAATGTCCGATTGAGAAATACGTAGTTAAACAAATATTAAGTCTTATAGTTTTTGAGAAATCGTCCTTCCAACCGATTCACATACACACACACACACACACACACACACACACAGATATCATCGTAAAAATATTAAAATCGGATTGTAGGGACCTTAAAACGTGCTTAATCATTAAAATCTGGATATGCGATATATGAATCCAATACCTCTCTTAGCGAGAGGTAAAAATAAAAGTTGATAGTCATATCTTGTAAACCTGACTTTATAAAAAATATCTATACCTGCCATCAAATAGTGTATTTAAAATAATAAAATTATACGAGCCATTTTTTTCCTATTACTTATAATAAAAAAGTTAAAGGGATGTTTTAAATTTTGTAATAAACAATTTTACAATAATATTTTCATCGAAATATACTCCAAGATAATTATAATGTTTTTAAAATATTTTGAACTAATTTGTTTTGTAAATGAGTAATATTTTTAAACAGTTGAAAGTGTATACGTGCCGTAATGAACTCATTTCTTGCACGTAGTTCTCAGAAATGTTCTAGAGAAAATATACAAAGTTGAATTTGAAGAAAGACGTTGATATATGATATATAGGATATCCGTTGATAAGAAAATTACTTGAAACATGAAAATGCAAAAAATAAAATTGTTAAAAATATATTAATAAGATGCATTTCGTTGTTAGTTTTCCTACTATTACTAATAAATAAAATTCGTTACTTCTACATATATTTCATAGAAAATAAATTATTTTTATGTTTTCCTTTCGGAAAATCTTACCTATTACGTCATTTCCTCTATGGTGGGGGTAAGGTACACACATGTATAACATATTCACATACTTACCTTCAGTAGAGTTCCCGATGCGCTTGAAGGTACATGTGTATTATACTTTGCTGTAATTGTTGATTACAACAATAAGCGTGCCGCATTGTTGCAAGCAGAGTACTGTTTATTACTTACCATAAGGTATTGTTGTAATTTTTTATTATTTTTTCATAAATTATTTGTTGATCAAAGTAAATGACAATGCAGTTTTTTTACGGCGATCGAAGAATTATCGAGAATTTTTATTGGATTTTAAAAGTAAATATGATATTATGAGGAAATATATGAAATAATATATTTATTTATAGTATATTTAATTACTTGCATAGATAATTACAATGTACAAACAAAAATATATTCATGGAGAATAAAATATTTTTTATTCAAGTAAAGTGCCATTTCCGGTTGAGCAATTATAACCAAAATTTAATCAAATCTTTATATAAATGTAAAAACACTAAATACAAAAAAATGTAATATTTGGACGTGTAATATTGGAGTTATCGAAGTCGTAAAAATCGTCACACGCACACACTTGTATCCAAATATCACCGAAAAAATAGTTGTAGCTAGGGACCCTAAAACGTATTATTTATCACCAAAAACAATGACGTGATATTATTAATATATTTTCATAGTCTTCGTCGTATTTCTAATTAAAAATTGATACTTAATGTCCAATAAAAATAAAACAATGTTTTTCGTAAAAATGACGGTAGTAATAAAAATCGAAGTACGTGTATTTTATCTTAACAATGATTATTATGTCTACAAACCAAGATTTCTAATACTTTAGCATATACTTAACCTTGTAAATGTTAGTACTGTACTAACATTTCATTAACTAACTTAACATGCTCATTTTTACGTAGATTTAATTAGTCTTACTGTAGAAATTGTTATTGATAAGTTAAAAATTTGGTAATGTGACCAGGTATTAGTTTGTGTATGGCGGGTTGACGAACATTTCATCATTTTACTATTAATTTAAAAGGGGTAGTTATCGTCTGTTTTTATTTTTACCTCTCGCTAAGAGAGGTATTGGATTCATGCTAAAAAGCGCATATCCAGATTTTATTGAATAAGCACGTTTTAAGGTTCCTACAATTCGATTTTAACATTTTTACGATGATGTCTGGGTGTGTGTGTGTGTGTGTGTGTGTGTGTGGATGTATGTGTGTATGTGGGATGTTGGAAGGACGATTACTCAAAAACTATAAGACTTTATATTTGTTTAACTACGTATTTCCCAAAAATCTTCTAAATAATATTTTTTGAAAATTTTTCTTGGTTATATTAAAAAACAATAAGTTCTCTATCTGATACATTCAAATATTTTATTATATATTAGTTAGATTTCGAGATAAAAGAAATATAGTATTAGCATATCGAAAAATATTCTCCTTATTTATTGAAATTAGGCATTGTTTTTTATTGATATTTATTAGCCTCATTATTGTACATAAAGTTTTCTAGCCTTGTGAAATATTCAACATATAGAATCAAGTATTGTTCGCGACCTTCTTTTATTTAATGTCTATTTTTCATTTTATTTATTCTTTACTGGTCATTGTTTTCAGTTGCTTAGGAAACAGAACATCTTTAATTACAAAACAAATGCAGTATTATTGAATTCGTCATTTGTTATGGAATGATTCATTTAATATTTCCTATGATTCACATTAAAAAATTTCCTTTAAACTTTAAATATAAAGAAGATATTATTGATTTGTATATTGTATATTTTTTATTGTATCGAGGTAGGGTTTGAAAATGCGCACCCTGGCTCCCGGTATGCATGTTTACGAAGTATCCCCGGGCCCAGACATTCCGATTAGCACAAAATGGGCATTGTAAGGACTATTTCCGCTGACCCGTATTTATAAATATGCATGAAGACTAACCGCTCTTTAAGTTACACATAAATATACTTAAACACCTTGTTTTCAAACAAATGTAGTGATAAATATGAAAAGAAGTACTCATTGTTAAATTTTTGAATTTTAATTGTTTTAAGGAACTTTGACATGAATTTTAAATAATAGTTTTGAGTAACACATTATTAACATATATTTTAGAAGATTTAATATATAAATAGTTTCGTAAAAACAACTACCATTTTTGAAAAATATATGATAAAACATTTATTGCGAATGAAAATTGCCACAAAAATGATCTTAGATTCTTGTCTATCATTCAAATTTTAAATTTTACCGCAATTTAAGTCACACACCTAAAAATAAGTCACAAATATATATTCTTGTACGATCGTACATTCCAAATTTTCATTTCAATATCTTTTTAGTTTCCGTCTCCAAAAATACACCCATAACCCAAAAATGGGTACAAATACAGCCCCAAGGATTGCACCATTCGATTCTACGGAAAATTTTATTTGCGTAAAATTTTACAATTTTGTCTAAGGGTGTTGGAAAAATTATAACGTATTTTATTTCTGCCATTTTGGAAAATGTTTAATAAATATTGTATTTGGGGGAATTTTTTCCTGAAAATTGGTACGCTTATACTTTAAACTATTGGGAATTCATTGATGATATTTTTGAATGCATATTTGCCACCCATTTTTGGGTATAGGATGTGTAATATTGAGATTTTTTGTTGATATATCTTGCCGTATGATGTAATCATTTTTGTTGGTTCCCACGGTTTGTTCGTTACTGTCTGTAGTTTTTCTGTGAAGTGATAACAGCCCCTAATATTTAAACAAAGATAACGTGGAACAACCACACCTGGGTTCAAATATAGATAGCTTATCAGTGTTTAACGGTTTCCCTTCAGTTTGCTTGATTTCAAAGAGGAAAAAAAATGAACAAAATCATTTAAAATTGTTCAAATTATTTAGAAAACGAATAATATAATATTACAAGACAATTCTGATAATATATTTACAAATTTTTCATTTGTAATAGTGGCCAGAATAAGTAAAAATCAATATAGGTCTGATCTTTAATTGTTTTTGAGAAAGAAGCCATTTTTTATTGTATTAGAATCGAAGAAAAACCGACTAAGATAGTAACCGAACAAAATTTTGTTTGTGCCAGTAAATAGACTATAAAAATACAATAAAATTTTATATGAAACATTTTTTTTCAATTTCTAATAGTTAAGAAGTTATTTGAAAATTAAATATTTATCAAGGTCGCCACAACATTTTAAAAAAGTCTCATTTAATCGGAGTCATAACTCTTATAGTTTTTAAAATAGAGGTAAACCCCTTTATATCTCAGACACAATAAAAGATATTTAAGCTATTTAGTTAATTTATGTTACAAATATTTGATATAATACTTAGTTTTACCAACACTTCAAGAAAAACTGAAAAAATTAAACGAATTTAATAATAATTTAAGGAGCTATTTGCCTTGTTCTTTCATTCCTTATCCTATCTTTCCGTATCTTCCCCAATATCTATCTCAACATCCTCATCTCTGCCACATTTATTTTCTTTTCATTGACACTAACATCTGTCATTCTTAATATAGTAGCTGTTTCCATGGTTGTGGCATAGCTGGCTGATTTATAAGATTTAATTTCTTTATAATTCATTAACTCTATATCCATTGAATATGAAATATAAAACGCCATCAATTCGTATAGATAAGAATATTCTTTAATATTTATAATAACATTAAGTGTCAAAAAATAATATTTAACAGCGTCAAGAAAAACTGTTAAAATCTTCAAATGAGGGTACTTCCGGTTAACCAATTATAACCAAAATCTAATCGAGTCTGCATATGGATGTAAGGAAGAGAAATACGTAAACATTGTAATTTTTGAAATTCTAGTATTGGAGTTATCGCAGCCGAAATTATAGTCACACACACGCACCCACATATAGGCATCATCGTAAAAACAGAAAAATTGTAATGTAGGGACCTAAAACGTGCTTATTCATTGGAAACTCACCACCGATTTTTTTGGTAAAAGACAATACCTTCCTTACCTAAAGGTGACGGAAAAAAATGTGTGGTAGCACAAGCCTTATATTGAAAATGCCATACTTATTTAATGAATAAGCTCGTTTTAGGGTCCCTAGAATACGATAATACTATTTTTACGATGATGTCTGTATCTATTTGTGTATATGTGTGTGACGATTATTTCGGATCCAATAACTCCAATACTACAATTCAAAAAATTACAATTTTTTCGTATTCTTCTTCCTTATATCCATATGCAGACGTGATCGGTTTTTTTTTACTGTAAATTACTATTGTATTTCATTTAGACATTTTATTTAATAAAACCTAACATCCTTACAACATAAATTCGTTTAATTTTTTTTCAGTGTCCGTAATATTAATAAAAATTGGCGATAATTTATGTTTTTATATTATCGGTATCATAAATTAAATGAAATGAAATTATAGCGAATGGGCCTTAAACTTTATAAACCCGCTGTATAGTGTAAATTCTTTCAAATTATCATTCCCACAGAATGGAACACTTTTTGTAACGTAATTCCTTCTGCATATTGTTGAATATTCGTCGTAGCTAGCATGGGTAATACATTGAACTTGTGTAAATACTATACCTCTGTTGATAACGCTACCTTATCGCTAAAATGGCGGTTAAAATAACCGACTGAGCGTCGAATTCTACGATAGAATACCTTCTACTTCACTTACAAACCGAATCGAGCACATTTCACATCGGCCGAAAACTTTTTCCATTGTTGTAATCAAAATGTTTACTTTGTTATTGTTCAAATATAAAAGACGATTGTTTTGTTATAGTAATCAATTTTGTTTTTGAAAGTTAAAAGTGATATTATTAATAATAATTAATTCGTAAAATGTTTATAAAATTTGCGATATTTGATTAACATAAATGTGATACCAGTTGCAGTGATGTAGGCGAGATTTTTTGAAAATATCAGAAATGTGGCGCGAAAAACACGTGGTTTTGCACCACTTCCGGCGTACTACGTAAGTTTTTTCAATATTTATAACAAATTACATAATTTGTAAAACCATTTTATGAAGATAGGCTTGCTAAAGTAAAAGTATTAAAATATTTTTCGCATATTTTTGTTGATGAACATAAAAATGGCACTTTAAGCACTTTGAATTTAATTATTATTGTAAAATTTCTTTAATTACTACACCCAATAATGGGTAAAACGTAATATTGTATGTTAAAATGGGGCATTTTGGAGTGTCTGGTCGCCAGCACCGTGCTGTGGTATTTTGGCGCTTGGTTTTTTTTTTGCAAACTACTCTTATTCGTAAAGAAAAAATCTGATGTGGACATCACACGACTTCCTTGTACGATTATTAAACTATACATATTTTTTTAATAAATAAATTACAAAATATTAATTTTCACTTCAAAACAGTAAGATATATAGCGACCATAAAGGGAGTTTTTAAAAAGAGTTTTGATTACAACAAAGAAATATTTGAGTATAACAATGAATATGACTAATTTCACAATAAAAATATAATATTTGTTATTGTATTATTACAAAAACAAAAAAGTATATAATTTTTAAATTTACATATCTCGCTTATACAAAGGGCTAATTTAATAATACTTGATGTGCTAGACGCAGAAATTAATTCTCTAAAACTTTTATTTGAAGCATTTATTTCTAAAATCAAAATAAAATCATTTTATTCAAGAAAAACTGTTAACAACTTCAAGTAATGTACCACTTCCGGTTAGCCTATTTTAACCAAAATCTATTATGTTATTTCGATTGACATAAAAGTCTTGTATACCAAATTTGAAAACTTTTGGATTATATTTTAAAACAGTTTTTCATTAAAATCTATTATAGGCTTCATGTAAAGTGCCACTTCTGGAAATTGTGTAATAACCAGAAAGGGAGGTGCACAACTAGATGTTATAGGAGTCCTAAATACAAAATTTCAACTTTCTACGGCTTACCGTTTTTGAGTTATGCGAGATACGTACGTACAGACGTCACGACGAAATTAGTCAAAATGGATTCAGGGATGATCAAAATGGATATTTCCGCTGAAATCTGAAAACCGAAATTTTTCGCGATTACAATACTTCCTTTACTTACGTACAAGGAAGTAACAAATGACGATATAACACCTAAATATTTCTCGGTCTTAAGTTTTATTAAATATGGGTGTTTAATTCGTGTTCATCAAGGGTTAACAATTATTTCTGTTTCTGTTGTCGTTTCAATTCTAAGTATTTAGAATAGAAAAAATATTTTAAAAAAAGGAAAAATTACTTTGCCGGTTTGTGTATTTATTTATTTTTGTATGTTTGTAATGTTTCTGTTGCTTATTGTTCTATTATGAACAATTTTACGCTGTGAGAAAATTTCCTTTTCCAGGTCAAAGAAAATGACAATTCAAAAAACCTTGAACAAACTTAACTGTGTTGTACTTCTAATATCAGAATTAAGATAGACCGCCCGTTCACCTTGTGCTTATCTTCAATTTTCAGAAAAGCGATCGCCACGCCAGTGCCGGCGACAATGGGGCGCCTGAAAGCTGGTTTTGGGATCCCCCTACGACAGACGCGCGGGAAAATAACACCGCCAATACTATATCCGACTTAACCAATAAAATAAAAGAATTAGAAACAGAGAAAAAAGATCTTGTTCAAAGTTTAGAACAATTAGATTTAGATTGTCAAAGAACTACTGAAAAATTAGTAACTTTGAAAGATGATTTACAAATAGAATATAACAAATTAAAAGTTGATTTTGATTGGATAAAAACTGAAAATGAAGAGTTGATCAAAGAAAATAAACGATTGAAAACTGGTTTAGCAAACCAAAATAAACATTTAGACTCAACTGATGATCACAAAAAATTATATAACGATTTGAAAATCAATTTTGAAAATTTAGAACAACAAAATTTAAGTTTAGAATGTTCTAACAAAGATTTGTCCGTAAAATTATTAAATTTAGAATCACAAAATTCTGATTTATCTAAATTAAATTCCGAATCTTCAGAAAAACACAATAAATTGTTGAAAGATTTCGAATTGTTACAATCAAAACACACAGAACTAGAAATTTTGAACAAATCTATGTCTGAAAAAAATCAAAAATTATCAAACGAAATATCTAAAGTCACTCAAAACAACAATCTTTCCGATGATTACAAAAAACTAAAAGATGACGAACTATTAATAGAAAAACAAGAACTACACAAAAAATATGTAACAATACTTTCTGAAATGGTCAAAAAATACGTTGATTATCAAATTCCAGAAGATTTTATTCAAAAACAAAATGAATCGGCTGAAATATCCGAATTTAATTCTAAAGTTGAATCGGTTTTAAAACTCCTTTTAGACTTCAAATGGAAAACTGAAACCTTAGAGCGAAAATTATGTGAAATCTCTCATGAAAAAACTGTTGCCATTACTGAAAAAAATCATGAAATTGAAAAATTGTTGCACAATTCAGAAATTTTAAGCCAGGAGGTTATTACTAAAACACAAACTATAAAAGATTATGAAATAGAATGTTCAGAATTGATTAAAAATAATGATTTATTGATTGCGGAATTACAACAATATAAAAATAATGGTTTGCAGACAATTTCAGAAAGTAATGAAGACAACATGCTGCTTTTAGAAACACAGTTAGAGCAATCTAACAAAAGAATTAAAGAATTAGAGTTAGTTATTAACGATTTAGAGAACTCTAAACAAGAAACTAATTTGGAAACTCAAACAGAGTTAGATTATATTAAAAAACAGTTGAATATGACAGGAAATGAATTATCGCAAAGTAAAACGGAATATAAAGAATTGTTAAAACTTTTTAAACAATTAGAAATCGATAATAAAAGTTTTATCGCCGAAATAAATAAATTAAAATCTAACTGTGATTTGAAAACTGGCGAAAAAAATAGTCTACAGTCTCTGGTTGACAAACTAAAAATAGAAATTGAAAATACAGAATATAAATTTACAGAAACAAACGTAAATTTTGAATCGTTAAAAGAAGAACTACAATCTTGCAAAATAGAGTGCTCTAATTTATCAAACAACAATGAAAATCTAATATCTATTAATAAAGAATTAAACAACAAACTTCAAATATTAAATTCGGAATTAGATTCATTAAAAAACCAACTAGAAACTATTCTAAATATCAAAAACAAAGTTGAAACTCAAAATCGGAATTTAACCGAGAAGCTTCAAAGTTCTAAAATGTCAGAAACTGGGTTAAAATTACAAAATGACACAATAAAACGCGAATTAGATCTAATGACAGAACTCAACTCAAACTTAGATCAAAAATTGAAAAACTTAGAGCAAGAATATTTACAAATTTCTAAAACATTCCAAAGTTTACAAAGTTGTAATATATTACAAGATATTTCGTTGGATAATAATATGTCCATAGTTCAAAAATTAGATTTACTAAAAAATAAATTCAAAAACATCCAACAAAATAATTCAAACAATCTCGAATTGAATAATTTGCTGGACCAAAATTCTCAATTAATTAATGACAAACAAAATTTGGAATCTAATCTTTTAGATTTGCAAAATAAATTTGAAAATGATTCACAACAATTTGAAAATACAATTAAAAATTTAGAACAGCACAAATTATTTCAAGAAAATGAATTATTAAATTGTAACAATCAAATTGAACAATTGTCTTCTCAAATATCAAATCTGCAACAAGAAATAAATTCTTTGAACATATCTAAAGCAGAATTGGTTCAATTTGTAACGGCTAAACACGAAGAAAACATCAAATACCACTCAGAAATCCAACGTTTAAATCAATTAATAACTTTAGAAACAGAAAAATGTATAAATCTCGAGTTACAACTGTCAAACACTTCAACAATCGACCAATCATCAACAATCGATTCCCAAAGAAACGAAATAGAAAAACTTGCAGACCAAAACAGTTTCCTAAAAGAAAAATGCGAAAAATTAGCCCAAAATCTTCTGGAAGAACAATCCAACACTCAAAAAATCTTATCCGAACGGCAGAACATTTCAGAGAGGGAACAATCGCTTACAAAAGAACTAGAACGATTGAGGATGCATCTAGTTGAAATAGAAGATACATACACTAAGGAATTGGTTCTAGCTGAAGAAAAAAATAAAGAAATGTTAGTAAAAGTTAATGAAATTGAACAGAGGGAAAGGGATTCTAGTACTATTTATACTTCTGTGAGTATAAGGGCTAATCAGCAAGTAGAAACACTTCAAAATCAACTGCAGTTGGTTACTGCTCAACGGGATGATCTACAGAAGAAAATGTCCGAAGCTGAAGATAAGAATAATAAGCAGTTTGCTGCTTTGACCAATCTACAATGCGTCCTTGAGCAGTTCCAAAGAGGTAAGAAATTTTAGCTTCCATTGATTTTTCGATGTGTAACAATTAGAGGTGGGCGCGGGTCGTGAATTTTATCGTGAATATATTTTAAATTTTGCTTCGTGATTGCGCGTGAGCGTGAGTGCCTAAAGATATATCGTGAGTGATCGTGCGTTATTGCAATTTAATACGGAGGGGAGTTTTTTATGTTAGCATTGTGGCCAGCACAATACCTTCCGTCAAACCTGTGTATTATGTATAAATTCCATACATAAATATTCTTGCAAAAGATTCTAAATTTCCAGTAAAATTATTTCATAAACAAACTCATCTTCTTCTTCTTTAGCTTTCCTCATTCGTTAGGGGTCGCTATTTTTTATTTTCTTTTTCCACTCATTTCTGTTTTACGTGTCGTTCTCATGCAGTTCTTTTTCTCTCAAGTCTTCCGCAATACAGTCCTTCCATTTTTGGTATTCCTCTGTTTCTTCAACCTTCTATTACTAAGCATTCATCCAATATATTCTTCATTTCTCCTCATGACATTTTCAAACCAATGTAATCATCTCTCTTGTATCGTTCTAGAAACTTGTAACACTAGAGTTATTTCCTTACCTATCTTTCCGTGTCTTCACCAACATCTACTTCAACATCCTCATCTCTGCCACATTAATTTACTTTTTATTGATACTGTTTAGCATAGCTAGCTGATTTATAAAATTTAATTTCTTTAAAATTCTTTAACTATATCTATTGAATATGAAGTATAAAATGCAATCAAATCGTTTAGAGAATAATATATGCTTTAAGTTATAATAACGTTAAATGTCAATAAATCAAATTTAACTGTTAAATCTTCAAATGAGGCTACTTCCGGTTCACCAATTATAACCAAAATCTAATCAGTTGTTCTTCTGAATGTAAACTGGAGGAATACGAAAAAATTTTAATTTTTGGCCAAAGACAATACTTTTCCTTACCTAAAGGTGACGGAAGGTAAGAACTCCCCTCGTACTTTATCCTTAATTGCAAGCGCCCGTTATAAACCTTAACGGCCGGCGGCCGTTATAGATTCTTTTTCACTTAAATGTTTAATTCTGTTAAATTATAATAACGGTATGGTATTACCTTTGAATATATAATACATATAAGAACGGCAACGTAATGTATTTAGATTAAATATTTCGAGAGAAGGTGCCATCTATCCCTCCGTATACGAATTATTTCTGAGTTAGTTCAAAAAATACATAATAGGTGGATGTTGCACAGTGTTGCCACGTAGCCAGAACAGCAAGTTAAGATTTTATAAAGGTTTTTAAGTTTGCTACTGTAAAACAAGTATCTGGTTATTATGAAACAATATTTTTGAATTATTGGTTATTGCAAACGTCTAACAATTAGTATCTGGCTATGTTGTCAGCACGATTCACTGTAGTTCATAGTTTTGTGGTAGGAGTCACTAGCTATCTATAATAATTTTGTGAATAAAAAGAGACAGATATAGTATCTTGCTAGGCCATATGCGTTGCCGTTCTTATATGTATTATATATTCAAAGGTATTACGAAAAAAATATAACAATATAAAATGAATGACAAATGTTTTAGATCGCGAAAAAGACATCCTAAGCGAGACAGAACGAATCAGGCGTCAAATATCTGTAGAACAACAAAAGCAAACATATCTTTCAGAAGAAATAAACACTCTTAAGTGCCAATTGGAAGAAAGCAAGCAGGGTTTAAAGGCAGCGTCCCGTCTGACCGACCAGATCGAAAAATCGAAACAGCAAGCCCTGCAGATGAAAGAAGAAGGTACGTTTTTATTTATATTCTTGCACGATTTGTATGGTTTGTTGCATTTTGTTATGAGTTTTGCCTGAAGCGGTCTAACTTCTAATATCAGCTGGTAATTCTGGGTATGTACGCCACCAGAGTATCAACTGGTATCATGACGTTCGATCGACCTTTCATCGGAAGATTTCAGTTGATTGTTGTACGGTAATGTATCAATGATGCATGTGATATTGTGGAAGTCTGCACCGTTGCACAGGCCTTAGGGCTTAAGGATCGCGATCGCACGCTTTGATTGTGTTTGTTTAATCTCATGTGGTAACTGTGAGGCGTTAAGAGCTCATGTTATCATCATGGGATTCTGCAAATGCCATCTATCTTTTCAACGAAGATTTTTGGTTCTATTTTTATGCTTTTTTATTTTAACACGCAACGTATTTGGGAGAGGTCGTTCAACAAATAACAAGACTGATATTTAATAGGTACTTTGCTTTGGAGGAAACAACTAACAAACAATATTTTTAACGGAAATTAGTTCAATTATTGTATTTTAATAATTGTTACTGTATGTTATATTTTAATGGACCCAGCAAATATCTCGCTTATTTATTAAGTTAGCAATTTCTTTCATATAACATGATTTATACAGCAACATGTAAGCTACTTGTTGACGGATGTACATTCATGATACCACTTCCGGTTTATTAGTAATTAATATAAACTTTGAAATTTCAAATGGAACATACTATATTTTTTTACAAATTTGAAAAGTACATCAAATTTGCTTTACAATCATGTAAAATAATCCATATGTTACATTATTAAAAAGTAAAATGGCGGGCACTTTTTTATACACCTAGTCGAAAAGAGATTAGTGAGCCATGACTATGATATAAAACAATTGTAGCACGGTAAATGTCTACCTGTAAATACTCAGTAATAATTGTTGTAATCTTTATTATTAGCAAGTTTCATTGTAGTACCTTATTAATTTATTATAAAATGAATTTATCTAACTCAAAAAAGTTGATATGCTAGATGTGTATTTTCGAAGTTTAAAAAATAAACGCATAGCTGCAAAACTTATCGACAAGAATATTCACATCGCCGTCATTCAAATGAATCGCTTTTTGTGAAACTAGTAAATAAACTACGAACCACAGGTTCATTTGAAAGAAGAAAAAGAAATATCCTAAATGAAGATGAAGTGGAAATTAATGTACTTGAATTATTCTTATTTTCATACGTAATATAACAAGTGATATGATTATCATCGATGATATTCTCGAGTGAAACCGAGCTGCAGATTTCACGAGTCCGAAGGACGAGTTGAAATGTGCTGCTTCGGTTTCACGAGCAATATCTTCGATTATTAATCATATCACGAGCTTATATTTAATGAGAGAATATAATGAATTTTTGCAATCTAACCTAACTTTTAATATACATATTCATATTGTATTAAAACATGGTACTTACGAGTTTTATTTAATATTTCGGAGTTTGAATTAATGTTATTATTTATTTTTATACTCAAAATTAACTGTCAATGTCATAAATAAAGAAATCCCTTAGTAACGACTATAAATACGGTGTTTATTTCCTTGTTTTTTATCATCGCTGTGATAAACGCGTAGCTAGGGAGATTCTGAATGTTGATTGGCGGAAAACATGTCACGTGACTAAGGAATTATATTCTCTGTATTATTATGACGAAAAAAATATTATTTCATTTAATAATAATAGTTACAATTGTTTTATTTAAAGCCATAGTCATGGCTCACTATTCTCTTTTCGACTAGGTGTATAAAAAAGTGCCCGCCATTTTACTTTTTAATAATGTAACATATGGAATATTTTACATGATTGTAAAGCAAATTTGTTGTACTTTTCAAATTTGTAAAAAAATATAGTATGTTCCATTTGAAATTTCAAAGTTTATATTAATTATTAATAAACCGGAAGTGGTATCATGTATAAATCATGTTATATGAAAGAAATTACTAACTTAATAAATAAGCGAGATATTTGCTGGGTCCATTAAAATATAACACCCTGTATACCCAACATAAATAATAACCATAAACACAGGGGTTGTGAATTATTAAACTTTCTTGTTACAAATTCTACTTTTTCGAAAACATATTTTTAAATATGCACAGTGCTTGTGTTTATTATTATTAAGCAACCAAATTTTGGGTAAATATGTAACAATACCTGTAGAATTCAAAATTTGATGCCGGGTACATATCTCCACCTATTTTTGGGTGTAACATCGTTTCCGGCTAAACCATCAGCTTTATAAAAAAAATCATATGATAAAAGTTGTTCAAAATTTAAAATGTAAGAACTACCTCAGATTTTTGGACAGGTTATTCGTTGAATGATGTTCTCTATTTAATATCCACATTTTTTTTAAGTGATTTATTATATTTTAATTGATTAATAGCATTTTTGTTGGTTTGTGTTTGATTTATTTTCAGTTTTAGCATGAGTTGAGGAATGCGCATGTCTCGGTGTAGATTTTGAGTATTACATCAGGTACTGGTGAATTTTGGACACCAGAACCTGAGTAACACTTACAATCCACTCTGAAAGAGCTTCAAACAAGATCGAGACAACATCACCGACACAAAAATAGATATAAGTATAGAAATACGACATTTACTTATATTTTAAAACTATTTTAACGCTTATAAACTCATACATTTTTTGTATTATTTACAGTGAATCGTCTGCAAGAACATCTGTCAAAGACAGAAGAAAAATACAACAAATTGTCATCAGAAACGTGCGCAAAAGTCGATAAAAACTTAATAAAAAATCTTATAGTTGGTTTTATATCTGCTAATAACAATCTCAACAAAGATCAAACTCAAATTTTAAAAATCATAAGCACCGTTTTAGATTTTTCCCAACAGGACAACGATAAACTTAACCTCAACAAAAATTCCGGCTCTTGGTTGAATTCTATCTTGCATCCAATGGCTGGAAATTCAAATATAAGTCAACAAAGTTTATCCGAAGCGTTTGTCAGATTCTTAGAGAGTGAATCTCAGCCAAAATCCACGCCGCCGCCTTTGTTAAACATGAGGAAGATGTCAACGGAATCAAATGCGTCGTCTGTGTCTAATACCCGGCAAAATCCGCTGCTTTTGAGCGAAGTAGTTTTGCCGACTTTTGCAGATTTTGCTCAAAATAGGAATTCGAGTTCTATATTGAAAGATGTGTTAAAGGAAAATTGATATTGTACATATTTGGGATCAATAATGTTTGGTCTAGTATTTATTTTTTAAAACATAAAACATGCTTAATAAAATATATAATAATAATAAGTATAATAAGCTTTATTTTGTACATACACAATAAATAATACAATTTATAAATGGTGCTATGTTATTTGTTACATATTAGTTGCTATTGGGTACAATTTTTTCCATGTATTAGCTTGTTATTTGATAAATATTTTAATAATTATTGTATTTATATGTATATTGGGGACGTAATACACATATTTTAATATAAATATAACTTTATTCCTTATATATTTTACACATTTTATCAAATAAAAAGTTTTAAAAGTCCCTATTCATTTTAATATATGAATTTAGCATTCAAGAGTTGCCATGGTTAAGATATTACAAACAAAGAATTGTACTGTCATTAGTACAAATCAAAGACGTAAACATCATAAATGTCATTTGATAATTATTATAATTATGCCTGGTTGCAGAAACGTTCATCAACGCATTGTTCATTTAGCGATTCATCAAAATAAACAAATTCGAATCAGTTTGCTTGTTCTTATGACATTTAAATCATTGCTGTCAAAAAATCGGGTTGCATTTGTTTTGATGAACCGCTAACCAAAAATGGCGTTGATGAACGTTTCTGCAACAGAACAATCTATTATTGTTTTAATTTGAAATATGAGATGTGTATATAGATTATGCACAAAACAAATCAAAATTGAGAATTAGGTTATAACACTAAACGACAGATACAAGCAAAATGACAGAAAATAAATATATCATCACGGCATATTATCCATTGCTGGGTGTGCCAATCTGCTTTGTACTATGGAGAGGGACGTCAGACAACGAGAGGGGGTTTGTTTGGATCAAGATCTTCTATCTTTCTCTTCTGTGAGACGTCAATTCTGTAAGTGTCTATTGAAAAAGGGTCAAAGAAACTGCAGAGCTATGGCGCATCGTCGAAACAATATGATTTTTTGAAAGACAAGCGTGTTATATCCATTCTTATCGCGCACGCTTAAAGCCTTTATATAGGAGAGGGATAAATGTATGCCAATTTGTTAATTCGTTCATGATACAGATGACCTTGATCAAACGTCTTTCAAAAATTTTACTGTACCTAAATATGTTACAATATATTATTATAACAACAATCTTTTCATTTTTATAAATATAATTATCATTTGGCCCGAAGTTATCTACGCGTCACATCATCCGTGCTTCTTTGTAAAGATTTTAGATTAGACACTAGAAGTTTTTTTAGCTATAGAAACACACGCCAGGCATTGAATTGAATATATTTTCGTTAGTATTTTAGCACGATGGCACAAAACAACGTTTTACTTTCGTAAATTTCAGGTTCTTTTCAGCCGCTTTTTGTCATTTTTAATTGCAATTTTCTCATTATTAAAGATCGATTTGAGGACAAATAAAAAATTCGGGTTGTTTTGATCAATTCTTTAAACATATATTTCGTGTGTAATGTGAAGTACGGTCCTGATTTAAGTGCTGGTTTCTGGTCCGTCCCTGGTGAATTCCAGAGTGAAAAAACCGCAGTACCAACCGCCCGATCTCCCAAAGAGTGTTTATTTTTCCTTTTTAAATAGCATCAATTTATATTTACTTTATAACGATAACATAGGATGTCGCTCCCCAGTTCAACAATAAATATGCGAAGGCATTTTATCGCTGCTGATTAAAATTTATCGCGAAACATTTTTGCTCACCAGACTTGGTAACATACAAAATTTTAGTAACCAAAATGTCTGGGAAGGCGTATGTCAAATTGGAATAAACATTTAATTATATTTAACAATTATAATGTGATTGTTATAAAAATTAGTTAAGGAAATATGGCACAAGGTGTTCTTAGCTCGGATATTTCGAGGAGGAATCCTCAGGATGAATACGAGTTAATCCAGAGAATTGGAAGTGGCACGTACGGCGATGTATACAAAGTAATCGTCAAAATACTCATTAATAAAGCTTTACGCTTAAAAATTGCTTTTTCTTGCAGGCGAAAAGACTGTCTACCAATGATTTAGCCGCTATCAAAGTCATTAAACTAGAACCAGGTACAGATCATCTACCATGTTGTCATGCACCAATTAATGTTATCATGTTGTAGGCGATGATTTTCAAATTATTCAGCAGGAGATCCTCATGATGAAAGATTGTCGGCATCCGAACATTATTGCGTATTATGGTAGCTATCTTCGGCGGGACAAATTATGGATTTGCATGGAATACTGCGGCGGAGGTTCACTCCAAGACATTTATCACAGTATGTACAACTTTTAACTTAATAAAAAGTCTTATTTATTTATTTTTTTGCAGTTACGGGTCCGCTAACAGAACTACAAATAGCGTATATGTGTCGAGAGACTTTGCTCGGGTTGCAGTATTTGCATCAAATGGGAAAGATGCATCGAGACATAAAAGGCGCTAATATTTTATTAACTGAAGTTGGGGACGTAAAATTGGCTGATTTTGGTGTTTCGGCTCAAATTACAGCAACAATTAATAAGAGGAAGTCGTTTATTGGTACGCCTTACTGGATGGCTCCAGAGGTATGTTGGTGATGGTGACTCATTTCTATTTACATAAATTAATGGAATATTGTTGGGGCTTTACAAATAATGACACTAACTAACTGGTGGTCGATGATTATTGGATACTACTTCATTGAGGAGGAACACATAAACTTAGATATTTCTTATATACTAGTTGATACCCCACGGGCTTCGCAGCCACGAGTCAATTTATATTTTAACCCCATATAATACGATTTTAGTGTTAATGTGAAGATATTTCAAACAGGAGTTATGACAGTATGTACAATTTTTAGTTAGTTGCGGCCAGAAATGTTAGGTTAAAAATGGTCGAATATCTCGATCTTACTTAAAGGTAGAGTATTTATTTTTGCAAAATGAACTTTAGAGGGTTGATTTGTATATTTCTGATATAAACGTGGTTAAATTTCCAGTTAAAAACTCATCAAACCCGGGATAAAAAATTATACATTTTTGGCTAAAAATATGAGGTTAAAAATGGTCGAATATCTCGATTTCGGTTCAAGATAGATTGTTTATTCTTGCAAAAATGAACTTCAGGGGGTTGTTTTATATATTTCCAGTTTAAAAGTGGTTAAATTTCCGGTTAAAAACTACTCCTACTCGGGTTCAAAAATTGTACATTCTTGGTTAAAAATCGGTCAATATATCGATTTCGACTAAAAATAGAATGCTTATTTTTGCAAAATGAACTTAAAAGGTTTGATTTATATATTTCCTGTATAAAAGTGGTTAAATTTCGGGTTAAAAACTCTTTAAACCCGGGTTCAAATTTTTTACATTTTTAGCTAAAAATGTGAGGTTAAAATTCGGTCAATATTTCGATTTTGGTTAAAGACAGAGTGTTAATTGTTGCAAAAACGAACTCTGGAGGGTCGATTTGATATATTAATATTTTAAAAGTATTAAAAAGGCCTTAGGGATTTGGAAAATAGGGTTGAAATTTTGGGAAAAATTTACCCAAAAACCATGCATTTTATTTTGCTCAACGGTTTAAATTATCTTCAAATTAACACGAATTTTTTTTTTATCTAAATATTAATTAATTGAAAATCATTTATTTGTACTTCTAATTTGTAGAGAATGTTTTAACGATTTTGTAGGTTGCAGCGGTGGAAAGAAAAGGTGGTTACAACCAGCTTTGTGATATTTGGGCGTGTGGCATCACAGCTATCGAACTAGCAGAATTACAGCCCCCGATGTTCGATTTACACCCGATGCGGGCTTTATTTCTTATGTCTAAAAGTGGTTTCAAACCCCCAACGCTTAAAGACAAAGAAAAATGGAGTCCCGTATTTCATAATTTTGTCAAAATTGCGCTTACTAAAAACCCAAAGAAAAGGCCGACCGCCGAAAAACTTTTACAGGTAGGAGATTTCTAAATGTTTGAAATATTAAAATAATTTATTCTATTTTTAGCACGCATTTTTTCAAGCAGATATGCACAAAAGATTAGCTATAGAATTGTTACAAAAAGTTAATAATCCGTCGCATATGTTCGCGGAATTGGAAGCAGATGAAGAAGGGGTAAATTTTTGCCATTTTTTGCTCAAATTTGATTATTTTAATTAAATATTTTAGTCTGTACCTAACTGTCCTCAAAGAATTGCATCCCGATTAACAACTCGACCAAAAACTGCACGAAACACACAAATTTCTACTGAAATACAAATAGATGAATCAAATAATACAATCCACCGCGCAGGTAATTTTTTTTCCGAATAAAACTCGCATTTCTCTATTTTTTTCTTCTCGTAGGGCCGTCGCACACATCGGAAGACGATATAGGCAAAGCATGGGATATAATGGATATAATGAACAACGTTTCAAGCGTTCACAGTTGCGCAGAACACCAAAACAAACAATGCGGAATCGGCACAGCTTTCGATTCTCTCTCGCGAGAAAAGTAAGTTTCTTGTTTTTTTAACGCTTAAAGATATTCAAAATGGCATTTTTGTACACTGTTATGTATATTGGCAATTTATTTTTTAAGGAAAAGACGTGTGCATAAAACTGGAACAGATATTTTGCGAATGACTTTAAGGTGAAAATGAGTGAAACAATCATAAAAACATTTAGACATATTCATTACATAAAATTAATTTTATTTCACGTTAAAAAAACTAGTAGGGTGTTTTTTTGATGTTGATTAATTTACTAACAAAATTAAACAATCATTAGTGATGGGACAGGGAGATTTCGCACCTTAAACTGGGTAAAAAGTGTATGTTTAATTTCGACCAAAAATTATTCAATATTACGATTTCGGTTAAAGATAGAGTATTTATTCTTGCAAAAATGAACTTTAAAGAGTTGATTTGTATATTTCCGGTATAAAAGTGGTTAAATTTCCGGTTAAAAACTCCTCAAATCCGGGCTCAAAAATTGTACATTTTTGGCTAAAAATGTGAGGTTGAAAATTGGTCAATATTTCGATTTCGGTTAAAGATACAGTGTTTATTCTTGCAAAAATGAACTTTAAAGGGTTGATTTGTATATCTTAAGTATAAAAGTGGTTAAATTTTCGGTTAAAAACTCTTCAAACGCGGGCTCAAAAGTTGTACATTTTTGGCTAAAAATGTGAGGTTAAAAATTGCTTAATATTTCGATTTCGACTAAGGATACAGTGTTTATTCTTGCAAAAATGAACTTTAAAGGGTAGATTTGTATATTTTAAGTATAAAAATGGTTAAATTTTCGGTTAAAAACTCCTCAAACCCGGGCTCAAAAGTTGTACATTTTTGGCTAAAAATGTGAGGTTAAAAATTGGTCAATATTTCGATTTCGGCTAAAGATAGAGTGTTTATTGTTGCAAAAATGAACTTTAGAGGGTTAATTTGTGTATTTCCGGTATAAAAGCGGTTAAATTTCTGGTTAAAAAATCCTCAAACTTTGGTTCAAAAATTGTACATTTTTGGCTAAAAATGTGAGGTTAAAAATTGGTCAATATTTCGATTTCAGCTAAAGTTAGATTGTTTATTGTTGTAAAAATGAACTTTAGAGGGTTGATTTGTATTTTTCCGGTATAAAAGTGGTTAAATTTCTGGTTAAAAACTCCTCAAACTTGGGTTCAAAAATGATACATTTTTAAATAAAAATCGGTCAATATTTCAATTTTGGTTAAAGTTAGAATATTAATTCTTGCAAAAATGAAATGTGGAGGGTAGATTTGATATATTACTATTTTAAAAGTGTCAAAAAGGCCTTACTATTAGAAACAAATTTTACCCAGTTTGAAGGCGCGTAATCATTATCCTGTTCCATCTGTCCGTTGAGTAGTCTTTCTGGTATTATTACCATTTTATTTAGCATGAGTTTCGTATGATTTAGTCCTTTTTGTTGACGCTTTTGTTCATTGTATTTTAGGACACTCTTGCAGTACATTGACGAAGAGTTAATGATGAGGTAATATGATTTCCACTTGCTTGCTACTCACTAACACTTAATTTAACTACACTTTGGGCGTGTGTGTGTGCGCGTGTGTATTGCTGAGAAGGTGTGGATACCTCACACCCATAACCTTGTTCATGTGTGTTTTGCTTGGTATTTTAGGGGAACCATCAAGTACCAAGGGAAGGATACTTATTCGCAGCAGTAAGTTACAAACACTGAAAGGTGTATCCCTTGTAGATAGAAAGTAGTTAGATTTTTGTAATTAATAAAGCATGTCTGATTTTTTTTTTTATCTATTGACAGCATGAATGTATATTAAGCACTTTGTACATACTAATATAATTCACAATGTATGGCTAGAGATTTTGACGAATATTAAATGTAAAATAAATATTTTGTTACGACTTTTATTCATTTTTTTAAACGTAAAAACTTTTAAATATATCGTCTATACAGGATGATTCATTCGTTTTTTTAATAACTGATGTAAAATTCAAGTTTTTGACCTTGGGGAGGATCGGCGCGAGTCGCCATCTTTGATTTAAGGTGCAGCTATGCCGTATCAACATTTTACAATAATGCAAAATTAAAGCTCGTATTTTCTTTTAACAAAAAAGGGTTCTTACATTTTTTATCTTGGATGACCTGTCAAAGAGTTAAGTTAAAAAAAATTAACCAGAATAGGAATTTATGAACGAAGTTATATTACTCAAAAAAATAACAATATTTGCTATTTATAACAATTTACATTCATCGTGGCATCGAAAGAAATAAATGAATTCATGCGGTATTGACCAATTTTTGAACCCGAGTTTGAGGAGTTTTTAACCGGAAATTTAACCATTTTTACACTGAAAATATACAAATCAACCCTTTAAAGTTCATTTTTACAAAAATAAATACTCTATTTTTAGCCGAAATTGAAATATTGACTGATTTTTAACCTCACATTTTCAGCCAAAAAATGTATAATCAGCCGAGTCCGCTATTTGCATATAAGCCGTGTGGCGTTCAAAATTTTTCGTAATAAAGCCCTTCACGAAACTCTGATTTTTTTTACAAATACTTTATCTCTAATTATAGGCGACTGGTATAAACCTTAACGGCCGGCGGCCGTTATGGCGCCAGATATTTTTTGTCATTTTACATACAAATTTGCTAGTGTACAATAATTATCATAAGGTTGGCAACACTACATTTCATGAAATCGTCCTATAATGAATTACTTTAGTGCTGATTAAATTTAACCGTCATCATGAATAAAAAACGTAATGATTTATTATTTATCGAAATCTCTGTACATATTATTTTCTTCCATTATTATTTGTGTCATTGTTTGTATTCCACTGTTCGTGATATTATAGGGCGACACTCCCCATGGCAGACTCAGACTCCCACACAAAATGCGATATCCACGATTCCACATCCCCCGACGAGGGTATAAACGCTTCCCCACGACGACACTCATCTGTAGATGAAATTTTTGGTCTGATGACTTCGCTCAACCTCAATGGCCAACGCCAGAGATCGCTTTCCGATTCAGGAGGGACCAAAGAGAAATCGCTTAATGGTTTGTTTCATCCCACCCCAAAGAAAAAAAACCACAATTTTTTTGTTTTTAGGTACGGCGGACACCCAACAAGATGCAACCCCCGATCTAGTCTCCTGCCCGCCTGTACCCCCGCGTAAACATCGCCGTAGACACACACCCCCTCGGCCCCCTAGTAACGGTTTACCCCCCACTCCTAAAGTACACATGGGCGCTTGTTTTAGTAAAGTTTTTAATGGATGTCCGTTGAGGATTCATTGTACAGCGTCTTGGATTCATCCGGAGACGAGAGACCAACATATTCTTCTCGGAGCTGAAGAAGGAGTTTATAATTTGAACTTAAATGAATTGCATGATGCAGCGATTGATCAGTTATATCCGAGGCGGACGGTTTGGATGTACGTGATAAAAGATGTGCTCATGACGTTATCAGGTGAGAAAATAAAATTGAGCAAAATTTAAATCTGATATTTCTCACATTTGTTTATTATGCTAATGAGACATTTTTATCAACCAATAATACATTTTTTTTAATATTTAGAGAAATATACCATTTATGTCACTAATAATGAAACATCATAATTGAAGTCGGGGCAGTCTAAAATTTATTTATTACTATGGAGTAAATTTTATTGTAAATTTTCTTGGCAGATTAACTTCAGCGATATTATTTTGGCGTTAAATTTCCGTGGCAACAAATTTTCTGGTGTTAAATTTACAAGTGATCAATTTTCCTTGCGATCTATTTATGGGATCTCGTGGCCGCGTGGTGTCTGGTCGCGAATTTGGCAAACCGGGTTCGATTCCGGTGCGGTGACGTCTGGTAAGCGCTCGCAAATCAGATTGGCACACCCAGCAATGGGTAATATGTCAGGATGATATATTTATTTTATTTTTATCTATATTTTTGTGCAACCGGCCGCGAAATAGGCATTTCGTAGCCGCAATATAGGCCACGAAATTGAGTAAACAATCACTATGACAATTGTTTTGTTTATCAAATATCAATTCCATAGCTACCTTGAAAGCTAATTTTCAATTTACTATTAAAACTATTTAAAATTAATAAAATTTGTAATTACATATTTTTTACGGTTGCACAAAAAATATTGTGTAGGCAAGACAATCTCGGTACGCTAAAGAGTGATTTCGGGGCCTTGATATACAAATAACTATCTTCGTGATCAATTTTCCGGCGATCAATTCTCCTCGCGATCAATTTTCCGGCGATCATTTCTCCCCGCGATCAATTTACCGGCGATGTATTTTCTCCGCGATAAATTTACGCATGATGAATTTTCCGCAAACCTTATAGATCCCAAGTCGCGTCCCCTTCACTCCGAAGTCTCAAGGCCACAATTCCGGGTTATTTTTGAATGACCCCCAAGAGAATTGTTTAGTTCAATTGCATTTACCGGTAATTAAATATCCTCGCGATCAATTTTTCTTGCAATTAATTTTCTTTGCGATCAATTTACCGGTGATTAATTTTCCCTGGGATCTATTTTCCTCGTGATCAATTTTCCGGCGATCAATTTACCCCGTGATCAATTTACCGGCAATCAATTCTCCCTGCGATCAATTTGCCGGTGATGAATTTTCCGCAAATCCTCTAGAGCTCAAGTCACGCCCCCTCACTCCTGAGTCTCAAGGCCACACTGTCGGGTTATATTTGAATGACCCTCAGGAGTATTGCTTATTTCAATTCCTTCAAGGTGTTGCATTTACCGATAATTAATTATCCTCGCGATCAATTTACCAGTGATTAATTTTCCTCGTGATCAATATTGCGGCGATCAATTGACCGACGATAAACTTTTTGCGATAAATTAGATCCTAAGCCAAGTCCTCTTCTCTCCTGAGTCATAATTCCGGTTGCCTATTTCAATTCCTTCAAGGTGTGGCATTTTTTATGTCGAGCAACGTATAAAAATTCGTTTTTTTTAGGCAAAACACCCCAATTATACCGCCACGACCTATTGGCTTTACACAACAAACAATCACACCGATTCAGCATGCACATGAACCGAATTCCTGAAAAACTGGTCCCCCGGAAATTTGCCCTGACTACTAAAGTCCCCGACACGAAAGGATGCACGCGTTGTTGCGTGGGGCGCAACCCCTACAACGGATACAAATATCTTTGCGGGGCCTTACCAACTGGAGTGTTTTTAATGCAATGGTACGACCCGCTAAATAAATTCATGTTGCTGAAACATTGTGAGTGCATTCTGCCAAGTCCGTTGAATGTATTTGAGATGATTATCACTCCAGAGTTGGAATTCCCGATGTTGTGTGTGTCGGTGAAACAGGCATATCAGGCCAATAGGTATAAATTAGATCTCATTAATGTTAATTCAGGTAATAATGAATATTTTTTGTCAATTTGACTAGTTTTAAATATTGATTGTGTCTCTAGGTGCAAATTGGTTTCATTCTGATGAACTCCAAGATATGGACGGAACAGCAACTGTTGTCCCTCGCCGAGAAAATCTAAACGTTATAAACGTTTCTCAGCTCGATAAAGATGCTATTGTAGTTTGTTATGATAATGTTATTAAGATTCTAACGCAACAGGGAAAGCTAAGAGAGACTAAAAAACAAGTTTCAGACTTCAAATTTGACTTTAAAATAGAAAGCATAGGTAACACTTTAATAAAAAAAATTATAATAAGTTTAATGATTTTTTTTGCAGTTTGTTTACATGACAGTGTCCTAGCTTTTCACAAACATGGAGTACAGGGACGGAGTTTTAAAAATGGAGATATTACGCAAGAAATTACCGATGAATCCAGGACGTACAAACTTTTAGGGTCAGATAAGTAAGTACACATTATTTATTGCCAAAACTCTGATTTTTAGTTGTTCAGTTATAGTTTCCCGCACTTTTTAAAGTTTTATTTAACGAAAAACAAACATTTTACTTTTACAAATAAATATAGGGTGTACAGAAATAAGTTCATTAAATTTAATCTGTGACAAAACACGTCGAGAGCAACAATATTTCTTAATAACTTTTTTCGAAATTTTAATTTTTTTAGCAAACAATTTTTGGATTGTCCAACTGCTGTAACATAAAAATATTACATGATTCAAATCGACCCCTTAAAGCCGCAAATGTCGCTAGTGTCGTTGTTTTACAGCGACATGTCAAAGTGATACTGACGCCGTAGACATAACCTTGTTTCTATTTATCAACTGTAATACAAAATATCGTTACAAACTTGCTCAAACAAAAATAAGTAAAAATACGTGCTAACTTGACAACAATCTAACCTAACAAACAAGTTCCCCTTACCCCTCAAGACATACGTCGCAAAATATCTTTGTTACACTTCGAGCAGCATGTCGGAAATAAGTTGCAACGGAAGCGGCAAGGGTAACGTCACAGTGGCGGGAATAGATATGGTGGCGCCGTTTTTCGCTATCGTTGCGAATATTTCGCGTTGGTTTGGTTTTAAAAGTACACGTAATATTTGAATTTTCAGAGTGGTGGTGCTCGAAAGCAATCTTCTGCGCACAGCAACACTTAGCGGAGAGGAAGGCCACGATTTATATATCCTTGCAGGACATGAAGCTAGTTATTAAACTAAAGTAAACACCCTTAGAGTCCAAGTGATTGCTAGCTGTACTGTAACGTAACAAAGAACGCCAACACAAACACGAACACACCACAGAAAAGACATTTCTCTTAGCTTCGTGCTTAGCTGTTTCCATTCGACTACTCTATTGATATTTTAACTTATTATTTTATGTTGTAAACTTGAGAATTTAAATGGCAGAAAGTAGCCGCGCTCGCGGGATCATACAATGTTGATGAAATACGTAATTTGTTGTTTTGTTTGTGTGTGTTTGTTGGAAATTCTAGTAGTGATCTCGGCGAGCCGGATGGTTTCTGTGTTTTAAAACTGTATAGTCAAGAGAAAACAGCATGTTTCAGGCTGTGTCTTATTGTTTTAGTGCGTACGCACTGTACATAGTGTATTATAATAATGAATGTCAGTAAATTATACCAAATTGTATTTATGGATAGGTTCCTTCGGTTGCAAATTAATTTAGATATATGTCACATTTAAGTTAAAACATTTATAAAATACGTTTTTATATTAGAATACTCTAGCGTTGAGCCACGTTGAGCGTTACCCTTCGTAAATTTATTTATTATGTGTTCTTTTAACTTTTCTGTGACATGAACCTGCGAAGCAGATATTTCACTTTTTTATTCATCTGTATTACGTTTATGTACAGACTTATACAAATACATTTTAAAGTTACGAAATGTCTTGTTCAAAGTATTGTACCTTTATTATAGTGTATGCGGGATGATGTAGTTGTTTTAGGAGAAAATGAAGGGCAACTTAAAAGAATAATAATTTGACAAATACTGGTTTAAAGTGTGAGAAGCCTTGTGTTCCATCATGGTGTCAATTTGCATTTCGAGAATGGTCACATTTATACAAATATATTTTAAGGTTATGAAATGTGTTGTTCAAAATATTGTACCTATGTTGGCGTATACGGATGATATAGTTGTTTTAAGAGAAAATGAACAATTCAGAAGAATGATAGGTTAAGAAACACTGGTTTAAATTGTGAGAAAGGGCCTAGAATGCTCGCAAAATGCGTGAGAAGTCATATGTTCCATCATGGTGTCAATTTGCATTCCGAGAAATGTATAGATTTATACAAATACATTTTAAAGTTGCGAAATGTGTTGTTCAAAATAATGTACCGGTGTTAGCGTATGCGGATGATGTAGTTGTTTTAGGAGAAAATGAAAAGCAATTCAAAAGAATGATAGGTTTAGAAAAACTGGTTTAAATTGTGAGAAAGGGCCTAGAAAGCTCGCAAAATGCGTGAGAAGTCATATGTTCCATCATGGTGTCAATTTGCATTCCGAGAAATGTATAGATTTATACAAATACATTTTAAAGTTGCGAAATGTGTTGTTCAAAATAATGTACCGGTGTTAGCGTATGCGGATGATGTAGTTGTTTTAGGAGAAAACGAAGAGCAACTTGAAAGAATGATAGGTTGAGAAACACTGGTTTAAAGTGTGAGAAAGGGCCTAGAATGCTCACAAAATGCATGAGAAATCATGTGTTCCATCATGGTGTCAATTTGCATTCCGAGAAATGGTAGTCTTTTCCATTGTAGCTCGCCAAGTTGAAATGGTCGAGGAAAGAACAGGGCAGAGGGTGGAAATATGGTTCTCCATAGATAATCGGATGGAAATAAGGACAAATAAGGAATGCGATTATGAGTGACCGAGGCGAAAGAAGCGTCCAAATGCGGTATTTCGCTACCGAAAATCAGTCCCTTTAATATGTTAAGATCGAAGAATTGTTGTATGATGTACGCTTAGTAAAAATGTTGAAAGAATGAGTGATTATTATTATTGTTTTCGGGTTTGCGTTAACCCACTGACACATGCGTGATTTTATTTATGTATGTGTTGTTAAGGTGCGGGTTTATTTCATGTTTACTGGATTACTTCCAAATTTCAGCTCGACAGCGGAAGCAGATCTACACGGTAAGTTCTCGCATTGTTTGTAGTGTTCCACTGAAATCCTTGTACAGAAATAATCAAAACCAACCAGTAAGTATCGAAAATAAACATTTTTATATTGAATCAATCAATACATCAGATATTAAACATTACACATATATTCTAAAATTACTTCCGTGAAACTCTAAAAATATCCGATGTCTAGCTGTTTATAAATAGCAGAAGAGTCTGGGTCAATTTGACTGCCATAAGTGCCAAACCGCATGCAATTTCAGATTAAATGCGGCAAATAACACGGTAAAAACATTATTTATTGCATGAAATGCATAATTTATTACATCAAATTATCTTCAGTTTATTTAATAATTCAGTTTGTCAATATTTGCCACCGCTCCAAAAAATAACGAATTCCATGCGTAATTACGTTTGAATTTTGAATAAAGGGAGGGTAAAGGATGTAGGGTTGTAGTGTTTTTCCTGTTTACAGTTGCATCGATTAACTTCCACTGCAACGTGCTAGTCAATTCCGCGAACGAGATGTTTCATTTGGGCTAAAAGAAACGATTATTCCATATCGAAAATATTAGGGGCTTCTTGTCATGGCTGAGGCCGAGGGAAGCTCCGAGCAAGATGATGTATCATTCTTGCGCACGGTAAGTAAAAACATTGCTTTATCATCCATATTTGTTTACATTTATAAGTTCCTTACCAAACAAATATAACAATGTTAAAAACATATACAGGAAAAAAATGTTTTTATTGTTGTAGGAAGACATGGTATGTCTTTCGTGCACGGCAACCGGCGAAAGGGTTTGTCTAGCTGCAGAAGGATTCGGCAACAGACATTGCTTTCTGGAAAATATTGCTGATAAGGTAATATTTACATTAAATAATTCGTTGTTCTATAATATTTATGTATCGAGGGCATAATTAAAAGATTGTTTAAAGTTCGACGCGTAGGATTCAGTAGATATATTTGTCATCGTTATACATCAACAGTTGATAAAGCATTTTTTATCTACACTTTATAAAAATAATACATAATGTAAAGAAAAGTTATAATTTATTATTTTGACAAACCCACGTAAAGTTTTTATCAACTCATGAAAGACAGTTCACGAGCGAATACCTATTTGTCGATAAAGTATCTCTTTATCATCTTGTGTAATAAATAACTATTTTTGTAGAATATTCCTCCAGATCTGTCGCAATGTGTGTTCGTAATCGAACAAGCGTTGTCTGTTCGCGCCTTGCAAGAATTGGTGACTGCAGCTGGTTCCGAAACTGTAAGTTTTCATCTGTATCTCATAAGTTAATCAGTCCATCATACATCTCAAAATTCTGTATAAAAACCCTTTTGTTATAAAAATTATGTGAGAGATCACCTTTTGATTATAAAAGGTCATAGGTTTCATTATTTCATCGTACCCCCCCTATATGTTGTAAATAATCATGAACCCTTTGTTTAAATACCTTTTCCATAATTTCCAGGAGCAGGATTCGCTTGTAAGTAATTTAATACATTTAATAAATTGCTTTCGACGTACTATATGTTTACTAATTTTATGTTGTTTTGTCTCATAATAATTAAAAGCTTCGCAAATTAACTCCTTGTTGTGATTTTGTTTTATTGTGACTTATTTCGCACTTGGATTGAAAAACACAACACTTATTTTAACATTCGACATTATTTAACAATTCTAACAATACATATCATTCGTAGATTACTTATGGCCTTTTATATTAACTGTAGATTAACAAAACTTTAAATTCATTCCTCAAACAGCAACACATTTTGTCAGTGCCGTTTTAACCTTTAGGCCGATTAAGCGACCTCCTAGGGCCTGGAAACTCATTGGGTTCCGAAATTAATTGAACAATTGGCAATTACTTATATCATCACGGCATATTACCCATTACTGGGTGTGAATATTATTGAAACACAACCCTGAAGTTCTCAGATCTCCCCTCCCCATTTATAGGGGCTTGCGCCCGCCAGACTCCCCTCTTCCGCCCAAATCCGACAGCGCCTTAAGCCGGCACTGCATTGTGTAGTTTAAGCTGAGGAATTAATTTTGTATTTGATGAATCATTTGCTGTAGTAAGTTTTGTTTAACAAACAAGTTGTTTGCAAAATACACATTGGCGAAATTCTTACACAACTTGGAGACCTGAGAAATTTTTAAGAACAGGACTAAATTTACAGGTAATAAATACCTTTCTCAAACACTATTATACATTATATATTTATTTTTATGTGATGCACATATTCAAAGTGATTTTTATGTTGTATAGGGCAAAGGGACAGGATCGGGACATCGAACTTTGCTGTACGGCAACGCCATTCTTCTGCGGCATCAAAACAGCGACATGGTACGAAATAAATATTATTATCATTACAATTTTGTGTTAATATTGTGTTATAGTATTTGGCATGTCTTTCTACAAGTTCAAGTAACGATAAATTGGCGTTTGATGTCGGTTTACAAGAACATAGTCAAGGGGAAGCCTGCTGGTGGACTGTGCATCCCGCTAGCAAACAAAGGTTATAAAATACATTTATATTTTGTAAACATGTATTTATAATAAAAACATTCTTTGTAGATCTGAGGGTGAAAAAGTTCGTGTCGGTGACGATTTGATCTTGGTATCTGTTGCTACTGAGCGATATTTGGTAAGTTACAAACATTATTATTAAAGAATTAGAAAAATACTCATGGTTCACTTCATAAGATTTCAGCCTCTAGGCTGTTGCGTACTTGAACGATATGAAACGCGGCGAAGAACAGTTTTTCCATTCATTATATTATGTGCGCGGCGGAATTTTCGTCATTACGAATATGCTTGACTAATCGAAATTAGCTGAAAGAAATCTAGATTCACATTTTCTTTGCAGTTCCAAGAACTTTTCATAGTCCATACAAAAATATTAATGGAATTTGGGAATAAAGTTTTGGACGCGTTCTCTGTAATCTCTGTTGTCTTCTTGAATTTCTGCTTCTTCACACAATAATAACACAATGATAATTTCTTCGTCTGAGGTTCCATCTTTTTTTGCATTAAATCAAAAATGTACGGTTAAAAATAGTTCAAGATTTCGGTTAAAAATAGAATGTTTATTCTTGCAAAAATGAACTTTAGAGGGTTGATTTGTATATTTCCGGTATAAAAGTGGATAAATTTTCGGTTAAAAACTCCTCAAACCCGGGTTCAAAAATTGTACATTTTTGGCCAAAAATATGAGGTTAAAAATCTATCAATATTTCGATTTTGGTTAAAGATAGAGTATTAATTTTTGCAAAAATGAACTTTAGAGGGTTGTTTTGTATATTTCCGGTATAAAAGTGGATATGTTTCCGGTTAAAAACCTCCTCAAATCCGGGTTCAAAAATTGTACATTTTTGGTTAAAAATGTGAGGTTAAAAATCAATCAGTATCTTGATTTAGGTTAAAGATAGAGTGTTAATTCTTGCAGAAACGAACTCTGGAGGGTCGATTTGATATATTAAAATTATAAAAGTGTCAAAAAGGCCTTAGGGTGTTTATAATTTGTTGAAGTTATTTACCTTATATGAAATAGTATCTCATGCGAACCCAGTTAGTTACTTTTCTTTGCAAATAGATGATAGTTACACCACACTCATGAGCACCAATAAGAGCGAAACGTATCTGTAGTTATAAAAACTGTTATGGGCTTCAAGTAAAGTATCACTTCCGGTTTATCAATTTCAGTCAAAATATTATATGTTGTTCCCCTTGATATAAAAGTGTTAAATACTAAATTTGAAAATTTTTAGATTATATTTTAATACAGTTCTTCTTGAAAAACTCTTACGGGCTTCAAGTAAACTACCACTTCCGGGTTGTCAATTTCAGTCAAAATGTAATATGTTGTTCTCCTTGATATAAAAGTCCTAAATACTAAAATTGAAAATTTTTAGATTATATTTTAATACAGTTCTTCATGAAAAACTGTTATGGGCTTCAAGTAAAGTATCACTTCCGGTTTGTCAATTTCAGTCAAAATATAATATGTTGTTCCCATTGATATAAAAATCCTAAATACTAAAATTGAAAATTTTTAGATTATATTTTAATACAGTTCTTCATGAAAAACTGTTACGGGCTTTAAGTAAAGTACCACTTCCGGTTTGTCAATTTCAGTCAAAATATAATATGTTGTTCCCATTGATATAAAAATCCTAAATACTAAAATTTTTAGATTATATTTTAATACAGTTCTTCATGAAAAACTGTTACGGGCTTTAAGTAAAGTACTATTTCCGGTTTGTCAATTTCAGTCAAAATATAAGATGTTCCATTTGGTTAATCTTCTTGTGTGTATATTTGAAAAAAATATATAGATGTCTTTTCCCGTTCCCGAAATATTAATTTTTTATAGTTTTCCTACAAAAATACACTATATCCCTGACTACAATTATTTGTCACCGAGATATGCTGCGGACTTAACACTACGTTTCCCAACAAAAATTACAGTAAAAAGAAGAGTCCATTAAAATGAAATAGTTATATATTTCGCTCTCTGTCTTACAAAAAATAAATATTTGCGAGTAAGTGTACAATCCTGTTCGTTGTTATTCTATGACATATTGTCTCTGTCTTACAATGGATAAGATAAATATGTTGTAAGACAGAGACAACATGTCATAGAATAACAACGAACAGGATTGTACACTTACTCGCAAATATGTATTTTTTGTAAGACAGAGAGCGAAATATATAACTATTTCATTTCAATGGACTCTTCTTTTTACTGTAATTTTTGTTGGGAAACATAGTGTTAAGTCCGCAGCATATCTCGGTGACAAGTAATTGTAGTCCGGGATATAGTGTATTTATGTAGGAAAACTATAAAAAAATTAATATTTCGGGAACGGGAAAAGACATCTATATATTTTTTTTCAAATATACACACAAGAAGATTAACCAAATGGAACAACATATTATATTTTGACTGAAATTGACAAACCGGAAATGGTACTTTACTTAAAGCCCGTAACAGTTTTTCATGAAGAACTGTATTAAAATATAATCTAAAAATTTTCTATTTTAGTATTTAGGACTTTTATATCAAGGGGAACAACATATTATATTTTGACTGAAATTGACAAACCGGAAGTGATACTTTACTTGAAACCCATAACAGTTTTTAATGAAAAACTATATTAAAATATAATCCAAAACTTTTCAATTTTAGTATTTAAGACTTTTATATTAAGGGGAACAACATATTACACTTTGACTAAAATTGATAAACCGAAAGTGATACTTTACTTGAAGCCCATAACAGTTTTTAATGGAGAACTATATTAAAATATAATCCAACACTATTCAATTTTAGTATTTAGGACTTTTATATCAAGGGGAACAACATATTAGATTTTGACTTAACTAGATAAACCGGAAGTGGTAGTTTACTTGAAGCCCGTAACAGTTTTTAATGAAGAACTATATTAAAATATAATCCGAAACTTTTCAATTTTATTATTTTAGGCTTTTATATGTGCCTATGAAATTTTATAAATTTAAGTATATATTTTTTTTACAAATATATTTCCCCATTTACCAATACATCCCTCACTTAGGGGAGGCTAATATAGTCTGCTTTAAGACATCGCTTCCGATTAATCGTCTCCCAGGCGGTCATGCATTATTCATATTTTTAAATAAATAAAATAAATATTTCATCACGGCATATTACCCATTGCTGGGTGTGCCAATCTGTTTTGTACAGATATCGGTAATGATGGAATATTTGTACCGCTTACCAGGCGTCACCTCACGGGCACTCATTGCTGGCGTGGAGAGTGCGCCACAGGGGTCAATTTTGTGCCATTAAAATGCGATGAAATTTTTGGCGTCGGTCGGGATCGAACCTGGGTCCCCAGATTCGCGACCAGACACTCAGGGACACGGCCACGAGACCATATTTTTAAAGTGATTAAAACTACTTTAAGGATTGTTTCTGTACCTACATTTAAAAAATTGGACAATAATTTAAACTGACATGTGACACGATCATATCCTCGGCAAAACATTACCCGGGTATCCGGGTACCCGGATAGTTTTGGAACCGGGTACCCGGTTCCAAATTTTTTCGGTTCTTGACAGCACTAGTAGTTACTTACTGGGCTTGGCCAGCATCTGAAAGACGAGTTTAGTCAGATGCTGAAATCTTGTGAATTATGGAGTTTTTATTATTACTTTGATATAAATAATTATATATTTTGTAGCACACAGCTAAAGAAAACGAAGTCAGTATTGTAAATGCTAGCTTCCATGTAACACATTGGTCTGTACAACCTTATGGAACCGGCATATCAAAAATGAAATACGTAGGTTACGTTTTTGGTGGCGACGTACTTAGATTTTTCCATGGAGGCGATGAGTGTCTCACTATACCGTCTACATGGTCCGTAGAAGCCGGACATAAGTAAAATACATTTTATTGTGTTTTAAATCAAACATTAATGATTATTTTTTTCAGTATTGTAGTCTATGAAGGCGGCAGTGTAATGCAACAAGCCAGATCTTTATGGCGCTTAGAACTAGCCAGAACAAAATGGGCTGGCGGTTTTATAAATTGGTATCATCCGATGAGAATTAGACATATTACAACGGGCAGATATCTAGGAGTAAATGAACATAACGAATTATATCTCGTCGGAAGAGATGAAGCAACGACAGCATCGTCAACATTTTGTCTTCGGCAAGAAAAGGATGACCAAAAAGTCGTCCTTGAAGACAAGGATTTGGAGGTTATTGGAGCTCCTATTATCAAATATGGCGACAGTACAGTCATCGTTCAACACTCAGAATCTTGTTTATGGCTGTCTTACAAAGTAAAAATGATAATAAATGTTTTTAAAGTATGTTTTGATTCATTTTTGGGGGTTGTAGTCGTATGAAACGAAGAAAAAAGGTGTGGGAAAAGTTGAAGAAAAACAAGCAGTTCTTCACGAGGAAGGAAAAATGGATGACGGTTTAGATTTCAGCAGAAGTCAAGAAGAAGAATCCCGAACAGCGAGAGTTATTCGCAAATGTAGCTCGCTTTTTACACAATTTATAAAGTAAATTTTCCACACATTTTATAAATACTTATTAAAAAAATATTTTCAGTGGCCTTGAAACTCTGCAAATGGACCGCAGACATTCAGTCTTCTTTCAAACTGTAAATTTAAACGAAATGGTTATGTGTTTAGAAGATTTGATCAATTATTTTTGCCAACCCGAAGAAGATATGGGTAAGATCCATCCAAATCTTCAATTTAAATAATTCATTAATTCCTTTCTAGAACATGAAGAAAAGCAGAATAAACTCCGTGCCTTACGCAACCGACAAGATCTCTTCCAAGAAGAAGGAATCCTCAATCTAATTCTCGAAGCAATTGATAAAATCAATGTTATCACATCGCAAGGTTTCCTTGTAGCCCTGACGGGAGGCGATGAAAAAGGCTCATCTTGGGAGATGATTTCTGGATACCTGTATCAACTTTTAGGTAATTACACAATCTACAAACATTTGGCAAGTAATTTTAGCGGAATGATACAATCTTTTGGCGATGCGATCAAGAATGAATTTTGGACTAAGCACAAGAGAGATTTTATTGCGAAAGATGTTTACACAATTAATTACCCTGTAAAAATATTTCACTAAAATAAATAAACATTTAAATAATAAAATACTTGTTTAAAGCGAATAGCACTTAAGCAAAATAGCGACTTTGCGCGGTTTGACATTTGGGGAAAATTAAGGTTATATTTAGGTAAAAATGAACTCATTAAAAGTTAAAATTATGACTTGCTATACATGTAAGAAATAGCAGGGAATTAAAGGAATCCAGTGGTGTCAAAATCATTACAGAAAAGTCAATAGGAAGCGAGAAAATCGCTTTTTTCGCCAGACCCAAAAAAAAATTGACGTGACCCCACTTTAGGAATCGATTTTAAATTTTTTTTTCGCTTTTTTGGCGTTTTCAACAGCCTAAATGCAAAAATTTTGAATGGAAGTTTAATTTAGAATCAAGAACTAAATTTTGTGCACCAAAAAAACGAAAAAATTATACAATATATCTCATTTGTACTTACCTATACTTACTACCTATTTGTAATACAATTTTCACCATCTTGCACTCACTCTGAAACACTAGAATTTTTTTTTGTACAAAAATAATTCACAATACTTCTTAAACTAAATATAAGTTACATTATAAAATCTAATTCTTTCTGTTTCCTAACTGCATGTCTGGATCGTAGTCTTATTCTCGCAGTCCAGCAGATATGGAAGAAAAGGCAGGTGTTTATCTGTAACACAACTTTCACGAAAAGAATTTGAATTAACCTAAATACCTAAAATCTAAAATGCAGACACATTTCCCGCAACATTCAATTGGGCGTCCCACATATACAAACAGGCACACAATACCGAATATTTCTTCAAATATTGCACCCAAGTTCTTGTCTTGTATTTTCTTCAACCTTCTGTGAATGTCTAGATGTAGTCGTTTCTAAATATTGGATGTCTGTAACATATCTCAAAGATTTATTAAGAAATAATCGTTACTATTATTAGCTGAAGGGGCCTAATAAATGAGGCGATTTTACGTACTTATTAACTATTTTTCACACACACATTCATACATTGGGCGTCCCTTACACTCGCCATTCATAAATAAATATTAATATCTCACACAAACAAAATTAATAGTATTTCACTATTTTTATTAATTAAAACGCGATTTGAGTCTTGCGGCGTCGCCATATTTACTCAACATACTTCTGCCAAACTTTATTTCATGTTTTAGGAAAATAATTTGCAGCTCCATATATAAATTTTATATCAGAATGACCGTAAAAGTTTGCTGAATCGAAATATATATGATTTAATATTGATATAAACATTTTACACACTAATTTTAACAATTATTCACGGAGAAACCACTTTGCACTTTTTCACTGTCGAATTGTTGTTATAACAATCGCGAATCGTTGTCGCGCTCTGGTTTGTTCACAATAAGCGGCTACTGGGAAGTTTGAATGATTAAATTTAAAAATTAATAATTTAAAATAGAACAAATAGAGATTTATAGTTTTCAATTTTGTAGTCAGCTAATCTTTTTCTAAAATTCCTGTGGCGCCTAGTTTTTCATATTCGAATTTGTTCTGCCCTGAACAGCTAACAATTAATATTTCAAAAATTAGGACAAATAAAGACTTAAATGTTTTAAATACAGATTCGGCATGTGTTTACACAGTTTTGCAACAATTTTCTTTATATTTCAGCCGCTATCATCAAAGGCAACCACACAAATTGTGCCCAGTTTGCAAACTCGAATCGTTTAAATTGGTTATTTTCAAGATTGGGCTCTCAAGCGTCCAGCGAAGGCACAGGAATGTTGGATGTACTTCATTGTGTTTTGATAGATTCACCTGAGGCTTTAAACATGATGAGGGTATGTAATAATAATTTATTTGGCCAAACATACAGAATAACAATTTAATAATAATTTATGCAATCACATAAACTTTTTTCTAGGATGAACATATTAAAGTGATCATTTCTTTGTTGGAAAAACACGGCAGAGATCCTAAAGTATTAGACGTACTTTGTTCACTTTGTGTGGGTAACGGTGTCGCCGTAAGAAGCTCGCAAAATAACATTTGCGATTTTTTATTACCCGGGAAAAATTTATTGTTGCAATCACAACTTGTAGATCATGTAGCAAGGTAAATATTGTTGCAATTGTACAAAAATCATTGTAAAATATTGTTTTTTATTGTAGCGTCCGTCCAAATATTTTTGTGGGACGTGTAGAAGGAAGTGCAATCTATCAAAAATGGTATTTTGAAGTGACTGTTGATCATATTGAACAAACAACTCATATGATGCCACATTTGAGGATTGGTTGGGCAAATACCAGCGGGTATGACTTAAAAATAAATTTTAAAGTTTAAAATATTTATTTTTAATTGTTGTAGTTATGTTCCATATCCCGGCGGGGGTGAGAAATGGGGCGGAAATGGTGTAGGGGATGATTTATATTCATTTGGTTTCGATGGCGCGCATCTTTGGTGTGGAGGTCGTTCCACACTAGTTATGAACAATCCAACCGAGCCCTACATCCGTAAAGGTAAATAAATGATGTTTCAATAAACAAACAATTGAATAACATGGAGAAGATAATGGGAGGAGTGGTTGTGAAAATTAAAAAAAAAATCTGATGTGACCAACATAATATCTCCCGCCATTTCATTTTTATTATTATTTATACATACCTGCGTGCCTGAGTGTCTGGTCGCGAATCTGAGAATCCGGATTCGATCCCGATCAACGCCAAATATTTCGAAATTTAAATGGCACAAAATTGACCGTGGATGACGCTATGTTATCATCATTACCGAAATCCGTGTACAAAGCCGATTAGCACACCCAGCAATGGGTAATATGCCGTGATGATATTTATTTTTTTATAAAAACATATTGCGAAAAATTAACATTAAAAGGTATTTTTTGAAGAAAAACTATTTTGAGCTTCAAGTAAAGTGCCATTTCCGGTTATCCGATTGATACCAAAATCTAATGGCTTCTATTCATATAGAATAAGGTAGAAATACATGGTTTAAAAATGTTATGAATTATAGTATTTGAGAGTGTTCAGAAGATCCATACACACACGCACATACACACCCACAGACATCATCGTAAAAATGTTAAAATCGGATTGTAGGGACCTTAAAACGTGGTCATTTATCAAAATCTCCATATGCGATTTGTAGCACGTTTCCTATACCTCCCTTACCAATGATAGCGGGAGGTAAAAAATAGACCATTATTATTAGATTAGATTTGATTCTATCTTGTGAGAAATAACTAAAATATACAGAGCTACAAAGGGCTCAAGATTGCAGACTGGTTCTGACAATGGCTCAGGAACGCAGACAGGAAATCGGGCTTACGTGTTCTGATAGAAGCGGCAAGAAACTCAGTTCTCATGCAAAGGTTGTATTCAGGTTTGATACATCCATTATCAATACGACTCAAATAATTGATACACATTGGATAAAACTTGTTATAATTTTAGTTGTAGTACAACAATAACAAACGTTTTAATGAATATTTTGACTATGGTTCGATGAATTGTCTGTTTATTTTTAATTCTTGTATTTGTTCATTAAACATACTATATTTTTATTATACAATATTATATATGTGATCCATTTTATTAATTTCTTGAATAATACAATCTCCGAAACAGGGGGTTTGTTTGTATCGAAATGTTCTAACCTCTGTTGCGTGTGACGTCAATTTTGTACCTATTTAGGATGATGAAATGATTAATTTATTATTTTACAGGCGATGTTGTTGGTTGCGCGATGGATTTAACAGTACCGATGATTTCTTTCATGTTTAACGGAATTAAAGTGCCAGGAAGTTTCCGCCATTTTAATTTGGATGGCATGTTCTTTCCGGCCATCAGTTGCTCGTCAAAATTGAGGTACACTATTTAAAATTGTTTTTAATAAATAAACTAATTTATTTTCTTCTAGTTGTCGTTTCCTCCTCGGCGGCGACCACGGCCGTCTGAAATACAACCCCCCTGAAGAATTCTCCCCCCTTGTAGAATCACTTCTCCCTCAACAAATCCTCAGCCTCGATCCATGTTTCTACTTTGGTAATATGAATAAAGTAGTTTTAGCTGGTCCATGGTTAGTGGAAGATGACACAGCTTTTGTTCCAAACCCTGTCGACACTTCTACCATATCTTTACCCGGATATATTGAAAGTATTAGGGATAAATTAGCGGAGAATATTCACGAAATGTGGGCGATGAATAAAATTGAAGCTGGATGGTTGTACGGCGAAAGAAGAGATGATGTAAGGAAGATACATCCTTGTATTATTCAATTTGAAAGATTGCCGCCCGCAGAAAAAAGATACGATTCACAATTAGCAGTCCAGACGCTAAAGTAAGGTTATTTTTTATCCAATTGACACGCTATGAAATATTGTTTTTCAGAACTATTATTGCCCTGGGGTACCATATAACAATGGACAAACCTCCTTCAAGAATCAAAACGGTTCGTCTACCAAACGAACCATTTTTACAATCAAATGGTTACAAACCTGCTCCTTTGGACTTAAGTGCCATTACTTTAACACCAAAAATGGAGGAATTAGTGGATCAGTTAGCCGAAAACACGCATAATTTATGGGCGAAGGAACGCATACAACAAGATTGGACTTATGGTTTGAATGAAGTAAGAAACAAACACATTTTTTGACAGATTTTTATATTAACTTTATAAATAACTGTAAGACTAAGTCAACAAATAATTGAGGTGTCACCTAATTACCAAATAAAGAAACAATATTATAATTGCTCCATATTGCTTATTATAACAGTTATTTATATATTTCCAGTGTAAAAGTAGTTAAATTTCCGGTTAAAAACTCCTCAAACCTGTATTCAAAAATAGTATATTTTTGGCTAAAAATGCGAGGTTAAAAATAAATCAATATCTCTATTTTGGTTAAAGATAGAGCGTTTATTCTTGCAAAAATGAACTTTAGAGGGTTTATTTGTATATTTCCGGTAAAAATGTGGTTAAATTTTCGGTTAAAAACTCCTCAAACTCGGGTTCAAAAATTGTACATTTTTGGCTGAAAACTTGAGGTTAAAAATAGAACAATATCTCTATTTTGGTTAAATATAGAATGTTTATTGTTGCAAAAATGAACTTTAGAGGGCTGATTTATATATATCCGGTAAAAAGGTGGATAAATTTTCGACTAGAAACGTCTCAAACCCGGGTTCAATAATTGTACATTTTTGGCTGAAAACTTGAGGTTAAAAATAGAACAATATCTCTATTTTGGTTAAATATAGAATGTTTATTGTGGCAAAAATGAACTTTAGAGGGCTGATTTGTATATTACCGGTAAAAAAGTGGTTAAATTTTCGCTTAGAAACTCCTCAAACCCGGGTTCAAAAATTGTACATTTTTGGCTAAAAATGTAAGGTTAAAAATCGGTCAATGTCTCAATTTTGGTTAAAGATAGAGTATTTATTCTTGCAAAAATTAACTTTAGAGGGCTTATTTGTATATTTCCGGTATGAAAGTAGTTAAATTTCCGGTTAAAAACTCTTCAAACCCGGGTTCAAAAATGATACATTTTTGGCTCAAAATATGTTAAAAATCGAGCAATATTTCTCAAATTCGATTAAAGATAAAGTGTTAAGAAGGCCTTAGGGAGAAACATGACGAGTTTTTTATGTTATGAATAATGTTTTTAGGACCCGGATATGCGCAGAAGTCCTCATTTAGTGCCCTACAGCAAAGTAGACGACGCTATAAAAAAGGCTAACAGAGACACAGCGTCAGAAACAGTTCGAACATTGTTGGTTTATGGATATAATTTAGATCCACCTACCGGAGAACAACACGAAGCAATGTTGGCGGAAGCAAGCAGACTTCGTCAGACATTTTTCAGGACTTATAGGTATTTAATTCCCATTAATAATTGATATTATTATTGTAATTTATTCGTTTTTTTAGGGCTGAACAAAACTACGCAGTCAGTTCGGGAAAATGGTACTTTGAGTTCGAAATTATGACCGCCGGTCCAATGAGAGTCGGTTGGGCGAAAGCCGATTGCGCCCCGGGTTGTATGTTGGGCACAGACGAAAATTCATGGGCTTTTGACGGTTACAATGTAAGTACAAACCTTTATTTTATTTACATATTTAAAGTCATGTATGATTGCGAACTGAATGAAGATGAAAGTTTTTGGAAACAGTTGAAACATATTTTGCAAAATGTCAGGTAACAAAAATTCACGGAGGTACTGCGGAAGTTTTCGGGCATAGATACAAAGTGGGAGATGTCATCGGATGCTTTCTAGATGTTACAGATAAAATTATCAGTGAGTTATACGTTCATAGTTAGCGAAGCATTCGTGTCTGTAAATACAGCAGTGTTTCCGCCGCATTCTCTCACAACATGAAGGAGAATCTTTGTTTGATTGTTAAAAATGAATATTTCTCTCCTTCTTGTTGTGGGTGATTGCCTAATCTTCTCCGTGGACCTCTGTAAATAATCCTGTGTTTTATAATCGTGTACGGTGTTGGTAATTGGTGGTGAATTATAGGAGGAAAAAGTATATTGCGGCACAGCCGAGTCATTCGGTAAACAATGGCAGGTCAACGATGTTGTCGGCGTGTTTCTTGATCTCATTGATCACACCATCAGTAAGACTCACTTCTTATAGCTAAAGCAAGTGCCATGTTTGTGCTGCCTAGCTTGCAGACATTCCAAACCCTTCATTTCAATACAGAAACGATCAAATATTAATGTTGGACTAACCTCAACACGAAGTAGATAGATTAGTTAGAATATATACCTACTAGAACAATTAGATCAATCAATTTTTGAGCTAAATATACAGGATGTTTCTTTTAAAACAATAGTAAATATAATTTTTGAAGATAACTTAAGAGCTCATTGCAAACATAACCATAATTCATGAGTTACATACATTTTAAAGTTGAGCGTCTCTACAAAAACGTTTTATAAAAATGTTTTTCTATTTCTTAACATCCAGGAAATACATAATTCTAAGATGAATTAAGTTACAGAAAAATCGATAATACTAGAGTTAAGATGAAATAAATGCTGCCAATTCTCGAAATGCAAATTGACACCGTGATGGAACACATGGCATTGTTGAATTCTATTGGCTAACTCTGACAGTGGTCATCAAGTGATGAAGCGAGCACATTTTCTTTCTGCACTTTTAACCGTTAGCATTGCTTTGTGTGCGTACAAAACTTATTAAAACGAACATAAATAATGCATACTAATTAATATAAAATATCGGGGGAGTCTCTTATATCCCTCAAAAGATATATTTATTTGTAAAAAGGCTGAAAGGGTATTCAGGAAAAATCAAGAACAAATGTTTAAAAATAAAAAACTAAAACAGATGGTTCTTAATGTATTTCAACAATAATACAACAGAATTTTTAAACCACGTCAAAGAACAAACTATTTTATCATAAAACGCAAATTATAAAAATTATAATTGATACATTTTTAAAAATTAGATTTTATCATGAGACTAAGTTACTCTCGTAGAAAGACGATTATATTAGAAATAAGTTTAACAAAATTGTGTTATTTACAAATGAATAAATATTTTATAAATTATTTATTTTACTCTTTACCTTCAAAATAAATTAATTCTGATCAAATTGAATTCCTATTAATTTTACAGTACAACAAAGTAAATTATTTAGTTAAAATTTAGCACTAGAATATTTTATTGTTATTTATTATTACTAATATTTATGTTAAAGAATTTACACACAAAATAAATAGTAGGTACATTACTTAATTTCTCAGATTTAAATTTAATGTTTGCGCTGGTCTTCAATAATCAGAACTTAGATATCGTCGTTAGTCAATAGGATTCAAATATTACGTGCATGCGTAAAATCAAGACTTGGGAAATTGAATCCAATGCAACGATATTTCCATCTTTCAGTCACGACTTAGATTCTGCTAGCATTCTAGGCCTTTCTCACTGTCAATCGCAATATATGACTGCCCTAAAAACACTCACTATTAATATTGTAAAAGAAACATTCTGTATATTTATTCACAATTTTTATGTAGAAAAACAGTAGCGAAATAGTAGAATACTCTTTATTTTCAAGTAGTTACATTCTAGAACTATAATTTCAAACTTATCTGTGCGTATATGATCCCTAACACATTAACATTTGATCGCTGAAGAATTAGACGAATAAAAATATTGAAATATATTACAACCACACAGCTTTGCTTAAATTAAAGTTAGTCTTCCATGAATTGCCTTCACTGTTAATCATACCATTTGTGACTACTGCTTGTACCATTTGTATTTGTAACCATTGCACGTTTAGTTTGCCCAGCTTGTTACCAAAAGATAATTTCATACGACAATAATTATCTTTTGTTTCGTTTAAAATTCCCCATTTCTAAACACATTCTTGTAGGTTTCTCCCTAAATGGCGAACTTCTAATGGACGCTTTGGGCGGGGAAACTTCTTTCGCTGACGTACAGGGGGATAATTTTGTTCCCGCCTTTACGTTAGGTGTTGGACAAAAAGCGCGGTTGATTTTTGGGCAGGATGTTACTCAGTTAAAATATTTTACTATGTGTGGACTTCAGGAAGGCTATGAGCCTTTCTGCGTGTAAGAAATGATATAATTTATAAATTAAATTGTTTATTTATTGTTGGAAATATTGTAGAAATATGAACAGAGCTGTAACCTATTGGTATACTAAAGATCAGCCGATATTTGAAAATACAGATGATATGTCTGATACAAAAATAGATGTTACACGAATTTTAGGTATATATAATACTTATTAATCTATTGTACAACAAATATGAATGTTTTTGTTGTTTTTTAGCCGGTTCTGATAGTCCGCCATGTTTGAAAATCAGTCACAACACTTTTGAGACTATGGAAAAGGCTAATTGGGAATTTTTGAGACTTAGCTTGCCCGTTATCTGCCAATCTCAATTTATAGAGTATGTTTTAAAATTAAAACACTTAAATTATTGTTTAATAAACATTATTTCTTGTGTAGAGAGGGCGAAAAAATACGCAGATGGCAAGAAATAAAAATAAGACAACACAGACTCAAAGTAGAAGCCGATCAACAAAATATTCCTAATCCAAACATTGATCATATTATTAAAAGTGGTTTTTCTATGAGTGATATTAAAGGGCTTCACCGGAATTATTCCGAAGATGGAGTAGAGGCTGATGAAATAATGAAATCAGAAACACCAAAAATGAAAAGTAAAAATCCTTCCAGACCTCCCAGGAAAGGTTCACTTTCCAGAACGAATTTGAACATGGAAAATGGTGAGTAAAATAAATAAAAAAATGTGGCCAGCACAATACCTTCCGTCAAATATTATTTCATAATCAAACTGATCTTCTTTAGCTTTTCCCATTCGTTAGGGATCACTATTTTTTATTTTCTTCTTCCACTTATTTCTGTTTTGCGTGTCGTCCTCATTCAGTTCCTTTTCTCTCAAATCTTCCGCAATACAATCCGTCCATCTTATCTTTGGTCTTCCTCTGTTTCTTCAACCTTCTATTCTTAAGTTATTCATTCTTCTTCCAATATATTCTTCATCTCTCCTCGTGACATGTTCAAACTTTTAACACTAGAGTTATTTCCCTTATTCTTTCCTTCCCGTATTTTTCCGTGTCTTCCCCAACATCCTCATCTCTACCACATTAATTTACTTTTTATTGATACTGACATCTGTCAATTTGAATTATCTGAATATATTAGCAGTTTCCATGGTTTAATATCTTTATAATTCTTTAACTCTATATCTATTGAATATGAAATATAAAATGTGTAATCGAATCGTATAGAGATTAATATATTCTTTAAGTTATAGTATTATATTATATTAAACTGCGTTTTTTCAAGTTAGAGTTAGAGAAATTCGTATTGTAGGACCCCAAAATGTGTTTCATTACAAACTCACCATCGAATTTTTTGACCAAAGACAATACCTTCCTTACCTACAGGTAATGTAAGGTAAAAATGGTTATTATATAATAAATATTTCAGGTTTGGATGTGGGAAAGTCCATGCACCGCTCAAACAGCGAACTAAACATGAATCGCTATCAAGAAAACGGTTTAGACCCCGGCGATAAAGATGACAAAAAGAAGAGAGGCAGATCACCATTTAGGTGAGATTAGTCCATTAAATTCTTATTCATTTCTTTTAGTTTATCATTGTTATTGTATAGCAAACGAGGTTTCTGTAGAATGTGAGTAAGTCCGACATAAAATTAGAGCCTACCTAGTGCAAGACGCATGGATAGATAACAGAGCTTCTTGTCTAATTTATTTAGCAAATTCCAGCAATGATAAATAGTGTAAAACGTTTTTATTTCGCAGGTTCTTTTCCCGAAAACGAGGAGAAAGTGGTGACCGCAAAAATAAAGCCAAAACACCGGAACCACATTCGCCGGAAAGGAGACAACCTTTACAAATCAATGGACCCGCCAGTCCTTTACAAAGAAATCCTACCGTCAGAATTTCAAACGTAACTTTTAAAACAATATATATTGTCGTTAAATATTTATATATATTTTTGTAGACTGATTTGAAAATTCAGCCCCCTTCAGTGCCCGACAGAACCCAAAAACAATTAACTATTCCGTCTGCCTCAGGCGTGGAATCAATCGGAAATGAAATTTTCGATGCAGATTGTCTCAAATTAATAAACGAATATTTTTACGGTGTTCGTATTTTCCCCGGCCAAGATCCCACCCATGTTTATATCGGTTGGGTAACCACTCAATATCATCTGCACACTAAAAATTTCAACCAATCCAGAGTTAGAAAAACTTCAGTTGTGATTTCAGATGATTATGAACGCGTCGTTGACAGGTAATCACAAAAATTTATCTAATGTCCAGACTGTGTAATGTTTTATTTTTGCAGTGTTGATCGCCAGTCTTGTTATATGGTTCGCGCTGATGAATTATATAATGAAGTTACGCAAGACGCCAGTGGTAAAGGGGCCAGCCAGGGTATGTTCGTTGGGTGTTTCGCGGATGCAGCAACCGGATGGATTTCTTTTACTTGTGAGGGCAAAGAAACCAGCCACAAATGGAAGGTAAGACATTATTTCGCCCATAAAATAACCGGAATGATTGCCATATATATGTTAAAATTTAATGAAATTCTTATTTGTTTACAATATATGACTCATAATAAGATATGTACTGTAATAAAATTTGCCATTTATTGTGTAAGTATTTCAAAAAAGTTATTTGACGTCACGCTTACATACTTAAAGCCGCAAATGTCGCTAGTGTCGTTGTTTTACAGCGAAGGAATGTGACATGTCAAAGTGATACTGACGCCGTAGACATAACCTAGTTTCTATATATCAACTGTAATACGTCGTTACAAGTTTGCTCAAACAAAAATAAGTAAAAATACGTGCTAACTTGACAGCAATCTAACCTAACAAACAAGTTCCCCGTACCCCGCAAGACATACGTCGCAAAATATCTTTGTCATATTTGGAGCAGCACGTCGGAACTAAGTTGCAGCGGAAGCGGCGTAACATCACAGAAAAACAAAAATTGTGCAAAAAATATGGAAAATTTAAATTTAAAAATAGTTGCTTCTAATAAAAAATAAAAAGGCGAAACTACTCCATTCTGGTCACACTGGCCCCTCTCCTTTTCAGTTCAAAGTCGAATTGAACAGTTGAACGACCTCTTGAGACGGTTTTCGTCGAGGTTAAATATACTGGAATCCGTTCAGGCGCGGGGATCCATTGCAGTTTAAAAAGTTTCTGAGATTTCTGAATAAATATAAACCTATTGGGAAGAATTTAAAACTGTCTCTGATAGCTCCAAATAAATTTAAGACAATTAAAAAGTATTTAAAACAGTTTCTGATATTCTAGCAGTCCAAAATAAATATAAGGCAATACTATTTCGGTTCAAATTTCGTCTAAAATTTCCCAAATATCTTTTTGATCTCTTGCGCGCAATCCTTTTTATTGATATTTCGTTCTTTATGATCATTATGCATGATTTATTATTGATTTATTAATTCACTAACACAAATCAATAAAAACGATCATGCGCAGATCAAAATGGAATGTTTCTTGCAGATGGAACCAGAAACCAAACTCTTCCCCGCGATTTTCGTGGAAGCAACTTCCAAGGAAATACTCCAAATCGAACTAGGTCGCACAAATACAACTCTTCCTTTATCTGCGGCTGTTTTACAAAATTCTGAACGTCATGTCGTTCCTCAATTCCCTCCTAGATTGAAAGTGCAATGTTTAAAGCCTCATCAATGGGCGAGAGTGCCTAATCAAAGCCTTCAAGTACACGCTCTTAAACTATCAGACATTCGCGGGTGGTCTATGTTGTGCGAAGATCCAATTTCGATGTTAGCTCTCCACATACCTGAAGAAGACAGGTGTATAGATATTTTAGAACTGATAGAAATGGATAAATTGTTGAGTTTTCACGCCCATACATTGACTTTGTATGCTGCTTTGTGTTATCAAAGTAATTACAGGGCAGCACATGCCCTTTGTCAACATGTCGACCAAAAACAATTATTATACGCAATAAAATCCGAATATATGTCTGGACCTCTTCGCCAAGGATTCTACGATTTATTAATCGCCTTGCATCTTGAATCGCACGCAACAACAATGGAAGTTTGTAAAAACGAATACGTAATCCCTCTCGGTCAAGAATTAATAGATTTATATCAAGATTCCGAGATGGGACATAGCTTGCGCAGTATGGTTTGCGAATCAGTTCGCCCCCAAATGAATATGACAGACATTACTGAAAGTATTGAAAATATCAAAACGTTATATTCCCCTTCATTTCCTTTGGAAGTTGTACGAGATTTTGTGATGAACGCTTTGGCAGAAGCAGTAGAAATCAACCAAGTTCACAACAGGGATCCAATCGGAGGTTCAAACGAAAATTTGTTCCTTCCTTTGTTGAAATTAGTCGACAGATTATTATTAGTTGGAATGTTATCCGATACAGACATCGAAAAATTATTGATAATGGTTCATCCCGAAACTTGGGACAGGACTTTTGATAAAGAAGGAAAAGACGAACACAGAAAAGGATTGTTACACATGAAAATGGCGGAAGGAGCAAAACTGCAAATGTGTTATTTATTGCAACATTTGTGCGACATTCAACTGCGCCACAGAGTTGAATCAATCATTTGTTTTTCACATGATTTTGTAAATGATTTACAATCAGATCAATTACGCCGTTACATTGAAATTAAACAATCAGATTTACCCTCAGCAATTGCAGCTAAAAAAACGCGCGAATTTCGCTGCCCTCCTCGCGAACAAATGAACGCAATTTTAAGCTTCAAAAACATGGAAGAAGAAGAAAAAGAAAACTGCCCATGTGGCGAAGAATTACGCGAAAGGTTAAACAATTTTCACGAAGCTTTAATGGGAAAAGTTTCTCTCAACGCTTTACAAGAAGGAAGCGATGGAAATGGCGAAGGCGATTCAGAAAAACCAGGTCCAATCAAGCGTTTATACAATCTTATAAACGCAGTCAAAGAGTTGGAAGAAGAGCCTAAAGAACCTGAAGAACCCGAACAAAAAACTCCTGAAGAAATCTTCCGAAAAGTCCTCATCTCCACGATCGTTTGTTGGGCGGAAGAATCCCAACTAGAAACCCCCAAATTGGTCCGCGAAATGTTCAGCCTCCTCGTCCGGCAATACGACAGCGTGGGAGAACTAATTCGCGCCCTTATGAAAACCTACGTCATCAACGCTAAAACCAAAAACGATGTGGCGGGAATGTGGATCGGTTTGAGTCAAATCCGCTCTTTATTACCGGTACAAATGTCCCATGAAGAAGAAGAACTCATGAGGGAACGTCTGTGGAAACTTGTCAACAATCACACATTTTTCCAGCATCCAGATTTGATCAGAATTTTGAGAATCCACGAGAATGTAATGGCTGTCATGATAAATACTTTGGGAAGAAGATCTCAGGCGCAAAGTGACGCTAGCGCTCAAGCTACAGCTGGTGAGGGCGAAGCCCCAGGAAAAGAAAAAGACACTTCCCACGAAATGGTTGTTGCTTGTTGTCGTTTCTTGTGTTATTTTTGCCGAACTGGTCGCCAAAATCAAAAAGCAATGTTCGACCATTTTGATTTCCTGTTGGATAACAGTAATATTCTTCTTTCTCGACCAAGTTTAAGAGGATCAACGCCTTTGGATGTCGCGTATTCATCCCTGATGGAAAATACAGAACTTGCTTTGGCTTTAAGAGAACATTATTTAGAAAAAATCGCTGTGTATTTGAGCCGATGTGGACTCCAATCAAATTCTGAATTGATTGAGAAAGGATACCCAGATTTGGGTTGGGATCCAGTAGAAGGTGAAAGATATTTGGATTTTTTGAGGTTTTGTGTGTGGGTTAATGGTGAAAGTGTTGAAGAAAACGCGAATTTGGTTATCCGTTTGTTGATCCGAAGACCTGAATGTCTTGGACCCGCTTTGAGAGGCGAGGGAGAAGGATTGTTAAGAGCTATAATCGACGCTAACAAAATGTCTGAACGGATCGCAGACCGCCGTAAAATGATGGACGAAGCTGAAGGAACAGTCAGTATGTCTCCGTTCACACATCCATTACCTGAAAGCGATGAAGATGAAGATTATATAGACACAGGTGCTGCTATTTTGTGCTTCTATTGTACTTTGGTTGATCTTCTTGGACGCTGCGCTCCAGATTCCGCCGTCATTGCTTTGGTAAGTCATTTTAACATTCCATATTTCTTTTGTGACAGTTTTTTTACAGGGCAAGAATGAATCTCTTCGCGCGAGAGCTATTTTGCGTTCTTTAGTTCCATTAGAAGATCTTCAAGGTGTTTTGAGTTTGAGATTTACTCTTCAAAATCCAGCCGCTGGGGAAGAACGCCCCAAAAGTGACATGCCTTCAGGGTTAATTCCCGGGCACAAACAATCAATTGTTTTATTCTTAGAACGAGTTTATGGCATTGAAACTCAAGAATTATTCTTTAGATTACTTGAAGAAGCTTTTTTGCCTGATTTAAGATGCGCTACAATGCTTGACAGAGTAAAACATACAAACAATAAACTTTGTAAACATGTTTTAAATAATTGTTTTGTAGAATGATGGATCTGAAAGTGATATGGCGTTGAGTATGAATAGATACATCGGTAATTCAATTCTTCCGTTATTGATAACGCACAATAAATTTTATAATGAGGCAGAAAATTATGCCAGTTTACTCGACGCAACTTTGCACACAGTTTACAGATTGTCCAAAAACAGAATGTTGACTAAAGGACAGCGCGAAGCTGTTTCAGATTTTTTAGTTGCTTTAACAAGTCAATTACAGCCATCAATGTTGCTGAAACTTTTGAGAAAACTTACAGTTGATGTTAGTAAGCTCTCTGAATACACAACTGTAGCTTTAAGGGTTAGTAAATAAATATATTTAAAATAGAAGTGTTTTTATTAAAAATTATTGTAGTTATTGACAAATCATTATGATCGTTGTGCCAAATATTACGGCCAAACTTCTGGCCAAGGTTTATACGGAGCTGCTTCCGACGAAGAAAAACGTTTAACAATGATGTTATTCTCAAATATTTTCGATTCTCTCGCTAAAATGGAGTACGATCCAGAACTTTTCGGTAAGGCATTACCTTGTTTAACAGCTATAGGTTGTGCGTTACCTCCCGATTACTCGTTATCTAAAAACTACGATGATGAATGGTACGGAAATAGAAGCGCCGCTTCTGGTCCAGACGGTCCATATGATCCTCAACCAATCAACACTTCAAATGTACAGCTCAATAATGATTTGAATGTTATTGTTCAGAAATTTTCTGAACATTATCACGATGCTTGGGCGAGTAGAAAACTAGAAAATGGTTGGACTTATGGTGACAGCTGGTCAGATGCAAATAAAACTCATCCGAGGTTGAAACCGTATAATATGTTGAATGATTATGAAAAAGAACGATATAAAGAACCAGTTAGGGAATCTTTAAAAGCTTTATTGGCTATTGGATGGTCAGTAGAACATACAGAAGTTGATTTACCATCGTCAAATCGCAATTCCATGCGGCGACAATCAAAACAGGTAAATATATTTGAATATTCAATATAGTTCAGTCAGTAAGCGTACTATTTTTTATAGGGAGAAGCATCACCATTTAATTATAATCCTCATCCAGTCGATATGACAAATTTAACTCTCTCCCGCGAGATGCAAAACATGGCTGAACGTATGGCCGAAAACTCCCACGATATTTGGGCCAAAAAGAAAAAAGAAGAGCTCACAACTTGTGGGGGCGGTATTCACCCTCAACTTGTCCCATATGATTTATTAACAGATAAAGAAAAACGCAAAGATCGTGAGAGATCGCAAGAATTCTTAAAATATTTACAATACCAGGGATATAAACTGCACAGGCCATCAAGAGGCGGTCAAACTGAAAATGAACAAGTGTCCGCTGGAGCTCAAGTAGAATTAAGATTTGCGTATAGTTTACTAGAAAAATTGATACAATATTTGGACCGCGCGACGATTAACATGAAATTGTTGAAACCGTCTTCTACTTTCAGCCGGAGATCTTCGTTTAAAACTTCCACAAGAGACATCAAATTCTTTTCCAAGGTGAGACAAACATTTTTACAAATAATTTGAGCGTTTTGTGATTGTTTTTTCAGGTTGTACTTCCTCTAATGGAAAAATATTTCTCCACGCACAAAAACTATTTTATAGCTGTTGCTACGGCTACAAACAACGTCGGGGCTGCCTCCCTCAAAGAAAAAGAAATGGTAGCAGCTCTTTTCTGTAAACTGGCAAGTTTACTCCGCAGCCGTCTGGCTGCTTTTGGTGCCGATGTCAGAATAACCGTCCGATGTCTTCAAGTTTTAGTTAAAGGCATTGACGCTAGATCTTTAGTGAAAAATTGTCCAGAATTCATCCGGACGTCTATGTTGACTTTCTTTAACAATACAGCGGATGATTTAGGGCACACCATCTTGAATTTGCAAGAAGTAAGAAAAAAATGGTGGTAATTATGGTTGTTATTGTTGTATGTTTTAGGGGAAATATAGTCATCTTAGAGGAACTCATTTGAAAACTTCTACGAGTTTATTTTATGTTAATGGGGTTGTTTTGCCGATTTTGACCGCCATGTTTGATCATTTGGCCAGTTGTGAATACGGAAACGACTTATTATGTACGTAATTTATTATATTTTTTAATAATTTGCTAAATAAATGTTCCTATTTTAGTGGACGAAATCCAAGTGGCGTCTTATAAAATTTTAGCCGCTCTATACACTTTGGGCACTGATCCAACCCTAACTCATGATAGAAAGTACCTCAAGTCTGAAATTGAGCGCCATAAACCAGCCCTAGGTTCATGTCTAGGCGCATTCTCATCTTGTTTCCCTGTAGCTTTTCTTGAGCCCCATTTAAATAAACACAATCAATATTCTTTGTTGAATCGTATAGCGGATCATTCTTTAGAAGCGCAAGATATTATGACGAAAATGGAGAGTTCTATGCCGACTTTAGAAACGATTTTGGCAGAGGTTGATCAGTTTGTGGAAAGTGATAAAAGTTATACGGATTCGCCGCATGTTATCGATGTTATTATGCCGTTGTTGTGTTCGTATTTGCCGTTTTGGTGGGCGCAGGGACCGGACAATGTCAGCCCGACAGGAGGGTGAGTTTTTAACGATATACGAGGATGAATCAAATATAAACGGGACTATTTTTTTTTAATTGAGTTTATTTTAAAAAGAATAACATTTTTTTACATAATCCCCCGGCCTAGAAACACATTTTTTCCAACAGATTGGGAGCTTTTTAATCCCTTCATCCAGGGACCTGAAATTGAACCTGAACCGAAAACCCGAATTTTTGATGAATCTGAACCCGGACCAAACCTTTATTTGCCAAGGTCAATAAACCTGAACCGAATTTAAACCGTTTTAAATTCAGTTTCGGTTCAGAAATAAATATAATCATCTTGTATTTGTAAATATTTATTACTCTGAACCGAAATTCGAACCCAAAACCAATGAACCGTTATAATTTTTATTTTCTTGAACCGAAACTGAACCCAAATCCACATTTATTTCCTGAACCTGAACCGAATCTGAACCATTAATATACTTCGGATAAGGTTCCTGCCTTCATCGTAAAAACTAGCGGGATCTTCACATAGCCATTGGAGCACAAACTCCTCCACGGTACGGTGGTCGTCGAATTTGATGGCCTTCCATCGCTCCTTTGAGGGGCCCAACACCATGGTGAGCGTTTCCCAGCCAATTCTGTTCAATTTTTGCCTAGTAGTGTTTGCTTGCAGCAAAATGATATTTTTGACAGTTTGCGTTTTTCTTTTCCTTCGATAGGACAATTTTGCGGCATCCATAAGTTGTAATAATATTGCGCATTAACGGCCGAATTCACCATTCCTTAATCATGAGTTGATTTACAGATCAACGCTGATCCTAAATCAATCCAATTCACCATTAAAAAAGGACTGATCACATTTTTGAATCATAATTTTGACATTTATAGCTATGTTAGGATTCTGGCTGTTGTACCCATGTGTAACTTTGCCTTATCCTTCTTCTTTATCTTTATTAAGAACCGCATTGGTTTTATTATTTTTAACTATACTTTTACATCTTTCATTTTCACTATATTTAAAAACACTTCTTTATTGGAATCGGCGTAATTTCTACCTATATCAAAATAAAAATATAATATAATTACAGGAAAATTATAAAATATATTTTATAAATAAATGAAAAACTTACATATCAATAACTTTTTAACGGAAAGTACAATTACCACGAATAAAATTCCATGACAGTTACATTAACTGTCAAAAACCGAAACAAAACTGAATTAGTTGATCATGATTCCTTGATTCAGAAATCAAGTTGATGAATTAGAACATACTTTGACCTACAGATTACCTTGATTCCTTAATCAACTGATTATTAATCAACAGATTAATGGTGAATTCGGCCGTAAATGTGCGTTGATCATTATGCGTTTATCAGTCTTCATGAGATTCCGAACCGCCTCGATGTTGACTTCGGTAACGCTCATCCTTTGTCGGCAATCGTGGCTCTAATTCTCACCCTTCAGAGAACTCCTTCTTAAAAACGTATTGTCCCCGCACTGGGCAAAATTTCGGTTGGACTTACGCCTTCCTTGGCCAAAAACTTGATAATAATCCGTTGCTCCACGGAGACATGCCCTTCTTGTTCGCTCATGGTTTTCTTTAATACTAAAGAGACTTTAGCGAATTGGGGTCATGTCTACCCCCTTCCTAACAACCCAAGCTACCTGCTAATCAATTCACGGGTCTATCGCCTCTTTGGAATTAAAAAAAAAATCTGATGTGGAAACCACACGACTTCCTTGTACGATTATTATACTATACGTATTTTTTTAATAAATAAATTACAAAATATTAATTTTAACTTCAAAACAGTAAGATATATAGCGACCATAAAGGGAGTTTTTAAAGAGAGTTTTGATTACAACAAAGAAATATTTGATTACAACAATGAATATGACTAATTTCACAATAAAAATATAATATTTGTTATTGTACGAATCATAAAATTGCACGTATTTAACGTAATTTGACATGAACATTTTTTTATGTTTTTGTCCTAATCCATAGCAAGCTTTATTACAGAAACAAAACAGTATATAATTTTTAAATTTACATATCTAGCTTATACAAAGGGCTAATTTAATAATACTTGATGTGCTAGACGCTAAAACTTTTATTTGAAGCATTTATTTCTAAAATCAAAATAAAATCATTTTATTCAAGAAAAACTGTTAACAACTTCAAGTAATGTACCACTTCCGGTTAGCCTATTTTAACCAAAATCTATTATATGTTATTTCGATTGACATAAAAGTCTTGTATACCAAATTTGAAAAGTTTTGGATTATATTTTAAAACAGTTTTTCATTAAAATCTATTATGATACGTACGTACGTCACGACGAAATTAGTCAAAATGGATTCAGGGATGATCAAAATGGATATTTCCGCTGAAATATGAAAACCGAATTTTTTCGCGATTACAATACTTCCTTTACTTACGTACAAGGAAGTAAAAACAGTCATTTATATTTGATTCACCCTTGTAAATAGTTTAAAGTGTGATTTCGCTGGCACTGTTTTATTTATACGTGGTCGACAATGAGTTGATCTTCCCAAAAGTGTAGTGGTGGATCCAAGTATCATCAAAAATTATTTAAATGCACAAATAGGGCCTCGGAAACGTTTATTCGACTGTATTTTTGACACACATACATACAGACATCATCGTAAAAATGGTAAAATCGTATTATATGGACCCTAAAACGTGCTTATTCATTAAAAACTCATTGAATTTTTTGACCAAAGACAATACCTTCCTTACCTAAAGGTGACGGAAGGTAATAAATTGGTTGACATTGCCAGCGAAACCCTATCGTTTGAATTAAAATAACTAACAATGAAATATATTTAGAACTCATGTGACGATGGTAACAGCAGAACACATGAACCAGCTTCTCAAAAACGTTTTAAAACTTATCAAAAAGAATATTGGCAACGAGAACGCGCCTTGGATGACTCGCATAGCGGCATGTACTCAACAAATCATTATAAACAGCAGTGAAGAACTGTTAAAAGATCCATTTTTACCTCTTGCCGAGCGCGTTAAAAAACGCACAGAAGCCATGTTCCACAAGGAAGAAAGTTTACGTGGTTTCATCAAAAGTTCATCCGATGACACCTCTCAAATCGAAACACAAATCCAAGAAGATTGGCAACTACTCGTCAGAGATATTTATTCATTTTATCCGTTGCTTATAAAGTATGTGGATCTTCAAAGAAACCACTGGTTACGACAAAACGACCCAGACGCTGAAGAACTATACAACTACGTTGCTGAAATCTTCAACATTTGGTCAAAGTCTCAATATTTCCTCCGCGAAGAACAAAACTTTATCTCTGCTAATGAAATAGATAATATGGTTTTGATTATGCCGACGAGTACAACGAGACGATCAGCTATTCCGGATGGAAGCACGCCGACAACTGGCAAGAAGAAGAAGAAGCATCGTGATAAGAAGAGGGATAAAGATAAGGAAGTTCAGGCTAGCTTGATGGTTGCTTGTTTGAAGAGATTGTTACCTGTTGGGTTGAATCTCTTCGCCGGAAGAGAGCAAGAATTGGTGCAGCACTGCAAAGATCGCTTCTTAAAGGTAAGATCTTGTCACTTATGTTTGCGGCCACAAACAAATTAATAATTAACTGTTTCATTAGCAATAAAATTATTAACTTAAATTAAATGTGCTCTTCCACAAGGCGCAATTTTCTCGGAACACCTTTGGGCGACTGAATTCCTCTATATATTCTGCTATCGTGAACTTTTCAAGATAAGAGCCCAAAAATCTTGTATGGGACGAGTTTTGGGAAGGTTGATAGGGCTAGCTCAAGTTCCTTTAACACTGTTAAGACCATTTTATTAAAAACATAAACAAAATAAATTAGTTGCGACAAACAAACAAAATAAGTGAATTATGGCTCAAACGTTGCCACCTCCGGCCTGGGGTCGGCAGGAGACGATGGGTGGGCTAGGTCCCACCGTGGAAGGTCGCTAGACAGCGTCATTACCGAGCTCCGGGTCGGTTGGCTTCCTTGGTCAACAGACAGCTTCGGCGGCGTGGAGCGGGCCGGCGCGGAGTTGGCCATGGGACGGTCATTGGGCTGGAGTCGAGGTCGCGGATTCGGGGTGGTGGCGACGGTGTCATTACCGATGTCCGGCTCGGTCAGCCTGGAGCGGGCCGGCGCGAAAACGGAAACCCATTGACGGCGGTACACGCTGTGCTAGTAAATAACACACCATATCAATACCTTAACTGCGAATTCGGCCTTTTGTTTATATCTGATATATTGTCTATAAAAACCATCATTTCCGTTAATTCCGGAATTGCTCAGTATGAAGTCTGCGATATCGATGTAAATGTCCAAAACCCAATGCTAGGTGTCCGTAGAAAGTTGCGCCTATCTTTAAATTCATACCTGTATCTGTAAGGTTACAGATAAATAATTAGAATGACTGTGAGTTTAACCACTCACCTTTAATTATTGCAAAATGCAAGGCGCAACCGAAAATTGAATCTGACAATTGTATCTTCCTCTGTAGAAATTGCCGGAATGCGACATCATGGAATTCGCAAAAACACAACTAACTCTTCCCGATAAAATCGATCCAGCGGATGAAATGTCATGGCAACATTATCTTTACAGTCAACTGGGAAGTAAAAAAAATGCTCCAGTTATTACAAACAGCGATGAACAGGGCAAGAAAATCCTGGATGAAACTGTGGAAAGAATTGTGGCTATGAGCAAAGTTTTGTACGGCCTGCACATGGTGAGATTTTGTCATATTTCGCAGCACTTTTTTTTGTTTATTTTATTTATTTATTATAATTTATTTCGACTAGATTGACCACCCCCAACAGCAACAAAAGGGCGTTTATCGTTCATGTGTTTCAACTCAGAGAAAACGCGCCGTACTTTCTTGTTTCAGACAAGCTTCCTTGCATAGTTTGCCCAGGTTTGTTTATTTTTCTTTTGTGTTTTGTTTCCGTTTGGCACCCAATTAATAACTAACTGTGTGGAGATAGTGTTGTTTGACTTTCTAACAGGCTAACAAACCGCGGGCCAGCTCTTCAGGATGGAAGAGGGTTCTTTGCGCCGCGAGGAAAAGAGCTGCTATGGCGTGCTTGCGCAGTAGGCCTTTGTATAAGATTAGTAGGTAAGAAATGAAGTATAGGTAAATTCATTTTACTTAGAAGCAACTTGGAAGATACTTCACTTTGTAGTTTGATCGGTTTATAATTTTCAACAATTTTAAACAAAGTTTTAACTCTAAATGAAATGAATTTGCCTATTAATAACTAGAATATACTTTTCTTCTTTCTAATAGTTGTGATATTGTGTGCATTATGGTACTATTTTGGATAATTTTTAAACAGAAGGTTAGTCTTTTAAAAAACAAGTAGATCGCTAGAAATCATGCCTTTAATAATACATAACATCATAAAAAAGAGTAAGTTAATTTGTTATATCGTACGCTTAAAATACTAATGTTGCAATTTTATTTGTATGCCGGATAATAAAACTAATATAATCAGTTTCAAAATTTTAATAGTTATTTAACTATCAAGTGTGTTAATGAGGGCGATTAATGATCGAGACATGCGTTAATTGTTGAGATCATTAATCGCCAATTAACACACGTGTTACAATATTTTTTCGTTGACCGTATCTTACTTAAATGGAAAATCTAATTTTATTCCATGACAATGTTTTTAGGTTAGTAATGGTTGACCGAACGTCAAATTTTACGTCAGAAAATCAATAAGTTTTGTCATCAATTATTTTCAGTGGGTGCGTTCAGTTTACTTAATGCTAGACAACACAAGCGGTTTTTTATGTTATTTGAGGAATTTTATTCTTTCAACTTCATTTTAAAGGTATGCTACGTGAATATACCTAGATAGTAAGTGTCAAAAGCGCTGACTTTTAATTCTGTCTACCTTTTTGCTACAACTTAGAGTTAGCAATACATGCTGTGTTCCATGTGGTGAACGCACCCAATAAATCGTTTATTAATAAAAAAATCATGCATTGATAGGGGTCATTAATGAATGATTTTCTATACATTAAGATAGCCTATTAATAAACGGTCGACGGAAAAACAATATTATTTTGGGCAAGCGATATATACAAAAATCATGCGTTTATTCAGTGGCGGCTTGTGCCTTTTAGGAATGAGGAGGCAGATTTTGTACTCAAAACAAAAAATCTGATGTGGCCAGCACAATACCTTCCGTCAATCCTGTGTATTATGTATAAATTCCATACATAAATTGCAAAAGATACTAAATTTCCAGTAAAATTATTTCATAAACAAACTATACAAATTGCACTTAACACGACATTTTCTTCTTTAGCTTTTCCCATTCATTATGGGTCGCTATTTTTATTTTCTATTCCACTCATTTCTATTTTGCGTATCATTCTTATTCAGTTCCTCTGACGAGTCGCCACTGCGTTTATTTCATTTTGTTTACAGCTATATAGTTGCTATATTACAACAATTTTTTAAACATTAAATACAATTTATTAAAACGCGTTCCATCTTTTAGGCATCGAGCCATCAACCTCTTCGTCCGCACCTACCACGAAATCTGGCTTCAAGACGAAAACGTCGGCCAAGAAGTGATGATTGAAGACCTCACACAAAGTTTCGAAGATGCAGAGTTGAAGAAACGCGATGAAGAAGTAGATGAAGGCAAGCCGGATCCTTTAACACAACTGGTAACTACTTTTTGTCGCGGAGCAATGACGGAACGATCTGGGGCGCTGCAAGAAGATCCTTTGTATATGAGCTATGCGGAGATTGTTGCGAAGTCTTGCGGCGAAGAGGAGGAGGAGGGGGATGAGGAGGAAGGGGGCGATGAAGGCGAGGAAGGAGGAACATCAATTCATGTAAGATTTGAATATTTTTTTTGTTTTTGTACTAATTTATGCTGATTTTTTATGCGTACACAGAGAACTATGGATAAATTAATGGTATGATTGTTATACTAATATTGTAATTCTAGGGGATCTAAGTGCCAAATAAATATGTATTTTTATCTCTCTAGGAACAAGAAATGGAGAAACAGAAGCTTCTGTTTCACCAAGCGCGCCTGGCAAATCGCGGCGTTGCCGAAATGGTCCTGCTTCACATTTCCGCCTGTAAAGGCGTTCCCAGCGACATGGTAATGAAAACGCTTCAATTGGGCATTTCTATACTTCGCGGCGGTAATGTAGACATCCAAATGGGAATGCTCAATCATTTAAAAGAGAAGAAAGACGTTGGATTTTTCACAAGTATCGCCGGTTTGATGAATTCATGTAGCGTTTTGGATTTGGACGCTTTTGAACGGAACACTAAAGCTGAAGGACTTGGAGTTGGATCTGAAGGTGAGACACACTCTTATATCTCCAGATATTAATGATTAAGCATGTTTTAAGGTCCTTACAATCCGATTTTAATATTTTTACGATGATGTATGTGTGTGTGGATGTTGGAAGGACGATTTCTCAAAAACTATGAGACTTAATATCTGTTTAACTACGTATTTCTCAATCGGACATTACTGGGAAGGGCTGAAAACGTTTTGTTAATAATTGGATAACTGGAAGTAGCAGATAGCTAATGGTTTTCATTGTTGACATAGAAACAAGTATTTTTTCGGTCGAATTCAGTTTTATTGTTTAATATTTTATGTTCCAACGATAGCTTTATCTTAAACCTATCTAAAAATATTTTTTACCTCTCGCTAAGAGAGGTATTAGATTCATGATTAAGCACGTTTTAAGGTCCCTACAATCCGATTGTAATATTTTTACGATGATGTCTGTGTGTATGTATGTGTGTGTGTGTGTGTGGGGAGGTTGGAAGTACGATTTATCAAAAACTATAATACTTAATATTTGTTTATGTATTTCTCAATCGGACATTACTGGGAAGAGCTGAAAAGGTTTTGGTAATAATTGGACAACCGGAAGTAACAGATTCTTATAAAAAATTCTAAATATTATTTTTTGAAAAACTTTGTTCTTGCTTGTATTAAAGAAGACTAAATTCTCTATCTGATACATATAAATATTTTATTATATCTTTTATAGATTTAGAGATAAAGAAATATATGGTATATAATAATCTGTTGTAATAAATCTCACAGCCCAAATAATGTCATGGAAACCAATTCAAAATTAAAATGTTTGTAACTGATACATAAATGTCAGTGTCAGAAATCCGGAGACATTACTGAAGATTTTTTCTGGGTAGTACATACATTATATTATTTCTTATTGTATTAATAATAAATAAATGAATTTAAAATTAAACACTCTAAATATAAAGATTAGATATAAGCAGAATTTTTGGTGTAGAGTGTATGTATACAAGAAGTGTTAAATATAATAGGGCGCGAGCAGTTATGTGACTTTGTTGGCCTTGACAAGCAGATATGGGGGCCCGTCTCATAATGATAGATAGTAATTATGTACATAGATGTCAAATATCATAATTTCTCATTCTAAATTGAATGATTTTCCAATTCCATGTGGTTTATTTTCGTCAAGTAAATTCCACACTCCCGGTGATAAATTAACTACGGGAATTTAATTGTTAACACGGGCCCCCATATCTGCTTGTCAAGGCCAACAAAGTCACATGATTTCTCGCGCCCTATACTTATTTAACCAAAAACAGAAATGGCAACATTTTTTTTTTGTAATAATATACATTTCATGTATTTAGGTGCCGCCGGCGAAAAGAATATGCACGATGCAGAATTTACTTGCGCGTTATTCCGTTTCATCCAACTGACTTGCGAAGGCCATAATTTAGGTACATTTCTACACATTTTCCATCATTTTCCGTTAATAATTACCCAATATTTTTTTATAGAATGGCAAAATTATCTCCGAACACAAGCCGGAAACACAACAACAGTCAATGTAGTTATCTGTACGGTCGATTATCTTTTGCGTTTGCAAGAATCAATTATGGATTTTTACTGGCATTATTCTAGCAAAGAATTGATTGATCCAGCCGGTAAAGCCAACTTTTTTAAAGCTATAGGCGTTGCTAGTCAAGTTTTCAACACTTTAACTGAAGTCATTCAAGGCCCTTGTACGCAAAATCAACAGGCGTTAGCCCATTCCAGATTATGGGACGCTGTAGGAGGATTTATGTTTTTATTCTCGCACATGCAGGATAAATTATCGCGCAATTCATCCCAGGTTGATTTATTAAAAGATTTGTTGAATTTACAAAAAGATATGATCACTATGATGTTGTCTATGCTTGAAGGAAATGTTGTTAACGGCACTATCGGAAAACAAATGGTGGACACGTTAGTAGAAAGCGCATCAAATGTTGAATTAATCTTAAAATATTTCGATATGTTTTTAAAATTAAAAGATTTGACGAGTTCTCCAAGTTTCCAGGAAATTGATTTTAACAGTGACGGCTGGGTTTTCCCAAAAGACTTTAAAGAAAAAATGGAGCAGCAAAAAAGTTACACCCCAGAAGAAATTCATTTCTTGCTGACATGTTGCGACACGAACCATGAAGGGAAAACAAATTATGTTTCGTTTTGTGATAGATTCCACGAACCCGCGAAAGAAATCGGTTTTAATCTTGCTGTTTTATTAACAAATCTTTCGGAACATATGCCAAATGAACCGCGTCTGGCCAGATTTTTAGAAACGGCTGGATCTGTCCTAAATTACTTCGAACCATTTTTAGGACGTATTGAAATAATGGGCGGAAGTAAACGCATTGAACGAGTATATTTTGAAATTAAAGAATCTAATATTGAACAGTGGGAAAAACCGCAGATTAAAGAATCAAAAAGAGCTTTTTTCTACAGTATTGTCACTGAAGGCGGTGATAAAGAAAAGCTAGAAGCTTTTATTAATTTCTGTGAGGATGCCATCTTTGAAATGCAGCACGCAAGTGGTTTAATGGCTGTGGAAGAATCTGGAGGAGGCGGAAAAGCCAGAGAAGCAAGTTATTCTTATTTGGGAGACGACGAAGAACGCGGAAAAGACCCCATAAGACGCGGAATACAAAAAGTCAAAGACGGAATCGCGTTTAGTTTATCTTCACTAAGTCCAGCTAACATCAAAAATAAAATTTTTGAAATGCAACAGATGACAATCCCAGAACTCTTCGTAGGATTCTTCAAAACAATCTTCTACTCGTTCTATTATTCCGGTTACGGAGTCTCTCTCGTTCTCGGTTACTTCGCCAACATATTAATGTCGTTAATGCGTGGTCCTCAAATTGAAGAACCGGTGGAAGAAATAAAAGAAGAAGAAAAGGTCGGACATTTGAGAGTTTTACCAGCGTTACCTCCAACGCCGGATGAAACGAATACGCAGCTACAAGCGTTCGGATTGGATATAACGAAAGAAGATAATGGGCAGTATAAAATGGCACCGCATGAATCGCCGAATTCAAGTCCGCAGACTTCCATAGAAGGGGAAGGGGAGAGCAGTCCTGATGAAGGAGGGGAACACCCGCCGGAAGTGGAAACAAGTACGGAACCGCCAATTTCTCTGTCTGATTTATTGGGGTGAGTACATCAACTTTAATTTTTTTAAATAATTAAACTAAAACAGTACAGTCATCACTTAACCAACAAAACATCACAATATGGTAGATTCGCGCGATTTGACGTTTGGTTGTAGAAAATTCAGGTTATATTCATGCCAAAATTAATTCGTTAAAAGTTAAAATTATGACTTATTATACCTCTAGGATGTAGCAAAGAGTCTGAGGAATCTAATGGTGTCAAAATCATTGCGGAAAAGTCAATAGGAAACGAGAAAATAGCATTTTTCGTCAAACCCAAAAAAAAATTGACGTGACTCCACTTTAGGAATCAATTTTTTTTTCCGCTTTTTTGGCGTATCTAGAGGCCTAAACGCTAAATATTTGAATGGAAGTTTAATTTAGAATCATAAACTAATTTTTTTACACCAAAAAAACGAAAAAAATAAGCAAAATATCTCATTTTTCTTACCGAATACTACCTATTTGTAATACCATTGTCACCATCTTGCACTCACTCTGAAACACTAGAAAATATTTCTTTTTGTACAAAAATAATTCACAATACATCTTACAAACTAAATATAAATTACAATACATCTTATATCTAAATGTCGTAGTTTTTTGTAAACTTTTCTAGAAGACGCGGCGGGCGGTTTTAGTGGTTTAACTGTAACAAAACTTTCACAAAAGGCATTAGAATTAAATCATATTTATTTATGGACTTACAAACTAACTTAATATAAAATTCAATCATACATCTCGCAACATTCAATTGGGCGTCCCACATATACAAACAAACACACAATACTTAATCCTTTTTGAAGTATTCTTCAAAACTTGCGACCTTTTGTGGCTGTCCAGAAGACGTAGTTGTGTTTTCTGAACAACTATTGTATCTGTAACAAAACTCAAAAACTGAAATAGAAATAGTGATTACTATTAATTAACCTATAAACTATTCTAATCACACACTTTCGATCATTGGGCGTCCCATACATTCAATCAAACATACAAAAACATTACCCAATATTAGCGATGAAATTCGTATCTTGAACGATTTATTTTCGTTGGAACAGTTTCATATCTGTAACAAAACTTATACGAACAGAATTAATATTAATTCATTACTATTTATTAACTTATTAACTAAAAAGGGCCTAACAAATGGGGAACCGCGATTTTATATACTATAAACTAGTATTTTCGCCATATTTACCCAGCATACTTATCGACCAAACTTTGTTTCAAGTTTTGGCAAAATAATTTGTAGCTCCATATATAAATTTTATATAGAAATGACCGTAAAGGTTTGCTGAATCGAAATATATATGTTTTAATATTGATATACACAGTTTACGCACTAATTTTAATAATATTCACGGAGAAAACACGTTGCACATTTTCATTGCCATATTGTTGTTTATAACAATTGAGCGTCGGTGACGCGCTCTCTGATTGTCTGACAATAGGCGGCTAAACGTTTAAAATTATGGACTTTAAAAATTAATATCTTCAAAATTAATACAAATCTGGAATTGGGGTTTACAAATTTGAATTTATGTGGTTATTTTTTGTTTGTTATTTTACCAGAATTTTTGAACGTCTATAAATAATGTGAAATATGGCGGTTTTTGAGGTTGTGAAATTTTTGTTCCAGTTAAAAGTTAATATCACAAAAACTATGTGAGATAGTGTTGTGAACTTTTCAAATATGTGTTAAGCGAGTGTTTTTTAAATATTTGTTTATAGTTTGTTTTTGTTTGATAAAGATTGTGGTAAAAGTTGGTTATATTTTTGTGCAGTATTTTGGCATACCAAGTCGTTTGTATCGAAAATGTTTGTGTGTTTAGTGGTGAAGCAGCAAAACGAGCTGTCCAAGAAAAAGCTGAAGCTCAGCAAGCCCAACAAGCAGCTATGATGGCGATAGAATCCGAACGAAAACAAGAAACTGTTGCTGAACCATCCGCCGCGTCTCAAATCGATTTAAACGCGTACACTCATCGTATTGTTTCCTTCTTGGCTCGCAATTTCTACAACTTAAAATACGTCGCTTTGGTTCTGGCTTTCTGCATAAATTTCATGCTTTTGTTCTACAAAGTTTCTACAATTGGTGAAGACGAAGAAGGCAGCGGATCAAAAGAAGATCTTTCGGATCTTTTGAACGATGGATCGGGTGATGGATCAGGAAGTGGTGATGCGGGATCAGCCGAAGAAGAAGACCCGATAGAATTGGTTCACGTCGATGAAGATTTCTTTTATATGGAACATGTTATGCGATTAGCTGCAGCTCTTCATAGCGCAGTATCTTTGGCGATGTTAATAGCTTATTATCATTTGAAAGTACCTCTAGCCATATTTAAAAGAGAGAAAGAAATTGCGCGTAGATTAGAATTCGATGGTTTGTTTATCGCAGAACAACCAGAAGATGACGATATTAAATCGCATTGGGATAAATTAGTAATTTCAGCGAAAAATTTCCCGGTAAATTATTGGGATAAATTTGTTAAAAAGAAAGTTCGGCAAAAGTATAGCGAATCGTATGATTTTGAATCGATTAGTAGTTTATTGGGAATGGAGAAGACTTCATTTGCTGCTCAAGAAACTGAAGAAGCCAAAGGACTCATTAACTTGTAAGTAATTTCCACCATTTTTAAAACATTCACCCGAAAAACATTTCTTTTCAGTATTTTAAACATCGATTGGCGCTACCAAATTTGGAAGGCCGGCGTAACAATCACCGATAATTCTTTCTTGTATTCTCTATGGTATTTCTCGTTTTCTGTTCTTGGAAACTTTAACAATTTCTTCTTTGCTGCACATCTTTTGGACGTAGCCGTCGGTTTTAAAACTCTTCGCACCATTTTGCAGTCCGTAACTCACAATGGAAAACAATTAGTTTTGACAGTCATGTTGTTGACAATTATTGTGTATATTTATACTGTTATTGCGTTTAATTTCTTCCGAAAGTTTTACGTTTCTGAAGAAGACGATGAAGTGGACAAAAAATGCCACGATATGCTCACGGTAAGACTATAAATTTGTATACAATGGGGTAGTTACCATATGTTAAAATTCACCATTTATTTTGTAAATATTTCAAAATTTTAAAATATTTCATGATTCAAATCGATCAATTCTCTGTGACGTCATGCTTACATACTTAAAGCCGCAAATGTCGCTATCTAACCTAACAAACAAATTCCTCTTACCCCGCAAAACATACGTCGCAAAATATCTTTGTCATACTTGGAGCAGCACGTCGGAACTAAGTTGCAACGGAAGCGGCAAGGCTAACGTCACAGTTTAAAAATAAAAATTGTGCAATGTAAAAAATATGTAAAATTTAAATTTAAAAATCAAAAAAGGCGAAACTACCCCTTTGCATGATCGATTTTATTGATTTTTCGATCAGATGTGTTTGGAGAATATTTTAAGTGTATTTGTGTTGTTGTAGTGTTTCGTTTTCCATTTGTACAAAGGCGTAAGAGCTGGTGGAGGTATAGGAGACGAAATTGAACCTCCAGACGGTGACGATTATGAAGTTTATCGTATTATGTTTGATATTACATTCTTCTTCTTTGTTATTGTCATTTTGCTGGCTATTATTCAAGGTATGAACACAAGAAACGACCAATGCTTGAATCATTTAGCTACTATTAATTTTAATTGAAGAGCTCCGCAAAAACAATTTTACAATTTTTGGATTATGGTTTTTTCCAAAAGCTCTTTAATTTAACGGCAATAAAAACATTTTTAAGGTGACCAAGTTTTTTTAGCATGTGTATTATTATGTTAGGTTTGATTATCGACGCGTTTGGTGAACTTCGTGACCAACTGGAGAGTGTTAAAGAAGACATGGAGTCCAATTGCTTCATTTGCGGTATAGGAAAAGATTATTTTGATAAAGTACCGCATGGTTTCGATACGCATGTGCAACAGGAGCACAATTTAGCTAATTACATGTAAGTGAAACTTTATTTTTTATAAATATGGTTCAAATATCTGCAGTACAACAATTAAGAAGTTATACAACGATCAAAATTATGAAATGAAGTTTATTTTTAATATTTACAATATTGTTTATAAATCTGGAACGGTTAGGAATTCCTCAATGATTCTTTTAAATTTGGATTATACATAGAATTTTACATATTTATTTATTAAACTAATTAAATTAAACAGTTTAGGAGTTATGAACCCCCAAAAATGCATGTTTTCATGTTTAGTTCAGTCAAAAATGTGAGCTTAAAAATGGTTCAATACTTCGATTTCGGTGAAAGATAGTGTTCATTATTACAAAAATGAACTTTAGGGGGATTGATTTATATATTTCCGGTGTAAAAATAGTTAAATTTCCGCTTAAAAACTCCTCAAACCTAAGTTTAAATATTGTACATCTTTTAATAAAAATGTCAGGTTTTGAATGTGACAAAGTATTCTGCGTTTTTATTTGTACATTGTTACAATTTAACATCAGATTTTGAAAAGTATTTCTTCTTACGCAAAAGTTGCGAATGTGTTGATTCTAGGTTCTTCCTGATGCATCTGATTAACAAACCAGATACAGAATATACGGGTCAAGAGACATATGTGTGGAATATGTACCAACAGAGATGTTGGGACTTCTTCCCGGTGGGAGACTGCTTCAGAAAGCAGTACGAGGATGAACTTGGAGGCGGAGGAGGATAACCAAGTCCTCCCCCCACCCCTTTAAACCCGTCAATAAAGTGAGATACTCCATTGTTATAATATCTATAGAATTGCAATAATTCAAAATAATGTAAATATTTTATAAAATTCATCGTGGCCTAAATGAATATTTTTAGATTGTACCTACTTCTGTTTTGTGTGAATTTGACGATATGCTTCCAAATTTTGCAACATATTTTATATATTCTACACTTTCAATAAGGATAGTACAAAGGATATTTTAAACTTTGTTAACATTAGCAGATTTTAGCCCATCTAGAAATATCACTTATGGATTCTGTTTGTAATTTAATAATTATTCATAACATGGATTCATTCGAATTATAAATAAATAAAGTTATTGATTATTTATGTATTGTTTCCCCATAACAACTAATTTAGTTTTCTTAATAGCGCGCGCAAAATCCTAATAAACTAATAGTGAATTTTTGTACGCAACTATTGGCAAGTGTTCAACGCCGTTTGAAATATACGTGTGCGACAAAAATACTAATTGTAATGGTATAAACAAAATTTGGAAGCGTAAAACTTGGTGCAATTATAAAATAAAGTGTGGAAAATGTGTAGTGAATAATATTTATGTTCTATTCGTTGTATTTTTTAAGTAAAATGTTGATGTAAATTGTTGAAAGTATTCGGTAGCCATTTTGTTTTCCGTGAAAGGCACAAGTCTGGCAGCAGATATATCACAGCCTGAAATATCGCGTCATATTAATTAGATTTCATTGAAATTTGTTATTGCTTCTTTAGAAAACTGAAAATATCTTCACCGCCGCCTGATTTCAACAGCCCAAGCTGCACATCAAAAGGTAAGGTACAAAATGTTTTGACGATTTGTCGCGATAGAAAATCATATCCATTTATCTATTGTGCATTTTTAAACAACAAAAGTTATTTAAACATGATATTTTACTATAATTTTATAGGATTGTGTTTGTTTAATAATTATCGGTAATATTATTCACATAAAGTTACAGATGTTGTAAAATAGCTTATTATAAAATATTAATATACAACAAATTCATAATTTGTATCGCACATTACAAAAACAAAATTAAATTCATTTTTCTTTCATCTGATATACATATTTGAAATGAATTTGTTGTTGAACCACGTGACCCCACCTAATCTATTTCGACCAATCCTAGCCTTCTTCCTCGAAGCATTGTATTCTGGGAAAAACGCTACGTAAATGGCAATAAAGAATGACGCGGACACGTGTTCCGAGTTACAAAAAATGATAAGGAAAAACTGATGAAACCGTGCCAAAAATATGATAATAATAGTTATTATGTCATTATTATTATCGTGATATAGTTTTTGAAGTCCTCCCGAACCTGAATTCAACATATTTCAAGCAGAAAAATTTATGAAACACGTGGTTTTGGTTGACCTGTTTGGTGCATGTTTCCAGAATTTTGTTTTAAACGGTGAGTCTAAAATGAAAATTTTCTTTTGAAATTTTATTGAACTGTGTCTGAATAGCAACATTTTCCTTTATATTTATATGTTAACGAATATTGAAACAATATAATTTGTGTTCATACAAATAATTTCAATGAATAATATGTGGCTTATTTTTATGAATTTGGTCAAATTTCAATCCATTTAATGTTGAGCAAGTTGTTATAAAGAATTGATCCAGATCTTTAAATAGATCTCGGTATATTTCAGGTTATTAGGTCCGGAATTTAATATTCCGGGTGGTGGATGTAATTTCCTGCTCTTCTGTTCATTTTAAGGGAAAAACTATACGGAGCAAATTTGTTCAGAATTAAAATTGCTAAAATTCTTTTTACATTTTTTGTTTTTAATTTATTAATAATTTTAAAAATAAATTTATTTTTTTACCTCCCGCTACCCTTCGTAAGGGAGGTATAGGGACTGCTAAAAATTGCTTATCGAGATTTTGGTAAATGGCCACATTTTAAGGTCCCTAGAATTCAATTTTAACATTTTCATGAAGTCTGTGTATGTATGTATGTGTGTGTGTGGAACCTCTTTACACTAACTCAAATACTATCGTTCAGAAAATTTTGAAATTGTATAACCGGTTTGGCAACTATTAAACTATCCTTGAAACCGGTATGCAGACAAACTATTAACCGGTATTGGTATTGTATTCAATATCCTGCCTGCCATATAGATATTATAAAATAGCGTATTACAACATATTAATATACAACCAATTCATAATTTGTATCGCACATTACAAAAACATAAAAATAAATTTAATTTCCCTTCGTCTGAAATAAATACATTTTTAAATATTTCAAATGAATTTGTTGTTGAACCACGTGACCCCACCTAATCTATTTCGACCAATCCTAGCCTTCTTCCCCAGAGCATTGTATTCTGGGAAAAACGCTACGTAGTGGCAATAAATAATGATGCGGACACGAGCTCCGAGATACAAAAACTGATAAGAAAGGAAAAACTTATGAAACCGTGCCAGAAATATGATAATAATTGTTGTTATGTCTTTATTATTGTCGTGATATAGTTTTTGAAGTCCTGCCGAACCTGATTTCAACATATTTCAAGCAGAATTTTTTTATGAAACACGTGGTTTTGGTTGAACTGTTTAGTGCATGTTTGCAGAATCTTGTTTTGAACGGTGAGTGTAAAATCAAAATTTTCTTTTGGAATTTTATTGAACCATCTATGAATAGCAAAATTTTCTTTTATATTTATATGTCTACCAATATTCAAACGATGTGATTTATAATTTATATTAATAAAAATAATTTCAACAATATAATGTGCTCTGGTTTTATATTTATAATTTTAAGTTTTATATTAATACGAATTAATACACACACACATACAGACATCATCGTAAAAATAGTAAATTCGTATTATACTTATTCATTAAAAAGTCGCTATTGATTTTTTTTTTTTTACCAAAGACAATACCTTCCTTACCTAAAGAATACGGAATGTAATAAAATATAATTTTATTTTAATATTTAATTATTCATTTAATAGCGTCATTATCTAATAACCACGCCACTGGCGGTTCGCCAATCTTTTGTTTCTTGTCAACAAACACAACTAGCCATTTTTGTTATGTTATTCAAGTATCGTGCATATTTTAATAATGAAATATTGTATATTGTTGCAAATTAGCAACAATGGTAAGTTTAAACAATAGTTTAACTGTTTTAATAGTTATCTATGCTGATAACATGTTTTATTATTGAAATACTTGTGTTTTAAAATAAATTATTTTTGTGTTCCAGAGTTCCTTGGAGTTTGCTGTTTCAAGGAGCCGTCCTGGGGCAGCCGAGCCTTGCAGCCGTGATGGGTGTAGTTGATTCTTCTTGCTGGTAGCTGAGCTGTTTTCATCAATGTAAGTCGTTTTATTATGTGCCTCTCTTCACTGTCGCTTTTTTGCTATTTTTTTCAGCATAACACAAAAGTAAATTCATTTTTCTCCTGAAAATATGATTTGTTGTTGAATTTCATTCAAATAATTATATTTTCTTCTATATTTCTTTTCCGAGGCACATTGTGAATGTCTATGTTAACATACCGGGCGTCGTAACACGTTACAATATCGTAAATAAATCGGCGAAACTTAGTTTTTTTTATATTTAGTTTAAATAAATATCCGTTCGTTCAGAAATAGATTTCTTTTCCCAAAGAAATTGTATTTGTTTAAAAATATTTTTAAACAAGTACGGTTTACAATACAGGGTTCCAGCGAAGTTTCCAAGGAGTGTAAAGGCTGGTTTAAGCCTTTGATTTACAGCAGGGCTTGTCTGAAGCTTTGTTTAAGGCTTTAAGGACTTTAAGGCCAATCTACAACCACAAGACGGCAACAATAGTTAGAATTATTTTAGTTAAAGTCGCGATTATTTTTTTTGCTAATATTACATTAAAATTAAATTTGCATTTTAAAATTAGGGTAAAATATAATTAAAGTTTTGCCGATACTTTTTCGGGTTCGGGTCGGTTTCCGCGTTATTTAAGGACAGGGTAGCGTAGTTTTTATTTGGAGTGTCTACCCCATTATTTAATTTAATACTACATATGATGGCTAGAAATGTAAAATACTCCGGTTCAAAATTAAATCTAAAATTTGATGTATTTTTTTTTAATAAAGATTTTTTTTAAGTTCAGATTCAAAAGTGTTCAATAGACTTACATTGTATAATTATTTAAAAACATACACATATTGTAATATTTAAATTTATTTAATTATTTTATTAATTTGTAGTAAATAATTAAAAAATGGGCATTTCATTTAAAAACGAAACTACATTTATCAATGATCTATAGCGCAGGCTATCAAGTTTTTCGAGATTTCAGGTGAAGATAACATAGCCCCCCCCTGCATGATTTTGCTTTTTTTTGAATTCCCCTTCTTAACTATCCAAGCAGCTCTTTCTAGTATGCCCTTTTTAAATTAGAGTCAATTTCCCAAGGGCGTCCGGGACCCATTGTGGCAAACTCAATCGTTCCTTTCGCTGCTTCTCTCTGGGATAGGGCATGGGGCATCTGGGAAGGTCGCTCTACTCAAAATAGGGTCCGCCGGATTGAGTAACTCCCTGTTCTGATTCCCAGTTTTTGTAGTAAATATATATCATCACAGTATGCTGAGAGCACGAACACTCATCGCTGGAATGGAGACTGCAGCATAGAAGGCACTCTTATGTCATTGGAACATATACACTAAATTATAGCTAGATTTAATTAAATTTGCAGTTAAAGTTAAATTAAAGTAGTATTATTAGTTTAATTGAATTTTAAAGATTCATTTTGCAGTTTAAAAAAAGTGTAGTTAGTTTACTTGCATTTTAAAGTATTTGTTTACAGTTTTAAATGATTACAGTTATTTGCGTTTTAAAGTTTTTATCTACAGTTTTAACTTATTAAATTATAGTTACACACACTTGCTTTTGTATTAATTTTACAAACATACACACACCCACGAAATCATATATCTATTAAAATTAATAGATATGTTATGTCAAAATAAATAAAAGATATTTGCAAAAATGTGTTATATTTTTTGTATTCATGTTACCTTTTTATCCGTTCGTCGCCGCGATTTCGTCCGTATATATTGTTAATTTCTTATGTATTTATTTATGTATATTATGTATTTATGCATGTGCATGTTTATATACATTTATATTTTTTGTATTTATGTGTATTTCTTAGCTAAAATATAGGTAGGATGTCTAAAAACAATAATAATAAATTATCTAATTGCGATAAAATATAACTTAAACTGCATCGAAATGGTCGAAAATTACACTTATTTTTTCAGTTAAAATGTATCCATAAATATTTCTTGTTGCATGCGAAATGCAGCGAAGTTATCTGCAATTAAAATTATATCAGACGGCTTTTAAATGACCTTGAATAGTGATCTTTCATGAACCAAACTGTACCATCCTCTTGGCATTTTTAATATTAAAATTTTCAAATTTGATCAACAATAATTTGAAAGAGTACAATGCTGGAAATGGTTAGAAATACGTTATTATCCATTCCTTCATTTTTTTATTTCCTATGTTGTATACATGTACACTTCTGTGCAATAAAATGAAGCACAAATTTAGCGACTATTTTTTTCGCAAATTTTAGTTGTATATTTCTTGTTTATTTTAATTGCTTAGCATCAGTTTCAATGAATGTCAAACACCATACTTGATCGCTATAAAATTGATAAATAAATAGAAAAACTTACTTAGCACTTAGCGTTTCTTAATTCTGAAGACTGTGTCTTTACTGATGTTCATCAGTCGAGCGATTTGTCTTATGGATAAATCATCTTCTATTCTAGTTATAATTAAATCTTTGAATTACTGCCTAAATGACGCTGCATTTTGACATTAATAAGAAAAATGACAAATTTATATATTTTCGTTGCTAGGCATCTTATCATGTCCTCTTTAAACTATAAAATATTTTGTGTGCTTAATTTTATTGCACAAAAGTGTCCAATGCAGGAAATGGTTAAAACATCCATTCTTTTATTTATATCTTATATTGTACACATGTACATATATCATTATTTATCTTTTATAATTTTCATAAAATCCAGAGTAGGACTGAAGCATTTTTATTTGAAATAATCTTTAAATAATAGTGAATATTTGAGGATGAAATGGATCGGATTAATTACTTGTATAGTATAACTCCAATACTAGATTTTTACGTATTCCTCTTCCTTACATCCATATGCAAACTTGATTAGATTCTAGTTATAATTGGCCCACCGGAAGTGCTCTCATTTGAAGGTTTTAACAGTTTTTCGTGAATATCATTTTTTTCACATTTAATGTTATTATAAATATTAAAAAATATTTTATTCTCTAAATGAATTGATTACATTTCATAGTTCATTTCAATGGATATAGAGTTACAGAATTATAAAGGAATTAAATTTTATAAAGCAGCCAGCTGTGCTATAAATCATGGAAACAGCTTTTATATTAAGAAAATTATAATTGAAAAATAGCAGTGTCAAGTGCAATTGACATAGTATGTTTGTGTTATAATTTTACTAGAGAATCCTTTGCTAGATTTTTTTTGTATGGAATTTGTACAAAATACATAGAACTGACAGAGGGTAATGTGCTGGCCACATCAGATTTTTTTGAATGTGTTAATACAGTAAAATAATATTGTGTAATGCTCCCGAGATGAAATTTTCTTTTTAAAATCAACTATTATAACTTTAAAACTGTGGACATATCAGTTTACATTATTGTTCAATTTTTTAAAGTCAGGTACAGAAACAATCCTTAAAGTAGCTGCAATCACTTTCGAAATATGAATAATGCACGGCTACCTGGGAATCTTATTAAGATAAAACTTTGTATATTTATCAAAATAATCGTTATGAGGATACGAAATTATATCATCGATTCAGAATTTAAAAAAAAATCTGATGTGGCCAACACAATACCTCCCGTTTAATTTAATTTTTATTCATGTAAATACTTAAAATTAAATTTAAATACCGGGTTCGATTCCGACCGACTCCAAACATTTCGAATTTTAAATGAAACAAAAATGACCCCTGTGATGCATTCTCCACGCCAGCAATAAGTGCTCATGAGGTGACACCTGGTAAACGCCCGCACTGTACATAATTATATGTACATCATCGTTAACGAAGTCTATGTACAAAGCAGATTGGCAGACCCAGCAATGTATAATATTTATTTATATACATACCTATCCTATATTCATTTCTGGCGTGGAGAGTGCATCACAGGCCGGGTAAACAAATATGGATAATATGCCGTGATGAAATATGTTTTTATTATCTTATCTATATTTTCACATATTTACTTATGCTGGAAACTGTATTAAGTTCCTTTCCATATAATTATTGTTCCATTTACTCTTTTTAAAACGTTAACATTATTATTTGAAATGATTAGTTTGTTGACAGTGACATATCTGTCAGTTACAAACAACATCTCTAAGAAAAACTATTTTGAGCTTCCAATAAAGTACCATTTTCGGTTATCTGATTTACACCAAAATCTAATGGCATCTTTCCATATAAGAGTAAGGTAGAAATACAAGGTTTCAAAATTTTCTGAACGATAGTATTTGAGTCAGAGCGTAAAGAGGATCCACAGACACATACACACAGACATCATAGTGAAAATGTTAGTATTGGATTGTAGGGAACTTAAAACGTGGTCTTTTACCAAAATATCGATCTTCGATTTTTAGAACGATCCCTATACCGCCCTTACCAAGGGTAACGGGAGGTAAAAAACGACATTTTTTTCTGTTCATTGCAATACTTTGTAGAATATATATACATCATTTGTCCATTTAACGTTTTTTGTAGCCCTTATAGTCCTCGTGTTAACAATAGTGGCCCGTTTAAAATAAACAACTTGAGGTACAGCCCCCTCTAATATAATTTTAACTTAATATAAGAAAATAGTCTAGTTATGGCCCTCGAAAAATGCTCTAATAATACGCACTGATTTGTAATCATAATCAGAAGAGATGTCCTAAAGCCGACTATATTTGCCTCCCCTAAGTAAGGGCTATATTGGTAAATGGGGAAATATATTTGTAAAAAAATATATAATTAAATTTATAAAATTCCATAGGATTCATACATTGTCTGGGTAAATACATAAAAAATAATTTGAATTATATTTTTTTACACTATTTGTATTTTCTTAAAAAAAATATTTTAATACTTTATATATTTCTATATTATTTTTATAAATATTTAAAAATTATATTTTTATCTAATTTACATTAATTTGTGTTGCCGTGAGCCGTGCGTAACTTGTTTAAAGTGGCAGACTGATACGCCTTGGCACAACTTACGCGTCTTGTGAGACATTGGAGCGAATGGACGTATATATCTGTGCAGTAAATATTAATATTTAAATTATTATTTAAAGTGAAATATGAACATTTATACAAATACGGATATATTTAGAATTTTGACGAAGGCACCTGTGTTGAAAATATGTTACCAGACGGTGAGTTACATCATTTTTGCAAGGGAAAATGCGTTTTATAAATGTGACGCTTACGAGGTTTTTTTTTTTTTATACCTTGTTGAATATGTTGTTCCTCTGTATGTATAATGTGTACATACAATTTGTATGTATATTTTAACACCCCTACGATGTCAAATTATAATAATTTGGTGTTCAGTATTAAAAGCCGAATTCAGAGTGAAACGAACATTGTTAGTGAACAAATGTTCAACAACATAGTTCGTGAATAATTGTTGGCAATAATATTAGTTAACAAACAGGGTGGTGACCGGCACAGCCGAACATAGGACTTCATATAAAATCAAACTCATAATTTCCTACTTCCCTAATTATAGCCATGGAATTGAGACAAAATAAATAACATTATAATAGTAAAGTATCACTTCCGGTTTATCAATTTTAGTCAAAATATTATATGTTGTTCCCCTTGACATAAAAGTCTTTAATACTAAATTTGAATTTTTTTGGATTATATTTTAATATAGTTCTCCATTAAAAACTATTATGGGCTTCAAGTAAAGTATCACTTCCGGTTTATCAATTATAGTTAAAATATTATATGTTGTTCCCCTTGACATAAAAGTCTTTAATACCAAATTTGACAATTTTTGGAGTATATTTTAATATAGTTTTTCATTAAAAACTGTTATGGGCTTCAAGTAAAGTATCATTTCCGGTTTATCAATTATAGTCAAAATATTATATGTTTTTCCCCTTGACATAAAAGTCTTTAATACCAAATTTGACAATTTTTGGAGTATATTTTAATATAGTTTTTCATTAAAAACTGTTATGGGTTTCAAGTAAAGTATCACTTCCGGTTTTTCAATTATAGTCAAAATATTATATGTTGTTCCCCTTGACATAAAAGTCTTTAATACCAAATTTGACAATTTTTGGAGAATATTTTAATATAGTTCTTCATTAAAAACTGTTATGGGCTTCAAGTAAAGTATCACTTCTGGTTTATCAATTATAGTCAAAATATTATATGTTTTTCCCCTTGACATAAAAGTCTTTAATACCAAATTTGACAATATTTTGAGTATATTTTAATATAGTTTTTCATTAAAAACTGTTATGGGTTTCAAGTAAAGTATCACTTCCGGTTTATCAATTATAGTCAAAATATTATATGTTGTTCCCCTTGACATAAAAGTCTTTAATACCAAATTTGACAATTTTTGGAGAATATTTTAATATAGTTCTTCATTAAAAACTGTTATGGGCTTCAAGTAAAGTATCACTTCCGGTTTATCAATTATAGTCAAAATATTATATGTTTTTCCCCTTGACATAAAAGTCTTTAATACCAAATTTGACAATTTTTGGAGAATATTTTAATATAGTTTTTCATTAAAAACTGTTATGGGTTTCAAGTAAAGTATCACTTCCGGTTTATCAATTATAGTCAAAATATTATATGTTGTTCCCCTTGACATAAAAGTCTTTAATACCAAATTTGACAATTTTTGGAGAATATTTTAATATAGTTCTTCATTAAAAACTGTTATGGGCTTCAAGTAAAGTATCACTTCCGGTTTATCAATTATAGTCAAAATATTATATGTTTTTCCCCTTGACATAAAAGTCTTTAATACCAAATTTGACAATTTTTGGAGAATATTTTAATATAGTTCTTCATTAAAAACTGTTATGGGCTTCAAGTAAAGTATCACTTCCGGTTTATCAATTATAGTCAAAATATTATATGTTTTTCCCCTTGACATAAAAGTCTTTAATACCAAATTTGACAATTTTTTGAGTATATTTTAATATAGTTTTTCATTAAAAACTGTTATGGGCTTCAAGTAAAGTATCACTTCCGGTTTATCAATTATAGTCAAAATGTTATATGTTGTTCCCCTTGACATAAAAGTCTTTAATACCAAATTTGACAATTTTTTGAGTATATTTTAATATAGTTTTTCATTAAAAACTGTTATGGGCTTCAAGTAAAGTATCACTTCCGGTTTATCAATTATAGTCAAAATATTATATGTTGTTCCCCTTGACATAAAAGTCTTTAATACCAAATTTGACAATTTTTGGAGTATATTTTAATATAGTTCTTCATTAAAAACTGTTATGGGCGTCAAGTAAAGTATCACTTCCGGTTTATCAATTTCAGTCAAAATATTATATGTTGTTCCCCTTGACATAAAAGTCTTTAATACTAAATTTGAAAATTTTCAAATTTAATCAATAATAATTTGAAATAGTTTGAAGTACGTTCTTATCCATTCCTTCATTTATTTCCTACATTGTACACATGTACAATGCAGGAAATAGTAAGCGGGACTTTATTATCTATTCCTTTATTTATTTCCTATATTGTACACATGTACATATAACATTATTATTATTATTATATATAAATCAGAAACAGAAAAATTTACTATTGAATATTTTTCTGAAAAACAATAATTTTACGTTATTGACGATGCCATTAAAAAAACTATGGTCTAATCATAGTCTTGACACCCAAGTTTCATATAATAGTGGTTCATTAATAATAACAAAAAACTTATGTGACCACCGCAATACCTCCCGCCATGTAATTTTTATTAATTTAAATACTTACCTATGGGGTCTCGTTGTCGCATACCTGAAGTCTGGTTGAGAATCTAGGAAACTCGATTCGATCCCGATGAACGCTAAATATTTTGAATTTTAAATGGCACAAAATTGTCCCCTGTGCTGCACTCTTCACGCCAGCAATGAGGCTATTACTCACTCGAATGATTTACATGCAAACTTCATTCTCATGAGTAATAGCATACATTACATGCTCATTGAATAATATACTATTATTATATTTGAAATTATTTAACATCAGTTTTTTTTTTTATTTTAAAAATTTAATTTTATTGTGTACTAGTAGATTCGCTGAAACGAGAGAATGTGCGATCATGTACGAATTTTACCCATTGCCTCTTATTCCTTGCCATCTTCCTAGCGTCGACATGTTTTTCTTCTCTAAGGACCTTCAGTATTACCTTATCCCAGTTGTCTTTAGGTCTTCCTCGGTCTCTTTTTTACCTCTCGCTTAGAGAGTTATTGGAATCATGCTAAAAATCGCATATGCAGGTTTTAATGAATAAGCACGTTTTAAGATCCCTACAATCCGATAATAACATTTTTACGATGATGTCTGTGTGTGTGTGTGTGTGTGTGTGTGTGTATGGATGTGTGTGTATGTGTGTTATGGGCTTCAAGTAAAGTATTACTTCCGGTTTATCAATTTTAATCAAAATGTTATATGTTGTTCCCCTTGACATAAAAGTCTTAAATACCAAAATTGAAAAATTTTGGATTATATTTTAATATAGTTCTTCATTAAAAACTGTTATGGGCTTCAAGTAAAGTATCACTTCCGGTTCATCAATTTTAGTCAAAATATTATATATTTTCCCTTTGACATAAAAGTCTCTTAAATACTGAATTTGAAAATTTTTGGATTATATTTTAATATAGTTCTTCATTAAAAACTGTTATGGGCTTCAAGTAATGTATCACTTCCGGTTTATCAATTTTAGTCAAAATATGGTATGCTGTTCCCCTTGACATAAAAGTCCTAAATACTGAATTTGAAAATTTTTGGATTATATTTTAATATAGTTCTTCAATAAAACCTGTTATGGTCTTCAAGTAAAGTATCACTTCCGGTTTATCAATTTTAGTCAAAATATAGTATGTTGTTTCCCTTGACATAAAAGTCCTAAATACTAAATTTGAAATTTTTTGGATTATATTTTAACATAGTTCTTCATTAAAAACTGTTATGGGCTTCAAGTAAAGTATCACTTCCGGTTTATCAATTTTAGTCAAAATATAGTATGTTGTTTCCCTTGACATAAAAGTCCTAAATACTAAATTTGAATTTTTTTGGATTATATTTTAACATAGTTTTTCATTAAAAACTGTTATGGGCTTCAAGTAAAGTATCACTTCCGGTTTATCAATTTTAGTCAAAATATAGTATGTTGTTTCCCTTGACATAAAAGTCCTAAATACTAAATTTGAATTTTTTTGGATTATATTTTAACATAGTTTTTCATTAAAAACTGTTATGGGCTTCAAGTAAAGTATCACTTCCGGTTTATCAATTTTAGTCAAAATATAGTATGTTGTTTCCCTTGACATAAAAGTCCTAAATACTAAATTTGAATTTTTTTGGATTATATTTTAACATAGTTTTTCATTAAAAACTGTTATGGGCTTCAAGTAAAGTATCACTTCCGGTTTATCAATTTTAGTCAAAATATGGTATGCTGTTCCCCTTGACATAAAAGTCCTAAATACTGAATTTGAAAGTTTTTGGATTCTATTTTAATACAGTTCTTAATTAACTGTTATGGGCTATTATGGGATATTAATTTTTTTAGATTTCCTACAAAAATAAGTTGTCACCGAGATATGCTGCGGATTTTACACCATGTTTCCCAACAAAAATTATAGTAAAAAGAAGAGTCTATTAGAATGAAATAGTTATATACTTCGCTCTCTGTCTTACAAAAATAAATATTTGCGAGTGAGTGTTCCATCCTGTCCTTGTTATTCTATGTCATGTTGTCTCTGTCTGACAATATATTTATCTCTGTCACACAAAAATCAATATCTAAATCATGCACCCGCCGTTTAGTATTTGACTTGGGGAACTCTTTTGGGTAAAAATTGAGAATTTTAATTTTTTTGACTTTTTGTTACAAATCCATGCCTCCCGTAAAACGTACATGTAGGAATACCTCTCGCTAATTACAAATGGCGATAAAACACAGATACATACATTAAAGCAACAGTACCTCCCGCCAACTAATCTAAGTGTAAAGGTGGCAGAAGTTTTTTCTACTAACAATACCTCCCGCTAATTACAAATGGTGATAAAACATTCATACATGCGTATACACATACATACATAAACTAAAGCAACAGAACCTCCCGCCAACTTATCAAAATGTAACGGTAACAGTAGATTTTTTCACCAACAATACCTCCCGCTAACAGGAACAGGAATGACGTGTGATACTTTATTAATTTTATACTATAAAATATATGTTACGTATGTTAAAATAGTTCGAACGTACGAAATTTCGTGTTAAATAACACAAAAGTTTTTGGTTAATGTCTCGTGGCCCACGATTTAACTAAACTTACCTATGTCCAGAAGTCGACCATTTAGCCAATATTTTGCTTCAATCTTAAAAAAAATACTTATAAACTATGCTATCCTCTTGGTATTTTTAATATTAAAATTTTCAAATTTAATCAACAATAATTTGAAATGGTTAGAGTTTGAAGTACGTTATTATCCATTCCTTCATTTATTTCCTATATTGTACACTTGTACAATGCAGGAAATGGTTTGAAGAACATTGTCCATTCCTTTAACTATTTCCTATATTGTACACATGTACAATGCAGGAAATAGTTAGAGGAACGTTGTTATCTATTCCTTTATTTATTTCCTATATTGTACACATGTACATACAACATTATTATTTATATATGTATAATTCAGAGACAGAAAAATTTACTATTGAATATATCTTTCTGAAAAACAATGTTAGTATTATTTATAAAACTGAAGGTAAAGTAAACTGACAATATATTCATTTAATTACTATATAAAAATTTTTTTTTTTAGTAAAATAATTTGCAAAATGATATTTATTTATTAAAGTACCACCTACAATTATATTAAAAACTAAAATAAATAAATTTCTGAATGCTATGATTATTACTCCAATTCAACAACTTTTGATATAGTGTATTAACAGAGTGTATAGAACTTGAATACATTGCTTATAATAAAATTTCTTAGGTTTTTAATAATTTATTTGCAAATAAACCATTGTCTGCATGTGACAATAATGTTTTCGTCTTTAATAATTCGCAAATATTTTTTATCAAAGTAATATAATTTAAGAATGCAATTTATTAAGTATATTGTCAGTTACCTTTACCCTCAGTTTTATAGATAATAGTAAAATAAATATTGTATTATGTACTGTTAGAACGAAAAAATTTAGGAGTTGTCTTTTGTCATATATTTTCTCGTAGATTATTGTTTAAAAGTCAAATTTAGTTAATTATAATGGCCGCTAGTATGAACAAGTGATTAAGGGTGATTAGCGAGCATTTGACTAGCATTGTTTTATCCCTGGCAATCGTTTATTTCTTATTTTAAAGAAAAGTACTTCAAATAAATGTTATGGAAAAATTAATCGCACATAACTTTTATTTGAAGTATTTTTCTCTAAAATAATCTATAAACGATTGACATAGATAAAACAATGCTAATCAAATGCTCGCTAATCACCCTTAATCACTGTTCATACTAGCGGCCATTGTATTTAAATTCAGTACTCTTTATTAATACATAAAATAAAAAATGCCCAAATATAGTCTTAACTATTGTAACCTAAAAATTTATTTTTTATTGCTGTTAATATATTTATTTCAGAGGGTACGAATACATTTGGGGTTGGGCTCTTATAGTCGATTCGCTGAGACGAGAGAATGTGAGATCGTGTACGAATATTGCTCATTGTTTCTTATTCCTTGCCATTTTTCTAGCGTCGACATGTTATTCTTCTCTAAGACCTTCAGTATTGCCTTATCCCAGATGTCTTTAGGTCTTCCTCGATCTCTTTTTTTCTACCACGTTCGCCATCCATATTTGTCTAACCGGTAAATTATATTTACTGTGTTTGACAATTAAACATTTTATTTACAGAAAACGGATACATCTTTCACAGCTTTAGGAAGAAATTCAAAATTGGTGGTGCTAGAATACAACCAATTTAATATGAATGGGGGGTAGAGCTGTTCGCGTCCGTGGTAGAATACCACACGTGCCCCCTGGTTAACGCTAAATGAACAGCAAACGTCGACCACCGCCAAAGAATGGGAAAGAAATTCGATTTAATCTAAGATACATCAAATCGAATTTAAAGTTTTTGACGCTGAAATCTTCATAATTAAATCAATTATTTTAAAACACATACAGAAGCAGTATTTAACGTAGAAATCAAATATTGTGGAATAATAAACCGAACAACAATTTCCGTTAAAGTTCAGCAGAATTCACTGAAAATCATATTCCAAAATCTTCGTTTATCCCCGGAAGACTTGGCGATATTTCGAAAATTGTTCCATGTATTCGCATAGATGTTATTCCATCTCGAAAGACAACACGGCGGCCTGGGTAAACGGAACCAACAACGTGGCGTGGCGATGAAATACATTTTGGCTATATTTCGAAAATAGTCCCACGTATTCGTATAGATGTTGCTCCATCTTGAAAGACAATACGGCGGTGTAGGGAAACTGAAGCGACAACATGGGCTGGCGATAAAATACCTGACCATTCGCGGTGGTTTTCTCAGCTGAAATCATGTGGAAAATGTAAGTCAAACAAATTTTGTTATATATTTTTAATTGTTAACAACTTTTGCGTTATTTGTAACAATTTTTAAAGATGTACCAACGATAATATCTAATACACGAACAAAATGAAAGCCGAAAAAGCACAACTAAAGTAACTCATTTCTATTTCAGATTGCATGCATGACCATCAGGGTTTCGGAAACATGGAAGTGGGAGAAGAAGAGGGCAGAGCACCTTTGGGAGAAACAGGAGACAACGGAGTTACTGCATTAGGACTCCACAACTCAAAAATTCAAGCGTGCTGTCAGCATGTATAAGGTAAGAATCTTCCTAGACTTTTATTCTTTTTATCATTATTAAATGAATTTATGTGGTTGTAACCGTAATGCAACAATACTTTATAATCCAAGGGTCGAAACTTGGAATAAAAACTAGTTCAAATCTAGTTACTCGTCAATAAGGACCACCTCAAACAGTTTTATCTGTATTGTGCGTAAAACATTTGCACTAGAATAACTAAGCATTTGAAAAGTGGTGCACTTTTCATGTGTATAACCACCCGACGGACAGGGTGATGTAAAATGAATCTCTCTGCACTATTTTTTATCAAATGTCCTGTCGAAATATCAAATTGAAGCAAATTCCAAATACTTTTGAAATCATTTAAAAACTGTTGGACAAAATATTGCATGATACATTCATCATATAAATCAAATGTCTTGTATAATGAAGTTATGTTTGCCGTGCGAAATTTTATCCAACAGTTTTTGAAATGGTTTAAAGAACAACACAAACTAATAAGTATTATTTAATAGGCAGACCTTTGGCTGGTCTGAGATGTCAAGAAACTTGGAGTATTTGGATGCAGCTTTCGATTTCAACACTGCACATCTTCTAAAGCAGTTTTCTGAAGGATAGCTGAGCTCCAGATAAATCTTCAACGACGTAAACGACCATCGATGGATGAACTGGTAGGAACTTTAATTTTTTATAAAATATTTTGTTTCTCATACTCAACCATGAGAACTTGTAGTCAAAGGATTATGACTATATACCTAATTATTAACTTGTTCTCATATTCAACCATGAGAACCTATAGTCAAAGGATTATGACTATATGTTTAATTATTAACTTGTTTTCATATTCAGTATTCATATTTATTTTTTATAAAATATTTTGTTCTCATACTCAACCGTGAGAACTTATACTCAAAGGATTATGACTATATGCCTAATTATTAACTTATTCTCATATTCAACCATGAGAACTTAGTCAATGAAATATGACTATTACAAATGTCTAAATATTATCTTGTACTCAAATTCGATTTTGAGTAATACATTGAAAGAAATATAACTTTCATGAATGTCTGTATAATATTCAAACAATTTAAAATTGAAATGTCGACTGTTTATCAATAAAATCAATATCTGGAAACATATGATTAGTATATATCTTTCAGGAATCGGACATCAAGAAGACTAAATTAATATAGTATAGGATTCTTTGCGTAAGAATAACATTGTAGAAAAAGATAGGTTTCTAGTCGATTTCAGCACAGATTATAGAGCGATTGAACTACTTATAAACGAAACATTATTGAACAATGCCATTCTTACGTGATGAATAATATAGAATATAAGTTAGTTTTAAGTTCTTTGAAATGTATTTTCAGATCTTAATTAAACATTGGCTCATCGCGTCGTTGAGCAAACACGCGTTTTCTTTAAAAATTAAAAATAAATTGATTTAAAGTTGAAGTGCATTCCCTACCGATAATTCATCATAAAATCGTGCGTTTTGATTGCCCAGACGGCATCTAGGGAGAGTGAATGTGAAAAAAAAATTGTATGAATTGGTGTGTCGGGGCATGCTTGCTGTCGAATGGTGAGAGAATCAGGAAGTAGGGGGTGTGAGATTCGAAACTTGTTTGTGGGTTCGGGTTTCCTTATTTTTTCTATTATTAAACATCACGGTTAGTGGTATGGTTAGGTAGGGTTCGTGCGCGATTTCCATAATTGAGTGGACTGATATGTATAGTAATTCACAACGCCATGTGAAATCAGTTGTTTATTCTGGTGGATCGCTTCACACTTGTGTGAATGTTTCTAGGGACAGTTTAATTATTTTGTACCAGTGCTGACCATCGTTCGTATTGGCCTCTGCTCTAGTTTGGACGTTTTAAAACCGCTAGACTCAACTGAGAAAAGTTTTAAACAAACCTGAATGCTTACACAGGAAGCTCTGTTATGGCGTTATGTGCTCTCCTCATCCGGAGGCAACGTAATCATCGTTTAATTTTAATGGCAACGAATAATTAAAGAGAAAATAAAGTTTTTCTTTGATTTAACATTGTTTGAGCACACGGGTTGTCCGCGTTCGGTGTTAGGTGTTTCGGGAATGGCCGGGCGATGCCATCGGGAGTAGCTCTTTATTGCATCCAAGCCGTGGAATATCACTTAATTGCTTCCCTTGTCCTTAATTGGCTCGCGTTTGTAGGCCGTAAACCCTTGAGGTCGCGACTGGGGTCGGCTTAGCCCCCACGTAAACAACTGTGAGAATCACCCCGGTATTCTCACTTTTTGTCTTAGACCGTATATCTCTCTCTCACTTCAACTTAGCTTAACATAGTCTAGATATAAGATAGCTTGCGTAGACATAAGATAGCTTAGATTATAAGATAGGCAGGGGTTGTTTTTGCTTTTTGAGAGAGAGAACAAATTAACGTAACTTACCATTTTTAGATTTGCTTTTGTTTGAAAAAGATATTAACGTAAGATAGGATTTTTTGCGCACTTCATAAACTTAATTTGGGGGGAACTACAATAGTTTAAGTTAGATTATAAGGTATTATTGTATACGGAATTGTATTTATTTAATAAATGGTATATATGGGGAGCGTGGGTTTGGCATGAGGGTGGTGTCTCCCTATATATACTATTTATTAAATAAAGCGTTTCATTTATAGTTTTAAGGTAGTTATAAGTTAAAATAATTCCTTACCGCCGCCGTCGCCGAGATTGCAGTGCCGATTGGGGTTCGTCTCCATGGCTTCCTCTTCATAAAGACTTCTTTGAAATGTTTGTATAATAAATCAATCTTTTAATTATGTTTATTTTTATTTAAACCCATCACATTAGTTTTAAAGTTAGGTAGTTTTAGGAAAAATTGTAATTATTATTAAGTATTTTGACGCGGTCAGGGCAAAGTTAGATTTTAATTATTTAATTGTAAACGAAGCTTTATATTAATAAGTATTATATATTTTGGTGAGTGGGCGGTTGAGGTGGTAACACCAAAAAAATATATAATATAGTTAATATAAAGGTTCTCAAACGATCTTAAACTGAATAAGAAATCTTGTATCTTTAACAATGGGAACAAGGAATCTTATTTGGGGATCCCAAGTTTTAATTTGTGAAATTAGGCCATAAGTATTGTAAACGGAACTCTAATATATTATATATTTGGGCGGTTTTTGGTCTAAAAATATATAATATTAACTTAGAATTTCGTATCAGTTATAAAACTAAAATGTTTGTTACCAAATAAAATTATTATGGTTATATTATTTGTTGTTTATTATTTTGCATCTTTATTCTGTAAATAAAAGTTAAATCTTCGGGTTAAACTTTTATTTGCAGAATAAAGATGCAAAATAATTAACAACAAATAATATAACCCCATAATAATGACAATTTAAAGAGGTAACAAATGTTTGTTTTATAACTAAACCCTGTGTGACATTTTTATAAATTGTTAATAGATTTGTTAATAAATTTAGTTGAAAATAATTATAAACAGAATTTTTAAACTTTGAACCTTTTACTATTGTTCTATTTCTGTTTATGATTGTTACTAAAGTTGTTAACAAATCTATTGACTATTTATGATTGTCAAACAGTCCTTTGTAATAATAATGCCAATAAACTTTGATTTTTATGAGATAAAGTGTTGTAATTTCTTAAAATACAAATATATTTTTATATTATTGAAAAATTGATTTTTATTCTAAGTCCCTACACGTATGTAGTTTTTAAAACGGCCACCAGTTGGCAGCACCTGTTCAAAATGATAGCAAAAAAAGAGTAAATCCGACTAAAAAAATTTTTTTTTGTGTACATAACGACGTACATACACAATTTTCAATAGCCTTTAGAGTTTAGACTAGTTAAATATGGGATTTTATGTCTTTTTTGAATGCGGGTTTAGAGTTAGCATCCATGTTTCTGCTTCTGCTACCCGTAAAATGATTTTTTTCTAAGTCCCTGTCGATAATGTTGCAACTGAAAATTGCCCCTTAGATTTTTTGCAAGTTTTTTTTCCTCGTTTTCATGATCTGTGCTGCCCCCTAGCGTCCATTTTCCGAACTATTTCGAATCCTGTATGTACGTATGTAAAAAAGACAGCTTTATTTTTAATTACCTATATTTTTAGGGGTCATGCTTTACGACAGGTGCTGCCCCCTGGCGGCCATTTTCCGAACTATTTAGAATCCTGTATGTACGTATGTATACAGACAGCATTATTTTTTTACTTACCTACATTTTTAAGGGTGGTGCTTTCCGACAGGTGCCGCCACCTGGCGGCCGTCTTAAGAACTATATACGTATAGACCCTGAAATTTTTTAAAGAATTCATCCCCTAAGTAGAAGGAATTTAAAAAATAGATAAATTAAACTTTAATTTATATTTTATTGCATAAAATATTGTAGATTAGGGTAGTTTACATAAAATACAACAATGTAAGATACAAAAAACAATAAATACATATAAAATTTACACAAATTATTATTTAAACATCCCTATTTCTAATTTTCAGGACAAGGGTAAGTATATTTATTTATAAAATACAAAGAATAAGAATAAAAAATACAATTTAAGCTATGAACATAATAAAGACAACAATGTATTACAAATAAACAATAAAAATATCTTAAACTAATACAAGCTTTTATTTAACAACCCCTAATTCATTGAAAATAGCACAACAAAGAGACAGGGAATTATGGACAGTTGATTCGGCTTCATTGGGACAACAGGGAAGTATGAGAACTGTATTAAACATATTAATAAATGTTGCGTTTTGAATTCGCCCTTTAAATTAGCCCTTAGGGAAAATCTGACTTCGGATTAGTAATCTACGGGTCGAAATTAGTATAATAGAATTTCTTTCGCATTTCTAACCCTAATAGTTCCAGAGTTACACTCTATTTTTCTTATTTAATATAATGTTGCGTTTTGAATCGAAATGTTTCAATTAAAAGCTGTCAAATTTCAATTAGGCGATTTTGAAACCCTTGGCCCTAGGCCCTTGAAACTTAAATATGTTGTTCTACGACCCCGACATTTCAAAGGATTCGAAGGGAACGCGAAATTTCAAGGAAATCGCTGAAATCCCAGCCGTTTCCGAGATACAAGCCCCTAAAGATTTTGGGGGGTATTTTACCCTAATTTGCCTGTTTAAAGGAATTAAGGGCTGAAAAATAGCGTATCGGGTGTATCTTGAGCAGCTCTTTCGATTGGCCTGCGCAGAATTGTTTATATCTTTTTAGTTTTTGATATATTTACCCTTTAAATTTGTAGGGGTGTATGGATTAGCTAATTTTGTTATTAATAGGGCCAGAAGGGTCGAATAAATTTTATTACACTAATTTGGACCTGTAGATTACGAATATGAACTCAAATTTTTCCCAAGGGCACTTTTAAGCCCTTCTACCATTCATAGTTTCAGAGTTATAACACATTTTTCTTAATTAAAAATGTTGCGTTTTGAATTCGCCCTTTAAATTAGCTCATAGGCAAAATATGACTACGGATTCGTAATGTAAGGGTCGAAATTAGTATAATAGAATTTGCTTCGCATTTCTAACCCTAATAGTTTCAGAGTTACAGTCCATTTTTCTTATTTAGTGTAATGTTGCGTTTTGAATCGAAATGTTTCAATTAAAAGCTGTCAAATTTCAATTAGGCGATTTTGAAACCCTTGGCCCTAGGCCCTTGAAACTTAAATATGTTGTTCTACGACCCCGACATTTCAAAGGATTCGAAGGGAACGCGAAATTTCAAGGAAATCGCTGAAAACCCAGCCGTTTCCGAGATACGAGCCCTTAAAGTTTTCCAAAGGTTCCTAGCTATAATTCGCCTATTTGAAGGGCTAAAGGGATGGAAAATAGCGTATCTGGGGTATTTGAACATGCCCTTTTGATTGGCCTGCACAGAATTGTTGAAAACCCTTCAGTTTACAACATTCTTAGCCCTCAAGTTTATGGCGAAGGGCGTGCGCTAACTCCGTTATTAAAAGGGCTAGAAGGGCGGGACAAATTTTATTAGGTTAATTTCGACCCGTAAAACACGATTCCAAGGTCAGTTTTTCCCTAAGGGCCGTTTTAAGCCCTTCGCCCTTTAAATAAGCCCTTCGGGTAAAATTTGACTTCAGATTCGTAATCTGCGGGACGAAATTAGTACAATAAAATTTGTTTCGCCCTTCTAGCCCTAATAGTTTCCGAGATACGGACCGTTAAAGTTTTACGAAGGGTTTAACGCTTAAATTCGTTAATTAAAAGGGCTAAAAGGCCGGAAAATAGCGTAGCGGAAGGATTTGAACCCACGCTTTCCATTGGCTTGCACAGAATTGATGAAAACCCTTTGGTTCACAATATATTTGCGATTCAAGTGTGGCGAAGGGCCTAGGCTAATTCCTGATCTAAAAGGGCTAGAAAGACCGGACAAGTGTTGTTAAACTTACTTGGATCTGCAAAATTGAAATCCGTGGTCGGATTTTCCCTAAGGGCTCAAATAAGCCCTTAGCTCTTTATAAAAGAGCGGACTCCTATCGGATGGTTATTTTCGTACCTAGAGAACTGAATACTAAAGGATAGAATAGGAAAATTCGAAAAAATCATTAAATATTAGGATATTTCCCTGTCTCTTTTGTTATTACATAAGAAAGGTAAATAAAAAGCTATTTTGTTTATTTATTCTCATAAAAATCATCTATTATCTTCGCCCTGTGTTGTAGTTACCGTAACCTATCGCTGGGTGTAGTACGCGGGGGGTAGGGGGGGTTGGGGGTTCTGAAAACAAACATAAACATTGTTTATTTTGAGCGCCAAAGTATAAAAAACGTCATCAATTAACACTTAATTAGTGTTAGTTGTTACGTTATAATATTTAATATTATGTTTTTGTAAGGGAGACTTCAGTTCCTTTCTGGCTTTGGTGAAGTGAACATGGGGTGCTTGTGATTAATCGTGTATTGCGATTATGTAGTGTTGATAGGAACCGAAAAACATATTAGTTTTTATTACAAACATTCTTTTATTTAATTTATAGTTCGCGATATAAATAAGAGTATTCAAATTTACGCTAAAACTATATTTATTAGTTCATTATTACTGGATATTTTTAACTTTGTTTTATTAAGTGCTGCAATTGTTAATTTAAATAGTGCGAGTGTTGTGTAATGATTACTTGAAAGTGTATTCAAATCAGTGTAAATCGCCGAAGACAATACAGTTCAGTGATGAAGTACTAGCGGACGATATGTTAGGAAAATTCGCCGATCATTGCCCTTACAAGAAGGTAAGTACTAAAATTAAAAATATTGTTTGATGTTGAAATAATTCGAAAGTTTTAAAAATCATAGGACCTATGCTTATAAATATTAAATTACCAAAATTTACATACATATGTAGAAAATTACGTAGAATCCGAAAAAAAATACCCCAACTTTGTATCTCTACCCTATTTAATGTGTAACGTCATTTCCGGCTAAACTATCAATTCTAAAAGAAAATTTTATATGACAAAAGTTGTAGAGAATTAAAAATTATATAAGATTCACTATAAAAATATTTTTTATTTGACTTAGTTTTGGGTGTGGAAAATTTGGACTTTTCTTATTTTTTATAATTCAAAAACTAAATTTTGCATATATACGCAGAAAAATACGTAGATTCCGAAAATCGATATCCAAACTTCGAATCTCCACCCATTTTGGGGTATAACATTATTATCTATCAAACTATCAACTTTAGGAGAAAATATTATATGACAAAAGTTGTAGAGAATTTTAAGCTGTAAATTGTATATTATACATTTTTCGATTATACCCCAAATTAAGGGTGTAGGCATTGAAAACCCTTTAAAACCTATATAAACCGTCGTAACTCGGAACTGTGATATCGTATGATAAAAAGTTAAATGTATACCTCCCCTAAAATTCAATTTACTACAAAAAAGGTCCTATACATTTTTTCTCTATCTCTAACCGTTTCCGAGATATGAATTTAAAAATCTGAGATTCTCCAGAGGCGATTAACTCACATTTATATTTTACAGAGATCAGGCGAACCGATTCAAGTCTTCACGATAAGAAGGAGATGGTTTCCTGATGCTGGCAACGAATTGAAATCCACCAGGTACGGAGAGAAGCCCCAGGATACTCTAGACGCACGAACGGGTCCTCCAAGTCGCGATGTCTGCATCTCTTACCACTGGAACTTCGAGAACGGGGTCATCTGTAACAAAAAAGAAGATTTATTGATGAAACTACAAATGTAATAACTTATTTATTGTATCTGCAATTTGTGTTTATCTGTATTAATAAAACCGCTTTCCTATATATAAAGTTGAAATATTCTATAAAAAAGTGTTTGTCAACATTTTATTAATTTTAAAACTATAGCTTATTTATACAGAGATGCATACTAAATTCAAATTTTAAACGTATAAGTTCGTATCTTGCTTAGTTTCAGAGATATTGAGCCCTGAAGTTGAAATTTCTTATAGAAAAACATTTGTCTTTGAACAAGCATAAATGAAATATTTTCATCATTTCACCAACTTTGAAAATTATCATATTTGTAGAGAAATGCATGCTGAATTCATATTTGAATTGTACAAGTTCGTATCTTGCTTAGTTTCAGAGATATTGAGCCCTAAAGTTGAAATTTCTTATAGAAAAACATTTGTCTTTGAACAAACATAAATGAAAATTTTTCATTTCACCAATTTTGAAAATTGGCATATTTGTAGAGAAATGCATGCTGAATTCATATTTGAAACGTACAAGTTCGTATCTTTCTTAGTTTCAGAGATATTGAGCCCTGAAGTTGAAATTTCTTATAGAAAAACATTTGTCTTTGAACAAGCATAAATGAAATATTTTCATCATTTCACCAACTTTGAAAATTATCATATTTGTAGAGAAATGCATGCTGAATTCATATTTGAAACGTACAAGTTTGTATCTTTCTTAGTTTCAGAGATATCGAACCCTGAAGTTGAAATTTCTTATAGAAAAACATTTGTCTTTGAACAAACATAAATGAAAATTTTTCATTTCACCAATTTTGAAAATTGGCATATTTGTAGAGAAATGCATGCTGAATTCATATTTGAAACGTACAAGTTCGTATCTTTCTTAGTTTCAGAGATATCGAACCCTGAAGTTGAAATTTCTTATAGAAAAACATTTGTCTTTGAACAAACATAAATGAAAATTTTTCATCATTTCATCAACTTTCGAAATTGGCATGTTTGTAGAGAAATGCATGCTGAATTCATATTTGAAACGTACAAGTTCGTATCTTTCTTAGTTTCAGAGATATCGAACCCTGAAGTTGAAATTTCTTATAGAAAAACATTTGTCTTTGAACAAACATAAATGAAAATTTTTCATTTCACCAATTTTGAAAATTGGCATATTTGTAGTGAAATGCATGCTGAATTCATATTTGAAACGTACAAGTTCGTATTTTTCTTAGTTTCAGAGATATCGAACCCTGAAGTTGAAATTTCTTATAGAAAAACATTTGTCTTTGAACAAACATAAATGAAATTTTTTCATCATTTCATCAACTTTCGAAATTGGCATGTTTGTTGAGAAATGCATGCTGAATTCATATTTGAAACGCACAAGTTCGTATCTTTCTTAGTTTCAGAGATATCGAACCCAGAAGTTGAAATTTCTTATAGAAAAACATTTGTATTTGAACAAACATAAATGAAAATTTTTCATCATTTCACCAATTTTGAAAATTGGCATGTTTGTAGAGAAATGCATGCTGAATTCATATTTGAAACGTACAAGTTCGTATCTTTCTTAGTTTCAGAGATATCGAACCCTGAAGTTGAAATTTCTTATAGAAAAACATTTGTCTTTGAACAAACATAAATGAAAATTTTTCATCATTTCATCAACTTTCGAAATTGGCATGTTTGTAGAGAAATGCATGCTGAATTCATATTTGAAACGTACAAGTTCGTATCTTGCTTAGTTTCAGAAATATAGAGCTCTAAAGTTGAAATATCTTATAGAAAAAACATTTGTCCTTGAACAAGCATAAATGAGAAATGTAATTTTTCTTTCAGTAATATATCACTCTTTCCATCAACCCTAAAGTTCATAAATTATATTTCGCGGGTCCATGGGCTTTCTTTACAAATACAAATTTTAAAAAATCATACGGGCGAGTAAACAATTATGTAATACATAGACAAATTATAATTTATAATTATTCTTTATTTTAATTGTTGACTACTACTTTTTTATTATTATCTAATGCCTAACTGTTACATAGATTCATTTTGTCATTGTCAGTTTTATTGTTACAGTGCTAGTGAACAGATGTGTGTGGTGTGCTCGTGTACCGTGCCATCGTAGACGACTTCCTGATCCTTGGAGAGGACTTTTGGATATCTTCAGGACTTGGAGTTATACTTAGGGAAATAATTTATTAACAGTAAGTTTTTTTTATTATTGAACCACTTTATAGGACCCATTATTGGGTATATCAGCCATTATTTCTAAAGACTATTATTTCGGCTATAGATATACTTTATAATTGTATAATAATAAATATATAATAATAAATTATTTAGTGCTATTACTATACACAAATATCATTTATTATTTTATGTACTAAATATTTTATTACATATTTTTTATTTTATATTTCAATTTTCTTTTTAATATGTAACGAATTTCTCGCACTTTCATAATTATTTTTTTTATAACAATTACACACGATTGAAACATATCTGAGTCCATATTATTATCTATAATCATTAATTTAAATATTATTTCGATTATATTTTTATTGTTACAGAAAGATGAAATACAGTCTTGGACGAACCGTAGAAGGATGTGAGTGAGTGGCAGAAGGACATACCCATATCCTGATTTCCGCGTTGAAGATGATCATATTGTTGCAGAGCATCACACTGAGCACACCCCAACACGTATTGGCGCCCTTCAAGACTTATTTATAAGATTTATGTAAATAAATAAATAAAACTTATCCTCCTAAATATTAAATACTCGTATATAAAATTAATATATAGCAAAAACAAATCGATACATAATCAATTCATGTCATTATGCAACACATACATATATTTTCATTTTCATATATTTCACAGTTTCTACAGTATTTAAAGAATACATTCTTACATTACTCGTATATAAGAAATTCACAAACAATATATACAAACATACATACATACTATTCAAACAATACCTACAGAAATTTAAAACCGTATCCGTGAATTCGAACTTCTGAAACTATGTATATATATATATATATATATATATATATATATATATATATATATATATATATATATATATATATATATATATATATATATATATATATATACAAAACAAACCCCTGAATCCAAATTTGAAAACCGCAAGTCGCTATTTCACTTAGTTTTTGAGTTATTTAATTTTTATCATGATATAGAGACAATAGCAATTTAGCTATCTTGAAACAAACATGACTGACATTTTTTTCAGCAATTCGAATTCCTGAAAATGTTTTTAGGGATTCCATAGTACTGAAATTACGTTTACATATAGAGAATAATCCTATAAATCCAAATAAGATTAGAATAATTCATTATCACTCTTAGTTGTTGAAGTATTTAATTTTAAATGTACTATACACAACACAAGAATCACATACGTAGTATTTAAAACTTTAAAAAATCAGTATCTCGAAACTATACTAGTATAAGTAGTGGAACTTTGCTCTATTTTTCTGTAAAATCTTTTGCATCCCCTACATAGATACATACATACATATACGAGTAATCTAATACTTTGAGAAACTTTGATCGTTTTAAATAAAACAGGAAAAATCATTTCATTTCTATTATATTTATTAATAACACATTATTTAACCCTCTTCATACACCAGTTCAAAAACACTTCATAATAAATTCGCACTTTACAAAATAGTAACTGTGTATCTAGAGCGGAAAATGACACTTTACGCTCATGACGCATGACACATATACTTTTTTTCTACGTCCATTGAAAAAGATAATACAAACACTTTGGTTTCAAATCTTACTGTGAATAATTTCATTTTTCATTTATCCCAGCTAACAATTTACATTCCTATTTTAACCAGAAAAACTGCAAGTTGTTCTGTCAACTTCAATTATCAATTTTCTGCTCTAAACTGACAGCTTGAGAAGCCTACTTTCAAAATGGATGTAGAAAAAATTATATTGTCTCACTTAGAAAGAAAATCATGTCATCGTTAAAAAAACAATAGGTACATACACTGTCACACTATTTATTATTATAGTCGCCGCCAAATATATATGGACTGATGCTTAACTTTTTCCCTTGTCCTGCACCCTTCGGCGTTGCCGCTTCTTCATAACTTAGCATTTTCAATATGACCACTGAATTGGCAACAGTGTAGAAATGTCCAGTCCATACTTATTTGACGGCAAGTATAGTATACTCGTACTTTATACACATTATTCATATACATATTTTCAAATTTGAAAAATTAGTATTTTCTTAGACATACTTTTACTCTGTTATGCTTATATAGAATAATATTCCTTAATAAAATCATACAGAAAAACGCGAAAAGTATTAATCCTTCTTCATACTAATCTACTATACAATCATTATATTCAATGGTGAGCTATAGGGGGTCCGTAGGGGTTCGTGCAAGCCCCGTCTTGAACTTTTTTCAATTTGTAAAAGCCCCTTGTTTTCTTATTATTTTTTGTCCAAAAAAGAACATATATCTTAAAAACATTTTCTTCGCATAAGTTGAGCGACAAAGTAGAACGGTACCCTGTCAATTAATCGACATTAACTATGCGGTGACGATTACATTTTGAAGACTCATTCGTTTTCATTTTCATAAAACATGGAGAGATAGAGCACTTTGTTAAAAAAATTATAGCTCACCACTGATTATATTGAATACAAACACATAATAAATAAATATATAATATAGTTTATATTATTGTTAATTATTCTACAGACTTTACGCTGTAGGAAAACATTCATATTTTCATATTTAAAAGAAGAAAACTATCTTTCATCTAGCGAAAAACGATATACTTTTATTACGCTGTTGTATATAAAGATAGTAAAATCATTTATAAAAATACATATGTGTTTGTATTCATAATTGCATTGTTGATAATGTATTGTTGCACACACATTAAAATTATATATGATATACTTTACATTTCTTTATTTTTCTGATTGTATATACAGCCCATATATTGAATACACTTATCTAGTTAGGTACATATATAAATATCGCAAAACTGTATCACTAAAATGTATATCTTAATATGTTATCCAAACGTCACAATAAAACTTATTCCTAATAAAAATTGGACTACATATTATTGTTAAAAATCTATCATTCCTTACGCATATATCTAAGAGATAAAGAATTTATGTATAGTAATTAGAGCACATATCATCATCGCTGTATTAATAATAATAATTATTTATTCATTTTTATAATAATGTATGTATTTCATGTATTATGTATTGTAATATCATTATTATGTATAACATCTCTGACAAATAAATCCTTGTTATAAATAACAAACTATTTCATTCCAATACATCGATCAAAAATCGCATACCAAAGATCTAAGTTCATCTCCCGCTTTCTAGCAAGAATTTTGTAGGCCGCCAATCTGCAATCAGAACGGCGTCCTACAAAATCTTGCAAACCAAAGATCCAAATTCGATTCCCGTCTACTAGCTACCTGCACCCTGCACCCAGCAACCACTCGAGCAATATTCACCCCATCCTAGCTAGCAACCAGCAAGCCACCAGCCCCGTGCCTAGCCTACGGTCTAGGGGCGGATCCTGGTGGCCAGCTGGCCAGCCAGCTAGAAATCCGCCAGCCAGCTAGAAATCCAGAAATAGCAAGTATATAGCCCGATTACGTAATTTCACGGAGCAGAGTCTCCGGTTCGATACCACCGCTCACGCCGAATGACCAAAAATTCAACAAACAGCTGTATATAAGGCTGAAATCTGTGGTGGGAGGCCTAGGATTCATGATACCACCACCAGACGATTGAATTTTAAATTTTGTGGGAGAATGTCTTGCTATAGCCTTTCGATTCTGCGAATTTTAAATTCTGATGATCAGATGTCTTACTATAGACAGTAAATTTGGATTTTGTGGGTACAAGTCTTGCTATAGCCTTTCGGTTCTACGATTTTTAAAGTTTGATGATCAGGTATCTTACTATAGACAGTGAATTTGAATTTTGTGGGCACAAGTCGTGCTATAGCCTTTCGATTCTGCGAATTTTAAGATTTGGTCTTGCTAGAGCCAGCAAATTTGAATTTTGATGGGTAAATGCCTTGGGATCGGCTGAAATTCCGTCTGAGAGCTCAAAAATGCTCGCAACGGCCGTAAAATGCTACTTTTCAGCCGCTACAGCTCTAAATCGTCGATTTTACACGATTTTTGATTTTTATCGACCAGAAGCCTTGCTGTAGGCTGGATATTGTTGATTATGTAATCGAGCTGCCGTGGATTTGCTCGCTGTATATTCGGCGATTACGTAATTGGCTGCCATAGTTCGCTCGCCGTATGCCGGTGATTATATAATCGAGCTGCTGTGGTTTTTCTAGTTCGCAAATCGATGCTCTAGATCTAGTTCGTATTTAGGTGAATTGCAGGTTGCCTGTAAAGTTTAATTTTGGGTATGGAATAATTGGGATTTTGAATTGAAATATTGTATTCCTTTTGTTCTGTTTATTGGTCATTCATGTAATACATTTTTAAATCTAATATATAACGATATGAATTAGAACTTAGAAATAAATACAATGAAATATGTATCACTAAATGAAAAATGCTCGTAGCGGCAGTAAGATGCTACTTTTCGGACGCTACGGCATTAAATCGTCGATTTTACACGATTTTTGAATTTTGGTCGACCAGAAGCCTTGCTGGTGCTCCCGGCTCGGATTTTTCTGGCTAGAAATTTTGTCGTAGGCTACATGCTTATGTAATCTGCTGTGCACTAGGTTGTAATATAGGCGCTAAAATATTTCGTGCGGGTGGTAGATCGGCGATCGCTTTGCGGTGCTTTCTAATCGAATTTTGTTGGTTGCTTACCTATAGGCTGTAAATCGTTCATATCCTGCTGATCTTATTTTGATGATCTAGTTCGTATTTCGGTGAATTGCTGATTGCTGGAATGCAAATTTTGAGGATGGGAAAATTGGTTTTTGAATTGAGAAATTGTATTCATTTTTACTGTATTTATTGGGCATTTATATAATACTAATATATAATTTCATTTGTGATACATATTGTACTGATATTATAGTTAAAAATATTGTTGTTATATAATATTACAGATTTTGCGAATATAATATATAACAAAAACAATATTTTTGTAAGACGTACAGAGTTCTACATTTTTAAGATGAATATGTACTTGGAAATAAATAATAATAGTCATGCAAGGATTTATATACAGAGGTACAATTAAAAATAGATTAGTATTTTAATAAATTAGAATTTGTTAAATGTATGTATATTCAATATTATAATACATATAAATAACTACAGTTTGTTTATAACTCTTAAAAATAAACTATACCATTTCTATGACAAATGTAGAGCAAATATATTATGGTACAGGCAGGATTGAATATAACAGTATGTCACAAGCTGTATTACCTAAGTATAGTTACTGTTAGCATATATGCATACATATAAATACTAATTTTATAATACGAAAACTACCTGATAAACTTAGCGGAAAAATGATTAGCATATGGTCAAATTTGGTCATTTTATTAGCAGTTTTCTCTATCATTTTTCAATCGCTATACGATCGATTTTCTATCATCTATTTATGTTATATGAAAGTAATTGATAATTTTGATTAAAAACTATTACTAATAATGGCCTGTTAACATTTATTCACCTCATTAAAGATAAACATGAAAATAGCGTGTTGTTAATACATTATAAATTCACCAACAACACGTATGAGTAAAAAAAGTATTGAATAATAAATAGATCGATATTTAAAATTCGGTTTTTTACCTCCCGCTACCCTTGGTACGGGAGGTATAGGGATCGCGCTAAAAATCGCATATCTAGATTTTGATAAATGACCACGTTTTAAGGTCCCTAAAATCCATTTTTAACATTTTCACGATGATGTCTGTGTGTATGTGTGTGTGGATCCTCTTTACGCTCTAACTCAAATACTATCGTTCAGAAAATTTTGAAACCATGTATTTCTACCTTATTCTAATATGGAAAGAAGCATTTAGATTTTGGTGGCAATCGGATAACCGGAAATGGCAGTTTACTTGAAGCTCAAAATAGTTTTTCTTCAAAAAATACCTTTAAATGTTATTTTTTCGCAATTTGTTGTTATAAAAATTAAAGATTATTCCATTTTCTACAGATAAATGTCACTGTCAAAATAATAACACTAACATTTTCAAAAGAAAATCGTAAATAGAACAAGAGCTACATGGAAAAGAACTTAATATATATAATTTCAAATTAATAATAATGTTTTAAAACGAAAATTGTGAATAGAACAATAGTTAAATGGAAAGGAACTTAACATACATAATTTCTAGTATTAATATATATGCAGGTATTTAAATAAGAAAATTATATTATCACAGCATATTACCCATTGCTGGATGTGCTAATACACAGATTGTACACAGATTTCGGTAATGATGATGACATATTTGTATCGTGCGGGCGTTTACCATGCGTCACCTCACGGGTACTTATTTTTGGCGTGGAGAGTGTATCACAGGGGTTAGTTATATGCCATTTAAAATTTGAAATATTTGATTGTAGGAATTGAATCCGGTTCCCCAGATTCTCCACCAGACACTTAGGCACGCGGCCGTGAGATCCCATATTTATAAATTAATAAAAATTAAATGGCGGGAGGTTTTGTGTTGGCCACATCAGATTTTTACAATTAAAAATGAATCCTGTTTGTTCAATAACTATTCTAATAAATGTTTCATACTAATAGTTAAGAACGATTTGTAAATTAAACTTGCAAAAATATGATTACTATGATAAATAAATAATATTTATGGTTATCTATGTTCTCATTTATATACATGGAACAATAATAAAATACAACATGCCAATGTAGGGTTGTAAGATTTGTTTGTAAATGTAAGGGTTAATTTAGGATCTATTTAAAATGTTTGATATAAATATTAATGTATCTCTAATGCAATACCAAATACTTTGATTTGAAAGTTCAACAAATTATTTCAACATGTACCATTATAATGAGATCATTTGTTATTAAATATGCTGTATATTTTTTTCATAATATATAATATGAATTATTTTTCTCTAATTGTTGTAATATATGTATGCATGTCCTTTATAAAACATAATATATACTATATTTTCGAAAATTAAACCATGACGGGACCGGTAAAATTTTTCAGGTTGTCCACGTTGTTCTTTAACATTAAAAGGTAAATTGTGTTTAAAAACAACTGAATACTGTACATGGAACAAAAAAAAACAAACAGTATCGAACAAAAATATCCTGCGATGTAAACTAAAATGATTTTGACAGTTATTAATAATAACCATGTATACCAATGCGTTCGACTGCTTACCGCGGATGAATTTTCGAACACACTGTGTAGTATAACTACAATAATATGAAGAATAAAATATGAACATATATGCATGTTGTATATAGTAATTACTTTCATGATAATGGAACATATAAATAAATATTATATGTTTGGGAAGGAATTGTTTTTATTAATTTATTTACATATCTTATAGCTAAGGGTATAAAGGGTAAAAATACATATGGGGGGTTGTTTGAGGGATGGTCCTGGCATAGTTTCTTCCGCAAAATCCTCTCCATGACCTGGAAATTCGCTGAGAAGTCAGAACTACCACACGATCTCGGGAATACATCTGTAAAATAATAAAACATATATTCGTAGAAACATTACGTAACATCGTATACATACGAAATTATATAAATATATATCGTAAATACTGAAAAAAATATACAGAGTAGATTATTCTATATAACAATAACAATTATTTAAACATAGTTCAGTAGAATCCACATATAATGGGACTTCTGGGGACCAAGGAAAAAAGTCCATTATGTTTTTATTAAAAAACTTATAATTATATACATACTCGCATATATATTTACCATTACATATTTTGAAAAAAGTCGGTTAGTTTTGTTTGGATCTACGGTTTGGCTATATAATCTTTATCTAGAATTACTTTGACTTTTATTTTAAGTACCGAATCGCTCCGCTTATAATGGACAAAATAATGAATTTGGGTCATTATAGGCGAAAGTTTGTTATAATCGAGTTCATTTTAACCGAGGATTTTTCACGTGTTTGTACTGGGACTTTAAAAAAGGGAACATTATAACAGAGTTTCAATTACAGGCGTGTTCATTATAGGTGGATTCCACTGTATATATTTCTGAATATTAAATTCAATGTTTGATGCACCTAAAAATGAATACCTTGTCCGATACTTCACAATGTAATACAAAAATAATAAAATACATACTTACTATAAATAAAGAAAATCTCTAAGGACCAGAAAGTCAGTATCAAAGCAATAGTATACGAGCACTTCATACACACACGTCTGTTCACTAGGAATATAACAATTAAACTGATAAAATTAACCTATGTAATAATTAGGCATTAGGTAACGTAGTAAATTTTTAAATAGCTACATCAACAAACAAATTAAAAACACGTAATTGATGCCTATGTGTATAACTTTGTGAAAATTAAAATTCGGAATAATTTTGGCGTCGGTCGAGATTAAACCCAGCTACTATCGTTAAGAAAATTATTTTTCGAAAAATACCTTTAAATGTTATTTTTTTTCGATATTTATGTTATATAAAAAGATTATTAAATTTTCTACAGGATTGTATTCATACTTTTTCTATATATTTTATGGATAAATTTATAAAATCATCTATAATTTTAATCCCGGAGCCTACATTTTAAACACAACTCATTCACATGGTTACACAATTCAGATCTCAAATGTTTGTAACTGACAGATATATGTCACTGTCAACGAACTAATCATTTCAAATAATAATATTAACGTTTTATAAAGAAAATAATAAATGGAACAATAATTATATGGAAAGGAACTTAATACAGTTTCCAGCATAAGTAAATATGTAAAAAAATGATGGGTGAGCCAATCTGTTTTGTACGCAGATGTCGGTAATAATGATGACATATTTGTTCCGTGCAGGCATCACTTCACGCGAATCTTGGGAATGGGTTCGATTCTGACCGACGCAGAATATGTTACAATTTGAAATGGCACAAAATTGACCGCTGTGGTGCACTCTCCACACCAGCAATGAATATAGGTAAGTATATAAATAAATAAAATAAATATATCATCACGGCATATTACCCATTGCTGGGTCTGCCAATCTGCTTTGTACACAGATTTCTTCGGTAAGGATGGTGACATATTTGTACCGTGCGGGCGTTTACCAGGTGTCACCTCACGAGCACTTATTGCTGGCGTGGAGAGTGCACCACAGGGGTCATTTTTGTGCCATTTAAAATTCGAAATATTTGGCGTCGGTCGGGATCGAATCCGGTATTTATATTTAATTTAATTTTTAGTATTTACATGAATAAAAATTAAATTAAACGGGAGGTATTGTGTTGGCCACATCAGATTTTTTTACTCGTAGTTTTTATTATTTATTTTTGTAATGATGTGATTTAGTCCACCAGTGATTTGCGGGCGAATATTCGTCGTTTCCACGAAGAACTACGCATCTGTACACGTATGCTCGTTTATAGTGGCCAACTGAACGAACACTACTCGGCGGAAGGCGAATATGCGCTAATTGGCGAATACCGAATGTTTGGCCCCGGCTTTATCAAACATAATCACATGACTTCTCGCGCCCTATCAACTCAACGGAAATATTCATTACCGAACCCGGAGTTATTTTTATATTTTCCGCTAAAAAGAAAATATTTCATGCCATGCGCAGTAGTTGCTCGAGGTGTGGTTAACTGATAAATGTCATTTTCCGTGGATCATCACAGGGCGTGATTATTTACACAATTTACGTTATTATTTTATAACTTTTCCTTATAGCTAAATTAAAATATTAATTTAAAATGACTGGAAGATTACCGGCATGTGTTATTGATGTAGGCACCGGGTAAGAATCCACATAACCTCTTTTGGATTAGTCATATTTTAATATTTTACAACAGATACACAAAACTGGGATTTGCCGCAAATAAAGAGCCTCAATTTATAATTCCCTCCGCTATAGCCATAAAAGAATTCGCCAAAGTGGGAGATCAATCAAGTAGAAGACTAGCAAAAGGTGTTGAAGATTTGGATTTCTTCATCGGAGATGAGGCATTTGATGCCACTGGATACGCAGTTAAAGTATGTTATAAAATTAAACAATTCATAAATTATATATCTGAAATTAATTTAGTATCCAGTTCGGCATGGATTGGTCGAAGATTGGGACCTAATGGAACGATTCTTAGAGCAATGTATTTTCAAATATCTTCGCGCTGAACCCGAAGATCATCATTTCCTCCTAACAGAGCCTCCGTTAAACACTCCCGAAAACAGGGAATACACTGCTGAAATAATGTTCGAATCATTTAACGTTCCCGGATTGTATATAGCCGTACAAGCCGTTCTAGCTTTAGCCGCCAGTTGGGCGTCTAGATCAATTGAAGATCGAACTCTTACTGGAATTGTCGTCGACAGCGGTGACGGCGTAACTCACGTCATCCCTGTAGCCGAAGGCTACGTTATTGGTAGTTGCATCAAACATATTCCGATCGCTGGTCGCAATATTACTTATTTCATCCAATCATTGCTGAGGGAACGCGAAATTGGCATCCCTCCTGAACAGTCCCTAGAAACTGCCAAAGCGATCAAAGAACGCTACTCTTACATCTGTCCTGATATTGCAAAAGAATTTGCCAAATACGACACAGATCCGATGAAATGGATGAAAAAATACGAAGGAATCAATTCCATAACTCGACAACCGTTTGTAGTCGATGTGGGATATGAAAGATTTTTGGGGCCGGAGATTTTTTTCCATCCAGAGTTTTCGAATCCTGATTTTACCACGCCTTTATCGGAAATTGTGGATACTGTTATTCAGAATTGTCCGATTGATGTGCGAAGGCCTTTGTATAATAATATTGTTCTTTCGGGGGGGTCGACTATGTTCCGCGATTTTGAAAGACGGTTGCAAAGGGACATTAAACACACGGTTAACGCAAGGCTAAAACTTAGTGAAAATTTAAGTGGAGGAAGAATTAAAGTAAGTTTTATTTATTTTACAGGGCGCGACCAAGTTTTAAATTTTAATATTTTTATAATTTTCTGCTTTCCTTATTATTTTTGATAGAAAAGCTTCAAATAAAAGTTGTAGAGCATAAAATTCTGCATCTGAATCTATAAGTGAAATTTATTTTGCATGTTTTATAACGGCAGAAATTAGGTATGAAAATATTGAAAATCAAAAATAGCTATAGCCATGGAATTGAAACAAAAAATTAACAAATGCTAGGGATTTATCTGTCAAGCTAGGTTAGTTTATTTTTAAGGTCCGTGGAATCCAATTTTAATATTTTGTATGTGGTGTATGTGGATCATCTTTCCGCTATAACTTGTATATATATCTTATTTTAATATGGTGTACGTCAGATAACCGGAAATGGCACTTTACTTGAACCTCAAAATACAATACCTTTAAATGTTATTTTTTCGAGATTTATGTTATTATAAAAACTAAAGATTATTAAATTTTCTACAGGTTTGCATTAATACTGTTTCTTTAATAGATGAATTATAAAATTATCCATAATTTAAATCCCAGAGTCTACACTTGAAACACAATTCCTTGGTTACAGAGTTCTGATCTCAAATATATATAACTAATATCATTTCAAATGTATGTATTTATAAAAAATAAATGGCGATTTTTTCTTCTTCTTAAATTGACAGATAAAACGTTAAACATTTGTTATTATAACTCATTTGTTTCAATTCCATGGCCACCGCGATTTATGATTTTCAACATTTTCATACCTAATTTCCGCCGGTAAAAACCACGCAAAATTAATTTTGCTTATTGATTCAGATGCAGAATTTTATGCTCTACAACTTGTATTTGAAGTTTTTTTACCTAAAATAATTAGAGAAGCAGGAAATTATGAAAATATCTGCACTCTAAAAAGGCAAAATAAAATTGTATTTTTTTTAGCCTAAACCAATTGATGTTAAAGTTATTTCGCATCATATGCAACGATACGCAGTTTGGTTCGGCGGCAGTATGTTAGCATCAACGGTAATATATTTAAACAACCCAATATCTTATTAGTAATATATTTTTTTTGTGTTTAGCCGGAGTTTTACCAAGTGTGTCACACTAAAGCCGCATATGAAGAATACGGACCTAGCATCTGTAGACACAATCCTGTTTTTGGTACAATGACATAATATAATTCTCATGTTTAAGAAAATTCGCGTTTTCTAGCATTAGGAAAATCAAATATATGAAGTTAAAACATAATTTTAATTGCATTTAAAATGTTTTATAAATTCTTATGTTCCATGTGCATTTTATAGTTAGGCATATATTTTGATTTTAATTACAGTATTTTCAAATAAATCGTATTTTAGAAAATAAATCAAAATATGTGCTCCAAATATTTTATTATGAGTATAGTTTTATATTTTATTTGTATGTTTAATTCAATTAAATATCTTTTCGAAATAAATATTTGTTTGAATTTCCCGCATAAACTAGTTCAGAAAATATCCGTCGCTCCTTAATTTATTTCCCTTTCCTGTTGTGGTGTATCGGCCATTTTCTTTTCAGACAGAAACAGTGTGGCGAAGGTGAGTGAATGTTCAGATTTACATCGATGAAATAACAGTTGTAAGTATGAAATATAATTTTATGTAATGCAAATATTAAAATTACAATAATAAAACAATATTTTTCCATATATAAAGACCATTGCGTGAAATTATCATTGCATACTTTAACCACGTGCAATCTTGTTTCTTGGTTAATAATTATTTATATTAATTTGTTTAGGCAAAATGTCGGCCCATCTGTCCTGGATGATAATCCGCAACAACAATGCGTTCCTGTTGAAAAAACGGAACGTGAGCAAACCCTTTAGCACTGTAAGTATTTTTGCCAAAATTATATATATTTTTTAAATAATTATAATGATGACTTAAAATCACCAAGATCGTTGAATGCCATGACTTTACCCAATATCTGATTATAAATTACAATTAATATAATACAAGTCTAATATTTTCCAAATATTAAATTATAAGTTGTTATAGGAACCCAGCAATCTGCCCAATCTGAATTCCTTCAGATATAATGGTCTGATCCACAAAAAAACTGTAGGCATCGTTGAACCAAAGGACAAGAAAGGATTCACCGTTGTTTACAAGAAAGCCAACAAACAGGTATATTTTCAAAACAATCATTTTTATTTTCAAAGCAATCATTTTTATTTACAATGATGTTTAGTTTTATCTGGAGTCTTTCATGAAGACTATATACTGCCCACTGTGTCTGATAAAAATTACTATAAAAATTAGTCAATATATATTATTTTAAATGGAAATTAATACATGTCTATGTTTCAGAACAAGCCCCGTAGGGCTACTGTAACCAGAACCATGAAAGCTGGTCCCAGAAGATCACTCTACAAACTCAGAAGATTGATGAACAAGAACAGCTACCGTAAAGATTTAACCAAGGTTTGAAATATACTATATATTTTTTTTAATTTGCAGCTATTCATGATGATTAATAAACTACCAAGATCTTTGATTGCCATGATTACAATCGTTATCTGATTATTACAACAATATAAATTATTTAATTGTATATTACAGCGATTATTGTAATTTTTATTGTTTTCAGATCGCTCTTCGCCGGGCTAGTGCTATCCTCCGATCGCAGAAGCCTGCGCCTGTTAAGAAACCACGAGCGAAGAAAACAGAATAATTTGTAATAAATTTTCTATATAAATAAAAAGTTAAATACTATATTTTGTTTTATTTCTTATAAATTCTGTAAAACATATTTGTTTAAATATATAACTACTTTTTAAAAGATTGACAGCTATTTTCATAAAAACCGCTCAATAAAATTAGATTTCGTTCACGAAAAAACAAATTGTAACCTATCAGGCACCACACTCTACCACAAGAAAACAGAAATTTGTACTAAATCTTCCATTTGAATACATGTTTTACTTTTTGTACACCACATATTTTTAAATTAAATAAGTATTTTCTAAAAGTTTATTGACCATTTGCATAAAAACAGCTCAATAAAATTAAAATTAGGTTCCGTTCCCCAAACAACAAATTGTAAGCTAAGGTCACCAAACTGCAGGCAACAGAAGATAATAAAGAATTATCCACACAATACACCCTGCATTACGAAAGAAAACAGAATTTGTAAAAAAAATTCTATCTGACTAAAAATATATATATGGTCATAACCATAAAAACCACCCATTAAAATTAGATTTCGTTCTCAAAACATCAAATTATAACCTATGTCAACAGAAGACCATAAAGAATTATCCACATTTTAAAAACAATACACTCTACATTACGAAAGAAAACAGAATAATTTGTAACAAATTATCTATCTAAATAAAATATTATCCATGGTCATACTCATAAAAACGGGTCATTAAACTTAGGTTTCGTTCTAGAAACAAATTGTAACCTATGTCACAAAAACAACTTACTCTGCATTACGAAAGAAAACAGAATAATTTGTAATATATTTTCTAGCTAATAAAAAATTACCTATTATACATTGTTTTATTTCCATGGTAATTCCATATATCTATTAACTAATAGGTATATGGGTGGTCCATAAAAAACGCTCATTAAAATTAGGTTTCGTTCACGAAACAACTAATTGTATCCTATGTCACCAAATTGTAGGCAACAGAAGATCATAAAGAATTATTCACATTCAACAACTCACTGTGCATTACGAAAGAGAATAGAATAATTTTCTATCTAAATTAATTATCCATGGTCGTACTTATAAAAGACACTCATTAAAATTAGGTTTCGTTCTCGAAACAACAAATTGTAACCTATGTACCAAATTGTACGCAACAGAAAACCATAAAGAATTATCCACATTTTAAAAACAATACACTCTGCATTACGAAAGAAAACAGAATAATTTTTTAACAATTTTTTTATCTAAATAAACAATTATCCATGGTCATACTGATACAAACCGCTCAGTAAAATTAGGTTCCGTTCGCGAAACAACAAATCGTAACCTATAAGTCACCAAACATGTAAAATGGCAACAGAAGAACAGAAAGAATTATCCACATTTATAAAAACAACACACTCTACATTACGAAAAAGAGCAAAAACAATCGGTTACGATTTAGCCTGGAAAGAACATTGTAACGACGACAAAAACTTAAAAAAATATGCAAAATCTATGAAAACCCTTGCCACAAAACATTGGAGCGATAACCAAAAGAATAACGCCAAAGTAATATCAAGAATAACATGGGTTCACACATTTTCTCAACTGTATTTTTTTGCGGAAGAACGGAAGCGACAACGAAATAGAGAATTAGAAGTTATATTGAAATTAGAAGAAAAAACTGATTTAATACAACCAGATGAAGATGTTAAAATTTTACAGTTATTAGACGTTGGAAGTTGTTACAATCCATTCAAAGAATATTCATGTTTTGAAGTATTAGCTATCGATATTGCCCCCGCGTGTGACGATGTGCGAAAATGTGATTTTATTAACGTACCCATCGGTGAAAATACTGAAATTAATAATAACACAGTTAAACAATTAAAAGCAATTTTTTTTCATGTAGTAGTATTTAGTTTGTTGTTAGAATATTTACCTTCACCGGAACAAAGGTTGTTATGTTGTAGAAAAGCTTACAATTTATTAACATCCGAGGGTATTTTAATTATTATTACACCTGATTCGAAACATGTAGGGGCAAACGCAAAATATATGAAATCATGGCGATACGTTTTAGCGAAAATAGGATTTTCAAGGATTAAATATGAAAAATTACCATACCTACATTGTATGGTTTATAGAAAATCTATGTATTGTGAATTTGCGAAAAGGTGGGCAACTTTAAATGAAGAGAAAGATTTTTATGATAAACTATATATTCCTCAAGATTTTCAAGAAAGTGTTGACCAATAATGTACATAAATGTAAATTTTATAATTTAAAGACTATTTTTATAAAAAAATGTAGTTGTTTCTTAAGGTAGTTGTCACTCCAGTGTACCTATTCAAAAACTTATTCCATGTTTAAAATAAAAATTAAGCTAATGCAGTTTATATTTGCAATAACTTACTACAAATGGAAACTGCAAAACAAATTAATATATTTCTTTCTTAAAATTACAAAAGTAGTATTATACTGTTTAAAGTTTTCATGCTTTTCACGTAAAATACCAATTAAAAAAATATTTCTTTCGAATGTACGTCTGAAATTCATTTAACCAAAGATCACCTCTTATTCGCTAATAACAAGCGGGTGTTAACTGATACTCCATCTGAAACACTTGTACATGGTTGTCAAGTATGATTCTACCTATTTATCGTATCTTCAGATTATAATTTTCTAGAGAATAAAATTAAATCTGGGTGGTAAATAATTTTCTAATTTTTACATAAAATCCGTTAATTAGTTTACTATAACATACTAGTTTTTCGATTAAATGTCATTATGGATATAAAAGTTATAATTTAAAATGTTGTTTATTTTGCCATTTCCTATTCTACACGTGTTAAAAAGGCCAAATTTAATTGCAAATATCTCAGGTACCGCGTGGCCAATTGTTTTAAAACGTGGAGAGCAGGTAGATTATACATCAGTTGAGATACTTAAATAAAAATAATGGTTTCACGATATAACTACCTTACTAATGGTAGTGAAATATCCCTATAAAGTAAGCAATAAAATTAAAGTTAAAGTCACTATAATGACACTGACAGTGACGCCATTTTTACGGGGTTGTTAGTATGTTTATTTTGTTAGTCAAAGAATGGGATTAATATAATTTAAATAAACGTAGTGCCAAAAGTATAATTAATTAATTAATTATATAGATAATATACAATTCCTTAATTATGTCTCTTAGTGCTAGTGCAGAAAATTTAACAACAGAAACACAAGTAAGTAAATAAATAAAAATAAACATGACATTTAAAAAATATATAATATGGAAATTGGCATTAATTAACAATTATGTTTGTTACATAATGAAAATATTCTACACCAGGTCACTTTCACTAAAAATTTCTCGAATTATTAGTCATCGTTATTATAAGTTTTAATTAATTCCGGTGTTATGATCCATTGTATTTAAATTGTAGAATTATGACGGTTCGAGTTCCATGTGTTTGGAGCTTGCATTGGAAGGAGAGCGCCTCTGTAAAGCCGGCGATTGTAGAGCTGGAGTAGCCTTCTTCCAAGCAGCGATACAAGCTGGCACCGACGACTTACGAACTTTAAGCGCTATTTACAGCCAACTAGGAAATGCCTACTTTTACCTCGGCGATTATCCAAAAGCAATGCAATATCATAAACATGATCTCACTCTTGCTAGAACCATGGGTGATAAATTGGGCGAAGCGAAGTCTTCGGGGAATTTAGGAAACACTTTGAAAGTTATGGGAAGGTTTGATGAGGCTGTTTTGTGTTGTAAACGGCATCTTGAATTGTCGAGAGAATTAGGGGATCGGTTGAGTGAAGGTAGAGCTTTATACAATTTAGGGAATGTTTATCATGCCAAAGGGAAACATGTTGGAAGGGTTGGACATCAAGATCCTGGAGAATTTCCCGAGGATGTTAAAAGTTGTTTGCAGCAAGCGGTCACCTACTATGAGTAAGTTTTGTTTTTTTACTACAAATATTGGTGCTGGAGATGGCTTGAACTTTTCGTTATTAGATATTAAGTAGTGTGCCTGTTTTAATTGTCGAATTTTTCGGGAGTTCTGATTGAAAAACAAAAAGGTTCTGGCGTTTTAAAATAAATTCTGCGCCTACTATGATATAGGTACACGTACATCAACTGGTCCGTCTTTTACTTTACGATAAGTAACAAATATGCGTTACCGTATACGTTTTTCGGAAAAATGTACAAAAACTCTCTATTCGTGAGTTTGTGTCGGTGTATTTTTGGTTATCCAAAATTCATGTTATGATTTATAACGCCAAGTAGTGAAATTTATACCGTATACTAAATTTCTGGGGGTCTATTCTAATTCATATAGCGTGAGGCAAACATACCCCATTCCCGCTATCCTACTTGAATCCCTCTGGAACTCATGTTAATATAGCGTAATTCCATCACGCTAACTTAAGAATAACACATATCGAAAACGTCTTGAGAGATGGGAATATGATTACTGCATAAGTCTATTTCACTCAATTTCCCAAATCTTGATTTTGCGCATACATGTAATATTTGAATCCTATTGGCTAACGACGATATTTAAGTTCTGATTATTGACGACTAGCGCAAACTTTAAATTTAAATCTGAGAAATTAAATAATGTACCTACTATTTGTGTGTAAATTCTTGAACATAAATATTAATAATAATAAGTAACAATGAAATATTTTAGTGCTAAATTTGAATTAAATAATTTACTTTGTTGTACTGTACAAATAATAGGAATTCAATCTGGTCAAATATTAATTTATTTTGGTGAAGAGTAAAAGAAATAATTTATAAAATATTTATTCATTTGTAAATAATACAATTTTGTTAAACTTATTTCTAATATAATCGTCTTTCGCCGAGAGTAACTTAGTCTCATGATAGAATCTAATTTTTAAAAATGTATCAATTATAATTTTTATAATTTGCGTTTTATGATAAAATGGTTTATTCTTTGACGTGGTTTAAAAATTCTGTTGTATTATTGTTGAAATACATTAAGAACCATCTGTTATTTTAGTTTTTATTTTTACACATTTGTTCTTGATTTTTCCTGAATACCCTTTCAGCCTTTTACAAATAAATATCATATCTTTTGAGGGGTATAGGAGACTCCCCCGATTTTTTATATAATTAGTATGCTCTCTTTTGTATGAGAACACAAGTATTCCCAACAAAATGAGCAAATGTTCATATTTTTTAAATTTTACTTAGAACATATTCCGCTATATATTCTACTACATTTTCAACATAGGTGTTCAAACCCCACATCGTATTAAATCTATTAACACTTACAGAATCTTCTATTCTTCTTTAAAGAGATCTATACTATGTTAATGTCGTCCACTAAGCAATTGGCATTTTGCGTTATTTACGTTTGTTTTGATAAGTATTGTACGCACACAAAGCAATGCTAACGATTCAAAGCACAAACAGAAAATGAAACTAAACCTTAAACCATGTACTAGTTGCATCGGCGGCCGCTGTCAGCGTTAGCCAATAGAAATCAAATATTACGCGCATGTGCATCAAAACTTGGGGAGTGAGATATACTTACGCAGCAATGATATTCTTATGTACTATGTACTATGTCTCAATCTAGGCTCCAGCTAGTCTCTAGTACGTAAAGGATAGGAGCTTTAACAATATATTAATAGGTACATGCATCACGCTAAAAGGTCCAAACGTCGTCTAACGTAACGTAAAATACGCTATCCACATAAAACCATCAACTCTATTAATGACTGTATTCTTTTACAAAACGACTTTAACAACATTTTAAAATGGTCCCACAACACAAAATTGTTCTTTAATTACATAAAATGTAAAATAATGATAATGTTAAAAAAATACGTTTAAGATCATCCTACAAAAATCTTGGATTTGTAATTAGAAATTGTCGATCTTTCTATAAAACAACCACACTAAAAAGCTTGTATTATGCATTTGTCCGCTCTATGCTACAATATTGTTTACAAGTCTGGAATCCAATATAAATATATTCATCAAATATTGTTATTTTAAAATACATGGACAATATCCTATCTTTACCGATGATTATTCTGTTTTATTGCCTGAAGTGAACTTGGTGCCATTAAGTAGCAGAAGAAATTTACAATTATCTCTCTACTTATACAAATTAATTAATAATTGTATTTATGACCCATGTAGTCCTGAGCTAATACCATTTCACGTTCCACGCTTCAAGAAATAAAGTACCATTTCATTGTGAGCTAGGACTAATTATGAATTGAAATCTCCAATAAGACAACTCTGTGTAGCATATAACAGTATATCATGTACACATTGACATATTTGGTGACTCCTTATCTAAATTTAAGAATATATTAACAAAATATTTTTTGGTTTAAGTCACTTGTTAAGTTTCTTATATGTACTTACTATTCAACTTATTCTTGTATCCTGTTGGATCGATTTATTAATAAATAAATATCGTATTTTTCAAATATCGAAAAAACAAATGTATTTTTAGGGAAAATTTAACTCTGATGCGCGAATTAGGAGACGTAGCTGCCCAGGGCCGAGCCTGCGGTAATTTAGGAAATACTCATTATTTATTAGGAGATTTTGCCCAAGCAATTCGATACCATGAAGAAAGATTAGCTATTGCAAGACAATTTGGTGATAGAGCCGCCGAAAGACGGGCCCACTCAAATCTCGGCAATTCACATATTTTCCTCGGCCAATTTGAAGACGCTGCTCACCATTACAAGTAAGAATTAAATCAATAAAACTAATTTACAACTAATGATGATTATTTAAGACGCACACTGGTTCTGGCTCAAGAATTAGGCGACCGAGCAGTGGAAGCTCAAGCGTGTTATAGTTTAGGAAATACGTATACTCTGTTACGAGATTATGAAACTGCGATAGAATATCATTTACGACATTTGATGATTGCTCAACACCTTGGAGACAGAGTGGGAGAAGGGAGAGCGTGCTGGTCTTTAGGAAATGCTCATGCTGCCCTTGGAAATCATGAAAAAGCTCTCTACTTCGCCAGCAAACATTTGGAAATATCTAAAGAGGTTCGTTTTTAAATATTGACAACATATAATACATAGAAAATAATCACTATATTGGTGACCCCAATGCGATTTAAAACAGGAATCTTCTGAATAAATATTATTACCCCTTTCTGGGTGTGCCAATCTGCCTCTATACAGGGTGTAATAAATAAATACATTAAATTTAACCGTCGAGAACAATATTTCATAATATTTTTCGCATTTTTACCCGTAAATTAACGAGCCATTTAGGTATTTTCATAATAATTTGATCTAATAGCAATAAAATAAACAATTTTGACAAATAAATCGATTAATAATTATTATAAAAGTTATAATCAGTAAAAATGCCTGCCTTTACGGATAGCGAGTATACAGATATTGTGCTGGCCTATAGTGAAGCAAACGTTCGCACTTTTGTACATGTAAATAAAATAAATAAATCTCCGAGATCATAAGTCCTTTAAGCCTGCTGCTGAAGATGGTGGTACAACTCGCCCTGATCACACAGAGAATATTGAAGAGGATGTTTTGGACTCATCACGTTTCATCATCTTTATGCGTTTTCTTGTCCCGTCAATTGTAGAGTTGTTCTTGGTTGACTGCATCCTATAAATGTCCTAACATTTTTTGATTGTCTAACCTGTTGTAACATAATTTGACGTATGATTTTTTTTTGTTACCTTAATCGAGGTATTCTCTTCTATATCTTATTTTTTCTGATTTGTGTAAATTTCATCTTCTGCTGTCTCAGGGTCTAGTACTCGAAACACTATAACACAGAGTGTCACATGATATTGAAACAACAGTTATATCATTTCATCGACGCCTTCAGTATTGTATTGACAATGACGGTAGCCATTTTGAACATTTAAGCGTTTTCTTGTTCCGTCAATTGTAGAGTTCTTGTTGGTCGACTGCATCCTATAAATGTCCTACCATTTTTGGATTGTCTAACCTGTTGTAATTTCTTATCTTTCCCGATTTGTGTATAGTTTCATCATCTGGTATATCTATCAATATATTCACCAATTTGTAATCATTCTTTCGTTGTATTCAGTCACAGTCAAGTAACAACGGAAACAAACCAGAAACAGCTGTTGGTATTATGTAACGCGCTCTACTTTCCCGATATTCAGGTGTTATTCGACCATAGGCGGGAAATGAAATTTGTAACAAAACTTTGAAGAATTTTAACTTAATATCTAGAAGGTTTACAAGAAAAAGTTATAAAGAAATAATATTGTTGCACTCGAAAAAGTTTACAAGTTTAATATTTTGCGTTTAAATTGTAAGGTCTAAAAAATTAGCAATACTTTACTAATTAGCTCGTTTAACAGTTTTGTAAATATTTACACAAATTATATTTATAAAATAGCATTTAAAACTGCATCACACGAATTTTATTTTTCCACGAATGCTAGCTTGACGACCCAATGGGCCAAGCAACAGCGAAGATGAACATCACCGACCTAAGAAAAGTTCTCGGCCTCACGGACTCATCTCCAGATGAGCCCCTCAAATCTCCAGACGCAACGGAGTCTCCAACACAATTACTCAACACTTCTGTGTCTGCAGCGCAGCAGGTGAGCGCTAGTGCTTCGGCCGTCACCGAAAATAATGCAAGTCAACCAAGTCAAAATAGCAGACTGTATAGAGTTAGACGAGAGAGTATGGAACAGCTTAATTTGATCAAGGTATGGAAGATTATTTTGTTATTTGCAAGAGTGGCTTGATCGTGGTGGTGGATAAATGTACGTAATATTACTAATTTGTAGAATTAACAATACTGAATCATCTAATTTTTAATTAAAAGCATTAATTCGTCTATGTGTACGCCATTTTTAAAGTGAAATAAATTTTAGTTAACACCAGACGGCAAACAACGCCCACAAAGTAAATTAAATCCGGCCCTTAACACCAATGTAGTAAATAAAACTCCATCACCATCAAGAAATGAAGATGAAGATTCATTTTTCGATCTTCTATCGAAATTCCAATCGAAGCGTATGGATGATCAACGGTGCTCCCTTCAAGCAAATAAAGTAATTTGCTAATATTGGGTCGAATTCAACACTTTTCGTCAGTTTACATTTATTAATATGTTAATACATACAAATATTAGACCTGTATTTTATATTATTGCCGAAAAACTTCTAATACGTCAGATTTTTTTTTAATATTTCGATAAATGAAGACCGAGAAACCGTTTCAAGCGCTGAGTGAGACGGATATACTTTCGTAATTTCCTGTTTCCCTAATTATTTTAGGTAAAAAAGCTTCAAATAAAAGTTGTAGAGCATAAATTTCTGCATATGAATCAACAAACAAAATTAATTTTGAATGTCTTGTAAGGGCAGAAATTAGTTATGAACAGGTCGAAAATCGTCTCAAAAATAGCAATACTGATCGGAATTCGAAAGAACATGCAATTTACTGATCCATGTAACATGGATCTGATCCAACGCAACGAAAGAATACTGCTTATGTTTCATTTTGATATTATGTTAATAAAAACATTGATACACAATAAATATTTTTTTTAAAGCCATAAACTTGGAAACCCGTATTGAATTTTTAGAAAAAAGTGTTGAATTCGACTTATTTTCCCATTGTCCAGTTGTTATTTATTATTATTAATAGGTGGACAATAAAGAAAATACCAACGCAGCACTAAACATACCTAATGGAAATAACAACAACAATAATAACAACGAAAGACCTGATGATCTACTCGACATGATTGTTGGCATGCAGTCCAAACGAATGGACGAACAAAGAGTTGCCTTGCCACATTTACCCGGTAAACACATTCTCCCCTTCTTCCTTAAGGATAATAAAAGTGCAACCCATCTTTATAGGACTCCAAACCTCATCTTTACAACGACTAGCAAGCGCAACCCCCATCCCCGCGCCAGACGATTCATTCCTCGAAATGTTAGCGAGGTGTCAAGGCTCGCGACTTGAAGACCAGCGCTCGCCTTTGCCTCCTGTAACAGCGGCTGTGGTGGACGCTGAAAGTGAACCTACGCCTGCGCCACAACCCGCCGCAGCCCCTAGAGCAGGGGCGACGGTTCCAGATGAAGATTTCTTCACGCTTATTGTTAGGTTGCAGAGCGGGAGGATGGAAGATCAACGGGCTACGGTTCCCATCGCCGAAAACGGGTAAGAGAAGATCAAATACTAAATACAAACATCCCAGTAGATATTGTTGATATAATTTTTAGATGAATTATTTTTTAGGCTAAATAATGGTGTGATTCCTAACGCAACGAACGGACAATTAAACGGAGCAACAAAGAAGAAAAAATGAAGGTATATTTATTGAATATTTTACTGCCATTTGAATTTTATTATTTGGACTACTTTAAAAATTGTAAAATTCCTCTACCAATAAGTTTAACGTTGTATTTATTTTTGACTGTACACTAAATTATTTTTTTATAAATATTAATAATAGATCGTCCATTTATACACGTAAATTTTAATTTAAATTGTGAAACATAAAATTTGTGTTAATTTGAACTTTGCTGTAAATTTTAAAAATAAAATAGATGATTAATATTAATAAAGATAATTATAAATAATTATAACTTTCTGTAGATTTTATTTGTATAGATTTATTTATAAATATTGTCGAATGAAATCGCAAAGTTAAAATTAAACACTCACAGATAAAGCACTGATATTGAAAAGTCTTTGTGTATTATTAGATTTTCACATGATGTCTGGTTAAGTGAAATTCTTTTACGGCAAAGAGCAAAGCATTTATTTTAGTAGATTTATTTATTTTATATATATTTCTACATTTAATTAAATTTTTATTATGTATATTTTAATTTTTAGTGTATTATATTTCTAATATATTTATCAATATGATGTATTTCAAATAAATATTACCACAATTTAATTATTTTTATATAGGCTGTAACAGAAATAAGTACATTAAATTTAACCAATATTTCTTAATAACTTTTTCGAAATTTCATTTATTTTTTTAGCATTTCTGTAGGATATTGAAAGAACAATTGTTACATCATTTCGTCGACGCCTTCAAAATGTATTGACAATGGCGGTAGCCATTTTGAACATTTATTGTGATTTATGCCTGCATCACTTTTAATAATCTTTATGCGTTTTCTTGTTTCGTCAATTGTAGAGTTGTCGACTGCATCTTATAAATGTCCTACAATTTTTGGATTGTCCAACCTGTTGTAACATAAAAATTTGACGTACGATTTTTTTTGTTACCTTAGTCGAGGTATTCTATTCTTTTATTAAGAAATATTGTTGCACTCGACGAATTCTATCATTGGTTAAATTTAATGTACTTATTTCTGTTATTTTCTGTATTGAAAGAAAAAAACGAGTTATACGGGGCCACAAAAAATATCTACACCATAAACCAAGTTTTATTATTTGCTGCAATTATAGAAGTATAATTTATTCAGATATTCATGCGGTAATATTTATTTGAAATATAAAAGACTAATATTTTATTCTTTAATAGTGTTCAGTAAATATATAGGATGCATTATTAAAAACCCCATTAGATAGATAGCGTGCCAAAAATAAATTTTTAATTGTTAGCAAAAAAATGTTACATGTTTTTATATAAGATATTTAAAATGTTCACATTATGGTTAAAATCTGTGACTCTTGAAAAAAAATTAACATTTTTTAACGTAGATTAAGAAATTAAAACTAACATTATGAATAAACAAATACATATTATCTTGTTAGTAGTTTTACTGAAATTATTTACATAAAAAAGACCTAATATTATGAAACTTGTTCCATGTTTTCATGTCTGTGTATGCCACAAAAATCAAAAGATTCACTATTAGATAATTTATAATAATTGTTTGGCCGATTCGTGAAAAACAATTCCGAATTTTGACTATGTATAGATATATAATTTGCTTTTATAGATATTTATCTGACTTGGCCAAACAGATACATTGATTGTATACAAAAATTTTGAATATTAAAAAAAAACTGTTAATGATGCACATATTTTATGAGTTGTATACAATCAAAATTAAATATCAGCTGACTTAGCTTTAAAAAAACTCCTGCCATTCATGATAGAAAATACAGTTTTAATCTTAAGATAAATGATAAATTTTTATCTTACAAAATATCAAATAATATGGGCACTGCTTCTGCCGCCGGCAACGACACCCGATTAACCTACCGGCGCCGGCAAATGATTTTTAAGTTTCAACGTTCTGATTCTATTATTCATGATTTGTTATTTACAACAATAACAATTTTGCACTAAAATATAGAAAAAAATATTTAAAAGCAAAAATGTGAACCTCAGGTAATATAATGCAGATTCATCGCTCTCCGTGAAGCCTTGATTGAGAAATGGTTATAAGTCTCACTCAATTTCCCAAATCTTATTTTGCGCATGTTCGTAATATTTGAATCCTATTGGCTAACGACGATATCTAAGTTCTGATTATTGAAGACTAGCACAAACTTTAAATTTAAATCTGAGATATTAAGTAATGTACCTACTATTTATTTTGTGTGTAAATTCTTGGACATAAATATTAGTAATAATAACCATAAAATATTCTAGTGCTAAATTTGAATTAAATAATTTACTTTGTTGTACTGTAAAAATAATAGGAATTCAATCTGGTCAAGATTAATTTATTTTTGGTGAAGAGTAAAAGAATTTACAAAATATTTATTGATTTGTAAATAACACAATTTTGTTAAACTTATTTCTAATATAATTGTCTTTTTCCGAGAGTAACTTAATCTCATGATAGAATCTAATTTTTAAAAATGTATCAATTATAATTTTTATAATTTGCGTTTTATGATAAAATGGTTTATTCTTTGACGTGGTTTAAAAATTCTGTTGTATTATTGTTGAAATACATTAAAAACCATCTGTTGTTTTAGTTTTTTTTAATATTCAGCCTTTTTACAAATAAATATCATACCTTTTGAGGGGTACAAAAGACCCCCGATTTTTTTATATTAATTAGTATGTTCTCTCTCGTATTAGAGACCTGTAATATGTTAAGCTGGCGGCCGCTGTCAGCGTTAGCCAATAGAATTTAAATATTATGTGCATGCGCATAATCAAAACTTGGGAAATTGAGTGATTTCTCAATCAAGGCTTCAGCTAGTTTCTAAGTAAGGGATAGGAGCATTATCAATATATTAGTTAATATATGGTTTGTCAGTTGCCGTTATCGGCAGCAAAGGCACCACTAATAATATAAGAAAAGTTATGTGTATCTTGTTCATCAGATATTATTTGATATTTTATTCTAACTTATCTATGTCTTCAAAATGTCCGTAACAAATTTGGCTTTAACCTATACGATTGTTCTGGAATTTTTACCCATTTTAGCCAAAGAAAACATCTTTACTATAAACTGAACTGTATTGAAATTTGTTGTCTTCATGTACACGAACAATAAAATGAACGAAAAGATAAAACTATTATAGGAATACATTTATTTTATTCATCATTTATAATTAAAATATTTACATTACAGATCTTATTAAATAGGAGGTAATTTTTTTATAAATTGCCTATACCACATAAAACTTGTAAATCCGCATAAACTATACCACGTAAAAATATACGACATATGTTCATTTCTTAAAGTTACTCTTGTTTGGCCACCCACAGGACCACCTGGCACATCAAAATGAGAAACTGAATCCAAAAATACTGGAGATGCATCTGTAAGTTTTGCCATTTCATCCAAGTCTCTGAAATTTTATATTTAGTAATTATTTTCACTTTTCAGGACTTATAATAACCTATAAAACCATGAATTTGCTTCAGGGTTATTGTTGGGAATAAAATTTGGCCGGTTTTCTCGTAAACGCACAATTCCTACTAGTTCTATTTCTTCATCTATTTGACCTTGTTTTCTTGACCGGGGGTCCTTATTTTTTGTGGGGACCCAACCACGATTAACCAAAATAGTTAAACTGCAAATTTAATTGTTATTTTACGAATTTAATGTTTCCCGTTTATATATTTAGTGCGAACTTTTTTGCACAGAGTGAATAACTCGTTTTTCATTCAGAATACGTTAACATTATTATTCGCTATAATTCATGAAGAAATACATATTTTGGATGAAGCTTCTGAGGCATTTTAATGTCGCATAAATAAAGGATAAAATATTATTTTAAAGTTCTAGGACTTTAATGTTTCACTTTTTGTTTTATAAATCATTCAAAAAACGTTGCTTTAGAAACCAGTATGACAAAATATATTTAACGCTAGCACAAGACACGCCTGTTGGAATACATCAACAAAGAATTTAGCCATACGCGGTCTCAGCACACTCAACTAAAGGTGGATTTATAAATCGCACAGCGCACAGAAATAATTTAGCATAGCATAGCACAGAATTTGAACATGTGGAAATACGTACATCCATTTATAATTCGCACAGCGCACAGCGGCGCACAAAACATAATTTAGCACAGCACAGGAATTGACCAATGTTCATTTCTCTGTGCGTTGTGTGTGCGTCGGGTATGTTCGTGGTATTTCGTGATAGTTCGACTTAGTATTTGAAATAAGCGCCACGAGAGCGTTTAACATATATTAGGCATTTAATAAATAATATATTAATTATTAAATAAAATTAGAATTAGGTAATTTTACAAAGCCAAGTTGAAATTGTAACTTCCAGATAAATGAACAATATATCGATATAAATTTATCATTTGACAGTTTCTTTCGTTTCAGTGTTGTTTATTTAACTGAAAGTTAAAATTTTAACCAGAGATTGTAAGATTGGCCCTTAGATGAGTTTCTACGTCCATTAACAATTCTACAAATAAAAAAATGTTAACAAAACTATATATAACCTACTTCTTTAGTCTATTTTTCTATGCGATTTATAAATCCCCGAAATAAATTCTATGCTATGCTGTGTTGTGCTGTGCTGTGCTAAATTATTTCTGTGCGCTGTGCGATTTATAAATCCACCTTAAATGTATTGCATGTGGATGTTAGCACATTAATTATGACATTACTCACTAGCGCTGAATTACGGTAAACCTAGAATACACATGGCGCGAATATGGTATGGAAGGGGAACGGAAAAAATTCGTTAACGCATCTAATAGGTGCGTTCAATGAAGCTAGCAAATCGAGCAAAGCAAGCGACTATTTTCTCGCTTGTTTTGCTGCATGTAAAAATATGGCGCACAAATTCAAATATCATTTGTAATATTTGAATATATTTTCAATGAAAATTAATGAATTACGTAAAAGTAACATAAAATATTTGTACTTGAGTTTACTTGCGTAGAATATCCTAATAAAATTAAATTATGCATGTAATTAATACCATTGAGAGTTTATTTTCTATTTATTATTTATCTGACACTGCATTCAATATATCAGTGTTCTATTCTATGGAAAAATTCAATATTTGAAAGTTTTCAATTTTCGTAACCTCACTGACTGACAGTCATCTGACAGTTCGATCGTAGCAAAACAAGCAGATCGTTCAATGCACGCTCTAGCAGATAGCAAATGCTAAGTAAACATTTGCTCGATTTGCTAGCTTCATTGAACGCACCTATTATAATTCGGTGCATGGCTCGTGATTTATGGCTCTTTTGTACTATCTCGGATGAGTTTTCAAGTCATTTACAGTATTATTTTTTTTCTAAAGGTGTCCAATCAAGATCATCTGTATCATATTGTTCGACTAAGTTAGGACATTCCACTTTAAAACGATGCTCGTTGTTGATAATACTTTCGCTGTAACGTTAGTTTATTTATTAATTCAGATACATTACCTTGATTCATAGCCGTACGAATATTGACACTGATATCATGTCACTATTTTTTACATATTTAAATTTACATTGGCTAATAAATTTACCAGTTTTGAATGCTGTTATTGTAATATATATTTTTATAATAATAAAATAACAGTAGTATCTTATGTACCCTCTAAGAACTAAACAAACGACACTACTGAATTTGTCAGAATGGGCGGAGCAAAAATCTGAATTCATACAATTCTTAGATAACCTTGATCGGACATCTTTCAAAAATTTACTGTACGTTCGTACGCAGTTGTACACTTAATCTATATTTTTTTCCTCCAACCATTATTGGAACGTTGGAAAGGTAGTACAAGCGACGCGTTTCCTTTAACTCGAGTCAAATTTACCGACAACTCGCTAAACTCATGTGTTCGTCGAGCCACGTGCCGGGGCTTCCCCCGGCGTTAAGCGTGGAGGATTCCGCATCGAGTCGCTCGCTGTGCGACTTTATTGTAAATATTATAGAGTTGTTCTGGACGCGGACAGTGCATGTATGTGCGGTGTTTTATACGCGAAACATTAATTTTTGAATAATAAGGTTTTAGTAATTCCTTTTTCTTTAATCATATTACTAATTCATAGTTTGTGTTTTCGTATTAGTTGGGAACTTAATATTCTGGCCTATTTTGTGAGTTGCACTAAATATACAAATGGAAAACTTTATAAAATATTTTGAAACATACTCTCTGTCTGCTAATTTGAACGGAGTTACTACTAAATAACCAGTATTTTTACTTTGATTTTTCGATATAAGGCCCCCTTGTGTTGAGGCATCTCCATGTGAAAGCAAAGATCTAGGACCCATGTATAATTCTTTATCATGCACAAAATGTCCTTTAACATATACAGGATAATATTCTAAATCCTTTAATTCGTCTAAACTAAAACCAACTGAATATAGATTTGTTTTAAAACAAATTAATACATACTCTTCTGGTAAAGGAACTGGCTGAGAACTACTTCTTTGCTGCAAATCAGCGATCAGATTTTCTTTCCATTTTTTTCGTTGCACCTGCCAAGTCCCTAAACCAAAGGTGGTTGTTGGGACTAACTATAACAATTGTATTCTTTTGTTTTGTTTTTCTTTGAAACAAATGAAATCTTACGAGTAAAAACCATCCTATTGGGCCTATTTTATCTTCTTTTGGCTGTATTTTAAAACTCGGTTTGGCGATTTGTTTCTGAAGATTATTTTTCCCGAAAAATCTAACAGTGAAAGAATGTTTGAATACTTTTTGAGATTTATGAATCAATTCTTTCAGGCTGTACATTTTAGGTTATGTTTGACAATGACATCTGCAAAATTAATTGTTTTAAACAATAGGTGTCACTATGATAAATTTGTTTTTATTATTTGTTATTCATTGCATGTTTGCAAATATTAATGTTGTAGTTTATTATTTTACGCAATAGTTGTACATGGTAATATTTGTTTAAAAAAAATGTTCCGTATATTTGAAGGTTGAACAGATGCGGATTAAAATATAATTGAATTTTGATCAGAAACAACAACAGTTTGTATATATAAAATTATTTTTGTACAGCGCACAACAGATAAATAAATATAGTTTGTATTTTTATATGTTGTACTGGTTTATTTTATTCAATTTGATAAAAATTATCATAACGGAAGTACAGAGGACTGTTCTTTTCCGATATTTAGATGATTATAAAAACAACATTCGCATTTATCTTTCTATAACGGGAGTTGCAAGGACAATTTTGCACATTTGTTAAATTATTACAGTGAACAGGTGTGTAAATAATTGTGTTTATTTGTAAGCAGTGTTGCCAACCAATATTAATAAAATATCTCAAGTTTGTATAAAAGTTTCCAGAATATCTCTAGATTATACTTTTTAAAAAGCTTTTTTCGGCAATCTCCGAAATGAAATATAATTTTATGTAAATAATATATTCTTCGATTTGGTGTCTTTATGAATATATAAACGCAATGAAAATACGTCGTTAAGCAGTTCTATAAACGCGACACGTGACTCAGCAACCTTGAAGTGCTTGGAATTAGCTGATTTGTGAAAAATGTTTTGACTTATTTTGAATTTCATTTATTTTACTGCCTGAAAATTGTAAAATTATAAAATTTTAGCAATTCAAAATCAAAATAAACATTACAGCAAATAGAGTTAAGCATTTTTTAAAGGAGGTGAAAGACATATTAAACAGATCTAAGTATATAAAATTAGTGTTATGTGAACATTATACGGTGAATACAGGAGTACTTATAATTATGTTACTTTTAGGTAACTTAAATAAATTATAAGACCTTGTTACTTTCGGTGGAATATGAAAATTAAACAGTGAAATAATATTAGTAGAAGTAAATTATTGAAAATTTTATACAAAATAATCATATCAAAATAAGTTCGCCTACTCTCTAAACCTGCTCATATTGATTTTTTTTAGTTTGTATATGTAAGTTGGACAGTAAATATTAAATTTTTAACAAAGTAAATTTACAAATTTCTTTTCATTTTCAATATTAATATTTTTTCTGTACATGGGATTCCATACTGTAGCCGCGTATTCAAATTTGGAGCGTACAAATAACAGTGTTAGAATTTTTAAAAACTTTGCAGTGTCGAAATATGAAACCCATTGTACGGTATGAGTACACCTAAATCTCGTATTATGGGCTTCCAGAGGAACATTGTTCATATTATAATTACAGCTGATTAAATTCCGATTTCTAGTGAAATAACATTTAGATGAATTAATATTAACAATTCATCAGCATATAATAATAATTGTGAATGATCAAAGCATTGCAAAATATCATTTATAAATAGGTTAAATAGTAAAAGGCCCAGATGCGATCCTTGAGGTACACCATTGTTTAGGACGGAATCATGTAATACCGACAGCAAAACCAAAGAGTTAGGTACTGATTTATAATGTCTAGATTTAGCGACAAATTCTCCAAATTGGCAACACTGTTTCGGAGCTAATATGCTTATAATTTGGAGCCGGCCCTGGACGAAAATAATATGCTATTGTTCCTGTGATATATTACAATTATTCAACCATTTTTGTTAGCTGTATTTTCATGAATGTGGAAGCAACGTAAACTGAGACTAATAACAGATAACAAAAAAGAAATTCTTATTAATAACAATCGACAGGGACAAGTGAGTCATCGTCGCTGTCATTGACTGTATATGCGTGCACATCCTTTTCATTGTGTGTGTGACTTCGAATTGGAGTTGATGAGAGTGACTAACAAACGTCAACGGATTGTAAACACAGCAGTTATTTCCACAGTTTTATCTAGATTTTTGTGATAAGCTTTACCACGTGATAAGCGCAATGATTGAGGTAAAACGTACTTGCAATCAGTGAACATTTTATTATCAGAAAGTTATAACCGAGCAGGCAGATAGGTGTATATTTTTAAATGAAAGTGCTAGTCGTGATTCACAGCAGTGTTAAGTGAATAAAACAAAATACCAATATATCAATTAAAATGTTTTGTTAACAAGTGATAATCAGAAATTTCCTTATTGAGTGAGTTATGCTATTAAGTCAAATGAGTGCAGTTCCTATCCCAAAGCCAAGAGCACTAGCTCAACAAGAAAATAAAAAACCAGTGCCCTTGCCGCGTAAAGCCATCCAAAAAAATGAAATATTTTCCGAATCGCCGCCACAAGACGCGCAAAACACATTCAGTCGCCGAATTAAAAATATTGGTTCAACTTCAAAACAAATAACTGACGAAATATCTGAAAGAGTACAAGAAACAAAAAAAGCTGTTATTGAATCAACACGACAAAGTGTTCGACGAATAACCAGACGATTTTCATCGCCTATGGATCAAACTGACGGTACCAGCGAAGAAATAATAAATAACAATATAATAGATAATTCCAGTTCCGATATATTTAATTCAATAAGATTCCAATCACCCTTAACTGTTGAACCCGAACCAGATGAATCACCAATTTATTACAACACCAATGGAAATGATAGTGACAGCGATGATTTTGTTAGTTTGCCTCCTCCAAGTCATCCCCCACCCCCTTTACCGGATGAATCAATGTACGACCGACCCCAAAGTGTCATTGGAACATTCCGAGCACCCCCAAGACCCCCAGCACCTTCAGTCCCAACCCGCACAGCCTATGAAGCTGTTTTTCCAGTTGTCCCCATTTTACCATTTACCCAAAAAATTGATACCATGACAAACACTGATATCGCTGATACAGCATCCAACGGTCAAAGATGTGGATCGTGGTCATTTTACGATCCAGTCACATTAAACGAAGTCACATATGCAAATCAAGAAAGCGCAGGGTTTTTAATTATGAATAGAAATGATAACAGATCAAGTGGTAGTGAAAGTAGTGCATATTCAGAATTAAATTCGTGTTATGAGAATTATATTTTGGAATTACGCAAAAGAAATGAAGAAAAACCACCACCTCCTCCAGCCAGACCATCAAAAAGTATGATCATGGAATTTGATCCTTTAGTAAATACTCCACCGACAGGACCAAGTCCAAGCAATTCCAACGAATTAATAATGTTGGAACAACTATTGCAATCTGATTTATACGGCAACGCGACTGGAATTGATTCCAATTACGACAAATGGAGCATATCAAGCGAATTAGAAACAGATGAATATCTGAACCCCCCCACTCCTCCAAAACGGTACGATTCTTTAGGAGAAGAAGTCAAAACACCCACAGCCACCGAAGACAAAGGAAAAACGAATTGGTTTACTTATGATAAACAACCAACTCCAGAACAAAAAAAATCTGGCTGGAGAAAACAACTGAATGATGTTTTGAAAAAAGTTCCTGAATCTGCGAGACATATACGTGCTGGATTGCATAAAGAAAAATGCTTGGATAGGCCAATGTTGAATTACAGAACAATCTCGAATCACAAAGGAATGCTGTTTAGAATCAGCAGAAAATCTGTTGAAGATTTATTTGGAGAATTTAGCTTTAGGTGGTGTTTGTTAGGCAATGGGGCCTTAACATTTTATGCTGACAACACATGCGATAATACTAAAGAAACTTTTACTTTGGATTCGATTCTAAGCGTTCAATTCATGGAAAAGAAATTAAAGTAAGTCATTTCAATTACTTTACTGATAAGTCTAACAATGCTGTTAATATTTATATTTATATTAACATAATGCAATAAACGTTTATCGTATAAAAAGATATATTACTTATATGCGCAAAATAATATTTTCTTTATTACAACGGAATGTTCAGATAAATTGTAGTTTTCAGTATTTTTAATTACATATCTGCGCGTTAGATATCTACAATGACGTTTAATCAAACATAACTTGAGAGAGATAATATAAAATTATATAGAATGTTACAGGAATATAATGGAAATTTTTCTGATTCTATTAAGTTGCCTCCTATTTACAGGCAAACATTCACACGATTTATGATGAAATCGCACGGTCGCTCCATAATTGAATTTTAATATATGGGTCATAAAATATAAAAATTAACCTCTGTAACTTCTCGTTATAACAATTGAACATTATTTCTTTAATAATAATGGCGTATAGTTCTTCTGGTATAACGCACATCTTCACTGAATGTCCGTTTGCTCTCCCTGAAGCCTAGACTGACAGATAAGGAATATTGTAACGTTTTTGTTTATATGGGTGAAGTGTAAATAATCGGAGAAATATTATTAACTAAAAGAATACGTTTATTAAACGATAAATAATTAGATTAAATATTAACAAGATGATAAAAATAACTAACACTATGATTAAATAATTATAAACACTAAGAATATTATTAAATGCTTAAACACTAATATTATTTATTTAACTAATATTTATATCACTTCATTTATTTATATAACTACATTTATTTATGGAGGCTACTTATTTATATCACCGACTTCATTACTCGGTGCTTGTATTTCACAGACTATCCTCCCACTGTTCTCCCGACGGTATTTATACAGCCCCTATCATTCTAGAAGCCTTCGAAGCGACAATGACCTGTATACAAAAGAATGAGGTCACAGCGTAATTAAACTCTAGCCGGCGTCATCGCTCTAATACATTCTTGGTCTTCCTTTGTTTCTTCAACCTTCTAACTAAGCATTCATCCAATATATTCTTCATTTCTCCTCATGACATTTTCAAACCAATGTAATCATCTCGCTTGTATCTTTCTAGAAACTTGTAACACTAGAGTTATTTCCTTACCGATTTTTTCTGTGTCTTCCCCAACATATACTTCAACATTCTCATCTCTGCCACATTATTTTACTTTTAACTGATACTGACATCTGTCAATTTGAATTATATGAATATATTAATAGTTTCCATGTTTAGCATAGCTGGCTGAATTATAAAATTTAATTTCTTTAAAATTCTTTAACTCTGTATCTATTGAATATGAAGTATAAAATGTAATCAAATCGTATAGAGAATAATATATTCTTTAAGTTATAATAACGTTAAATGTCAATAAATCAAATTTAACTGTTAAATCTTCAAATGAGACTACTTCCGGTTGACCAATTATAACCAAAATCTAATCAGTTGTTCTTCTGGATGTAAACTTGAGGAATACGAAAAAAATATAATTTTTGGAATCGTGGTATTGAAGTTATGGAATCCGGAACTTTTGTCACACACACACAGACACACATACATACAGACATCATCGTAAAAATGGTAAAATCGTATTATATGGACCCTAAAACGTGCTTATTCAGTAAAAAACTCATCATTGAATTTTTTGACCAAAGACAATACCTTCCTTACCTAAAGGTGACGGAAGGCAAAAAGCTATATATTTTAAAAATAATGAAACATCTGTCTTCTATATTTGTGTTGGTAATTCTACATTTACAACAAATAACAAACGCCCATATAATACAAAAATATATAAAAGTAAGAGCAACATAAAGCACATGGATTTCATTTTATTACAGCAATCCAGCAATTTATTCCCTCATCAATACATCCAGTCAAGCAGCCTTTTCTCTTATTATTATTTTTGTTTAGTATCATAATATAGATAAAAATAAAATTTAATAACATTCCTCCTTAGCTGTGTCACATAAATCAATTAGGTAGGAGCGGGTAGGAGGCTATGGCGATGTTCGTATTTACGTTGCTATGAGGTATTTTTTGGCGCTGCATTGATTTAAAACTATTTCGTAGTGTTTCAAACCATTATATTTTGGCGACGCTACGGTGACGTCAGAGACAAAATTGGTTGAAACAGTTTCGTATGTTTTCAAAACGATCCACTGGGCTGGTTTGAAACAATTTCGAATTATTTCAAAGTAGAGGGGGTAAACCTCGAGAACACGGAACACAGATAAACGTTTGTAAATAATTCTATATTAATTTAAAATATAATAATTCTGAATGTTCCATTATTATCCATGAAAAATAAAACGTCTGTACGTATAAATAAATATAAAAATACACAGTTTACTTGTTAGAAAATGACAATAAATTGCAGTCAAGGAACCAGTTTATATTAAACACAGTGTTTTGAATACTTTTTATGTACACCACAAATTCAAACTCACTCAAACGCCCATTTTACATTTGACAGATTGAAATTTATACGTCATTAGCGATCCCCACATTTATGACGTCATGTACGAAATAGTTTTGATAGCATAACGAAACTGCTTCAACGCCAAAAAACGCCTATGGCGTTAATGGGCGAAAATATGCTACAGAGCGTTCATACTTTCATGATAAATCGTGCAAATGTTTACCTTCAAATAGGAGGAAACCTATTTTGAACACATTTTATAACAACAAATACAAATATTGCAAACATCGTGTTTTCTAATATTATTATTTATTTTTAATAAGTTAATATTTGTTTTTTTCTATCAATAACTTGATACTGAAGGGCAACCAGAAAGTTATCTACATTTTAATTATAGATTGATCGATAATTTTGAGACACGCTGTATTCTATAAATGCTTTCATTATTCTTGCGTTTTGCATATGAGATTACCTATTAAGAAATTATGAATCATACTTCTTTGCAGAAATATGCGCACTTTTTTTTACCTCTATAATAATTTTCAGATGTGATTATTTCAAATTAATCATCAAATGATTTTATCAAGAAATATATAAAAGTACTAACGAAATTTGTTTTTTTTTTTCGGTTTTAATTAGACCTGTGCACAAATTTATGATTCACTGATAATGTGAATTTTATTATACTTATTCCGAGAAGTACTTCAAAGATTAACAAGCCAAAAATATTCAACTGGTCAAACAGGAAATGATTTAAATGTTAACTTCTATGTGTACATAGATCACATGTTCATATAAACGTATACCTTCAATTAGCACGAGGGTCGCCGACGAATTTTTGAGACATATGGTTCTTTTATGTTCTAAATAGTTTCTTTTGAAATGTTTTCAAAATAATCATGAATTGTACTATTGCACCATCGATCTCTTATAAGTCCAAAAATAGTCAAAAGTCCTTCGGGTAGTGATTGTGATTTTGTGAATCCTGATTAGTTTAATCGTGATCCTTTTGAATCACGATTTAAAAATTATATCAAGAAAACAACTTGAATAATATAAACATCGTCTAGCATCAAATGTCATATGTAAGATTTGTAGACTAATGAAAACTAATTTATTTTATTTTATAAATAATCTACTACGAAGTGTTATAGTCAGCACATTAAAAAATGGATCATGTAGAAATAAAAAAATATGATGTGGCCAGCACAATACTTTCCGTCAATCCTGTGTATTACGTACAAATTCCATACATAAATTTTCTTGCAAAAGAGTCTAAATTTCCGTGAAATTATTTCATAAACTATGCAAATTTCACTTGACACTGACATCTTCTTTTTCTTTAGCTTTTCTCATTCGGTAGGGGTCGCTATGTTTTATTTACTTCCATCTTATATTTGGTCTTCCTTTGTTTCTTCAACTTTACTAAGCTATTCATTCTTTTTCCAATATATTCTTCAACTCTCCTCATGCCATGTTCAAACCAATGTAATCGTTTCTCTTGTATCTTCCTAGAAACTTCTAACACTAGAGTTATTCTTTCATTCCTTCCTGTATCTTTCCGTGTCTTCCCCAACATCTATCTCAACATCCTCATCTCTACCACATTCATTTACTTTTCATTAATACTGACATCTGTCAATTTGAATTATCTGAATATATTAACAGTTTCCATGGTTCCAATATCTTTATAATTCTCTATATTTATTAAATATAAAGTATAAAAAGCAATCAAATCGTATAGATAATATTATATTCTAGAAGTTATAATAACGTTAAATGTCAATAAATGATATTTAACTGCGTTTTTTCAAGAAAAACTGTTAAAATCTTCAAATGAGGGTACCTTCGATGGACCAATTGTAACCAAAATCTATTCATTTCTTCTGGATGTAAACTTGAGGAATACGAAAAAGATATAATCTTTGGAATCGTGGTATTGAAGTTATGCGATCCGAAACTTTCGTCACACACAGACACGCACACATACATACATCATCGTAAAAATGGTAAAATCGTATTATATGGACCCTAAAATGTGCTTCCTTACATACTTCTTCTTAATCATTATCACTTTGATGATTTAGATTACGAATCCCAACCCGAAAGAACACGACTGTTAAATTCCTATGTTCGGTGTCGCGATCAACACCCCGTATCCCCATATATGCCCTTAAAGTCTGTATTAGAATTTATGAAACGCAATGTATACGATATTATCAATATTTTATTGCTATGATAATTTGGTATTTAAAAAATCATTATCAAATATCTAACTGAAATAAAATGCATAGGAATGTTGGTTGGCCTTAATATTTATATATGTATACAACTATATCAATAAGGTTATTATTTTTTTAAAATAATGTAAATGTATTTATTTTAGGTTCGAAACCGAAATGCATTGTTTTGAAGTGAGCATATCTGGAAAAGGTGGACGTTCTGGACACACGTTTGGTTGTCCATCTTTGAACGATTGCAAAATATGGATGCAGAAAATAGCCGAATCTTTAACAAATAGATTTCCAATGAATGTTGTGTCTGATTATCGACGAATGGGATGGACTTATCTCAAAGAAAGTAATAACAATTGTTATCTTATTATTTGCTCACAATATTTTTATTTATATCGTTATCGCGACAATAATAACTATGAACACCTACTTTAGATTACAAACAATACGAATTTATTAATTTGCTAAATAATTTTATTATTTAGGTATTACAGGCTCTTGGGCAGGTGCTTGGTTAATCGTGAGTTCCAGACGATTATACTACGCGAAAGATGATTCCCCAATGTGTACAGTAGATTTACGGAAAGCCAGATGTATACAACTACAAGATCCTGATCCGGATTCGCCCAAAACTACAGACAAAGGGCCTAATTTATTAGTAGATTCACAAGAAGGAACGCTTTATCTTCGGATGTGGACAGCAAGAGAAACAAAAGTAAAATAATATTGAGACATTACAAGGGTGGATTGGAAAGTTTCCGGAATTACTGCGTTCGGTATTTAAATCTGTCGAACACTATGAGCAATCTGATCACGGGACATATTCATCTGTGATTTCCGATCTGTAGCTTGAATTACCGAACGGTTTAGCTGCCATTTTGACACTTATTAATTTGCGCCAAATAAAAGACGGAAAATATTAAAGAGTTAACATGTGTACTGTGCGCGAGTTATGAACCATTTTTTGATATTACTGATTAAGAATATGGAAATGATTATCACTAATTTATACATTTCAAACATTTTTGATTAATATACGAAAACAACAACATTCATTCATAGAATATACACTGTTTGCAATGCCGGCGACAAATATATTAAATTTGCGCTTAAATACGCATGCGCCAGACAAATGCTCAACATGCTCCATGGTTAGAGAACGTGCGAACAGATCGGCAAAAAGATCGCTCAGATGTAATTAGCTAACGGCATCGAGCGCTCAGACCGTAAAACCAAAGCCTAAATCTTACGTCGTTGTTTTGTTTAACTCTTCCTATGAACTATCAAAAAATTTCAGTACAATCTATCAGACTAAAACGAAGTTCGTGCGGTGATCAAGTTTATTTTATTTGGAAGGAAAGACGGCAACGGAGATCAAGACTAGGTTCGATGCTGTCCTTGAGAATGTTTCACCTTCCTTTTCCACTTTGAGTTTCTGGGTTTCGGAATTTAAGTCCATTATATGGTTCTGGAAGATTTGGAGTTGTTTAAGAAAAATTTGGTCGATTTTAAAACATTTCATAACCATGTATGAAACTTGGACACACTACTACAGTCCAGAGACGAAAATTCAGTCAAAAGCGTGGATTGGACATGGTGAATCGGCCCCGAAAAAAGTCAGTAAAGGTGCTGGCGTCAGTCTTTTGGGACGCCAAAGGCATTCTGCTAATTGATTATCTGAATAAAGGAAATACTACGCCACACTTTTAGACAAGCTGAAAGCAGCAATTCAAGAAAAACGCCCGGGAATGGCAAAGAAAATTGTTTCACCACAACAATGCGCCAGCTCATTTAAGAACTGAGGTTTGAAACCGCCCCCCATCCATCTTTTCTCGAAACTCCAACGAAGAAACCATTGAAGCAGTAAATGCGACGAAAATTCAGTCAAAAGCGTGGATTGGACTTGGTGAATCGGCCCCGAAAAAAGTCAGTTCAATCGGCAGTAAAGGTGATGGCGTCAGTCTTTTGGGACGCCAAAGGCATTCTGCTAATTGGTTATCTTGACAAAGGAAAAACTGTAACTGAACAATATTACGCCACACTTTTAGACAAGCTGAAAGCAGCAATTCAAGAAAAACGCCCGGGAATGGCACAGAAAATTGTTTCACCACAACAATGCGCCAGCTCATTCAAGAACTGAGGTTTGAAATCGTCCCCCATCCATCTTTTCCCGAAACTCAAAACGTTTTCGATCCAACGAAGAAGCCATCGAAGCAGTAAATGCTTATTTTGAGGACATCAAAGAAAACCATTTTCGGGAGGAATCGAAAAGTTAGAAAAACGTTGAACCAAGTGGGGGACAATGTAGAAAAAATAAAATCCGTGTTAAATATGTCATTCCGGCAACTTTCCAATCCCCTCTTATACCAAATTTGCCCCACCAAATCTTCAACCCACGAGACTGAACTACCAAAATTTTATTTTTCAGTTTTGGTGTTATGTCGTTCAAACAGAAGCTTATAGAAATGGAAGAAAACTAGACGAACAACAATTAACTAAAGATGATGTCCCAGTAATTATAGAAAAATGCATAAATTTCGTATACGCAAATGGCAGTATGTCTGAAGGAATTTACCGGAGAAGTGGTTCTGCGTCAAAAATATCAAAAATTCTTGAAATGTTCCACCAAAATGCTTGGGCAGTTACGTTAACTGTCGATAACTGCAACGAACACGATATTGCAAACGTATTGAAAAGATTTATTAGAAGTTTACCTGAACCGATTTTGACGACAGAAAGTAGTAAATATTTATGCCAAATTGCTGACTGTAGGTATTTTATTGAAATGAATAAAATTTTGATTGTATTAATAATGTTTTACAGCTTTTCAAGATAAGTCAGAAAAAGTAGTTTTGTATAAAGCTGTCTTGGAACAGTTCTCTCCAGTAATATACAACACATTAAGAAAACTATTAGGGCATTTGCATTTTATCCAATCACAAGCAACTAAAAATCGCATGCCCGTTGATAATTTATCTGCTATTTGGGGGCCCACCCTTGTACACCAAGAAGTAAGTACCTAAATAATAAAATAATTTTGATATTTTTTATTTGATTTGTAGTGTACCGAAGGCACTTGGTCGGCAACAGAATCAAATTTAGTAGTACAGTTAATTGATATGTATCGAGATTTATTCCCAATATCCGCTGAAGAATTAAATAAAGAAAAAATGATGCTACAAGTTTTGGAAAGATGTTATAGGGGTGTAGCGACCGGACAAGGCCCGGCCCATGTTAGGGCTTCGGGTGATTTGAGGGTGTGGGTACATCTAGGAGACAAAAATGGCGAGACTTACAACATTACAGTAAGTAATTTCTATTAAGTTAGTTATATTGTAAAAAACCATTTTACCCAGAATTAATTGAAATTTTAAATACATCAACTCTCGAAGTTTTAAAACAATTGACCACGCGGTACCTGAGATATTTGCAATTAAATTTGGCCTTTTTAACACGTGAAGAATAGAAAATGGCAAAATAAACCCAACATTTTAAATTACAACTTTTATATACATACCGACATTTAGTCGAAAAACTAGTATGTTATAGAAAATTAATTAACGATTTTTATGTAAATTTGAAAATTATGTACCATCCAGATTTAATTTTAATGCCGCTAGAAAATTATAATCTGAAGATACGATAAATAGGTAGAATTATACTTGACAACCATGTACAAGCACTTGTTTTTTGTTTTATGGGGCTACTTGAAAGATTTTGTTTATAAAGAACCAGTAAACACATTAAACGAACTGAAGAATAAAATTGAAGCGGCAATTGAATCTTAAATTGAAAATGTATTGAAGAGGCTGGGAGTCATTTTGAATATTTGTTGTAAAATCATTTTGTTGTTATTAAATGCTCCTTATTCTTATTTTCTGTATTATGACAAAAAAATATTTCGTTTAATAATAAATTGTTTTAGTTTAGTTATATTCATGGCTCACTATTCTCTTTTCGACTAGGTGTATAAAAAAGTGCCTGCCATTTTACTTTTTAATAATGTAACATATGGATTATTTTACATGATTGTAAAGCAAATTTGATGTACTTTTCAAATTTGTAAAAAAATATAGTATGTTCCATTTGAAATTTCAAAGTTGATATTAATTACTAATAAACCGGAAGTGGTATCATGAATGTACATCCGTCATCAAGTAGCTTACATATTGCTGTATAAATCATGTTATATAAAAGAAATTACTAACTTAATAAATAAGCGAGATATTTGCTGGACTAAAAATTCTCAAAATATTACATATGTTATTGTTTGGGAAAAATTAAAGACAATAATCAACACACATTATCAAATTTTGTTTTTTTCTCTTTTAGATTAGTCCTCAAAAGCTGGCCGCTGATATCTGCATAGAACTCAGCGATAAAATGAAAACCCCAGCCTATGAACTACAACTAGAAGAACTAGTACTCAACGACACGCTGAGAAGACCGGTGCACTATTCGGAAAAAGTTTTGGATGTAGTTCTCCGATGGGGTTATTGGGACGAAGCAGACAGGAAGGACAATTGTTTGGTGTTAACATACATGAGCAAATACAAACAGTTTGATCAACCGGGTGAATCATCGGTCGTACTGTCAGAGGAGTTCAAGTTTGCGGACAATAAAACGAAAACATTTAAATTGTTTGCGTTTAAATTTTCGCAAATGAAGCTCAGCTTTTCTAAGGATAAAGCGGTGAGTAGAAATACAACGGACATTTAAATACAAGTTTTTACCGACGAAATATGGGTATATTTCCAATAAAATTATTTCATAAACAATCTATGCAAATTGCACTTGACACTGACATCCGCTTTAGCTTTTCCCATTCGTTAGGGGTCGCTATTTTTTATTTTCTTCCTCCACTCATTTATGTTTTGCGTGTCGTTCTCATTATCTTTGGTCTTCTGTTTCTTCAACCTTCTATTATTAAGCATTCATCCAATATATTCTTCATCTCTCCTCATGACATGTTCAAACCAATGTAATCGTCTCTCTTGTATTTTTCTACAAACTTTTATAACTTGAGCCATTTCCCTTATCCTTTATCTATCTCAACATCTTCGTTCCTGCCCATTCATTTGGTTTTCATTGATACTGACATCTGCCAATTTGATTTATCTGAATATATAAGCAGCATAACTGGCTGATTTATGAAATTTAATATCTCTATAATTCTTTAACTCTATATCTATTGAATATGAAGTATAAAATGCAATCAAATCGTATAGAGAATAATATATTCTTTAAGTTATAATAACGTTAAATGTCAATAAATCAAATTTAACTGTTAACTCTTCAAATGAGGCTACTTCCGGTTCACCAATTATAACCAAAATCTAATCAGTTGTTCTTCTGGATGTAAACTTATGGAATACGAAAAAAATATAATTTTTGGAATCGTGGTATTGGAGTTATGAGATCCGAAACACACACACATACATACATACAGACATCATCGTAAAAATAGTAAAAGATATTAAACTCTGAATATAATTTGTTTGTTAGGGCAACATGAAAAGTCAAGAATGGAACATAGAAGACATTATCTGGTACTTCGGCCACGAACAACGTCACAGTCCACAAACCAAATGGTCTCTGACATTTATTCTCCGTACTCAGCCACCGAAACGTACAAAGGCACTGCCGTTCTTTGGTAACACCATCGGCGGAAATGACGTAGCAAGTCGAACCAATTGGATTCGAGCGATGATCCGAGCTGAACATAGTTCCGGGTTACAACCGCCGATTATGATCGGTTCGCTTAATTAAATGGACCGGAAAGTTACTCTAGAGAATAATAACAAACAGACTGTGGTATTTGTTACCGGATTTATGTAATTCTGTTTTCATATGATTAGTTTTTAAAATTGTGTGATAGTTTTAGTATAGTGACTGAAATAAAACGTCAAAAAATATATAGTTTTCGGTATACCACAGTCGCCAAATACCTAAGGTAATGTTGGTGCTATTTATATAAATCGCTGTGATGTTTCCTACAAATATTTTAAAAAATGAAATTTTATAATTAATTTTAACGATTGCTGAAATGGTGCCTTAGCATTTCTACATTTAGAAATTTCAAGTTTTATAAATGTATTTGTGAAATATTTTATTATTAATTTTATTGCACTATATACACATTTTATATGTATTTAAAAATTTTAACAAATATTTTGTATTAGACAAAATCTATTAAATATAGAATAGATTTAACACTTGCCACAATAGGGACAAAATTTGTCTTCCAGAAATGCTAAATATATTATTACTAAACTACTATATATTTTTAGTAGCGAGAACCATATACTTTATTGCAATTGTATATAGATGAATTATTATTGTAAGATATATAATTTTAGAGTTATTATATACAATGATTGTACTCTACATAATTACAGTATTAAATAAAAATATATTTCAATCAAATGTGTTACTTTGTATTTTATTGGAGGCGCTTTGGCGCGTATTTACAGATGACGTCACAGAAATTTGGCGCGAATTTACGCACAATAACATTTTGCTTTCTGATTTTAAAATGCATTACCGCATTATTATTGCAGTTTCTCTTTCGTAAAATATAAATAAAACTCATAAAATTTATTTATAATATAAGAAAATTTTGTCGTAAAATATTTACCATACATCGTTGCAGTTAATAATGAAACAGATGGCGTATGACGATATTAAATAAAAAATATGTAAAAGCATATTTTGTTTACTGTTTTCGTATATGAAACGAACTATATTCAAAATACTATACTCTATTCCAGTTAAGAATGGACTTGGTCAGTTTTACACCACTAAAATTATGAATTAACTTTTGTTTCGTACAAGATATACTTAACAGCTCGATATGCCAAAAATTGATCATTTTTAATTAAATTAACTAAAAGCGTATTATTATTATTAAATTTCTATTTAGAAAATTAATATTTACTACGTAAAATATTTATTTTGATATCATTTCTCGACACTGACGTAATAAAATGTTACGCTTTTGTTCGTCTCTTGTTTCTAATTCCATGGCTAATACTATTAAATTGTAATTCCGTGAATACTCAAAATTTTATTTCTGCAATTAGAAAATAGCCAAAATATTTTTTGGATAGAAAGGAGAGTGAGTGCGGGATGTAAGATAATGGGTGCTGGGTACGTTTGCACGAAACGTTAACATATCAAGGGATTCTCGGTTAAGTTTATATAATGGAGTGCTAGATCCTGCTTTGATGTATGGAAGCGAATGCTGGGCATGGACGGGAAAGCATAAAAAGAGAGTGATGTATGTGGGTATGTCAGACGGGATCGCGTGAGGAATAATTTGGTGTATGAAGAATGTATGGTTAGGAAAAATGTTATTAAGAGAGTTGGTGTGAGTCAGTTGAGATGGTTTGGGCATGTGGAGAGAATGGCGAGTAAACGGCTTGTTAAGCGTTTATATCTTGAAGTTGAGGATTTTCGAATGCGTGTCCGACCTGTGTGTAAGTGGATGGATGTGGTTGGCAGGGTGCTTAAAGAGAGAAAGTTTCCAAGTAAGAAGAGGAGCATGTATGAATGCGATTATGCGAGTGGCCGAGGCGAAAGAAGTGTGCTGAGACAGGAATGTGTGGCGAAAGATATTCGGCGCTCTCGACCACTGGTGGGGATAAAATACGTCCTACGTCACAAGCATTTCAAAACTTCGTAGCTCGCTTATTACGAAAAATTTTTAAGTCGCGTTTGCTAAAATTCTCAACTCAGTATCGATTACTTTAAGAATCGCTAATATTTATTATGTTAATTGGTTGTTATGCACGAGCCTCTACTGGTTATATGGACCATCCCAATCTAAAACGATGTATTTATGTTATTTTTCTTTCATTCCTAACATTTTGAGGACCTGCGCTCCACCAGGTGAGTGACGATCATGTTAACTAACCGAAGAAGTAAGGGGGCGTAAAACAATTGCCTGCATTGTTAACTTGTTCATAGGTAGCGCAGCGCATGTCAAAAGCTGTTCAGAAATATCAACGGAGCTGTGACCAGTTTACTTGTTGCTTTCGCCTTGGTTGCGCGTGTGTGGCTGGTGTGTTGTTTCGATTGTTGCTTGCATTGTTGTGCGTGATGCTCACATAGTTATCTTTGGAATTTTTATAGGTGAGTGGGTAAGGAGGAAATTTTAATTAATATTTGTATGTTGCTTTGTTGTTGATTGTTGTAATTTATAATTCAAAAGAATTTTTTAAATTTGTAATACTGATAAATATTGTTATAAATATATATTTGAAAAAAAAATTGTTTATAAAAAATATAAATAATTAAACGATCAAACAATGTATTTACTTGTTTGAAATGAAAGTCATTACAAGACTTTTTTATATTTTATGCGTTATAAATTATATTTTTATTAGATATTTTATGATCCATAATGATGAAAAAGTTGCGACGATATTATTTAGCAACTTATTAATTATTTATCAAGGTTGATTAAAAAAATTCATACATAAACATCTTTTTCAAATTAAAATGTAACATTCACATATTAAATTTCAAAAAAAACCTATTTAAACAGATAAAAATTTTGTATTGTAATTGATTTAAATATATGTAAATTTTGCATATATTGATGGACAATAAAAATTTCTATCTATGTACGTGATTGTATTCTGAATGTATAGTTTATCCAGATTTCTTAGGAATTCAGCGAAACGCGTGAAATGAATTAACAAATATCTTCATTATTAAGAGAGAACGATTTTTTTAAATAAACAATTTTTTTACATTTCTGAAATATATATAAAATTTACTTTACAATAATGGTATATATGATGATTAATCGATCTGTTGTTTTTTAATAACTCATTTATTTTAAATATTATGGGAAAAGTTCCAAACGAAGTTTAATTTAAATTAAAATGTCTATAAATCTGCAGAATAAATTTTCTACAAGATGATCCATTTTAACGCAAATATATGTAAACTTTACATTTTCAATAGAACACCCTGTATATTTATTTATTCAAATTTGAAAAGTACATAAAATTAGCTACCCAACAGTATAAAAAGAATCGTGTATTATATTATTAAAAAATACAATGGCGAATGATTTAAATATATTAAATACAGAAGGGTTTGTTATACTATTTTTTTTAATTTAACACCTGATATTAAATAATAAATGTAATAATGAAATATATTAAAATAGATGAAATGTTGAAATAATTAATTTTTTACCTCTCGCAGAGAGGTATCGGATTCATGCTAAAAATCGCATATCCAACTTTTAATGATAAGCACGTTTTAAGGTCCCTACAATCCGATTTTAATATTTTTACAATTATGTCTGTGTATGTGTGTATGTATGTGTGTGTATATGTGTGTGTTTGGGGAAGTTGAAAGGACGATTTCTCAAAAACTATAATACTTCATATCTGTTTAACTATACGTATGTCTGAATTAGACATTACTGGGAAGAGCTGAAAAGGTTTAAGGTAATGATTGGACAAATAGAAGATTCTTAAAAAAAGAAGAGTAAATTCTCTATCTGATACATATCTTTTATAGATTTAGAGATAAAGAAATATAAAGTATATAATAATCTATTGTAATAAATGTCAGCCCAAATAATGCCATGGAAAGATTTTTTCTGGGAAGTACATACATTATATTATTTCTTATTGTATTAATAGTTAAATATTTAAAATTATAGGTATATTACATATACCCTTCAAAAGTACTGTCAATCCCGACAATGAATTCTTCATAGAATGAATTTAAAATTAAAAAATCTAAACAAAAAGAATAGGTAAAGTATCCCTAATTTAAAATTTCTTGCAAACACAAATAATTGAAATTGTATCTCTTCTTTCGTTCTATGAGGAATTTTGTCCTCCTCTAATATGTTCAAAATTCTTCAAATTCATTGACAGTATTATCGGTATTTCTTAAGGATATATGTAATATTAACATACCTATAATTTTAAAAACATATTTAATTAATAATACAATAAGATAAATGTACTCGTACCTCCCAGAAAAATCTTTCAGTTATGTTAGTAAAACTGCTGAATTTTGACACTGACATTTTGCATTTATCTGTCAATTACAAACATTAAAATATCTCAACTGGTTTCCATGGAGTTGTTTGGGCAACGAGAGTTATTACACTAAATTATTCCATATTATTATATATTTCTAAACCTATAGAAGATAAAATAATTTTTTTATATGTGTCAGATTGAGAATTTAATTATGTTTATTATTTGTAGTAACATCAATTTTCAAAAAATAATATTTAGAAACATTTTTCATTTATTCAGCTCTTCCCATTACTGTTAGATTGAGGAATCCGTAGTTACACAGGTCTTTAGTCTTATAGAATTTGAGAAATCGTACCTCCAACATTATTATTAAATGTGGATAGACTATACAGAATAAAATTACTACGATACAAAATTGTTGAGAATCCAATCTCAAATCTCACATTTAAATTCTTACTAAGTGGATATTATAAGCACTTCAAATGTATGAATAAACAAATAATGCTTTAAAAAGTATGTTAGAAATGTTATTTGTTTATTTCTTTACGATAAAGACGATATCATATATGTAGTATCACAAATAACTATGACTAATGATTCGAGTAAGTATAAGTAAATAATAGATTGATTTTAATTACAAAAATCTGAAATTACAGACATGTTTATTTATATATATAGTTGCAAGAATGCGAATTATTATTTTTAGAATAGAGATAGTATCTATGGTTCGATGCGTAAAGTGTTTGTTAATTCATCAAGGCATACAATATACAGTTGGTGCATTCACCACTTATTACGTGAACCTGTAAATTAAATACACATGGATTTTGATAGGTACAGTTCACCGTATTTCATAAGGATAATAATTGTTAAAGTTATAATATGGTGGTAAAGATATTTCGCATAAAATTTGGTTGTACTATAGATAGAAAAAATTACTCTGTCGGGTCGAGCAATAAAATTATCTATAAATTATGGCAAGGGTTTGTGCCGCTCTGTTAAAATGGCACGTTTTACAATCCGTAGAATACGAATAATGTACTGTTTTTATGATGATGTCTGTATGTGTGCGTGTCTGTATGTGTATGTGTGTGTGACGATAACTCCAATACTACAATTCCAAAAAAAATAATTCTTTCATATTTCTCTTACGTACATCCATATGAAGAGTTGATTAGATTTTGATTAAAAATGGTTAACTGAAAGTACCCTAATTTGAAGATTTTAATAGTTTTTCTTGAAAAAACGCTGTTAAATATCATTTTTTACATTCTATGGTATTATAAATATTAATTTGACTGCGTTTTATACTTCATATTCATATAAATAGCTACTATATTAAGAAAATTCTAATTGACAGATGTCAATGTCAATGAAAAGAAAATTAATGTGGCAGATAAATGAGAATGTTAAGATGGATGTTGGCGAAGACACAGAAAAATAGGATTATGGAAATGGTTCGAGTGGAAGAAGTTTTTAGAAAGATACAAGAGAGACGATTACATTGGTTTGAACATATCATGAGGAGAGAAACAGCTTAATATAGTAGAAGGTAGAAGAAACAGAGGAAGACCAAAAGAGAAGATGGAAGAACTGTATTGGGGAAGACTTGAGCGAGAAGGAACTGAATAAGGACGACAAGCAAAATAGAAATGAGTGGAAGAAGAAAATGCCAGTATCAAATGCAATTTACATAGTTTGTTTATGAAATAATTTTGCAAGAAAAATTATGTACGCAATTTGTACATAATACACAGAATTGTCGGAAGGTAATGTGCTAGCTACATCAGATATTTTGACGTACATATAGATTCATTTATGTTTTATGATATTTTGTCAACACAATCAATAAAATACCTACATATTTTTAAATCAATTTTAATAGTTATTATGTTTTATACACAATATTTTAAGATGTGTAGATCAGCGGTTCCCAAGCGGATCCTACATTTTTATTGGCCATTATGAATTCAAAAGTAGAGATGCAACTGATACTGATATATCGGCGATATTGTCTTTTAGCCAAGGGAACGGAATCCACGGTATTTATTTGCCGATATACCAATACGTGTTGAATTTTTCGCGCATTCATAAAACCACGTAATCGCGTCGAGCGCGAGTTATTAAATGCGCGGGGAATCCCAACATTTCGTTCAACCAACCCTCCAGCACCCAACATCTGATTCTCACAAAATCGACATTTGAAAGCCCTTAATTTTGCAGCAGAAATTGAAAATAACAATTTTCATTATGGTCCAAGAAAATGTGGAGACGTAGAAGTACCAAATCATAGAAATTATATAACTTTGTTCGCGAATGCCCCTTCCACGGAACCCCTAGGTTCCGCGGAACACTCTTTGGGAACCTCTGGTTTAGTGTCGTTACTAGTAAACTATTAAGAACTACTGGGAGACCATTTCAAATACCCTAGGTTCGATTTGAACTGGCGTCAAACATATGTAACTTACAAATTATTTATAATATTCAAATACCCCAAATTTGATTGTAGTATTTTATCAATAACAAATTGTTCGATTATATATTTGAATGCATGACTTCATAAACAATGCATAGAATGTCTTTTATATAAACATAAAATAAATGGTGAACTCACCGAATAGTAGAAAATTTTCAACTCTGGTGTCTTCATTTGACATCAACCCTTTGCAGAAATGAATGTTTTTCACTTTAAATGTTAAATATTATCACTATACACAGATATATACGTCTATCCACAACCAAATATTAAAGAAACTACGATATAATGTAAGAGTCGGTACCGACTTGCCGATTTAAACGTGTTACATTAGGCACACACATATAACACTGGTCTGAAGAGAACAACACAAAACTCAATTTATTTTAATAATAATTTGAATATTATTTTAATAATTTCTATGCGATTTAACAATGTTTTTAAATGTTTATTGTAACTATGTCTTTTAATAAAATATGCACTAAACAGTATAAGATGTTTATCCCAAATTACTTAACACATTAGTACATTATTTTACAAACTTTAGTAATAATTCTATCTTAATAGTATGGAATATAATTCACCACTTGCCAAATAAGTTTAACACTAAACCTGTGTGAAAACAGCAACGGCAACGGTCAAAAAAGTGCAGCAACGTGTAAACTAATGCGCACCGTTACACTAACTCGTGCGCAATTCCAATACCCTCGAACGGAAAGTAGTATTGACAACATTAACAATTAAATAATAATTCTTGTATATGAGTGCACATCCAAGTTTATATCTTTAAAATTTAGTAGCATTAGTGTCATCTGTATTCACAAGGAAAATCTCAAAACGTTACAAGCCATAGGGGTTGATTTATAAGCCATCAACTGCAGAAGTAGTTTTTGCGGTAAATATATTTTTTTTTTCATGAAGGACTCATTGCTCCCAGTTCAAATTATTACAGTATAATAGGAAGGGTGTCTGTATGTTACATACGCAACCACTATGTGTTACGAGCCGTAGGGGTTGATTTATAAGCCATCAACTGCAGAAATAGTTTCCGCGGTAAATATTTTTTTTTTCATGAAGGACTCATTGCTCCCAATTCAAATTATTACAGTATAATAGGAAGGGTGTCTGTATATTACATACGAAACCACTATGTGTTACGAGCCGTAGGGGTTGATTTATAAGCCATCAACTGCAGAAGTAGTTTTCGCGATAAATATTTTTTTTTCATGAAGGACTCATTGCTCCCAGTTCAAATTATTACAGTATAATAGGAAGGATGTCTGTATATTACATACACATCCACTATATGTTACGAGCCGTAGGGGCTGATTTATAAGCCATCAACTGCAGAAGTAGTTTTCGCGATAAATATTTTTTTTTTCATGAAGGACTCATTGCTCCCAGTTCAAATTATTACAGTATAATAGGAAGGGTGTCTGTATGTTACATACGCAACCACTATGTGTTACGAGCCGTAGGGGTTGATGTATAAGCCATCAACTGCAGAAGTAGTTTTCGCGATAAATATATATTTTTTTTCATGAAGGACTCATTGCTCCCAGTTCAAATTATTACAGTATAATAGGAAGGGTGTCTGTATGTTACATACGCAACCACTACGTGTTACGAGGCGCAAGGGTTGATTTGTAAGCCATCAACTGCAGAAATAGTTTTCTCGATAATTTTTTTTTTTTCATGAAGGACTCATTGCTCCCATTTCAAATTATTACACAGTATAATAGGAAGGGTGTCTGTATGTGACATACGCAACCACTATGTGTTACGAGCCGTAGGGGCTGATTTATAAGCCATCAACTGCAGAAGTACTTTTCGCGATAAATATTTTTTTTTTCATGAAGGACTCATTGCTCCCAGTTAAAATTATTACAGTATAATAGGAAGGGTGTCTGTATGTTACATACGCAACCACCATGTGTTACGAGCCGTAGGGGCTGATTTATAAGCCATCAACTGCAGAAGTAGTTTTCGCGATAAATATTTTTTTTTTCATGAAGGACTCATTGCTCCCAGTTCAAATTATTACAGTATAATACGAAGGGTATCTGTATGTTACATACGCAATCACTATGTGTTACGAGCCGTAGGGGTTGATTTATAAGCCATCAACTGCAGAAGTAGTTTTCGCGATAATTTTTTTTTTTTTTTCATGAAGGACTCATTGCTCCCATTTCAAATTATTACAGTATAATAGGAAGGGTGTCTGTATGTTACATACGCAACCACTATGTGTTACGAGCCGTAGGGGCTGATTTATAAGCCATCAACTGCAGAAATAGTTTCCGCGATAAATATTTTTTTTTCATGAAGGACTCATTGCTCCCAGTTCAAATTATTACAGTATAATAGGAAGGGTGTCTGTATATTACATACACATCCACTATATGTTACGAGCCGTAGGGGTTGATTTATAAGCCATTAACTGCAGAAGTAGTTTCCCGGTAAATATATTTTTTTTCATGAAAGACTCATTGCTCCCAGTTTAAATTATTACAGTATAATAGGAAGTATGCCTGTATGTTACATACGTAACCACTATGTGTTACGAGCCGTAGGGGCTGATTTATAAGCCATCAACTGCAGAAGTAGTTTTCGCGGTAAATAATTTTTTTTTTCATGAAGGACTCATTGCTCCCAGTTCAAATTATTACAGTATAAAAGGAAGGATGTCTGTATATTACATACGTAACCACTATGTGTTACGAGCCGTAGAGGTTGATTTATAAGCCATCAACTGCAGAAGTAGTTTCGCGGTAATTTTTATTTTTTTTTTCATGAAGGACTAATTGCTCCCTGTTCAAATTACTACAGTATAATAGGAAGGGTGTCTGTATGTTACATACGCAACCGCTATGTGTTACAAGCCGTAGGGGCTGATTTATAAGCCATCAACAGCAGCAGTAGTTTTCGCGGTAAATATTTTTTTTTATGAAAGAAGACTAATTGATCCCATTTCAAATTATAATAAGATATACAGGGTGTCATCGAAATCGCCGTCTTCGATATCTCCCTTGTCGTTAGAAATACAGCATAAGTTTATTAACAGAATTTATTCGTCTACTCAAGGAACATAACGTAAAATTATTTTCACATATACAGGGTGTTGCATTACGGCTCGCCGAGAATTGTTTCTCTTTTTTTAAACGGATCACCCTATATATTTTTATATATTTTGAATTGTATTTTATTCACCTATACGAACATATGAATTTTGTTTTAGTTTTCCACGGCGTTGCCAATTTATTCCGTTTTTTCTCTAAAAAAGACCGAATACACGCATTGCTTTATAAAGGCTTACTGAAGTTATTTTAATAGTAAAAATTAAGAATTTTCTTTTCTGTATAGCTATAATTATACTCTATGTTCTGACATATTTTTTTTTTAAATGTAATTATACAAAGTGTTTAATAAAGCGAATCAAATGTGCTCAATTTCAAATGACTATAACTCATCATTTTCAAATGGAACACTCTATATTTTATTATTCAGTTGTGTGTATTTTTATATTATCTTCATATGTTATTAAGGGTATTCTATGCCTAAAACCAATAATTTCGGAGATTTTCACCATTTTTCTCTAAATTTATATATTTAATTAAAAATAAAAGCTAGTATACCATGGATATTGTACATGAAAGGGGAAAAACATGCATTTGCACATCCCTTGAAATAATGTAACTTTCATTTATAAGGCATTTGACCTTGAATGAAAAAAAAATTGCCTCACCAAAGTTTTAATGCACGAGCCGCCACTGGTTTCATTAGCCAGGTTATTATTAATAACAGTGGGATTATAGTATATTATTCAACGAGCGTATTATGATTCACTCGGATGTGTTCTAAAATCATCCTCGTGGATAATAGCCATTATACGCGTGTAGAATACGATATTTTATCTACACCTGCTATTGAAATCTTATTATACCGGGTGACACTGAAAATGGTCCACTCTAAATAACTTTCTTATTTATAATTATTTTTTAATATATTTGTAAACTAAGTTTAAATTATGAATAATTAATCTGGTAAGCCATGATACAATTTGATCATTTTTTTTGTTACAAAATATAGAATATATGACTCATAATCCACGCCTCGTGGATTATTAGTCATAATCCACGGGGCGTGGTTAATGAGCGATATAGAATATATGACTCATAATCCATGGTTACGTACATAATCAATATATTACTAAACAGGTGTCGATAAAGTAAATTAATTTATTAATATGAGTCTCTCCCAAGAAGAACTTACGAATATGGTGTACGGCACTTGGAGAAGCGGAAAGAAACCCTCTTTTTTTGTACTGAACTTGACCAGTTCACGGATTTGGATGTCGTCTTCCCGGAAACCGTTGTGCATAAATTCTTGATGCCAAAAGAGGGTTTCTTTCCGCTTCTCCAAGTGCGTACACCATATTCGTAAGTTCTTCTTGCGAGAGACTCATATTAATAAATTAATTTAATCCCACTGTTATTAATAATAACCTGGCTAATGAAACTGCAATTTTTTCTTATTTAAAAAAACAATATCCATGGTATACTAGATTTAATTTTTAATTGAATATATAAATTTAGAGAAAAATGGCGAAAATTTCCGAAATTATTGGTTTTAGGCATAGGATACCCTTAATAACATATGAAGATAATACAAAAATACACACAACTAAATAATAAAATATAGAGTGTTCCATTTGAAAATGACGAGTTATAGTCATTTGTAATTGAGCACATTTGATTCACTTTATTGAACACCCTGTATAATTACATTCAAAAAAAGATATGTCAGAACATAGAGTATAATTACTGTTATACAGAAAAGAAAATTCTTAATTTTTACTATTAAAATAACTTCAGTAAGCATTGCTTGTATTCGGTCTTTTTTAGAGAAAAAACGGAATAACTTGGCAACGCCCGTGGTAAACTAAAACAAAATTTATATGTTCGTATAGGTGAATAAAATTCAATTCAAAATATATAAAAATATATAGGGTGATCCATTTAAAAAAAGAGAAACAATTCTCGCCGAGCCGTAATGCAACACCCTGTATATGTGAAAATAATTTTACGTTATGCTCCTTGAGTAGACGAATAAATTCTGTTAATAAAATTATGCTGTATTTCTGACGACAAGGGAGATATCGAAGACGGCGATTTCGATGACATCCTGTATATATATATATATATATATATATATATATATATATATATATATATATATATATATATATATATATATATATATATATATATACATCTATCAGACATTAAAGCGTCCGTCAATTGATCTTTTACCATCATTGAAGCGTCCACCTTCAATTATTTTTTTCTGGAGATAGCTGATTTATAGCGTAGCCATGGAACTCTTTGCGCAAGCAAAAACTGATTTCCCATGTTAAACGCCTATAGCCAGGTTTTTAATTAACACACTGTATATATATATATATATATATATATATATATATATATATATATATATATATATATATATATATATATATATATATATATATATATATATATATATATATATATATATATATATATATATATATATATATATATACAGTATTGGACAAAATAAATCATACACCTAACATTAATTTCAAATTTCCATTGTATTTTTTTTATATTATATGCAAATTTATTAGTATATACAAAAATGGGGTCTCGTGGCCGTGTGCCTGAGTGTCTGGTCGCGAATCTGGGGACCCGGGTTCGATCCCAACCGACGCCAAAAATTACATCGCATTTTAATGGCACAAAATTGACCCCTGTGGCGCACTCTCCACGCCAGCAATGAGTGCCCGTGAGGTGACGCCTGGTAAGCGCCCGCACGGTACAAATATTCCATCATTACCGATATCTGTGTATGAAGCAGATTGGCACACCCAGCAATGGGTAATATGCCGTGATGAAATATTTATTTATTTATTTTATTTATACAAAAATGTAAAGGCATTTTAATGTACTTCAGTTAAATATATAATATAGAATAAAAATATTGTTAAATTATTTTAATATATTATTTCTTCTCCTAAAAAAATAATTTGCCTTGGACAGAATAAATCATACACTTTCTAAAACTATTTATTTAATTATTCTGTTATCATTCATTATTCAGAAATTTATGTTATAATAAAACTCTGGAGTCTATTTTTTTGATAATGTGCTCTGGGTAAGTATTAGTCGTTAAAACAATGTCAGTAAGACATATTTTCATTGATTTTCGCAACTTGGTCATCCGTGATCGACAGAATGGAGCATCTATTAAAAAAAATTGCTGAAAAATATTCCATTTCCATTGGAGTAGTTCAGCATATTTGGAAGAACTTCGAAATTCATGGAATTGTGACGAATTTTTGTGGTAAAGGTCGAAAGCGGGCTACAACTCCCTACACCCTTCCTATTATACTGTAATAATTTGAAATGGGAGCAATGAGTCCTTCATGAAAAAAAATATATTTACCGGGAAAACTACTTCTGCAGTTGATGGCTTATAAATCAACCCCTACGGCTCGTAACATATAGTGGATGTGTACGTAATATACAGACACCCTTCCTATTATACTGTAATAATTTGAACTGGGAGCAATGAGTCCTTCATGAAAAAATAAAATATTTACCGCAAAAACTACTTCTGCAGTTGATGGCTTATAAATCAACCCCTACGGCTCGTAACATATAGTGGATGTGTATGTAATATACAGACACCCTTCCTATTATACTGTAATAATTTGAAATGGGAGCAATGAGTCCTTCATGAAAAAAAATATATTTACCGGGAAACTACTTCTGCAGTTAATGGCTTATAAATCAACCCCTACGGCTCGTAACATATAGTGGATGTGTATGTAATATACAGACACCCTTCCTATTATACTGTAATAATTTGAAATGGGAGCAATGAGTCCTTCATGGAAAAAAAAATATTTACCGCAAAAACTACTTCTGCTGTTGATGGCTTATAAATCAACCCCTACGGCTCGTAACATATAGTGAATGTGTATGTAATATACAGACACCCTTCCTATTATACTGTAATAATTTGAACTGGGAGCAATGAGTCCTTCATGAAAAAATAAAATATTTACCGCAAAAACTACTTCTGCAGTTGATGGCTTATAAATCAACCCCTACGGCTCGTAACATATAGTGGATGTGTATGTAATATACAGACACCCTTCCTATTATACTGTAATAATTTGAAATGGGAGCAATGAGTCCTTCATGAAAAAAAATATATTTACCGGGAAAACTACTTCTGCAGTTGATGGCTTATAAATCAACCCCTACGGCTCGTAACATATAGTGGATGTGTATGTAATATACAGACACCCTTCCTATTATACTGTAATAATTTGAAATGGGAGCAATGAGTCCTTCATGAAAAAAAATATATTTACCGGGAAAACTACTTCTGCAGTTGATGGCTTATAAATCAACCCCTACGGCTCGTAACATATAGTGGATGTGTATGTAATATACAGACACCCTTCCTATTATACTGTAATAATTTGAAATGGGAGCAATGAGTCCTTCATGGAAAAAAAATATTTACCGCAAAAACTACTTCTGCTGTTGATGGCTTATAAATCAACCCCTACGGCTCGTAACATATAGTGGATGTGTATGTAATATACAGACACCCTTCCTATTATACTGTAATAATTTGAACTGGGAGCAATGAGTCCTTCATGAAAAAATAAAATATTTACCGCAAAAACTACTTCTGCAGTTGATGGCTTATAAATTAACCCCTACGGCTCGTAACATATAGTGGATGTGTATGTAATATACAGACACCCTTCCTATTATACTGTAATAATTTGAAATGGGAGCAATGAGTCCTTCACGAAAAAAAATATATTTACCGGGAAAACTACTTCTGCAGTTGATGGCTTATAAATCAACCCCTACGGCTCGTAACATATAGTGGATGTGTATGTAATATACAGACACCCTTCCTATTATACTGTAATAATTTGAAATGGGAGCAATGAGTCCTTCATGAAAAAAAATATATTTACCGGGAAAACTACTTGTGCAGTTGATGGCTTATAAATCAACCCCTATGGCTTGTAACGTTTTGAGATTTTCCTTGTGAATGCAGATGACACTAATGCTACTAAATTTTAAAGATATAAACTTGGATGTGCACTCATATACAAGGATTATTATTTAATTGTTAATGTTATCAATACTACTTTCCGTTCGAGGTTATTGGAATTGCGCACGAGTTAGTGTAACGGTGCGCATTAGTTTATACGTTGCTGCACTTTTTTGACCATTGCCGTTGCTGTTTTCACACAGGTTAACACTAAACTGTCAGAGTTTACGATACAAGATATTACGGTTTTCGTGTAGTTTAATTTGAAATAAAAATCAACCATTTTGAAAGCTACAGGTGTCTCAAAGTACAATGTAATGACTTGATTTTACCGATAATGCAGGAGATTGTCTTACCGACCGGGCAGTTTATATTAACGAAAATTAAAAAATAAGCTAAATAATTATTATTTTGGTATATTTAACTATGAATATGTTCTATTTATTATCAATTTTAATTTGTATAACATTTATTTTGGCCAAATCTCATAACATTTAAGTATAATAACAATTGCACTAAATGAAATATTGGAAACTTCTGCTTCAGCCCTTATAAATCTTTTAAACAAATGTTGAGAAAGTCAACAAAATTAATTTCACCATAAGTTCACCACAATTGAATTTAACAACACAAAACTTAACCACTATTTGTAACAGCTGGGCGCTGAACTACTGATCATGTGACCAAAACATATGCTATCTCTCTCTTTTCTCTACGTTTTCTATTCATATGAAACTTCCAGGGCGAAAAGAGACAAAAATAAGTTTTTGGAAATAAATAAAATAAGTTTTTCCTGTCGCCATGAAAAAAATCTGATGTGGCCAGCACATTACCTTCCGTCTATCCTGTGTATTATGTACAATTTCCATACACAAATTTTCTTGCAAAAATTTCCAGTAAAATTATTTCATAAACTATGCAAATTGCACTTGACCTGACATTATCATCTTCTGTAGCTTTTCTCATTTGTTAGCGGTCGCTGTTTTATTTTCTTCTTCCACTCATTTCTGTTTCGCGTGTCGTCCTCATTCAGTTCCTTTTCTCTCACGTCTTCCGCAATACAGTCCTTCCATTTTATCTTTGGTCTTTTTCAGTTTCTTCTACCTTCTATTACTAAGCAATTCATTCTTCTTCCAATATATTTTTCATCTCTTCTCATGACTTGTTCAAAACAATGTAATCGTTTCTCGTATTTTTCTAGAAACTTTTATCACTCGGGATATTTCCCTTTTCCTTGAATTTCTTCTCGTGTCCTTATCAACATCTATTTCAACATTCTCATCTCTCAAATAAAATGAACATATTTGAATAAATTTTAAGCATTTTTTAATGAATTTTACTATTATAAACACTAATTTCGTTTGGGTTAATGTCCCCCATTAGTGAAATTTGGCACATTTAAAAAAAAATTCTATTGATCTCAATGTGATCATAATTTTTATTAATGATGAGTAATCCATTTCCATTGAAATGTATTGGTTTGCCTAGAATAGCATTAGAAACGTATAAGGCCGTTAGGTCATTAGTTCGAAGTGCACGTATTGTTTGTTGTCCATTTGGTGGGCGTTTGACATAGTTATTCAGTCGGGGCCCACATAGTTCTCATTATTTTATACAGGGGAGGATTAAGACGAAATAGGAGGATTTAGATACTAATTAAATTATAATTAATGGTCGTTTAAGCAACTATATTACATTTCACGTAAAGCCAAAGCCGTCCCGGCATTGAAGCGAACATAGGTACGTTCCTAGTAACATCGTGCATCTAATAATATTTGCTAATTGATCTTAGGTGGCCAACACATAAATAAACAACAAAAACACCTAAAATCCTCCACAGATTATTAACAAAGTAAATCATTAAAAAATATATGTTTAAAATGAAAAGAAATGAATATTATTATCGTAAAATAATTTTAAATTAATGTGGCTTAATATCTCATTTAGTAATTTTTTGAATTAATAATTCTATGTGAAACAAAAACGAAACTTGTAGTACCATCTTGTGTTCATTTCTGAATTAATTTCATTCATAAAAATTGATAGAAAATAGTGCAAAATCTCGCTGTATCGCGTAGTCATTTTTGTGCATATTACTTAAATATATTTTCTACGCTAAAACAAGTAGTTTTATATATTTCAATTTCAAACAACAAGTTATCAAGTAACAATGTAAAAATAGAATTTTGGTTTGTGCAAGTCTGCTACACCTTAATATTAACGCGCGCTGAGCAGCAAAAATTCACGATTTTATTAATATGTTATTTTTTTGAATTTATAAAAATTGTGAATATAAACACGTTTGTGCTGCCATCAAACAATGAAAAATTGTACTACTAGGCCAATAGAATGTTTAAATATAACATACAATTTTGTACAAATGGTGTTTATGTTTTAAAGTAATTTTTGCGGTGTTTTCTCCTCTATAGCTGTGAGTGCCTATGTGGTGACGCCTGATAAACCATTTCATACATATAATAAATAAAATGAAGTATACACACTTAATTAAAATGGAATCACTAAATTAATAAAAAAAATATGGTTCTATTGCAACACAAACATTTTCATTTGTAATTAATTTTTGGTGGGACTCTATTATGCATGGAAAATTAATTTATTTCCATGATAAAAAATAGTAGAAATAGCTTGATTAAGATATTAAACCATAATTGAATAATTACAACCAGTAAATATAAATTTTGTTTATTTACGTGCATATAAAAATTGTTGATATATATTTTTTATTTATTTATTGTACATACTTAGCCAAGGTCATAAAAAAATGAACGCAAAAAACATTTGAGTTATTATAAATATGGTACAAAAACCAGAATGGAAATTATACGAGTATAAATTTAGTAAATTGACCAAATCAATTTTAGAAGTAAATTAAAATAAAATTAATAAAGACTTGCGACTTTGCCTTTTGAGTAACTGAAATCGTCATTCATTATTATCATTTTATTTTATGAATATATTAAATTATGGCCGTGGCAAAAAAAAATACACTTTCTTCTAAGTATTACAAGCCAGAAACATTCGTTAGACTAAAAATAAAAGTAAAAGTTATTCGTATTTATTGCTTTCAAGTAGTTCAAGTGTACTGAAATAAATTTTAAAATAACTAGAGAAATCTTTCGCCTTCAACCTGTTGTACAATTTTTGTAACTCGAAGGATCGTCTTATGATTAAATGTCGTTTCAATTATATTTACAGTGGCTCAGAAAATTATTATCATTAAAATTCATAATAAATAAAAATCTGATGTGGCCAGCACAATACAAAATTTTTCTTGAAAAATATTTTAAATTTCCAGTAAAATTATTTCATAAACAAACTATGCAAATTGCACTTGACACTGACATTTTGTTCTTCTTCTTTAGATTCTCTCATTCGTTAGGTGTCGCTATTTTTTTCTTCCAATCATTTCTGTTTTGCGTGTCGTTCTCATTCAGTTCCTTTTCTCTCAAGTCATTCGAAATACAGTCCTTCCATCTTATTTTTGGTCTTCCTCTGTTTCTTCAACTTTCTATTACAAAGCTATTCATTTTTCTTCCAATATATTCTTCATCTGTCCCTCATATTCAAACACTAGAGTTATTTCCCTTATTCTTTAACTCTATATCTATTTAATATGAAGTATAAAATGCAATCAAATTGTATACAGAATAATATATTCTTTAAGTTAGAATAACGTTAAATGTTAGTAAATGATAATTATTTGAAAGAAGGGTTAAAAATTACACGGTTTTAGTTTCACTTATACTTTTATTTCGTTGACTATAGTTTCGCTATACAATAACTAAAGTTCTGAAGATGCTATGTGTGTGTGTGTGTGTGTGATAAAAATTTCTCCGACGATAACTGCAATACTACAATTCTAAAATGTATAATTCATTCGTATTCATCTTCTTTACATCCATATGAAGAGCTAATTATATTTTAGTTATAATTGGTTAACCATTGTTGGCTACATCAGATTTTTTTATATACAGTCGAATTTTTTAATGATATATATTTTAAATTTAAAATGTAAAATAAGTTACATTTTCTATATATTTGTCCCCCGATTTTGACTGGCAATCTTGGCATATGTCATGACAATAAATTTTCTTTAGTGTCCATGTATTTTCTCTTTCGTGCTACGGTAGGGCTATTCAGGATTAAGTGCATTGTCTGCCTGTGGTCGTTCGTAGTGGACAATTGGACAATCCTTTTTAAGTTTCATTATTCACGCAAGGACCGAGGCTATTGACATCTGCTGGCTGCCTTCCCAAACGTTCACCAACCATGCATTATTCACTCAAGCCATCAACAACCCGCATTTATTTGTTTCTGATATTCCAGTGACCAACAACAAGTCGGATGTTATAGTCTATTTTTTCTGTAACTCTAATGAAGTAATAATAGTCATAAAAGTGGATTATGAAACTATAAATTGCTTGGATAAAGATGTATATAACGCGCTTGTCTTTTAAAAATTCATATTGTTTCGACTAAGTTAGGACATTCTATTTTAAAACAATGCTCGTTATTGACAATACTTTCGCTGTAACGTAAGTTTATTTATTAATTCAGATATATTATCTTGATTCATACCGTACGAATAACATTATTTTCCGTATCTTTTCACATATTTGGTTTTACATTTGCTAGTAAACATACCAGTTGACTTATTTTTGAATTTTGAATGCTTTACTGTAATATATTTTTATAATAATAAAATAACAGTAGTATCTTATGTACCCTCACAAAAACTAAGTAAACAAAACTATTGTATTTGACAAAAAGGGCGGAGCTAAAATCTTAATTCATACAATTCGTAGATGACTTTGATCAGACATCTTTATTTGTTTTTACTATAAATATCTCAAATTTTCGCGTAAACAAAAGTTAAATAATAAATATTGAAAATATGCCAATTCAAATATTACCTGGACTCTGTATCTCTATTCGGTGAAAGACAAAAGTAAACTGATGATTTGTAATAATTGTTTGTAAATAAATGAGCAACTGATTACCTAAACGACTAACTAATTATATCAAATTAATTAATTGATTAAATACATATTATTAAAGAAATACTCATAACACCTCGTTAAAGTAAAATACTTACTAATAGTATTTAAATACTATGAATTTCAAAATAGCAATTTTAAAATAATCATATAAAATTAATCCATTTTAATTTAAATATAATTATAAGTGCATATAGCATGTTTTATTTCTTTCTTAGTCATAAACAACAAAGTAATAATAAGTTTGTTATTCGTACATGTAGTACTAATACATTTGTTTATCTATGTTTTTGCGTTACATTTTATGAGAAAAACGTTACATTTTTTTTTATTGGAAACAAGCAAAATGGTGGAAAATTGTTGATAAAAATAAAGTTATTTATAAAATTAAGTTCGTACATCAGATGATTAGTTAAATATATTTATTATATACATATTTTTCTCACGTCCATATATGAATGTCCTTGAATATCGATAGGTAATCATTTATAAATATTTTATCTATTGAAATCTATCAATCATTGTGTAATAGCGTAAATCTATATACAAGGTGTATTACGGAAAGTGAAACATATGCGTTTAACATGGGAAATCAGTTTTTCCGTAAGCATTGCTCCCCTAATTATTTTAGACAAAAAGTATATTACAAGAACCCTTCAGAAATACAGCCAATCCCGTTAATAAATTGGAAAACCCTCGAACATGAAGAAATGGAGAATACTTGCACATAGAATGAGTTTAAAATTATAGAAAATACTTAAATATAAAGATTAGGTGAAATTAGAATATTTTGTGTGTACAAGAAATATTAAATACGATACTTATATATACCAGAATGGAAAGAGTGCGAGAGGTATTGTGATGGCCAGATTTTTATATTTGGTTCACACACGTTGAATAAAATGTCAAAAATATAAAACTCGATTTCATCTTGATTTCATTAGCGGTATGTTTCAACTACCAGTCACCTACTATTAATTTATGTTGCGTAATTAAGCTATGATAATATTTGTTGATATATTCAAGGTCCCCGATAGCTTATATGTAGAGAAATTAAAAAGTTACGATATACTATACTCGTGTAGGAGTTCCAAGTCGAGTCACTTATGTATGTCAATCGATTTAAGTGAATTCCAGTTGCTATGAATGTTATATGATATGAATTATAGAAATTCTAGTTTGACACTTTGCAAGAAGGAAACTTATCTGCGTGTCAGAATAAATCAATGAGTAATGAGTTCTATTGAAAAGTTACATTGTTATTTACTGTTCAGGCATAGTTTGCACGGGTATTTTATTTGCTAAATGATTTTTGTCAGTGTTAAGTGAAATTTTGTAGAACAAATTTGGTACATTAAATACTTTAATTGAAATATTAACAGTTGTTTTTTTAAATATACAATATATATATATATATAGATTATACACTAAAACCTCACCAACGAATTTTTTGACCAAAGACAATTACCTTCCTTACCTAAAGGTGACGGAAGGTATTAAGCGAATATCTGTTTTGTGTAAATAATAATTCTTTATAAAAAAACAACAAAATATACATTAATCCATAACAAAAAAAGAGCACTGCAGAAAAAAATAATTAGTAGTTTCTAAACAAAAACACTTGTTTTTACATGGCATAATTGTGATTACGCTTAAGTATTCTTTTATTTCTTTTACAAAAAACAAAAAAAACGATGTAATTCTTGCCTAAAAATAATTGTAATACCGTGTTTTCCCACAAAAAAAAGTGTTGAGAAATAATTGGTTTTTTGTTGAATAAATATCCTAATAATTTTACAGCTATAAAACTGTTGATAAAAATATAAAGTCTGCATATATTTAAATAAAAATCAGACAGGTGGGACGAATTTATAGTTTATAAAAAGTCACATTAACTCTACAAAAAAAGTTAGAGATTATTTATTTTTTTCAATTTTATTACCCATATTTTGTACCTACAATTGGTTTTGTTTTTTGATGGAAATATTTTAGGTTCTTTATTTTTCCAATATTTTATTAGTCTGATGTCATTCTATGGAAAAAATATTTTTTTATTCTTAATTGATAAACAGTTTTTGTTCAGAATTTGTTTATGAATACAGCATCCATAATCTTGATTTAATATAATTTATTTAGGAAAAACACTAATAGTTTGCAGTTTATTATATTATTAATGTATGTTTTTGCTGTTTCATATTTATATATTGTAGCGTGCGCGCTGCCCACGCCACTGAGCGAAGCGTCGAGATAAACTTAATTACATGTAGTCGCCTTACCTTTTGTATTCGATGTCATTATCGCATTGAAATTACTAGAATCTAATTTTAACATTTTCACAATAGTGTGTGTGTGTGTGTGTGTGTGTGTGTGTGCGTATGCGTGGATCTTCTGGGCGCTCTAATTCAAATACTATAGTTCAGAAAATTTTGAAACCTTATTCTAATATGGAAAGAAACCATTAGATTTTGATATAAATCAGATAACCAGAAATGGCACTTTAATTGAAGCTCAAAATAATTTTTCTTCGAAAAATACTTTTAAATGTTATTTTTTCGAGATTTATGTTATATAAAAATTAAGGTTTATAAATTGTTCTACACATTTGCATTAATACTTTTTTCTGTATATTTTATGGATAAATTTATAAAACTATCTATAATTTTAATCCCGGAGCCTACGCTTTAACCGCAACTCTATCGTTACACAGTTTAGATTTCAAATGCATGTAACTGAAAGATATATGTCACCGTCAACAAATTAAGCATTTCAAATAATAATAGTAACGTTTTAAAAAGAAAATAGCAAATAGAACAACAATTATATGGAAAGGAACTTAATACAGTTACCAGCGTAAGTAAATATGTAGGAATATAGGTAAGTATATAAACGATGATGACATATATATATACCTCACGGGCACTCATTGCTGGCATGGAGAGTGAAACACAGGGGTCATTTTTGTGTCATATAAAATCTGGTATTTAAATTTAATTTTAAGTATGTATTTACATGAATAAAAATTAAATTAAACGGGAGGTATTGTGTTGGCCACATCAGATTTTTAATATTTAATTCGTGTTTATAATTGTTCGTTATTTTTATTATCTTTTTCTTATTTATTTTTGTTTAATAAACCCAAATAAATAAACAATACAATATTTTTTCAGTATAACACTTTACCTATTAAATTTTGTTCTTAAGGTTAGTTATTATTGATTTATATTATTTATGGATGGATGGCATATATTTTAACAATAGGGTCCTATATCAGCTAACAAAGTGAAATTATGTATACCTAATTAATGAGTATTATAATAAAATTTACTGTGAAACAACATTAACATTACAAATTGCATTTATCAGTTGTAGCACTGTTTTTATTAGATTGCAATAAAATCAACATCCTGTACTTATTATAAAACTATATACTGTTGTTTCCTATGACCTTCAAACAATGGTTGATTGTTTTTGCTTTTGTTACGCCGGTGTCTACCCTTCCGGTGACGTGAGCCACTGGAGCATAACATACCTAACTGCCTTTGTCTCAGTTGTTGCAGTGTATAAGGAAATGACTTTTCTCCAACACTATTTTGGAAACTACACATTCCACAACTAAAAATTATGTTGAAATTATTATTATTTCAACAAACCGTGTGGAATATTTCCGTACGCCGTTTGGAATAATTCCGCACGGCTTTCGACGATTCACAATCTATTTAGCCGCGTATTAGCGCGGTGTATCTAATATCTTGGTTCGGTTGCTATGGTTATGACTCTATGTTTTATATTTATTTATTTCTGTATTCGCGTTTGACGTTTTAAAGTTTTGAACATTTAGGTAAGGAAGGTATTGTCTTTGGCCAAAAAATTCGATAATGAGTTAGTTTTTACTGAATATGATGACGTCTGTATGCATGTGTGTGTGCGTGTGTGTGCGTATTGTAATTTGTACTGTACAACTTATTACTTATGACATCAGTGGCACGAAAAGAAAACATTAGAAACCACGCTTTCATACAACACGTTTCTACTCAGCAAAACAAAAAAACTATCTTCGAGTTTCCACAATTACATCGAATGACTATTGCTGGACAAACCTAGAAACACTCGCTTGGACATTAAAACATTGTGTAGGTTTTAGTGTCTCTAGGCAAAATTATTGGAGAGTTGATGACGAGTGCTGAAGTAGTATATTGCAGAAGTTGTGAATGAATTCATTGAATATTTGTTCTTTCACCGTGTTGCAAACGAGTTTTCATTGTCAGAACTGATGTCATAATCGTTTTTCTCATGCGGTTGTATTTATTTATTTATTAATAAATCGATCCAATAGGATACAAGATCCCAATTACAGGATGATCATATGATATACAAACAGTACATTAATTAATTGATAAACATATAATAAATTTAACAAGTAACTTAAACCGAAAAATATTTTGTTAATATACTCTTAAATTTAGATAAGGAGTCGCCAAATATGTCAATGTCAATAGTACATGATACACTTTTATATGCTACACAGAGTTGTCTTATTGGAGATTTCAATTCATAATTAATCCTAGCTCACAATGAAATGGTACTTTATTTCTTGAAGTGACGCGTGGAACATGAAATGGTATTAGCTCAAGACTACATGGGTCATCAATACAATTATTTATTAATTTGTATAAGTAGAGATAAGTGAGATTATATAAAAAATATTAGAAATTTATATTTTCTGTAACACTATAAAGCTATTGCAATTTTTCTGAAATGCCATGTATGATGTAATATTAAGAAATATGTATGAAATTATGAAATCTTACACGAAGTTATGAAGAGAAAATGATATATAAGTAGTCCAATAGCAAATAATTATAGTAATTTTTGCATTCCTACTGTATCAAATTATATTATAGTTCGTATGTCTGGAATTAATCGACCGATTAGTATTACTTAAATAGACATATTACACCAATACAAAAAGTACAAAACTTATGTAAAAATAACTTACATAGAGCAATGAGAGTAAATTAATATTTCTCTTAGAATGTAAGTTACTGTCGAATGAAGTTTAAACCTTGGTTCAAACTTATCTTAAACTACTTTTCATTATAAATTTCTTATATTTTAATGATTAAGCACATTTTAAGGTTCCTACAATTCGATTTTCACATTTTTACGATGATGTCTGTGTGTGTGTGTGTGTGTGTGTGTGTGTGTGTGTGTGTGTGTGGATGTATGTGTGTGCGCATGTGTGGGTGTGTGTGTGTGTGTGTGTGGGGTTGTTACAAGGACAATTACTCAAAAATTATAATACTTAATATATGTTTAACTACGTATTTCTCAATCGGACATTACAGGAAAGAGCTGAAAAGGTTTTGGTAATAATTGTACAACCGGAAGTAGCAGATTCTCTAAAAAAATCTTCTAAATATTATCTTTTGAAAATTTTTGTTCTTGGTTGTTAAAGAAGAGTAAATTCTCCATCTGATACATATAAATATTTTATTATATTTTTTATAGATTTATAGATAAAGAAATACAGTAGAACCCCGGTTAACCGAAATAAAGGGGGCGCAGCCGTTTCGGATAACGATTTTTTCGGTTAACCCATTAACATCTAAAATGGGTGTGTAGGGGAAATGAATTATTTTGAAACAATGGACATTACATAATATACATACATATGTAGTTACAGTTTTTAGATACAGTACAGTATGTACATAAGTTTTCAACTTCTTTCATAGCAGCTAATTTATCCGCAATACAAATAATAGTTAAATATTTAATAAAACTATGTATAATCATTTTGAAGAAAATAAAAATGTACCTATCCAATACAAATATTATTATTATAAACACAATTACAAGGAAACATTTTGTAATTAATGTTGTTACCTTGAGATCATGACAATTTGTAGCTATTTACAAAACAATAACATAATCATGTAAACGGCCTCAGCAGCACAATATAATGTTATCACACTTTTTACAAGGAAAGTTTGTTTTCTATCGTTGAACATGCCTCACCCGATTTCGTGATTTCATATCGCAGTGAAAGCCAATTCTTCCTTGACCAAGGTCGTCAGAAGTCAGTATGATGACTGAGAGACACTCAGTAGTCAGTACTGACTCATATAATGACTAAAATCACCAACTTACAGGAAATAACAGATTGGAACAGGTAATCACGCGATGGATCACGAGAATGGAATGCCGGATTTCAGATTTTAAAGGAGAATTTTGAATAAATATCTAATGTGATGTCATGGGGTCATCCACTATAGTAGTGGGTCATTTATGTTGAAACAAATCCGTAAAACTATTTTTTAAGGAGTATCAAAACTTAAAAAAGTTATTAGTTTTTAAAATATAATAGTAAAATCGTATTCAAGAGACCTGAAAACGTGGTTATTTATTAAAATCTCACCATCAAATTTTTTGACCAAAGACAATACCTTCCTTGCATAAAGGTAACGGAAAGTAAAAATATGTTATGGCCAGCACAATTCCTCTCGCCACTGATTGAAATTTATGATATTTGACATCTATATAAATAATTACTAGCTATCATTCTTGTATACTAACACTCTACACCAAAAATTCTAACTTACATCTATTCTTTATATTTAGATTTTTAAATTTTAAATTCATAAATAAATTTTGTCCTACTATTCTAATTTTTCGAAATGTTTCCAATTCATTGTCGGGATTGACAGTATTTTTGCAAGCTATATATAATTTTAAATATTTAACTATTAATACAATAAGAAATAATATAATGTATATACTTCCCAAAAAAAGTCTTCAGTAATATATCTGGATATTTGACACTAACATTTATCTGTCAGTTAGCAAATAATTTAATTTTTCAATTGGTTTCCGTGACATTATTTGGAGTGTGAGATTTTTTTAAGAGTCTGCTTCTTCCGTTTGTCCAATTATTACCAAAACCTTTTCAGCTCTTCCCAGTAATGTCCGATTGAGAAATACATAGTTAAACAGATATTAAGTATTGTAGTTTTTGAGAAATCGTCCTTCCAATACCCCCCCCCCCCCCACACACACACATCCACACTCCCACATACAAAGACATCATCGTAACAATATTAAAATCGGATTGTAGGGACCTTAAAACGTGCTTAATCATTAAAATCTAGATAAGCGATTTTTAGCATGAATCTAATACCTCTCTTAACGAGACGTAAAAATGGATTAAGGTTCAATTATTAATAGTATAAGTTACAATACTTGTTTATTATTCTTTGTGCGTTTTCATTGAAGGATGGGATACATTATTGTTACATCACTGTAAATTGAAATATTTCTCAAAGTATATGTGTAGGCACACCAATTACATCAGTTACTATCTTTAAACATTATTTAATCGCAGGTTATTACACTACTTATTTCATTGACTCAAATCTTTTTCGTCGTTTTATTAAATAAATTTATCATCAAGACTTGTTATCCATTTCTCAGGCGTCATGCTTTTACAATTTCTTAATTCATATTGAAAGATTTGCAGAAAATGTGTACCGACGCATTATCGTTTATTTGATTGTTAAATAATGTCAAGAGAGAAACGAAAGTCCTACTAAGTGTCGGTTGTTTCAGGACCTCTGCAGCCTTCGTAGGTGTTCATTACAGGAAAGATAATGCATGCGGGACAAACATGTCGAGAGACTATTTATAGCCAATGCCGTAGTAACCAGCTAAGAGTACGAGTAAGGGGACAGTTAACGACCTCCTCTAATTTGATAATTAAACACACTTAAAGATAGTAAACAAACATTGTATTCTAGGGCCATATCAGTAGATAAATTCTAGAGTAATGGTGTTTGTTGGTACAGATCATCAAATAAGATCATCATAAAATAATATGGATAGTACTTGGAAGGACCCAGAAACTTCCTTTTTACCTCTCGCTAAAAGAGGTATTGGATTCATGCTAAATATCGCATATCCAGATTTTAATGGTTAAGCACGGTTTAAGGTCCCTACAATCCGATTTTAATATTTTTACGATGTCTGTGTGCGTTAGAGATAAAGAAATATAAGTTATATAATAATCTGTTGTAATAAATCTCATAGCCCAAATAATGTCATGGAAACCAGACATTACTGAAGAATATTTCTGGGAAGTACATATATTATATCATTTCTTATAATATTAATAGTTAAATATGTAAAATATAGATGTATTACATATACCCTTCAAAAATACTGTCAATCCCGACAATGAATTGGAAAAATTTCGAAAAATTAGAAGAGGACAGAATTTCTTCATAAAATGAATTTAAAAATCTACATATAAAGAATAGATATAAGTAGAATTTTTGGTGTAGAGTGTAGGTGTACAAGAAATGTTTAATACAAAGTCATGTTACTTAGTTGGCCTAGTCAAGCAGATATGGGGGGCCCGTGACAGAATAATAGCTATATAGCAAATATAATTTTTCATTCTAAATTTAGTGACTCTCCAATTCCATGTGGTTTATTTTCCTCGATAAGTAATTCCACACTCCTGGTGTTAAATTAACTACGTGAATTTAGAAAAACTTGAATTTTTTAAAGAAAAATGTTGACATTTGACATCTATGTACATAATTACTAATTGTCATTCTGAAACGGGTCCCCAATATGTTTGCCAAGGCCAACAATGTCACATGACTGCTCGCGCCCTCTTATGTAATCAAAAAGAGGAATAAAATAATAGTATTGCTAATAGACAAAATTTAATATTACGGAACAAATATCATTTTACAGCATTTAATATTTTTTTTTATTTCAGTCCAAACCTCAAACAAATGCATCATGTCCGTCTCAAACGGCCACAACGGCACTCATTCCTCCAGCCGCCCAAATAGTTTCTACGACAACTACGGGGATTCCCCTCCAGATGACATCAACACCATAACCTACAAACCCGATGATGTTAAGAAACATCCCCTCGACCAGAGCCTCGAGCAAGACCGTGACAGGAGTCCTACACAAGAATTCCTTTTGAAGACGACGGTGCCACAGAATCTCGCTGCTACCAACCTAGCGGGCCGACATACACCAACTAGAAATAGCTTGCGACATAGTCGGATGATAGTGATGAACAGAACGGGAACAAGTAAGGGATATTTATGTGGTTAGGTTGGTTGTACTGGTTGATTTTTGGCGGCAGCGGATGTGGGGGTTTTGCTTTGTTTGGAATGCGGAGTAATACAAGAGTGAAGTGAAGAAATGTGAGATTGAATGATGGGCAGAGACGAACTGGGAATTTTATTTTTAACAGAAATTTGTTTTAAAAAATGTGATGTGGTCAGCACATGACCTCCCGGCAAAGAGCTTTAAGTAAAGTGCCACTACCGGTTGATCATTTGTAAACAAAATCCAATAAATAGAAAAGTCTGTAATACGAAATTTAGGATTATATTTATTGTTTTTCCTAGACAATCTGTTAAGAGCTCCAAATTATCACTTCCGCTTTATCATATACAGGCTGGTGACCGGAACCAACGACGTTTGGGCATTGCTCACTAGAGGCACAAGTGTTCTTAATAATATATTCTTTGGAAATAAAAAATAAATCTATTAAATTATGATTAAAACCAACAAACGAATTATAATCCAATATATTTTAAGTCGATTAATTCAGTACCTATCTACCTTAGTAAATAAGATATCGGAATAAAATACTTCTTATTCTTGTTATATTGTTTACAATATCTTTCGTTTCGTGGTGTATTTTAATTTTAAAATAAATATCTAAAATTAAATTTAATAATGGTGTTCCGTGATTGTTCTGAGGGTGTTAAAATATCTTGTAGCAAATTTCTGCCTTTCAATATTTGGAGCCAAATTGCGAACTGCTAGTGGTTCTCGTCACTTATAAAATGTATTTAAAAATGCCTTCTTGTTCCAAGATTAGGTCTGAAAAGGGTTTTCGACTATTTAGAATACTATGTGAAAGTCTCACACATACAGTAAAATTTTTGAAAGATGTCCGATCAAGGGCACCTGTATCACGAACGAATTAACAAATAGGCACACATTTATCTCTTTCTTTTGCAAAGGCTGTAAGAGTGTGTGATAAGGATGGACATAACACGCTTGTCTTTAAAAAATTCATATTGTTTCGACTAAGTTAGGACATTCCATTTATAAACGATGCTCGTTGTTGATAATACTTTCGCTGTAACGTAAGTTTATTTATTAATACAGATACATTACCTGGATTCATAGCCGTACGTATAACGTTATATTCTGTCAGAGTCACTGACACTGACATTGTGTCAGTATCTTATTTTTAACATATTTGGTTTTACATTTGCTTATAAACTTACTAGTTGACTTATTTTTGAATTTTGAATGCTTTTCCTGTAATATATATTTTTATAATAATAAAATAACAGTAGTATCTTACGTACCCTCATAAAAACTAAGCAAACGACACTGCTGAATTTGTCATGATGGGCGGAGCAAAAATCTGAATTCATACAATTCGTAGACAACCTTGATCGGACATCTTTCAAAAATTTTACTGTACACACAGAGACAGCATTGTGAAAATAGTAAGAACGTGTTGTGGGAACCCTAATTCGATCTTATTTACTTAAAATTCACTATCGAATTTTTGGACCGACAACATTACCTCCCTTAAGTACGGTATGGTGGGAGATAAAAAGCGTTGTATGATTGTTTGAGTGACACTGATCGCACGAGTGCAATTCAAAACGGAACAATATACATGGTGCTTGGTTTTCACTTATCACCACATATTCAGTTTTACATAACACGAGAACATTCGAAACAATAGAACATTACTACGTCATTCGACGGCTTTGTTTTCGGTTTACGTGGATTTCCTACAAAATATTTTACTACCCATTAACAATGGACTGTTTTGTTTATGCAAATGATACGGTTGTCGTTTACTATTATCTGAATTTTACGCTTCGTATATTCATATTCGATAAGGAAAGTTAGTTTTTCTTTAAATGTTATTTAATTTTTTTAAAATTAAACTGACTATAAAGTGTTGATATTCTTGTATTTTTACCTTCTGTCATCTTTAGGTAAGGAAGGTATTGTTTTTAGTAATGGTGGGTAATGGTGATTAGCGAAGAGTTGACTAGCATTATTTTATCTCTGTCAATTGTTTATGGATTATTGTAGAGAGAATATAATTCATTAGTCACGTGACATATTTTCCGCCGCCAATCAACATTCAGAATCTCCCTAGTTACATGTCTGTCACAACGATGATAAAAAACAAAGAAATTATCACCGTATTTATAGTCGTTACTAAGGGTTTTCTTTTATTCATTTACGACATTGACAGTTAATTTTGAGTATAAAAATAAGTAATAACAATAATTCAAATATTAATTAAAACTCGTAAGTACCATGCGTTTAATACAATATGAATATGTATATCAAAAGTTAGATTAGCAGCACACACAAAGTGTTACAAAAATTCAATATATTCTCTTATTAAATATAAGCTAATAATCGAAGATATTGCTCGTGAAACCGAAGCAGCATATTACACTCGAAAATATCATCGATGATAATCATATCATTTGTTATATTATGTGTATGTGTATTTTTCTCTAAAATAATCCATAAATGTTTGGCAAATATTTTTTATTGCCCTATATTTCAACCCCAAGATTTTTGCACCCAACCAATTCCTTGCTGAGAGCATTCATTAACAAATTTTAAAAAATTTTACACCTTTCCGCACAAAAATCAGATGATTTTTGCCATTTTTTCGATTGTACGAACACCATAATGTATATTGAGCACTGTCAACACCATTTGTTACTGCAAAAAGTTTCTAGCTTGCAAGGAAATTTAACATAACCTGAGACACTTGTTTTCTGTTGCATTTTTGGTCACAATCGTATTGGTGTCACCCTTTTAATATTAAAGAATGAATATATAAAAAAAAACACTCACCATTTCGTTGCCTTCTAAATGGATTGTAGTTCTCGGCAGAAATGTAGCTCGAACTGATTGTAGTTTCAGATGTGTAGTTGCACCGGGCCTGTGATCAAACGGATACTTAATTTACCGGGTATACAACGGATAGTTTATCGGAAAAGCATATCACACACTCTCATAATTCTGTATTTACACCGAAAATCTCACGTGTTTTCTATGCCAGCCCAAAATTCACATTTTTACTAATTTGGTTTTAACAAGTTGGCGTCTGTTTAACATTACGTGTTGAATAGAAATAAATAAATTTGTTGGAAAGATGTCCATCTGGCCATCTAGCGGATAAGATAATAAACGATATGACAGCTGACTATACGTAAATATAAGATCAAAAGGGCTTTGGAAATAGGGACAAATATGATGTATATTTTGAAAAGCAGAATAATGCCAAAATTTATAAAATCTTGTAGCACAAAAATAAATATATTTTAGTTAATTTCATTTGGAAGCAGTTGGAGCAATTTTATTTTATACAAAGGGATTGGAATATCTAAAAAATTATGTCTTTATTGTTGTCATGAAAATTATTTATAAATAATGAAGTATTTTATTTGCTTGTATGCATAAATTATACCGTAAAATGAACGCTGAACTTTACTAAAACTGTTAATATATAAATTAACAATCTACTTACTAAATTTAAGTATAAATATTCACTAATTATTCACTAAATCACTACCACTAACTTTTCTCACCATTGCTTGTTGATAACAAGTGAATTACGGCGAAGGGCGCTGATTGGTCGTGGAGTACTACGCTAGACAAAATAGTGCCAATTTGAAATTTTACGAAATGAAATAATGTCATACATTTTATGGACAAATTTAACAATAAATCTAAATATTATGAATCTGATTATATTATTTTGGCTTGAATATCATATTGGGAAAGATTTTAACGAATCGGGGACTTGTAAAATTCATTTGCTAGCTAAATATTGTCATTTTAAATTATATGAATTTGCTTGGGCTGTCTATATCGAAATAAAATGTCTTTTTTGTTACCTGCAACTAGTATTGTTGATGTTAAATATTGTTTATTAATAAATAGTTTAGGGCTTAAAATCCTTACAAGAAAATGCAAATTAAACGTTTTATCTTTTGTCGCCTTTAGGTAAGGAAGGTATTGTCTTTGCTCAAAAAATTCGATGATGAGTTTTGAGTGAATAAACATGTTTTAAGGTCCCTAGGATACGATTTTACCATTTTTACGATGATGTCTATATGTGTGTATGTGTGTGTGTGTGATAACTTCAACACTACAATTCAAAAAATTATAATTCTTTCGTATTCCCTTTCTTTACATATGAAGAACTGATTAGGTTTTGGTTATAATTGGTCAACCGGAAGTACCCTTATTTGAAGTTCTTAACAGTTTTCTTGAAAAAAACGCAGTTAAATATCATATTTTGACGTTTAATATTATTTTAAATATTAAAGAATATGCTATTATCTAGACGAATTGGTTGCAACTTATACTTCATATTCAATGGATATATAATGTTAAAAAATTATAAAGAAATTCAATTTCATAAATCAGCCATGGAAAATTCTAATAGACAGATGTCAGTGTCAATGAAAAGAAAATGAAGGTGGCAGAGATATGAGGATATTGAAATAGATGATGTTGGGGAAGACACGGAAAGATAGGATAAGGAATAAGCGAATAAGGGAAATGGCTCGACTGAAATTTCAACCAAGATACAAGACAGACGATTACATTGGTTTGAACATGTCATGAGGAGAGATGAAAAATATATTGGAAGAAGAATGAACAGCAAAGTAATAGAAAGTAGCAACAGAGGAAGACCAAAGAAAATATAGAACTTGAGAGAAAAGAAATTAAATGAGAACAATACGCAAAATAGAAATGAGTGGAAGAAGAAAATAAAATATAGCGACCCCTGACAAATGGGAAAAGTTAAAGAACAATAAGATGTCAGTGTCAAGTGCAAATTATATAGTTTGTTTGGAAATATAGAATCTTTTGCAAGAAATGTATAGAATTTGTACATAATACACAGGATTGACGGAAGGCAATGTGCTGGCCACATCAGATGTTTTATTTATATAAGTATAGCAACATGCATTTATTAAGAAAAGAACATGTCACTATACAGTACAAAATAAAGTTTGTTTATAGAAATGTAAAAAATATGAAGTTCTTTTCAGAAATTATCAGGCTGGAAAATCCTGCATACAACAAACGTTCACTAAAGACTATCATTTTTATTTTCTTTTGTAAATGTCATGTCATAAGCGGGAACAAAAATAACTCTCGAGAATTTATCTTTTAACGAGTGAAATTATCGTTATTTCAAGTGAAAAGGAAGTATAAAAATACACCCTCAAGTATAATAATATAACTTTGTTTGTCCAATGCCGAAAGATTAATAAGAGAAACACTAACAAGTTGTAGTTTTTATTTCCGAATAGAATTGACAGTCATTTATTTTTAATATAATTAATTAACAGGAAGGAAACGTTAAAGTTGGCTGCACTGAAAAATTAGTGTTAGTTTTCAAAGAAGGAATTTCTATTATTAGAAATACTTATCTATTTTAGTGACTACGAGGACAGTTCAAAAATTAAAAATACGTAGACTACCAAAAATCGAAAAAAAGATATTATTTTCACAAATCTTACAGGAGGGCCCTTTTTAATTTCATTTACCTTTCCGGAATGACATTAGAACATTAAGATACAAATTAGACATGATTTTAGCGCACGCGTCTTTGTTAGAAACGAACGGCTTGCCGCGAGTTTTCTAACGGGACAAGTGCGCTGAAATGTCTTATGAAACGTGTATTTTATACTATTTTTTCTATTTTGGTCCTTTTGTCAAAAAAATATTTACAAATATACGTGATTTCATTTTTAGGACTATTTTAATTTTTATTTGATTGTTGGTAACAGTAACAGTGATTGATATTCGTAACTATGACGTTTGTTATTGTTTACAATTTAAATAATATTTACTTTCAAATGACAAATGTCTAGAAATGTATGTACTACGTACCAACCTAACAGAACTTAGGTTTGAGTTCTTTTAAGAAGTACTTTAGACATCATAAAGTACATATTAAAGAACCAAAATAGAAAAAAAAATTATTATTATATTTAACATTTCTTGTACACGCAAAAAATTCTAACTACACCTTTATATTTACGTATTTTATATAATTTTAAATTCATTCTATGAGCAAGTTTTCTCCATTTCTTGCTGCTTTATGAGAGCAGGGAACAAAAGGCTGTATTACCTTTGAAAATTCAATGAATATGATGAGAACATATCTGTATGGCAAGCCGACAGCCGGTAGCCGGTCTTCGATGTCTATTCTAGTAGCGAGTAAAACACGTGTGTGTATCCGATTAGTTAGAGCAGGGCTTCTTAAACTGTGGGTCGCGACCCCCAGGGGGGTCGCGAGACTACTGAAAGGGGGTCGCAAAGATCTGATACTTTTGAATCATTATAAATAAAATTTTAAAATTAGTATACACACTACGTACAAATATAAATACAAATAAAAATCATACAAAATACTATTGTAGTTTTATTATAACTATTTTTTGAAAAAAGTGGCAATGCAAAACTGTTATGTAGGGCCTATAAATGAAAATATGGAAGTAGCATTTAGAATAATAAATACAACGCGCTCCTCGATTTTCAACTGAACGTTCGACATTGATGTCCGGCCGCCGGCGTCAGTGTTTGCGCGCCGCAAGATAACTTAGTGATTATAAGTACCCAGACGCCGCGTCGCCTTACACATACAATACGGCAGCATAATCAAGCTAGGCGAATCGGCATATTATTTTTATAAAAGAATAATAAAAAAATCTGATGTGGCCAGCACATAACCTCTCGCCGTATATTTTACCTGGCTGTATGCATAAAGCAAAGATTATTTTTATAAATACAAATAATATATTCATATAAATCTATGACGTATAAACTTCTTTATTATTCAATAATAGCATGTCTCAACATGAAGATATTTTACCATAAATTATGTTACAATAAATTACAAAGTAGAGTTTACCATATATAAATATTAGGCTGGTAACTGCAATTTTCAATTCGAACAACTTTGTTTACTTTCTCTTCATATTCTTCTAGTAAAAACATTATTTTGGGCGGTCTAAAATGTATATATCTGGATTGTGCATCTATTCTTATATATCTTCTTTTACATTTTATTTTTTCATACTTGTTACATCTAAATAACCTTAATTCCCTTTAATAAAGTGACGGATAGATTGCACTCCGATTTTGTCAATATTTACAACTTACTTGAGAAGAATTTGATAGCTTTTTCGCAATTCAAAGTTACTCTAGTCTACAGTACTGGTGTACATTGTCCCATAATGTTTGAAACAAATTTAAGTCCTTCAACCTAGACTTGTCATCTCCATAATAGTCACAGATCAAGAACTAAGGGATTCTCCAAGTACATTTTTAATTCATTACTCATTATTTCTGACACTGACATTTATCTGTCAGTTACAAATAATTTAAATTAGCAACTATTTTTCATGGCATTCTTTCGGCTGTCAAATTTATTACAACAGATTATTTTATATATTATACTTCTTTTATCTCTAAATCTATGGAATATATAATAAAATATTTAAATGTATCAGATAGAGAATTTAATTTTCTTTAATATTACCACGAAAAATTTTCAAAAAATAATATTTAGAAGATTTTTTTTCAAGAATCTTCTACTTCCGGTTGTCCAATTATTACCAAAACCTTTTCAGATCTTCCCATGAATGTCCGATTGGGAAATACGTTGTTAAACAAATTTTAAGTCTTATAGTTTTTGAGTAACCGTCCTTCCAACATCCCACACACACACATCCACACACACACACACACACACACACACACACACACACACACACACACACAGACATCATCGTAAAAATGTTAAAATCGGATTGTAGGGACCTTAAAACGTGCTTATTCAATAAAATCTGGATATGCGATTTTTAGCATGAATGCAATACCTCTCTTAGCGAGAGGTAAAAATTAAATGAAAACTTCTTTTTCGGCGTCTTTGTCATACGGTGCCTTTGTGCGCTGCACACTTTGAACACGCCATGCGTCGGGGTTGATCTGATCGTAATTTGTTGTCATTGCACTGTTAAAAATTCGAGTGTAGTTATTTTTCTGTTTGTACTTCAGTTTGGACTCAGCTTTGTCTTCGTAGTGACATGTGTGTATTTACTGTGTAATTTTCAGTTGGTGTTTTTAATTATTACGTTAAAGTTCAACTACATTTTGTTTAATTATTTATTATTATTTAACCATCATGGATAAATGGCTAATTAAAATTCCAACTAATAAGTCTGCCACGCCGTCACAACCAAGTTGCAGTGCTTCAAATCCGACTTCTAGCAAAACAAAAAAAAGAAAATATGACGAATCATATTTGCAGTATGGCTTCACATGCTCTTCTCACAACAATGAAGAACAACCAGTGTGCTTAATTTGCAAAGAAGTTTTGGCTGCAGAAAGCATGAAACCGTCAAAACTGCAACGACATTTGAATACTAAACATGCAACGTTATCAAAAAAGCCAATAGAATATTTTGAGCGTCTTTTGCAAACATCAAATAAAGAAAAGAACACTTTCGAGAAGTATGTTACTTTGAATGATAAATATCTATTGGCATCGTATGAAGTTTCGTATTTGATAGCAAAAACGAAAAAGCCTTTTACTATTGGAGAGCAACTTTTACTACCTGCAGCTATAAGAATGTCTGAAATTGTTCATGGAAAACAGTATGCTGCTGAAATTAGTAAAATTCCATTATCAAATGACACTGTGTCCAAAAGAATTTCAGACATTAGCAATGATCAATTTCAACAGCTTCTTATGAGGCTTAAAGATAGCTCAAAGTTTGCAATACAACTGGACGAGACGACAGACATTTCAAAAATGGCACAGTTGTTACTTTTTGTAAGATATATTTATGAGGGAAGCATTCATGAAGATATACTGTTTTGTCGTCCTCTGGAAGGTCATACTCGTGGAAAAGATATATATAAAAAAGTAAACGAGTTTTTTGAAAAAGAAAATTTAAATTGGAAAAATTGTGTTTGTGTGTGCACGGACGGTGCTGCAGCAATGACCGGACAAGATCTTGGTTTTACAGCATTTGTTAAAGCTGGTGGAAATGATCATATTACATTTACACATTGTATGATTCACCGAGAGGCACTTGTTGTTAAAAAAATTGCACCAGAATTAAACACTGTGTTTTTTGATGCAGTCAAAATCATTAACTTTATTAAAAGTCGAGCACTTAATAGTCGATTGTTTAAAAATTTGTGCATTGATATGGATTCTGATTATACAAGTTTATTGCTACATGCTGAAGTTAGGTGGCTATCAAGAGGTCGAAGTTTGAAACGATTATTAACTTTAAAAGATGAAGTTCTTATATTTCTAACAGAGCAAAATTCTTATTTGGCCGATTATTTTCACGATAATTTATGGCTTCTCAAGCTATGCTATTTGGCAGATATTTTTGATAAAATCAATGATATGAATTTATCAATGCAGGGAGTCTGCGTTAATATGTTTATGTTAAAAAATAAACTTGAGGCCTTTGTTAAAAAAATTCTTATATGGAAGAACAGAGTGGAAAGTGGATCGCTCGAAATGTTTCCATTTACTGACGAGTATATAATTAGTAACAATATTTCAAAAAAAGATACTCCTATAACAAAAATTATAGTTAATCATTTGAAGGATATGGAAGTTTACATGCATAGGTATTTTCCCAATGATATCGATACACAACAATGGATTTGCAATCCATTTTCAATTGAAATGGAAAAAATTAATTTTTTAAACTTAAAAGCACAAGAAGAATTTGCCGAATTAACAAGTGATACTACCTTGCGACTCAGATTTTCTCAAGTGCCTGTGCATGAATTTTGGATAGAAATCAAATCAGAATATCCCCTACTATCGGAAATGGCAATGAACAAATTACTGCCATTTTGTACAACATATTTATGTGAATCAGCCTTTTCCACATTAACTTACATAAAATCAAAATACCGTTCAACTTTAATAAACGTTGAAAATTTATTACGACCTGCACTAACTCAAATTGAGCCTAGATTTAATTATTTGTGTAAAAATAAACAATCACATCCGTCCCATTAATATTGTTTGATGTTAATAATATGTTTTTATTAAAAAAATTGTTACAAAAGTTTATTTTTTCTATTGAATATATAGATATAGTTTTATGTTTTCTTATAAAAAAATTGTTACAAAAGTTTATTTTTTCTATTGAATAAATATATATATAGTTTTATGTCATTCTATTTATTGTGTTTTATTTTGACCGATATCCCGTCAACGTTTCCAATTATATATATGTGAAATGAATGGGTATGTATTCTTTAATCCTTATTTTATTTACATTGTAAAATAGTGCGATATTACATCTACATCTACGGTTAATATATATTTCATTATATGGAGGAGGGGGTCGTTTAAAATTTCCTAAGCTTGAAGGGGGTCGCTATATAAAAAAGTTTAAGAAGCCCTGAGTTAGAGCATCCTCATTACTTCCGGTAGGTGCGCTCACATCGCGCTAACGTGAAAACAAATGATGCGGATAATTTTCCAACGCTAACTAGATGGGTAAACATACCTACAACCCTTATTATCCTGTAGGGGAGTCTAGTATGTCTTTATTAGCTATGCACAATAAATTCGTTTTTATTTACCTATTTATTTGAAGCCAAAGTTGGTGGCGCTCCGACTCAAGTAAAAATGGAAATTTAAAACAAATTTCTTGGTATTACAAATTTGACGTCGGCGCATATTTTTATGTAGTTTAATTTCATATGTTTTTAATTTTTAATTTTGGAAAACTGTAGATTCATTGTTCAAATATCTCTCATCAAAAATGTTTTTTACAGACTTTAAAAAATTCAATCCTGCACTGTTCATATTTAAAACGATGAAATATTCATATGTTTATCTTTATATCTACAAAGAAAACAAAACAACTACAAGTAAACATGTGCGCTATCTCTACCGGTAAAAATAATTACTCTGCCCTCAGGGCAATTAACAAGTTTATGAGATGAATGTTTCTCCTGCGGCACAATTGCACATCTGTCTAAACAAAAACAAATATACGTATTTGTTCACGGTTTAACATCAAACAATGATTTATTTTTCAAATACAAAGTTATTTTAATATTATCAGAACTTTGAATGTTTGTATTTATATGTTCAATGTAAGTAATAATATGGGGTATAAAAATAACTACCTCAAATAATTTCTATATTATTAGATACAAGAAATACTAAATACGGAGTAGGCTATGATTAGAGAAACGTATGTCAATTTAAAAATATTTAATTAAATATCAATTTGACACGAGGTAAATATAAACGGGACTATTTTTTGTTAATTCTGGGTTTATTTTAAAAAGTATACAAAAACATATTATTTTTCTGCATAATCCCCCGCTCTAGAAACGCATTTTTCCCAACAGATTGGAAGCTTTTTAACCGCTTTATCGTAGAAACTAGGGGGACTTTCACATAGCCATTGGGGCACAAATTCCTCCACCGTCACATGGTGACAAGTCGGGATTGTAGCGTGGATGTGCCAACGTTTCCCAGCCAATTCTGCTCAGTTTTTGCCTCATAGTGTTTGCTGTGTGGGGCCCGGCGTTGTCATGAAGCAAAATGACATTTTTGAAAGTTTGCGTTTTTCTTTTCTTTCGATACGACAATTTTGCGGCATTTTCATTTACTTTTCATTTATATTGACAGATGACAGTGAAGTATTATCTAAATATATTAGCAGTTTCCATGGTTAGCATAGCATACATACTCTAGTTTTTCCCATTCGTTAGGGGTCGCTATTTTTTATTTTCTTCTTCCACTAATTTCTGTTTTGCGTGTCGTTCTCATTCAGTTCCTTTTCTCTCAAGTCTTCCGCAATAGTCCTTCCATCTTATCTTTGATCTTCCTCTGTTTCTTAAACTTTAAACCAAGCTATTCATTCTTCTTCCAATATATTTTTCTGTTCAAACCAATGTAATCGTCTCTGTTGTATCTTTCTAGAAACTTGTAACACTAGAGTTATTTCCTTACCGTATCTTTCCGTGTATTCACCAACATTTACTTCAACATCCTCATTTCTGCCACATTCATTTCCTTTTTGTTGATACTGACGTCTGTCAATTTGAATTATATGAATTTATTAGTAGTTTCCATGTTTAGCATAGCAGGCTGATTTATAAAATTTAATTTCTTTAAAATTCTTTATCTCTATATCTATTGAATATGAAGTATAAAATGCAATAAAATCGTATAGAGAATAATATATTCTTTAAGTTATAATAACGTTAAATGTCAATAAATTATATTTAACTGTTAAAATCTTCAAATGACGGTACTTCCGGTTGACCAATTATAACCAAAATCTAATTAGATTATAAATAATTGTGATCCATCCTAAATGTTTTAAATATACCTACTAGATATAGGAAGGCCCTGGGTTCAAATCCCAGCGAGGTCCATGAATTTTTCACAATTTCTTTCTTCGTTTATTTAAATTCTCCTTGATCCAATTAGCCCATTTCTACGATTCAAAATCTAATTACTTGTTCTTCTGGATGTAAACTTGAGGAATACGAAAAAAATATAATTTTTGGAATCGTGGTATTGAAGTTATGCGATCCGAAACTTTCGTCACACACACATACATAAATTCAGACATCATCGTAAAAATAGTAAAATCGTATTATAGGTACCGTAAAACATACTTATTCACTAAAAACTCATCAATGATTTTTTAAACCAAAAACAATACCTTCAATACTAAAGGTGACGGAAGGAAAAAAATAAAACTTCTATAAAATTGTCTTATAGTATGTTACTGTATCTTTAATAATATAGAAATTATTTGAGGTATATGTATAACTAACACCTGTAGGTACATATATCCATATATAATTTCAAAATAACCAGTTTGACATTTTTATGAACTTGTATGCAAAATCCGTTAATGAATATACTGTAAACACAAGCTGCTATCAATATAAAATGAAAAACGAATAAACAAATTCATAAAATAGAAAATAAATTATCAGTTTCATGTACTCGAAGCCTGCATGGCGTACTAATTAACATTAGTCAACACCTACAGAAATAATTTGCATATAAACTTTTCGCATTATGTGTAAAATTGCAGTATTACTCCATAGAGTAATAATACTGTACCAGTATATTATGTTTAAAATTAATATACTACAATATGTAATTTATGAAATCAATTTGCGGCAATTTTCCACGGGTACTATCAATTTCAAACACCAGATGGAGTCACGAAGCTATGAACACTGGAATGAGGAAATTGTTTCATTCTCTCTGCTCAATATGAAAATCACGTTTCTTTCATTGAGTCACGTTTGTTAATAACACGTCTTTTATTTCATAATTGTTTAGTAAACTGTTACTAGTTAGACTTAAATGTCAAATATTATTATTTGTTTGTTAAATAATTGAAAATAAAAATGTGTTGTTGATTTCTGTGAAATTACAATCAGATATTTACAGTTACATGTTTTTTTTAACAAGAAATGTACATTTCTAATTCTTGTAAAATATAAATTTATTGGTATCTTGTTCGAAATAATAATATAGAAGAACATATTATTAAGTTTATAGAAAATATGCATTGTAACTGATAAAAAATTTCCTTTGAATTTGACTTATTATGTAGTAGAAAAATATATACTTTTACTAGTTTCTATTTTCGTATTTTTTATTAAAAAAAATTGTTGTAGCCAGCACAATACCTTCCGTCAATCCTGTGTGTTATGCATAAATTTTCTTGCAAAAGATTCTAAATTTTCAGTAAAATTAACATCCTCATCTCTGCCACATTAATTTACTTTGAATTTATACTGACATCTGTCAATTTGAATTATATGAATATATTAGTAGTTTCTATATTTAGCATAGCTTGCTGATTTATAAAATTTAATTTCTTTAAAATTCTTTAACTCTATATTTATTGAATATGAAGTATAAAATGCAATCAAATCGTATAGAGATTAATATATTCTTTAAGATATAATAACGTTAAATGTGAATAAATCAAATTTAACTGTTAAATCTTCAAATGAGGCTACTTTCGGTTCACCAATTATAACCAAAATCTAATCAGTTGTTCTTCTGGATGTAAACTTGAAGAATACGAAAAAAATATAATTTTTGGAATCGTGGAATTGAAGTTATGCGATCCGAAACACACACAGACATCGTAAATTTTTTGACCAAAGACAATACCTTCCTTACCTATACCTTCCTTACCTAAAGGTGACGGAAGGTAAAAAAAACCATTATATTTTGATGTAACTCAGATAACCAGAAATGGCACTTTACTGGAAGCTCAAAATAGTTTTTCTTCAAAAAATACCTTTAAATGATATTTTTTTGAGATTTACGTTATATAAAAATTAAAGATTATTAAATTTTCTACAGGTTTTTCTATATATTTTATGGATAAATTCATAAAACAATCTATAATTTTAATTCCTATGTTATCTCAAATGCATGTAACTGACAGATATATGTCACTGTCAACAAATTAAACATTTCAAATAATAATAGTAACATTTTAAAAAGAAAATAGTAAATAGAACAATACTTATATGGAAAGGAACTTAATACAGTTATCAGCATAAATAAATATGTAGGAAGATGGTAAGTATGCAAATATTACCCATTGCTGGGTGTGCCAATCTGCTTTGTACACAGATTTCGGTAACGAAATATTTAGCGTCGGTCGGGATCAAACCTGGTATTTAAGTTTAATTTAATTTTAAGTATTTACATGAATAAAAATTGTGTTGGGCACATTAGATTTTATAGTACATCTTTTCCGTGCTCGAGTCATCACCCTCACTCTTTCGTATCTTTTCAGTGCCACGTTCGTACCTACCTCCTGTCATCAAACATCATCGCCTGGCGACGGCTCTGGTGACCATCCAGGCGTTGCTAGGGGCAATCATCTGCTGCATGTCCGCCTGGTTGCTTGTCTGGACGCCTCATCTTCGCAAGAGGGACAATCCGTACTGGAGTGGTTTGCCTGTAAGTAGAGATTATAGATAAAGTATACAGTAATGTCAACTGTCAGACACAGATGGCGGCCAAGTAGATAAGATGTTGAGGTTATGTTGGGAAAAGTTTACAAATGGGAAGAAAAATTCAGACGTTAAGATTGAGTACAATATTTTAGATGAAATACGGTTCTATAGAACTACGTTTTTACATTAGATTTTGGAGTAAATCGGGCCAAAAAAAAAATTACTGTATATAAGTTAACAAAAATTAAATGACGGGATGTATTGTGCTGGCCACATCAGATTTTTTTTTGATAAATTGGTGTCGGCAGTCTTCCGAAATACAGTCCTTCCATCTTATATTTGATCTTCCTCTGGTTCTTCAACCTTCTATAACTAAGCTATTCATTCTTCTTCTAATATATTCTTTATCTTTCCTCATGACATGTTCAAACCAATGTAATAGTCTCTCTTGTATCTTTCTATAAACTTTTTAACATTTATCTCAACATCTTCATCTCTGCCACATTCATTTACTTTTCATTGTTACTGAACTCTGTCAATTTGAATTATCTGAATATATTAGCAGTTTCCATGGTTAGCGCATAACTGGCTGATTTATAAAATTTAATATCTTTATAATTCTGTAACTCTATATCTATTGAATATGAAGTATGAAATGCAATCAAATCGTATAGAGAATAATATATTCTTTAAGTTATAATAACGTTAAATATCAATAAATCAAATTTAACTATTAAATCTTCAAATGAGGCTACTTCCGGTTGACCAATTATAACCAAAATCTAATCACCTCTTCTTATGGATGTAAACTTGAGGAATACGAAATATTATAATTTTTGGAATCGTGGTATTGAAGTTATGCGATCCGAAATTTTTGTCACACATACACACACACAGAGGGAGACAGACACACATACATACATACAAACACCATCGCAAAAAAGGTAAAAATAACCAACTTGTTAAAAAATAGTAAAATTGAATGATACAATAATAATTAGTTAATTAATTTTAATCTTTAAACCTATAATATACGTCAGAAATAATTAATGATAAGTGAAGATGTAGTATTTATATATTTTTTGCCATTACTTTAATTACACAAAACCAGAAATATCTCTTCGATTTTACAAGTTTTTTTCTTGAACAATTCAATTAATTCTTGTAGCAAAAAGCAAATATGATTTAATTATATTTGCTAATTAAATCTAAAATGTCTGACATTTCTCTCCTTTTTATTCCGGCAACATCATAACCACTCGTGCGTGGTTGGGCAAGAAAAATGAACAAAATTTGTTGAGGAATGTGTCGCAATAAAGGCAGAGATAACTGCATTATGTTATAGAGTGTGACAGATGATACAGTATGCCGGCATCCCCCCACACACGAACGCCACTGCATTGTCTGCGTGCCGGAGCGAATGTTCTTCTTTACTGCAAAAGTGACTGTAGAAATTGTTCTCGTTGTTAGGATGTTTCATAAACGTATCTAGAAAATTTTACTCGCATTTATTTAAATTAAATTTTGGATAATTTTTTTATATAATTATAATTTTTGGAATTGTGGTATTGAAGTTATACGATCCGGAACTTTCGTCACACACAGACAACATACATACAGACATCATCGTAAAAATGGTGAAATCGTATTATAGGGACTCTAAAACATGCTTATTCACTAAAAATTCATCATTGAATTTTTTGACCAAAGACAATACCTTCCTTACGTAAAGGTGACGGAAGGTAAAATACGGGTGTTTTATTTTATTTTTTTCTAGTATCATATATGAAAAAATCAAAATTTAGTCACGTATACCCTAACGAAAATTATGTCATCTCTGTTTGACGGGTAGATTACGGGAAAATATGTAAAAATTCTGCCATTTCATCATTTGTGTAATAAATAAGCTTGTAAGTCTACGGCTGACAACATTTGTCATACTTCAATAAATTTGAAAGTACTTATGAAAGAGTTTTAATTTGGTAAATGGCTTTGTGGTTTGTGAAGTTTTGCTGTTTGTGACGCAAATATTTGTTTTGCAGTTATTAGCTTCCGGTACCTTGGGCCTTCTTTTCCTTTGCTGTTGTCGACGGGAGCATCCTGGAACTTTTAAAGGATACTGCATCACAGGGACCAAGGTATGTATGAGTTTTTCGAAATAAACTATTTCATTCTCTGTAGACAAATTCTAAAATTAATTACGATACAAGTACGTAAAGTAAGTCTTTAGTCACGAATGGGTCAGACCCCTGAGTGACTAAAGATGCTTTACATATGTGTATTGTACAATATTTTATCTACAATATAATAATACCTGATATTACAAATACTTTTTGCTACAGTCTACATAAAGTAGCTATTTGCGCTCTCTTTTGTCAACGCAAAATGTCACTTTGCCGCTCTAGCGCGACAAAGTAGAAAAAACGCTCGCTGTCCAAATTTCTAACTATACAATGTTGAGAAATGTCACTTGTCTACATTTTTAATGCAAACGTTTAGTCAGGAACTAATGGCACTGTAGAGACACATTTACCACCTTTACAAATCAATCTTAAACTGGTCTGTCGGTATATTACATAACCAACAAAAATGCCGCACTATTGTGAAAATAAAATAGGGCATTTACAAAAACGAAAGTATAAAATGTTTAGATTAGATTGAAGCAATAGGTCAAGAAGAATAGGAAATAACGATAAATTAAAATTAAATATAAAAGACGTTTTTTCTTTATATTAATCCTTATTAATTGAGTAGTAGTGTAAGTACAAAGTGTACATTTTATTATTTTTTGTTATGGTGGAGGACCCCACTGTGGCGACTGTAGAAAAAATCTTGTGTGTGTTTCGAGCACAAATGGACATTGTCGATTTCGAGAGAATGCCGCGCGACGCAGGAGTAAACACCTTTCAATTATTAACGTTGTGACCAGGACTAGCAAAAAATAATTCACATATTTTTAATATATGAATACAAAGTGCACAAATGCATTGAAAATGAAAAAAGATACCGGACCTGGACCTTTACCCCAAAAAAGAGGACATGTCCGATGAAAAGAGGACGTCTGGTAACCCTAATTTTACACACTATCGTAGATAAAAAATATTATTTTTTATGTTTGTTTCAGATTTTCAGCGTGCTTCTGAGTTTGGTGGCAGCAGCAGCTAGTTTCATCGCAAGTGTCTTCGCTTTAATCCACATTCTCATGTTGGCAGCAATGACATGTGAACCAAAAATCCAGTTAAACGACACTTGTTTCTGTCAAACGCACCCGAATTCAACGTATCCAATCAGAACCTACCATTATTCCGATCTGCAATGCGCGGATGTTAACAACCTGTTTACTATTTTATTGATAGTTTCATGTGTGTTGAATGTTATAGCTGGTATTATTTCCTTATGGTATATTTATTTACATTGTTCGACGAAGTATAGTTATTTGTACTCGAAAGTCCGAACGAAAGACAAAACGAAAGTTCCTAACACGTAGGGTTTAGTGTATGGTCGGTTGATCCAAAGAATAGGATTTTATTTTTATTATAAGCTTTGGATTTAAATATTTATTATAGATTTTGAAACAAGACGCGTTTCTTATTCATACAATAATTTTTTTCTGGGTGTTTATTTTGGGATACTATAATTCATTCAAATTTCATAGGTTCACTTTAATTTTTTAAAGATGTCTGCTGAAAGTCATCTGTAAATTGCCATTTTAAATAAAACATGTTACAAAAATCCAGTGCAACTATTACTGTCAAATGTATTGGTATCAGTATACAAGTAATGGAATGGCCCATATTCCAAATCCATAAGCAAAAAGTTTGTGGCCCGAGTCGAAGGCGAAGACTTCGGTTTGCGAGTGTGGATTATGCCATTCCAAAAGTGTTGTAGACTATACTTTCTTTAACAAGATTTTAGAAATTATACATAAAATGTTGATTGATAATAACAATATATTATCATATATCATTAAATATTTTTTTGACGCCAGTCCATAAATTGCTTGTAATAACTCCATTCATATTTTTTCTTTTGATTTATTTGGTAATAACTGACTCACTTGATATGTTTTTTACAAAATGTCTTCAGTTAATTTTCTAAGTACTATACTATTATTTACAAAAACTTATTACTCTAGACAACTCCAAAAACCTGTAAAAGTTAACAGAAAACTCTAAAAATGTTCAAAACTTTAAAACGTCAAACGCGAATTCAGAAATAATTAAATATAAAACAAAGAGTTATAACCATAGCAACCGAACCAAGATATTTGATATACCGCGCTAATATGCGGCTAAATAGATTGTGATTCGTCGAAAGCCGTGCGGAATTATTCCAAACGGCGTACGGAATTATTCCACACGGTTTGTTGGAATAATATTAATTCCAACATAGTTTTTAGTTATGGAATGTGTAGTTTTCAAAATAGTGTTGGAGAAAGACATTTTTACATCCATTGTATTTAAACAGATACATTTTATAACTGAAACTCAAAATATATGAATTTGACTGCAAAATTAAAAGTTTTATAAAAAACTGCTTATATATATATATATATATATATATATATATATATATATATATATATATATATATTTAAAAATAGGAAATTAAATAATAAATTGTGAGTAATCGATGTGATGTGGATTAGGTGTTAACAATTACTCGAAAGTTCAACAGCATTTATTCTTACTTTGATCAGACATCTTTATAAAATTAAATTGTATAATCATCATCGTTAAGCACGATGGCTATGATATTTGGATGAAAAATATACATTGGGTTAAAATTTCAGATATTTTTCTGTACTTATTTTTTGAAAGATATTTTTGCAATAATACTCAAAATATCGATTTATGTACAAAGTTTTCGTCCTTTACATACGCAATATTTAAAATCTTCAATAAGTAAATTTAAATTTAGTGTTAAGTATTAATTTAAGTTAAATATCATTAACCTCATAATGCCAAAACGATAGTTATAATAACGTGGTAAAGGTATTTATTGACTGATTGAAATATAAAAATTTTATATTTGAAGGTTAATAATTATAATATTGCAAAATACTGTGACCATTATTGACCAACTTTTAATATTTTTAATATTTACATAATTTGTTTCTATTTTTGAAGAATATAACTGTGTATAATAACTATTTTCATCTAGTGTTTCAGATTTCTATAAATAGTTACATGTTATAATAATAAATTCAGTATTTTACAACTAGTCCCGAATACGGAATAATAACGTTTAAATATATGTACCACTTATCATTAAATGAAATTTATTGTAAGCTTATTAAAAATTGTACATATTATTTATTGACTTTAAAATATATTTTCGAAATAAATGATCGTATTTTTTATCATTTCAAGGTTTGCAGAATGATTTGTTGATCATTGAAGACTGAACTTAACAGGACCTTTGTGTGAAGAAAAGTATGAAAGTTTTGGGTTTTGGTAACGTATTATTATGTTCTTGAGAAATTAGCGAATGAAGTATCAAATTTTACAAATTTCCTCCTAGAAGATTATATGAGGAATGGATGGATAAGAAAATATTCAATAGATACCTTCTACATAAAGAATCTGTTGTGGGCAGCACAATATCTTCCGTCAATCCTGTGCATTATGTATAAATTCCATACATAAAGTTTCTTACAAATGATTCTAAATTTCCAGTAAAATTATTTCATAAAAAACTATGCAAATTTCACTTGACACTAACATCTTCTTTAGCTTTCCCCATTCGTTAGGGGTCGCTATTTTTTATTTTCTTCTTCCACTCATTTCTGTTTTACGTGTCGTTCTCGTTCAGTTCCTTTTCTCTCAAGTCATCGCAATACAGTCCTTCCATCTTATCTTTTACTTCATTCTTCTATTATTAAGCTATTCAATATATTCTTCATTTCTCCTCATGACATTTTCAAACCAATGTATTCATCTCGTTTGTATCTTTCTAGAAACTTGTAACACTAGAGTTATTTCCTTACCGTATCTTTCCTTGTCTTCCCCAACATCTACTTCAATATCCTCATCTCTGCCACATTAATTTACTTTTTATTTATACTGACATTTGTCAATTTGAATTATATTAATATATTAGTAGTTTCCATGTTTAGCATAGCTGGCTGATTTATAAAATTTAATTTCTTTAAAATTCTTTAACTCTATATGTATTGAATATGAAGTATAAAATGCAATCAATTCGTATAAAGAATAATATATTCTTTAAGTTATAATAACGTTAAATGCTAATAAATCAAATTTAACTGTTGAATCTTCAAATGAGGCCACTTCCGGTTCACCAATTATAACCAAAATCTAATCAGTTGTTCTTCTGGATGTAAACTTGAGGAATACGAAAAAAATATAATTTTTGGAGTCGTGGTATTGAAGTTATGCGATCCGTAACTTTCGTCACACACACAAAGACCCACAAACACACACACGCACACATACACATACATACATACATACAGACATCATCGTAAAAATGGTAAAATCGTATTATATGGACCCTAAAACGTGCTTTTTCAGTAAAAACTCATCATTGAATATTTTGACAAAAGACAATACCTTCCTTACCTAAAGGTGACGGAAGGCAAAAATCATTTAGGTTTACATATTTTCTCATTGCAAAAGATACTTATCGTAGGAATAAAATTCAAACAATGGTTACTTGATTGCAACAATGAATTACAAAAATGTGTTTTTACTTTCCGTCACCTCTAGGTAAGGAAGGTATTGTCTTTGGTCAAAAAAATCGGTGGTGAGTTTTCATTAATAAGCACGTTTTAGAGACCCTACAATTATTTTTACGATGATGTCAGTATAGGTGTGTGTGCGTGTGTGTGTGTGTAATTATAATTTCGGCTGCGATATCTCCAATTATTTTTTAAAATAAAAAAGTGGATATAAACAGAATAGCATAGAGTCACCACCAATCAATTACTTAGTAGTTATTATAGTAAACAATATTAATTTTTGCAAATCCATAAACAAAAACCTAATGACCATATTTACTGAAACTATATTTAGCTTATTGTTGTTCATGGCGTAATTGCATAGAAAGAAGCAATTAGAAAATAGCAAATTGAGGTAATATCGCTTCGAAATATGCAAATAATCATTTCGCGTGTTTAGCAAAAGAATGGTTTACTAACAAACTAATTAATTGATCTTATTTCCATTGTCAAGGTCGTACTCTGTGTGCCATGCTGATTCGCGAATAACACGCAACGGAAGGAAAATTGGAAAATAGACTATTTTCCGATAATTATGTTTATCTATACATCGAAAATTGGAAGTAAACACGATAAAGACAATACAGCCATGTTATTTTCATCATAAGGGTCATACGATTGCCAAAGTGCGCCTCTAAGGGCCACTTTGTAACTTTTGGGTACCGAATTTTTTTTAACATTTCGTGAAAGTGATACAATTTACAACTTTAAATACCGCATCCGGATCACAATAATAGTTACGAAACAATCATCCTTCGTCACAAATTCAGTCTAAACATACTCATAATCGCATTCATACATTCTTCTCTTCCCACTTGGAAACTTCAGTTTCACCAAGATATATACGTTTTACAAGCCGTTTATTTTCTCCACATGACCAAACCATCTCAAGTGACTCACACCAACTCTCTTAACATTGTTCCTAACCATACATTTTTCATACACCGAATTATTCCTCATGCGATCCCTCTTACACATACACCACGTAAATACCTCATTTCCACGGCAGTCACTCTCTTTTTATGTTTTCCCGTCCAAGCCCAACATTCGCTTCCATAATAATTATTATAAAAAAAATTATCTTATAAGCAATATTTCTTTTGTTTTGCATCTTTTAATAAATATTGTCAACAAAATTAAATTTGTAAATATTATAGAAGGCCAATAGTTGAAGAGCATAATGTTTAGTACAGTGTTAATAAGTTATAATAATTATTATATTAAGCTATATATAGTCATAATATTTATACATTTATCTTGTAACAAATGCGTAAAACAAAACATGAAAACTATATTTAATTAGACTCTTTTTAGTAAATCTATAATATAATTTATAAAATTATGCAATTACAAAAGCTGTAGTATTGTGACCAACATGACTTCGCAGTAAAATGGTTGCATACTTGCAGTATTTTTAGCTTAGTAGCGCCGATAGGAGTTTCCAAATAATTTTTAAATTGATTTTTTTAAATCATCTTTAAATTTATGTTTATTATTAAACAACAATTTACTGACAAACTTAAAGAAAAATTATTGGACATTCTTTAAAAATAATACGTTTCGTTCATTGATAATTTTGTTCCAATTTGTGCATTAAACAAAAAGTATTTACACGTATGAGATAAAAATTATGATAAGAAAAATGTGTTTGATAAGAGGGTGATAAGAATATATAAGCCAATAAGTGTGGGATTCAAGTATAAATTATGTTAGCAGTGGCGTGTCAGGAAAATTTTGCTTGTTCTGTTTTCTTAATAATAATAATTTTAGCAGAAAGTTTTGTAATATTTTCTTTCTTTTTACCTCTCACTAAGAGGATGCTAAAAATTGCATATACATATTTTAGTGAATAAGCACGTTTTAAGCTCCCTACAATCCGATTTTAATATTTTTACGATGATGTCTGTGTGTGTTTGTGTATGTATGTGTGAGGTTGTTGTATGTACGATTTCTCAAATTCTATAAGACTAAAGACCTGTGTAACTACGGATTCCTCAATCTAACAGTAATGGGAAGAGTTGAATAGATTCTGGTAACAATTGGGCAACCTGAACTAGTAGTATTTATTATACCTTCTATAGATTTAAAGGTATAGATATATAATGTATACAATAATCTATTGTAGGAAATGTCACGCCTGCTCGCAGCCCAAACATTTCCATGGTAACTACTTGAGAAATTTAAATGTCTGTAATTGACAGATAAATGTCACTAATGTCAGTGTCAAAAATTCAAAGATAGTAATGAAGGCTTTTTCTAGGAACCATATTTAATATTTCTTATTGTATTATTAATTATATATTTAAAATTATAGGTATATTACATGAACACTTCAGAAATACCGTCAATTCCGTTAATGAATTGGAAAAACCTCAACATTTAGAAGAAATGGAGAAAACTTGCTCATAGAATGAATTTAAAATTATAGAAAATACGTAAATATAAATGTGTAATTAGAATTTTTTGTGTGTACAAGAAATGTTAAATACAATTTTACCTAAGATGACCTGTTAAATAGTTATGTTAAAAAATATATAACCAGAATAACAATTTATGAAAGAAATTTAAATTACTCAAAAAATAAACAATATTATATATTTAATACTTAGTCTAATAGATTTTACTATTTGTAGCAATTTATATTTGTTGTGGAAATGAAGAAGTAAATTATTAATAATTTTTCAAATATTTTTTAACGCTTTTCTACAAATTCATCCACTACTCTGATCCGGTTAAAGATATGATAACGCGAATTGAAAATTTGAATTCAGTATGAATTTATCCTTAATGCGTGTATTACACGATTTTTGATTTGATGAGCGATTCTCTAGTTTACTAATAACTTACAGTTCTTCTAAAGTTTTAAACATCTGCAAATCGACTTAGAACTCATTTTTTCATTCGAAACTGCGACAATATTACGTATTTAATACATGAGGCAGGGAATCCATTTAATGCATGTCTTTATTTCAACAGAGTGGCACATAGAATGGCCTGTTGGTATTCAATGTAAAATTAAGCATTGTGACAGTCATAATTACGATATTTATAATTTTATAGCTGAACACTACAGAGGCTTTTCTGACTATATCAATCATTTTTTTTTATAAATCACCCCTATTGCCCCTTTTTAAAATCATTTCCCCGCCACTGTTGTTCACTCTTCGCGCACGCGCGCCTTTTCATTATCAATGTTCACCGCTCGAATCCACATTTGAAAATTTGCAGTTTTCCCAGTGATTTCCGCGCGAATTGGGGGGTTCATCTCGCGACGCTTTACCCCGCGACGCCAAGGCCCCCACCAGCGCCAGCGACGTCCAACGTGGTGGTGGTGCGACTCAGTGTTATGTGAAACTCGAAACAGTGCACGTGAAATCAATAGTTCTCATGTCGGGTCTACGCACAACTTGTCGGTAAGATATTGTCAATTTTAAATGTAAATATATGATTTTTTGAACGAATAATGCCTTAAGGGATAAAATGTTTTGATAAGCTGATAAGGGATGGTGTTTTGATCAAATTTTTGGGGAAATAATTCTGTGCGATCTTAGGGTTGTTTTCATGTTTTCATAAACAGGCTCACTTTAAGACTTACCTATAATTTAAACTAAAGCTAGAGTGTTCGTTAGGGTGCTTATGTTATATTATGAAAACGAATACATCTTTTATTTTAATTTAAAATCTTAAAGTGAAGATAAAGTTTATTATGATAACGGCCCTAAGTCAAAAGTGATGTACCATTGTTTCAAAAATTTAAATTCTAGAAAACCAGTATTTCCTGCAACGAATTTTGTTGATAAAGGCAGGTTTGATGAATACAAATTGATATTTATTGAGATTTTTCCGGAGGTGAAAAATATTTTAAAATATATTTTAGTCACCCTTACTAACTAATTATAATTACTATGGCCATAAGTACCGACTTGTAGTTAGGGTTAAGTGCGCCTGACAATATAATTTGTTAGGTGCAAAGTTTTGCACTTGACAAAATTTCTTTCAAATCAATTCAATCAATTTCAAAATTCATTTGAATTTTTATTCCACATAAATTGATTAGGATCTTTTCACATCAAAAAGTATTTAATTTCGCCATCAACTTTAAACTACAGATCTAAAATAAATAATAGAGAAAATAGTAATAAAATATAAAATCAGATTTGCGTAATTTCCTGCTTCCCTGATCATTTAGGTAAAAAAAACTTCAAATAGAAATTGTAGAGAATAAAATTCTGCATCAATAAGTAAAATTAATTGCTTACTTTGGCAAAAATTAGGTATGAAACTGTCAAAAATCACCTCAAAAATAATAGCCATGGAACTGAAATAAAAATTCGATATTTTTGTTAATTATTTTGTCTCAATTCCATGGCTTCATTGCTAATTTTGAGGTGATTTTCGCCCTAATTGCTGCCGCTATAAAATAGGTAAAATTAATTTTGCTTATTGATTTAAATGCAGAATTTTTATTAGAAGCTTTTTTTTTACAAAATAATTAGAAAAGTAGGAATTGTTAGTTCTATGTTCGGATGTATCGATCATTATCCTGTATTATGTATATTCTCGATTTGTTTTAAAGACGTCGCTGATGTATAACTATTTCTTTCCCTCTCAACCTATTTGTCTTCTTCCACGATCCTACCATGCTCACATCACACATATCGCTTCTCCAAAACATTAAATTGCTAATAACTATTACAAACTAATGTTAAGTTTTTATTAATATAATGAGAAGCAAAAGTAGTTAGTTTTTATATTTTATGACATATATTGTAATTTGAATATGGTCACATATACTCCATTATTTATTGCCAAAACATATTTACCGTTATACTAATAATAATAAATAACGGTTCATATTTATTTTTCTTCAATAAAATTGTCTTTTAGCATCTTAAAATAGGACAATAATATTTGCATATTTTATAAATGAAAAAGAAGCTTCCAATAATCAATTATGTTTTCAAAGAAAAAAGAACCGCAATTGAAAATTTCATCGTTGGGGCAATATTGTAAAAATGTCACCCCTTCTGATATTTTATTTTTATTGTACGATATAAACACAAAAATATTTTGGCTGTTTTCCAAATAGTATGAGAGAAAAATTTACTGAATGATACAAGAACTGAATACCAATGTAAATATGACATTTACGACGTATTATTGAATAAAATCAATAATCTTTTAATAGCGTAAAGTATTACGTGATTATCAAATTTTTTTTTTTAATTGTAGCAATATTTTTTTCCTTGATATATCTATAGCAAAACCAATATTGCATTGAGGAAATTTCAACATGAGAAATGATTTGCATCAGCAGAAAGGTTTTTTTGGAAATAAAATTCGACAGACTGACAGTGATGGATATCTTCTTTAAGCGATATTTTTATGTTTTGAAGCTATTAAAATATTGCTACTTATAAGCTTGTTTCTAAGAGCAATTTTTTGCAGATTTTCCTAAAGTTAATGTACAGCTTTTTCTTTATTAGACAAGGGGGGTGTCACTTGTCCCTCTCTGGAAGTTAAGTTTAACCACTAAGGGGGTAGTTTCGCCTTTTTTGATTTTTTTATTAGAAGCAAGTGTTTCTAAATTTTTGTTTTAAATTTATTCCCGCCACTGTGACATGACCCTTGCCGCTTCCGTTGCAACTTAGTTCCGACGTGCTGCTCGAAGTATGACAATTTTGCGACGTATGTCTTCCGGGGTAAGGGGAACTTGATTGTTAGGTTGCATTCCTGTCAAGTTAGCACGTATTTTTACTTAATTATTTTATTTTAAAGACAATCCATAATCGTGTACATCTTATTACTTACGTCAGATAGAATAAATGCCTAAGAAACAAATAGGTTATGTTCACGGCGTCAATATCACCATCAAATGTCACTTTGATATGTCACATCCTATCGCTGTAAAACAACGACACTAGCGACATACACACACACACACATACACACACATGCACACACACATACACAAACACATACCCACAGACATCATCGTGAAAATGTTAAAATTGGATTGTAGGTGCCTTAAAACGTGGTCATTTATCAAAATCTCGATATGCGATTTTTAGCACGATCCCTATACAGTAAAATTTTTGAAAGATGTCCGATCAAGGTTATCTACGAATTGTATGAATTCAGATTTTTGTTCCGCCCATTCTGAAAAATTCAGTAGTGTCGTTTAATGAGGGTACATAAGATACTAGTTATTTTATTATTATAAAAATATATGTTACAATAATAGCATTCAAAATTCAAAAATAAGTCAACTGGAAAGTTTTTTAGCAAATGTAAAACCAAAAATGTGAAAAATAAGATACTGACACAATGTCAGTGACACTGACAGAAGATAACGTTATTCGTACGGCTATGAATCAAGGTAATTTATCTGAATTAATAAATAAACTTACGTTACAGCGAAAGTATTATCAATAACGAGCATCGTTTTAAAGTGGAATGTCTTAACTTAGTCGAAACAATATGAATTTTTGAAAGACAAGCGTGTTATATCCATCCTTATCGTACACGCTTATAGCCTTTGCAAAGGAAAGAGATAAATGTATGCTAATTTGTTAATTCGTTCATGATACAGATAACATTGATCGGACATTTTCAAAAAAAAATTACTGTACCTACCTTACCAAGGGTATCGGGAGATAAAAATGATCAGACATACGTTTTTCTGTTCACAGCCTACTACAAATTAGTTTTATTTTTTACCTTCCGTCATCTATAGGTAAGGAAGGTATTGTCTTTGGTGAGTTTTTAATGAATAAGCACGTTTTAGAGTCCCTACAATACGAATTTACTGTTTTCACGATGATGTCTGTATGTGGGTGTGTGTCAGTGTGTGTATGTGTTTACCAAGTTGATATCATATTTTGGGAAAATTGTTTTAATAAAGTTAAAGAAAACAAACAATTTTATCCGCTTTAGTGTACAATTTCATAAATATTTACAAAGATTACAAGAATGCATTTGAGAAACAAAATTTAAAGAACATTTCTCAAGCTCACTAACCTCTCTAGAGAATTTCCACCCCGTTCTTACATTTTCTTATTACCCTCAAATCTGAGGAGAAACTGTTTCACGCATCGAGTTAGGGAGAAAATAGTCTATAAACTGTATACCAAATATGGCAGTAAAATTGCCAACAAAATAAGTTGCTCGCTGAAAAAATCTTATCAGTATTTTCCGAGCAATTTTATGGTATACTTAGAATAATTTTTTTAATTATTTATGAGTATTTAGCAATAAATAATGTCAAAACAATAATGAGAAACAATTGCGACTTATAAATAAACACAATCATTTATTCGTACTTGAAAACGTATTTATTCATTTGTTTATTTTTTGTCGAATTATGTAATCGAATTAAGATGTTATCTATACCATAAACAACAGATTTATATCCGTGAAATGTGCGGTTTTTATTAATTATTATGGTACATGAACTATAATAAATGAAATAGTATTTCTACTTTAACATTTTAATTGTTTTATTTACTAATAAGTTTATTATTATAAATAAATGTCAAGAAATTATATTGTAATAGTTTTATGGCGCTTTATTGATTAAATTCTCATTCTTAAAAGTACTATAAAAATATGTTGGTTTTATAAGTGGTTCTTGCATTTTAAAAATTGAAAAAATAATTATTATATTTATAATTACCTTCCATCACCTTTAGGTAAGGAAGGTATTGTCTTTGGTCAAAAAATTCAATGATGAGTTTTTAGTGAATCTATATGTATGTATGTGTGTCTGTGTGTGTGTGACGAAAGTTTCGGATCGCATATCTTCAATACCGCGATTCCAAAAATTATAATTTTTTCGTATTCCTCAAGTTTACATCCAGAAGAACATGTGATTAGATTTTGAAGATTTTAACAGTAAAATATGATTTATTGACAATTGAATATATTATTCTCTATACGATTTGATTTTATACTTCATATTCAATAGATATAGAGTTAAAGAATTATAAAGATATTAAATCAGCCAGGTATGCTAACCATGGAAACTGCTGATATATTCAGATAATTCAAATTGACAGATGTCAGTATTAATGAAAAGTAAATGAATGTGGTAGAGATGAGGATGTTGAAGTAGATGTTGGGGAAAGATACGGTCAGGAAATAACTCTAGTGTTACAAGTTTCTAGAACGATACAAGAGAGACGATTATATTGGTTTGAACATGGAAGACCAACAAGATGGAAGGACTGTATTGCGGAAGACTTGAGAGAAAAGGAACTAAATGAGAACGACACGCAAAACAGAAAAGAATGGAAGAAGAAAATAAAAAATAGCGACCCCCTAACGAATGGGGAAAGCTAGAGAAGAAGATGTTAATGTCAAGTACAATTTGCATAGTTTGTTTATGAAATAATTTTACTGGAAATTTAGAATCTTTTCCAAGAAAATTTATGTATGGAATTTATACATAATACACAGGATTGACGGAAGGTATTGTGCTGGCCACATCAGATTTTTTTTTTCGAAATCAGCTAAAGTTACCTTACATTGAAATATATATATAAATAATAATATATATAAAATTCTGCATGTAAATCAAAAAAAAAAAAAATTATTGCACCTGCAAAGGGTTTTTTCTGTGAATCATTCATTTTCATATCTATCATTTATTTACACATGTATGTGTCATGTCATGCTTTATCAATTATCCTACAATACATAGGATTAAATTTTTTTATTACCGCCGAATTTTATATTTGGTTTGATAAAATATTGTTATATAATCTAACAAAACGCAATGCGTGTGTAATTCGCTTGTCAACTTCAGCAGCGAAAGAATTCGAAGTCAGTAATTTTTGTTCTTCGTGACATTTTATTCGATTCATATAATAATAAAAAACCTAGTCACATAAATATCTACGAAGTGATTAATACTGACATTTTTGCAACTGCACGCAATTCGATAATATGTAAGTATAAAAATATCTATTCGCTTTTAAAAGGAATTAGCTTAGTTGGAAAATTTATTATTGCGAAACATGGCAGACGGAACGGAAGAACATTATGTTGTTATAAAGATTGATTTATGTTTCTCTAGAATATTATTTAATTTGTATAAAAAACTTTGTAAAAACAAGGGAATCCGAGCTATAACGGATATAGAACTTGATTAATAACGTTTTTGTTTATCGTGATAGACGAGTATTTCAAAAGTTTTCGCAAAAAAATTTATCACAATGTCAGAATAATTTATGGCTTAAAAAATAAATTACTTGTTTTTTTTTTGCAAAATATTGTTAATAACGTCAGCAAAATTTATTTTTCATGTTTTGTTTTATTATTTATTATCTCCTGTGATAAAATTCTATCTAGAAAACAATTTTTCCTCTTTCGCAACCATAAAGTGAATTTTGTTTTTGCCAAAAACAGTGTTACAATGAAAAATTTTGTTCAATTGTTTTTGGGGATTTAAAAATCGCATATCCAGATTTTATTGAATAAGCATGTTTTAAGGTCGTTTTTAACATATTTACGATGATGTATGTGTATGTGGATGTCTGTGTGTGTGTGTGTGTGTGTTAGGATGTTGGAGGTATGATTTCTCAAATTCTACACAACTAAAGACCTGTTTAACTATAGATTTCTCAATCTAACATTAATGGGAAGTTGAATAGGTTTTGGGCACAACTGGACAACCGGAAAAGGTAGTTTCCTAAAAAAAATCTTCTAAATATTATTTTTTGAAAATTTATGTTAATATAATAATAAAGATCTTTAAATTCTTCTATTGATTTGAAAATATATAATAATATAGAATAATCTGTTGTAATAAATCTCGCTGCCCAAACAACTCCATGGAAACCAGTTGAGATATTTAAATGTTTATAATTGACAGATAAATGCAAAATGTCAGTGTCAAAAATCAACAGTTTTATTAACATTACAGAAAGCTTTTTCTGGGAAGTAAATACATTTAAAATTATAGGTATATTAATATTACATTTATCCTTAAGAAATACCGCTAATACTGTCAGTGAATATAGAGAATTTTGCATATATTAGAAGAGTAGGAGAAAATTCCTCATAGAACGAAAGAAGAGGTACAATTTTAATTATTTGTATGTTAATTCGTTAATTCCGACCGACGCCAAAAATTACTTCGAATTTTAATGACACAAAATTGACCCTTGTGGTGCACCACGACAGCAATGAGTGCCCGTGAGGTGTCGCATGGGAAGCGCCCACACGGTACAAATATTTCATCATTTACCAATATATGCGTACAAAGCAGATTTGAACACCCAGAAATGGGTAATATGCCGTGATGACATATTTATTTATGTAACATAAAATGGATAAGTAGGTTCATAACATAATAAATATAAATTTTCTGAATATACATCAAAATGTAAAATGTCAAAATAAATTAAATTTCAAATGTGAAATAGGAAAAATAGTATAAAAATATGTATTACAATGTCCAATTGTAATACTTGTCTTTAAAAATACTATAGTATTACTGAATTCAATTGGGTATTCATTAAAGTTCTACTTTAGTGCTTTGGCAGCTATTCTTATCTTTTTTGCTGTAAAATCTGCAATATCTTTACAGCTTATAAATAGTTATTTATTTTATCTATAGGGGAAAGTGATACTTTTTTGTTGCTTAAGAATTGAACGCCGCAGTCTTTCAAAAGTGATAAAACCAGGTACAAAAACATTAATTTGTTAAAACATTTTTTACTTAAAAAAAAACAATCATTTATCTCCTTCATTGTTTTTTTGTTCACAAACCAAATCTTCCCAATCGCTTGTTTTCACACACAAAAACTCCTATTCCTTATCTGTAATCTAAGCTCGTATTGGACAAATCGTTTCTTTGGTATGCGTCGGGACGCCGACGTCACCAACACGTTCTTTACCACGTTGACCTACATGTGGTACACATCGCGTGTCTGCACACGATATAACAAGTTCAAGGTCGTTCCCCACCAGCCAATCATGACGAATAAGTTTGTATACATGAGCTACAGGTATAGGTTAGGTTGAATAGGCAAGGACGCGACATTGATAATGATTTTATTGCCAAGGGTAAACGGAAGTGGAACTATGAATGTATGTCAGTCTGATTGTAATGATAATGAGTTTTTTTTCATTATTTATATCGACGAAAATACGGTTGAATTATATTTTTCTTCTCTTATTGTGTGACGTAGATGATCTAGATTTCTTGTCGCAAATCAGAAGACAGTATACTTAGCAGAGCTTTAATGATTGGTCTGCAATTTGGCGCCATTTCGGAACGAGGTTTACGTTGTAACTACTTATATTCAATACGTAAGGAAGGTATTGTCTTTGGTCAAAAAATTCGATGGTGAATTTTTGATGGAATAAGCATGTTTTAGAGTCCTTACAAATTGTTCTAACCTTTATTTATTGTTTTATTTCAAGCCACAGTCATGGCTCACTATTCTCTTTTCGACTAGGTGTATAAAAAAGTGCTCGCCGTTTTACTTTTTAATAATGTAACATATGGATTATTTTACATGATTGTAAAGCATATTTGATGTACTTTTCAAATTTATAAAAAATATAGTATGTTCCATTTGATATGAAAAAAATTACTAACTTAATAAATAAGCGAGATATTTGCTGAGTCCACTAAAATATAACAGCCTGTATATATAGGTTGGCGCGAGGAAAAAAATGTACGATATAAAGTATAATAAATAGTTAATTGAAAAAAAAAAAAAATGTAGCACGTCACATAATATCCTGTTTTTCAGAAAAACATAATAAAATTACCGTCCATGTTAAAAATAAACTGACAATGATTGCATGAGTCACTTTGATAATTGAATATAAAAATTTATTTTTGAGAAAATTTCATACAATAGCCATTTTATTTAAATAATAAGTTTATCTAATTAAGTAGAAATTACTGAAGCAACTGAGTGATAAAAGTATTAAATACCAATTACATATAGATAAAGATGACTTCATTTAATTATTTTGCCTTTTATTACTGTAGATAAAAGCTGGCATGTATGTAGACTATATGTCGCCACTTAAAAATGAAATTGTGAAAAGAATTAAATTTAGGATCATTTTATTGCTATTGCTGATAAGATTATTACGGTTTAATATTTGTAGTACAATTGTATAGCAAATAATACATTTTTTTTATTGTGTAACGATTTTGCAACTAATATTGCCACCATTTTCTAATTATTTTTTAACGATATTTCAGTAGATAAAAATACAAAACTAAAACTATTCAAAGATTGTATCATACACTCGAACTATACAGTAATAAGTAAAGTTTGAAACAGTACTCCAAGTTAAATTGCAATGAAGAACAGTTGGAAACACATAAGTACATATTTCATGAACTTCAGCAAACTTCATGGTTACTGAGCGACGAAAATAATTACTTTCAATTGTCCTTACAACCCTTCAAGGTGCAATTTCCACAAAGCAAGGGCCTTATGTGTGTAACTGCACGTAATAATAATGTTTTCTCATCATTATACAGTTTTAACATGTAGCAATGTCATCATATCACGTAAGATTGAGGTTTATTAATAAGTATAAATATGATATTGTACATTTATATATTTTATTTTATATTGTTAAGGATGAAATTACTAGTAAAATTTTACGTATTAGGGTTGGGAATTTTTTATTGCTATTTTATGAATGTATAAATATAATATTGTAAACAATATTTGTACTCAGTATTGACAAAGCTTTTGTACAGTTTATTTTATAAATATTCTAAATAAAGGTATTACTTTGATTTACAAACTTCAAGTTATTGGAATACATGGTACGTAAAGATTGATCGAATCCTATATAACCAATAGGTCACAATTAGTTTATTGTAATGGTTTTAAATATCACTTAATATCTGCTCCTTCAGGTGTACCTCAAGGAACGCATCTGGGCCCTTTATTATTTAACTTATTTATAAATGATATTTCGTAATGCTTTGATCATTCACAAATTTTATTATACGCGGATGATTTGAAATTTTTTAAAGCCATTACAAACATAAATGACAAACTAAATAAAATAAATAAATAAATATTTCATCACGGCATATTACCCATTGCTGGGTGTGCCAATCTGCTTTGTACAGATATCGGTATTGATGGAATATTTGTACCGTGCGGGCGCTTACCAGTCGTCACCTCACGGGCACCCATAGCTGGTGTGGAGAGTGCACCACAGGGGTCAATTTTGTGCCATTAAAATGCGATGTAATTTTTGGCGTCGGTCGGGATCGAACCCGGGTCCCCAAATTCGCGACCAGCCACTCAGGCACACGGCCACGAGACAAACTGATTTAACTAAATTATATATTTATTGTCAACATAACATCTTAATTCATCTAAATGTTATGAATTTCACTAAAAATTGCAATTTGATCAGCTTTAATTATAATATTAATAAAGTCCTCAATACGATATTTAGGTATCCTAAACTTTTGATATCTCATATTGACGCCATCAAAATTTTTAAAAATGTAAACACTGTTATTTTTATATATAATTCTTTGGTACGCTCCAAACTTGAATACGCGTCCACAGTATGGAATCCAATGTACAGAAAAAATATTAATATTATTGAAAATTTAATATTAACTGTCCAACTTACATATGCAAACTAGAAAAATTCAATATGAGCAATTTAGAGAGTAGGCGAACTTATTTTGATATGATTTTTTTGTATGAAGTTTTCAATATTTTGCTTCATTCTACTAATATTATTTCACTGTTTAATATATTCCACCAAAAGTAACAAGGTCTTATAATTTATTCAAGTTACCTAAAAGTGACACAAATAATTATAAGTACTCCTGTATTAAAAGTATAATGTTCACATACAACACTAATTTTATACACTTAGATCTGTTCAATATGTCTCTCAACTCCTTTAAAAAATGTTTAAATTCAACCTTATCATCTTTATAGTTGTTTTAAGTATTCTCTGTTTGCTGTAATGTTTATATTTATATCTAATGTAATTAGCGAGAACCTTTATTTGGTCTTTATTGTCCTGTTGGTTCTTCAACCTCATTAAATAAAATAAAATAAATAAAAATAAATAAATAATATGCTAACTATTAAAGAATGACATCATTAATCTCGAAAATTAAAGTTAATTACATGATTTAGTTAACTAATCAAGTGTAATATCATGTAATGGTTACAATGGAAATTTAATGAAGCTTAATAATTGATTATTAAAATGCGTTCGTGTTAATTTTCAGTCTACTGAATATCTTTATGATTTAAAATTTGTTTAATTTAATAAATTAGTAAATTAACACAATTTTCTATTCTAAATATTACGTAAAACTTTAAAATAGAATTGATAATATAGACATTTACATGCTGGCATTTTCTTTATGTTGTTTTTACTGTTTCATTTAACTTAACGCGCAATAAACGGCACGCATAAAAAATATAAATATTTTCTTTGTTATCACTTCTGTTATTGTTTCACTTCACACGCAAATATTTTCCTGATAAAGTGCTAAAAACGTAAAGGTTAGTTATTTGGTATTTATGCTTGCCTGCCTAAGAATTCACAAATCGAGACATTTACAAAGAATACTTGCCATTTTACTTTATATTGTTTTTAAAGTTCAAAATATTATTGAGATTTCGAATTATTTTTAACAGCTAATAAGATAAAATGTTAACTTTTACCTCTCGCTAAGAGAGGTATATATGCTAAAAATCGCATATCCAGATTTTAATGATTAAGCATGTTTTAAGGTCCCTACAATGCGATTTTAACATTTTTACGATGATGTCTGTGTGTGTATGTGTTAGGATGTTGTGTTGTAGGTACGATTTTTCAAATTCTATACAACTAAAGACCTGTTTAACTACGGATTCCTCAATCTAACATTAATGAGAAGAGTTGAATAGGTTTTGGTAACAACTGGATAACCGGAAGTGGTAGTTTCTTAAAAGAAAATTATGTTAATACAATAATAAAGATCTTTAAATTCTCAATCTGATAGATTAAATGTTTTATTATATCTTATATAGATTTAGATATATTATATAATAATATAAAATAATCTGTTGTAATAAATCTCGCTGCCCAAAAACTCCATGGAAATCAGTTGAGATATTTAAATGTTTATAATTGACAGATATATGTAATATGTCAGTGTCAAGAATCAACAATTTTATTAACATTTCAGAAAGCTTTTTCTGGGAAGTAAGTACTTTTAAAATTCTTAAGAAATACCGCTAAAACTGTCAGTGAATATAAATAATTTTGAATATATTTCTCATAGAACGAAAGAATAGATAGAATTTGAATTATTTGTATGTACAAGAAATGTTAAATTCGTTAATTATGACCCGGGTTCAATCCCGACCGACGTCAAAAATTACTTTGAATTTTAATGGCATAAAATTAACCCCTGTGGCACAGTTTCCACGATAGCAATGAGTGCCCGTGACGTGATTGGTAAGCACCCACACGGTACAAATATTTCATTATTTACCGGTATCTGCGTACAAAGCAGATTGGCACACCCAGCAATGGGTAAAATCGTCATGTGTTGGCCACATCTTATTATTAGAATATGAGTTAATTGCTTGGGTTTAATAATTCAAAAATTAACTAATCAGCAAATTGAGAAATATGACTTCTTGTTGAATTCATTTTGAATACTAAGTAGGTAAATGCCAAAAGTCATTCTTCGGTGACATTTCATAAATATGTATTTATTGGGCTCATTATCTTCGACTGTGTTCTATTTTTACTTCAGTCGATGTCCTCAGCAATCAAGCATGCTAATCACAACCCAAATATTCTGTAATGCAACTTCATCGATAACAGTGCACCATGATGCGAACGTAACTGCATTGCAGAGATGTAGAGCCTTCATTTAGTTTTGGAATGAAATACACAGAATATTCCACAGCACGCCCAGCACGGAATATTCCAAAATGTTCGTATCATGTAAGCAAAAAATATCTGATGTGGTCAGCACAATACCTCTCGCCACTTCCGTTTTTGGTTACATAAGTATAGGGCGCAAGCAGCATGTGATATTGTTGGTCTTGAAAAGTAGATTTGGGGGCCCGTGTCAGAATGACATTTAGTAATTATGTACATAGCTGTCAAATGTCAGAATTTTTCATTAAAAATTTCAAGATTTTCTAAATTCACGTAGTTAATTTGTCTCTTTGACACTACAGTTACAAACGCTTGCATTTTTCAATTGGTTTTCATGACATTATTTGGGCTATGAGATTTATTACAGCAGATTATTATATACCTTATATTTCTTTATCTCTAAATCTATAAAAGATATAATAAAATATTTGTATGTATTAGATAGAGAATTTACTCTTCTTTAATATAAGCATATTTAAGAATCTGCAACTTACGGTTGTCCAATTATTACCAAAACCTTTTCAGCTCTTACCAATAATGTCCGATTGAGAAATACGTATTAAATATTATAGTTTTTGAGTAATCGTCCCTCCAATATCCCTATACATACACACACATCCACACAGACACAGACATCATCGTAAAAATATTAAAATCGGATTATAGGGACCTTAAAACGTGCTTAATCATTAAAATCTGGATATTGGATTTTTAGCACGAATCCAATACCTGTCTTAGCGAGGTGAAAAATGATATTTATGTTAAAATCTTCAAATCTTTTGGTAGATCAGTTATAACCAAAATCTAATTACATCTTCATTTGAGGAATACGAAAAACATATTTTTTTTTGGAATTATGATACGGAGTTTTGCGATCCGAAATAATCGTCACACACACACACACACACACACACACACACACACACACATTCATACAAAGATCATCGTTAAAATAGTAAAATCGTATTTTAGGGACTCCAAATAGTAATTAACGTATCAAGGGTGTTATAAGGACAATAACGCCTGAGGTCAACAGTGTGCTTTCCGAGGGCCTCCGGCCTGAGGTGTGTACGTTGACCGAAGGCATTATTGTCCGTTTAACGCCCGTGGTACGTTTAATGTCCGACCGATATATTATTTTATTAAAGATTTTTGTCCTATCATTGTGATTTTTGTTAGAGATATGAATCTATTTGCTTGCAAACGCTGTAACTAGGTAACGCGATATTCTTGTTTGTATCCTCCCCAGAGTTTCTGTATTCTGTACCCAATAGCAACAACGTCAAATTTATAACACACCCTAGGGTGTTATTTGGTATATAATAACCCTGAAAGCAGGGTTGTTATGATAACAATAACGTAACGGTCGGACATTAACGTATTTATTCATTAAAAACTCACCACCAGATTTGTTGACCAAAGACAATACCTTGCTTACTTATAGATGACGCAAGGTAAAAATGAATTAAGTTTTTTTTGCCAAAGATCTCCAATTATATTGTTCAACTTTTGTGACAACAAAATTTGTTTTTTCCTGGTTTCTCAAACAATTCTTTGAAACAAGTTTCTTGTTATTAATTATAAGTATGATAACTTAATAACTCAGTTACAAGTTTTGTTTTTTAATTAAAGTATATGGTAAATAGATGAAAGATTAATGTCAGTATTATTGTGTGTATGTACAGTTGCACTACCGCATTTATTATTTTATTACAGTAAAAGTAATGTTTGGAATTTACTTGCAAGTTTATTGATAGTAAAATTCTTGTATAAGGAATTAATATTATGTAAATGCTGATATTTTTCCTTTTACAAAAGATGAATTTCTGTACTATTAATAGAAAGTAAAAGTATTCACGTATGCACGTTATTATTGTGAAGAATTGTTTTAATCACTGTAAGAAAACAATACGTAGTGCCATTAATATTACATTTTGAATTATGAATTATGATTTTGATAAATATTTATTACATTTTATATTAATTATTAATCTTGAAACCTTGAGAACATACCTTATATGAATGGTTTGTGTTTACACTATACACCTTTTAAGTTGTGAATTAAAAACAAAACTATTAAAAATTGTTTCATCAAATTGTTTTTACTGTTTAATATTTGAAAACATTGCATATTAAAAATATGATTAATTTTATGCTGCGAAGGTTATTGCAATAAAAAATGCAATATGTATAATACAAAAATTTATTTGGATTTTTATGAGAAAAGGAATTCAAAATATTTGACTCATCTCAGAGTTAAATTTGTAATTAAAACTTTAGGAATGTTCTGTTACAGTTAATTACAAACTGACAATTTCAGCTTAAAGAGATTAAAATAAAGTCTAATCAACGTTTGAAGTAAAATAATTCAGCCAGTATCGCAGGTACTTCTTGAAGCAGAACATAGTTTGAATTGAAATAAATATCTAACTAAATTATATATTTATTGTCAACATAATTAACTCATTTAAATGTTATGAATTTCACTAGAAATCGTAATTTAATCAGCTATAATTATAATATTAATAATGTTCCTCTGGAAGTAAAGTCCATAATACGAGATTTAGGTGTACTCTTTGAGCCTAAACATTTGTTCTCGTATTGACGTCATCAGGAAAGGTTCATACCGTACAACGCCATTGCTCGCAATTCCCTTTTATTTCATAATCAGGATTAAACGAATATATTGGCAGGTGTAGTATAAATTAAAACATCGTATAAATAAAAAACAGATGTTCGTATAATGTATAAATTGAATCAACCTATTTTGTAGGATAATACGATTAGGATTAAGGATTAGATATTAGAAACGATATTATTAAATGAGAAACAAGTGTTTGGTATTTATGTTGAATTAAGAAATAAATGACTTATCATCCATTATATTATCATCTACAATTATAGGAGGTTTCACAATGATACCAACAGATACACTTTCATAAATGTATTATCAAATAATTATAGTAAATCATACGTAAACTTTCAATCTTTAGATAGTTCATTGGATTAAGTTCTGGATGACCACTGTTACTTGTTTAAATTCTGTCGGCGGGAAATATGATTTATCTGACGTCATCAGGCGACAGAAAAGGCGGCAATTTAAATAATGTATTTTCAGAGATAATTTCCTCATGATTAGAGAGGAGTATGAAAGAAAATAAAAAAACTTTCGATTCAATAGAAATTAATTTAACAGTTATGACAGTTTTTAATTTTAAATAAAATGATATTATTATTATTATTACAAACTTTAACATGTAAAATCATACTTTCTTAATTTCCTGTTTCCCTAATTACATCGCATTTTAATGGCACAAAATTGACCCCTGTGGCGCACTCTCCACGCCAGCAATGAGTGCCCGTGAGGTGACGCCTGGTAAGCGCCCGCACGGTACAAATATTCCATCATTACCGATATCTGTGTATGAAGCAGATTGGCACACCCAGCAATGGGTAATATGCCGTGATGAAATATTTATTTATTTATTTTATTTCTAATTATTTTAGGTTCTGTTTCCCTAATTATTTTAGGTAAAAATGCTTTCAAATAAAAGTTGTAGAGCATAAAATTCTAACAATTCTGAGTTGTTAGACCTCTGGCATGGTTTACATGTTGAGTAATCTTAACTACTCTGCTTAAATTTGTATTACTGATGATGAGAACTTAGTTCTCGAAATACATATATAGCTTACTATATTATTTTAAGGTTAAGGGGTAATTGTATTAGTTTTAGTTAGTTTTTACAGTTGAAATCATCATAAAAGCATGTAATGTAAAATGAAAATCGAGTAAACAAAATACAATCAACTAGCAAATTTAATTCTATTTTTTTGCTGTCAGCAAAATTGATTCTTTTGTGATGATTGCTATTTGTTGGAACCGATTACTCGGCCTGAACTGCATTGACATTGAAAATTTGTGATAGCCTTGGTTTTTTCAATTCCGTCGCATCATTATTACATAGAATTAAATGTAATATAAACAACTTTATTGTAATTACATTTTAAATATTGTTTGTCTTCTGTTTTAATGATTAGCTGTCTAGTCGCTGTCTCCAAAATTTTGGCAAAATGTGGGCAAAATTATAAGTATAATTAAAGATTGGAGCTGGTTTTGAAATTGTAATTGACGAAAATTTGTTTTAAAATTATGGATAATTGCATGGACAATTGACATTTTATTTTGATATTGGAGGATATGGTAAATTAAGTAGTCAGTTTTTTTAAAAAATGACGTTTGATTGACAGGCGATTGTTTGGATTTTTTTATATTTTTGTTTAAGTACGTATTGATATGCAAAGGTCGTTTCTATTATGTTTTTTTATGTTTTATTCAACAAAAAGGGTTTTACAAGCAACAATAACGATACCTACAACTGATTGATGCTGCAAATTATTTTTGAAAATCTGAATAATTTTATTTCAATTGTTAATATAATAAATGTTCTGACTGATCATCTGTAATTTTATTTCATTGTTTTTACCTTCCGTCACCTTTAGGTAAGGACGGTATTGTCTTTGGTCAAAAAAATTCAACGATTAGTCTTTAGTGAATAAGCATGTTTTAGGGTCCATATAATATGATTTTATCATTTTTACGATGATGTCTGTATATATATGTATTTGTGTGTGTTTGTGTGTGTGTGTGTGTTTGTGTGTGTGTGTGTGTGTGGACGTGTGTTAAATCATTTTTTGACATTTACTATAAATATCAAAGAATAAACTATTATCTACACGATTTAACTGCTTTTTATATTTCATATTCAATGGATATAGAGTAAAAGAATTATAAAGACATTAAATTTCATAAATAAGTCAGCTATGCTATAACCATGGAAACAGCTACTATATTAAGAAAATTCTAATTGACAGATATAAGTGTGGATGTAGAGGAAGACACGGAAAAGTAGGATACGGAATGAAAGAATAAGAGTGATAGTAGTTTCTAAAAAGATACAAGAGAGACGATTATATTGGTTTGAACATGTCATGAGAAGAGATGATAAATATATTTGGAGAAAAATGAATAGTTTAGTAGTAGAAAGTAGAAGAAACAGAGGAAGATCAAAGATAATATGGAAGGACTGTATTGCGGAAGAAGAAAATAAAAATAGCGACCCCTAACGAATGGAAAAATCTAAAGAAGAATATGTCAATGTCAAGTGCAATTTGCATAATTTATGAAATAATTTTACTGGAAATATAGGATCTTTTGTAAGAAAATGTATGTATTTGTACGTACATACGTTAGTAGCATGGCAAAGAAAATTTACCCTTAGATCTCTTTTAAATTAAAATGATTCAATAACATTTGTCGAAAATAGAGGAAATTTTACAATTTAGATTTTTTTTTGTTTAGATGAATTTATCTTCATTAAAAAGTATAACCTGATATTATGGTATTCCCTACGTTATTATGAAAACTGGAAAATTCCAGAAACATGCAAACAAATTATGATGTTTAAATTAGTGACAACAAAATTTGTTACTTTTCATTGTTTTCATTATAATTATACGTATAGATTTTGTTTGTTATATAAGTAGTATAATTTAACATTGTGACATGGCGAAATTTTCTGAAATATATTTGCCAATATTGAAATGATATAATGACTGAAAGCACGAAAGGTTAAATTATCATTTATTTTAATGTTTGGCTTGACATTTTCTATAGAGTAATTTAAAGTTTTCTAATGGAATTTAATATTTTATTGTCGACAATCATGAATAACAAATATTTTTATATGGTATAATATATATTTTAGTGAGATTTAAAAGTATCTACATTCTGTTTTGGTTCCATTACTATTCTTCTCAGTAATAGGTTGGTTGCAATATGCGATTCTAGCCAACCTTGGGTGCAGCCGACTCGTTTATCGACAAACGCAAATTGTTGGCGATATTAGATAATATTACATCCGTTTTTTTCAAAAAAAGTCATGGTCATGTTCATTGCGGTACAAATAAAAATACAGATGATATTTGATATGAAAGTTTGAATATGATATCTTATTCAGATATGGGAATGAGTTTGGTTTTATTATAACGTCATCTGTAATTGTTAGCAATTTTTAGATAGGTACATTTTTTTCCGAAGTCGTGATAATATATTTTTATTATTTAGCTATATGATTCATTTAGACTTTGTACAATAGACAATAAGTTTTTTCAGTACTTTTAATCTAATAGATATTGAATCAATTTTGATAATTTAATTTCAAAAATTTTATGGATTTTTTCTACACTATAATTTTTTACTTCTCGCTAAGAGAGGTATTGGATTCATGCTAAAAATCGCATATCCCTATTTTATTGAACAAGCATGTTTTAAGGTACTTAGAATACGATTTTAACATTTTACAATAATGTCTGCGCGCGCGCGCGCGCGTGTGTGTGTGTGTGTGTGTGTGTGTGTGCGTGTGTGTGTGTGTGTGTGTGTGTATGGATGTGTGTGTGTGTGTGTGTGTGTGGATGTTGTAGGTACGATTTCTCAAATTCTATACAACTAAAGATCTGTTTAACTACGGATTCCTCAATCTAACATTAATGGGAAGAGTTGAATAGGTTTTGGTAACAATTGGACAACCGAAAGTGGTAGTTACTTAAAAAAAACTTCTAAATCTTATTTTTTGAAAATTGATGTTAATACAATAATAAAGATCTTTAAATTTTCAATCTGATACATTTAATTTTTTATTATATCCTATAGATTTAGAGATATATGAAATAATAATATAGAATAATCTGTTGTAATAAATTTCACTGCCCAAACAACTCCATGGAAACCAGTCGAGATATTTAAATGTTTGTAATTGACAGATAAATGCAAATGTCAGTACAGAATTTTTTTTCTGGGAAATAAGTACATTTAAAATTTCTTATTGTATTATTAATTAAATATTTAAAATTATAGGTATATTAATATTACATATATCCTTAAGAAATACCGCTAATACCGTCAGTGAATATAAATAATTTTGAATATATTAGAAGAGTAGGAGAAAATTCTTCATAGAACGAAAGAATAAATACAATTTGAGTTATTTGTATATACAAGAAATGTTAAATTCGTTAATTATGACCCGGGTTCGATCCCGACCGACACAAATTTGACCCCTGTGGTGCACTTTCCACGACAGCAATGAGTGCCCGTGAGGTGACGCCTGGTAAGCGTCCATACGGTACAAATATTTCATCATTTACAGATATCTGCGTACAAAGCAGATTGGTACACCCAGCAATGAGAAAAATGCCGTGATGATATATTTATTTATGTAAATATTTGAATTTGTTGGACGTATCTATTTTTTCGTCATTAAAACTTAAGCAATAATTCTAAAGTTCTATTACACAAAGTTATTGATCCGCAACCCACTTTACGTAGATGTATGTACGCGTGCTTGAAGACAATGCTTCATAGAATTACAAAGAAAATCAGATCTCCAGTCAAGTATGATTCCTCCTCGGATTCCTCGATAATCAATAATCAATAACAATTAAATTAGAATTGGATTATCGAAAATTTATTTGCTGACTCTGCCTTGGTTTATAAATTGAGTTTCGGCAGAATTCCGAGGTACATTAGTTTCATTCGGTTGAGGGATCATTTAATTTTCTCATAGATTTTATCAAATTATCGTCTTGTTCCCGTCTCCTGATTCTTGGTGACAACATTTACAATATTTGGAAGACTTTTTTTCAAGAATCTGCTACTTTTGGTTGTCCAATTGTTACCAAAACCTTTTCAGCTCTTCCCATGAATGTCCGATTGGGAAATAAGTAGTTACACAAATATTAAGTCTTATAGTTTTTTAGTAATCGTCCTTCCAACATCCCACATACACACAAACATCATCGTAAAAATATTAAAATCGGATTGTAGGGACCTTAAAACGTGCTTAATCATTAAAATATGTATAAGCAATGAATCCAATACCTTTCTTATCGAGAGGTAAAAGCGTAACATCCTGCATTTCCAGAAAAAGAACATGGAAAATCTTTCCACTTCTCCAGTTTCATCATAAATCTCCTTCCATCTATGCCATACTCATATCTAAACTGGAGCTTTCCGAATATTCAATATCTCAACACACATACCCTACTCCCCTGAAATATTGCAAGCTGTCCTTCATGAAAAATTTGCTACATCAACATCTGTACCTAAACTTGTATCCATAGCAACGGAAGCGATAAATGATTACTTCCTCATTCGGTCCACGAAGCTTACAGAGTAGCAGCTATTCAAGAGATTACTACAAGCAGTTTCAATTATTCTTCCGACGAAAGCCCTCGGATAGATGAGGGTGTAACCCTCGACGAGGGGTGGTATACATAAAGATTTCCTATAACCGCTACGATAAATTACTCCATACTTACAATGTTGGAGTATGCGTTTTTACTTGTCGCTAAGAGAGGTATTGAATTCATGCTAAAAATCGCATGCCCAGATTTTATTGAATAAGCACGTTTTATGGTCCCTACAATCCGATTTTAACATTTTTACGATGATCTCTCTCTCTGTCTCTCTCTCTCTCTCTCTCTCTCTCTCTGTGTGTGTGTGTGTGTGTGTGTGTGTGTGTGTGTGTGTGTATGTGTGTGTGTGTGTGTGTGTGTGTGTGTGTGTGTGTGTGTGTGTGTGGATGTATGTGTGTGTGTATGTATGTGGGATGTTGGAAGGACGATTACTAAAAAACTATAAGACTTTATATTTGTTTAACTACGTATTTCCTAACCGGACATTCATGGGAAGATCTGAAAAGGTTTTGGTAACAATTGGACAACCGAAAGTAGCAGATTCTTGAAAAAAAATCTTCTAAATATTATTTTTCGAAATTTTTTTTTGGTAATATTAAAGAAAATTAAATTCTCTATACGATATATTTAAATTAGATTTAGAGATAAAAGAAATATAATATATAAAATAATCTGTTGTAAAAAAATTTATAGCCGAAAGAATGCCATGGAAAATATGTAGTTGAAAATTTAAATGTTTGTAACTGACAGATAAATGTCAGTGTCAGAAATCCGGAGCCATTACTGAAGACTTTTTCTGGGAAGTATATACATTATATTATTTCTTAATGTATTAGTAGTTAAATATTTAATATTATAAGTATATTACACATACCCTTCAGAAATACTGTTACTCTAGGACAAAATTTCTTCGTAGAATTAATTTAAATTTAAAAAATCTAAATATAAAGAATAGATATAAGTAGAAATTTTGGTGTAGAGTGTAGGTATACAAGAAATGTTAAATACATTAGGGCGCGAGCAGTCATGTGACTTTGTTGGCCTTGACAAGCAGATATGGGGGCCCATGTCAGAATGATAGCTAGTTATTATGTATATAGATGTCAAATATAATTTCTCATTCTAAATTTAGTGATTTTCCAATTCTATGTGATTTATTTTCCTCGACAAGTAAATTCCACCCTTCTGGTGGTAAATTAACTACGTGAATTTAGAAAATCTTGAAATTTTAATGAAAAATTCTGACATTTGACATCTATGTACATAATTACTAATTATCATTCTGAAACGGGCCCCAACATTTGCTTGTCAAGGCCAACAATGTCACATGACTGCTCTGGCCCTATACTTATATAACCAAAAAAGGAAGTGGCGAGAGGGTATTGTGCTGGCCACAACAATTTTCAATTTTATTCGCAAGGCATCTTTCGGATTATTTATTAAATATATTCTTGTCGGTATAATAAAGTGAAAATGGTTTACACTACACATATAAACAGCTTCAATCAGTTTATCAACTTTTACTTTAATAATTAAAATAATTGCATAATTGTGATGATAATACTATTATAATATCATCCATTATCCGTGTAGACAATACAGCAAAACAAAGGCGCTTATGATATGAGCAAAGTGACAATATAACAATGCCATTGGGGTGGTGAGATAAATGATAAATGATACAGATTCAAAGAAGAAACAATAGTTGGTACGCCGCACGCGAAATGATCTATCATACTTGTAGTGTGATTCACGCTGCTGTGGAATGACATTAAATAGTTTTTACATAACTAGCATGAACGTTAAAGCTTATTTTGGTGATGTAATTATTTATAACTTTTAAACACTTTAAGTGCCACTATTCATAAAAAAAATTGGACCCAGAGGCCACCACTAGTTTTTTACTACGCGTATAGTTGCACGTTTTTTTTTTTTTGTTTTGATTATGAACAAATATATATATATATATTATTTACTACTTCTTATTTTAAGAAACATACTATGTCCTTTGCCCATAGAATAGTTTGCAAAAAAATTCTGTATGGAATTTGTACAAAGTACGTAGAATTGGCGGAAGGTATTGTGCTGGTCAGATTTTCTATGTATTTACATGATACAAACATTTTTCAATGTCCTGGTAAAATATAAACGGTACGCAATCATATTTTTCTTGCTAAAATTTGCTCCGTGCTGGGCGTGCTGTGGAATATTGTTGTCAAATACAAATTGAGAAAAATAGTGTAAACACAAAAGTGGAATTAATATCATCGCTCATGAAAATCTGTTGACATGAAAGCGTGGAGCGATAAATCCAACTTAAAATTAATTTCGTCTACTGAATTAAATAATAAATATTCATTCGTCCAGTAGATGAAAACATTATTTTTACAATTTTATTGGGTCACATAGCCTTTGGATTCTTGCAAAAGACAACAGAATTTTGTTGACAGTCGAATCGTTTGACAACAAGACATTTAATGTTCAAATATCATTGCTCATTTTTTTGAGTTTGTGAGGAACCTTCCGGTACGGTACTGAATGTATATAAACAGTGTGTAGGGTTCTTCATCTGTGACCGTTCCATAGCTTCGCTCAAGTGCGAACGGAACGCTAGTGATCTACTGAGTATTGTCTAAACGAACCGCTACTTTTACACCGTATCATTCTCGTGCCATACTATTTTCTGTCTCACACTATACTACACTGAATTTCAAATAGATCCCTGATTTTACATATATACAGGGTGCCCAATGTCCCGCCTGAAAATTCATACATAGGCAATCCATGTTTTCATAAGTGACTTGGTTTTTATAATTTTGATTTTTATAATTAACGATTAAGTGACTGCTGATTTATGTCAGAAAAAATATTGACAGCTTGATTGACAGTATTTATTGCGATCAAATCAAAACTGCATAATGTACGACTATTCTAAAAAGATGGACATGCTGTACACGAATGTGGAATTTAATTGCCGAAGCCTTTAGGGCCGAGGAAAATAAACCATATGAGTGATAAAAAGGAACTTCAGTGCCGAGGTGCATATTAAATTTTATTTGAAGTTAAAAAATTGTGAAAATGAAAAGAATATTTATTTTTATAGGTTATGTGTTTACATATTACTTTAGTGCCGGTTTTTGTGCACTTTAGTGACGAATTCAAATAAAAGTTAAATAAAAAAATGTATGGTTTGTTAAGTACTTAGACAGATACGTTCATCGTGCATAAAGTAGGTGAAATATAATTAACCTCATGTTTCTTTACCAGTCACGCAATAAGATTCATTTCTGAAACATAAATTCAGTTGTTGTTTAAGTTATATGTCTGAATTAATTTCTATACCATCAAGCAAAAAACAATGTTAATATTGTGAGCAAACTTCTTAAAATTTAAGTTAATTATGAAATAACAGCTACAGCAAAATTTGACATATTATTGTTGCACATTGTTGCGCAAAACGGAAAGCATTAGGCATTGTTGACTGCATGTCAAAAGTACGGTTAGTATCATCATCATTATTGTCATCAGAGGCGCCAAGGTGCGCAACCAATAAGATGATCTTTTCACAATTTATTTTAAATATACAGGGTGAGTCACCGAAATCGCCGTCTTCGATATCTCCCTTGTCGTTAGAAATACAGCATAAGTTTATTAACAGAATTTATTCGATTACTCAAGGAGCATAACGTAAAATTATTTTCACATATACAGGGTGTTGAATTACGGCTCGGCGAGAATTGTTTGTCTTTTTTTAAATGGAACACCCTATATATTTTTATATATTTTGAATTCTATTTTATTTACCTATACGAACATATGAAATTTGGTTTAGTTTTCCACGGCGTTGCCAAGTTATTCCGTTTTTTCTCTAAAAAAGACCGAACACACGCATTGCTTTATAAAGGCTTACTGAAGTTATTTTAATAGTAAGAATTAAAAATTTTCTTTTCAGTATAACTGTAATTATACTCTATGTTCTGACATATATTTTTTTAAATATAATTATACAGGCTGTTCAATAAAGCGAATCAAATGTGCTCAATTTCAAATGACTATAACTCGTCATTTTCAAATGGAACACCCTATATTTTATTATTCAGTTGTGTGTATTTTTGTATTATCTTCATATGTTATTAAGGGTATCCTATGCCTCAAACCAATAATTTCGGAGATTTTCACCATTTTTCTCTAAATTTATATATTTAACTAAAAATTAAATCTAGTATACCATTGATATTGTTTTTTGAATAAGAAACAATTGTAGTAATGATAGTATTTTCATTAGCCAGGTTATAATTAATAATAGAGGGATTAGCTAAATTAATTTATTAATATGAGTCTCTCGCAAGAAGAACTTACGATTATGGTGTATGCTGGTCAGGCCAGGCGTCACCTCACGGGCACTTGAAGAAGGGGCAACAAACCCTCTTTTGGCATCAAGAATTTATGCACAACGGTTTCCGGGAAGACGACATCCAAATCCGCGTTCTTTTGAAAAACTAAGGGAAAGGTTTGAAAGAACTTGTCATGTTCAGTACGACAAAAGAGGGTTTCTTTCCGCTTTTCTAAGTGCGTACACCATATTCGTAAGTTCTTCTTGTGAGAGACTCATATTAATAAATTAATTTACTTAATCCCTCTGTTATTAATAACAACCTGGCTAATGAAAATACTATCATTACTGCAATTGTTTCTTATTCAAAAAACAGTATCCATGGTATACTAGATTTAATTTTTAGTTAAATATATAAATTTAGAGAAAAATGGTGAAAATCTCCGAAATTATTGGTTTTAGGCATGGGATACTCTTAATAACATATGAAGATAATACAAAAATACACACAACTGAATAATAAAATATAGGGTGTTCCATTTGAAAATGACGAGTTATAGTCATTTGAAATTGAGCACATTTGATTCGCTTTATTGAACAGCCTGAATAATTACATTTAAAAAAAAAATATGTCAGAACATAGAGTATAATTACAGTTACACTGAAAAGAAAATTCGTAATTCTTACTATTAAAATAACTTCAGTAAGCCTTTATAAAGCAATGCGGGTATTCGGTCTTTTTTAGAGAAAAAACGGAATAACTTGGCAACGCCGTGGAAAACAAAAACAAAACTTATATGTTCGTATAGGTAAATAAAATAGAATTTAAAATATATAAAAATATATAGGGTGTTCCATTTAAAAAAAGACAAACAATTCTCGCCGAGCCGTAATGCAACACCCTGTATATGTGAAAATAATTTTACGTTATGCTCCTTGAGTTGACGAATAAATTCTGTTAATAAACTTATGCTGTATTTCTAACGACAAGGGAGATATCGAAGACGGCGATTTCGGTGACTCACCCTGTATAGACAGTTACAATATTTTTTTTAAATATGATCTGTATCATGAATGAATTAAAAAATTGGTATACATTTATCTTTGTTATTTGCAAAGACTACAAGCGTGTAGGAAAGATATAACACAATTATATTGTTTCTACTAAGTCCATTTTAAAACGATGTTCGTTGTTGACAATACTTTGGCTCTAACGTACGATTATTTATTAATTCAGATATATTACCTTGCTTCATAGCCGTACGAATAACGTTATTTTTTATGCCAGTATCTTATTTTTCATATATTTGGTTTTACATTTGTTAATAAACTTACCAGTTGACTTATTTTTGAAGTTTGAATGCTTTTATTGTAACATATTTTTATCATAAAACTAAGTAAACGACACTAGTGAATTTGACAGATGGGCGGAGCTAAAAATTATATTATTTATTATATTTGACACAAAACTAACATTTAATGTACACATTGAGACTATCATAAGATCATCCTACAAAAATCTTGGATTTGTAATTAGAAATTGTCGGTCTTTCTGTAAAACAACTACACTCAAAAGCTTGTATTATGCATTTGTCCGTTCTAAGCTAGAATATTGTCTACAAGTCTGGAAACCAATATATCATAAACATATATCTAAGACTGAGTCTGTCCAGCACAAATTCATCAAATATTGTTATTTTAAAATATATGGACAATATCTTTATCCATGATTATTCTGTTTTATTGCCTGAAGTGAACTTGGTGCCATTAAGTAGCAGAAGAAATTTACAATTATCTCTCCACTTATACAAATTAATTAATAATTGTATTGATGATCCATATAGTCTTTAATACCATTTCACTTTCCACGCGTCACTTCAAGAAATAAAGTACCATTTCATTGTGAGTTAGGACTAATTATGAATTGAAATCTCCAATAAGACAACTCTGTGTAGCATATAACAGTGTATCATGTACTATTGACATTGACATATTTGGCGACTCCTTATCTAAATTTAAGAATATATTAACAAAACATCTTTTAGATTCAGTCACTTGTTAAATTTCTTATATGTACTTACTGTTCAACTCATTCTGTATTTGTATATCATATGATCGTCCTGTAATTGGGATTTTGTATCCTGTTGGATCGATTTATTAATAAATAAATAAATTATAAGATGATAATAGACTAATTTAAAGATAGGACCTAATATAGGTCGACTTCTTTCTTTTGATCCTTAGGTTCAAACAACAACAACCTCTATATGATTCATATGATTTACACTTGTCAACCATGACTGAGACATGCACATTAGGATGATTATTTAATAAAATTTACGACGGCAATTGTTTCGCATTATACGTCAATGCTATCAACAAAACAAAAACATAACGTACAATTTATAGCAATTATCTCCCCTTGTAAACGCTGTAAATAAATCTGACACAATTCTGGCTACTGCATCTACTTCTTTTTTATTCATGTCGGAATCAAATATTTACTAAATGCATTTTGATGTGACATGCGAGGAATAATTTTAGATTGCAATCGAGACGTGGGACGGTAATCAATGGAGAAAAATAAGTTTTACCTAAATTCTTATTTTTGATGTAGTAACATTGTGTTTAATATTAAATTTATGCAAAAGAAAGGAAAATATGCATAATTATGTAAGAAATATATTAACGTGATACTGCAACTAAATTCTGTAATATTTTTACCTCTCGCTAAGAGAGGTAGGTATTGGATTCATGCTAAAAATCGCATATCCAGATTTTAATGATTAAGCACGTTTTAAGGTCCCTACAATCCGATTTTAATATTTTTACGATGATGTCTGTGTGTGTGTATGTGTGTGGGGAGGTTGGAAGGACGAAAAAAACTGTAATACTTAATATCTGTAACTACTATTTCTCAATCGGACATTACTGGGAAGAGCTGAAAAGGTTTTGGTAATAATTGGACAACCAGAAGTAGCAGATTCTTAAAAAAATCTTCTAAATATATTTTTTGATAATTTTTGTTCTTGTTTGTCTTAAAGAAGAGTAAATTCTCTATATAATACATATAAATATTTTATTATAATCGTATCTTTTATAGATTTAGAGATAAAGTAATATAAGGTATATATAATAAACTGTTGTAATAAATCTCACAGCCCAAATAATGTCATGGAAACCAATTGATAAATGAAAATGTTTGTAACTGACAGATAAATGTCAGTGTCGAAAATCCAGAGACATTACTGAAGATTCTTATTGTATTAATAGTTAAATATTTAAAATTATAGTTATATTACATATATCCTTCAAAAATACTGTCACTCCCGACAATGAATTGGAAACATCTCGACAAATTAGAAGAGTAGGACAAAATTTCTTCATAAAATGAATTTAAAATTAAAAAATCTAAATATAAAGAATAGATATAAGTAGAATTTTTGGTGTAGAGTGTAGGTATATAAGAAATGTTAAATACAATAGAGCGCGAGCAGTCATGTGACTTTGTTGGCCTCGACAAGCAAATATAGGGGCCTGTGTCAGAATGATAGCTAGTAATTATGTACATAAATGTCAAATATCATAATTATCCAATTCCATGTGGCTTAATATCCTCGACAGGTAAATTCCATATCCCTGGTGATAAATAACTACGTAAATTTAGAAAATCTTGAAATTTTTAATGATAAATTCTGACATTTGACATCTATGTACATAATTACAAATTGTCATTCTGACAAAGGCTCCCATATCTGCTTGTCAAGGCCAAAAATGTCACATCACTGCTCGCGTTCACAACAGATTTTTTTATTTTAATATCATTTTTCCTCAAAAGTCTATTTTGATTAGCATATATCTAATACTTCCGTTAAAAAGCATCGTTAAATGATAACAGAACCACCACAGAACACAAAACTTAACTTTAAGTACAGAATAATCGTTTTATCTTTATAAAGTCAAATATAGCGGATTTTACAATGCAAAAGTAAAGATAATAATCGAAATAAATTATGAAAGTGTGAAAAGATTATGTCAGACACCGGGATTTGAACCAAATATAGTAATGGTTCCTGGTTCAAATCCCGGTTGCTGACATGATCTTTTCACACTTTTATAATTTATTTCAAATATATAGACTGTTAACTCTATATTAATTTCTAAAGGTAATAAATTTTATGTCGATTCGTAGCTAGAAAAGGCTGTAAAATGGTCTTCTGAATGAATCAAAGTTCCAATGATACCTTTAGGTTCAATTATTATTTTTTAAATACTTGTAGTAACGATAGTATAGTTTTTGGGTTCTAATACGATTTAATAAAAAGAATTGTAGGAGACATATTTATCTTTATATGGCAAACGCTTTCTACTACTACTCCTGGAATCCTATGAAATTAAGAAAGCCATTTCCAATAACACCCCTTTAATGAATGAACAGTTAGACTTGGTACATTCCCCATTTTTTGAAACCTTAATCCCCAAATCTCCACCGCTAAACTAGATATAAAAGGACCCGCTGTACTGTATTCTTGTAGTTCCTCTGATGATGGCCTAACAGCAGAAATTGTACAATAAAGAATTTTCTGTAATTTTGTCAAACAACCCAGTGTTTTTCTAATTTATTTTGAAAAATGTTTCACCTAGTATCAACAGCTTCCTCTATTGATTTTATTTTCATATAATAAAACAGGTTGGCAAACCAGGTATCACACTCCTTGATTATATCAATATCAGATAATTAACCACACAACAAAACTAAATCCCCACTTACCATCACCATCACCATTCCAGTCACTCACTCATTCAGTCAGAATCTACTCCTGCTATAGTGCTAGTGCTGCAATGTCCAGCAGCGTATCGTCAGCGTCCTCGTGTTCATCGTTGTTGTGTTTCAGGGCGCGCCATGGATTCCCAAGGCTCGGCCTGGAAGCCTACCCCGAGACGGTCCATGGACATGACTTTGGCGGGCTTAGCAGAGTTGTCATGGTCAGGAAGACGGATCAAAGGATATTTGCCAGCGCCAAGAATGGAGAGGTGAGATATGATTTATTTATTTGGGGATGGTATTGTTTTTATTGTTAGCTGCAGAAGTATTCCTGCTGACGCCTTGGTTGCAATGTAGTACTTCCAGGGCATCGAACCCGCCAAAAACTGGGTTCGTTTTTTACCTCTCGCTAAGAGAGGTATTGGATTCATGCTAAAAATCGCATATCCAGATTTGATTGAATAAGCAGGATTTAAGGTCCATGGAATCCGATTTTAACATTTTTACAATGATGTATATGTGTGTGTGTGTGTGTGTGTGTGTGTAAGTACGATCGTTTCGGATCGCATAACTCCAATGCACGGTTCTAAAAATTATGTTTTTACCTTCCGTCATTTTTAGGTAAGGAAGGTATTGTCTTTGGTCAAAAAATTTAATGATGAGTTTTTAGTGTATAAGCATGTTTTAGGGTCCCTATAATACGATTTTACCATTTTTACGATGATGTCTGTATGTATGTGTGTCTGTGTGTGTGTGACAAAAGTTCCGGATCCCATAACTTCAATACCACGATTCCAAAAATTATATTTTTTTCGTATTCCTCAAGTTTACATCCAGAAGAACATGTGAATAGATTTTGGTTATAATTGGTGAACCGGAAGTACGCTCATTTGAAGATTTAACAGTTAAATTTGATTTATTGACATTTAACGTTATTATAACTTAAAGAATATATTATTCTCTATACGATTTGATTACATTTTATACTTCATATTCAATAGATACAGAGTTAAAGAATTTTAAAGAAATTAAATTTTATAATTCAGCCCGCTATGCTAAACATGGAAACTATTAATATATTCATATAATTCAAATTGACCGATGTCAGTGTCAATAGAAAGTAAATTAATGTGGCAGAGATGAGGATATTTAAGTAGATGTTGGGGAAAACATGGAAAGATACGGTAAGAAAGAATAACTCTAGTATACATTGGTTTGAAAATGTCATGAGGAGAAATGAAGAATTATATTGGAACAAGAATGAATAGTTTAGTAATAGGATGTTAAAGAAACAGAGGAAGACCAAAGCTAAGATGGAAGGACTGTATTGCGGAAGACTTGAGAGAAAAGGAACTGAATAATAACGACACGAAAAATAGCGACCCTTAACGAATGGGAAAAATTAAAGAAGAAGAAGATGTCAGTGTCAAGTGCAATTTGAATAGTTTTTTTATGAAATAATTTTACTGGAAATTTAGAATCTTTTGCAAGAAAAATTATGTATGGAATTTATACATTATATACAGAATTGACGGAAGGTATTTTGCTGGCCACAACAGATTTTTTACGTTTCATTACTGATAAACTGTCAAAATATACTTAAATTTATGCTTATCTCAGCATATTAGCAGTAAAAACAGTATCTGTTTCATAAAGGAAACCCAAGCATTATTGGTTAGTTTGTTCCGCGTTTTGACTTTTGTGGTCATCGTAGCCTACTAATTTCGTGCTGCTCGGTTTCGTGATAAGTTTTCAACAGGTTACATTTAGAACGAAGCAAAAAGAGAAAAATGTGAATCATTCTTCATGTTTTTCAGCCCTGTGAAAGTGTGAATCACTGCATTCCACGTGACAAATTTTAGACCACGGATTACGCTTGTAAAAGATACGAAATATTTTCTAGAAGATGTTTGTTATCTTGTAACATGATGATTGTAGTACGCAATATTATTTTACTTGATAAGTAATATACCTTCATTAAAAATGTTCGCTGAATTATTGACGAAATTATATCTATTTCTTGGTAAAATTATTCGTAACAACTATTAAATCCAGAAACGTTATCAGGAATGTTAATGAATATTTCAGGTAAAGAAAATTACATTAGTTTCTTTCATATATATATAATTTATGAGTAATATTTTATGAAATTGCGTTTAATTATCTTTTTTAATCATCACTTCCCATAAAAAAGAAACCTGTCCTTTGGTTTAATTTACTATTGCATTGCTTCGATTAACATTGAGAATTTACACAATTTAAATGATATAGTCTTCCTGAAAATCGCTTTAGAGCTTTCATAAAGATGGATGAGCTTTTCCGAAAGCATGGTCAGTAACTGGTCAGTATACTTCAAAGTTTAAGATTGGAAATTAGCCCTGTTTGTTAATTTTCAATGTTTAGACACTTTTTATAAATCATTGTTTAAATTTTTGTTTTATAAACAGTTGAGTAATCTTATCTACCTTGAAAGTGGGGACTACCTATATACGAATCATGTCATGTGTTAATTTGTAGTACGACGTTTGATTTCATACTTAATTAATATATTGTTTGCTGGTAAGTTTTGATTTTAATAATATAGTCAGACAAATTTTTGTTTCTCGCACCGTAGCTTGTTTCTTCGTTTTCTCGAAGCTATAAAAATTGTACTAGACACTGACATCTTCTTCTTCTTTAGCTTTTCCCATTCGTCAAGGGTCGCTATTTTTTATTTTCTTCTTCCACTAATTTCTGTTTTGCGTGTCGTTCTCATTCAGTTCTTTTTCTCTCAAGTCTTCAGCAGGACAGTCCAATGTAATCATCTCTCTTGTATCGTTCTAGAAACTTGTAACAGTAGAGATATTTCCTTACCGTATCTTTCCGTGTTTTCCCCAACATCTACTTCAACATACTCATCTCTGCCACATTAATTAACTTTTTATTGATACTGACATCTGTCTATTTGAATTATAGGATATATATGTAGTTTCCATGTTTAGCATAGCTGGCTGATTTATAAAATTTAATTTCTTTAAAATTCTTTAACTCTATATCTATTGAATATGAAGTATAAAATGCAATCAAATCGTATAGAGAATAATATATTCTTTAAGTTATAATAACGTTAAATGTCAATAAATCAAATTTAACTGTTAAATCTTCCGGTTCACCAATTATAACCAAAATCTAATTAGTTGTTCTTCTGGATGTAAACTTGAGGAATACGAAAAAAATATAATTTTTGGAATCGTGGTATTGAAGTTATGCGAAACTTTCGTCACACACACAGAGACACACAGACACACACACACACACACACACATACATACATACATACATACATACATACATACATACAGACATCATCATAAAAATGGTAAAATCGTATTATAAGGACCCTAAAACATGGTTATTCATCAAAAACTCAGCATTGAATTTTTTGACCAAAGATAATACCTTCCTTACCTAAAGGTGACGGACGGTAATAAAAACCAATTATTTTTACTTACTATTCCAACAAAAAATTTCACTTTACGGATTTGTTCCATATGAAATTAATTTCCATCCGATGTTTTAAAAATATCGATTTCATTTTCTATATGTGGCATATAGAGAGTGAAACAATGCTTCATTTCATTTCATTGATTAGTAATTAATTTTGAATTAACAATAGTGCACCGCGTTTCACGAGCGCTCAGTGAAAGTTTACATTGTACTTAAAAGATCAACATAAACAATGGGTAGTCCTTTCATGGTGGATGGTCATCGTATACGCATAAGCCACACAAGTTTGTAATGTTAGGCAGTATATCAAGTATAATAAACTACTAACCTCTTTTTGTAATATGGCGCGTGCATGGTAAACAGAAGAAAAAATCAAATTGTTTGCTTGTTTAGACGAGTATATTTACCCCCTAGGCAATGCCCTTTTTACCTTCCGTCACTTATAGTACATTTAGACATCCACTGGGACGAAGAATATATTGAAAACTTTTTCCTAAAATTTCCTGTCCATATTCCGAATACCTACTTCTAAATTAAAAATTATAATTAATAAAATTGCAAAGAATTGAATAAATATACACCTTTAACGAGTCATGTGAACTTGTCCATCATAAACGATATAAAATAACGAATCGTAACGATAAAAATATTAGCAGAATAGGGTTTTGGCAAAAATCATTATATTAGCTGCGCTCTTTTTACATGGCATCTCAGTTCGTCTTAGCTCACCTCAGGGGCCTCACTAATTTTGACCGTACTTTTTACCTCCCGCTACCCTTGGTAAGGGAGGTATGCAATTTTAACATTTTTACGATGATGTCTGTGTGTATGTGTTTGTGTGTATGTGTGTGTGTGTGTTCAGAAAATTTTGTAAATTTGTTTTTCTACCTTACTCTTATATGGAAAGATGCCATTAGATTTTGGAGTAAATCTGATAACCGGAATGGCACTTTACTGGAAGCTCAAAATAGTTTTTCTTCGAAAAATACCTTTGAATGTTATTTTTTAGAAATTTGTTTTTATAAAAATTAAAGTTTTTTAAATTTTCTACAGGTTTGCCTAAATACTTTTTGTATATATTTTATAGACAAATTTATGAAATTATTTATAGTTTTAATCCCGGAGCCTACGCTTTAAACACAACTCATACACATGGTTACACAATTCAGATCTCAAATGTTTATAACTGACAGATATATGTCACTGTCAACAAACTAATCATTTCAAATAATAATATTAACGTTTTAAAAAGAAAATAGTAAATGGAACAATAATTATATGGAAAGGAACTTAATACAGTTTCCAGCATAAATAATGTTAAAATATAGGTAACACATAATATATCATCACGGCATATTATCCTTTGCTGGGTGAGCCAATATGCTTTGTACACATATGTCGGTAATAATGATGACATATTTTTGTACCGGGCGGGTGTTTACCAGGCGTCACCTTACGCGAATCTGGGATACCGAGTTGTATTCCGACCGAAACCAAATATTTTAAATTTTTAATGGCACAAAATTGAACCCTGTGGTGCCCTCTCCACGCCAACAAAGAATATAGGTTAAGTATACAAATAAATATATCATCACGGCATATTACCCATTGCTGGGTCTGCCAATCTTCTTTGTACATATATTTCAGTACCGTGCGGGCATTTACAAGGTGTCACCTCACGAGCACTTAATGCTGGAGTGAAGAGTGCACCACAGGGGTCATTTTTGTGCCATTTAAAATTCGAAATATTTGACAGCGGTCGAGAACGAACCCGGCATTTTAATTTAATTTTAAGTATTTACATGAACAAAAATTATTTTTTTTGACAAAAGACAATACCTTCCTTACCTAAAGGTGACGGAAGGTAAAAAGAACGAGGCTGTAAGACTCGGAATGTCTTTTTAATATGAGGCTACCCTCTCCCATTCTAGATCTCCGTCTTTATATGACTTTTCAAGAGTACACAAGCAGGATCAATACGTTTATACAAACCCTTATTAAATAAATAAACAAATATTTCATCACGGCATATTACCCGTTGCTGGGTGTGACAATCTGCTTTGTATAAAGATTTTGGTAGTGATGGAATATTTATACCGTGTGGGCGCTTACCAGGCGTCACCTCACGGACACTCATAGATGGCGTGGAGAGTGCACCACAGGGGTCAATTTTGTGCCATTAAAATTCGGTGCAATTTTTGGCGTCGATCGGGATCGAATCCGGGATACCAGATTCGCGACACTCAAGCACACGGCCACGAGAACCCATACCCTTATTAATTTAGTGTTAGTATTGAATTTTCCAAAGACTCATGCCGTAGCACGTAGCCCACTTTGATAAACATTGACCCATATAAAACAAACTAAAAATCTCATTGTGATATTTTGTATAAAATTTGAAATAACAATTCTGCAGTTTCGCTACGGTTTGGCACGTTCTATTAATTTTACTCTAGTGTACAGTTAAGTCATAACAATGTATAAGCTACGCGAGCGCTTATCTAATTCAGGCAAACTGCAGGAAAGTTACGCTATGCCTGATTAACTACGGATGAACAAATTGAAATCTCCTGTATTTAGCGACGTCAACGTGAAATGATAATGAACGGGGACAGGTCATGAATGCCGAATGGCTCAATCATCTTGTAGATTAAGGTTAGAGAGGAAAAGATGCTAATTTGGTTAAGTTGGCTTCAATATAAAACGTAATAAATGGATGTGTTTTGAATGAGTTCACTAAAGATAAGGGACAATGTTAAACAAACATAAATTTTATTTTATGTACGAAATATATGATAAGTTTTATTGACGTACTTAATAGGTATATGTATTGTAGTCACTGGACTAATAATCACAAAGTACTTGCATTAGACATACATGGTACGTCGAAGTAATAGTATAAAGTTCTCAAGTTTTTATATAATTCATATATTATTTTAGTTTTTGTTTTATTATTTGTGTAACAATAGTATGTTGCCAACACATACCTCTCGCCAATCATATACTTATTATATGTATGTAAGTGTAAGTATAGTAACCACCAGTTATTTTGGTGCAATATTTTTCAATATTTATAGAATAGGCTACTTGCATGGTATTAAGAATTTTTTTTTTGGAATATATATATATATATATATATATATATATATATATATATATATATATAATAAAAGACCCCCTATTTTTTCTTTTTTCGAAATTTTGTCACATACGACTAAAAATAAATATTTTCTTTTTATGACGTCACAATCACGGATGACATACGTCTTAGTTCTGTAGTTTGGGAAGACACAGACGGAGATAGTGGAACGTTGTCTGATCCTCGATCTTCCCTTCACCTCTCCCACTCACATTAACGAATCAAATGCTAGTGACTGTGTCGTCATCAAGATAGGAGGGATACATTTATGTTAAATTTATTAAATAATAACACAATGTATTTGAAAAATTTATAATGTAAATAATGTAGTTGAGTAAACTAAACTTGAAAAATATAATAGCTTTCAAAATCCTCTTGTATGCAAGTAGCCCATTAAACAGTCAAAATAAAATTCAGAGAACCATTTTTAAAAATTTGTCGTGTTGATTTGTATGCAACAAAATGTGTTGTCATATAAAATACACAGCAGTACAAAATCTTGGCATATAAATTTCTGCTCGTACAAATATTCTGCCGTATGAATGATTTTTAGCAGGTGCATGTAGGTTTGATTTTCAACGACGTACTGTAATGGTAGTAAAAGGGTAAATATTGTCTTTTACTAACATTTCAGATCATCGAAGAAGAGAATTTAAACGAATAATTCAGAAGAATTTGTAACTTTTTACTTTCGTTTAAATAAAAACTGCTGTTGTAAAATACATAACGATGAAAAATATCAATACAAACATAGGCTGCTATATAAAAATATTAACATTTTACAACACAAAATATATAAAAGTAGAGAGTAAATGTGTGCCTTGTGTCGACACAGAAAGTCCCCCTCGGGAGATTAAAGTAATTCCTTTTGGCCACATAGGTTCTAATACTCCAATAAAGTACCATTGATTTATGCATTAGAAAATTAATTATTTTTAGTTTTCTGATCTAGTTAAGTTGTTTATAACTTAATAAAAATGTCTAGTCCCCAATGCTCGTGTTACACCTACACAGACTACATTCAATTTTTCTACTCTTTTCCCTCTGAGGTCACACACTTCGTCCAACGTTTTTCTAACTTTTCGATTCCCTCCCGAAAAAGTTTTCTTTGAGGTTTTCAAAATAAGCATTTACTGCGTCGATGGCTTCTTCGTTGGATCGAAATCTCTTTCCAGCGAGGAACGTTTTGATTTTTTGGAAAAGATGGAAGTCCGAGAGCGCCTAATCGGTCAATTTTTGTTGAGCAATACGACTGAAATGAGCTGGCGTATTGTCGTGGTAAAACAAAATGTTCTTCTTTGCCATTCCTGAGCATTTTTCTTGAATTGCTGCTTTCAGCTTGTCTAAAAATATGACGTAGTGTTGTCCAGGTACAGTTTTTACTTTATCAAGATAATCAATTAGCAGAATGCCTTTGGTGTCCCAAAAGAGTGACGCCATCATCTTTCCTGCCGATTGAACTGACTTCGCTTACTTCGGGGCCGATTGAATTTTCGTCTCTGAAGTGTAGTGGTGTCTTTTTGATAAATCAAGTACATACAATTAAAATATTTTTTGAACTGGATAAATCACAGATCATAAAGATAAAATCTATACTTTGACATATTATTAAATGATTAAGAATTAGTCAATTAAAATTTATTCAATTAATTGATATATTTCATTGTATAGGTAAGTATCGTTTCTTGAGATAAGTACTTAATCTGAAATAAATCATCATTAATCACTATTATGGCTGAATATATAGTTATAGAGATAAACAGAAAATTATCGAATAATTCCATGGAATTAAATTCGAAGAACACTTACTAAAAACATATACCATTGTTCTTGAAATCTGTGAAAACCAATTTGATATCTACAATTTGTCAAAAATCTTGACATCATTATTCATTCACAATTTTTTTTCTAGGAACCGAAATACGAGACGGTGACTAAAGAAACATATGAAACATTCCGAGGCAACCGAACAGAACGTAAGGTAACTAGTGTAGAAAAGAAGAGCCTTACAGATAAAATCCCTGAGTTACGGGATACGTTGTCTCCCTTGTCCCCTGCCAGGAAAACAGGATCGCCGGCCCGGACTGCATCGCCCAGGACTAGGATGGGAGGATCAAACAGCACCGATAGGGTAAGGATAATAGGATAAGGATTAGCAAAAAATATGCCCGGGATTAGAAGGGTTTCTGATTAATGGAGTTGGGATGGCATGTAAACGGAGAATAATGCGAAGATTAGAACAAAAAGTGAAATGTCGTTTAGCAATTTAATAGAAACAAATCTGATGTGGCCAGCACAATACCTTTCGCCAACCTGTGTATTACGTATAAATTCATACATTCTTGCAAAAGATTCTAAATTTCCAGTAAATTTATTTCACAAACAAACTATTTTCTTCTTCTTTAGCTTTTCCCATTCGTTAGGGGTCAATATTTATGATTTTCCTCTTCCACTCATTTCTGTTTTCCATGTTCTCATGCAGTTCTTTTTCTCTAAGCTATTCATTCTTCTTCCAATATATTCTTCATCTCTCCTCATGACATGTTCAAACCACTGTAATCGTTTCTTTTGTCATTCTAGAAACTTTTAACACTAGAGTTATTTCTCTTATTCTTTCATTCCTTCCGTGTCTTGCCCAACATCTATCTCAACATGCTCATCTTTGTCACCTTAATTTATTTTTCATTGATACTGACATCTGTCAATTTGAATTATCTGAATATATTAGCAGTTTCTATGGTTAGCATAGCTGGCTGTTTTATGAAATATAATATTTTTATAATTCTCTAACTAATTTTTAAGAAAAACATGTTTTTATACTCGTACATAAAATCACGCACACTGGTCGGCCACGCAAAAGAAAACCCTCAACTTTACCAAGATATATACTCTTAACAAGCCGTTCACTCCCCATTCTCTCCAGATGACCAAACCATCTCAACTGACTCACGCCAACTCTCTTAACATAGTTCCTAACCATACATTCTTCATATACCAAATTATTCCTCACGCGATTCCGTCTTACATAGCCACATACACCACGGCAGTCACTCTCTTTTTATGCTTTTGAAAGTATGTCATTTAAAAAAAATCTGTTAGTAAATGATTAAATAGCTCACTTAACTGTTTGTAAATAAATTCAGATCATTTATTGTTTGTATTTCCAAGTATTTATCAACATTTTTGTAAATATTGACTTTATTTAATTATGTTATAAAGTATGAATCACAACCGTAAAATATGCTCTTATCTTAATCGTATTTTAATTCAACATGAGTATATTATTTTTTATCCTTTGAACAGATAAATAAATATCGAAGTTGTAACGGATTTAATTTTTATGACATCATTTTAATATTGCAAAGTAACCACCGTAAAAATTTTAATGATGGTTTGACATTCGTCATTAGACAAGTTTTTATAAAGATATAGAAAGGAGTGTAAAAATAATGAATCACATATTTTCATTCTATAGAATTGGTAATTATGTCAAATACAGAAGCGGTCATCTTCAACAAAAAAGAACCGGATTTTGTTTAATAACAAATGCTATTTGCATCATTTGTCACGATAGAATGATTGAGAAAAAGACACATGATTAATATTTTTTAGAATTTTGTTTTAAATAATAATATAAATGTTCAAATAAGTAGTTTCTGTCAACAATAATAAATACACTTAATCATTAATCTGATTAATTCTTGGTGACCTAAAAACTGCCAAAGCAATAAAACTAATTACGCAGGATCTTCAAACAACAATCAAATTAATTTCAGGCCAAAGTTTTTATATTATAAATCTAGAAAATGGTTTCTTATTAATTTTGTATTTTCGTTTACAACTCTAAAAAATGAATTATTATTATTATGTTAATAAATTGAACTTAAAATTTTGCAATAAATTATGCCAATTCCTAGACAATCGATTAATCAATTTCTGTTTTACGTGTCTTCCTCATTCAGTTCCTTTTCTTTCAAGTCTTCCGCAGTACGGACTTTTCATCTTATCTTTGGTCTTCCTCTGTTTTTTCTACTTTCTACTACTAAGCTATTCTTTCTTCTTCCAATATATTCTTCATCTCTCCTCATGACATGTTCAAACCAATATAAAAAACTTATATCACTCAACCCAATTCCCTTATCCTTTAATTACTTAACTTATTTTCTTTTCATTGATACTGACATCTGTCAATTTGAATTATTTGAATATATTAGCAGTTTCCATGGTTAGGAATTTAATATCTTTATAATTCTTTAACACTATATCTATTAAATATGAAGTATAAAATGCAATCAAATCGTATAGAGAATTATAAATATTCTTTAAGTTATAATAACGTTAAATGTCAATAAATGATATTTAACTACTTTTTTTAAAGAAAAACTGTTAAAGTTGCAGGTGACGGAAGGTAAAAATAGTGGAATGCCCTATTGTCAACCCATTTCTTATTCAAAATTTCGCAGGAAATCGATTGGACAGCTTATTTTTCCGATCTGAAAACCAGGAAGCCCGTGAATCACAAATATTACAATAGTGGTTGTTTAAAATCGATTTTTTTCGCCAAATTTTGAATAATAAATGGTTGACAACTCGTTTTGTCCAAAAACTAAATAGTCTGTGTTGCTATTTAGGCGACGATATGTCATATATGTCATATGTCAGAACAGACTGTTCCTGCAACTAGTAAAGACCCGGTAAATATATATTTCTTCAAAGAAAAATATAAATACATTTATTATTAATAATTAATATCTTCCCACAGTAAAGAGCAAACTGCTTGACCTATATAAAGCAAATCTTTTCAGAAAACTGAAGCGTCTTGGGCAGCCGATTGTCTAGCAGCTCATAATGAGTACCGCGCAAAGCATGGAGTCCCTCCTTTAAAACTCAATAAGCAAATGTGTCAAATCAGCCAAAAATGGGCAGACACTCTGGCCACGAGAGGGAAACTCACCCACAGCCTCAACAAGGATTATGGGGAGAATATTTTCAGCTATTGGACCAGTGATCCTGAATACGTCCTAACTGGGAGACAACCTGTTGAAAACTGGTAACACCAACAATAATATCTATCTATTTAGGGCTCCTTAGAACCTTAAAATCATCTATAACATCCATTTTATATACTTTCAGGTACAGCGAAATTTCCGACCACAAATTCGGCGTAGAACCCACAAATTTATCCACAGGTCATTTCACTCAAGTGATTTGGAAAGAATCGAAAGAACTTGGTGTTGCCTTTTCTAAGGGCAAAGACAACAAATTCATCGTGGTTGCGAACTACTCCCCTGCTGGAAATGTGATTGGGTGCTTCAATGCCAACGTGGCCCCCGTTGGAGGCTTCTCCGAAAGGGCCCAAAATGGTGTGTGATGTGACTGATTCCTAATATTACTAACAAGTTTCAATGTTTCATTCACATCTTGTATGCACAAGTGGTTATATTTTTTCCATATGGTCAAAATAATTTATTTGTATTTATTTATGAATCTTGACGGAACAATTAAATATTAATTATTAGGGACCAAAATTATTATACTAATTGTTAAATATTTAATATAAAAGAACTGAAAATATATTTTATTTTTTCTGAGATTTTTTTTTTAGATCTAGACTAGACAGTACGGTAAGGTCTGGTTCTAATTTATTTTTCTGGAAGCAGTTTCCAGTCATTAGTCGTGATATGTCTTCCGAGGTTTTTTCGTCCTTTCGCAAACATACTGTTTTTAACCATACCAATGATGGAATAAAGAGATAGTACATTTCAAGTTCAAAATCAACATTTTTAGTGCCATCTTGCCCTGCGGTGTTGCCGCTTCTTTATAGCAACATGTCCATTGAATTGGCAACAGTGTAGAAATCTCCATTTAATACTTATTTGACGAAAAATATGGTTTTTCAATATAACGAAATATGGTAGTTTTTATGCAACATGACTAAAAGACAGTCCTACGAGTAAAAAATATTTAGTTTATGAATCCAATTTAATGAAAAAAATCTGTTGTGGTCATCACAATACCTCTCGCGCCCTTTACATTGCAGTATATATAAGTATTGTATGTAGCATTTCTTGTACACACAAAAAATTCTAATTACACATCTTTATATTTACGAATTTTCTATAATTTTAAATTCATTCTATCAGCAAGTTTTCTCCATTTCTTCTAAATGTTCAAGGTTTTTCCAATTCATTAACGGGATTGGCGTTATTTCTGAAGTGGTCATGTAATATACCTATAATTTTAGAAAAAGCCTTCAGTACTATTGAATTTTTGACACTGCCATTAGTAACATTTATCTGTCAATTACAGTCATTTTAAATTCCTTTAGTTACCATGGATATGTTTGGGCCGTGAACAGGCTTCGAGATTTACTACAACAGATTATTTTTCTATAGAAGGTATAATATTTTTTTTTAAATGTGTCGGATAGAGATTTTTGTTTTTTAATATTTGTAATAATGTAAATATTCAAAAATAATATTCTACTTCTGGTTATCCAATTGTCACCAGAATGTATTCAACTCTTCCCATTACTGTTAGATTGAGGAATCTGTAGTTACACACACAGACGCACACACACATCCACACACACACATCCACACACACACACACACACACACACACACACACACACACACGCACAGACATCATCGTAAAAATGTTATTATCGGATTCTACGGACCTTAAAATGTGCTTATTCCAATACCTCTCTTAGCAAGAGGTAAAAATCAGCGGTTGAGAAATGCTGTGTTAAAGGAGATAGAAATACCACATTTTGGGATTGGATCTTACCGTGCAGTCTATATACCAACTTCTTTTTGACAATTGTTGACCAATTTATTATTTATAATATAGTATATGTATGTTAAGATTATTTATATTTATATTATGGTACTAATAAACCTGATTCCTATTGTATCCTTTTCTTTTTGAATAATAAACATTTTATTACTTATCTTTGACTACTAATGTTTGGTGTTGGCTTGAGAATTTACTTTAAATAAAACATATTTACAATTAGTATAAAATGCTTTGTTAAAATTTAAATATTAACCTTGTTAAATAAAATACAATAACTTGTCTTTCCGTTTCATTTTTATTTAAGCATACATTTACTTTACATTTCAATGAATTGTATGAATAATGTATATATTCCGTTATTCAGGAGTCAACGAATTTGATTTAAAATTCGAATTGGAATGCCTGAACGCGCATAATGAATACCGAAAAATGCACGCAGTGGAATCATTGAGGCTAAATAGAAGAATGTGTAAAGAGAGCAAAGAATGGGCCAAACATCTAGCGTCCAAAGGCCAAATCGAGCACAGAAAACACGCCAGTTATGGACAGAATATATACTGTTATTGGTCCTCTAATCCCAGTTACACTTTAACGGGTATGGAATATTAAATAATTTAAATTATTATCAGATTAGATATAGATTAGAATTTAAAATTAAAGGTAGGTAAGGTGTAAAGGTCGGCAAAGGTAATCATTTAGAGGTCTGAAACACACACGTTTCTTCCAGCGGTCCCGCCATTGCTACAAACATTTCTGGAAGGCTTTTTTGGAATGCTGTCTAGCTAGGTATCATAATGTCTTCTTTTGACTCAAATCGCGGTATTTTCAAATTTGGGAACAACCAAAAATCTCGGGAGAGTAGGGAAGGAAATGTTTTGTTTGGCCAAGAAATTATGAACCAAAAGTAAAAATCTGTTGTGGCCAGCACAATACCTCTCGCCATTTTCATTTTGTGTTGCATAGGGTGCGAGCAGTTATGTGACTTTGTTGTTCTTGGGAAGCAGATATGGGGGGTCTGTGTCAGAATGGCAGCTAGTAATAATGTACATAGGTTTCATTCAAAACATTATGATTTTCCAAATCCATGTGTATTATTTTCTTCGACAAGTATATTCCATACTATTGATGACAAATAAACATCAGACATATGACAATTGTGGCATCTATGTAATTAACTACTAGCCGTCATTCTCACACGAATCTTCATATCTGCTTACCAAGAGTTATATAACTGCTCGAACGAATTTAACATTTCTTGTACACATAAATAATCAAAATTGTATCTCTTCTTTCGTTCTATGAGAAATTTTGTCTTACTATTCTAATATGTTCAAAATTCTTTAAATTCATTGACGGTATTAGCGGTATTTCTTAAGGATATATGTGATATTACCATACCTATAATTTAAATACATATTAAATGTATTCGTACCTCCCAGAAAAATCTTCCAGTAATGTTACTAAAACTGCTGATTTTTGACACTGACATTTTGCATTTATCTGTCAATTACAAACATTTAAAAATCTTTAATATTTGTAATAACACATTTTCAAAAAATAATATTTAGAATTTTTTTTTAAGAAACTATCACTTCCGGTTGTTCAATTGTTACCAGAACCTATTCAATTTTTCCCATTACTGTTAGATTGACGAATCTGTGGTCAAATAGGTCTTTAGTCGTATAGAATTTGAGAAATCGTTCCTCCAACAACCAACACGCGCGCGCGCACACACACACACACACACACACACACATCATTGTAAAAATGTTAAAATGGGATTCTATGGACCTTAAATCGTGCTTGTTCAATAAAATCTGGATATGCGATTTTTAGCATGAATCCAATACCTCTCTTAGCGAGATGTAAAAATTGAATGTACCGATTTGCAAGAGCGTCGCTTCTGTTGACGTTAGTCAAGTCGTTCCGCCATTTCGCAAAAATTTACTCACTCATAGGCTCAATGTCCCCTAAACATCCCCCTGAAGCACACCACCCGTACTTCATTTGTTTACGCAAATAAATAAAACTCGATATTTTTTGAAAACACCTCGCAGTTCATACAAAATTTCTGTTTTAGGTAAAGAACCCGTTGAGTCCTGGTACAATGAAATTTCCTGCCACGATTTTTCAAAAGAGCCAAACGACCTCCGATCGGGTCATTTCACCCAGGTCATTTGGAAAGCCAGTAAAGAATTGGGTGTAGGAGTAGAAAAAAATAGAAATGGACAAATATTCGTTGTGGCTAGTTATTCGCCAGCTGGCAACTACATAGGGAGTTTTAAGGAAAATGTTCTTCCAAAAGTTGGCAGTCCTGATGCCTCCAAACTGCTGACCAATGGCTGTGATGCTCTTCATAATAGTTTCAGCGAGCAAGCTTTAAGATTTCACAATGAGTATAGGCGGAAACATGGGGTACCTGAATTGAAACTTAGTTGGGATGTGAGTGATTTTTCTTAAATAATCGTACCGCTTATAAATTTATTATACTTGGTCAAAAAATCAAGAAAAAAAAACAGCTACCCTGAATAATAACACCGTGCGTGAAGATCGCAGATCGCACAATTCAAATCGTCACCGTTCGCACAGAAACTGCACTGTAGTCATTTAACAAAATTTCGATATGCGATATGAATAAAAAGATTAAATTTAAACAAAAAGAACCTTTTCATAATCCAAGCATCCTTTTGTTTTTGCAGATGTGCCAGTACGCCCAAGATTGGGCGGACCATTTAGCCAAAGAAGGCAAACTTGGTCATCGACCTGACTGCAAATATGGCGAAAACATTTTCTACGTGTGGTCGTCAGATCCAAGTTCAACACCAACCGCCCGCGAAGTCTGCAAAATGTGGTACGACGAAATCCAAGACTTCACTTTCGGGGTCGAATCCCGAACGCCGAAAGCAGGCCACTTCACTCAAATGGTGTGGAAGGAAAGCTCCGAATTCGGCATCGCGATAGCCAAAGGTAAAAACAACGGAAAATCGTTCGTTGTTGCCAACTATAATCCCAAAGGTAACTATGTAGGGAAATATACCAGCAATGTGCCTAAACCTCTCAAATGACAAAAACCCGTTTTTGGGGTTAGATGATTAAAGGGGTATGACTTTACGACTGGGTTTTGTCATGTTTGTTGTTCAAATGTTTTGACCTGTTCGTTGTCTTCGTCTTGTGCCTCGCCTTTCAGTTCAACCCTTTGATTGTCACTTGTTAAGTGTTGGTTGTTGTTTTGTACTATGAGAGTGGTCGTTTGTGAACTGAAAGTGTGTGTCGAGTAGAAAATGGGTGATATATAATTCATTGATTTGAATGATACGCTTTCTATTGGTCAGGGGCTCACACGTGACCTTTAGTCTGTAGCCAATCCATGTTTGGGGTGAGATTTTTACTTTGCGTTGGCGGCAATTTGAATGTTAGGCAGACATTCAAACAATATAGTTTTGTCGTTATTTAAATTGCTATTGCGTTTAATAAGCAGAGAGAAAATAATTTTATAATATTATAGAAAAAGCTCAGTCAAATAGCATTTATTCTTACTCTACCAACGTTGCGGTGTACCCTTGCATCTTCTTCAAGGTCTACAACAATTATACAAAAAAATGTAATACATACAAAATAACATGGACATTATCACACTTACAGTAAGATCTTACAGACTGTTACAATTCATGTTCATAAAATATACTCGTACAAAATGTTCAGTTATTTTATTAAAACATCGTACAAAAAATTCAGAGCACACACACATCCATTTGCTCTAAAAAACGACAACCGAATAATACAGAAAATACCCGGAAATATCCTGTGTAAGGATTCTGGTGATTGATACGGACTCCTATTGGCCGTCTGTATACCAATAATAATGTAGCAAGTTGTAGGAATTTAAATAAAATGTAAAGAATTTAATGGAACTCAGTTGAAATTTGCCTTTTCCTTTTTGAACTCTTCCATTAGATATCTTACATTTTATTTAAATTCCTACAACTTGCTACATTATTATTGATGTACAGACGACCAACAGGAGTCCGTATCAATGATGTCACCAGAATCCTTACACAAGATATTTCCGGCTATTTTCCATATTATTCGGTTGTCGTTCTTTAGAGCAAATGGATGTGTGTATGCTCTTTGAATTTTTTGTACGATGTTTTAATAAAATAACTGAACGGTTTGTACGAATGTATTTCATGTATATGAATTGTGACAATCTGTAAGATCTTACTGTAAGTGTGATAATTTCCATGTTATTTTGTATGTATTACATTTTTGTTGTATAATTATTGTACACCCTGAAGAAGGTCGAAGGATACACCGCAACGTTGGTCGAGCAAGAATAAATGCTATTTGATTGAGCTTTCGAGTAACGGTCGAAAAAATAAAGATATTAATTTTTTTTTTGTTAGACCAAAACAGTAATTTATTCAAATTGACGAATTATATTCCGCTCATTCGTAGTATTAACGTATTATTGAATTTATATTCAAATTCCATTGTTGCTGTTTCGATAATATGGTAAGATATATTCTTAATAGAATTAATATTCGTATAAAATGATATATTTGACAATTGATGCGCACCGTACGGTATTATATGCCAAAGTATTACACACTGTATATCATATATTGATATTTGGAACCTGTTTAACGGCAATAGTTGCTAGTAAATCCTTTGCCTTTAACAATTCAGCCTTCAAATTTCAAATTATCGAACATAGAACACCAGTAATAGAAGCTAACATTGTACTCATATAATAAATGTAACATTATTATGGAAGGGATTTGTAATAACGCTACGCGAGAAATGTCAATGGAGTGTACCTACCGTTTTGCTGTTTCGTCCGTCGTTTTTGTTACCACAGTGTTCGGCGTTGTTTCGTACGTTGCGTTATTATGAATAGATCTTAAATTTTCTAGAAGTGCATTCCGTAAAATTAATATAAATTTTTAAAAGTCCATTACTCGCGACGTATCGCATATTTAAATACATTCCTGCCGCTTAGTATTCTACGTATAAGGTTTTGTCGGAGGGTTACTCACGTTTTAAAATTTAACCGCCATACTTCCCAGACCTAATACTTTCCATAATATATTTTCTTTGTAATTTGTGTTTATCAGCAGTATATACGAGCCCAACCCCAAATGTATTCGTACCTTTTAAAAAAATATATTAACAGCAAGAAGAAAATTTTTTTTAGATTGGGCAATTTTTTATTTTGTTTATAAATAAAGTGTACTGGGCAAATATATGACAACAGACACGTGCTAATTTTTTTAGTTCCAACAGTAAATAATACAATATTTATGTTAGTATTATTTATAAAATTGATGGTAAAGGAAACTGATTGCTAGATTAAATTTTATTTTTTTAGTAAAATTATTTGCAAAGTGATATTTATTTATTAAAGTACCATCTACATTTATATTAAAAACAAGAATAAATGAACTTCTGGATAATTATTATTCCAATTTAACAAATTTTGATATGGTGTATTAATAGAGTGTATAGAACTTCAATACATTATAATAAAATTTCTTAGGTTTAATAATATTTGCAAATAAACCATTGTCTGCATGTGACAAATGTTTTCGTCTTTAATAATTTGCAATTTTTTTCATTAAAGTAATAAAATTTAAGATGGCAATTAATTGAGTATATTGTCAGTTACCTTTACCCTCAGTTTTACAGATAATACTAACATAAATATTCTATTATTTACTGTTGGAACGAAAAATTTTGGGACTTGTCTTTTGTCATATATTTGCCTGTAGGTTATTGTTTAACTGAGAAATTTAGTTAATGACATTGTATTTAAATCCAGTACACTTTATTAATACATAAAATAAAATAATGCCCAAATATAATCTATTGTATTTATTTCAGAGGGTACGAATGCATTTGGGGTTGGGCTCATATACTTTTGGTCCAGTCTATACAGTATGAATGAATGGTGGGCATTAAAAAGCAACATGTTATCACAAGTTCTGAATATTTTATTTGATAATGTAATGTAGTAACCCTTCGTTCGAGTTTAGAAAATATCAGATTCGTGCTGTGAAATACTGTACGTCCACATATTTTATAATGATGGCAATCAATTATATGTAATTTTTATTAAACTATAAGTATTCAATTTCTTAGAACATTTTTATCAAATTTATAGATAATTTTGTTAAGAATGGCACAAGTTAAAACTGCAGGGTTAAAATGTCGTAGGGTAAATTGGCAATGGTACAAATTTATTTAGTTGTTTTCTCGAAAAAATTGTTATTGTTTTGTTATGAATTTTATATTTGGTTCCGTACTAAATAAAATTGTTTAAGGCACTACGTATAATTTTTAATATGAGCCTAATTTTCGCTCAAAATAGTCAACCACAAATGGACATTTTTAAATAATGTGGATACATGCCAAAAGCTGATATGTCACTTTTCTTGGCTTGTAACCACAGAAATATTAGGCGTTTTTGTAAAGTCGATCGGATTGGTTCGATGTAATCTGAAGACTTCGTCAACTCACTCCGATCAGTTGGCCTGAGCGATCCGATCAAAATATTCGCTTAACGAATCGTTATCATAACAAAATCGTTATTTCTACTTAACGATAATCGTTATCTTCGTATCCGTATTCTGTTATTCATTTTAAAAAATAATAACCTTAGGAGGATCAAGTTAAGAACTTTATTTCCTAAAATCAAATTTAATTTAAATGAAATATCTAAAATAATTCAATATCAGTCACAAAACTTCTAGGTTAGATTAGTTCTGATAGGAGTTAGATGTCAACCTGTCAACTGTCAGACTCTTTCTTCTTCTTGTTGTGGGCTATGCTAGAGCTACTACTACCATCTGTAGACAAATTTGGAAGCTTGCGTTAGGCGCTAGGAATAAAAACGTATTAAATTATTTTAATATTACCTTGTAAAAAACTACAATGTGACGGGTTTTTGAGATCACTATTCAACCTAATATCAATTTTATTTTGATACGAATAAAAATTCTGAATTATTGACAAAACGTTTATGTAGAATTAAATTATTGTGTACAGAATAGCACTTTAACGATTATCGTTATAGTATCATATACCAATTTAAAGCGTTCGTAAAAACTTCAATAATTGGATGGATCTGATGTATTTTTGACGTCATCGAATAGATCCGAATGACTTTACGAAACCGCCGATTGTAGATTTATTTTATATAAACATACTAGTCGTGCACATAGCGTATTTTATTTAAATATATTTACGTATAACTATATCTTGTATTAATTTCTTTATTAATATTAATCAGTATTGTAATATACCAAACATTCCTTATAAAAGTGATAATGAATTTATAATCTGAAAAATATTACCTTAAAATAATAACTGTAAGATGTAAGTTTAATATTAAAAATGTTAACGTTGCAATATATATTTGCAATTACAATATCAAAGACAAAATAAATTTTATAGCGCTTCCCTTAAAAATTTCAAACTTTAAATACATTTTTTTTATTATTTTTTGTGTATATTGCGAAGTACCTACCTTAAAATGAATCAAAATCACTTTGTATTTTAAGCCATTTGGTCTCAAGAAGTTTGTGGTACCTATACCTGTACAGTAAACTTTTTGAAAGCTGTCCGATCAAGGTCATCTGTATCACGAACGAATTAACAAATAGGCATACATTTATCTCTTTCTTTTGCAAAGTCTATAAGAGTGTGCGATAAGGATGGATATAACACGCTTGTCTTTCAAAAATTCATATTGTTTCGACTAAGTTAGGACATTCCACTTTAAAACGATGCTCGTTGTTGATAATACTTTCGCTATAACGTAAGTTTATTTATTAATTCAGATACATTATCTTGATTCATAGCTGTACGGATAATGTTATTTTCTGTCAGAGTCATTGACATTGTGTCATTATCTTATTTTTAACATATTTGGTTTTACATTTGCTTATAAATTTACCAGTTGATTTATTTTTGAATTTTGAATGCTTTTTACTGTAATATATATTTTTATAATAATAAAATAACAGTAGTATCTTATGTACCTTCATAAAAACTAAGCAAACGACACTACTGAATTTGTTATAATAGGCGGAGCAAAAATCTGAATTCATACAATTCGTAGACGACCTTAATCGGACATGAGTTCAAATTACATATTTCATATAAAATTTCATTGTATTTTTATATTCTATATACTGGTATAGGTAAAATTATATACAGGGGGGTGACCGCGACCCCTGCTTCCCTAATTATTTTAGGTAAAAAGGTTCAAATAAAAATTGTAGGGCATAAACAGAAATTAGAAATAATATCTAATAAAAATAAATTACCCTAACGTAACATATAAACCATTAGACATTTGTTATATATTTTGTTTGAATTCCATGGCTATTGCTATTTTTGAGGCGATTTTCGACATTTTCATACCTAATGCCGTTACAAGACATACAAAATTAATGTTGCTTAGTGATTCAGATGCAGAATTTTATGCTCTACAACTTTTATTTGAAGTATTTTTACCTAAAATAATTAGGGAAACAGGAAATTAAGAAAGTATGATTTTACATGTTAAAGGGGTCGCTATCACCATCCTGTATATACCCTTATAGTTTGAATCTGTATGATAATGAATTTTGTATGAAGAGGGGATCAAATGAGTTTGGTTTAGTTGAACGTACAAATAAATTAAACACTTGTTTTGAAAATACAATGTATATAATTATGTGCTATTATTACTGAGTATTTACTGTACATGAATTTAGTTTAAGCGTATAATTGAAAATAATGCTACAGTTTTTATAAAGTGTGCAATATAGGTATGTAATGCATAACTACAATTTCCAACACAGTGGCGGAGCTGAACAAATTCAAAAGGGACTCTATTTTTGATAATTTATTATCGATAATCACAATAGACTATGAGAAACTTATTTATAAAAATTCAATTCATAATTCTCACAAACCTGTTTTATTTATAATGGATAGATTTATTTCTTATAATTCTCTACAGTAAAAACACATTTTCTATATATTTTTGTCACTTATATACACATATATACATCACATAAAATATATATAATTCAACATTTATGTATATACTACATAACTTTCATTTTAACAGCGTAGCCACTGTGTGAATTCATATTCATTTCAGTTTTTTTCAGAAGCTTAGTTATTTACTATTATAAAATATCAGAGATATTAAAAAAGTTCAAAGTAAATAGAAGGTGTTTCTTAATATCTCTGAAGCCTCAATACCAAAATGATTATATTATATACAATGTTATTATTTGTAAAATACCTACAATACCTTAAGACTGACATGTAATTTCGGCTTGAGCCGAATTATCTCTATAAATAAAGCGATCATACCAAAGCATATGGCAATAATACGTATTTTGTAATGCTACAGACATTTATACAGTCCTTTCCTAATAAATTCCTTCCATTTTCTCAATATATAAAAATATATTTATGCTATATCGTCAAAGTCCTAGATATGTGATTTTATATTTTATATATTTTCAATCCGTAGTGTATTTTAATTTTTGGACCACTCCGTGAAACAGTCTTCATTCTAAGTTATTATTTATTTAAATACTTAAATATTTTAGGGAAATTAAGCATCGTTTTGATTCTAAATAATTTGTATTTAACAATATTTTTATATTTTGTTCGTTTAACAACGTTTCTGCTTTTCCATAACAACGAACCATTATTTGTGCCGCTCTTTTGAAATGAAGGCATAGTTTAAAGCCCAACACATGGTATTTCCGCTAAAATAATTTTAAAATACACAAAATTCTAGCACGCGATACAAATTTCAAAATAAAATTACCATAGGTTTGTCGTGAAAAAAATGAATATATTAAATAAAACTCGTAAGTACTATGTTTCAATACAATATGAATATGTATATCAAAAGTTAGGTTAGCAACACACACAATGTGTTAAAAAAAATCATTATATTCTCCCATTAAATATAAGCTCGTGATATGATTAATAATCGAAGATATTGCTCATTGCTCGTGAAACCGAAGCAGCACATTTCACTCGTCATTCGTACTTGTGCAATATGCAACTCGGTTTTACTCAAGAATATCATCGATGATAATCATATAATTTGTTATATGCCGTATTATCTAGAGGAATTTTAATGTCAGTCAATAATTTATAAATTGATATTAAAGAAATCATTATTAATATATTCTTAAATCAATAATTTTCAAAATAACTTAATGAGTTATAATCTTTAATTTTATTAATATTTTTGGCAGCTCGATTAAAGTTTGTTTAGTTTACTTTATCATAGGGATCTATAACAATGTTGCTAGGTAACCCCTACATAAACATTTCACACCCATAGGATGGAAGTGAAATCTGTTATTTCCCACCCAAGAGATAAACATTACAGTTAGAAATGCCGTATTTCCCAACCTCTAAAAGGTTTAGAATCGATATATTACTGTGAATAAAATACATGCGGCCGTAAAGTACAATCGGCCGTAAAGTAAATGCCGCAAAGTAGTCTTTGACAGATGTCTAAATACTTCACGATTACTATTTATGTAATAGCCGTCAAAAATGCTATTTTTGTATAAAATAATTTTTTGAACTGAAGTTTTCATTCCCATATGTAATTATTTCAAACAAAAATAGCATTTATGTAAAAGAAACAGTAAGATTATGTTACTATACAACGTAGGCAGGGAATCCATTTAATGCATGTCTTCATTTCAACAGGTAGGCATAAATAATGCCACGTTGACATTTAATATAACCAGTGACAGTTATGTGCCGCCATGTCATAATTACAATATTTACATTTTTATTGCTGGACCCGACAGTCATTTTTTTACTATACCAGTATTTTCAGTGGTAAATAAAACATAAAACAACAGCGTGTGTGCTACGGCAACCATAAGACAAAATGTACAATAATTCAACATTTATTTAGAATCAAAATATATAATATTAAAATCTGCATAGATTAACAAATGTGCTACAAATTACTTCATTCAAGACCACAATATCATGAAATTTAATATAAATTGTAACTATTATAATTCGATTTAGTGGACTTCTTAAATGTGCTAAGCAAAAAAAAATTTAACTATACTTTATTCAAAATGCTTGGTAATAAATGTCACTCTTTAGCATATAGTTGTGAATAAAGTATAGGAATCTTAGTAGCTTAAATGGACGGTAGCCTACAAAAAAGCCGATTGAAAAATGAATAGTTCAATATCATTCAGGCCTAATTACAAATTATCTTAAAATCGTATTTTCTCTGCCAAATATTTTTTATTTTATAGCATACCAAATCTTATAATTTTAGGTAATGGTACGAAAAAGTACCTACTATTTTCCGAAATTTTCATTACAATACTCTATTACATTATTTACATTTTACAACTATAATGCTACATTGGATTTAGGGACTTAAGCGCTCAAATTTTGCTTTTTGATTTGGGAAATTTATTTAACTTTGATTAGAAATTCGACTTAGTTTGAATGAGCGCTTACGTAACACATTTAGGAAACAAGGATGCTCAAAAAATTTGTATTCTTTATATGCTTCTTCTTTTAGTTGAGGAGCAGAATTCGTCAAGCGATTTAAAATTTCAAAGTATAAGGTAAGTATTACATTCGTAGCGTTTTTGGTTCCTAAGCAAGAGTAATTGTTCAAAGATTATACAAAAATTGTGAAAATCAGTGATTCTTTTTTTGCAGTGCCCCCTCAGGAAATTTGTTCTAATCTACATCCTGTCAACATTCTATGAATGTTATTTATTATACGTATAGTTTATTTATATAATCTCAAAGAAATATCAAGTACGCTTACTAAAAATGGCTTAATGCTTGTAAGATTTGTACCATTGAGTTAGGAATAGAAAGAGGGGGGAGGTTATATTAATGGCCAGGGGACTGAAGCCTAGTGGGGCCGGAAGAACGCCTCTACTGGTTCAATCTAGGGAGGGGGTAAGCGCGGGAATTTTTAAACGAAATTGTGTTCATTCAAATAAATTTTTATAAAACTGAAAAAAGTGTGTTGTATTTTATATACATTTTATGTAGTGAATCTAGTTAATTATATTATTCTAAATTCTATAAAAAACGAACAATTTCGATAATAGTATATTATTCAATGAGCATGTAATTTATGCTATTACTCATGAGAATCATCGGATGCCACTAGAACCATTTGTGCTTAAAAAGAGAATGCAATTAGGGAAACTATAGAACGAAAATGGTTTTCTTGTTTCAAGAAACAGATATTATATTTTGAATTCAACAAAAACGCTACGAACTTAGAAAATCTTATTCCCAAGGGTAACTTTTGGTAGAATTTATACCATTTTCTAAGAAATTATGTAACAATTTTTGATATTTTTATTTGAAGAGCCAGGGTAAAAAATCTGTTGTGGCTAGAAGAATACTTCTCGCCACTTCCGTTTTTGGTTACATAAGCATAGGGCGCGAGCAGTCATGTGGCATTGTTGGCCTTAACAAACAGATATGAGAGCTCGTATCAGATTTTTTTAAATTCACGTAGATAATTCGACACCAGAAGTGTGGAATATACTTGTCGAGGAAAATAAACCAAATGGAATTGCAAAATCACTAAATTTAGAATGAAAAATTATGATATTTGACATCTATGTATATAATTACTAGCTATCATTCTGATATGAATCCTCATATCTGTTTGTCAAGGCCAACAAAGTCACATGACTGCTCGCGCCCTATTGTATTTAACATTTCTTGTATACCTACACTCTACACCAAAAATTCTATTTATATCTGTTCTTTATTTTTAGATTTTTTAATTTTAAATTCATTCTATGAAGAAATTTTGTCCTACCCTTCTAATTTTTCAAAATGTTTCAAATTCATTGCCGGGATTAACATTATTTTTGAAGGCTATATGTAATATACCTATAATTTTAAATATTTAACTATTAATACAATAAGATAATGTCCGGATTTCTGTCAGTTACAAACATTTTAATTTTCAATTGGTTTCCATGCCATTATATGTGCTGTGAGATATTTAAGAAGAGTATGGGACAAAATTCCTCATAGAAAGAAAGAATAGATATAATTAGAATTATTTTTGTGTACAAGAAATGTTAAATTCGCCACCATCGCACCTCTGGATGTATCCAGCGTCCAGAAAGGGACAATAGCACCACTTTGAGAATCACTGATTTAAAACTATAGACGAAATCATTTGGTTTAATTTTAAATCGCCAAATCCTACAGGACCTATATACCAATTTTATCTAATAATCGTAGAATTTTGAAGATTTATTTATTGTAGCATCCCTGTTCATGGACAACTAAAGGATCAATGAATACCAACAGTTACTCTAAAACTACTGTATTTGATCCCTCTTTCAACGTACCTGAACAAATATACTGAGAACTATTGGCCAGTAACTGCCGATCAACTCGGCATGGAAGATACTTTCAAGAAATATTTACAAAACGAAATGAACATTGAGCTTAATTCGCAAAGTCAACGCGAACTGCACAAATCACTATCAAGTTAACAAGTTTTTCTGAAGCGAATGAAGTCACGATGCGCCAACAAGAACGAAATAGCGTCGTTGTAGAGAAATCATTTGCTTTAAGACACGGAAAGACTGATATCCAAGTGCTGATATGCAGAAACTCAAGGCGGGTTCCATTTGCTACGAAATTTCCTTCGTGATGAATTTTTTACCCTATTTTATCAGGGAGAAATGGTCGTTTCTTCGTCTTATTCATATCATTCTGTTGTACCATTGAGGTCGTTTACCGGCGTTACGGATGGTACGGCTTTGAGAAAGCTGTCAAACTTTACGAATTCTGTTGAACAGTTGTTGATAATTCTCCAGGCGTGTAATGACTATTATTAAATAATTACTGAATTCAATATTTATTCATATATAACTGGAATGCGTCGTACATTCTTTGTACAAGATAAATAAATAAACAAAACAAAATTGTACTTACATACCGGATACCCAGCGCTTCATTGAAATTTTGGTGTTAATATGGACAACACAGCAACACACGACTTCAAAATGCAATGTACATTCCCAACACTTCATCACAGAGTTTTCCATTTATAAATCGTCATTTCACTATATTAAGCAAAGCACTACATCACCTAAATGTTTCAAGAACGCGACTGACAAGTGTCTGTTTAGATTGGTATACTGTACCTGTCGCGCGGCTGGCTTGTTTATACCGGTGTTTGCCACTACATGCAAAACTACGTTCGATATTTTTCTCATGTATTTTGTTAGAATTATGTTTTATTTGCTTGTTTTTGTAATGTTATATTATAGAAATTTAGAGAATAATATTTCAAACTTTTGAATAGATAAATAAATATGTCATCACGGCATATTTTCCATTGCTGGGTGTCAGATCCAAATTCTAAAATAAACAACTCAAATTTTAGAGTGGGCGCTTCAAATTTTAAAATAATGATATTATAATAGTATTTAATGTATCTAGGACGAAAAGTGAATCTTTACGGTATGAGCAAGTTGTTTACGGCCGAGGCACTTTTCGTCTGAGGTACATATATAATTTTTTCTATTTCGGTGTTCTTATGTTTCTATAAACGCACTGTTTTGTACTGCAAACACGACGTTTAGAAGATCTATAAGCGTACTATTTTTGGCGCCTTTCATGTTCTAGAGTTGGTAGTCATGCTTTCATAACTGACAGATGACAGGTAACCTCAAAACGATAAGTTGTTGATAATATTTCAACATATTACTTTTAATTATGGATTTTTATACTTTCTTTAGGTGATAGGACTAGAAAGAAATATATAATATTAATTTCACAACCAGAATCAGACCTTGAATCATAAATACAATACACCTTGCAATACACTAATTAATCAATAGTTGACAAAATATGAAATTTCAAGTGTTAGCGAGAAGCGTTACCAACATAAACATAACTAACAAAAAAATACCTAGTCATAATTTGACGTCGCAATTTAAATAAATTAATCGCAAAATTACCTCAATAGAAAAAATAGTATAAAAAACACGTATCATAAGGCCTGTTGACGCACTCGTCCTTTGTAAAACTCGCCTAGCGGCTCGTTTTTCAAACTTGGACTCGTACGTTAACAGATTGCCTTATGATACTTGTGTTTTAATGTACTATTATATCATACTGGTTTCTAGATTAAATTATTAAAAGTATGAGTTTTGTATAAGTAGGCTAAGTCGTAATTGTTCGAAAATCCTAGCAAAATTTTGACAGATTAACAGATTCAAATGGAACTTTTCTCGTTTTATTATCATTCTAATTTGCTATAATTGATGAAAAATACATTCCTCGACATACTTTGGATGAAGTTGCTGAGGCGAAGAACAATTTAATGCCCTATAAATAAAGGATTCAATATGAAGGTAAAATTTTAAAGTCCTAGAACTTTAAAATTTCAAAGATTTTAAAAAGGCTTTCGACAGTCTAAACACAATGTGCTTCTGGAAAAACTCTGCAAATATTTTCACTTTACTGAGGATCTTCTTCATTATCTCAACTCCTACCTCAGAGATCGCGAAAAGATCTTAATAACTTTAAATCAAACCTGTCCACTGCTACTTCTGGGGTCCCACAAGGATCAAACTTGGGCCCACTATTATTCAACCTCTTCATTAATGACGTGGTGGACTGTGTTCAATATTCTCAAATACTTTTGTATGCCGATGACATAAAAATTTATAAAACCATCAACTCTATTAATGTCTGTATTCTCTTACAAAACGACATCAACATTTTAAAATGGTCCCACAACTCAAAATTGTTCTTTAATTACAGCAAATGTAAAATAATGAGTTACTTTGTTAAAAAATACGTTTACTTATGCATATCACATGGAAACTAATTCGCTTGAGAAAGTAACATTTAATGTACAAAAATATTGGATTTGTAATTAGAAATTGTCGGTGTTTCTGTAAAACAACTACACTCAAAAGCTTGTATTATGCATTTGTCCGCTCTAAGCTAGAATATTGTCTACAAGTCTGAAATCCAATATATCATAAATATATATCTAAGATTGAGTCTGTCCAGCATAAATTTATCAAATATTGTTATTTTAAAATACATGGACAATATCCTATCTTTACCCATGAGTATTCTGTTTTATTGCCTGAAGTGAACTTGGTCATTTCAACAAGCCTTGCTTTAGACACCAGTATGACATAAAAAACTATACTTAAAAAAAACTAGGATTTTTTCTAGTGGGCTCTTCCCTGACTATGAGCCTGCTGGGCAGATGATGTCATCGTAACGTGCGGCACCTTACGGAAACTCATTGCAGGCGCGGAACGTGCATTACAGAGTTTTTTGCCTTTTAAAATTCGAAATAATTTTGGCGTCGGTTGGGATCGAACCCGGGTCTCTAGATTTGCGACCAGATTTTCAAGCAAACGGCCACGATACACCATATAGTAATTTTTTACTTTGTTGTAGAAATTTCAACATATTTTATTAATGTTTTCCATTGAATAATTAACAATTATTATTAGAGCAATGGCTAAACGAATTACCAACGAAAGGAAAAATAACAAAAATTAAAAATTTGTAGTTGCATTAAAAGACTTTTAAAGCAAGCTTACTTTATTTTATATTTACGAAATTAATTTTTTCACTGAGTTTGTGTAAAATAAATATGAGGGCGCATTCCAGTTATACATATTGAGTTTTGAAGTTCGTGTCGCAGACTAATGTATCACTTTATATGTATCAGTTTCAGCATTATTTTATTACAAATGGAAAGCGCCTCTGAACAAAATAGCCGCTGAAAAATTAGCCCCCATCGTCATCCTCAACGACATCCAAATATAAATCTAAACAATAAACATTGAGTATAAGGCCAAAAATGGTGGTTTACAGGTCTGGCGCTAGTCTATATCGCTACTCTAGCGAAACATAACCAGACCATACTTAGTGGAAGGTAGGAGAGCTACGTTGGTTTTCATCAGAGCCACTTGTTTCGCATCATGCTCAGTCTCCTCCCCCACATTAGGTTATATCATACTATCGTCCCTTGCAAATGTTGGGGGTCTGAACCACTACTAAGACCAGACTGCGGATTGGTTGCGATAGTGCTCTGAGTCGCTGTTTCTGGATACGAATAATTTGGGGGGTTGATTCCTAGACTTAAAGGTTGGGACATTGTTAGGGGGCTACTTCCACCAGCCAAATTGCCTGAAGTTGATATACCTAAAGTACTAGCTGCTCCACTTAGACTTAAACCTGGAGGGTTTATTAATAAACTTGTGTTACTGGATAAACCAGGGGCGCCTACCTCTTCTGGAGGTGTTACCTCCAATCCAATACTACCATTCAAAGCAATTTTTATAGGATTTGTATGATTTGACGACGAAAAATGACTCAAGCCTATATCTTCTAAACTACTTTTTCTTCTTGCACTACCTACATTTGTTAACCCCTGTCTCAGGGAGTTAGATCTTCGCAGGAGAATATCATCTACTACTCGTAAGGAGTTTGATCTTCCTCGCTGGTAACCAGCTACTGTAGGGCTATCCGGTAACGATAAAGAGTTCGATTTTTGTTGGTTGATTAACGGTGGAGGTCTGGGAGACGGGAAGCCGGATAAACCGAAACCAGAACCTCGGCGACTTCCTGGGGGAGCAGCGGTGGACATCTGTTGAAGCAGAGATTGGGAACAGAAGCTTATGTTGGATTTTCGTCGACTGTTGTGACGTTCGAAGGTCTTTTGAGCAGAGAAGGGACTTGGGCGAACTAGATAACTATAACAGACAATTCATTGTTTTAAAATATTTACATATTGATCAAGTAGCAACAAATGTGTTGGCCTTTACGGACACTGTGTCAGTATCTTATTTTTTTACATATTTGGCTTTACATTTGCTAATAAACTTACCAGTTGATTATTTTTTTAATTTTAAATGCTTTTACTGTAACATATACAGTATCGGCCAAATGTATATCACCTTTAAGTTTTTTCAACATAACTTGACTTATAGAGAATTGATGTCTATAAAATCATAATATATTTTGATGGTAAGTATAATTTACTTAATAAAAAACTTTTCATAAAATAATAGTAACAATAACGCGGAAAAAATACTTTTATTCAAATTTCTGAAAATAAGAAATATTTAATAATGAAGTTAATAAATAATTAACACTAAGTAAAATTAATATTTTGTTGCAAATCCTTTTGCGTCGATCATAGCTTGGATGCGTCTTGGTATAGACGCGATGAGTGCATCGATTGTCGACTGTGTGATCTTCGTCCACTCCTCCTCAAGTAGGGCGAACTTCTTGGCTGCGCTTGCCGCTCGTTTGCCGGCTAAACGTCTTTCCAGATCATCCGACAATGGTTCAATAATATTTAAGTCAGGCGACTGACTTGGCCATTTCATAAGAGTCACACGATGGCGTCGGAACCATTCTTGCACATCACGCGCGCGATGCTGCGGATCATTATCCTGCTGGTAGATGAAGCCACGACCGTGAAGACGCTTTGCATATGGAAGCATAACATTTTTGAGGATGTCTATGTACATTTTTCGATCCATGATACATGAATTCTGTGAAGAGGGCCCATTCCTTTTGCTGAGAAAATACCCCACACCAAGACTGAACCGCCACCATGCTTCATAGTCGGTAGTTGATATTTTGGATTGAAACGGTTGCCTTTAGGGCGACGAATCCATTTTATGCCACCACTATCAACAACATAAAATTACTTTCATCGCTCCAGATGGCATTAGACCATTGCTGAGGTGTCCAGTTTTTATGCTCTTTAGCCCAATCCACTCGCGCCTTCCGATTTTTGGCAGAAATGAATGGCTTCTTCACAGGTCGCCGTCCATTCAGTCCTGCGGCCTGTTGGCGACGACGAATGGTCCATATGGATGGATTAGGCTGACCAGGAGTCGCTATTTCCTTCGCAATATCCGGCGCTGTAACACGTGGATCGGTCCGGGATACGCGGAGGATGTTGCGATCGACAAGGGAAGTATTGCAACGTGGTCGGCCGCTTTTCTTCTTCTCAACATAGCCTCCTTGGAGGTTCCAACGTTTAAGAATTTTACTCACCATTGAACTGGCGATGTGAAACTGTTGCGCGAGCTCCTTATGCGTCCGCCCTTGTTTCCGGCCCTTTGTAATAGCTTTTTTTTGTCGTTCGTCCAAATTTAGAGCACCTTTTGTCTTCGCCATATTACAAAATAATAAATACCGCAAAATTTCACGGTTTCGACTATAGATACAACGGCAGAATAAACAAGAAAAAATAAATAAATTCAAAAAATAGCTTCAAACACATGATATTTCTTGTAAAAACTCATCACACATCATGTACAAGATCTAACCTACATCAAATATATACTGTTAAATTTTGAGCGCATTTGAATTATGTTTATAAAAGTTATACTGAAAAAATATAAAGGTGATATATTTTTGGCCGGTACTGTATTTTTATAATAAAATAACAGTAGTATCATGCAACCAAATAAGTTTTTGCTAAGATCGTAATTCCCATAATTCGTAGATGACCTCGATCGAACATTTTAAAATTTGTTTACTGTATCAGAATGTGAAAACTTCAACTTACATGATGTCCCCTTCTTCTAGTTTGAGATCACAACTTGGATTGATAATAACGTAACTGAGACTATTTCTTTTTTCACTGACGTCCGTATAGTCTACAGTTGGGAGATTAAGACTTTCCATCCTGGATCGGACAAGATTGGCGATCTCTGCTCGTTCTATTTGTTGCTCATGGTTGTCTCGAGCTTCATCAACCATGTTTATAGAGTACTTTAAGAAGATAAACAAATGTTGTTAGAGAAAAGTCAACCGAGAAAAAATAGGAATGGCTTACAGATTTGTAAAATAGAAAGATCAAAGTTTTTGTTTCGTTTGTATAATTACACAATAATAAATTATTATGCCCGGACACTTAAAAAAAGTTTTTATCGTCTTGAAACAAACAAAATATGGGTTTATTTGTTTATGTCGTTAAAAAAAAATTTTGGTGTCCGGTTTGTTTGGCCAGGAGTGTATTACAAGAAAATTAAAAAATAATATAAATAAAAAAGTTATTTTGAGTGGCCCGTTTTCAGGTTAAAAATTAAATGTTGAACAAACGAATAAAATATTAAACTTTACGTATCGATGTAACAATTTTTTATGACTTCAAAACAACTATAAATGTAAACTTTGAATTCTTTCGTGTACAACATCAAATCATATAACTTCTAATCCCAGTGAGAAAACAATACAATCTCAAAAATCAAAAGTTTGTAGAAAGAAACAGTTTAAGTTACATCCTTCATTTGAGATCATTCAATAGTCGTGCAAAAAGTATTCCGTAGCCTCTTTCTTCATTCATTGTCCATGCCATCATTCACTTGTAAGAAGATATATGATTTGATCCATTCTATAAAATGCCATATTGTTGAATTTAGATTTGTTAGTATGTTAATGCCAATGTTATTTGTCATTCTCAAATGATGCATGCTTGAATGATGCATTTTACTGCAAGCAAAGAATATCGTACTGTATTGTGCTTCTCAATGAAAATGTTACTTTTACTTTTAAGAAGCATTCTAGATTCTTACAAGCCAATTGAAGACTACGAAAACAGATGAATCTAGAAAGACAATAATACGTTTATTTTTGACTATATTAATATTTTTTTTATAAAGTCGTGTTCAAAATGTTTATCGTAAGAAAATGATCTGGAGGATTTTTTTTGTAGGAATATTGACTTAAGAGAAAATTGATTGCTTGTAAATTGGTAGCAAACAAAATTTATCGTCAGCAATTTAATCGCGGGAATTTTAAGTAAGCATCAAGGGCTGACCCTTATTTGGAATACCATGGTACATTTTTCACGTAGCACTAGCCCATGATCTAAAATTGATCTCAATGAAAATTGATTGCTTAGATCATTTTTACTTTATTTTGGGGTTAACGCGGCATCAGTACAGTTAGTACCACTCAGCTCTATTAGGGCAAAAATAACTATTTACTGAGTTTATCTGAGGTGAGTTGAGATTAACTGATATTTTGACTATGACTAACTATCAATTGTGTTACGATCAATTTTCCTTGCGAATAATTTTCTTACGATCTATTGTCCCTGCAATCAATTTCCTTCGCGATAAATTATCCAATAATCAATTTTCTCAATATTGCGATCAATTTTCCAGGGATCAATTGATTCATCTGTCTTCGTAGATCTTTTTCGCAGTGTTCCCGGTTGTCAGGTGTTCGGTCGGGTCTCGCATGGGGCCCCCCGCCCCACTCACCATGGAGTTGTCTTTGTGAGTGCAGCCGAGGCAGTTGGTGCCCTGCTTAGGGCGATACGTCACTCCAACTCTGTCAGAACCTACGTCCTCGTCAAGCTAGAGCGGGAAAGAAACAAGAAGCACCTTCTAGATCCCGTGCACTACTTCACTTCAAGAGAAAGTATACACACCACGCTATAGTTTAGGCATTCACTATCGTACATAAGGACAATGAGGCACTTATGTTTCCGTATTGGGGTAGCCAAATTCTGACTTACTTTAACAAATATTGAAATTTATTTCTTGCCTTTGCAAAGGCTATAACCGTGTGCGATAAGGATGAATATAACACGCTTGTCTTTCAAAAATTTATGTTGTTTCGACTAAGTTAGGACATTCCACTTTAAAACAATGCTCGTTGTTGATAATACTTTCGCTGTAACGTAAGTTTATTTATTATTTCAGATACATTACCTTGATTCATAGCCGTACCAATAACGTTATTTTCTGTCAGAGTCACTGACACTGACATTGTGTTATATCTTATTTTTCACATATTTCATTCCACATTTGCTAATAAACGTACCGGTTGCCTTATTTTTGAATTTTGAATGCTTTTATTGTAACATATATTTTCAGAATAATAAAATAGCAGTAGTATTTTATGTACCCTCATAAAAACTAAGTAAACGATACTACTGAATTTGTCATAATGGCCGGAGCAAAAATCTGAATTCATACAATTCGTAGACGACCTTGGTCGGACATCTTTCAATTTTTTTTACTGTAATTAAGGAATCAAGCTGATCTGTGAATCAATGTATGTTCTAATTCACCAACTTAATTTCTGGATCAAGAATCATGATCAACAGATTTGAAGTTTTGTTTTGGTTTTTGACAATTAATGTAACTGTCTTGTAATTTTATTCGTGGTAATTGTACTTTCCGTTAAAAAGATATTAATATGTAATTTTTTAATTTATTTATAAAACAAATTTTATAATTTTCCGATAATAATATATTTTTATTTTTAAATTTTTTAACACTCTCTGTACCAAAAAAAAATTCAAAATTTTTTGAGTTGTATTATAAAATCTGCTATAGTTGTCGTCAAATAAGTATGGATTAGTGATTTCTACATTGTTAATGCTAAGTTATGAAGGCAACACCGCAGGGACAGGGTATGGATAAGGGAAAAAATTGAGTATCAGTTCATACTTACTTGACGGCGACCATAAAGTCCATTTGACTACTTGATATTTACATAAGTGCCTCATTTTGTTTTGCTTACTAAATTACGCTACTTAAAGTATTTACAATATGTACAATTGAAAATTTGCTGAAAATTTGTTAAGTGAATAATTTAAATTTGAAGAATATGAAATATACGAGATATTTGCTTTCCAGAGAAATTAAAAATAAAATAAAATAAGAAAGTTATACATAATATTTGACTACACAATAACAGTGAATTAATTTATTTGTTATTGAAAATCAGCTACGTGATTAATTAATAAAAAAATTGTGGCGGCCAGTGGCATCGAAAATGTACATTTTAAGAACCATATAAGTATTGAATTTTGTGAAATTGAAATAAAAAGTTTGACTAGGTATAAAATATGCCTGCTGCCATGGTAAATGAAAAAAGACAAATAGTTTACAATACAATCTTAATTTTGGAAATGTATCCCTTTTATAAATGATTATATTTACAACTTCGTGTTGACACCACAAAAGCAAATCTGTGATAACACTGCGAAAACCGTCAAGAGATTTAACTGGAAGGGCGATAGAGAGAGCAAACCTATGCGTGCGGCAGCAGCAAACACGAGAACGAGATACAAAACGACATGCGTTAGGTAGAAGATATAAAGGAAATAGAGTTTTCTGGAGAGTGCGTATGGCCCCCGACTTCAGTGCGAGGCATCCGTGTCTGTCGTCGTCCCAGTCTTCCAGAGACCTGGTCGTGCCAGGGTGCGACCATGTGGACACCAGGAAACTTCAGAGTAATAAGCAGACAAGCACAATGGTACACTTAGTACATCAACACCAGTACAATTTGAAACTTAATATACACTCTTGTATGTTCTTTTATAATAAATTCATATTTATTCCGCGACAGATTAGTGCTAGAGCTTTTGAGGTTCTTACTCCGTGCGATATTATTGAGCATCAGAAGGGTGCACTCATATCTTATTGAGCATTAAGGTAACCTGGAGAGTTGCAGTTAAGTCAAATATTGAGCCATATTACCTAAGCAGAATGGTTACTTGTGGTGCGTGAATTAAGGCTTGATTTACATTAGCAGTACAATGACGGTACAATAACGGTACAATGACGGCATGACAATTACGAGAGGCATTTACATTAGACGGTACCACGACGGTACGACCATAATAAAATACCATGACAATATAATTTTGTCTTTTATGTATTATGACGGTTTGTAGTACATATATCATGTGTCTATCAAAAGTAGAAAATATCGTGTAATGTTTAAAAAATTATCAAATACCGACTTGTCTATTATTCCCCTTATTTTTGACGAAAAAGAAAAATTTACAAAACGATATTGTTTTTTTTTAAATCTATGATGTATATTTTACGTTTATGTCATAAGCAGAGAACTTTTGTTTAATAATGTATACAATAATTTCTCATGTCTAGCTCATTTTGACTACATTTTGGCTTAACTAAAAGACAATTATTAAAAAGTCAAAAACATGACAATGAGATGTGCACGTACTCTTCAAACGTAATCTTCCACTCCTCGTTGCATGCAAATACTACGCAGTCACTATGATACAATATTTTTTCAATAGAAACAAAACTATACTGTACTGTGGTCGTATCGCTAATGTAAATGAGCCGTCATCGTACCGAGAACGTAGATGTAAATGGGTCCATTAAAACCGTTTATAAATAAATATATTTATAATTTTTGTTATTAAAAATGGGGTCTCCCTTTGTACTTCAGGCCCTAGGTCCCGAAAAACCTAGATCCAGCCCTGGCCTTAAGGTCGCTGCGTCCTTATTGGAAGCACTGTAAAGCCGAAAAGTTACTTTGTGCAGTTTCTTATTAACTAATACGTATTAATTGACACCACAGCGCAGAGTAGCTTTATAAGACGGCACGATTTCAGTCTAAGTGCGACATAAAATATCGTTAAGATATTCTTTAGCTTAAGGAAGGTAAATATCTGTCAAATATCAAGCAATTTATCACTAATTACTCTGAAGTTTTTGGTGAATACAAATAAAATTGCAATATAAATGTGGTATTAAATATAAAGCAATAAAAATTGTATAGGAACAATAAGTAAAATAACTATTCTAAAATGTCGAAAAATGTGAAGCATTATATGACTCTGTTTTTATTAGTAGTTGTATATTCGTAAATATTAGGAACAACTTATTTATTATAAAGGGATAATAATTATACAAAAGGTGAAAATATTAAAAAGAAAGTAGATCTAGTTGTAATTTATTGGCAATGGTAAAACTACATGTATTTCTGTAAGATATTGAATTTCTCAAGTTTCCATCGTTATCAAAATTTATGTTTTATCCTAATAAAACAATTTAAACTGTTGTACGTTTTTCTTTATTAAAATTAAAATATAGATTTTTAAATGAATTCCTATTAAATACATTACGGAACGTAATTAGTCCCCAGTTCTAAATGAATCTGACGAGCCTATGGATTCGAACTGCAGCCAACCATAAACATCAACGTCACTCGCGTTCCCCTTACCGCGCACCGCGCCATTGATGATACAACTGGCTTGAACTTAAAGTGTACGGACTCTACTCTTCGAAAGCAAGTTATCCCCTCTAATGCGTATACGAACGGAGGCGGCCAATCAGGAACATGATAATTTGAAGCGAAATTTCAGCTGTTTTTATATATAATTAACCATGGCAAATCCATTTTTCCAGTAAAAATCTTTAACAGCTTAACTTTTTATGACATACGAGTACGTAACAATAAATTAGAACTAGATTCTTCGTTGTGCAAAAAGTTATAAAAGTGTAACATAAAGACGAAGCTATGGCCCGCACCCTGGCAGTGCATCTGCACATAAGCCTCAGGTACATAGCATAGATAATTGCAAACACAAATAGGTATTGGCTCACTGGGTCGAGGCAGAGCATGGAGTACTCACCGAGCCGGTGGACGGCACACGCACGCAGCTGGACCATCCTGAGGACCTCCCACTCATACTCACATGTGATGAGTCGGACACGGATGTGTCCTGGGTTCGGTAGATACCGATTGGAATCTCACACGTTGTGGAGCAGAGCTTCTGGTAGAGTCGGCCGTAGGTGCGGATCCACATGTCATCTTTTGTGATCTTCATCTAGAAGAAATCAAATAGGGTTCTTCAATTTTTAATTCGTATACTCTATTACAGTAAAGAATGGACTTAGGGGGGTTTATGGTTACAACTTTGATAGGTTTAAACGCGTTTTAGCAGGAATTTCAACATTCTTTGTTTCCAGGAGGGGAAGGATCTGTGGGCTAAATGTGTGGAGGCGCAAAGGGCTTACTTTAAAGGAAATTTTCCCAGCCAAAGGTCGAATTCTTTTTAGACAGCATCGTACACTAATACCGTACTGTTTATATTGTTTTAAGTAAATGTATTTACTAAAGAATCAAAAATGACCAAATTTTGACGTTTCTAGCTGTTAAGTATGTGTCAAACAGCATTTATTCTTACTACCAACGTTTCGATGCACCCTTGCACCTTCTTTAGGGTCTACAACAATTATACAACAAAAATGTAATACATACAAAATAACATAGACATTATCACACTTACAGTAAGATCTTACAAATTGTTACAATTCATGACACAAAATACATTCGTACAAAACATTCAGTTAATTTATTAAAAATCGTACTAACAAATTGAAAGAGCATACATACATCCATTTGCTCTAAAAAACGACAGCCAAATAATACGGAAAATAGCCGGAAATATCCTGTGTAAGGATTCTAGTGACATCATTGAAATGGACTCCTATTGGTCGCCTGTACATTAATAATATTGTAGCAAGTTGTAGGAATTAAAATAAAATGTAAAAATAATTAATGAACTTCAGTTTCGGCTGAAATTTGCCTTTTCCTTTTTGAACTTTTCCAATACACCAAAATATACGCTGTTAACATTTCAAGATACAGTGAATAAAAACGACAAATCGAACGTGGTTTACAAAGTTTATTGTTCCACTGACAACTGTAAAACGACATACGTTGGAACGACCAAACTTTATTCGAACATTCGGATGAGCGAACATTGTTGATCAACGCAGAACAACACGGCAAACGAATACGAATACACTAAAACACACTTTTGATCTGTAAAATTTCAAGATTTTGGAGGAAGAGCAGAATTACTCCAGACGTATGTTTCTTGAAATGTTACATATTAGGGATGATTGTAATAACATCAATGTAAGAACTGATATTCAAGGACTTAACAGCATATATTTTGGTGTATTGGAAAAGTTCAAAAAGGAAAAGGCGAATTTTAGGCCAAAGTGAGGTTCATTAATTTCCTTATATTTTATTTAAATTCCTACAACTTGCTTCATTATTATTGGTGTACAGACTACCAATAGGAGTTCGTATCACTGCTATCACCAGAATCCTTACACAGGATATTTCCGGCTATTTTCCATATTATTCGGTTGTCGTTTTTTAGAGTAAATGGATGTGTGTATGCTCTTGGAATTTTTTGGTACTATGTTTATTAAATTTAACTGAATGTTTTGTACGAATGTATTTTGTGTACATGAATTGTAACAATTTGTAAGATCTTACTACCCTGAAGAAGGTGCAAGGTGCACCGTTGGTAGTAAGAATAAATGCTGTTTGACTGAACTTTCGAGTAATTTTTAATATATAATCATCAGTTTTATGACATTCGAAAAGCCTACTTTTTTATGTATGGTGGAATATTTACCGAGGTCAGGAAGCCAGATCCTGGAGCCTGATCAACGCCAAGCAGCAATCTGACAAATGTAATGACGTAATCCTTGACGAAGGCTTGGTAGAGCAGGGTGTCCAACATACTAGCGCTGAAAACACTGCCTGCGGCGAAAGGCAACCGGAACATATAAGATATATGCGACCCTCGCTCCTTTTCTCTCTGTAAAGTTATTACGTCAGAACGTTGACATCGACGAAGAAGATTTCTCTGGAGTTTCTTCTTAATACATGCATTAAAAATGAATCTAATTTTCAATTACGAAGGGAGATTTTTATAAATTCTATTTAGCCAAGTTTATATTACTAGTTTTGTTTTTTTTGCTGATATTTAAGTACAAGAACTATTCGGAAACCAGGACAGAGGGACTCTTAGAAAGAGTGCTCTTCTGTCTTTTGTAAATATAAATTGAAAATGGCGAGTAAATATTATATTCTAGCCTTATAATGAAACTTGCGTGATTAAAACACTCGGCTCATCGCCTCGTGATTTACACAAAAACACTTTTACTCCGAATGACACATTCAAACGTAGATATTTAAAGAAAAATATCTACTACTGACATTACATATTACGTAAATTACGTTTGCGATTTCAATTGCCCTGTAGCTATGGACACTTATTTGTTAATTTTTTGTTATAAACATTGAAGTGAAAATTTTCACTTTTTGGCGTTTAAATTAAATCTGTGCAATTTTATATCGTCCTTGTGTGCAATTATGTCGGAATTTGAAGTATTATAATGTACGCCCCCTGAAGTTGTTCAATTGGATGGAAATCTAACAGTGTGGCTGAAAGATACGTCCAGGAATCATTGCAAAACAATATAAACTTTTCATATCACTTTAATTCTAAGTATTCTTATGCTCTTTACGTCCCTATAATTGTAATCTGTAAGTCTGCTATTCTTTAATATGTTATTTCCTCAAAAGTAAACTCTGTTTATATTTCAATCACAGGTTATTTATTTAAATTTGACAGCTATTGATGGTATGTAACTTTATTCTTAGATTACCTAGTTGTTATAGTGACATTTAGGGCGATATTACAGGTTTCTTTTATACAAGTTACTTCTTATTCGTTGATTCTGTATAGTTTCTATGGATAATCCTCTCACGAAGATAATGCTTTGTTTTTAAGTACAGTAAAATTTTTGAAAGATGTCCGATCAAGGTTGTCTACGAATTGTATGAATTTAGATTTTTGCTCCGCCCATCATGACAAATTCAGTAGTGTCGTTTGCTTAGTTTTTATGAGGGTACGTAAGATACTACTGTTATTTTATTGTTATAAAAATATATATTACAGGAAAAGCATTCAAAATTCAAAAATAAGTCAACTAGTAAATTTATAAGCAAATAATGAATTCAGGTAATGTATCTGAATTAATAAATAAACTTACGTTACAGCGAAAGTATTATCAACAACGAGCATCGTTTATAAATGGAATGTCCTAACTTAGTCGAAACAATATGAATTTTTGAAAGACAAGCGTGTTATATCCATCCTTATCACACACACTTTGCAAAAGAAAGAGATAAATGTATGCCTATTTGTTAATTCGTTCGTGATACAGGTGCCCTTGATCGGACATCTTTCAAAATTTTACTGTAGCCGGTATTAGATACAAGAGTGTGGTTTGTACTTTTATGGAGTAAACATGTAGTTTTAGTTTAAGATTGCATTCCGCGTAACGCGAGTGTTTTGGCCTAAGGATGCAGCTTTAGTGTAATTGTTAATAATACATCCGTGTACCGTGCGGGCGTTTACCGGGCGTTACATCACGGGCACTCATTGCTGAAGAGTGCACCACAAGGGTAAAATTTGATAATAATTATTCCTTCATGGCTATGTAGACTTTATAAAAATATCCCCTCGTTTCTTAAATATAGTGATGCAGTGTGAACATCACGTCTAAAATAAATATTAATAAAAACAAGAAATAAAAAGCAAAGCGGTGTTTACAATTATATTCATTGAAAATCGTGCAGTAACAGTTAACAAAGAACTGTAACAATTAATGTGTTCTTAATATAATAAACAATAACACATGTGAACAATTATCGTCGATATGAACATTTTTATTAATAAAATCTACAAAAAAATAATGTAGGAATAGTTAAATAGAAGCCACACTGGTTACATGCTATGAAATAATAGTAACTGAACAAAAGAAAGCATGAAGAATGTTACCGCGATTACGATTCCACTGGGCTTAGTAGTCTGCCAAACAAAAGAATAAGGAAACGAAAAGGGAAATAATATAGAAGTAAATGTGAAATGGGAGGGTTACCAGAACAAGCACCCTTTCATCGTCATCATATCCAGCAGTTAGTAGCTGGGCAGCCAGTTGTACCTTTTCCATTTTGGAGAGGTGCAGGGCGTACTTGTCGTGCGCTCGGAACTGCATGAAACGCATGTTGGACGACTGCGACAGTTCTGTTATGCTTCGGATACTTGGAAAGAATCTATTAACAACACAACAACTCTACACATTGAAACAAGATAGTTTACAGTTTTGGATTCTTTTCCTAACATTCTACAAGGATGTGACCTTATGTTACCCAAAATATGTGAGAATTATTTTCTGGCGATTAGTAGGCATCATCCTTGGGGAATGTATCGGAGATTCCATTGTTTAAGAAATGACTAAAATAGATCACAGTTGCTAACATTTGTATAAAAAGATATAAAATGATAATGTAAACATTGGCCAAAACAAACCGGAACAAGGCTATGTAGAACAAATAATCTTACCTATCTTATCTACGAATGCACATTTGCAAAATTTAGTTCATCAATTAATTTAACCTAATTTTTGCTAAATACTATTAAAAAAGAAAACTATACTATGCAATAAATTATTGTATATTGTTAAGGGAAATACCTAGTCTAGCGTTTTATTTCAGATCTAACTAAAATAGACAAGAAAAAAACTTACGATTTTCAGAAGATACATATAAGTATTGAAAGTTACGTACAAAGAAAAAAATAACTTACTTGAACATTGTTTGAACAGCTACTATTGTATTACAATCAGCTAACGTATCTTCTTCCGCTGAATTAGATAATTCTTTATTGACTACCACAACATTTTCAGCGAGTGTAATACCGGCTCTTAGCAAATCATCTAAGCTGTAAAACACACAAAAAATGTTAAACTTTATCATTACACAAGGAAAACAAAACAGTAAAAACAACAAAAGTGCATAGCTCGTCTCGCTTTTTGTTGTTCTTATTGTACACATCTTTAAGTATTAACATCTCACCAGTCGATAGTTCCTCGCATCCAGTACACCAAAGGAAAGTACGAAATGGAATCCAAAAAGGCAATATCTGGCCTCTTTTCAAGCAGCAAAATAATAGGATTTAGAGATGTTTTCGATTTGAAATGCGCTCTTAACGGAATGATAAAATTGTATATCCCATTCGACGCATAATCAGCCGCTAATATTATTGTTTTATTCTGCCATTGGTACTCTCTGGCATTTCTGTAGCTGCAGTGCTCGCATATCTGCGCCAATTGAAGACAACAAAGTGGTTTCTTCTCTTTGAGGAGGTAACACAATGTTGGACTGACACCAATGAACGGGGAAACTGGAGGAAATCCTTTTACAATACTGTTAAAAATACAATTGTGTTAGATTGTATCCGATTTTAAGAGTAAAAAAATAAATGGTGTAAAGTAGAACCATTTCAGAAAAAGGGAAGTATGTACAAAAATGCTAAGCTACTCTTAAGCTAGAAGGTAACAAAAAGGATACAAGCAAAAATGTCTAAGGGGGTGTTCAATGTTTATTAGTTTTCACGATTTATTGCACCATCAGGATAATCATTGTAATAAAATTGTATACAGTAAAAATTTGAAAGATGTCCGATAAAAGTTATCTAGGAATTGTATGAATTTTGCTCCGCCCATTATGACAAATTCAGTAGTGTCGTTTGCTTAGTTTTTATGAGGGTACATAATATACGACTGTTATTTTATTATTATAAAAATATGTTACAATAAAAGCATTCAAAATTTAAAAATAAGTCAACTGGTAAGTTTATTAGCAAATATAAAACCAAATATGATAAAAATAAGATAATGACACAATGCCAATGTCAGTGACTCTGACAGAAAATGGTAATGTATCTGTATTAACAAATAAACTTACGTTACAGGGAAAGTGTTATGAACAACGAGTATCGTTTTAAAGTGGAATGTCCTAACTTAGTCGAAACAATATGAATTTTTGAAAGACAAGCGTGTTATATCCATCCTAATCGCACACGCTTATAGCTTTTGCATAAGAAAGAGATAAATGTATGCCTATTTGTTAATTCCTTCGTGATACAGATAACCTTAATCGGACATCTTTCAAAAATTTTAATGTACATATATTACTTCGATTTCAATTTGTTTGAACAGTGGAGTACCGCGAAGTCAATCCACTAAATTGTGAGAGAAGACTACAACTTCCTTTGGTAAGATTATATCGGAAAATCTACGGTTATCTTTTTCTTAAGCCCCAAGAGGGCAGTAATTCAAAGATAGATATCTTTTGTACAAAAGTTACAAGTCCTGTATTCGTGATAAACCGTTTCTAAAATAAGCTGTTTTATTCCAGTTGCTATTTTAATGCTGCAGATAATTTTAATGTTTAAATCTTTTATTATCTACCATGAAAATTTATTTGGTTTTTATTTAAATGCTTCTATTAGAAGATTTCGGTTATGACGACATATCTCAACAAGGAAAACAGTGTAGAAAATGAGGACGTTGAGAAGGAAAAAGCTAAGAGGAAGGACGTCAAAAACAAGGAAGGCAACAAGGAAGGACGACAATTACGAGCAGGATGTGGAGAGCGAGGGAGAAAGAAAGGTTGAGGAGGTGACATGGATAAGGATGGCGATAGGAACAAGGAAGACATGAAGAGGGAGGGGAAAGGAAAAAACAGAAAATAAGGAGATTGGAGATGAGGTAGTAATACAGGGTCCGCCATCTAACGTTTTTTTTTTCAACTAGTGCTTATTTCGTGAATGGTAACACTTAGCTCATGTTTGATTTGACAGATAATTAGTTTTATCCTTCCGCTGAACGAATATGGTTGTGTATACGCTTGAACAACGCTGGGAAATATTGCGACATTACTTTGAAAATCATGGTAATGTTGCAGAATGTGTGCGAAAATTGCGTACGGATTTTGGAAGAAGAGATGCACCGTCAGCTCCGTATGTTCGTTATCTTGTGAAAAAAGTGAAAGAAACTGGCATCCTCATCGATAAACCAAAGCGTGAAAAGCCAAAAACAGTGCGTACACCCGAGAATATTGCTGCTGTGGCAGAAAGTGTGCGTGAAGTGCCATCAACATCAATTCACCGTCGTTCTCAACAATTGAACATTTCGGAGACATCATTGAGACGAGTTTTGCATAAAGACCTTGGTATGACGGCATACAAAGTCCAATTGGTTCAGGAGTTGAAGCCAACTGACCATCCAATGCGTTTTCGCTTCGCTGAGTGGGCCTGTGATCGACTTACAGAAGATGCCGATTTTGCCAAAAAAAATCATCTTTTCAGATGAAGCTCATTTTCATCTTGGCGGGTATGTAAACAAGCAAAATTGTCGCATTTGGGGCACAGAAAACCCGCACGAATACATTGAAAAGCCGACGCACCCAAAACGAGTCACTGTTTGGTGTGGATTTTGGTCCAGAGGCATAATTGGGCCATTTTTCTTCGAAAATGAGCAAGGAGTGGCCGTTACAGTCAATGGCGATCGTTATCGGGCCATGTTGAACGAATTTTTGTTCACAAAAATTGAAGAGGAGGATATTGGCAACATTTGGTTTCAACAGGACGGCGCTACGTGCCACACAGCCGAAGCTACACTCGATGTTTTGCGCCCTGTTTTTGAAGATCGCATTATCAGCCGCAGAGCTGATGTCGTTTGGCCACCTCGGAGCTGCGATTTGACACCGTTGGACTATTTTTTGTGGGGTCCCATCAAAGATAAGTGTTACGCCGACAAGCCAGAGACAATTGACGCTTTAAAGGACAATATTCGTGAAGCCATTGGTGAAATACAGCTGCACACAATCGATAATGTGCTTAAAAATTGGACCGAACGTGTACGGTACTGCATGGCCAGCCGAGGCAGCCATTTGAATGAAATTATTTTCCATTATTAACCGAAAGGATTGTACTTTCAAATAAAAAAAGAAATTTGAGAAAATATTCAGTAGTTTTTTTTATAGCATTTTAAAAAAAAAGTTATTTGGCGGACCCTTTACAATGTCGAAAAGGACGAGATAGACAGGAAGGATGATAAGAACGTAGAGGACGAAAATTACAAGTAAGCCGAGCCGAGCGAGGAAAGCAGAAAATTTGAAGAAGATGAAAACGAAGAAATCATGGATGAACAACAAAGATGAGGAATATAGGAAAGATGTAGAACAGTAGTTCTCAACCTTTTCAATACCGAGGAAAACTTTTGTGTGCTTACAGAACACCAGTTGAAAACGACTGGTGTAGAGAATGAGAAAAAAGAAGAGAACGAGGTCGGACACAAGGTAACAGTAAAAGAGGATGAGGGAGACAGGAATGAATAATTATTTACAAATTAAAAAAAAATATCATTCTTATTAAAATTATTAGTTTTTGCAATTATTTCTGCAACTTCGTAGCTCTTATAGTTCTCGAGATAGCAATAGTGTATCACTTAAAATGAACACTGTATAATTTTCAAATAACACAATAGTGATTTAAGTATTGCTATTATTACTTATCTTACACGATACAGATTGTATCGTCACAACATGTAATAAGATAGGAAGAATAACGAAAAGTCCACCATATAAATGGTAAGGTAACCATAGTCCAAGTGGTATTAGACCGCTTTTAGCCATCTCCATAATTAATGCGGTATATCTTTGATCAAATCCCGATATCCCCCTGATGGTGCGTTGTTGCTATCCCTCAGTCCATCCCTTTTCATCCCCTCTAGTGACTTACCGTGCTAGTTCACCATGCCATGCAGGTCTGTGCCGTTGGCTGTCTGGCGGGGTGGGGCTGTCAGTGCTACTCGACCTGCTCACGGATAATGGTGGTAGTGGTAGGGGGTGCAGGACATCAGAGTCAGAGGCACAGTGGGTGAAACAAATAGCATATAGCGTGCAAGTCACGATCGTGCCAGCGGCTTGCACCGCCACAACGGTCATGGATTATATACAGGGAGGGTGGGGGTTTAAGAAAAATTAGCACCAATGATTTTGTTCCATTTGTCAAACATCCTGCTACATTTTTCTCCAGGATTTTTAGGCCTTACCTAATTCGGGGTTCTAATAAATTTCCTACCGTATATATGCTAGCTCACAATTCAAAATAGAAAATCTGTTGTGGCCAGTACAATACCACTTCCGTTTTTGGTTACATAAGTATAGGGCGCGAACAGTCATGTGACTTTGTTGGCCTTGACAAGTAGATATGGCGGCCCCCATGACAATTAGTAATTATGTACATAGATTAATTTTAAGATTTTCCAATTTTGCGTGGTTAATTTGTCACCAGGAGTGTGGAATTTATTGTTGAGGAAAATTAACCACATGGAATTGGAAAATCACTAAATTTAGAATGAAAAATAATGATATTTGACATCTAAGTACATAATTACTAGCTGTCATTCTGACACGGGCTGCCATATCTGCTTGTCAAGGCCAACAAAGTCACATGACTGCTCGCGCCCTATTGTATTTAACATTTCTTGTATACCTACACTCTACATCAAAAAATCTAATTATACCTATTCTTTATATTTAGATTTTTAAATTTGAAATTCATTCTATGAAGAATTTTTGTCCTACTTTTCGAGATGTTTCCAATTCATTGTCGGAATTGGCAGTATTTCTGAAGGGTATATGTAATATAACTATTATTTTAAATATTTAACTATTAATATAATAAGAAATAATATATGTATGTCCTTCCCAGAAAAAGTCTGCAGCAATGTCTTCGGATTTCTGATACTGTCATTTATGTGTCAGATACAAACATTTATAATTATAAGATTTATAACAACAGATTATTTTATATATTATATTTTTTTATCGCTAAATCTATAGAAGATATAATAAAATATTTAAATGTATCAGATAGAGAATTTATTTTTCTTTAATATTAGCAAGAACAAAAAGTTTCAAAAAATAATATTTCGATTTTTTTTTCAAGAATCTGCTACTTCCCGTTGTTTAGTTGTTACCAAAATCTTTTCAACTCTTCCCATTAATGTCCGATTGGGTACAGGTGTAGTGATACTCGTCTCATTAGTATTAAAAAGAAAAGTATTGCCTGACGTGTTTGAAGATTTCATGTAGTATCCAAAATTGTAAGATTAAAGTCAGCATCTTCTACTGTGTATGAGAAATATGTAAATATGTAAAACTATGTGCGAGATGTTTTGATAAATAAAACAAAATAAATGAAATAAACATATTTATAATAAATATACAGTGTGTTAACGTTTTTAGGCATTAAGTCTTCAGCAATAGCAATTATATTTTTACATGCTTTCGTTTGAATATATCTAATTCGGGCATGGATTATTAGTAAGAAAATATAAATTAATACATAAGTATAATAGATAAATAAATTAACATAAATCATAAAATAAAGAACCTATAGTTGATCTGAAAGAATTCAAGTTTAGATGTAGGATATCATTCAAAGTATTATCATTCCGATAAAATATGAAAAATAAATTACCTTTCATCCACCAAAGGTGAATAAATTTTCAACTCCTTGTTGGGTAAATTTAATGATTCGGGGTCGGGTGGTATAAATAAGGGATGTAACCTGCATTGAAAACTAAGAACAAAAACAATAATAATTTGTGTTATTAACAAGCAACTTATAACAAAAATAAGCATACATACAGCGTAAAATAATAATAATAATGAGATCTGGGTGATTACTTGACTGAAATGGGTGATGAAAAATAACGATATTATTGGATTTCAGTCATTTTATTGTCATACCTAACTAGTTTCCACATCACATGTGTCTTCTTCAGGGGATGATTTTTCTTAAAAGTTTGTAACGAAGAAGACACATGTGGTGTCGTAACTAGTTGGATATGACAATAAAATTGACTGAAATCCAGAAATATTGTTATCTTTCAATAATAATAATATTAATAACAACTATAATAATAAATGGTGCTAATTTTTCACATATAATAGAGACAGAGAAAGAATAGAAAATTAATGCTTGTGATATACTAATCGAAGACTTCTGGAGGACTTCTAAACAATTGAAGAGCTCTTGCAAAAACAACAATATTTCAAATATTGTAAATATGATTTATATACAGCGACATATACTTTCAAGGATGCCTAACAGTTTGGTAACACTGCTTCTCCCAAAAAGTATCTGAGAGTTTCTACGTAAACATCAAATGTCTTATAAAAATGTCTAATTGAATTGCCCATCAATGTTTGTTTTTCTATAAAAGTAACGATTGTTAGCATGAATCCAATACCTTTCTTAGCGAGAGGTAAAAATGAAATATAGTTTTTTTGCTATGAGTTCCTCATTTGATCCAATTCAAAATTGGTTAAGAACAAATAATACCGAGTCTTTTGTTTATTTAGTTTTTTTGATAGTCTTCGATATGTGTGACACAGCATTAAACAATTGAAGAAGTGCTGAACAGCAGAGTTCTTGATCTTGCATTCTATAGTAAAAAGAGTTGTATATACATTTTGTGCTCTCAAAAGTGACAGCAAATTGTAGCTATAAAAGAGATCAAAACAGTATTTTAATCTAAAAACTATTTAAAAAATTATTTAAAATATTAAATCTATTCCTATTTCAATAAAAAACTACTGTTCAAGTATCAAGAAAAGAAGAAAATATTTAGAAAAGAGAAGAGCCCAAATTTTCACAACACCAAATCAGGATTATATTTACAATTTGATTGGGCCCCCCACATAAACCTAACAAAACACAACACACATGCTCATAACAACACATCCTCTTACGCTATTTTTTCACTAGGAGATCTCCAGGGGACATCATCTTCTAACTCATCTTCGCTTTCATCTCCTTCGTCCTGTGGTTCTGCTGAAATATTCAACGTACTACTGGTGAACATATCAGGCACTGGAAGGATACTCGGTCTTCTGCTGCCCCGTCTCTGGTTTAAGATTTCTGGGCTAAGAAGATTAGGGTTGTCTCCAGCGCGCGGAATGTCGAGGTGGTTGTTGGTGACGGATGTGTCGATGGTTAGCGATCCGGGGGAGCTGTCTTTCAGGCAGGTTCGGGAATCGCTGACACCACCTGAATTGTCGGGAAATGTAGCTGTAAATTAAGTTAGGTTAGGTAGTTGGGAGTGGGGAAGTGAAGTCGAACGACATGGAAACAAATTTGTTGCTATAATTTAGTATTTCTATATAGCCTTTTTGTATGGTATTGAGGACAGGACCGGCGTTAGGGAATTTTGGAAACAAGCGGTAGAGTACGCTGTAACAACTTCTCGAAATCAACGGTAAACGGCGGCTACGTTGCAAGGATTCAGTATATATCCTGGTGACCCATTTCAATTTGTTATACGAACCCGTTGATTATTCATACGCGATCCTGCATTTCGAACAAACAATTCAACGCTCGTCGGAACTTATACTTTAATTGTCGATGCTTGATGAGCAGTGTTTAATTTTTGTTTACTTGATATATCGATTGAGATATCTTTTTTATTATAATTATATTTTTTTGTGAAACAATACGAGGTCTAGCTATTAAATAACAAGACTGCGCGCGCATAAGGCGTCCTAGAGGAGAAGGGGGGGGGGGAACGAATGCAGCGTTGGATAGCGGGAAGTGTCTATTATTCCGGTACGAAAACACGTTTTTGTCGCTGTAGTAGTATTTTTTCTATAGAGCTTAGAAACGAACGTGTTTTTTTTCTCGTGCCGATAACAATGTGTGACGAAAAACACAAGCAACAGATCAATATGAACTTTCTCGTTAAATTAAAAAAAAACTCCGACTGAGTGCTATAAGTTGTTGAAAGAGGCCCATGGTGAGAATTCTATATCTCGTGCGCGTGTTTTCCAATGGTATAAACGGTTTTCTGAAGGCCGAGAGAGCACCGAAGATTTAAAGCCATGCTAATCGTTTTTTTCGACATCAACGGCATTGTGATGACTGAATGGGTTCCCGAGGGTCAAACTGTAAACCAAACTTATTATTTGAAAGATTTGGCAACCCTGCGAGACCGAGTTAGTAAGAAACGGCCGGAGTTGTGGAAAAACAAGTCGTGGATTTTGCACCAGGACAACACACCTGCCTATAACGCGCTGTCTGTGAAGCGTTATTTAGCCGATAGAGGCACTCCAATGCTCGAACACGCGCCGTTCGCCTGATTTATCACCCTGTAACTTTTTTCTGTTCTCGAAGATCAAGTATGCCTTAAAAGGAACCCGGTTCGAGTCGATGGAAGTGGTGAAGCGAAAATCGCTCCTAAACGCTCTTACAAAAGGAGACTTCCAATATTGCTTTGACCAATGGAAAAAACGAATGGATGGGTGTGTGGCGAGGGGAGGGTAGTACATTGAAGGGAAGCATTCGATTATAAAATAATTTTTAAAATAAAACTCTTTTTCATAAGCAGTCTCGTTATTTAATAGCCAGACCTCGTACAGCGTTGTGCTTTAATATCTTTATTTGGGGTCGTAATTTTAAAATGCATTCGTTAAAGTCGATGATAGGTTGTTGACCCAAGTGAGTCAGTTTTTGTTTTAGCGAGACTCTGTTGCGTGGTTAATAATTTTCTTCCTATATATTTATAGTTTAGTTAAAATTTAATATGTTCTTTTCAGCACACAATATAGATATTATTTTAAATATATAAACTCCATTTTAACGATCAATAAATCTGGTATTTAGTTAAATTTAATCAGGATTTTGATTTCATTTAATCATTTTTTATGCACGTTTCCAATCTGGGAATGCATGTAGTCATAAAACGCTGAAGGTAGCGGCGGTAGCACTTTTTAAAAATGTACAACTATTATAACTTAGAAATGCAATCATAAAACACTATTCAGCAATGGGTAATATACCGTTATTTATATTTTTTTGTCAACTTCTTACTCATAACAATCCTTTTGCTATTCAGGATTTTAAAAATAAATTATAATTTATCTTTTTGTCGCTCATTTTATTGGACCAGTCCTTACTCGAGGCTGAGACTAGCGACCCGGTAAATAAATCTTTGTACAATTTATTCGTTGTCACTAAGAATAAATTTTAATTGTAACATATATCCATAAACAAATGCAATAAGGTATTAAATAAGTGTGTCGTATTGAAGATAAGTGTTGTAACGTTTCAATAAAAAAATTCTTTCTATTTAGACTGCGTTCGGTTTTACGCTTTGAGCGATCTGAGCGTTCGATCCTGTTCGGTTCTTTTTGCTCAGCTCTGCGTTTGGTTATTGGCTCACAGAGCGCACAGTAACCATGGAGCATGTTGAGCAGTTGTTTGGCGCACGCGTATTTAAGCGCAAGTTTAAAATGTTTGTCGCCGGCAATGCAAACAGTGTCTATTCTATGAATAAATTAGTCATTTTAGGAAACATTTTCTACATAATTTTTAGCTTTAAGTTGTCCATGATCATTTTCACATTCTTAATCAGTATCATAAAAAAAACGTTTATAACTCATGTTAACAGTGTTAATATTTGCCGTCTTTAATTTGGCGCAAATTAATAAGTGTCAAAACGCTCTATCCGTTCGGTTATTTAAGCTACAGATCGGAAATCGCAGATGAATCTGTCACGTGATCAGATTGCTCAGAGTGCTCGACAGATTTAAATACCGAACGCATCCTGAAGAGGTCTAACTTTATCTCATTATATGCGCTATACCGTTCCGTATATACAGGGTGAGTCACCGAAAGCGCCGTCTTCGATATCTCCCTTGTCGTTAGAAATACAGCATAAGTTTATTAACAGAATTTATTCGTCTACTCAAGGAGCATAACGTAAAATTATTTTCACATATACAGGGTGTTGCATTACGGCTCGGCGAGAATAGTTTCTCTTTTTTTAAATGGAACATCCTATATATTTTTATATATTTTGAATTGTATTTTATTCACCTATACGAACATATGAATTTTGTTTTAGTTTTCCACGGCGTTGCCAAGTTATTTCGTTTTTTCTCTAAAAAAGACCGAATACACGCATTGCTTTATAAAGGCTTACTGAAGTTATTTTGATAGTAAGAATTAAGAATTTTCTTTTCTGTATAACTGTAATTATACTCTATGTTCTGACATATATTTTTTTAAATGTAATTATACAGGCTGTTCAATAAAGCGAATCAAATGTGCTCAATTTCAAATGACTATAACTCGTCATTTTCAAATGGAACACCCTATATTTTATTATTCAGTTGTGTGTATTTTTGTATTATCTTCATATGTTATTAAGGGTATCCCATGCCTAAAACTAATAATTTTGGAGATTTTCACCATTTTTCTCTAAATTTATATATTTAACTAAAAATTAAATCTAGTATACCATGGATATTGTTTTTTGAATAAGAAACAATTGCAGTAATGATAGTATTTTCATTAGCCAGGTTGTTATTAATAACAGAGGGATTAAGTAAATTAATTTATTAATATGAGTCTCTCACAAGAAGAACTTACGAATATAGTGTACGCACTTGGAGAAGCGGAAAGAAACCCTCTTTTGTTGTACTGGACATGACCAGTTCTTTCAAACCTTTCCCTTAGTTTTTCAAAAGAACGCGGATTTGGATGTCGTCTTCCCGGAAACCGTTGTGTATAAATTCTTGATGCCAAAAGAGGGTTTGTTTCCGCTGCTTCAAGTGCGTACACCATATTCGTAAGTTCTTCTTGCGCACTCTCCACGCCAGCATTGAGTGCCCGTGAGGTTACGCCTGGCCTGACCAGCATACACCATATTCGTAAGTTCTTCTTGCGAGAGACTCATATTAATAATCTAATTTACTTAATCCCTCTGTTATTAATAATAACCTGGCTAATGAAAACACTATCATTACTGCAATTGTTTCTTATTCAAAAAACAATATCCATGGTATAATAGATTTAATTTTTAGTTAAATATATAAATTTAGAGAAAAATGGTGAAAATCTCCAAAATTATTGGTTTTAGGCATGGGATACCCTTAATAACATATGAAGATAATACAAAAATACACACAACTGAATAATAAAATATAGGGTGTTCCATTTGAAAATGACGAGTTATAGTCATTTGAAATTGAGCACATTTGATTCGCTTTATTGAACAGCCTGTATAATTACATTTAAAAAAATATATGTCAGAACATAGAGTATAATTACAGTTATACAGAAAAGAAAATTCTTAATTCTTACTATCAAAATAACTTCAGTAAGCCTTTATAAAGCAATGCGTGTATTCGGTCTTTTTTAGAGAAAAAACGACATAACTTGGCAACGCCGTGGAAAACTAAAACAAAATTTATATGTTCGTATAGGTGAATAAAATACAATTCAAAATATATAAAAATATATAGGGTGTTCCATTTAAAAAAAGAGAAACTATTCTCGCCGAGCCGTAATGCAACACCCTGTATATGTGAAAATAATTTTACGTTATGCTCCTTGAGTAGACGAATAAATTCTGTTAATAAACTTATGCTGTATTTCTAACGATAAGGGAGATATCGAAGACGGCGCTTTCGGTGACTCACCCTGTATATAAAATACAATATTGTCAACGAAGTTAATTAGGTTCAATGCAAACCTTAACAATAGAAGTTCGACTTCACTTCTACTTCTGTAATGTGTTCCTCTAATGTTGTATGTTTTGTTCATTTACAATTAATTTTGCCACGTGTACAGTATAATAATGACATTGTTAGCTACGTGCTTCAATGATTTGATACAAGTGTAATTTAGCAGATACTTTTACAGTGTATTTACAATTACAATTAAATGAAGCAGTTAACGCTTGCGAATATTTTTACATATTTCAACATCTTATTTGTATTTGGTTTTCTAAAAGTGATACACCGAAAGCGACACTATATGAGCAAATATTCCACGGAGCCAAAAAAATTTTTACATAAAAGTCTATATACAACATTAAATAATATGGAAGCAAATATTGTAAATTAAAATGGTGCAAGCCTCTATTGAAAATTTCAAAATAAATCGTACATGGCAAAATATTCAATAAAGTACGCAAATGATATTTATTGTAGTTAATATTTTGTTGTTTATATAAAACTGTTAAACAAATTGTTAAATTATTAAAATATGAGGGAATATTTTCGCTTTATAATTTATGTACATACACTAATTTTCATAATATATTCAGAAAAATTGACTCTGTCGATTCCAGCAATAAAATTATAAATATCGTGTGACAAGGCAGCATATAATTGTCACTGTCGCGACAAAAGTATGGAAACTTTTAAATATTACATTTTTATTAAATATGTTTATAGTTTTTGCAAATCTGAATCTTGAGTGTTAAAGTTAATATAAAAATTGTGATAAGATTGCTGTTACTCTGTTTTATTTAATTTTGATTTTATAATTTTATCTATGACGTGTTTTCTTTATTTATTTATTATTTTATTGTTGATTTTACACACTGTAAAAAATTATAATAAAATATTAGTCTTTTGTCCTAAAGAAGCTTCATCAGGAAGCGAAACGTCGGCTTTTGACTGACTAAATTTTATATATTCAGTTGTCAGTTACAAACATTTTTTTTTCAATTGGTTTCCAAGACATTATTTGCGTTGTGAGATTCATTCCAACAGATTATTTTATATACTATATTTCTTTATCTCTAAATCTATACAAGATATAATAAAATATTTATATATATCAGATAGAGAATTTAGTCTTCGTTAATACTAGAAAGAACAAAATTTTTCAAAAAATAATATTTAGAAGATTTTTTTAAGAATCTGCTACTTCCGATTGTCCAATAATTATTATCAAAACCTTTTGAACTTTTTCCAGTAATGTCCGATTGAGAAATACGTAGTTAAACAGATATTAAGTACTAAAATATCCACACACACACATACTCACACACATTCATCCACACACATACACACACAGACGTAAAAATGTTAAAATCGGATTAGTATAGGGACCTTAAAACGTTCGTAGTCATTAAAATATGGATATGCAATTTTTAGCATGAATCCAATACCTCTCTTAGCGAGAGGTAAAAATCGGTCATCCAGAAAAAACTAAAGAATGAATGGCAGAAGAATCCTGCAGATATATGTAAGAAATTAGTAGACTCGTTGCTCCGAAGATGTCAAGCTGTACGAACGCATCAAAATGCTAATTATTTTTTATTTATTTTTAAATAATGTATTGTTTGAACTCTTTTGTCCAAAACCTTTTTTTTAAATGCGAGTATTGTTATTAAATATGTATTAAATGTTAAATATAACTAAATATAGTATATTATTTATGTTAGTATTACTTATCCACAGAAATATTAACAAAAATCGTGAAAATAAAAAAGTTTCCATACTTTTCGCCACCTTTGTATATTCGTGAGTTATCCCTCAACAAAATTTTGTTTTTTATTGAAACAAAACCGAAATATAAGCATCCCATAATGCGACAACCCATAACAGACATGCTCCAGATCATGACAAAATTTACACTGAAAACAATTACAAACAATTCAAAAAACAACAATATGCAGGGACTTTTTCATATGTTTGGACATCAAAGGGTTTTTATACATACGTGTCGGAACTCTCTCGATTGTTTTATTTAGTTACAGGTTTAGTAGATTTTTGTTTAACGCTATAAACATAATATAAAGAAAGACATTTATATAAAATTATTATAATTGAGAAATATGTAGTTAATTCGTGAACTAAATAAAAAAATATTTTGAATTTTTATATTTAGTACAAATTATAAAAAAAATATGGACCTCACTGGGATTTGAACCCAGAACTTTTCTATATTTAGCAGTATTTTTTACCAAGGGTGAAGTCTCGCTGTCATATTCAATATTTCATGTAGGAGAGTGTATACGTCATTTCTGTGACTTGTTACTCCCGTCATCATTCCTAGGGGGGATTTATGACGCAATATCATAACCCACCTAATATTTTACATATGTATACTGTCTGAATTGTGTTATTCATCAAAATTCGAAGTATAAACATTTATTTAGCAATAATAAACCATGAATCATTATAATAAATGAAGAAGTAAAATTTATATTAATATTGTAATGTTGATAAATCCAAAGTGATAGTATTTGAAAGGAGTGAATTGGTGACTGAATGCAATGTATTGGTGGATGGAGTGAAACTGGAGCAGGTGAATGAGTTTTTATACAAGGGTGGATTTTTCTACATAGTTCCCTCTGATGACAACAATCTTAGACCAGCGTTTTCCAACTTTTCGATTCCCTCCTAATAATGAATTTCTTTGAGTCCTCAAAATAAGCATTTACTGCATCGATGCCTTCTTCGTTGGATATTAATATCTTTCCAGCGTTGAACGTTGTGAGTTTTGGGAAAAGATGGAAATTGGAGGAAACCAAATCGGTCAAAACTCAGTTCGTTCAATTTTTGTTGAACAAATCGACTTGGATAAGCCGGCGCATTGTCGTGGCGAAACAAAATCTTTTACATTGCCACTCCCGGGCGTTTTTCTTTGCTTTCAGCTGGTCTAACAGTGTGGCGCAATAATGTTCAGTCACCGTTTTTCTTTTATTAAGGTAATCATTCATATCCAATCCATACTTTCAATTGAATTGACTGAATTCCAAATTTTCGGTTGAAGTTCGGGCTCGAATGCGATTTTGCTCCGAATTGAGTAATTGGGGCACCACCTGGCGCACATTTTTCTCATACCCGGCTCATTGTGTAAAATATAAACTATGGCTATGGTGTGAGGCATAATTTGGTGTATGAAAAATGTATGGTTAGGAACAATGTTGTTAAGAGAGTTGGTGTGAGTCAGTTGAGATGGTTTGGTCATGTGGAGAGAATGGCGTGTGAACGGCTTGTTAAGCGTATATATCGTGGTGAATTTGAGAATTTTCGATTGCGTGGCCGACCAGTGTGTTAGTGGATGGATGTGGTTATGAGTGTGGCCGAGGCAAAAGAAGGAATGTGTGGCGAAGGATGATTGTTTTGTAACTATTATTGTGATGACGGGAGTATCAACTGAATTCTACTAACTATAGGATTGGTAATTAGTTCACGAATTTTTGTAAAATAAATTTATACGCGAACAAAACCCTAAAAAGCATCAACAGAGACTCACACCAAAAATAACTCACGTTACATTACCGATTCATCGGTTCGGTAAATCATTGTTAGACCCTGCAAAAACAACCATGCATGACACAACACTCACTGACACAGGTTGGGACTTGCAGTATGATTTGAGGTGGGCTGGTACCGTCAGCTTTGGTGTTCCCAGGGGGTGCAGTCGCCGTTTTTGTAGCGCCGTCCTTCTCGTCTGATGTAACTATTACCGGTTCCGAACCGACGTTGTTATTGTTGTGTTGCTGGTTCACCACGAAAGCGGAGTTCTCTTCCTTCGTGATGGACATGTAGTAGCAGGTGTCGCTCTTCTTCATGATGTGACGGGGACCTGGATTGAGGAGGATGGTGTCTTCGTAGAATTCTGGGAGTTCGGCTGGACGAACTCCAACTAAGGCTACGCCGTATCTGAAACACAAATTTAACAGAACGGAATGTCATTTTTGTCATCTCGACCTATGGGAGCTATTGTAACATGGCTCAAAGTTAGTACAGCTTCAGTTGGACGATAAATAATTGCGCAATAAAAAGTGCATGATGTAGTTTTTTTTTGAGATACAGGTTGTCGAATCTGTTCATAAGGTGTCTTATGTTGTAACTTTGGAAAATAAAAAGTACATTAATGTGGCAGAAATGAGGATGTTGGGGAAGACACGGAAAGATACGGTAAGGAAATAACTCTAGTGTTACAAGTTTCTAGAAAGATACAAGAGAGATGATTACGTTGGTTTGAAAATGTCATGAGGAGAAATGAAGAATATATTGGATGAGTGCTTAGTAATAGAAGCTTGAAGAAACAGAGGAAGACCTAAGATGGAAGGACTGTATTGCAAAGACTTGAGAGAAAAGGAACTGAAAGAGAACGACACGTAAAACAGATATTAGTGGAAGAGGAAAATAAAAAATAGCGACCCCTAACGAATGGGAAAAGAAGAAGAAGAATATGTTAGTGTTAAGTGCAATTTGCATAGTTTGTTTATGAAATAATTTTACTGGAAATTTAGAAATTTTTGAAAGAAAATTTATGTATGGAATTTATACATATTACACAGGATTGACGGAAGGTATTGTGCCACAACAGATTTTTTGAGTATCGTACGGTTTTACATACATTCAATAAAGAATCGAAATGTATCAAATCGATTTTACTTAATAGCCTGTGAATTTATAGTACATATACATAGTCAATAAAAATAAATACGATAAAAGCCATAAACATCAAACATATACACACGGATAATTCCATTTCATATTGTATATTTGTTTTTGTGTCAATGCTAATACTGCATTGTTTGAAGTTTCCTGCAAATTACCAAGGACTGTAAAGGACAATCTGTATATGTATTTGTCAGTTTGAATTGCTTACTACAGTAACTAATTTCAAACTAATTTAAACAATTAGCATCCAGATTTTCCGAAAATGGGGCACAAGAAAATAATTATTTCAATTTACCAAGCAACGACTGGAAATTTATTCTGTAACTTTGTTGATTGCGATGGACACGAAAATTAATATACGGGCCCAAACTAATATGAGTTCGAGCGGTTAACACTTTCCACAAACAAATTATGAAACGGAAATGGAGAGAAATTTCTACAAATTTCTTATGACTAGTTTAAAATATAGAGTATTTTTCCCGTAATCAGCGGATTCGAATTAAAGGGATGTGATACTTATTTTTATCTAAATACAAAGAGGTCGAGTTTTAATGTTTTCAACTAGCTTTTCGATTTCCGAGGTGGGTACGCTGATTTATATTTTTTTTTTAAAGTTTTTTTTTAGGAAAGATCGAAAAGTTTATATTAGTTTCAGAAGCCTGAGAATTGAAAGGTGAACACAAAAGGCATGTTGAAAAGTTTTTAATTATTTTGAAAAGTTTTGATTGGTATCGTAAAATACGAGGTAAAATGCTGCAAATTTTTAACTCATCTTTAAAGTATTATAAACATTACTTTAAAACTTTCGGGGAAGTTTATAATTTAAAGTAATAATATATTGAAATATTTGCTAATCTATAATACCCTATATTTCGTTAATATATTCTGTATTAATAACGCACTTCTTTGATAATTTGCACTCCTGTCTCGGGTGTCAATTTCATCTGCCGACTTTGCGCACAGATATACTAAAACGATCTCCAATTTATGTAGCTTCCCATGAAGCTAATCTTCTGTACCCAGATATTTTTATTTAAAATATTATTTTGTATGACTACTGTTGGACAATAAATTATTATTATTATTATTAATACAGTTTTAAAAAAATATATACTTTGCTTGTCCGGTTGACAAGTATACCAACACAGAATAAATAAAAATGTATTTGCACTTTAGTTTAAATAACGACAGGAAAACAAAATAAATGCGGTGAAAATATATTGTATGTAAATAAAGGAATGTTGAAATTAATGATATATATTTGCCGGAAATCAAACAAAATATGTTTCATAAAGTAGAAAACAATTGAAATTATTTTATACATTTTCAATAAAATTAAAAAAGTATACAGGCTGACACTTAAAAATGGGCCAATCAAGATAACTTTTTTATTTATAATTTTTAAAAAAAAATCTTGATATATTTGTAAATTCCGGTTTAACGGAAAGTGACATTAACTTTCATATTTTAAATGGAACACATATTTTTATGCTTGAAGTGCATTGAAGAAATAAATTACAAAAACGTTTTCAGTGTTGCCTGTATATAAAAACCATTAAAAGTAAATATTAGTAATTTATTTCCACTTACTTTCGATGTGAGTGAAAACTGGCATATGTAAAGCTCTTGCCTTCATACTCGCCGAAAAATCTGCTGTCGCCCAGCACGATGTGGTAGATTTCGTTTCCGGAACACCGGCCGTACAGCCGATGCCATTCTTCTTGAGATTGCTGACCTTCCCTGTAAAGAAAAACAGGATTTTAACTCGCTGCAGAAGGGCTAAATAAATAACATGTCATACGCGAAATGTAACACCATCTATAAAGAAGTTAATGTATCATTTTTTAGTGAGGAACTTCTGGCAAAAACAACCATAAAAGTTTGCAAATTGGAGTTATATAACGTATGTCCCATATACTTTGCGCACAAAGTTCAACAATATTGTTTACCTTCCGTCACCTTTAGGTAAGGAAGATATTGTTTTTGGTCAAAAAATTCAATGATGAGTTTTTAGTGAATAAGAATGTTTTAGGGTACCTATAATACGATTTTACCATTTTTCCGATGAAGTCTGTATGTGTATGTGTGTATATATGATAAAAGTTTCGGATCGCATAATTTCAATACCACGATTCCAAAAATTATATTTTTTTCGTATTCCTCAAGTTTATATCCAGAAAAACAAGTGATTAAATTTTGGTTAAAATTAAAATTGGTCAACCGGAAGTATTATTATACTTAAAGAATATATTATTCTCTATACGTTTTGCTTGAATTTTATACTTCATATTCAAAAGATATAAAGTTAAAGAATTATAAAGACATTTTATTTCATAAAACAGCCAGCTATGCTAACCATGAAAATTTATTTATTTATTTATTTATTTATTTATTTATTTATTTATTTATTTATTTATTTATTTATTTATTTATTTATTTATTTATTTATTTATTTATTTATTTATTTATTTATTTATTTATTTATTTATTTATTTATTTATTTATTTATTTATTTATTTATTTATTTATTTATTTATTTATTTATTTATTTATTTATTTATTTATTTATTTATTTATTTATTTATTTATTTATTTATTTATTTATTTATTTATTTATTTATTTATTTATTTATTTATTTATTTATTTATTTATTTATTTATTTATTTATTTATTTATTTATTTATTTATTTATTTATTTATTTATTTATTTATTTATTTATTTATTTATTTATTTATAATAGAAGGTGGAAGAAACAGAGGAAGACCAAAGATAAGATGGAAGGACTGTATTTCGAAAGATTTGAGTGAAATGAACTGAATGAGAACGACACGCAAAACAGAAATGAGTGGAAGAAGAAAATAAAAAATAGCAACCCCTAACGAATGGGAAAAGCTAAACAAAAGGAAGATGTCAGTGTCAAGTGCAATTTGCATAGTTTGTTTATGAAATAATTTTACTGGAAATTTAGACTCTTTAGCAAGAAAATTTATGTATGGAATTTATACATCTGACAGAATTGACGGAAGGTATTGTGCTGGCCACATCAGATTTTTTTTGAATTGTTGTTAGATCGTAAACTCTTAATATCTACCTTGTATTTCAAAAGCAAATACTGTCAAACGGTAGAATTACATGGCTTACATATCATTTGAAAATCAACAATCCTGCTTTCAAAAGACAAACATTTACATACAGAAACTTATCATACGTCTACCACCACAAAATATCATCTACTAGATCAGACGATATTACATAGCAACAATAGTGAAACTGACACAATAATCCCAGATCTAAGGGCATAGCTGGAGTAAAGGTATCACGCTCCCAGCAGCCGAAACAAAACATCTCTAGGGATTTGCCGTGACAGAAAGCGATTCCGAAGAGGACTGAGCATCCTCGTTACATCTAACGTCGGAAGATATACATACAGAGCAAATACGCTCTCACACAAGAATAAGAACAAGAAAATGGGCTGTCTTGCACCTAAAAGGTAAATAATTTTTCAGCAAGATGTACATATTTCACAGGTAAATGTAGTTATGTAAGTAGCTACTATCAATCATCAAGAATATAGTGTATAATACCATTTGTCACTGTAATAGAAATGCTTTTGGCAAGAACAACCATAATCAGTTGTTCTTCTGGATGTAAACTTGAGGAATACGAAAACATTATAATTTTTGGAATCGTGGTATTGAAGTTATGGAATCCAGAACTTTTGTCACACACACACACAGACACACAGACACACATACATACAGACATCATCGTAAAAATGGTAAAATCGTATAATATGGACCCTAAAACGTGCTTATTCAGTAAAAACTCATCATTGAATTTTTTGACCAAAGACAATACCTTCCTTACCTAAAGGTGACGGAAGGTAAAAAATAATGTAATGATGTATTGTGATTAGGTCGAGAAAGATCTATCATTGACAATAGTGTCTGATAAGCCTTGATTTTAGATAACTACAAAATAATTCCTGCTCTAAGACCACAAAGGCAAAAGCTCCAATTAATATAATTGAAGGATCTAATAAGCTTTAGAAGGAAGGTAAGTAATGAATAATTCTCATCGTACAAATTGCGGGACTAGTCTAATATGTGCAAATAGAAAGGGTTAATACAATTCCGAAAATCCTACTATCTTCTAAATATATAATTCAGACTTGCTGAAATCCCGCAGGTGAGCATGTATAAAAAATTCAGCTCCTTAAAAATTCACTCACGTCTTTATTTGGTCCTACCCAAAGCCAGGGTCGGCGGAAGGGGCGAACCGGGCGATGTGCATCTTGACAAGGATTTTTATTTTTGTCATATCAGTATAAAAGAAATAATCATATACTACAGTTATGTGGAACGTACGGTGAGCGACGACTTTTATCAAAGTTTACTGAATCCGACTCAAAAGAAACCCACTATATACCAAGGAAGAAGGACCATGTAAAAAACATCAAAAAAATATTCGTTACTTCCCCAAACATTGATAATGTTTTTTTTTTGCCGATTGACATTAAAAGTAGGATTATATTTACAGTTGCTAAGGTATAAAGTTCCACTTTTACTGCCGCTGGCACAGAAAGTATGATTTTATTGCCCAATAACTATAAAATTAGTTAAATTTTTCCTGTATACAAAATGATGATATAACATTTAAACGTATGAGGTTTAAAAATATTAATGTAAAAGGGCGCCAAATTTGCTTTCTGCCCGGTTCAATATTTTATGTTTTTCCGGCCCTACCCAAAGCTCATAGGAACCAATAAAAAAAGTAAAATGCTGCGAAAGTCAAACTTTGGTAAACATCGTTACGAATCGTTGTTGGTCAACGAAGCGGCTGGAAAGCGTCATCGTTCAAGCGTAAATGTAAATTGGCCCAATTTGAATGAGAAGTGACGCGTATCAGTGTTAAAATAATTCTCTTGGAAACTAATGAAATGTAGGTATCCATTAAATGACGTGTTTAAACAGCGAATCCCTTTGGAATTCAATTGGTTCAGATGCAAAAACAGAAAAACATTGTGTATTTTAAATGGAACAATTTGAGATAGGTAAATATCTGTAGGTTGCAAGTTTTTTATACGGTCGGTAATTTTTGAGATATTCTTTGTGCTGTTTTTCAGATATCAGCAAGAAATTTTCGTCTTATTTGTCAACAAAAGCAGAAAATTTTCGGGAACGGCTGTTATATTTTCGACTTGCTACACTTTTCGAAGCACGAATATAATCCATTTATTTCACACATTTGTACAGAGAGTTTATAAAGTTTAATTTTTATTTTTATTGGGTTGCTAAGGCCAACAAAGTCACAAAACTGCTCGCGCCCTATGCTACATAAAATAAAAATCTGATGTGGCCAGCACATAACCTCTCGCCGTATATTTTACCTGGCTGTATGCATAAAGCAAAGATTATTTTTATAAATACAAATAATATATTCATATAAATTTATGACGTATAAACTTCTTCATTATTCAATAATAGCATGTCTCAACATGAAGATATTTTACCATAAATTATGTTACAATAAATTACAAAGTAGAGTTTACCATATATAAACAACTTTGTGTACTTTCTCTTCATATTCTTCTAGTAAAAACATTAATTTTGGGCGGTCTAAAATGTATATATCTGGATTGTGCATCTATTCTTATATATCTTCTTTTACATTTTATCTTTTCATACTTGTTATATCTAAATAACCTTAATTCCCTTTAATAAAGTGACGGATAGATTGCACTCCGATTTTGTCAATATTTACAACTTACTTGAGAAGAATTTGATAGCTTTTTCGCAATTCAAAGTTACTTTAGTCTACAGTACTGGTGTACATTGTCCCATAATGTTTGAAACAAATTTAAGTCCTTCAACCTAGACTTGTCATCTCCATAATAGTCACAGATCAAGAACTAAGGGATTCTCCAAGTACATTTTTAATTCATTACTCATTATTTCTGACACTGACATTTATCTGTCAGTTACAAATAATTTAAATTATCAACTATTTTTCATGGCATTCTTTCGACTGTCAAATTTATTACAACAGATTATTTTATATATTATACTTCTTTTATCTCTAAATCTATGGAATATATAATAAAATATTTAAATGTATCAGATAGAGAATTTAATTTTCTTTAATATTACCACGAAAAATTTTCAAAAAATAATATTTAGAAGATTTTTTTTCAAGAATCTTCTACTTCCGGTTGTCCAATTATTACCAAAACCTTTTCAGATCTTCCCATGAATGTCCGATTGGGAAATACGTTGTTAAACAAATTTTAAGTCTTATAGTTTTTGAGTAACCGTCCTTCCAACATCCCACACACACACATCCACACACACACACACACACACACACACACACACACACACACACACACACACACACACAGACATCATCGTAAAAATGTTAAAATCGGATTGTAGGGACCTTAAAACGTGCTTATTCAATAAAATCTGGATATGCGATTTTTAGCATGAATGCAATACCTCTCTTAGCGAGAGGTAAAAATGGCGAAAGGTGTTGTGCACAACAGATTTTTCTAGGCAGTTGTTACATAAAACTAGTTGCTTTACGTATTACTTTGGCAACCGTGAAGCATCACTTTAATTTTGACATTTTTTAAAGAGTACTTTATGGCCGCATTTACTTTACGGCCGCTTTTACGAACTGAATTGTCAAACGTAAATTTAAATAGCAAATATTTTAAGTGTTGTATTACATGCAGCAAAGAAGAAGACTAAAGTTCTAAAGAAGGCGGTAAATGTTAAAGTTGTATGACAAGAATTTCTTTCTGAATACGTATTTATCGCAAAGACGAAGTTGCTACCTCACAAACAACGATCTAATTTAATAACCAAAACCAACATACAAGAAATGATTTCATTTGAAAAATTTGCGAGTAAAATTTACGCAAATATATGCATTTGCTCTTATAAAACTTGAAAACTGCGGTAGAAATTTTCATTGAAATGTAGTTATGAGCGAAAATATTTGTTTTAATATTGTCAACAGTGCATTGTTTATCAACAGAAAATTAATTTAAATTTAATTACAAATAAATTGTACGTTACGCACAGCACACTGGTTAGTCCTGATACAATCAAACACAAGCGCATTGATTGAATTGTCAAGTAATATTTTATCGAATTCACGATGAGATGAATCTATATTTAAATTTTTCTTTTATTAGTACTCACTGTCCTCTACTGGTGTGTAGGAGCAGCGTCACCAGCGTAGAAGCCCCAGGACACGTGCAGTTGTTAGCAAGGAGGGCATATTTGAACTCGTCTTCACAAACCACGAACTCGGCGAATTTCACGTGGAGTTTGTTCTCCGGGCGGAAGATCTGCACATATTGGGGGACGTTGGGTGCAAAATCTTTCACCGCCCAGGAACGCAGGATTGTGTGCTCGTCCTAGAAAACAAAAAAAAGAAAAATAGCAATATATCATATCGAATAGTTTTTTATTGGGTGTTAACAATTAGTCGAAAGTTCAGTCAAACAGCATTTATTCTTATTATACCAACGTTTCGGTGCACCCTTGCACCTTATTCAGGGTATACAACAACTATACAACAAAAATGTAATACATACAAAATAATATAGACATCCCACTTACAGTAAAATCTTGTAAATTGTTACAATTTATGTACACAAAATACTCGTACAAAACATTCAGTTAATTTGTTAACCATCGTACAAAAAATTCATAGAGCATACACACATCCGTTTGCTTTTAAAAACGACAACCGAATAATATGGAAAATAGCCGGAAATATCCTGTGTAAGGATTCTGGTGACATGATTGATACGGACTCCTATTGGTCGTCTGTACACCAATAATAATGTAGCAAGTTGTAGGAATTTAAATAAAATGTAAGGAAATTAATGAAACTCAGTTTGGCCTGAAATTTGCCTTTTCCAATACACCAAAATATACGCTAAATTAAATTAAATGGTGTATTGTTGCCCGGTATAGGATATAGTAATCTCCTCTTCAGGGTGATGTGTGTGTGTCAGTGTAGTTGTTTTTGTTCAGTGTAATAATGGTTGAGAATTAGACAGGTTCTTGTATTCTCGGTTATTGACGCCTTCGAGCTTTCACTTAGTGAACAGAGATGGTTCTCTGCCCGAGTGGTGAAGTAGCGTTCTATAGCAACTAACCGTGTTGGAAGTATGTGTACCTACCGACAGAGGGAAATCGGAGTACCCGCAGAAAAAACCTCCTACCGAGTGGTAATTGTCTTTCCAACATCGACACACATATACATTATCGTAAAATGTTAAAATAGGATTTTAAAATCTGGATATGTGATTTTTAGCATGAATCCAATACCTCTCTTACTCTTAGTGAGAGACAAAAATGATATTACAATATGTGCAAATGTAGACAAAGGTTTGCTGATCCAAATTTTCAATCAAAAAGTCGCTATATTAATTAGTTTTTCCATTATTACATGCTAAACTATTTAATCACAATTATTCAAATCTTGTTAATTAATTTTCTTGAAGTTAATTATCAATAAGTATGCAAATGAAATAGATAAGTTTAACTTCATAACTGAAGAACTATCTTTCGCTTCTCAACAAATCAAATAAACTTGAACAAAGCGAGCTAATAATTAATTTTAAAGTTTACACTCATTTGTTAAACAGGTTCAACCCACTTCGTTGTTAAATAAATCATAAATCATGGTTCGTGTTTTACGCGATTGACATTTCAATTTATGCCTTTTGACACGAGATTTATTTCCGAAAAAGAAAATAAAACTTACTAGCATTTATAACTGTCAATCCGGCTTTCAAAAATCATAAAACACAAAACAAAGTTTGTTCAAACAAGGAAAATAAACAATTCAGCCATAATGTAAGCTAGAAAAAACACAATCGTGTTCCTTTTTTTATGTGATATGACATATGTGAGACAAAATGTTATCTATCTTACGAGTACGAGTTTATATTGCTAACAAAATGAAATCCGTATATCTTGGAAATCAATTAGAGTTTTACGATTATTGGTTGGAAGTATAAATGTATACAAAGTTAATAGGTTCATGTCAGCTATAAAATATCAAAGTGTTTTAATTATTTTTAACTTTGAAATATTAATTTTACATAGTGTCATTTATGAAATTAAATTTAATTTTTTACTTAATTAGAATTTATATTTAGATGAAGCAAATTAAAAAACATAATTTTTCATTTTTACCTTCCGTCACCGTCAGCTACCTATGGAAACTACTAATATATTCAGATAATTCAAATTGACAGATGTCAGTATCAATGAAAAGAAAATTAATGTGGGAGAGATGTTGAGATGTTGGGAAAGACACGGAAAGATAGGATAAGGAATGAACGGACAAAGGAAATGGCTCGAGTGATAGAAGTTTCTAGAAAGATACAAAGAAGACGATTACATATTTGTTTCAACAAGTCATGAAGAGAAATGAATATATTGGAAGAAGAAAGAATAGCTTAGTAATGGTAGAAGAAACTGTGAAAGACCAAAGATGGAAGGACTGTATTGTGGAAGACTTGAGAGAAAGGGAACTGAACGAGGACGACACGAAAACAGAAATGAGGGGAAGAAGAAAATAAAAAATAGCGACCCCTAATGAATGGGCAATGCAGTTTATGTATGGAATTTGTACATAATACACAGGATTGACAGAAGGTAATAGGTAATGAACAAATAATCAGACTTAGCATTATTATAATAATTCGTTTTCATAGCTTCTCATAAGCAAGTACTTGTCCATTCAAAGTTTGAGAATCCCAATCCTAATGTATAAATGTATCCAATCAGCAGCTAGCCTGACAAAAACTTCAGATAGAACCAGCTACTAGATGGTATGATTAGTCTTTCGCCCCTATACTCAGTTCATACGATCGATTTGCACGTCAGAATCGCTACAGACATCCATCAGGGTTTTCCCTGATTTCATCCTAATCAGGGATACTGGATGGAACATTGCTTATACCGTTACGTATTGCAAAGTGTTGTCAAAATGAGAGAGATAGTTATATCTGAATTTGTGGAGAAAATATATATTTACACAACCGTACACAATACGTTAAAGTTAATGGATACTGTTTAAGTTCTTTTGTAGCGTCTTCGGGAGTTCCGCAGGGCTCTCTCTTAGGGCCTATGCTATTTTTACTTTGTAAAATATTCGAAATGTCTACCTTTTGCTGACGATTTTAAAGTATTCTACTAAATATCGACTTCTATTGATTTTATCAAATTGCAGTCTGATATTATTAATAACGTTCTTCAATGGTCTGTAGAAAATAAATTGTATTTTAATGAAAATAAATGTCACGTTATAAGTATTACTCGTAAAAAGAGTCAGTAAAATATTTGGGGATTGAGCAATAAAGAATCAAAAACAAAATTCTTTTGCAAAGTGTTTTACGATAAGGAATTACCGGGGATGGTCTGGTGGTTGCCACTTAGCACTTGATTTCTCTCTCTCACACCGTGTCGACAAAACACTATCTGTACCTTTCCATAAGTATTATTAGTTCAATGGGCATAGTACACCGAACGCACAAAATTCTCGCCCACAACATTCGAATAAGAAATTATAATAACGAAATGTATTTCCCAGTATAAGCATAACTTTGCCGGAAGTACCCGAACATTATAGACCTATCGGGAAATGTACGCATGGAACTTGTGCTTAAGCGACTCGACCCCTACGAAGTGCTCTATAATACTGTAATCGTTATTTTTGTTCGTACTTACCGCAGCAGTCTTGTCGGCGTAATTTCTCGCTGCTAGGACGAAGCAAGCTTCAGCTTCGTTCATTCTTGCCCTGGCCAAGTCTCCATCTTTGAGACACGAACCTTGGATGTAGATAACTCTTTGGGCCCAAATGGGCACCTGCAGGATCATCCGCATTGTTGTGTCCAGCTCCATAGGGGACAACAGAACCACGTAGTAGTCCTTGAAAGAAGAAATAAAATAAAAAACAGTCATATTTTATATCTTTGAGGTCCTTGCTCTCGTTGCTCTGGTCGGGGCCGGTGACTTTATAATTTTGTTCTGGTTCAAAGATAATTTTAATTCTGCGTCCGACACGTGGAATTGTATAACATAACACCGGAAATTGTGAATAAAGTGAAAGTTACATGAAATTCGTTTGGGGGTTGTCACACCCCACGTGTCGGACGTAGGGTTAATTAAGAAGCTTTTTAAGTTCCTACCTGTAGTAGAGGATGTGCGTAGAACTCGTTAAGGAAATCCATGATGGTGTCTGCGTGTAGGGTAGTACTGCAAACCACAACATGCTTTTCTGACTGGGCTCGGTGTGACGAATAAGAGCCCCCCAATTTCTGACGTTCCATCCACGTAAACGCCAGTTGCTCGAACTGCAAACAAATGAAAACATTTAATTGTTATTAAATGAAGAGACAATTATATGCTGTATTCAACATGAAAAGCCAAACAAGAGGTGTGGGATTATTCAATTGTTTGTGTTATATGCGGGAAATGTAGACAAAGGTTTACAAGATGTTTGTTGAGTTAGGAACTAATGTTTGTAATTCCAGAAATACATTGTGGCTCAATATTAAATTCTATGACCTCTTGGTTAGCTTTTTATTGAATATTAGAAAGAGACTAACTACTACACTCGCTAAATAGGTACAATATAGGCGAAGGCTCTCTATAAGCTTTTAATAGACAAATATTTACGTTTTCTTGAAAGTTTCAGTATATTTTTGTTTGTTTACGCTAATGCGATACTACAAATACGATAGATATCAATACATTTGAATCGCCTAGTTTCAAAACACGACAAATACACTTAGGTCAAATTTTGGGAACTTGAAAAAACTGTTTTGAACAACAGAACAACACGGCAAACAAATATGCTCTGGCTGAACATCCCAATACACTTAAACAAATTGTGATCTGAACATTTTCAAGATTTTGAGGAAAAGCAGAATTACTCCAAACATATTTTTCCTGAATTGTTACATATCAAGGATGATAGTAATAACATCAATGCAAGAACTTAACAGCGTATATTTTGGTGTATTGGAAAAGTTAAAAAAGAAAAATTTCCTTACATTTTATTTAAATTCCTACAACTTGCTACATTATTACTGGCGTATAGACGACCAATAGGAGTCCGTATCAATGATGTCACCAGAATCCTTAGGCAGGATATTTCCGGCTATTTTCCGTTTTATACGGTTGTTGCTTTTTAGAGCAAATGGATGTGTGTATGCTCTTTGAATTATTTGTACGATGTTAATAAATTAACTGAATGTTTTGTACGATTGTATTTTCTGTACATGAAGTGTAACAATCTGTAAGATTGTAAGTTTTATGCCCATATTATTTTGTATGTATTATAATTTTGTTGTATAATTGTTGTAGACCCTGAAGAAGGTGCATGGGTGCACCGAAACGTTGGTATAGTAAGAATAAATGATGTTTGACTGAACTTTCGTGTAATTATTACACATCACAGTTGAGAAATTGTAACGTTTTTAAAAAGAAAATAGTAAATCGAACAATAATTATATAGAAAAAAAATTAATAAAGTTTTCAGCATAAGTAAATATGTAGGAATATAGACGAATCTGGGGAACCGGGTTCGGTCCCGATCGACGCCAAACATTTTAGAATTTTAACTGGCACAATATTGACCCCTGTAGTATATTCTCCACGCCAGCAATGAATATATGTAAACATATAAATAAATATATCATCATGGTATATTACCCATTCAGATGCGTGGCGTATTGAATGGCAGAATCAAACTGTTTCTACTGGGTATTCAGTATTAAATACACGAAAACGTCCGGATGGCTTTGATCTTCCACGCAAAATTTGGGTTTCATTAAACAGGGTTAGAACTGGGCATGGTAGGTGTGGATCTTCATTTTACAAATGGGGTTTGCGGTCAGATCCAAAATGTGATTGCGGCGCTGAACAACAAACAATCAACCACATTGTAAATGAATGTCCACTTCGAGCATTCCAGGGAACAATGGAAGATTTCTTTCAAGTTACACCAGAAGCTATCGTTTGGTTAAACAACCTTGACTTGGACCTATAAAAAATATTTATTTCAAATTTTTATTAATTTTATTATAATATTTATTGTGTATGTAATGCCATAAGCTAATAATAATAACCCATTCATGGGTGTGTCAATCTGGTTTGTACACAGATTTTGGTAGTGATGATGACATATTTATACCGTGCGGCGTGCGGGCGTTTAACAGGTGTCACCTTAAGAGCTGGGCTGGAGAGTGCACCACAGGGGTAATTTTTATGTCATTTAAAATTCGAAATATTTGGCGTCGGTCGGGATCGAACCCGGTATTTAAATTTAATTTTAAGTATTTATATGGATAAAAATAAAATTAAACGGGAGGTATTGTGTTGGCCACATCAAATTTTTTAGTATTATGTTCACTCTACACTCTGCAATTGCTTAATTGTTATAAATTATTGAAATTATTTGAAAATTTGTTTAAATCCCAACCGGTTGTGGATTTCTCAGGTTTTGAAACATAAATATAGTAAGGATAAACATCACAAGTTATGGAGAATTCGTCACCGTATCAAACTCATTTTTGGCCAAAAATTTATTTGCCGGGCTTGAAACTAGACATTTCAATTGGAAAATCAGATTAGTGCGGCAATTTTCATCGTAGCTTGTGGATTGTGTTCCAGAACTGGACAAACAATTGCAAACTAATTAACTAACCACTTATGGTTATATTTACAAAGCTTATGAATTTTGCGTGCGCAGTGTAATACAAAAAGTATCTACAGTGGAAATATATTTAGATATATTTATTACATTAACATCAAGATACTTTTCAAAATTTTCTGAATTAACAAATTTTATTAGAATTTTCATTTTTCTGTATCTAATTTATCAATATCCACATATATGAAAAGTTTTGTTATGAGATAGGATATTTTCCTCAAAATTCTATAGAATAATATATTCCCTGGTATTAAATCAGTCAATTTTTTATTTATTTTCGCATCGATTCAGACGCTATAAGCACTACATCAACCGTAATTAAATCCTGTAGTTCGCGAATGATACATGGAATGCAATTTCGTGCCATATGTCAACAGTGCTTGACATGCGTTTCAAAACCAACACTTTCACGACCGGGTTTACCTGTTCAGATTTTATCTATCCGTCAATGTAGCGAGATGAAAATACATATTACTAGGATATAGTTACCTAGTCACATATTCTAGGGATAAGGAATAAGGCCACTGATTAACGGAGTTTTCGTTCTCACCTTTGGCATTTTAGAGAGAAATAGTGGATTTACAGTCAGATTGAATTATTTAAATTTTCAATTTAATTTAAGGGATTATGGTAATTTATACAATAGTGCAATTTTTACCTATCGCTAAGAGAGGTATTGGATTCATGCTAAAAATCGCATATCCAGATTTTATTGAATAAGCACGTTTTAATTGTTTACGATGATGTCTGTGTGCGTGTGTTTGTTTGTGTGTGTTGATGTATGTGTGTGTATGTGTGTGTATGTGTGTTTCTTGAAAATTAAATTCTCTATCTGATACATTTAAATATTTTATTATATATTTTATAGAATTATAGATAAAAGAAATATAATATATAAAATAATCTGTTTTAATAAATTTTACAGCCGAAAGAATGCCATGGAAAATAGTTGAAAATTTAAATTGTTTGTAACTGACAGATAAATGTCAGTGTCAGAAATCCGGAGACATTACTGAAGACTTTTTCTGGGAAGTACATATACTATATTATTTCTTAATGTATTAATAGTTAAATATTTAATATTATAGGTATATTGTACATACTCTTCAGAAATACTGTTAATCCCGACAATGAATTGGAAACATTTCAAAAAATTAGAAGAGTAGGACAAAATTTCTTCATAGAATGAATTTAAAATTAAACAATCTAAATGTAAGGAATAGATGTAAGTAGAATTGTTGGTGCAGAGTGTTGCTATACAAGAAATGTTAAATACAATAGGGCGCGAGCAGTCATGTGACTTTGTTGGTTTTGACAAGCAGATATGGTGGCCCGTGTCAGAATGATAGCTAGTAATTATGTACATAGATGTCAAATATCATAATTCCTCATTCTAAATTTAGTGATTTTCCAATTCCATGTAGTTTATTTTCCTCGGCAATTCCACACTCCTGGTGACAACTACGTGAATTTAGAAAATCTTGAAATTTTTAATGAAACATTATAACATTTGATATCTACGTACATAATTCTGAAACGGGGTCCCATATCTGCTTGTCAAGGCCAACAATTTCACATGACTGCTCGCACCCTATACTTATGTAACCAAAAACGTAAGTGGCGAGAGGTATTGCACTGGCCACAACAGATTTTTTAATAATTGCTTTCAGAGAGTACGGTATCAAAGAGTGTTTTGTTATTTGACCTTTAAAAATTCTGAACCTTGTCATTATTGTAGTTTAATATATTATAAAGAGATTCCATTTATTAGATCAATTAGTTTTTTGTCTATAAGATTGACATTTATAAATAAAAAACATGATAAATTGTATCGCGTAGACTTGGGAAAGTTAATAAAAATATCTTCAATACTCCAACATCTGCGTAGTTTCTTTTTTCTCTCTCAGTGTGCCAGAACCCCTTTCGCAATTATATCTACCTATTCTGTATCTTATAACTATAACGTTTAGAAACGAAAAACATTCGTCAACGACTTGTCTTATTCTGTAACTTTTCCTCGAACTTACTCGTACGAAACATTCTCTAACGAAATTCGTTAGCATTGTTTAATATCCTTATTCTACAAGCGTTAATCAAGGACAATTTCGACGTTTTAAACATAATATTAAACGACAAAATTACAGAAATGATTTCTGTGACACGTACATTTCGTTCAAAAATATTCGGTCGTTAACGATTTCGTTCATAAACGAAAACTTAGAGAGTAAGTGAATTAATCTAACAACCTAATATTATAGCAATAGTCTGACCTGTGTAGGGAGTACTATGAGAGCGACACATATCATGATGACCATATATAGTTGAGATGGCCAAATGTCGGGAACGAAATCACCATAGCCCACTGTGCTGAATGTCACCACCACGTAGTAGGTGGATTGAAACAGATTTAGATGTCGATGGCCTGCTCTTTGGAAGTGCTGAATACCGCAGACGCTGAAATAGAAAACATGGAGTCAGTGATACATTTCTCAAATATTGTCTCCTATTAGATGACACAATATTAATTTAGGTGTAATTGCTGGCATCTGTATCAATTTAAGACAATATTCTCTGTGGAGTGAATTATAAATCTTTCTAGACAGATAAATGTTTCATAGGCTTTATTAATGCTAAATATATAACTTTGGGTCCTGTTACAAATTTCGAACAACCTTTGTAGACAATCTGGCAAATACCAGTAATTAATTTAAATTGATTTTCATGTTTATATTAATGGCGTAATGTAAAGGAACACTAAATGTTCTGATCGAATACCCAGATCAGTTTTGACGAAATGCTAGCTCCAAAAATGGTTTACAAGTTTTTTCATTTTTATCTTTCACTAAGAGAGGTTTTGGATTCATGCTATAAATTGCATATCCAGATTTTAATGATTAAGCAGTTTTAAGGTCCCTACAATCCGATTTTAATATTTTTACGATAATGTCTCTCTCTCTCTCTCGCTCTCTCTCTCTCTCTCTCTCTCTCTCTCTCTCTCTCTGTGTGTGTGTGTGTGTGTGTGTGTGTGTGTGTGTGTGTGTGTGTGTGTGTGTGTGTGTGTGTGTGTGTGTGTGTGTGTATGTGTGTAGTAAGAAATTTCGGGTTTGGGCATTTTCAAGAGTTCAAAACTAACTAAAACTAATACATTTACCCCTTAACCTTAAAATTATAAAATAAGCTATATACGTTTCAAGAACTAAGTTCTCATCATCAGTAATACAAATATAATATGGGCCATTATTTTTATTTATAATATTATTAACTGAATAAGTATAACTTGAAATAACTCCGAACTTTTAACAGTAACGTGTTATGTTGAGCGAGGTTCTCTAATAATTTCTTTCTAAAAAGTCTTAACAAAGTTCATTGTATTAAGCTAAGGACGTAACAATGTCAAACGCATTCATTCATAAGACATTGGCTCCCAGTGTTAATACGCTTTGTCTGAGTGTCTGGTTACAGCCACTCATCATCGATTCGTGTTTCATCAACATATATCCTCTTGTGCATGAATAACAGGCCTATAAACGGATTATATATCATTTTGGCCCATTAGTACCATTAGTAAATCTGCCTCTATGCTTGATTACAGGACTTGACTCCATTACGTCATTAATAAAACGGAGTGTCTTCGTGGTTCATATAATTGTGTATTATAGCGAATAGTAATTTGTCAAATGAATGTATATGTTACACCCTATACCGTAATTCGGGTACTGTTCGAAATATTTGTTCAGAACTAGTTTTGAATTGAATAATAATAGGAGTCTACGGTTAAATTATAACTAAAACTAATACAATTACCCCTTAACTTTAAAATTACAAAATAAGCTATATACGTATTTCGAGAACTAAGTTCTCATCATCAGTAGTACAAATTTATGCGGAGTAGCTAAGATTACTCAACATGTAAACCATGCCAGAGGTCTAACAACTCTGAAAAGTAAACGAATGTGGCAGAGATGAGGATGTTGAGATAAATGTTGGGGAAGATACGGAAAGATACGGTACGGGAATTAACTCTAATGTTATAAGTTTCTAGAAAGATGCAAGAGAGACGATTGCATTGGTTTGAACATGTCATGAGGAGAAATGAAGAATATATTGGAAGAAGAGTGAATAGCTTATTAATAGAAGGTTGAAGAAACAGAGGAAAACCAAAAATAAGATGGAAGGATTGCATTGAGGAAGACTTGAGAGAAGAGGAACTGAATGAGAACGACACGCAAAACAGAAATGAGTGGAAGAAGAAAATAAAAAATAGCGACCCCTAACGAATGGGAAAAGCTAATGAAGAAGATGTCAGTGTCAAGTGCAATTTGCATAGTTTGTTTATGAATTTAGAATCTTTTGCAAGAAAATTTGTGCATAGAATTTATATATAATACACAGGCTTGACGGAATTATAATATGATTGGATATAAGGATATAAAAGCATTTATTACATGAGCTATTGTTAGGGAAGAAATACTTTATTTAGTTTCAGTTAAAAAACAAAGTCGCAAAACGCAAAATGATTTAGTTTTGTTGCGTCTTTAAGTATATGTAATAAAGTGAACATATCAGTAAATCTTCAATGTTAGTAAAACTAGTTTCTTTTACTGAAATTCAATTTAAATTTTAAAACGAACTATAAAGGCTAGGTATATACTCTATACAAGGTAACAAACGCCAAGAAAATAAATTGAAAACGTTAAAAAGAATATTACAGTTTCAAATAAAAATTAAATTGTTCCTACTATCGAACTCGGTTAGATTAAGCTGTTCGCTGTTCCTATAAATAATGTAGAATACGTACATGTATTCGTGGGATAGATGATTACCGAAATGTGTAAAGTAGGCATATTTAGAAATTAGTATAAACTCATTTCGTTTTTACCTCTCGCTAAGAGAGGTATTGGATTCATGCTAAAAATCGCATATCCAGGTTTTAATGAATAAGCACGTTTTAAGGTCCCTACAATCCTATTTTAATATTTTTACGATGATGTCTGTGTGTGTGTGTGTGTGTGTGTGTGTGTGTGTGTGTGTGTGTGTATAGGACGTTGAAAGGACGATTTCTGAAAAACTATAATACGTATTTCTCAATCGGATATTACTGGGAAGAGTGAAAAAGGTTTTGGTAATAATTGGACACCCGAAAGTAGTAGATTCTTAAAATTCTATACTCCTGGTGACAAATTAACCAAGTGAATTTAGTAAATCTTGAAATTTTTAATGAATAATTCTGACATTTGACATCTATGTATTATACAAAATTAATAAACAATGTCGCATGACTGCTCACGCCCTATACTTATGTACCCAAAAACGGAAGTGGCGAGAGGTATTGCTAGCAACAACAAATTTTTTTAAAGAGTAACTCATAACCAATCCCAATTCGTTTGTTTATGCGCGTCAGGGAAAAAATGCTACTGTTTACATCAAACAATTATGATAATTGAAATTGGAAAAATTTAATGAAGTAGCACCCACGTAAACGCTTCAGCTAAAAATACATTATTATATCTATTTTCATCGAAAAATCAATTTTGTTCAGAAACAGTAATTTAACCTTTAAACACCTAGAAACATATATGATTCAAATGTTTACAAAGGATTGCTATTTTAAAATGAACTCCGTTTTAATTAAAATGTTACGGTCTATATACTCTGTCACACTAAATCAATATTTTATGGTAGTTACAAAACAGGTATAATTTGAAAACTTCAACAATGTTAGGGAAAACATTGAAGTAAAAACTATATTATGCTGAGAATAATTATTGTTCTGTATGAAGACTACAAGAAGACAACAAGTACGAAGAGAGATAGTTGAGTATTACCATAGCCTTTCTTCTCTTTTCAACATTTTGTCCTAATCCGATTTGACATTTGCTGATTTATTTTGCCGTGGTGCTTGATCTAAGAGTCCAAACCTATAATATTTTGGGCAGGTTACAGTTGTAACATATAAATTATAAAAATTACACAAATGGCGAGGAATTGACGTTTCGGTACACTTTATATCTTCATTTGGGTACATAAAAGGTGTCCCGAAGAGTGGACTGAGAATTAGATTAACAGTTCACACTTAATTCTAGAAAAGTTTTATTTTACTATTATAAAAAAAATATTTTCTCTTACAATTAATAAAATTCCATGTTTCTAGCTGATGAAGGTGCAAACGAATGGTTTAATCACTCACATTGAATCTTTCTGCAAGCTTTAGGCACGTTGTATTGAAATTTGCCTCTACAACCTGTTGAAGAACCTCGTTGTTAATGATTTTTGGTCTCCCAGAGCGTGCTTCATTGGTCAAGCTGAGATCTCCCGAAGAAAATTTCTCGAACCACTTCTGTGGTGTTCGAGCACTTACGGCATCATCTCCGAATGCGGTACATATTTTTTCGCCCCGCCACTACAGCTTTGGTACCAAATTTGTACTCATAGAGTAAACAACCTCGAATTAAAGTTATATTCGTTGTCATTTTCAACTAATCAAATTAGAAATTAAACAATTGTCACCAAATGTGTATGTATAAAACAAAAGAAGGATTCATATTAAAGTAGATGACAGATAACAAACAAGTGCTATCGATCAACAACTTAAAAAATATTCATGGCAGTCTGCTGTATACAAAAACCGCATGAACTTATTTGGTTACTTGATACAATAGGCCCTTTTCGGTTAATAGAGTGTCCGTATAACAAAATTTTCTAGGTTTGGGAACGAATATAAATAAATAAATATATCATCACGGCATATTACCCATTGCTGGCTGTGCCAATCTGTTTTGTACACAGATATCGGTAATGATGAAATATTTGTACCGTGCGGGCGCTTACCAGGTGTCCCCTCACGAAGTAATTTTTGGCGCCGGTCGGGATCGAACCCGGGTCCACAGATTCGCGACCGGACACTCAGGCACACAGCCACGAGAGAGGGATTAATGAAAAAAGGAAACCTGAGCAAATACAATTTAATCTGTTGTCTTTTTATAGATATGTTCTGATTGTGTCTGAAAATAGCATCGACACGAACTAGGTGAAGTTATCCCGACACCGATTCTCAGATTATTAGTGTCGTAAACGTTGTCACTGAAAGCATCTTCTGCTTTCTGTAGCCGATTCAGAAGTTATGTATTCATCCAAGCGATAACATGATATCATACACGGATATAGCACTGAGAACTCTACAGACACACGGTACCTACGTGGATTTTCAAATGTCACCAAACAAGAGATCAGTTATTGCAAGACTATGAAGTCGTTTGTCTGAGTGTCTGGTTGTGAAACTGGGGATCTGCATTCGATTCCGATCGACGCCAAAATTGTTACCGATAGCTGCGTAAAAAGCAAATTGACGCATTCAATATGCCGTGATGATATTATGGACATATTTTACAAAAAATAATATGAAATTATATCTAGGACGTGAAATATTGATATGAAATATATTGAAAGGATTTGAAAGCACATAATGCTTTTTATGATACATTACTCTTACTAGTTGTTTTCACGCTATAATGTGTATAAATCATAGATAGGTATAAATATGTTATTGCATTTAAAACGCTTACTATGTCACGAATTGTTTGAAATGTGTTGCCATGACAACCAACATAATTTATTAATAATAACAGCGACAAAATTAATATTGTCTGCATATTCCACCATAATTATAAAATGATTATAATTATATACGGCTCTAAACTCTAATACGAATTCAAACTCATAATAGGTTCGGTTGGTTTACGTTTTCAATAAATTATAAAATTCAATGATGAGTTTTTAGTGAATAAGTATGTTTTAGGGTACATATAATACGATTTTGCCATTTTAACAATGATGTTTGTGTGTGTGTGTTTCCAAAAATTATATTTTTTTCATATTCCTCAAGTTTACATCCAAAAGAAGAGGTGATTAGATTTTGGTTATAATTGGTCAACCGGAAGTACCCTCATTTGAAGATTTTAACAGTTTTTCTTGAAAAATCTCTATTCAATATCATTTATTGACATTTAACGTTATTACAACTTAAAGAATATATTATTCTCTATACGATTTGATTGCATTTTATACTTCATATTCACAATCAGGCAGCTATGCTAACCATGGAAACTGCTAATATATACAGATAATTCAAATTGACAGATGTCAGTACCAATGAAAAGTAAATGAGTGTGACTGAGATGAGAATATTGAGATATATGTTAGGGAAGACACGGAAAGATACGCTAAGGAATGAAGGAATAGAGGAAATATCTCTAGAAAGATACAAGAGAGACGATTACATTGGTTTGAACATGTCATGAGGAGAGATGAAGAATATATTGGAAGATTAATGAATAGCTTGAAGAAATAGAGGAAAACCAAAGATAAGATGGAAGGACTGTATTGCGGAAGACTTGAAAGAAAAGAAACTGAATGAGGACGACACGCAAAACAGAAATGAGTGGAAGAAGGAAATAAAAAAGTGCGACCCCAAACGAATGGGAAAAGCTAAAGAAGAAGATGTTAGTGTCAAGTGCAATTTACATAGTTTGTTAATGAAATAATTTTATTGGAAATATAGGATCTTTAGCGAGAAAATTTATATAGAAGGCGCGTGCAGTGACGTGACTTTGCTGGACGTTGGCAAGTAGATATGAGGCCCGTGTCAAAATGACACCTATTAATTACGTCCATAACTGACAAATGTCATAATTTATCATTCAAAATTTCATGATTTTCTTATTTCATGTAGTAACTGACAAATTATGACATATATGAATGCCAAGATCAGCAAAGTCACGTGACTGCTCGCGTCCTATGAAATTTGTACATAATACACAGGATTGACGGAAGGTAATGTGCTGGCCACATCAGATTTTTAATGGTGAATTGGATTGATTTAGAATCAACATTGATCTTTGGATCAACTCATGATTAAGGATTTTTGAATTCGGTCGTTACGGATACAATGCCTAATAGAACTAAAGCTAGTATTACTAAGCAAAATCTATTTTAAACTAGTAAAAAGGAATTTATAGAAATTTCTCACTATTTGCGAGGTTTTATAATTTGTTTGTTGAAAATATATTCCGGCCGAAATATTTTATATAAATTTATACACAGAGCGAACTATTGGTCAATATAAATAGTAGGTATACAAATATCTTTCAAACACTTTTGCGTGTTAAATTTATTTATTATTTTAGTTAAAAAGATTGTTCTTATTAAAATAAATTAAATGTAAAAGAATGTTGAAAAATATTATTGACTGTATTTGGTGCAATACTTCTAGACTGGAAAGATGATTAGAAATAATATTACCTATAGTTATTTTGTTTTACAATTGCACAGACGTCAAAGTCTCCTAATGGTCATCAATCAATCCTGAATTCATTTTTCCATTCGTGGGCGGAAGTCGTATTCAACAGGGTGTGTTGACTTGTAGGTTAGGTTGATATTTAGGCGCGTACGTTTGTTTATGTGTGGAATTAATAATGATAATGTTGTCAGGTGAGATCGATAACTCCCGAGGAGAAGTCACGCGACAATAGACTAACTGCATGAAATTTTTATAATTTTGTATGTAGGAGTAAATATTATAAAACCTGGAGACGTATGATTCGCCTATGTTTCAAATGGTCTCTAGAATTCTTAAAGTAGTTCGTCTGTAGTGTCTAATGAATTTCTAGAGTTTTAGAAAGCTCTGGATCTTGTGCAAAGTTGGTGCCAGGAACTTGAACTTAATGAGAACCCAAGCAAAACAGTTCTTGTACCATTCACTAAGAGAAGAAAGCTAGCACTCAAAGCTCCCTCATTGAAAGGCACCAAAATTGAGTTCTCAAAGGAAGTTAAGCATTAGTCTGTCTATGTACTACAAGTACTATGAATACCTCTGTCCATCTGCAGCACTGTAAGTAATTCTGGGGCTTCTTCACACTCAGTAGGACAACCTGGAGATCTCATACGCCACTTAGAAATTTTAAGGGAGATACGCCTAGATGAAATGGCCATACAATTTTGACCAAACGTACGATGTAATCATTGGCGATTGCCTTCAGTGGACACTTCCCAAGGGACTCTTTGTTCTGGTAGAAGAAACTGGAGTAGGTGTATTTGATCCAGGTTACCAAATAAAGAATCCACAGGCACCAGTCCCACTATATTTCAAGGAAAGATCTATGCAATAAATCTCTGGGCTCAAATAAACCTATAAACAATAGTCTCAAAGGAGCAACAATCAACATATTGTCAGACAGCCAAGCTGCTTTAAAATCACTAAGTGCCTTCACTTGTGAGTCAAAGCTAGTCTGGAATTGCATGAACACATACAACAATTGGCCAAAGATAACCACGAACTCGCTAAAAAGGGAGCTAAACTACCGTTTTACGGGCCTGAACTTCTTGTCGACTTAAAAAGTCATAAAAAAGAAAATCAAAAACAGGGAGGAAGCAGCCATAGCCTCATATTGGAGAGACATCCCAGGCCTTAGTCACTTGAAGAAATTCATTTCACCCTCGTTAACAAACGCCAAAGAGCTATTAGTTCTCAACAAAAAGGACCTTAGAACTATGACAGGTACCTTTACTAGTCATTGTTCTCTGAAATACCATCTATGTACGATTGGTATAACTGAAAACAATATATGTCGACTCTGCGAAGAGGACGAAATAACTTCGGAGCACATTATATGTGAATGTCCAACTGTGGTTTGTAACCATCTTGGTAAAAGATACCTCGCGGAAAATGAGACTGACTCTTGGAGCAGTAATTGGAACTACTTCCAGAAAACTAAGATAGGGCCATGGTACAACAGATCTTACAAGTCGCAGGGACAAAAGCGGTTAACTTAATGAATGAATGAATAATTTTTATGGATTTACAATGAAATAATGCTGAAACTGAACTAGTATGACTCAATAAATTACAAGTAACTTACGCACGAATGTCACCGGATATGAAACAACTTGTAGATGTCTGATACAATTTTTTCTTCAAGAAACCTTGCGTTCCTTAAACGATCGCAGCCAACATTCAACTAGTGTTTGAAAATAATGACTTTGTTTCGTGATTGCAGCTAATAAATTTTCGAAATTTGTTTGTTGTTCATAGTTTACTTAATCTCCTGTTGGATTATTTATCAGTCATTCAACTTTACGTTTACGCCTACGCGTTTATCAACAATATTTCGATCACTGCTAATTCATCGGCTATTATGATCCTATTTCGTCCTACGTGCTTACGTAAAACTTTACTATGAATCAGGAAATTTCCGATAAAGAAAATTTCTTCTATTTTTGTTTCAAAGGAGTATATTTAGAAACTACGTTACGAGAAAACGTAAGGAGTTATTTTTAGACTGTGTTACTATTTTGAGAATATAAGAAAGTTAATTGCGTTTCAACTTAGTAGTGGGCGGAAGTCAATAAGGATTGAATTTTGATTCCTTGTTTACTTCGCATAATCTATTAATTAAATCATTTTCTTTGCATCGAAATAAGCAGAAATTTATTAGTGCTATCGTGCTTAATAAAAAAATATTTTTAAACAATTATTAATTAAAAAAATCTGATGTGGCCAGCACATTACCTTCCGCCAGTTCTATATATTTTGCATGAAATTTAATTTCCTTATAATTTTTTAACTCTATATCCATTGAATTTGAAGTATAAAATCCGTATATAAACATCCGTTCTTGGATTGTGCGATCTCGGGCTTTTCCCCATCCCCCTCCTCCCCCTTGGTTGGTTAGGGGGTACCAACCCCCAGTCCTTAATTTCTCTGTAATTGTTTACTTGTAACTGTATTAACTTGTGTTTGTCAAAACCATCCTCTGTACTTCTGAAGATGCCGTAACTGGCGAAATTGTACAATAAAGTTTATGTTTATTTTACTCTTTATTTGTGAAACGAAACCAAGTGTTTTTATTTAATAATTTAATAATTAATAGTATAAAATGCAATTAAATCGTATAGAGAATAAATTATTCTTTAATATTTATATTATACATATAAATGGAACTGATTTGTTTTTAATTCCAGAGGGGTCATAGACCCGTATGGAGTTGATTAGCAAGTAGCTTGGGCTGTTAGGAAGGGGGTAGACATGACCCCAATTTGCTTAGGTCTCTTTAGTATTAAAGAAAACCATGAGCGAACAAGAAGTTTTTGGCCAAAGTCCAACCGAAATTTTGCGAAGGTTGAAGGCCCAGTGCGGGGACAACACGTTTTTAAAGACCCGTGTCTTTGTTTGGCATAAGGAGTTCTCTGAAGGGTGAGAATCAGACCCACGATTGCTCCCAAAGGATGACCGTTACCGAAGTCAACATCGAGACGGTTCGGAATCTCATGAAGACTGATAAACGCGTAATGATCAACGCACATTTAATGCGCAATATTATTGCAACTTACTGGATGTCATAAAATTGTCCTATCGAAGGAAAAGAAAAACGCTGTAATAAATGTCATTTTGCTTCATGATAACGACAGACCTCACACGGCAAACACTACGAGGCGAAAATTGAATAGAATTGGTTGAGCCCCTCAAAGAACCGATGGGAGGCCATCGATTCGACGACGACCGTTCGGTGGAGAAGTTTGTACTCCAACGCCTATGTGAAGGTCCCGTTAGTTTCTACGATGAAGCGATTAAAAATTTCTCAATCTGTTGGGAAAAATGCGTTTCTAAATTTAAAAAAAATAGTACCGTTTAAATTTGATTCATTCTCGTACATAAAACCACGCATGTCCGACAAAATCACAGCCCGCACCCGCCTCTAGGCTCACCAGTCATGTCTTTCTTTCAGCAGCAAAAACTCTTTTTGCTGGCTTGTATTGTGAAATACTATAAAAACATGGCAGGAAAGAAATCTAAATAAGAATAAAGAAAATATATATTTAATGTTCTATGTAGAACTGATGTTAATGATATGATAACATAGAAATCCATTCCTTGAAATCACACTTATTTTTTCAAGGAATAATAAAAATACTGCGAACTACATTATTATACGCATCATATACGAACAAAAACTTATATTAATAATAAAAAAGTTGTTCTACATATTCCAACAAAAGTTTTGTAATGAAAACAGGAAAATATTTTTACAAGCCATTGAGGTCACGACGAGAATTACCATATCTAAATATAGAACTAATTTTTGTTGAGTTAGTTTTACAGATTTTCTAACAATGTAGAATGCTTTAATGCGATTGTAATGTACTTATTAGTATATTAAATATTAAATGCCAGGTGTTTTGAAAATTGATCCAGTTGAACCGAAAAAGAATATTTTTTTACCTTCCGTCACTTTTAGATAAGGAAGGTATTGTCTTTGGTCAAAAAATTCAATGTCCATATAATACGATTTTACCATTTTTACTATGATGTCTGTATATATGTAGGTGTATTTGTTTTTTTCGTATTCCTCAAGTATACATCCAGAAGAAAAGGTGATTAAATTTTGGTTTTATTTGGTCAACCAGAAGTACTCTCATTTGAATATTTTAACAGTTTTTCTTGAAATAACGCAGTTAAATATCATTTGATTGCGTTTTATACTTCATATTCAATAGATATAGAGTTATATTTAAAGATATTCATTTTCGTAAATCTGCCAGCTATGCTTACCATGGAAACTGCTAATATATTCAGATAATTCAAATTGACAGATGTCAGTATCAATGAAAAGTAAATGAATGTGGCATAGATAGAGAAAGAATAAGGGAAATGGTTCTAGTGTTAGAAATTTCTAGAAAGATACACGAGAGACGATTACATTGGTTTGAATATGTTATGATGAGAGATGAAGAATATATTGGAAGCAGAATGAATATCTTAGTAATAGAAGGTTGAAAAAACAGAGGAAGATTAAAGATAAGATGGAAGGACTGTAGTGCGGAAGATTTGAGAGAAAAGGAACTGGATGAGAACGACACGCAAAACAGAAATGAGTGGAAGAAGTGCAATTTGCATAGTTTGTTTATGAAATAATTTTATTGGAGAATCTTTTGCAAGAAAATTTATGGATGGAATTTATTCATAATACTCAAAATTCATGCAACGTCACTGGTGTGGTGTACATAGTCTATGAATCCTCTTCCTAATTTTTTTTTTTTAATAAATTTATAGTTTTGAAGTTGGAAAAATAAAATATACATATGAAAAGTTGCTTATTCCATACTCTGATGACTAAATTGCATTTGCGGAACGTATTGTTGCATCTGACAGGCAATTTCATCGCCGATAATTAAAATTACACAGTTATTTTCTCATTTCCCGGTAGCAATATGCAGACTAACATTACATACAATACGAAAATATCAACACTGACAAAAATGTGTTTTGTGGTACGTTACGCAGTACTGAAAATCATTTTACGTACAGTACTATCCTATTAATTTGTAATTTTAGTTTGCCATATTTTTATTTGGTCAGTGTGATTTATTTCGTAAACGCTGTTTGACATCTTCAGCAATTTTGCAAGACATTAAAGTTTTGTTTCCTATTAGGGAAATCAGCAGCGGAATCTATCGGAATACTTCGGAGAGCTTACTCGGAGGACCAAGCAAGGGTTTACGAAAAATATAAACTTCGAGCAGAACGACCATCGACATGTTTCCTCAAGGATGACGCTTGGACAATAGATCCAAAAGGGTGTTTGATAAAGACACCTCGCCCTATCATCCCCCAGGAAATAATTCACGAAAATTTTTGGTAGCACCTCGCACTGATTTGATAGAAGAGTATATGGACGATATTAGCGCTCGTAATAAGGGCCTATGTATTTACATTCATTCATTAAGTTGAATGCTTTAAGCGCTAACCACTTTTGTCACTGCAACCTGTAAGATCCGTTGTAACTGACCCTATCTTAGTTTTCTGGAAGTATTTCCAGAGTTCTTAAGAAGCCAATTACTGCTCCAGGAGTCAGTTTCCTAATCTCATTTGCCATAGCTGGACATTTACATACAATGTGTTCCGAAGTTTCTTCGTCCTCTTCGCAAAGTCGACAGATTTTTTTTTTATACGAATCTTATATAGATGGTATTTCAGAGGACAATGACCAGTAACGATGCTTGTCATGGTTCTAAAGTTCTTCTAGTTGAGAGCTAATATCTCGTTAGCGTTTGTCAACGAGGAATGAATTTCTTCGATGGAGTAAGGCCCGGGATGTCTCTCCAATATGAGGCTATGGCTGCTTCCTCCCAGTTTTTGATTTCTTTATATGGCTTTACAAGAGGCCACAAGAAAGTTCAGGCCCGTAAAACGGTAGTTTAGCTCCCTTTTTAGCGAGCTCATCTGCTTTTTCATTGCCTAGAACTCCCTCATATGCCATCACTAAGTGACGTGGTTATCTTTGGCCAGTTATTGTAGGGTGCTCATGCAATTCCAGACTAGCTTTGACTCACAAGTGAAGGCACTTAGTGCCTTTAAACCTGGACCAAATACACCCACTCCAGTTTCTCCTGACTCTAGTTTTGAATCATCCGTATATTTACATTTAATAGGTCTATTTTGTGAAGGGTTGTAAATCATTAGCAGTCTTGACAATATCACTGCGGAATTCCGTAAATCAATTCTAAGATCATACACTAAAACCTAATTATAATAACCAAGCAACATGACTGAGGAGTGGTTGAAGTTCAGAGTTCACATTAAATTACCCCCTCCATTGACCGTGACGTAACCAATGCCATGTAACGCGTAGGTACTTGGGGAACAGCAGGAATCCCATGTAACGACATTACGTCAGGGACGATCATGTCCGAAAACAGACGGGAAAACACGGACGTCCAATTACAAGGATTGTTTTTCAAATTGGGACGTTAATTTGATTTTATTCAAGTTGAAATTGTATTATTTGAATATGCACTGCGTTGTAAAAATATTACTTGAATCTCAGTAAAAAAAATATCGTTATCCTAATGAATTAGCAAAGATTATGAACTAGTGAAACGGATACGGACACAGCAATGTACATACGGTTTTTGTCAAAGTAAAATAAACATTTGCAACTCACCTGGTAAAAACTAAACAAAGAAGCGTCGCAGAGAGTATCATCAACTGTTGGGACAGCGCCGACTGAGATTTTTGCATCGCTCTGTGCAAATCGTTCTGAAAATAAACAAAACAATTATTATTTCGTGCAATAGTAGAATAACTTCAAAATATAAAAATGGCACTTACATCCCTTGAATTTAACTGATTCCATTAGAAAATTGATGTTAACACAATTAAATTGTAAAAATTCAATTTAATAATAAATTGAATATTTACTGAAATTTTATCTATTTGGAAAGTTATTTCCGTTATAAAACGTTAAGATTTCAATTTAGATTAGAGCTGTTATATTATTAAAGAAATAAAAAATTTATCTTCTATGGATGTATGTACAGTGTCCATTATAATAAAAACGAAATGATGATACTTACAAACATATTTTCTAGCGAATGTTTCGCAAGCCAACAGTTGAGGAACACTGGAATGAATAAGTTTCTCATTGGAGGGTACAAAAGCTGAAACAAAAGAGACAATAATTGTTTATAATAAATATGAAATAATTTATCTTTATTATAATATTTATATTTTTGTACAAATGTTTTAATTTTAATTAAATTCTGTCTAGATTAATAATTTTGAAAGGATGAAGTTTAAGATTCCCCTGGTTTACAATGAATACTCATGAGGTGACGCCTGTTAAACGCCCGCACGGTACGAATATGTCATCATCATATCGATATCTGTATAGAAAGCAGATTGACACACCCAGTAATGGGTAATATGCCGTGATGATATATTTATTATATTTTTACCTCTCGCTAAAAGAGATATTGGATTCATGATCAAAAGCGCATATCCAAATTTTAATCATTAAGCACGTTTTAAGGTCCCTACAATCCGATTTTAAAATTTTGATGTGTGAGTGTGTGTGGATTTATGTGTGGGTGTATGTATGTAGGGAGGTTGGAAGGACGATTTCTCAAAAACTTGCTTGTATTAAAGAAGAGTCAATTTTCTATTTGATACATATAAAATATCTTATCATATCTTTTATAGATTTAGAGAAAAAGAAATATAAGGTGTATAATAATCTGTTGCAATAAATCTCACTGCCCAAATAATGTCATGGAAATTAGTTGAAAACATTTCGAAAAATTAGAAGAGTAGGATAAAATTTCTTCATAGAACGAATTTAAAATTAAAAAATCTAAATGTAAAGAATAGATGTAAGTAGAATTCTTGGTGTAGAGTGTACGTATACAAGAAATGTTAAAGACAATAGGGGACGAGCAGTCATGTAACTTTGTTGGCCTTGACAAGCAGATATGGGGGCCTGTGTAAGAATGATAGCTAGTAATTATGTACGTAGATGTCAAATATTATATTTTTTCATTTTAAATTTAGTGAATTCCGCACTTCTGATGATAAATTAACTATGTGAATTTAGAAAATCTTGTCTCCTTGTCAAGGCCAACAATGTCACATGACTGCTCGCGCCCTATACTTATGTAACCAAAACGGAAGTGACAAGATGTATTGTACTGGCCACAACAGATTTTTTTATTCTTATTGTACTTATACGGTAATTTCCGTCTCAATTTCGTTCAAATTCGGACTCGCTTGCTTTTTAAGCAGATTCTAGAAAAACCTGTTTGTAAATAATTAAAGATTCGGAAAAAATATCGGTATGACTTTCAATAATATTATAAAGTTTAAACATTTGTTGTAAAAGAAAATTCAAAAACAAGTTTATGCGTGTAGGAAAGGGTTGGAAAGTTTGATTTTGTCTGCAATTGAAGAATACGTATATTAATTAAGCTTAAGTATAATCATCTACGATTAGTTTATCTAAATAAATAAGTCAGTTTTCTCGTATTATTAGGTTGTATATTTAGGTATCGTACCACTGTAGTTAAAAAGATGATTTCTGATACGTAGGCATCAAAAATATTCATGATATCGCTATAAATTTATTGAATGAATACTTTAATTAACAAAATATTCGCTTGTGTACAACTGCAACATTTAAAATTTATTGTAGCGTAATAACATTAACGATTAATCATGCAATTTTTCTATTTTACTTTCGCCAATAAAGCTTTACACAATATTACATAACGAAATGGAAAATTTTAATGATTTAATATGTAACAGAAAAACATGTAAACAAATGTAAAATGATTCAAAACTTACCGTCAACATAAATGGAATTGTATTTACAAGTTCCAGGACAAAATGGAACGATAGAAGTTGCTGCCATATGTTTCCCTGTAACAAACAAACGAGCATTAGCATATTTGTATAGTTTTTATTCAAATGGGTACAATACAGGGTAACAGAAATAAGTACATTAAATTTAACCAGTGATATAACTAATCGAGTGCAACAATATTTCTTAATAACTTTTTCTTGTACACCTTCTAGATACTGAGTTAAAATTCTTCAAAGTTTTGTCTCAAATATCATTACCCGCCTATGGTTGAATAAAATAACAACTGCATGTCTACTTTGCACGTTGCATAATACCAAAATTAAAAAAGGGACTATGAATAAATATAATGAAAGATTGATACATACAGCAGAAGATGAAACTGTACACAAATTGGGAAAGATAAGAGATCATACGTCAAATTTTTATGTTACAACAGGTTAGACAATCCAAAAATGGTAGGACATTTATAGGATGCTGTTCACAAAGAACAACTTTACAATTGACGGAACAATAAAACGCATAAGGATGATGAAAAGTGATGCAGATTTAAATGAATTAATAATAAATGTTCAAAATGGCGACTGTCATTGTCAATTCAATACTAAAGGCGTCGATTAAATAATGTAATTGTTGTTGTTTCAATATCCTTTAAATTGTCATATGTGACACTGAGTGTTGTAGTGCTATTCTTCGAGTACTGGACTCTGGTTGAGACCAAAACATCCTATTCAATATTCTATATGTGATCAGGGCGAGTTCTACCACGCTATTGAGCAGCAGGCTTAAAGGACTCATGATCTCGAAGATTTATTTATTTTATTTACATACATGCGGTCGTTTAGAAGATGAAACATTCCAAATAAATTTGCCGATCTTGGGCAGTGTTTTCCTAAGCTGCACCATGGGTCAGCACAATGTCTGTATACTCGCTATGCATAAAGGCAGGCAATTTTACTGATTATAACTTTTATAATAATCGATTTATTTGTCAAAATTTATTTGAAAAAGTTGACAACTCACATTTGTCAAAAACAATTGTTTCATTGTTATTCACACATTTCGAAAAAAAGTTATTAAGAAATTTTGTTGCTCTCGAGGAGTTCTATCACTAATTAAATTTAATATACTTATTTCAATGTATATTAAAATACATTTCAGAATCAAATAGTTATATCAGATCATTTGGAAATCACTTTCTTTGAAGTTGGTTGATAATTTCTTCGTACAAAAAATAAATTACTTTTCTAATGGACTAATGGACTTTTTATTTGGTTGATACACGTTTCAACAATCGCAATTTTTGATTTATTTTTCCAGCTTTAATATTCAATATAAATAAGTTGAAAAGTCATAATACACATGGGTCCGAAACAGATGACGATAATAGAAGTATAATTCACATACCATTAGTTAATTACAAGTAGAGACAAATAAGAATAAAATATACAACTATGTTATTATGATTTATATGCCATTAACAATATTAAATGTAAATGTAAATTGCATCCATGTATTAGTTTCTCAAAGCTTATTATATTATTAGGAGTAAATTTCTGAAATATGGTGTAGATTAGGTTTTAACAATTACTCGAATTTATTTTTACAAAATTAATATTTTGGTATACACATATCATTTTCATCAAGGTAAGTAACATCTTACAGTTTCATAATAATAACTTTATGTAATATTTTTTTTTTGTAACCATAGTAACAATTGTTCTTTTGTTACTAGGACGCCATGAAGAAAGCTTCAAGCAGTCGCAATTAGTGAACTTTTTAAAAGAAAATGCCAATGTGATATTGTAAAAATCTTCAGTGTTCCTAACCAGACTGTTTCTAAGACCGTAAAGAAGTTTCAGGAGCTCCGATATAACAGTGGCCGCTCAGGAAGAGGAAGAAAGCAAACTGAAAGAATCCGCAGGTACCGGAACATAATTCCAAGGAGAATTCAATAAAAACGGAGAACTTCTATGAGAAAAATAGCAAAAGAGATAGGTATTAATCGCGAAACTGCCCATTTAATTGCAAAAATTGATCGTTAGCTAATTCCATACAAGCTTCGAAGTAGAGTACTAGATCTTTAGAATATTTTCAATATTCTCTGTGATCAGGGCCAGTTCTACAACGATCTTGAGTAGCAGGCTTAAAGGACTCATGATCTCGGAGATATATTTATTTTATTTGCCGACCTTGGGCAGCGTATCCCTGAGCTTCCCCATATGTCAGCACAATGTCTGTATACCCGCTATCCGTACTGATTACTGATTATAACATTTATAATAATTATTAATCCATTTATTTGTCAATATTTATTTGAATAGTAACATATTATTTTTGGTTCCATAATTTATTGTTACCCTGTAAATCTCTGCTTTCTACAAATTTGTTATCGTTTCCTTCGTTGTTCTATTCAATTTTCAATTCAAGTTATCAATTACCCGTCATACTCTGCGGTAAAATCTGTAAATTTTGTGTCAAATTTACAACTTGGAAAACCAGACATTAATCAGGGATGTATGTATAATGAATGCGTGCAAATTTAATTATTTTGCTCTTTGATAAATGTGTTTCAACTTCTGCATGTACGAGTAGTCGTACTACAGAGCACATTTCAGTGTTGCGATTAAATGTATAATACTTGTTCGCTCGTACACGAAACGTATATTAGATATTCATTTGGGCAATGGTCAATTTTAATAAAAATAGATTGCAAATGTTCTTTCGTATCGCCACTCTTGGTCCTGTGTTGTTCATATTATTTATACGATTCGTTAAATATTGTTTTAATAAAAAGTATAATCACTATCCCAGTTTTGATATTACATATAACGAACTTTTATCTGACGTCAATATTTTTACTTAACAGCTACCCGATACAATATGAAAATATCTGTACCAAAAACAAAATGTCTTGTCGCATCCAAAACCCCAATACGATGCTAGTTAGCAGTTAACGACGAAATCATAGAACAGGTATCATCATTTTCTTACCTTGGATGTGATATTACATACAGCCAAGACAGAACAACGGAAGTAAGAAAACAATCCCACAAAGCATCCAGAATATCAGAAAGTATGAATGAAATCGTATGGAAAAACAAATATATGAATCAAGACTCCAAAGTGCGCATATATAAAACATGCATTAGACCTATATTAACATATGCTGCAGAAACAAGAGCTGACACGAGAAAAACAAAAACAATCTTAAGAACAACTGAAATGAAAATATTAAGAAATATAGCAGGATATAGGTTCGTAGATAGAAAACGCAATAATCAGAATAACATGCAAAATGCAGGACATTGTAAAATGGAATAGAAAAAGAAGACGAGAGTGGAACCAACACATATCCAGAATGGGAGATGACAGAATAGCAAAAATTGCTCGCGATGGAAAACCAGAAACCAAACGTCCGATTGGAAGACCCCCCAAACGATGGAAAGACTTCTGGGTAACAACTTCCGAAGATAGTCCAAGATGAAATCTGGATATAACAGGCTAATAGCCTATTAAAAGAAGAAGAAGATTAATGACATTTGTATCTTAGGCTGTCTTGCACTAAACATTCCTCGTATTTCATCGAGGAACAAGTCAACTTTCCATTGTAATAAAGTTAAGGCAAATGTGCAATATTTTTAATGAAATCCCTTGTAAGATAGATGTATTAGTTGATTCATTCAATATAGTCAGATGAGAGTTGATACTTTAGATCTATAGATATTTAACTTTTAATAATTATATTTCACTGGGAGACTATACTAGCGGCAATGAATCAGCGTTATGTATTTAAAAAATCATCGCCCTCAAATTATGATTCGTATATTGTCCACGCAATTTGTACGACATGTTTTACATTTACGGTGATTTATCCTTCGAGCACACGACACACATTTGCGGGACAAAGAGAACCAGGATTCCTCAACCCCCAGTCAGTGACAAGATTTATTTATTTCAGAATTTTCTCTACTCTGCGAACACTTAACGCACAAGGACTCCGTCTCAACATCAAACGCTTTGAGAGTGCACTCACCTTGTATTTAAATTTCTATGACTTTTTCGCTTTCCCTAAGGTTTGTAATAAGTACAATCTAGAAGTCTAAACAGTCTTTAATTTCATTATTCTTAATTAAGGGTAAATAATAGAGGAGTAACTTATTTGGGGCGGACATCTAAAGTTACTTATAATTACATGGTACCCTACAGTAGTAGCAAAAGGTCTATAGGACCGACCACGAATAATATTCTAAATAATTCCTAACATCACGGCTTAAAACATATCTTTCTAAGTTTCTAAGATCACAAAACTCCAATACCACGATTTCAAATATTATTTTTTTCATATTCCGCGACTTTAGATTCATATGCAGACGTAATTAGATTTTGATTATAATTGGTCCATCGAAAGTACTCTCAGTTGCAACTCTTAACAGTTTTTCTTTTGGAAAAACGCAGTTAAATATCATTTATTGACATTCATTGTTGATATATAGTTATCAGCCAGCTATGCTAACCATGGAAACTGCTAATATATTCAGATAACTCAAACTGACAGATGTCAGTATTAATGAAAAGTAAATAAATGAGGCAGATACTAGGATATTGGGATACATATTGGGGAAGACATGGAAAGATAAGGTAAGGTAGAAAGGTACGGGAAATGTCTCGAGTGATAAAGTTTCTAGAAAGATACGAGACGATTACATTGCTTTGAACATGTCATGAGGAGAGATGAAGAATATATTGGAAGAAGAACGAATAGCTTAATAATAGAAGGTAAAAGAAACTAAGGAATATGAAAGAAAAAAATAAAGGACTGTATTGTGGAAAAATTGAGAGAAAAGGAAATGAATGAGGACGACACGTAAAACAGAAATGAGTGGAAGAAGAAAATAAAAAATAGCGACCCTTAACAAATGAGAAAAGCTAAAGAAGAAGAAGATGTCAGTGTCAGGTGCAACTTGCATATTTTATGAAATATTTTTATTGGAAATATAAGATCTTGTGCAAGAAAATTTATATATGGAATTTGTACATAATACACAGAATAGAAGGAAGGTACGATGTGAATGCTTTTTATACTTCATATTTAATAGATATATAAATAATTATAAAGATATTAAATTTCATAAATCAGCCAGTTATGTTAACCATGGAAACTGCTAATATATTCAGATAATTCAAATTGGCAGATATCAGTATCAATGAAAAGAAAATGAATATAGCAGAAACTAGGATATTGAGATAGATATTGGGGGAAGACACGGAAAGATAGAGTAAGCAATGAAAGATAAGGGAAATGGCTGGAGTGATAAAGTTTCTAGAAAGATACAAGACGATTATATTCGGATATTTTGCAAGAAAATTTATGTATAGGGCGCGAGCAGTCACGTGACTTTGCTGACCCTGGCAAGCAGATATGGGAGAAAGATACGAGACGATTACATTGGTTTAAACATGTCATGAGGATAGATGATTAATATATTGGAAGAAATATGAATATCTTAGTAATTGAAGGTAGAAGAATCTGAGGAAGATCAAAGATAAGGAAATGAATGAGGACGACACGCAAAACAAATAAGTGGAAGAAGCGCCCCTAACGAATGGGAAAACCTAAAGAAGAAGTGTAATTTGCATAGTTTGTTTATGAAATAATTTTACTGGGAATATAGGATCTTTTGCAAGGAAATTTATGTATGGAATTTGTACATAATACACAGGATTAACCGAAGGTAATGTGCTAGCCACATCAGATTTTTTCTCTTATTTGTAATCTTTAATATTAAAATAATTTTCATTGTAAATGTTTTTATTATTGTGCAACATCCTATTAAGATTTTAATTTTGTTATGCTAAAGCAATGGAAACTTTCACAAGACTATATTTCCCTAGCATAGCATGTCCCACGTTAGTTGACAAATTTTATACATGAAACATTTAATATGCATTAGAGTGTAAAATATTAGTCACCATCTCCTGGGAACTTAAAATGATGAATAACAACACTCGTAGTTGTTCACACTTGCTTTTGCGCATTCTCTTTTCATTCTGCGAGCTCCGAAATTAAGTGTGGTAAAGCAATTCGATCCAGCACAGCACTTGTGCTTGTTGTTTTCGTCTATAAAGCGCTTAAGTGGAAAGCTGGCTTGTATCCAGGACGCGGTATTCATCTGCACCATTTTTGGAATATGCTCTCGGCAGGCGGATGTATATTCGCCAAGTGTGTCATTAGGGCCTATGGTAAGTGTAACTAAGTTACATTGTACTCGTGAGTACATTCAAGGATTTTCTAACTAAGAAGAAGCTTAGATATACGAACAAAAGTGACATTATCATAAAATTATAAAAATCTAATGTGGCAAATACATGATCTTTCGCCATTTTCATTTTATGTTACATAAATAAATAATAAATAAATATATCATTACGACATATTCATATTCCAAGTGCTGGGTGTGCCAATATGCTTTGTGCGAAGATATCGGTAAATGATGAAATATTTGTACCATGTGAGCGCTTACCAGGCGTAACCTCATGGGCACTCATTGATATCGTGGAAATGCACCACAGGGGTCAATTTTGTTAAAATTCAAAGTTAAGTAACGAATTTAACATTTCTTGCAGTACATACAAATAATTCAGATTGTATCTATTCTTTCGTTCTATGAAGAATTTTATCCTACTCTTCTAATATATTCAAAATTCTTTATACTCACTGACGGTAATAGCGGTATTTCTTAAGGATATATGTAATATTAATATACCTATAATTTTAAGTATTTAATTAATAATAATGGGGTCTCGTGGCCGTGTGCCTGAGTGTCTGGTCGCGAATCTGACGGACCCGGGTTCGATCCCGACCGACACCAAAAATTACATCGAATTTTAATGGCAGAAAATTGATCCCTGTGGCGCACTCTCCACGCCAGCAATGAGTGCCCGTGAGGTGACGCCTGGTAAGCGCCCGCACGGTACAAATATTCCATCATTACCGATATCTGTGTCCGAAGCAGATTGGCACACCCAGCAATGGGTAATATGCCGTGATGAAATATTTATTCTATTTATTTATTTTATTAATAATACAATAAGAAATTTTGAATGTACCAACTTCCCAGAAAAAGCTTTCTGTAATTAAAACTGTTGATTCTTGACTCTGACATTTTGCATTAATCTGTCAATTATAAACATTTAAATATCTCAATGGGTTTCTGTAGAGTTGTTTGGGCAGCGAGATTTATTACAACAGATTATTCTAAATCTATAGAATATATAATAAAACATTTAAACGTATCAGATTGAGAATTCAAAGATCTGTGCATGTTGTTGTAATCATTCCTGATATGTAGCATTTCAAGAAACATACATCAATGCAAGAACTGATATACAAGGACTTAACAACGCATATTTTAGTGTTTTGAAAATTGTAATTCCTACAAGATTGCTACATAATTATTGGTGTGCAGACGACCAATAGGAGTCCGTTTCGATGATGTCACCAAGAATCCTTCCGTAAGATATTTCGACTATTTTTCAATTTATTCTGTTGTCGATTTGAAGAGCAAATGGATGTGTGTGTGCTCTTTGAATTTTTTGTACGATGTGTAAAAACAATATTATCCATATATTTATTAACACTATAATATGTTCTTTCTATTAAAAACTGTTTCATTTTATATTTAAACAAACTATTTGATTCAATATTTTTTATGGATTGAGGAAGTTTGTTAAATAGTTTAATACGCATTGAGAATGGGTTATTGGAAGCTAATTTTAATATAATGTCTCGGAATAATAAAATTCGATTTGTTTCTCGTGTTGTAATTATATACATGTTCATGTTACTTGAATTACTGCGTGCAAGTGCCTCTGCATGATTCACAGTACTTCAAGTAAAACATATTTCTTCAAGCAATTTTTTGAAGCTTAAATATTCGTATTGAAGCTGGCGCGGAACCCCAAAAGATTAAGCCATGGGTAACAATTGAATTAAATTTAGTATAGTAAAACAGTACTGGAATGGATATATTTCATATTATATTTATATAGAGGGAGCGTGAAGCATCTTTGTAGGCAATGATCTTGATGCCTAGTGAAAATTTGCTAAGTACGGCTTAAAGATATTTTCTTAACTCGATGACATCGTTAGACGAAAATTATGATTGTAAATTTTCTTGGACAAAATAGTGTTTCATTCTTGTGTTTGACTATTCCATAATGAAATTGCCCAGTAAACTAACGCAACGCATACGTCATATTATCGGGAGTAAATCGCCTGTATCAAATTTCAGTTAGGAATATATTTGCATCAAATGAATTACCTACTAGTAGAATAATTTACTGCAATTACTTGGAGTACCATACCTTGCATGCTGAATGTTAAAAACTATGAATAAAGTTTAAATTAATCAAATTGTTGCTTAAGTGACAAAGTTCTCACATTACGAAAACTCATTTACCAACTTTTCAATTAAATGGAATATTTGCGCGCTAAGACCAGATCAATTTTCGCACTGTAGTAGTACTATAAAGTATTAAGTTGTGATGGAAATTTATCCATTAAGTACCTTCTTATATTTCGTAGGAGATCGAATCCTTACTACGTAGAAAACAACGTCGCCATTAACTGATACAGAGAGAGAGAGAGAGTGGTTGAAACTGTGTGTGTGTACCAAAAATTATAATTATTTTGTTTTGCCTGAGTTTACATTCGATTTTGGTTATAAATGGTCAACCGGAAGTGACATGGTTTGCAGCTTTTAACAGTTTTTCTTTTAAAAGAACGTAGTTAAATATCATTTTTTGAGATGTTACTATAAATATTAAAAAAATATTCTATTATTTATACGATTTAATTACATTTTATACTTCATATTCAACGGATACAGAATTAAAAAGTCTGTTGTGGCCAGCCCAATACCTCTCGCCATTTTCATGTTGCATAATGCGCGAGCAGTCCTGTGACTTTGTTGGCCTTGGCAAGCAAATATGGAAGCCCGTGTCAGAATGGCAGCAAGTAATAATATACATTTTTCATTCAAAACATCATGAATTTCGAAATCCATGTGGATGTAAATAACTACTACCCGTCCTTCTGACATGGATCCTCATATCTACTTGCCAAAGCCAACAAGGTCACTGCTCGCGCCCTATAAGTAACGAATTTAACATTTCTTGGGGAATACACGGAAAGAGTGACGATTACGTTGGTTTAGACATGTCATGAAGAGAGATGAATAATATATTAGAAGAAGAATTAACACTTAGTAGTAGAAGGTAGAAGAAACAGAGGAAGACCAAAAAGAAGATGGAAGGACTGTATTGTGAAAAATTTGAGAGAAAGGAACTGAAAGAGGACGACAAGCAAAATAGAAATGACTGGAAGAAGAAAATCAATAATAGCGACCCCTAACAAATGGAAAAAGTTAAAGATGTCAGTGTCAAATTTGTTTATAAACTTGGAAATATAGAATATATATGTATGGAATTGGTACATAATACACAGAATCGACGGAAGGTATTGTGCAGGCCACATCAGATTTTTTTGTAATAATCTTACCTTGTACCCGAGGTAGGCAAGCAACAAAGCTTCTGTCAGGCTGATCATGGCAAGCACGACCTGGACGATCCATAATTCCAGGGGTCGATTCACCCACCAAATGGCGTCCCAGTTTATGATGGGGTTTTCCTGGAACTTTTCGTCCGTCAGGTTCGCTGACTCGATGAAGTTTGACTTGTTTCCTGGTTGGCAACCGTAACTACAAACAAACAAAACAACAACAAAGATTAGAACAAAAAATATCAATTTGTGTTTTGGTATTTCGTTGGCAAAATATATAAGTTTAATAGTCACTGTAGTAATTGTCTTTCCAATATATGAGAAATACGATATATTTTTTTTCATGCCAATAAATATATGTTACAATATTCTAGCATTGAAACAGGTGAAGGTTGAAAAGATAATCCTACAGTCACAGGTGCTAGTACGTTCTATATCACGTAATTTTCATACATTTTCTCTTCTTCCAGTCGTCTTATTTATGATCCGGGCACATGAGGAACTTTACACATTTTTGAATTATTAAAGAAATGTTTTACGATAGAGAAAATTTAATCATTTGTTACGATCAACAAAAGAATTTGAATTTATTGTTGTGATTAAAAGAGCTGAAATTTATTAAGGCATGTATTCCGAAATGGTTTTCTTTAAAAATATTTTTCTCTAAAATAATTGACAGAGAAAAAACAATTATTCGTTAATCATTTGTTTATACTAAAGTCTGTTTGTATAGAATGTTTCAAGGTTTACTAGAACGATTTTTATAGAAGATTTGTACTTGAATAACCAATAATGAATATTTTAATATTTTTGTAAGGTATACATATCTTGAAACATACTTGTATTATAATTAAACTCACCATGCTGCATACGTGGGATCCAAATCCGTGATAACTCGAAATATGTACAGAACACATGTTAACAATTTGAACAAAAGATTAGCGATTCTTATTCTTAAACCTGAAACAAAAGAAAGCCAAAATTAACAACAAATATCTATTAATTTCCATATTATATTTAATGTATTTATATATTGATCATTTGGTATAAAAATAAAACAATTACATTACAAAGTAGACCAATTAGTAAATGGCAGCCATAACAAAATATTGGGAATGAATTTTTTTTATTTCATTTTCATATATTGCTTTTAAAACATACGATGGATAAAACAATAATATATTAATAATTGTTTATATTAGAAGTAACATGAGGTTATTTTATTACCACCGAATCTATGACCATTAAAAAGTACCTAAGCGTTTTTGAAATTATTATCGTGATAAAAACACATATCAAGATTGGATAAATTAGGTCCCTACAATCCGATTTTAACATTTTCACGATGATGTCTATGGGTGTGTATGTATGTGTGTGTGTGTGTGTGTGTATGTGTGTGTGCGTGTGTGTGTGTGGGTGTATCTTCTGGACGTTCTAATTCAAATACTATCATTCGGAAAATTTTGAAACCATGTATTTCTATTCTTATTGTAATATGAAAAGAAGCAATTAGATTTTGGTGTCAATTGGATAAACGGAAATGACACTTTACTTAAAGTTTAAAATAGATTTCTTCAGAAAATACCTTTAGATGTTTTTATAAAAATTAAAGATTATTCAATTTTCTACAGGTTTGCGTTAATAGTTTTTCTATATATTTTATGGATAAATTTATAAAATAATATAAAAATTATATCTCGGAGCTTATGTGTTATATACAACTCAATGGTTACACAGTTTGATCTTAAATGCATGTAACTGACAGATATATGTCACTGTCAACAAATTAAGAATTTCAAATAATAATAGTAACGTTTTAAAAAGAAAATAGTAAATAGAACATTAATTATATGGAAAGAAATACAGTTACCAGTATAAGTAAATATGTAGGACTATAGATAAGTAAAATAAATAAATTAAATATATCGTCACGGCATATTACCCATTGCTGGGTGTGCCAATCTACTTTGTACACGACGATGACATATTTGTACCGTGCCATTTAAAATTCAAAATATTTATTGGTCGGGATCGAACCTAGTATTTAAATTTAATTTAATATTATCATATACGACATCTATCACAATAGTTTTGAACTTGATAAGTGTTTCTATATTAGAGAAATTTGGGCTGTCTACTTCTGCCCCTGTCCACAAATGCTCCCTCTCCCCTAGTCCTGTACCAAAATCTTGATATGCAATTTTTAGCATGAATCCAATACCTCTCTTAGTAGGAGGTAAAAAATGGACTAAGTTTATTTTTGCCAAGAACTCTTCAATTGTATTTCAGAAAAAAAAACTGTAAATTCTTATTTTACTGGTACTGATCAATAATGTAATTTGCCTTGTATAAAATAAAACTATTATACTTACTTGAGCGTTGATTTTTAATGAAATAAAGTTGAAGTCTTTCTTTGAAGGTATTTTCATTGACGTAGTATTCAACTCGCACTCTGTAACAAAAAGAAAAAATGTTGTTTCAAATGTTCTTCCTTTCAGTCTTTTAAAAATTGAAAAACACTTAAATTCACTAACAACTTTTGCAATTAGGTTTTGTACAATAAATAAACTAATATATCATTACTTGTATTATTCATTTCGGAGTGTGTCAATATGCTGCCTTTGATTTTACAAATAACAATATATTTGTGACGTTGAGGGTGTTTTCCTCTCAAAGCTATCGTGGAGAGGGCACCACAGGGGTCACTTTTGTGTAGTTCATATTATGCATATGAGTTCATAATCTCATGTTGTCAGAATTAGATGTTATGATGGAGATATGAAATCTTTGAAGGATTATTTGATAGGTTGAAAAAATTGAATTAGGGAGGACAGACAGCTATTTCATAGCGCAATATCATTAGATTTTCTTCAGCGCTTTTTCGTTCCTAATAAGAGATAAATTGATTGGTTGAGCACACTTCACACTTGTGTTCTATTGGTTTAGGTCTTTTATTCGAAGTCTGCTTACAAGTGCTTATTTATATATTTTATCAAATACATATATTGATTCAATACTCATAAGGACTTGAGAGTTATATTTGATCCCAGACTACATTTCGGTCCTCATGATTATTTAGTGAATACAACTTATAAAACATTAGGTTTCATTATTAGAAATTCACGTAACTTCACTAATATCATAACTCTCAAGTCCTTATAGTTTCTAGTTAGATCCAAGCTTGAGTATTACCTGAAATATTTTTTTCCATAATATTTAAAATAATCCATGAAAAACCTGTGTTTTTACCTTCCGTTACCTTTAGGTAAGTAAGGAAAGTATTGTCTTTAGTCAAAAAATTCATTGATGTTTTTAGTGAATAAGCATGTTTTAGGGTTCGTATAATACGATTTTACCATTTTTACGATGATGTCCGTATGTATGTATATGTGTGTTGTGTGTGTGTCTGTGTGTGACAAAAGTTTTGAATAGCATAACTTCACCACGATTCCAAAAATTATATTTTTTTCGTATGCCTCCAGATCCAGAAGAACAACTGATTAGATTTTGGTTATAATTGGTGAACCGGAAGTAGCTTCATTTGAAGAGTTAACAGTTAAATTTGACTTATTGACATTTAACGTTATTATAACTTAAAGAATATATTATTTTCTATACGATTTGATTGCATGTTATACTTTATATTCAATAGATATAGAGTTAAAAAATTATAAATAAATTAAATTTTATAAATCAGCCAGCTATGTTAAACATGGAAACTACTAATATTCATATAATTCAAATTGGCAGATGTCAGTATAAATAAAAAGTAAATTAATGTGGCAGAGATGAAGATGTTGAAGTAGATGTTGAGGAATACACGGAAAGATAGGTAAGGAAATAACTCTAGTGTTACAAGTTTCTAGAAAGATACAAGAGGGATGATTACATTGATTTGTAAATGTCATGAGGAGAAACGAAGAATATATTGGATGAATGCTTAGTAATAGAAGATTGAAGAAACAAAGAAATACCAAAGACTTGAGAGAAAAGAAACTGAATGAGAACGACACGTAAAACAAAAATGAGTAGAAGAAGAAAATAAAAAATAGCAACACTTAACGAATTGGGAAAACTACAGAAGAAGATGTTAGCGTCAAGTGCAATTTGCATATTTTGTATATGAAATAATTTTACTGGAAATTTAGTATCTTTTGCAGGGAAATTTATTTATGAAATTTATACATAATACACAGGATTGACGGAAGGTATTGTCCTGGCCACAACATTTTTTTTATTTTATATATTTCCATCTAATGGTATAAAAATTGTCTGTAAGCATGGTTTGATATTAATTTAAAAATATATAATGTATTTGGTTTTCATTATTTACATTTCTAATAATTATTTCAGACATGCATGTAAATATTTAAAAATGAGTTTCCTGACGTTGACAAATGTTACTGAAATGATTTACAACGTTATTTTAAACAGAGAGAAAAAGTAGCTAAAAATATCTTTGTATAATTCATCTTGAAAATCCCAATTAATTAAGCATCCAGAATAGTGAAGAGCTCTTTAGAGAAGCTCCTTACGCGACATTATTTAATTTATTCATTACCACGTTTACACTCCAACATTGAAGATCAATAAATGCACTCTATAAATTATTCAAATCATTGCAGAGTTGGCAATTTAATTCCGTAAACACATCACCAATTAAATATCTATATTTATGTTTGGGAAACAAACAAGTATGTTTATAGGAAACCGAATGCTTTTAACAAAGCTAAGTTCCTGTCGATACTGTTATTTAGTGTTTCCTTGGAATTACATTTGTAAAACAAATAAAAATTGTATGACTTATGTATGGGATTCATATTGTAGCTTTTGTCACAATTTACGAGTGACAAGGATACGATATAAATCTTGTTATAGATGATACAGCATGTAATATTGATGTATAACCGCATTTATGATCCTTAGGTCAAATGTCAATGGCCGGAAGCCAAAGTATTACTCATGTTGTCTTTACTGTACACGTTTAGAAATTATATTGACATGTAATCTCAAAAAGTATTTAGCGACCTGCTTTTTTACCTCCCGCTACCCTTGATAAGGGAGGTTTAGGGATCAAGGTCCATAGAATCCAATTTTTACATTTTCACAGTGATGTTTGTGGGTGTGTATGTGTGTGCGTGTGTGTGTATGTTGGAAAGACGATTTCTCAAAAACTATAAGACTTTATATCTATTTAACTATGTATTCCTCAATCGGATATTTTCACAATAATGTCTGTGGGTGTGCACATGTGTGTGTGTGTGTGTGTGTGTGTGTGTGTGTGTGTGTGTGTGTGTGTGTGTGTGTATGTGTGTGTGTGTGAGTTGGATGGACGGTTTCTCAAAAACTATAAGACTTAATATATATTTAACTGTGTATTTCTCAATCAGATATTTTCACAATGATGTTTGTGGGTGTATGTGTGTGTGTGTTCGAAGAACAATTTTTCAAAAAATATAACAATTTATAAAATTTAACAAAGTAACTCATTATTTTACATTTGCTGTAATTAAAGAAAAAAAATGAGTTCTGGGACCATTTTAAAATGTTGTTGATGTCGTTTTGAAAAAGAATACAGTCATTAATAGAGTTCATGTTTTTATAATTTTTTGTTATCGGCATACAAAAGTATTTGAGAATATTGAACACAGTCCACCGCGTCATTAATGTAGGGGCTGAATAATAGTGGGCCCAAGTTTGATCCTTGTGGAACCCCAGAGGTAGCAGTGAACGGGTTTGATTTAAAGTTATTAAGATGTATTTCCAAATATACATACGAAAAATTTATCACTGTTCAAGAAAGTAGACTTGTAGCTAGAGCAATTTGACTAACATGTGGGAAACAATTAGCCAGACTAAATGTTCTTAGGGAATTCATTTGTTTCGATAAACAGTTTCAACTGTTACGCTTACAGGTACAGGTTCCAATTAAGTTAGATGTCATTATGTTTTCGTCATACGGTCAATATCCATTTCGAGAATGGACGTCTTTTTCATCTAATAGAGCGGTAAGCAACGAGACGTATGTACTCGTATTCTAATTGTTTCAGAGTAAACGACATTTTAATGAAAAATAATATAACCAAATGTTTGCAGTAGTTGTCCTCCACAAAGTGCATCTATTTTTAAAGCCAGAAGTACCATAAAAATTGTAAATTACTGCGCTAAAATCGACCCACTGGTCTTGCCAAGCGTCAAGTAATACTTTTAAAGCAATGGGGTAACTAAAAGCCTAACAGTTTCTACTCAATTCAAACCCACGAACTGAAGAGCGCCGGCTGCCAAAGAAACAAAACGACGCCTCGTATTCGTTAACGCATACATGGTTCCGAGATAGTTCCACGCTACGAACAGATCGTAAAAACAGAATAGCTGCCACAAAACTTCAGCCTGAACCCATAAAACCTGAAAACACACAAGATTTTCTTCATCCTATTTCCATTCATCATTTTAATCCTGGATCAGAATATTTTATTTTTCTTGGCAAATAAACTGGGACGTCTTACGAATGTGGTTTTCTGTATGAATCTATAGTTTGGATTTAAATTGCGTATTTTCTCAAATGATAAGTGTCACTTTGAATTATTATTTACAGACTACTTGGATTGATTCTGTTCACAGCTGTAAGCCTTATAGATTTGTAAATCTGTAGAAAAGTGACAAAACCGCATTTATTCTTGTTGATTAATGTAATAGTTATTTAAGTATTAAGGGCGGAAGTGCACCTTACCGATTGAGGATTAGTTTGAAGATCGAGACGAAGTCGAGATCTCTAATACATCCGGTCGTCCCAATAATAACAAATTAAAGTTTAGAATTATTTAAAAATTATTTTGTTGTCATTTTTAAGTAAGCTATGATCGTTGTTTTGTTATCGTTAAAGCTTTAAAAATTGTACATTTATTTTTACCTCCGTCACCTATAGGTAAGGAAGGTATTGTCTTTGGTCAAAAAAATCGGTGGTGAGTTTTCATTGAATAAGCACGTTTTAGGGTCTTTACGATACGATTTTACTATTTTTACGATGATGTCTGTATGTGTGTGTGTGTGTGTGTTCGTATGTGCGTGTGTGTGTGTATGTGTGTGTGTATGTGACCGCTTTTTCGTGCACGATATCTCCAATACTAGAATTCTTGCGTATTCCTCTTCCTTACAACCATATGCAGACATGTTTAGATTTTGGTTATAATTGGTAAACCGGAAGTACCCTCATTTGAAGATTTTAACAGTTTTTCTTGAAAAACTCAGTTAAATGTTATTATAACTTAAAGAATATATTATTCTCTATACGATTTGATTGCATTTTATATTTCATATTCAACAGATATAGAGTTAAAGAATAATAAAGATAAAAAATCGTATAAATTCCATAATTCAGCCAGCTATGCTAACATAACCATGGAAACTGCTAATATATTCAGGTAATTCAAATTGACAGATGTCAGTATCAATAAAAAGCAAGTAATTGAATGAAAAAATAAGGGAAGTAATTCTAGTGTTAGAAGTTTTTAGATATAATAGATACGATTACATTGGTTTGAACATGTCATGAGGAGAAATGAATAAATTAATAGAAGGTGGAAGAAACATAGGAAGACCAAATATAAGATGAAAAGACTGTATTGCAGAAGACTTGAGAGAAAAGGAACTGAATGCGGACGACACGCAAAACAAAAATTAGTGGAAGAAGAAAATAAAAAATAGTGACCCCCTAACGAATGGGAAAACTAAAGAAGAAGAAGATGTCAGTGTCAAGTGCAATTTGCATAGTTTGTTTATGAAATAACTTTACTGGAAATATAGGATCTTTTACAAAAAAATTATGTATAGGGCGCGTGCAGTGACATGACTTTTCTGCCTTTGGCAAGCAGATATGGGGACCCGTATCAAAATGATAGCAATTAATTATGTCCATTACTCACAAGTGTCATAATTTTTCATTCAAAATTTCATGATTTTCTTATTTCATGTGATTTGTTTGTTATCAGGAGTATGGAATTCCGTTGCCGAGAAAGGGAATCATAAAATACCAAAAATTTAGAATCTTTTGCAAGAAAATTTAGGTATGGAATTTGTACATAATACACAGGATTGACGGAAGGTATTGTGCTGGCCTCATCAGATTTTTTCTTTATGTAATTTTCACCTCCTTTAGATCGGTAGGTAGTCACATCACTTACCGGTCAGTCACATCACTTGCTGATCAGTAATTTGTAAACAAAACTTACTGCCTTAGAAACACTATCGGTAAAGTTTAAAAAAACCTGATCGTGCAAAAATTCTATTTAAACATACAACATATCTTCTATTTTGCTTGGACTTATTATATGGTTATTACAAACATACATTCGTAAATTAGTAATCTAAAGAGAAAATCGCGCCGGGATAATTTGAAGCTTAGAGAGTGTAAAATAGCTTGTATAATTGTGTTTGCCTCAATTATGGTGTGTTATTTATTTAAATAACAATTTTCCATCTCACTTCGCGTCGTATGTCAGCGTGATCTACAAATTATATATGTTATTCCTCACGAATCGTGGTTTCATTTTACAACAGAATTAACTTTTAGCTTCTTGGGAGTTTCAAATACATAACGAAGTTTCACGAAATTATATTACATCATGTAAACTCACACCGTATTTGGCTGAATGACATTTGGATGGTATTTAAATTTCTGTAAGACTGGCTTATAAATATGCATACAATTTTACTCTGTGGTGTAAATTATGTTGGTTTAGGAACTATTTCTACGAGGCAAAATATTTGAAACTAGTAGAAGCAAAGGCGTCCAGTTACCAAAACCTATTATTATATGTATATTTATCTAATCACGTAACAGACGTTGAATAAGAGAGGTATTGGATTCATGTTAAAAATCGCATATCGATGATGTCTCTCTCTCTCTCTCTCTCTCTGTGTGTGTGTGTGTGTTAGAATGTTGTAAATATGATTTCTCAAATTCTATAAAACTAAAGACCTGTGTAACAACGGATTCCTCAATCTAACAGTAATAGGAAGAGTTGAATAGGTTCTGGTAATAATTGGACAACCGAAAGTGATAGGTTCTTAAACAAAATTCTAAATATTATTTTTGAAAATTTATGTTACTACAAATAACAAAGATAATTAAATTCTCAATCTGATACATTTTTTTTTATTATATCTCCTATAGGTTTAGAGATATGGTATATAATAATACAGAATAATCTGTTGTAATAAATCTCGTTGCCCAAAAAACAGTTGAGATATTTAAATATTTGTAATTGATAGAAAAATGTATAATGTCAGTGTCAAAAATCAGCAGTTTTACTAACATTACTGGAAGATTTTTCTGGGAAGTACGAGTACATTATTATTAATTAAATATGTATTTAAAATTATAGGCTTATTAATATTACATATATTCTTAAGAAATACTGCTAATACTGTCAATGAAACTGAAAATTTTTGAACATATTAGAAGAGTAGGACAAAATTCCTCATAGAACAAAAGAAGAGATATAATTTCAATTGTTGGAGTAACGATAATCGACTGGACGTTGGTTGAGGGAAGAAAAATTGTTTTCTAAAATTGTATTTCACTTTTGTTCCGTTATAATTATTATGTTTTAACGTTGTGTTTTTCATATAAAATATTCATCCATGTTTGTTAACGTTTTATTACTAAAACTTTTTAATTTCTGACTTGATTTAACCCTGAAGATGATCTTTAGACTGTGTTCCGACTATAATTTCAATTATTTGTGTGTACAAGAAATGTTAAATTCGTTACTTATAGGGCGCGAGCAGTCATGTGATTTTGTTGGCTTTGGTAAGCAGATATGGGATCCGCACACAAGGAAAAATTCTTTCCCTATTTGAAATCTTAATAATCAAAACTTTATAACTTTCAATCTTGTCAGCAATAAAAGTCTCATTTTCGGTTTATTATCATATTAAACAAAAGTAACTTTTAAGAGAAAACTTGGAAGTTTTGACAGAAATTTATTTCTTTGTAAAAGTGTGTAATATGTATACGGATCCGGATGCAGAACCTCCGGGGAAAACAAAGTTAATTAAAATCTGCTTCCGGAAAAACGTGTACGTTTAGATCAATACGGAATACGTCAAATGAATTTTTATATATGTAATCCTTTTTATATAAAATAAATGAGATTTTAGATTCTAGCCATGATCTTCCAAAGTTGGATTAAAGACAGATGAAATAAAATAGATAAAAGTACAAAGAAGATAAACGGATTTTATTGAAAGGTACTAAATTTTTATGGTACGAATGTAACGTAAGTATAGAGATTTGTGGTTTTTAATAAAAATATATAAATGTTATATTAAATAAATAATAAAAATCTGATGTGGCCAGCACAATATCTTCTGCCAATTCTGCATATTATGTATAAATTTCATACATAAATTGCAAAAGATTCTAAATTTCCAGTAAAATTATTTCATAAACTATGCAAATTACACTTGACACTGACATCTTTTTCTTCTATTTTAGCTTTTCACATTCGTTAGGGGTCGCTATGTTTAATTTTCTCAAACTTCCGGAATATAGTCCTTCCATCTTATCTTTGGTCTTCCTCAGTTTCTTTCTCTATTACTAAGATATTCGTTCTTTTTCCAATATATTATTCATCTTTCCTCATGATATGTTCAAACCAATGTAATCATTTCTCTTGTATCTTTCTAGAAGCTTTATCACGCGAGCCATTTCCCTTACATTTCATTCCTTACCCTAACTTTCCGTGTCATCCCCATCATCTATCTCAACATCCTTAAATTGTTCTTACCACCTTTAGTTAGAGTTAACCGGAAATTAAAATCGTTGTTCGCATCGTTTCTAACCTTCAGCATAATTCTTAACTAATAATTAATAAACTGTCACTTTAACTTAAGATGGTAGGATTAGGCCTTAGAGAAATATACACACTAAATGTTCTTCGTTTTATATTATCTTGCTCATATAACATAGTTACTGTAATTATTACAATTACTCCTACTACCTATGCATTTGTAATAACTTGAAAATTACTTGCGAACTTAATAATAACTTAAATGACATTATCTACTCCTTGTTCAACAATATAATTTTAATCACTTGTTCGTCTTATCATTCTATTACTCCAAGTAGCTTTATGCATGTCGTATTAATTATTACAACGATATTTGACAATATTATTTACAATCCAATAACTATGAAATTTCTTCTGCTTTATCCATAATATACATCAGCAGATTGATTTTGTATTTTCCATTACTAATATGACTGATAAATGCAGCTACCTACATGATGAAAAATTTAGATGTATTACTATCATTTATATTACACACCCCAAGTCTTTCATTGACTTTGTGCCACGTGTACTAGTAGTTCATTTACAAGAAAAATGGATCGACTTTCTACATGAATTCAATTAATATACAGGATGTTCATTTTATTTTGTCCACTATTACTGTCTCGTGAACTAAAATCTATTTTAAATCTTTTATTTAACTAAAGGGTTTTCCAATAAGAGGTGTTATTTTGAATAGCCCGCTATTTCGGTAGATGTCGCTTTTGAAGCTGTCATTTTTTGACATTTGACAAGTAGAAACTACGCCATTAATATAAATGGAACGATACACGCTTCAACAACGCATTGAAATTATTAAAATTCACTATAAAAATGGTGAAAATTTGGCAGAGACCGTTCGTAAAACTCGAGAATTTTTGGGTCGTCGTGAAGCACCTTGTCGGACCGCAATACAGAAATTGGTGGAAAAATTCGAGCTGTTGGGACAAGTTAGTGATGTGAAGAATAAAACCCGTGCACGTCGCTCAAGAACAGCCGAGAATATTGCTGCTGTGGCCGAAAGTGTTGAAGAAAACCCAGGTTTGTCCATTCCTCGTCGTTCTTTGGAATTAGGCATTCCACAAACGTCATTACACCGTATTTTGCATAAAGATTTGGGTCTTAAGGCTTATAAAGTCCAGTTAACACAAGAACTCAAGCCGGCTGATCATCAACAACGTCGTGTCTTTGCTGATTGGGTCGTTGAAATGCATGAAAATGATCCGGAATTCCATCGAAAAATCATCTTGAGTGATGAGGCCCATTTCCACCTCGGTGGCTTCGTCAACAAACAAAATTATCGCATCTGGGGCTCAGAAAACCCAAGAGTTATTGTTGAAAAGCCTCTCTATCCTCAACGTGTGACTGTTTGGTGCGGTTTATGGTCCGGCGGAGTCATTGGACCTTACTTTTTCGAAAATGAGGCTGGAGCAACAGTTACGGTGAATGGATTGCGCTATCGAGAGATGATTAACGATTTTTTATGGCCGGAATTGGATGGTATTGATCTGGACAACGTTTACTTTCAACAAGACGGCGCTACGTGCCACACAAGCAACGAAACCATTGATCTTTTACGGGAAAAGTTTCCGGACCGTGTTATCTCTCGAAGAGGTGATCACAATTGGCCACCGAGATCTTGTGATTTAACACCTTGCGACTTTCTTTGGGGCCACGTGAAAGAGAAGGTCTACGCCAACTGCCCAGCGTCGACTCAAGACCTCAAAGATGGAATTCGTGAGGCTATCGAGGACATAGGACAGCCACTTTGCGATTTGGTTATGGAAAATTTCATGAAAAGGATATTGTCCTGTCAGCGTGGTCGTGGTGGTCATTTGCCTGATGTTATTTTCCACTATTAACGGCATACCTTCCTCTTTATAATGAAATAAACATCCGATCATTTATATTAAAAAATGGCATTTTTCTTTGAATATCAAAATAACACCTCTTATTGGAAAACCCTTTATTTGTACCGTGCGAGCGCTTACCAGGCGCCACCGCACGGCCACCATTGCTCATTTAAAAGTCGAAAAAATATTTGGCGTCGGTCGGTATCGAATCCGGTTCCCCAGATACGCGACGAGACACTAAGCACGCTGCTAGGAGACCCAAATACTTTTGGAAAAATGTGAAACCGACTCATTGTAAACAAAACAGTAAAATATAATAGTTTACATGTACCTTGGTATTTTGTCGTAACTATCCCAACTGGTCAAACAGTTGTATGAACTGTATCGACTGGAAGCCGCCATGTTGATCTAACTACACTTACAAATTGCGCTAACACTATCACACCATTTAATTGTTACCCGTATCGGACTTGTTTAAACATTCAGTCTATGAAGCACTCATATTAATATTGGACCACTATAGGTATTTTTTTTATTTCGGAATGTAAGTTTGAATGTATAAAAATATTTTATTTTGCATTTTATCTACGGGGAAAGGATTAGCTGCGATGCACGGTGGTGTTTTTTACTACAAAAGATAATCTTTTAAGAGTTTTCAAACAAAACGAAGAGACTGTGTGGTTTCTGGAATGTTCATTCATAATTTATGTTTTAAAACATTTCTCTCATGTTTTATACTAGTTTGTAAATAGGTACATCTCGGGAAAGAATGCTATTTTTTTCTCCCTTTTTGTATAATATACTATTATCAATCCATAAAAATTAGTGTCCCAAGAATAAAATTAAAAGTTTCTTTAAAATTAGTTGCTAGATATTTGATTAATATTAATATTCCTTAAGATGCTAGTGCCTGCTTTGATTTATGGAAGCGAATGTTGGGCATGGACGGGAAAGCATAAAAAGAGAGTGACTGCCGTGGAAATGAGCTATTTACGTGGTGTATGTGGGTATGTCAGACGGGATCGCGTGAGGAATAATTTGGTATGGTTAGGAACAATGTTATTAAGAGAGTTGGTGTGAGTCAGTTGAGATGGTTTGGTCATGTGGAAAGAATAGCGAGTGAACGACTTGTTAAGCGTATATATCTTGGTGAAGTTGAGGGTTTTTGATTACGTGGCCGACCAGTGTGTAAGTGGTTGGTAGGGTGCTTAAAGAGTTTCCAAGTGGGAAGAGAAGAATGTATGAATGCGATTATGAGTGTGGCCGAGGCAAAAGGAGCTACCGCTAATTGTTTTCGCTACCAAAAATCGTTCATTTTAATATGTTGAGAATGAGGATTTGTTATTCGCGGAATCCTTGTGGAAGCCCTTCCACGTAAACAAAGATTGGGACTTTGGGAACCGCTGTACATTACAGATAAATGTGGATATAAAAAAATTCTGGATGGCAGTCAAATCAAATTTTTATTCGTCGGCCTCTACATGTTTCGGCACCGAAGAATAAAAATTTGATTTGACTGCCATCCAGAAAATAATTTTATATCCACAACTTCCCCATCCAGTCAAGAAGTTTTCCAGCCAATTACAGTTAAATATTTGACATTAGATAACCGTAAAAACTAACCGGGTTACTTTGTGATACTCAATAATAATCAATAACCATACCATATTATTTATTATAGATCAATTTTACCTCTCGCTAAGAGAAGTGTTGGATTCATACTAAAAATCGCGTATCCAAATTTTTATCAATAAGCATGTTTTAAGGTCCTTACATTTATAAAAATTATTATATATTATATAATAATAAAGAATCTGTTGTAATAAATCACGCTGCCCAAACAACTCCATGGAAACCAGTTGAGATATTTAAATGTTTATAATTGATAGATAAATGCAAAATGTTAGTGTCAAGAATCAACAGTTTTATTAACATTACAGAAAGCTTTTTCTGGGAAGTGCATTTAAAATTTCTTATTGTATTACTAATTAAATATTTAAAATTATAGGTATTTAATATTACATATATCCTTAAGAAATACCGCTAATACCGTCAGTGAATATATTAGACGAGTACGAGAAAATTCCTCATAGAACGAAAGAATAGATAGTATTTGAATTATTTGGATGTACAAGAAATGTTAAATTCATTAATTATGATTCGGGTTTGATCCCAACCGACGTCAAAAATTACTTTGAATTTTACAAACGATACAAATATTTCATCATTTACCGATATCTGTGTACAAAGTAGATTGGTATACCCAGAAATGGGTAATATGCCGTGATGATATATTTATTTATTTTATTTATGTAACATAAAATGGAAATGGCGAGAGGTCATGTGTTGGCCACATCAGATTTTTAGGTAAATATACTACGTCGTATTATCCATTGTTGGGTGTGCTAACCTGCTTTGTACACAGATATCAATAATGATAATATATTCGTACTGTGTGGGGGTTTATTAGACGTCACCTTATAGGCACTCATTGCTGACGTGTAGAGTGCCCCACAGTAATTAATCGAATCTCCAATTGGTAAATTAGCCAAAATATAGGCATGTAATTTTAAAGATTTTTTCTCATCTATTACAATTTACCCGTCGCGTCAAAATTTTTCATATCCAGGTTAATCCAGTTTGACAGTCAGTATTTTTGTTATTTTCTGTAGAAGATTTACGTTAAAAATTGATGTTCCCAATATCAGATAAATTCGGTTTGACCTTTACACTGTACAGTGTATGCATCGAGGCATAAACTTCTGAAATTTTGTGTGCGCGATTGTAAATCGTAAATTTTATTTTACTTCATTTTATACTTATAAAAACCTTAGAAACGTGTTGCAAGTAGATTTATGAATTTAATTTTGTGCTTTTTATGACGGCTAATAATGAATCCGGTGTCAAGTTTAATTATTATTTTGTGGTGTTATCAAAAACATTTTTATAGCAGAAATATTGGCCGTTATGTATGAATTTGATGATGTCTATATTGCGGAATTAATTAAGGATTATAAAGATATATCTCATCATTAATATTATATTCACAATTTTCTAATATGTTGAAGATTTTATTTTGACAGGACAAAGGATATAAGTTTTGGTGATTTTGGAAACTACATTCAATTGTTTTCTTCATGGCTAGGTAGATACAATTCAATATCATCCACTTATAATTCGATTTGCAATAAGTATTATTTTTAAATATAACATCACAAAGAGTTTAAACCGACAAAAAAGTAATAAATGAATTGTAAAAGTTTGTAATTAAAACTTTTTATAGAGTATCAGATAACGTGATATGTGCATCAAAAGGGGTTTTAATGTAATTACTTTCGTATGAACACTAAAAGAATAAAAAGTTTAAAATATTCTAATCCTTAAAATTGTATAACAAAAAATGCATTTGTACGATTATTTAATTTGTCAGTTCATTGACTTCTACCTACAGAGTGTTTCAATAGTGACGCCCTTGTCTTCAAGATTTGATTCTTCTGTTATCAAGTTATTGATTTGTCAATCCTGTGTATTATGTATAAATTCCATACATAAATTTTCTTGCAAACACTGACATCTTCTTTTTTATCTTTTCCCATTCGTTAGGGGTTGCTATTTTAAATTTTCTTCTTCCACTCATTTCTATTTTGCGTGTCGTTCTCATTCAGTCCCTTTTCTATTAACTCTTCCGCAATACAGTCCTTCCATCTTATCTTTGGTCTTTCTCTGTTTCTTCAACCTTCTATTATTAAGGTATTCATTCTTCTTCCAATATATTCTTCATCTCTCCTCATGTTCAAACCAATGTAATCGTCTGTCTTGTATCTTTCCATTTATCTCAATATCCTCATCTCTGCCACATTCATTTACTTTTCATTGATACTGACATCTGTCAATTTGAATTATCTGAATATATTAGCAGTTTCCATGGTTAGCATAGCTGGCTGATTTATAAAATTCAATAAATTTATAATTCTTTAACTCCATATCTGTTGAATATGAAATATAAAATGAAATCAAATCGTGTAGAGAATAATATATTCTTTAATTTATAATAATGTAACTGAGTTTTTTCAAGAAAAACTGTTAAAATCTTCAAATGAAGGTAATTTTGGTTGACTAATTATAATCAAAATTTAATCACTTCTTCTTTGGATGTAAACTTGAGGAATACGAACAAATTATAATAATTGGAATCGTGGTATTGAAATCGTATTATACGGACCCTAAAATGTACTTATTCACTAAAAACTCATCATTGATTTTTTTTACCAAAGACAATACCTTCCTTACCTAAAGGTGACGGAAGGTAAAACCAAATATTAGTTAACTTATTGAAAAGTTTCACTTTTTTTGTCACAAAAATGTTGAAATAGGTTGCCCCCTATTTGATGGCAAACATTCGCATAATTTATCGTGAAAGCATGAACGGTCTGTAGTTGATTTTCATCTATTAACTCCATAGCAGCGTGAAACATCGCCATAGCCACCAAATAATAATTTCTGTTAGGAAGGATAATCAGAAAATATTCCACAATTAATTGTTGTTTTTTGTAGCTTTCTACATCAAACCATAAAAGTATCACGGATGTTATTTTAGAAAAATCTTGTAAGAACTAAAATATAAGAACCATTACAGATTTCACTTTAATATAATTTTCTGTTTGATACAATTAATTTTTGCGTTTTGGTTTCATTTAACTGTAAGTTGTTTGCGGTAAACCAATCTTTTGCGCGGTTCACAACATTGTTACTATTTTTTAATAGAGTTTCAAAGTTATTATTTTTACTAATGAAGGTGGTATCATCCACAAACAGAATACTTTTGCATGGCTGCACAAAGTCACCGAAATCATTTATATAATAGGACTCAATATAGAGCCTTGTGGAACACCATGTTCTATTTTTTTATTATCTGATGCTACACCGTCCATAAATATAAATACACATTGTTCACGAGCTCGTAAATAGATTTCTTAAATTAATTTTTGGTTAGTCACTTATGAAATGTGTTTTTGGAATTGTTTCGTTTTTACCTTCCGTGACCTCTAGGTAAGGAAGGTATTGTCTTTGGTCAAAAAAATCGGTGGTAAGTTTTCAATGAATAAGCAGGTTTAGGGTCTATACAATACTATAATTTCGGCCGCGATATCTCCAATACTCGAATTCCAAAAATTACATCCATATGCAGACTTGATTAGATTTTGGTTATAATTGGTCAACCGGAAGTACCCTCATTTAAAGATTGTAACAGTTTTTCTTGAAAAACGCTGTTAAATATTATTTTTTGACAATTAATGTTATTATAAATAACAAACGAATTGATTGAATTTTATATTTCATATTCAGTGGATATAGAGATAAAGAATTATAAAGAAATTCATTTTATAAATCAGCCAGCTATGCTATAACCATAGAAACAGCTACTATATTAAGAAAATTCTAACCGACAGTTGTCAGTGCCAATAAAAAGAAAATGAATGTGGAGGAAATAACTCGAGTGTTAGAAGTTTCTAGAAAGATACAAAGGAGACGATGACATTGGTTTGAACATGTCATGAGGAGAGATGAAGAGGAAGACCATAGATAAGATGGAAGGACTGTATTGTGGTAGCCTTGAGAGAAAAGGAACTGAATGAGGACGACACGCAAAACAGAAATGAGTGGAAGAAGAAAATAAAACATAGCGACCCTAACGAATGGGAAAAGCTAAAGAAGAAGACGTCAATGCCAAGTACAATTGGTATAGTTTCTTTATGAAATAATTTTACTGGAAATTTACAATCTTTTGCAAGAAATTTATGTATGGAATTTGTACATAATAAATACACAGGATTGACGAAGGTACTGTGCTACATCAGATTTTTGCAATGATTTGGTTTTTATTTTCAAAAGTTACCAATAGTGAGCAAGCTTATAGAAATAGAAACACCCTGTATTATGATACATATTATTTTATTTATCAACAGTTCTAAATTATTAATTAAGAAAAAATACATGTGAAATACGATCATAAATTATTAATATGTAATTTTGACGGGTTAATGAAAAAATAATTCCACGAAAAATTATTTATAAATTTACCAGAAACGAGTTGTAAAAAAGTTTAATAAAATCAATGATTGTTTGAATACATACTATTATAGCATATTTAATACAGTATAGTATATTGATTAGTAGTGGTCAACCATGTTGAAATTTAAAAAATAAATATTATCCATTGAAATTGAATTTTTATATCGATTTACATTTAATATAATAATAATAATATTTACATGTTCCAGAAAATTATACTTTTATGTCATCAACGATAAAAACAATTTGTATAAATAAGTAAACACTTTATTGATCATTCGGTATATTATTTGTAATGAACAAAATTATATATTTCCATGTTAGTAAGTGATTTTATCTATAAAAATAGAGAACAAGTAATGTAATTTTTAAAACGAGTTATTCGCAAACTGGTTTACTGTTTATTAATTAAGTTTGTGTTTATAAAAAACAGTTTATCGTTTATCAAACCGGTTGATAAATTTGTTTTTCAACCGGTTAAATTAATAAGAACCGATATGAATCGACAATATCTTGTCATAAAACAGTGATACACCCTGTATATAGTTTAAATAAAAGAATTAGTGATTGATATTAATGTCAAGTTTTGCAAAAGAATGAATATTCCTTGTGATTTTAAATCACTCATTTCCAAAATAATTTGTACCTGTTTTCAAATTGTGAGTATAATAATGTTTAAATAATAATTTAAATGTTGATAATAAAGATATGTGATCGAATATAATTATTTAAATGGTAGAAATTTGTGTTAGGATTACGAATCATAGGAAATTTTTAATTAACGAAGAAAGATTTTGAAAAAAAATGGATTTCACTGGGATTTAAACTCAGGACCCCAGGATCCTCCTATACCTAGTAGGATGTTCTAACGTCAAACCAACTGAACTACAAGAATTCATTGAAGTCAATGAATCTTTTTACAATTGTAGATGAGTACACTCTCAAAATAGAATGCTCAAATGGTTATAAACTAATAAGATATTTTTTTTCCTTAATTCAAAATTCTTATTTCTACGATTTAATAAATATTGTAATTGGTCACCAAAAAAATTGTTTTAAAACTTTTCGAACTTTGAACACATTCCAGAAAGCACCCCCCTCAACCAACTACACCCCCCACGCACCATCACCAGCACGTCATCGCCGTAGTTTTACCCGACCGCAACATAACCTCTTCGACGCCTAGTGTGCACATAACCTGTCCGCGACGTCGGTACGCTCACGATGGCATGCCGCGCGCCACTGCGTGCACCGACGCCTGCCACGAGAGGCGTCGTGACGCCGCCACTACGCGCAGTCGATACACCACCAAAACAAATGCGTAAAGGACTACACACGAAATATGTGCGGGGTAACTTTTGGGAGTGCTGAAAAAGATCCTGAAAACTCTGTTTTCTTGCAAAAGATTCAAAATTTCCAGTAAAATTATTTCATAAACAAACTACGCAAATTGCACTTGACACTATCTTCTTCTTCTTTAGTTTTCCCCATTCGTTAAGGGTCGCTATTTTTTATTTTCTTCTTGCACTCATTTCTGTATTACGTGTCGTTCTCATTCAGTTCCTTTTCTCTCAAGTTTTCGCAATACAGTCCTTCCATCTTATCTTCCTCTATTACTTCAACCTTCTATTACTAAGCTATTCAATATATTCGTCATTTCTCCTCATGACATTTTCAAACCAATGTAATCATCTCCCTTGTACCTTTCTAGAAACTTGTAACACTAAAGTTATTTCCTTACCGTTTCTTTCCGTGTCTTCCCCAACATCTACTTCAACATCATAATCTCTGCTACATTATTTTACTTTTTATTTATACTGACATCTGTCAATTTGAATTATATGAATATATTAGTAGTTTCCATGTTTAGCATAGCTGGCTGATTTATAAAATTTAATTACTTTAAAATTCTTTAACTGTATATCTATTGAATATGAAGTATAAAATGCAATCAAATCGTATAGAGAATAATATATTCTTTAAGTTATAATGAAGTTAAATGTCAATAAATCAAATTTAACTGTTAAATCTTCAAATGAGGCTACTTCCGGGTCACCAATTATAACCAAAATCTAATATAATAAATATAATTTTTGGAATCGTGGTATTGAAGTTATGCGATCCGAAACTTTTGTCACGCACATACACATACAATAGTTTAGACAATACCTTCCTTACCTAAACGCGACGGAAGGTAAAAATTATAAAGGAATTAATCTTCATAGAGTAGCATAGAAACAGCTACTATATTAAGAAAATTCTAATTGAAAGATGTCAGCAACGAGTGCAATTGAAATGTTTGTATTATAACTTTACTGGAAAATCATTTGTTAAGAACTTTCTGTATGGCATTTGTACAAAATACGCAGAACTATTTTTTGTAAAAGATTGTTTTATGGAATTTGTACAAAATACGTAGAAATGACAGAAGGTATTATGCTGGCCACATCAGATTTTTTTATTTCGTTATTCAAAAGGCTTTTCAAGAGTCCTTATAAAGGAGTCACAAATTCGACAGATATTTTTTTCAGCTATTCAATCTCACATAGACTGTAATATCAGGGGACAATGACCAATAAAGATATATGCCCTAAGATCCTTTTTTCCAAGAGTTAGAACGAATACGTTAATGTGTACAGTATTTCATAAGATTCATGGTATAATGAAAAGAAAAATAGTCTTCAATCTATTGCCATTTCTCAATTATGAGGGAAGATAAAAACAACAAATGACAACCATATATTCCATCAGTTGTGGGTGTTGAGATATTCGTTTCTCTCTACTTATCACGTTTTCTTCAAATTTTGCAATTTTCAGAATTTTTATGTCTAATTCTTTATAAGTTGTAGTACCTAACTGCTTACGAACTATAACATTGTGAAATAATTTACTTATCATAAATCATTCATTAAAATAAGGTGAATTATAAAACAATCAATACTACACTGTTTTATACTAGAATGAAATCAAAATCAATTTAATTATTACCCGTTTGCATTAAACTTATACGTGTCTGTTGAGAATGTTCTCTCCAAAATCTCCATGATGTATGACTTGTCATTTCTTAGAACTTAGAATAATAAATCATTACACACTTTGAAATATTAATCAGAACAAAAATCCATCCTTTGATTACTTCATAAGTAAAAAATAACTGCAGAATTAATTTCCATTTTAGTTGGAATTAAAAAAAAATAATCGGTTAAAGAACCGACGAGGGTAGGATTATGTGCTGGGATTATTTAGATTTAGCATTTAAGCCTGTATAAACAAATAATAAACTTAAGTGCTAGGTATTAAGAGAAAACATCGTGAATAGTTTTTGTCTCATTTTTTATGATGAAACTCGAGTAGACTTAAATTTTGCAAAGTGTAATTTAATCTGTCTGTATTTCAATCGCTTCAAATCGATGTTTTGCAAAGTTTATTACTTTGAAACAAGATGAGAGACCTATAAACGACTGATTTGAATAATATATGTCTCATAAATTTTCAGAAAAAAATTGAATGGGCGATACTGTGGTTTAAGGAAAGTACAGAGTTTTTCAATAACTTTTTACCTTCCGTCACCTATAGGTAAGGAAGGTATTGTTTTTGGTCAAAAAATTCGATGGTGAGTTTTTAATGAATAAACACGTTTTAGAGTCCCTTACGAATTTACTATTTTTACGATGATATCTGTGTGTGTAAGTGTATATGTGTGTGTGTATGTGTGTGTGTGTGTGTGTGTGTGTGTGTATGTGATGCTGGTTCTGGATCGTATAACTCCAATACTACAATTCCAAAATTATAATTCTTTCATATTCCTCTTTCGTACGTCCATATGACGAGTTGATTAAATTTTGGTTACGATTGGTTTACCGGAAGTTCCATAACAGTTTTTCTTGGAAAAAACAGTTAAATATTATTTATTGACATTAAATGTTATTATACTTAATGAATATATTATTCTCTATACGATTTGAATGCATTTTATACTTCATATTCAATAGATATAGAGTTAAAGAATTATAAAGATATTAAATTTCATAAATCAGCCAGCTATGCTAAGCATGGAAACTGCTAATATAATTAAATAATTTAATTTGACAGATATCAGGATCAATGAAAAAAAAAAGATTATGACAGAGATGAGGATTTGCAGATAGATGTTGGGGAAGACACGGATAGACAAAAGAGATGAAAAATATATTTGAAGAAGAATAAATAGCTTAATAGAAGATAGAAGAAACAGAGGAAAACCAATGATAAGATGGAAGGGTTGTATTGAAAAGAAACTGAATGAACACGCAAAACAGAAATGAGTAGAAGAAGAAAATAAAAATAGCGACCCCTAACGAATGGGAAAAGCTAAAGAAGATGTCAGTGTCAAGTGCAATTTGCATAGTTTGTTCATGAAATAATTTTACTAGAAATATAAGATCTTTTGTAAGGGCGAGAGCAGTCACGTGACTTTGCTGTGAGCTATTAATTATGTCCATAACGCACAAATAGCATAATTTTTCATTCAAAATTTCATGATTTCCTTATTTCACGTGGTTTATTTGTTATCAAGACTGTGGAATTTAGTTGCCGCGAAAAGGAACCATATAATACCAAAAAATGAAATTTTGAATGAGAAATCATGACATGTCAGTTATGAACATAATTAATAGCTGTCATTCTGATACGGGCCCACATATATGATTGCCAAGGTCTGCGCCTTATGGCATTTGTACATAATACACAGGATTGGCGGAAGGTAATGTGCTAGCCACATCAGATTTTTTAAATTTATGAATGAAAAACAATATCCAATAAATGTCCGTGGTGGACATTGGGAGACATAGATTCTTTTGACAATTTTTTTAACCACATTTGTGTATAATTGTGGCTCAATCTTACGAATTATGCGCTCGATAAAATTTAACTTTGGCTTGCGTAATTTTTTAAAAATTCGTCGCTTAAATCTTCTGAATTTTTTGCTCCCCACCCATTGTTGTACTCCTTTCTTATAGTTATTATTGCACAAAACGTAAAAATAAATATATATTTCAATTTTATCTATAAGAAAGATATCGAAAGTAGAGCAAAGTAGTTAGGAGAAATTGCGTAGATACTGAATAAATGAATAACAAAAAAAAAAACATATCTAGAGCAGCAACGTATCTAAAAAAATGAAAACTCATCATACATTTATTTGAAATAATATGTGTTTGTGATGAAATATATATTTTGTCATTAATCATTCTGAAATCTTCGTCATAATAACTTCTGACCAAAGATGTAACAAATGGATTCGTGGCTCTATATATCATTCAAGAAATTATACAGCTATAACAGAATGATTTTTTTTATTTATACGAGATTATACCGGGTGAATACTGGAAAGTCGAACAAAGCCCGCTAACACACGAAAATTATTTTTCGTAGACTATTGCTTCAAATTTCAATTGACAACAATACCTATGGTGTCTCGTGGCCGCGTGCCTAAGTGTCTGGTTGCGAATCTGGGGAACCGGATTCAATCCCTACCAGCACCAAATATTTCGAATTTTAAATGTTAGTGTCAAGTGCAATTGACATAGTTTGTTTTACTGGAAATATAGAATCTTTTGCAAGAAAATTTATGTATGGAGTTTGTAGTACATAATACATAGGATTGACAGAAGGTATTGTGTCACATCAGATTTTTTTATTTCGTTTTGCATAAAAAAATCGTATCCATTTAAACATAGACACGAAAATCGTGACAATGCATTATTTAATCGTTTATCAAGCATTGATTCAAAATATTAACTGGATTAACCTTTTTTTTACCGTTTAACATTTTTATCAAATTGCGATAAATAATCTGCACATTTTTATCAGTAGATTATAAACAGGATATTTTTGATGCAAATTATAAATAAATTCATATTTAAAATGTATAAAATAATTTTGTGTGTAATGTAATGTAATCTAGGCTACAACAACTCTGTTGTTAGGACCTCTGGCATGGTTTACATGTTGAGTAATGTTAGCTACACTGCTTAATATTACTGATGATGAGAATTTAGTTCTCCAAATACGTATATAGCTTATTTTATAATTTTAAGGTTAAGGGGTAATGTTTAATAATTGTGAAAATGTGTATACTTACTCATTGTACTTTTACTCATTTTGTTTAATTTCTTAAAAAAATCATAATTCTTCAATTTTCAATAAAAATTTTAAAATTTTAAAAAGTCTAATTTATATGGATATAGATACTCTTCAATTGGCTGATTCCAAATTTTGAAACCGCATGTCGATATCTCTTTTCGTTCTCGAGATATTTGCCCTCAAATTTTTGCTTAAAAATACTCATTTTTGGGTTATACCCCAAAAATGGGTCAATATACAGACTTGACAGTATACCCATTCGATTCCTCGGGCAAAATTACATAAGTATACCAAATTTCATAATTTTTTAACAATAAATACAATCTCTAGAGTAAAATAACTGAAAATGGCCAAAATCTGCAAAAATCGCAAGGGGTACCCCTTACGATTTTTGCTGATTTTGGCCATTTTCAGTTATTTTGCTCTAGAGATTGAATCTATAGTTAAAAAATTATGAAATTTGGTATACTTATGTAATTTTGCACGGGGAATCGAATGGTGGTGTTAATGAGCTCGTATTTCGACCCATTTTTGGGGTATAGCCCAAAAATGAGTATTTTTAGGCAAAACTTTGAGGGCAAATATCTCGAGAACGAAAAGAGATATCGACATGCGGTTTCAAAATTTGAAATTAGCGCATTAAAGAGAATCTATATCCATTTAAATTAGATTTTTTTAAAATTTTGCAATTTTTATTGAAAATTAAAGAATTATGATTTTTTTAAGAAATTAAACAAAATGAGTAAAAATACGAATATGGCAGTAATGTTAATCGATTCTATGCATACAAATGAATAAGTATACACATTTTTACAATTATTAAACACCTCAATCATTTTCAACAATCAAAAATTTGAGAAGAAACCATTTTTACCTTCCATCACCTTTAGGTAAAGAAGGTACTGTTGTTGGTCACAAAATTCAATGATAAGTTTTTAGTGAAAAGCACGTTTTAGGGTCCCAATAATACGGTTTTACCATTTTTACGATGATGTATGTATGTACATATGTATATGTGTGTGTATGTGTGTGTGACGATCCTTTCGGATCGTATAACTCTAATTGCATATTTCCAAATTGACGGAAGGTAATGTGCTGGCCACATCAGATTTTTTATACTTTTAATGTTATTATAATATTAATACTATTTAATGTTATTGTAATTTAAAGAGTATGATATTTTCCATATGATGTGACTGCATTTTATACTTCATATTCAATAGATATAGAGTTAAAGAATTATAAAGATATTAAATTTCATAAATCAGCCAGCTATGCTAACCATGAAAACTGCTAATATATTTAGATAATTCAAGTTCCTTACAATTTTGATACCATACAAACTGTTTTGGATTCTGTTATAGAAAAACATCTTCTTAAAATTCATTCCAGAGTGTATCACTGTTTTATTATTTCCTCGTGTTTTGTTCTAAATGAAAAAGCTTCTATCATATTAAATATTCTTAATTCTTTCGCGTTTGCTGACAGCAGCAGTAAAAGTTCTTTTTATTATTCTGTTCCTTCACATGAGCAGCATATAAAATGAGGTAAAGTTTACATTTCACTAACCAGCTTTGTAGTTGTAGTGCCAATTAGATTGAAGCGCGTGTTCATTCAACGAAGACGCGCTTGTTCAAGAGCTTTGTGGTAGAAAGCTCAGCTTAGCTCGACGAGGACTTGCTAATCGTTATTAACTGAATTCGGCGGACTACATCTTAAATATGTATACGTTTTTATATTTGTTATTTTTACAAATAATTTAATATATGAATTAAGTATTATATGTTAAATCGAATATCTGACCTACAGGATATCATATCCCAATTACAGGTAGATTATACAAAAAGGGAAAAAAATACCTTCATTAGCACAAATAATTTATCAACAAAAAAAATTAACTTAGAAGATAATATCGGTTTTCATAGTACACATATAACAAAATAATTGAAGCACTATATCTCAAGGTAACAATATACTGCGTTCTTAAACTTCACGATCGAGTCAAAGAAGATGTCGATAGTAGTAGTAGTACTAAATAACCCTAAGAAACCTTTAAATCCATCCTCGTTTATTTTTGCGTCTTTGTTTATCTACTTACTCTGAATTGCAAACTAAATTAGATTGCTTTCAGTAACATCCTGCAATGAAGTATTAAAATCATTTCTTTTTCACGACATTGGAGTTTTTCATCATGTTACAATACCATTGTATAATATGAAAAGAATTTCTAACGAAGTTGTGGTTTCTTTAAACATTATTAATGATTAACAATTTTCTGTTTTAACATCCGAGCAATAAATATAAATTTGCAGTTTCATTTTTACCGAAATGTGAAAAACAAATAGAACAATATTTGTTATGCCACCACAAAATGTCAACGCCTTTAAATAAATAAAATTCCCAAAATAAAAGACAATAAATTTTACACCACCACGCGTTTTTGTTTGCGTATGAAATTAAATAAAATTTTCACGACTCAACATAACAAATTTACTTTTGTGGTGTCTCATTCTCTTTATTTTCGCTTGATAAACATGTGACACATAAAATATAACAGTGAAAAAATAATATTCTGTGAGACATTTGTCAACTGTAAAATTTTGTACTTCTTCGTAATTTCAAATGTCATTAGTTGCGTGCTGGACGTAAACTTTGTTAAGACATTGATTAAATTTTATTTATTTACGGAAATTAAAATATGTATAATGAAAACGTTGAATTAGTGTTCATTAATTTCAGTTTATATGAACTCCATAAATAGTTTAAATTATAGCTATTATATATCTTTAAATATTGATAAATGTCACATATTAAGTTTCACTCGATCTTCAACTATAATTACTTTTCTGTACAATTTGGATGTTCTATTTTGGAACGTAAAGCAAGTACCCGAGATCTAGGTATACTTTACAATTCCAAGTTACTCCTTAATGAATATGTTGTAATAGTCAAAAAGGCATACAAAACACTTGGATTTATTTTTCTACATAGTCCCCTCAGAGGTCAACATGGTTTTCTTTGCGGTCCTCAAAATAAGCATTTACTGCTTCGAAGGCTTCTTCGTTGGATCGAAATCTCTTTCCAGCGAGAAACGTTTTGATTTCAAACCTCAGTTCGGTCAATTTTTGTTGAGCAATACAATTTGAATGAGCTGGCGCATTGTAGTGGTGAAACAAGATCTTTGTCTTTGCCATTCCCAGATGCATTCAGCTTGTCTAAAAGAGTGGCGTTACAATTTTTCCTTTGTCAAGATAATCAATTAGCAGAATGCCTTTGGCGTCTTAAATGACTGACGCCATCATCTTTCCTGCCGATTAAACTGACTTCGCTTTCTTCGGGGCCGATTCACCATGACCAATCCAAGCTTTCGACTGAATTATTGTCTCTGGATTGTAGTGGTGTATCCAGGTTTCATCCATGGTTATGAAACGTCTTTTAAAATCGACCGGATTTTTATTAAACAGCTCCAAATTTTCGGCTGAATTGCCCGAATGCGTTTTTGCTCCGAACTACGCAAATGCGGCAACCACCTGGCGTACATTTTTCTCATGCCCAGCTCATTATGTAAAAACATGAATTACACGTTCATAAGAGATCTCTATGGCTTCCTCAATCTTACGCACTTTCATTCGACGATCTTCCAGAACCATATAATGGATTTTATCCACAATATCCGGTGTGGTAGCCGATTTGGGGCGACCTGAACGTGGCTCGTTGCAAGTGTGTGTTCAGCCACGCTGAAATTCCGAAACCCAGAAACTCACCCTGGAAAACGAAGGTGAAGCATTACCGAGGACAGCATTCTACCTAGTCTTGATCTCCGTTGTCGTCTTTCTTTCCAAATAAAAAAAAAAACTTGATCGCCGCTCGAACTTCGCTTTTCACGATTAGACTGATAGGCAGATTGTATTGAAATTTCTTAACAGTTCATATGAAGAGTTAAACAAAAGAACAACATAAGATTGCTTGTACGGCTTGTCAAGCGTATATATCTTGGTGAAGTTGAGGGTTTTTGATTGCGTGGCCGACCAGTATGTAAGTGGATGAATGTGATTGGTAGGGTGCTTAAAGAGAGAGAGTTTCCAAGTATGAAGAGAAGAAGAGCATGTATGAATGCGATTATGAGTGTGGCCGAGGCGAAAGAAGTCTGCTTATATAGGAATGTGTGGCGAAGGATGATTGTTTCCTAACTATTATTGTGATCCGGATGCAGTATTCGCTACCGAAAATCGGTCACTTTAATATGTTTAAGAGTAAGGATTATGAGTGTGGCCGTGGCGAAAGAAGTCTGCTTAGATAGGAATATGTGGCGAAGGATGATTGTTTCCTAACTATTATTGTGATCCGGATGCGGTATTTCGCTACTAAAAATCGGTCATTTTAATATGTTTAAGAGTAAGGATTTGTTGTATGATGTTGTTCTTATTGTTTTCGGGTTTGTGCGAACCCACTAAGTGGGACACCCGTGATTTTATGTATGTATGTAATGAGTACCTATATATTTTGACTTATATGTCTGTGTAGTGTAAGTTTCCTGCAATTTGTTTCATCCCTCAGGAACAATATATAGGAATCACAGGCAATATCCGACATTCTCCAATAAAAAATTCTATAGTTTATAATTCTTTTCGTAACTTTATACGCCGATGTAACTTTAAACAAGTTATCCTCAAGTTTTTGACAGTTTCTAGTCCAATTTACTCAAGTGTAACCCACGAAACTCATAGCCACTTGGTTCAAGTTTCGAGTTACGTCCGCAAAGTAGCTTGACGGTAACTTTAAGTTGCGGCTACGATGCGGATTACGATTACTAATCCTATTAGAACTTCGGTGACAGAAATTGAACAAAACAAAAAACTTGATGACATATAAAAACAAATAACTGTCAGATAACTCTTTAAGTAACCAAGATGGTTACTATGATTTCATTCGTCAAGTATTTTCAAATAAAACTAATTCTACGTCATTAATGGAGACCAAAAAATCTGTTGTAGTCAGCGCAATACCTCTAGGGCGCGAACAATCATATGGCATTGTTTAGTAATTATGTACATAGATGTTAAATGTCAGAATTTTTCAGTAAAAATTTCAAGATTTCCTAAATTCACGTAGTTAATTTGTCAAGTGTAAACCACATGGAATTGGAAAGTCACTAAATTTAGAATGAAAAATTATCATATTTGGCATCTATGTACTGGCTATCATTCTGACAGGTGGTCCCATATCTGCTTGTCAAGGCCAGCAAAGTCACATGACTGCTCGCGCCCTATTATATTTAACATTTCTTGTATACCTACAATCTACACCAAAAATTCTACTTATATCTATTCTTTATATTTAGATTTTTTAATTTTAAATTCGAACTAGGTAGAAGGCCGTAGGTTCCAATAAAGGTTGACCATAAATATAAGTCACTCTATTATATACATAATGGAAGGATTAAAGAAAAAAATTAATGTTACATTATAGAAAGTGCTAATCTTATACAATGTTGAATTACATTTTGAAAAACTACGTAGTACGTTATTTATCTCTATAAAAAATATAATAAAATATTTATATGTATTAGATAATGTACTCTTCTTTAATACTAGTAAGAACAAAAAAATTCAAAAAATAATATTTAGAAGCAAGACGTTGTAAAAATGTATTATTGAATGAGGATAAAGGACTTTTCAAGCTTTATATTTAGAACTTGCGAGGAAGAAATGTCTTCATTTTTTATTTCATCTAAAACCTTACAACATGTATTAACATAATCATTTTATATAAATATCCCGCAAGCACCCCCGATGAAACAATTAAAGAAATATCAATCGTCAATCATCGAAAACTAATATTTATTTGGATCTGATTTCATTCTATTTCCCAACATCTCAAGTTGAAAGTTGCCGCCAAGGAAGTTGCGATCGATTGCTTTTATCAGCTGAAGTTCAACATTCTACAACAGATGGCACTTGTGTATTGACAGTACGATATTGACATTTCCCTGTGTTATCGGTTGAGTGGAACCAAATGACTCTGTAAGATTGGACTGATGAAGAGGAAAATAAAAATGAGCAAATAAAAAGTTAAATGTTAATGGAATGTTTTGTTCATTTTCTGTTGGATAAAAGCTGAAAATATAAATGTAAATATTGACAAAATATAAAAATAGCTGCAATATTTCCTGACTGGAAACGTGTTTGGAAAGAAAAAAAATCGGGAGAACAGTCAAATAATAATTGTATCGGTTTCGGCACCTCGTGGGGTCTCGTGGCCATGTGCCTGAGTGTCTAGTCGCGAATCTGAGGACCGGGGTTCGATTCCGACCGACGCCAAAAATTACATCGAATTTTAATGGCACAAAATTGACCCCTGTGGCGCACTCTCCACGCCAGCAATGAGTGCCCGCACGATACAAATATTCCATCATTACCGATATCTGTGTACACAGCAGATTGGCACACCCAGAAATGGGTAATATGCCGTGATGAAATATTTATTTTATTTATTTTTATGTGTCTTCTTCAAGAGATGAAAACCGATATTTTAAACAAGGTACTAAAACCAGTAGAGGCCGAAAATAAAGTTATTATTTGACTGATTTCCAGAAAGTTTCTTCTTTTCAAAATATAAAAATAATCAACACGGCGAACAACATTCCGATATACTAAAACACACTTTCAACTTAGATAATTTCAAGATTTTGGAGGAATAGAATTACTCCAAACGTATGTTTCTTGAAATACTATATATCAGGGATGATTGCATCAATATTAATGTAAAAACTGATATAGAAGGTCTTAGTAGCATATATTTTGGTGTATTGGAAAAGTTCAAAATGGAAAAAGTAAATTTCAAACGTAATTATTTAAATTTTTACAATAATGCTACATATACTTGGTGTACAGACGGCCGAAAGATGATGTCTGTGTGTGTGTGACTATAATTTTGGCCACGAGACTAGAATTCCAAAAATTACAATTTTTACGTATTCCTCTTCCTTCCATCCATATGCAGACTTGATTAGAATTTGGTTATATTTGGTCAACCGGAAGTACCCTCATTTGAAGATTTTAACAGTTTTTCTTGATAAAACTCTGTTAAATATTATTTTTTAACATTTAATGTTATTATAAATATTAAAGAATATTTTTATCTATACGAATTGAATTTTATATTTCATATTCAATGGATGTAGAATTAAAGAATTATGAAGAAATTAAATTTTATAAATCAGCCAGCTATGTTATAAACATGGAAACAGCTACTATATTAAGAAAATTCTGCCAGATGTCAGAATCAATGAAAAGAATATGAATGTGGCAGAGATGAGGATGTTGAGATAGATATTGGATAAATATGAGACGATTACATTGGTTTGAACCTGTTATGAGTAGAGATGAAGAATATATTGGAAGAATATACGGTAGACGAAACAGAGGACGACCAAAGATAAGGAACTAAATGAGGACGACACGCAAAACAGAAATGAGTGGAAGAAGATAATAAAACATAGCAACTTCTAACGAATGGGAAAAGTTAAAGAAGAAGACATCAGTGACAAGTGCAATTTGCATAGTTAATGAAATAATTTTACTGGAAATATAAGATCTCTTGCAAGAAAATTTATGTATGGAATTTGTGCATAATACACAGGATTGGCGGAAGGTAATGTGCTGGCCACATAAGATTTTTTTCGATTTATTCTGTTATCGATTTTGAGAGCAAATGGCTGTGTACATGCTCCATATGAATTTTGAGTACGATGTTTAATATATGTAATAATCTGTAAGATCTTACTGTAAGTGTGATAATGTCCATGTTATTTTGTATGTATTATTTTATTACAAGTTATAAGATTTCGTGTAATTGGTAATACCTTTTAGAGTGTATGTCTGTATTCAATTAGCTAATCATCGATGCTAAAATATATCTTGTCTTGGGGTAATGGTATAGTAAGTAACAATCTTTTATTTTTCATATTTTTCTGATCAAGTGTGCAAATATCAAAAAATTCACAGTGACATCGGTCACTTTCAGTTTATGTCAAACTGTCTTAAGAAAATTGAAAGATGTGGAAAGCGAGAACCGATCAGCTATATAAGCTTTTCCTTTCAAATCATCGTTTCCTTCTAACTCTGTAAAAGACACGAAAAGATCTTCCGGTAAGGGAAAATTTTCTCGAGATTTTCTGGGATTATTTAGAATTAATGTAACAGTGTTATTAAATATTGCAAATGCAATTTTTGCGTCTGTTTTGATTCAAGATAATTCACTATTTAATTATGTAGCGTTGCCTTTGTTCTTAATTTTCTGTGTAAAAGAGTTTAAAGAACGAAATTAAATCTGAGCTGGATTTTTTTGTAGAATAAAAAAAATCTACAAACGTATCAGGAATTATACACCTACAGTTTTTGAAAGTTCAAAAAATATATTTCTTATCATTTTGTTTAAATTATCACTTACTTTAATCGTTTCCCTTTTGAAAACTTTGTAAGAATTGCTTTTCAATGTTTTCAGTAAACATATACAAAGCTTTGTGGATTTATTCATATGAAAGGTTTTTAGATATGAAACCGTTTCTACGAATCGTTATTCTTTATCAAAGATATCCGTCTGACCCTTTGAAAATGTACAAGAAACATGAACAATATGAGAAAATCTTTTACAGTCCGGTGATCAAAGGAAAACATCTTTACATTTGACCGATAAACTTTGAAGCGTCGTAAAATATGATATTCTTGAAGCAATACGAACAAATATAAACGGTTCCGAATATTACTAATATATACATTCACAATAATTTTATGCTGGGTTAAAATTGTGTTTTACTTTATTAATAAAAGCCATTTTTAACTTCCTTCACCTTTAGGTAAGGAAGGTCTTTGGTCAAAAAATTCAGTGATGAGTTTTTAGTGAATAAGCATGTTTTGGAACCTCTATGGAAACTGCTAATATATTTATCTAATTGAAATTGACTGATGCCAGTATCAATGAAAAGTAAATGAATGTGGCAGAGATGAGGATGTTGAGATAATTGCTGGAGAAGACATAGAAAGATGTATAAGGAATTAAAGGGAAATGGCTTGAGAAAGATACAAGAGAGACGATTACATTGGTTTGAACATGTCATGAGGAGAGATGAAGTAATATATTGGAAGAAGAATGACTAAGTAGTAGAAGGTAGCAGAAACAGAGAAAGACCAAAGATAAGATGAAAGGGCTGTATTGCGAAAGAGAGAAAAGGAACTGAATGAGGACAACACGTAAAACAGAAATGAGTTGATGAAGAAAATAAAAAATAACGAACCCTAACGAATGGGAAAAGCTAAAGAGAAGAAGATGTCAGTGTCAAGTGCAATTTGCATAGTTTGTTTTTATTGAAATAATTTTTCGGAAATATAGGATATTTTGCAAGAAAATTTATGTATAGAATTTGTACATAATACACAGTATTGACGGAAGGTGTGCTGGCCACATCAGATTTTTTTATTATAAGGCAAAATTTTACACTATGATCCTCTTTTACAAAAGAGATGTTACAAAATATATATTTCATTAGCATTAATGCTCAATAAACATTTTTTAAACTAAAAAATCTGTTGTGGCCAGCACAATACCTTCCGTCAATCCCGTGTATTATGTGTAAATTCCATACATAAATTTTCTTGTAAAAAATTCTAAATTTCCAGTAAAATTATTTCATAAACAAACTATGCAAATTGCACTTGACACTAACATCTTCTTGTCTTTAGCTTTTCCCATTCGTTAGGGATCGTTATTTTTTACTTTTCTTCTTCCACTCATTTCTGTTTTACGTGTCGTCCTCGTTCAGTTCCTTTTCTCCAAATATAACCAAAATCTAATCAGTTGTTCTTCTGGATGTAAAATTGAGGAATACGAAATAATATAATTTTTGGAATCGTGGTATTGAAGTTATGCGATCCGCAACTTTCGTCACACACACAGACACACTGACACACACACACACACACACACACACACACACACACACCACACACACACACACAAACGCATACACATACACACATATGCATACACATACATACATACAGACATGCTTATTAACTAAAAACCTATCATTGAATTTTTTGACTAAAGACAATACCTTCCGTCACCTTTAGGTAAGGTGACGGAAGGTAAAAAATATATTGGGGTTCCTAAAAATCTTACACAATCCCACATGTCTGTCGCAGGGTTAAAAAACACTTGTACTGGACCGTCTAACGGGTAGTACTGTATTAATATGTAAGTTATGTTATAGAACAATTCGTAGTTTCTACTATTGCTATTGTAAGTCAATAAATTATTCATAATACAGTTGCAGTGTTCCGCAGTACAGTATCTGATCTAACTATCTAAAAGCTACAAAGCATGTATATATGTAATATTCATTAAGTCATAATTATGTCTCCCAGGTATTTTAAACATAACCTATTTATAGAATTCTACATCATTAATTATGAAATGACAAATTACACTTTTTTATGATGAATTATTTGTCTATGTTATTGCGTGCAAAAAATATGAACGAAATAAAATATTTTCCGACAGCAGAAAAAATATTCTACGTTAGATTATCAGCTTTCAAATATATGTTCCACGAAATAAAAGCGACAATGAAATCAGTAATCAGTATGTTTTAAACTAATCTAAATTATTAAAACTCTAATGAATGCAACTAAACTAAAATTCTATCAAAGGTATATTCTTGCAAAATATAACAATGGAATAGTGAGAAAGTAAAGCTGTAACGTGTAATGAAACAATAAGAAAACTGAAACAAAATCAGAATGAAGATATCATAATATCCATCTTTCACGCAATTGTATCATTTACAACTAATTTTAAAGTTGACAGTGAAGAAGAATACCTTCCAACTCATTCAATACAGATTACTGTACCATGCAGTGAAATATAAAATAAATGCATTTAAATTTAAATAACGTATTATGATTTCCTGAATAGCTATATGTATAATTGTTCGCAGAGTTAGAAATAAAGCAACTAAACGGTGTTTAGAAAAAGTATTTGTATTAAATAATTTTATTACAGTTCACAGATTTACTAATTACAACAGAACTGACATTGACATATGTATTTCCGTAGCAACGTACAATTCATACACATTTTTCAATCATAGATTGCTTATAATTCCAACAATACTGTATCCTTCTTCATTTCAAGATCAATTTTGACAACTTGCCTTTTGAAATGAATCACGATTAGACATACGTTTCTCTGTTCATAGCCTACTCCGAGTTTTTTATTAAACACAATGGTCGCTAGTATGAACGGTGATTAAGTGTGATTAGCGAGAATTTGACTAGCATTGTTTTATCTCTGTCAGTCGTTTATAGATTATTTCAGAGAAAAATACTTCAAATAAAAGATATGTACAATTATTTTTTCTATAACTTTTATTTGAAGTATTTTTCTCTAAAATAATAAATAAACGATTGACAAAGATAAAACAATGCTAGTCAAATGCTCGCTAATCACCCTTAATCACTTGTTCATACTAGCGGCCACTGTATTTAAGTTATTTTGGTGCAACTGGGCATTAATTTCGGAGTTGGTTATTGTCATATGAGATCGACAGCGTTTGTTCTTTAAAAATTTAGCCGTAAAATGGGAGAAAAGTCATTGATAGCTTTAAAAAACTTCTCAAAAGTTTTATTAAATCTAAAATATCTAACGATGAAAATTTTCACCGAGATACAGGTATTTTAGTGATTGGAATATTTTTGGGAGTTCTGGCGCCATTTTACTTATTATGTGCAGCGATAGAAAGAGATAGATGTTAAATGGTAATAGTTATTTAAGTATTACGGGCAGTAAGTGCACCTTACCGGTTGAGGATTAGTTCCAATACATCCGATACCGGTAAGAAGCACTTAATGCCCGCAATGCTTAGTATTTTTTGCACGATCGCCCCAATAATAACAAATTATTTTGACATTTTAAAAAAATTAGTTGTCATTTTTAAGTAAGCTATGATCGTTGTTTTGTTATCGTTAAAGCTTTAAAAATTGTACATTTTTTATTTATGTAATTTTCACCGCCTCCAGATCGGTAGGTAGTCACATCACTTACCGGTCAGTCACATCACTTACTGATCACTACCACATCACTTACTGATTAGTAATTTGTAAACAAAACTTATTCCCTTGGAAACCCTGTCGGTAAAGTTAAAAAAAAACCTGATCGTGCAAAATGTCTATTATTGAAAAAATACATAAATAAAGATCAGAAAAGTAAAATTTATAACATTGGCTTGTTTTCATAATCAGATTACTATTAAAGTATATTTAATATAATAATAGAATTGAAAGTTACAAAATTTAGACGCAGTGCATTCTATAAAGGAAGATTACCAAAAGTTGCTCATACCGGCCACTTTTGGAATCTTTATCTATCTCAGAACATCTGTGAGGTGACACCCAGTAAGCGTTATACCTACAGATACAGGGTATATCACGGAAAGTGAAACATAGGCGTTTGCTCCCCTAATTATTTTAGTTAAAAAGTTTCAAATGGATGTTATAAAGCAAACATTTCTACATCCGAATCAATAAAAAAAATAATTTACGCTACTTCATAACCGCAGAAATAAAATTTGAAAATTCACGGAATTACAAATTAATAAAATTAACTATGGAATTAGAAACAAGAGACGAACAAAAGCGTAACGTTTTATTACGTCAGTGGCAGAATAATGATTGTCAAAATAAATACTAATAATTTGACGTATAAAACGTTAGGCATTTGTTCGTCTTTTGTTTCTAATTCCATGGCTAATACTAATAAATTGTAATTCCATGATTTTTCATATTTTATTTCTGCAGTTATGAAGTAGCCCAAATGACTTTGTTTTTACCTCCCGCTACCTTTGGTAAGGGAGGTATAGGGATCGTGCTAAAAATCGCATATCGAGATTTTGGTAAATGACCACGTTTTAAGGTTCCTACAATCCATTTTTAACATTTTCACGATGATGTGTATGTGTATTTGTGTGTGTGTGTGTGTATGTGTGTGTGTGTGTGTGTGGATCCTATTTACGCTCTATCTCAAATACTATCATTCAGACAGTTTTGAAACCATGTATTTCTACCTTATTCTAATATGGAAAGAACTGTTTAGATTTTGGTGGCAATCGGATAACCGAAAATGGCAGTTCAGAAGCTCAAGATAGTTTTTCTTAAAAAAATACCTTTAAATGTATTTTTTTCTCAATTTGTTATTATAAAAATTAAAGATTATTCCATTTTCTACAAGTTTGCTTTAATACTTTTCTATATATTGTATGGATAAATTTATATAAGTAATATAAAAATTATATACATAGGTAAATGGCGGGAGGTATACTGTGTTGGTTTTGCTTTACAACATCCATTTGAAACTTTTTGTCTAAAATAATTAGGGGGGCAATGCGCACGGAAAAACTGATTTCCCATGTTAAACGCCATTGTAAAAATTTGCGGAACGGGTAAATCAACTAAATTAAAAACAAGAAACTCCGCCATTGGAAGTCATTTCCATTTCACTGCCAACACCCTCATTCATTCCAACAGCAAGAGAGTGAAACACGTAACAGGATATTAAGCTGTGGTACCTATAACACTGAACATAGATTGGACCTGGGTATCTGTAGGGCGACCTCATCCAAGGAGTCGCTGGGCGTGAGAGGTGTCCGTTCGAACAGTCGGCTGGGCGCGAGGGTCAGCGCGTTGGGCATCCGGCAACGCTTGTTCTTCTTTTTCTTCTTCTCCTCCTCGCGCCGGAGGTTGTGCAGCCGGAAGAAGAACATTGACATGATGCCGGCTAAGGAAAATGATGATGAGAATGATGTGGGGTAAATGCAGGTTGTTGTAAGCAGACACAATAAGAAAAATCGTTTTGTTCTTGAGATTTTTAATTCATTACTGATATTTATATTTATATGGGTGGTTTAATATGTTATCTAGATAGCCATGAAACGTTTCGTCCAATTTGAAACTTAATGGCCGATGGTATAAAGCGTAGTCAAATCTTAGCCCGAACTATAGTCAAGTTAGGTTCATTATTTGAGCTTAAGTTAAAATATGTCTAAATTAATAGACTTATTTGGAACTATGGCTGCTTCTAATTGTGTTAATATTTCTAGAAATGGATTTTTTCTATCCCGACAAACGCGGGGACGTTTAAAACGCGTAACATGATCTTCCGCACTATGTAAGCTCGACGAATCAAAATTTAACCTTTTAAATAGTATTTTAAAGTAAAATAAAAAATGGATTATATACTATTATACCTTTGAATATATAATACATATAAGAATGGCAACGTAATGTATTTAGATTAAATATTTCGAGAGAAGGTGCCATCTATCCCTCCCTATACGAATTATTTCTGAGTTAGTTAAAAAAATACATAATAGATCGATGTTGCACAGTGTTGCCACGTAGCTAGAACAGCAAGTTAAGATTTTATAAAGGTTTTTAAGTTTGCTACTGTAAAACAAGTATACATGTACATTGAAGATTCAAAATATATTATCTGGTTATTATGAAACAATATTTTTGTATTATTGATTATTGAATACCTCTAACAAATAGTATCTGGCAATGCTGTCAGCACGATTTACCGTAGTTCATAGTTTTGTGGTAGGAGTCACTAGCTATCTATAATAATTTTGTGAATAAAAAGAGACAGATATAGTATGTTGCTAGGCCATATGCGTTGCCATTCTTATATGTATTATATATTCAAAGATTATACCAAAATAAAATAATAATCAATCAACAATTGAATCGTGACATTCGTAAAAGTCAGTTAAGAAATGAATTTGATTATTAAAAAATCTTTCAGAACTCATATTACAAACTTTTAAGTTTTATTTCTGTTTATTTATTTAAATACCAACGTTTCGGCTAATCTGCCTGTATTGTTTGCTTCACTTTCTTATGTCAAAAATGTCACGGACAAGATTGGTAGAATTCTTCGAAGAACATGAAAATTTCGTTTTCTCCATAATTCGACATATGTTGAGACAAGTTAGACGTCATCTCTCTTCAGTCATCAGGGATTTACCAGATTCCATGTGTCTGCGGCAAAGTTTACATTGGCCAGACTGGTAGAACCATTTCTACAAGATTGAATGAACACCAGCATTCGATCAGATTGAACCAGCCAGAAAAATCTTCAGTTGCAGAACATGCCCTGGAAGAATTCCACCGTATTTGAAGCAACAAAAATACTGGCGAGACCAACACACCTAAACTACAGGTTAACTAGAGAAGTCGTCGAGATTTTCAAAGAGTAATAATCTGAATAATTGTGACGGTCTAGATCTTAGTCGTGCATGGCTTCCTATATTAAATATGTTGTAATTGTTGCTAATGTTTTTGTTATTATTTATTTATTTATATATTTGTTGTTCATTCTCTGAAGAAAGCAGTAGTTAATACTGCCGAACTGTCGGTATTTAAATAAATAAACAGAAATAAAACTAAAAAAGGTTGTATCATTTTAAATGCACTTGACTTTAAACGAGCAAAATTCATCGTTCAAATTAACCATCAGTTAAACTTCGGTTAAGTACGAACATAACAAGATTAGGTTATAAGTTTATGTGAGAAACACATGGCCAGTGTGGACATTGGAGATTTGTGGGTGTTCTTAGGCAAGTTATGGGTCTAGAATGACAATTTCAAGTGTGTGAAAGGGCCTATGGCCAGAAATTTGTCATAATTAAGATTTATTGTTTTATTGCTGGACCCGACCAGGCCCGTAGCTAGGATTTTTTCTCGGGGGGGGGCTTCGAGATTTTAGGAAATGGTGGGGAGGGATTAATTAATTTTCCTCTATCAAATTTGTATCGAGAACTTTATTGGAGAAGGAGCTCTTATAACATGAAACAGTATTTCAGAAACACAGATTTTTACCGTTTTTAGAACAAACAAAAAATTTAAGTTTTAAAAAGCCGCAACTACAAAAGTAATCTTCTGATCTTTCTCCCAGCCATAATGTCGGTATTTTCGTTACTAGGACGGCAAAGTTCGTATTCCGAAACGAGTGTACTTTCAGAGCGAGGCGAAGCTGAGTTCTAAATGACACTCGTGAGGAATCGAACGTAATTTTTCGTGACAAACGCGGGAGAAGGCCATTTTTGCAGCCCGAAGGGCTGGAAAAGTGGGCTTTATCCCGCGCGTGTTAAGAAAATTGACTTTTTTCCAAAGTGAAAATTCACGTTTTCAAAAAGCTAATATTCACTTTCTCGTAGTGAATATTCACTGTTTCAAACAGTTATAAGTCGTGTACTACGGAAAAGTAAAATTTCACTTTTTCAAATTTAGATAGTATGATAGATACCTTTGGATAGATGTAAACGAAATTTATACGAATTTCGGGGGGGGCTTCAGCCCCTCGAGCCCCTCCCCTGGCTACGTGGCTGGACCCGACAGATTCAATTTTTTTGACTATAAGACATTTGAAGATTCCAAATGCATTACAGGCCATATATTTCCGCTATAAGGGTCGACTTTTATTCCAACGATTGGTTTGTCAAGTTGAAATGGTAGAGCCATAGACGCTCGACCAATATCGGGGCAGTGGTTACTAGATTCTAGGATGGAAGACTTTTAATGATAACATTTAAAATCACCATATTATAACATAATTAAAATATCATAATCCCACTTATATCTGCTGTTCTTATTGTCTTGCAAACAAACTGCACCAGTAATAGCCGTGTCAGTAAATTATTCTTAGTGAGTGTCGACACAAAACAACACACTACAAGGGTGACATCTGCACGACATGTGATTTGCAGCGAGTGTAATTACAGACCTCCATTCTCACGTTGTTAGCATGCGATATGATGCGCAAACAACAAACAAGCACAAATACAACAATAAACACACGTGGAAGATTGTGGGCGTGATTCTTACAAGGGATTGGAGCTGGTTTATTGGATAGTATATTGGATTAGTAACAAAGATGAAATTATTTATACGTGTAGATAAATATATTCGACACACATTAAACATTTTATGATAATATGAAATATGCATTATTTAGTTGTAAATGTTGCAGATTGCCATATTATTTCATGAAAATTCCATGCATAGTTATGTGAAAATAATATATGGAAATATAATTGTTACATTTATTATAATGTAAATTCATGAATATATTTAATTACATAGAAAACTAGCTTATAATTATATTAGTTATTAATGTCAATATTATTTGCATACAAATTTATAATCAGTTTGCATCAAAAAGTTTTGCATTATTATCATTAAGCCATCATCAAAATATTTAATGATGAATTTACTCGTTTATTCATTAAAAGAGTAATGAAATTCTTTTCAGAGATATGCAACTTGCAATTAAAAAAGGTTCGGTTCAAGATTAATAACGACTCTCATCAACGCTGTAATTAATTAGAAGTGTATTTAGCTGAGAAAATGCAAATGTATGAAGAGTTGATTATATTTTACTTTAAATTACATTTGATACTATTTGTCATTACAAATAACAAAGAATACATTTATAATATGTTTATTTTTACCTTCCGTCACCTTTAGGGAAGGTATTGTCTTTGGTCAAAAATAGTGAATAAGCGTGTTTTAAGGTCCCTATAAAACGATTTTACCATTTTTAAAGTTAAAGAATTATAAAAATGTCATTATCATTGAGAAGTAAATGAATGTGGCAGAGATGAGAATGTTGAAGTAGATGTTGGGGAAGACACGGATAGATACGATGGCCAGCACAATACCTTCCGGCAATCCTGTATATTATGTACGAATTCCATACATAAATTTTCTTGCAAAAGATCCTATATTTCCAGTAAAATTATTTCATAAACAAACTATGCAAATTGCACTTGATACTGACATATTCTTCTTCTTTAGCTTTTCCCATTCGTTAGGGATAGCTATTTTTTATTTTTTTCTTCCACTCATTCCTGTTTGCGTGTCGTCCTCATTCAATTCCTTTTCTCTCAAGTTTTCCGCAATACACTCCTTCCATCTTATCTTTGGTCTTCCTCTGTTTCTTCTACCTTCTGCTACTAAACTATTCATTTTTCTTTCAATATATTCTTCATTTCTTTCCTGACATGTTCCAACTAATGTAATCATCTCTCTAGAGACTTGTAACACTAGAGTTATTTCCTTACCGTATCTTTCCGCGACTTCCCCAACATCTACTTCAACATCTGCATCTCTGTCGTATTCATTTACTTTTTATTAATACTGACATCTGTCAATTTGAATTATCTGAATATATAATTCTTTAACTCTATATCTATTGAATATGAAATATAAAATGTAATCGAATCGGATAGAGATTAATATATTCTTTAAGTTATAATAATGTTAAATGTCAATAAATCAAATTTAACTGTTAAATCTTCAAATGAAGCTACTTCCGATTCACGAATTATAACCAAAATCGAATCACTTGTTCTTCTGGATGTAAACTTGAGCAATACGAAAAAAATATAATTTTTGGAATCACACACACACACACACACACATAGCTGGCTGATTTATTATATTTAATTTCTTGAGAAATACGAAAAAATGATTTTGGAATCGTGATATTGCAGTTATGCGATCCGAAACTTTCGTCTCACACACACACAGACACACACACACATACATACATACAGACATCATCGTAAAAATGGTAAAACATTGTTATTTACTAATAACTCATCATTCAATTTTTTGACCAAAGACAATACCTTCTTTACCAAAGGTGACGGAAGGTAAAAGGCTTCCGGAAGTGTTTAAGCAGTGGAAGAATCGGAATGTTTAAGCAGTGTTAAATGTCAGATACGCAATATTTTTTCCCAGCCAAAGGTCGGATTCTTTTTAGACAGGCCACGTATATTATAGTCAGAAAGAGAAAAATAGCACTGTCTTTTACCAATTTTCTTTACAAGTAAAATAAATATTTCATCCACCTATAAGTTTTACAGTTTCCTTAAGTGATCAGTACACCATTTCCCGCACTAAATTATAGGTAATTACCGACGACTATATTTCTCGACGTTTCGTAAATGAAAGCTCTATAAAGCTATTAAAGCTTGTAACTTATGAGAAGTGGAGCTTTCGCAAAGTCAAGGGCCATTGAGCTTTAATTTTTCTCAAAGGACGGTTGGCTAGAACGATGACTTTATACCGTGCACGTAATGAAATTAGCCCAGTTACCATCAGTTACGTAAGGAATAAGAGTGCTTGGATTTTCCTGAGCGAATATTCAATCAATAAACTTCAGCAGGAATAACGTATATAGAAAAGAATTTTCATTTTATGTATTCGATACATTCAATCAGTAAATTGTTAAACAAAATATCAGTATTTATGAATATTTATTTATTCATTTACTAATGATATTAATTCCTGTTTTCAAAATTCTAAATTCATAGTGTATGCTGATGATCTTAAGTTATATAAGAAAATTTGATGTGGTCAGTACATTACCTTCCGTCAATTCTGTGTATTATGTACATCTTCTTCGTCTTAAGCTTTTCTCATTCGGTATGGGTCGCTCCCACTCATTTCTGTTTTGCGTGTAGTCCTCATTTAGTTCCTTTTCTCTCAAGTCTTCTGCAATACAGTCCTTTCATCTTATCTTTGGTCTTCCTCTGTTTCGTCTACCTAGTACTATTAAACTATTCATTCTTTCAATATACTCTTCATCTCTCCTCATGACATGATCAAACCAATGTAATCGTCACTCTTGTATCTTTCTAGAAACGTTTATCACTCGAGCCATTTTCCTTATTATTTTATTCCTTGCGGTCTTCCGTGTCTTCCCCAACATCTAGCTCAACATCCTCATATCTGCCATATACATTTTTTTTTCATTGACACTGACATCTGCCAGTAGTTAGAATTTTCTTAATATAGTAGCTGTTATATCATAACTGGCAGATTTATAAGATCTAATTTCTTTATAATTCTTTAATTCTATATCCATTGCATATAAACTATAAAATGCAATTAATTCGTATAGATAAGAATATTCTTTAATATTTATAACATTAAACGTCAAAAAATGATATTTAACAGCGTTTTTTAAAGAAAAACTGTTAAACTCTTCAAATGAGGGTACTTCTCGTTGACCAATTATCATCATAATCAAGTGTGCTTACGGATGTAAGGAAGAGGAATACGTAAAAATTGTAATTTTTGAAATTCAAGTATTGGAGATATTGCGGCCGAAATTATAGTCACACACACGCACACACACACACACACACACACACACACACACACTATCTACCTATTTAAGAATTTATTTCTCTTTTTCCATGTTAGCTAATTTTCATCATATTTGTTGTCTGTAACAAGAAAAAAAGATGTTCTGTTATTAGAGACTTTGTTTATTGTGTGGCCACTTTAATAAATAAATAAATTTATTAAAACCGCGTTATTATTATTATATTTACTAAGATTAATTCTGAAGTATGAAAAGGTTGCAATTTCACATTGCACAACGAAGAGTCAGCATTTTGTTGTTACATTCGTACACGATTACATCTGCGAATAGAGAAAAAATGTAATATGACGTGAGATCGTAGATTAGCATTGTTTCAGAGATATGATGGCTTCATGTGGATATGCAAATTACCCTTAAATTCGCTTACATATGCATATAAGCAAGATTCGTTCTTTAACAACCACGAAATCAATAGCAATTGTCAAATATGATGTGAAACGAATCATATTTTACTGCAGAAATGAAAAAAAAAGTTTTAAAATAAATTTCTTGTTGTAATGGAACAGTTGAACTTACTTTTAAGAAGTGATTGTGATTAAATTTCTTCATCTATTTGCCCAGTTTTGGTAAAAAAATACTCTTAATTTTTATAATTACTGCGCCCCCCAGGTTGAAAAGACACGAGTCGCCACTGGTTGTAAAGACAAAATGTTCCACTACATTGTAATGCCAAGCAATGTCGGTACAAATTATAGGCAGAATTGTTGTTCATATCATGTACAAAAATCTTTAAATATAGTATAATGTTCATTAAATATTGGAGTACAAAGAAAAATCACAGAAAGTTTTTCAATATTTCAAATGCATCATTAAAATGCAATCAAAATACATGTACTGAAAAAACATATCTGTAATAACTTTTGTACTTATACATACCATATAATTTCCTACAAGTAAGTTAAGAAACCATAATGACTAATGACAGTATTGATTATAAGTATATTTTTTTACTTTAATTATTTATACACCTCTGTGTGGAATTTTGTGAAAATTGGATACAGAACACAGTAAGATTAAACGTATTATTGACTGAAATTGAAGTCCTTAGAAATGCGAAAGGACAATGCAGCTTCAAGTTGAAGTCCGGTTGAATCCGGGACGAGCAAGATTAGAAGATAACAAACATGGACTATACTGGATGAAATGTCGGACAGTATGAGCGAATGTTGTGATACAAATAGAAAGGAAATAGGGAAGATTAAGCTTTAATTAATGTACCGGAATTCTATGGACATGCTTGGACAGACTGTTTGAAGTTTATTTGTTGATTGTAATCATTGAACCTAATATACAGTGTGGTTGTAAAGATTTAGGATTGATTAGGGGTCGCTATTTTTTATTTTCTTCTTCCAATTATTTCTGTTTTGCGTGTAGTCCTCATTCTGTTTCTTGTTTCTCAAGTCCTTCCATCTTATCTTTCGTCTTCCTCTGTTTTTTCCACCTTCTACTACTACGCTATTTATTATTCTTTCAATATATTCTTCATCTCCTCATAACATGTTCGAACCAATGTAATCGTCTCTCTTGTATCTTTCTATTAACTTCTAACACTAAAGTTATTCCCCTTCATTCCTTACAGTATTTTTCCGTTTTTCCCCAACATCCTCATCTCTGCCACATTCACTTTCTTTTCATTGTTACTAACATCTGTCAATTTGAATTATCTGAATATATTAGCAGTTTCCATGGTTAGCATAGCTGGCTGATTTGTGAAATTTAATATCTTTATAATTCTTTAACTCTATATTTATTGAATAATAATATAATAACATTAAATGTCAATAAATGATATATACCTGTTTTTTCAAGAAAAATGAGGGTACTTCCGGTTGACCAATTATAACCAAATCTAAAAATCACCTCTTCTTCTGAATGTATACTTGAGGAATACGAAAAATTATAATTTTTGATATCGTAGTATATGGGATCCAAAATTTTCGTCGCACACATACAGACACATACACACACATACAAACATACAGACATCATCGTAAAAACGGTATAATCGTATTATATGGTACCTTAAACGTAATTATTCATTAAAAACTCTGATTTTTTTGACCAAAGACAATACCTTCCTTACCTAAAGGTAAAGTATAAGTGTTCATCAGCCATCATAAATATCTGTGTATGTGTTCCTCAGTATAGTAGTGGTCGACCATCTAAGCGACCACCAGTTAGAAAAATCGTCATCATTGCTAAAAGAAGTAAACCCACCAACATAAGAATCATCCACCCCCCCCCCCCTCCACAACTCACAAAGAAAAGTTCTAAAACCTTAGAGCCACACTGTGTATATACCGAGTTTATTGTAATTCATAAGTTTAACAAATATGGACCTAATAATCGTAAAATAGGGGAAAAAACAAGCAGTTTCCTTATTTTTTCGTATAATTCGAATCACGTATACGAATAATTTGTAACATTGCATTTTACACCTGGTAAATTAGCTTTTCAAAGTGATAAATCTCCCAGCAAATTACAGCTTGAATTCTCATTGAAATAAATTCTTGGTAACCCCAATATCTAATCGGCTACGAGGTGTAGTTCCGCCTGCGGGCGCTAGAGGCGCTGGATCATTCATACCGCTCGTAGCTTACATCCGTTTCCGGATACGCAACCCGACGTCACCGTGCTAACCTATGGCCAATAAAACGTCACGACCGGTGATTTCTGGATTGCAGGGGACCGTCAGTAACAACTAGATTTTACCTGACTTCTAACATGACCAAGAAAAAATAATTTACTTATATATAATGACGATTAGTATTTATATACATAGATGTCAAATGTCAGAATTTTTCATACAAAATTTCAAAATTTTCTAAATTTACGTTGTTAATTTGTCACCAGGAATGTGGAATTGGAAAATCAGTAAATTTAGAATGAAAAATTATGATATTTAGCATCTATGTACATAATTACTAGCCATCATTCTGACACGGGCCCCCATATCTGCTTGTCAAGGCCAACAAAGTCACATGATTGCTCGCGCCCTATTATATTTAACATTTCTTGTATACCTACGCTCTACACCAAAAATTCTACTTATATCTATTCTTTATATTTAGATGTTTTAATTTTAAATTCATTCTATGAAGAAATTTAGTCCTACTCTTCTAATTTTTTGAGATGTTTCCAATTTATTGTCGGGAGTAACAGTATTTCTGAAGGGTATGTGTAATATACCTATAATATTAAAAATTTAACTATTAATACATTAAGAAATAATATAATGTATGTATTTTCCAGAAAAAGTCTTCAGTAAAGTCTCCAGATTTCTGACACTGACATTTATCTGTCAGTTACAAACAATTTAAATTTTCAACTATTTTCCATGGCATTCTTTCGGCTGTAAGATTTATAACAACAGATTATTTTATATATTATATTTCTTTTATCTCTAAATCTATAGAATATATAATAAAGTATTTAAATGTATCAGACAGAGAATTTAATTTTCTTTAGTATTACCAAGAAAAAATTTCAAAAAATAATATTTAGAAGATTTTTTTTCAAGAATCGTCTACTTCCGGTTGTCCAATTGTAACCAAAACCTTTTCAGATCTTCCCATGAATGTCCGATTGGGAGATACGTAGTTAAACAAATATAAAGTCTAGTTTTTGAGTAATCGTCCTTCCAACATCCCACGTACACACATACATACACACATACATACACCCACACACACACACACACACACACACACACGCACGCACACACACACCCACAAACATCATCGTAAAAATGTTAAAATCGGATTGTAGGGACCTTAAAACGTGCTTATTCAATAAAATCTGGATATGCGATTTTTAGCATGAGTCCAATACCTCTCTTAGCGAGAGGTAAAAATACAAAGCTTGAACTTAAAGGTTATATAATTTTAATTGTATTATGAGTTCTGTAAGATTTTTTAATAATTTATACACATGTAATGGTAAAATTCTGTTGGTTTTTAAAATAAGCTTAATTTTCTTTAAAAAACCAATCTTGTTAAGTTCATGAAAGTATATACGATAAACCAATCCAAAAGGACTAATTCAGGATAAATTCTTTCAATCAAACCTTATTCACGATGTAATCACGTTACTCTGAATGCATTTTAATTTAAAAAACCTGGAATCCAAAGCCATTCGTCTCGCAAAGGAAACGAGAATTGATTTTACGAAACTTTACTAAGAATTTAAATTTGTCGAACGATACGAATATATGATTCGATAGCTACAGCCAATTTCTTTTTTACTTAAATTCAAAATTAAATTTTCAATATTTTTATTTATTAAATTTGCCAACAAATAGTAAACGTTCAAAGTACCACCGTTATATTCTTGAATGTTCTACGGAAATATCAGATTTTCCAATACAACATAATTTTTATATTCTATTTCACACTTTTCTGCGTAGTTTTTCTCGTGTAACTAAATTTTATTCGGGTTTGAGTGAGCATCCTTTGTGTTCTTCTGCCTTATTGATTCGTTTCAGATTCAGGTTTAGGCGTATATATCACGTTTGTAACAGTACGTGACAAATTTGTAGTAGATATTGAAGTTTTACATTTTGTTGTATGTTCAAGGAAAAGGTTATTTACAAATTCCAATATGGCACATGAATACAATACAAAACAACCATAGTCCAAATATTGCAAATATGATTTATATCTAGGAGCGACAAATATGGAGTGAATGAATTTGTTTATTTAGGTAGCAAGATGTTCACGTGGTTAATTTGTCACCAGGAGTGTGTAATTTACTTGCCGAGGAAAATAAACCACATGGAATTGGAAAATCACATAAATTTAGAATGAAAATTGTGTTATTTCACATCTATGTACATAATTACTAGCTATCATTCTGACACAGACTCCCATATCTATTTGTCAAGGCCAATAAAGTCACATGACTGCTGGCGCCCTATTGTATTTAATATTTCTTGTATAACTACACTCTACACCCATAATTCGACATATCTATTCTTTATATTTAGTTTATTTAATTTTAAATTCATTCCATGCAAAAAAATTGTACTCTTCTAATTTTTCGAGATGTTTCCAATTTATTGTCGGGATTGACAGTATTTTTGAAGTGTATATGTAATATACCTATAATTTTAAATATTAAATTATTAATAGAAGATATAATATAATGTAAGTACTTCCCAGAAAAAAATCTTCAGTAATGTCTTTGTATTTTTGACACTGACATTTATCTGTCAGTTACATTTTCATTTTTCAATTGGTTTCCATGACATTATTTGGGCTGAGAGATTTATTACAACAGATTAGTATATAACTTATATTTCTTTATCACTAAATCTATGAAAGATATAATAAAATATTTATATGTATCAGATAGAGTATTTACTATTCTTTAATACAAGCAAGAACAAAAATTTTCAAAAAATAATAAAACCTAGTTAAACAGATATTAAGTCTTATAGATTTTGAGAAATCGTCCTTTCAACCTCCCCACGTACATATACATACATATACATACATCCACACAAACACACACACACATGAATCCACACACACACACACACACACACACACACACACACACACACACACACACACACAAGTTCCCTTATTTCTGGTGACGTACATTCCATTTCTGTATCTTCATTTCCATTTTATATGTTTTTTTCTAAGTATTATATTATTATTTAGATAAACTTATTACTCTGGACAACTCCAAAAACCTGTAAAACTTAACAAAAAAACTCTAAAAATGTTCAAAACTTTAAAACGTCAAACGCTAATACAGAAATAAATAAATGTAAAACAAAGAGTCGTAACCATAGCAAGCGAACCAAAATATTTGTTATACGGCGCTAATATGCAGCGAAATTGATTGTGATTCGTCGAAAGCCGTGCGGAATTATTCCAAATGGCGTACGGAATTATTCCACACGGTTTGTTGGAATTAATTCCAACATAATTTTGAGTTGTGGAATGTGTAGTTTCCAAAATAATGTTGGAGAAAATTCGGATTGCACGTTAGCTTAAAACTTGCAAGCTTTTACTGCTATTGTGAATTTTCTTTTGGAAAAACCAGACTAATTAGTCAATCTTCTTTTATTTCCTTCGTCCTAGTTAGTTATATGTGTGTTTATATTTGTCATACTCTTCTTAGTTGTTTAAATCTCTCATTTTATTTTTCCTGCAAGTAATGTTGGCATTAAATAATAATGTACCCGGACTCCATATTAAGTTAACCCCTTTGAGACTATCTCTGTGTCTCATTTCATACAATATTTTTATTTCATGTTAAATATCCTGGTCTGTGTTCTTTCTAGACTTGAAAATAGAACATTTTATTGCAGAACGCGTGCAGTTTTCGTAATAAACTACAAAAATTCATAATTCTGACTCTAGATACAACCCCAATGTTCGCTAGTCTACATAGAAATGTTACTTCTTAACATTTCATACGAGGTTCTCATTCTGTTGGTTTTGCAGGATAGGTACGCTTGCGCTTCCACAATCTCGCAGAAATTTTAATAATGAAGTTTTGTAGGTAGCATATAAATGAATAGTAAGTTTCTTATTTCATGTATTTGCATATCACATGAATTAACTCTATGTTTATTATGTAGAATTGAAACATTTTTACCTTCCGCCACCTTTAGGTAAGGAAGGTATTGTCGTTGGTCAAAAAATTCAGTGATGAGTTCTTAGTGAATAAGTACGTTTTAGGGTCCATATAATACGATTTTACCATTTTTACGATGATGTATGTATTATGTGTGTCTGTGTGTGTGTGACGAAAGTTTCGGATCGCATAACTGCAATACCACGATTCCAAAAGTTATAATATTATCATATTTCTCAAGTTTACATCCAGAAGAACAACTGATTAGATTTTGGTTATAATTGGTGAACCGGAAGTCGCCACATTTGAAGATTTAACAGTTAAATTTGATTTATTGACATTTAACGTTATTATAACTTAAAGAATATATTATTCTCTATACAATTTGATTGCATTTTATACTTCATATTCAATAGATATAGAGTTAAATAATTTTAAAGAAATTAAATTTTATAAATCAGCTAGCTATGCTAAACATGGAAACTACTAATATATTCATATAATTCAAATTGACAGATGTCAGTATAAATAAAAAGTAAATTAATGTGGCAGAGATGAGGATGTTGAAGTAGATGATGGGGAAGACACGGAAAAATAGGTAAGGAAATAACTCTCGTGTTACAAGTTTCTAGAAATATACAAACGAGATGATTACATTGGTTTGAAAATGTCTTGAGGAGAAATTGGTAATATATTGGATGAAGAATGAATATGAAATATGAATAATAGAAGGTTGAAGAAACAGAGGAAGACCAAAAATAAGATGGAAGTACTGTATTGCGAAACACTTGAAAAGGAACTGAATGAGAACGATACGTAAAACAAAAATGAGTGGAAGAAGAAAATAAAAAATCCTGTGTGACCAACACAATACCTCCCGCCATGTATCTATGGGGGTATAAGTTTTATATTACTTTATAAATTTATCCATAGAATATGTAGAAAATGGAATAATCTTTAATTTTTATAATAAAAAAATGCGAAAAAAATATATTTAAAGGTATTTTTTGGAGAAAAATTAACTTGAGCTTCAAGTAATCTGCCATTTTCGGTTATCCGATTGCCACCAAAACTAATGCCTTTTTTCCATATTAGAATAAGGTAGAAATACATGGTTTCAAATCTTTCTGAATGATAGTATTTGAGTTAAAGCGTAAAGAGGATCCACACACACACACACACACACACACACACACACACACACACACATACATACACACATACACACAGAAATTATTGTGAAAATGTTAAAAATATATTCTAGGGACCTTAGAACGTGGTCATTTACCAAAATCTCGATATGCGATTTTTAGCACGATCCCTATACCTCCCTTACCGGGAGGTAAAAATAGCGACCCCTAACGAATGGGGATAGCTAAAGAAGAAGAAAAAGAAGATGTTAGTGTCAAGTGCAATTTGCATAGTTTGTTTATGAAATATTTTAACTGGAAATTTAGAAACTTTTGCAAGATAATTTATGGATGGAATTTATGCATAATACACAGGATTGACGGAAGGTATTGTGCTGGCCACAACAGATTTTTTTAATTTGGAACTTTTCTTTTTTATTTGGAACTTTTTACATTATAATTACATCCCGGAAAGACAATGATACAATGTTTCCAACCCCAAACATCATCCCGTTCTTATTTGATGTTAGAATGACTTTACAATTAATTATTGGTGCAGTACACTTAACTTTCTGTAAAGCCAACTCTTCAAAGTCAATTACCGGAACAAAGAGTAAAGTTTGGGCAAGTTGGACACATGTGTTCATTGCGACCTGAACTGCTCTTTGTTCTCCGAGCGTTCCGAAGACAAACTATCCCAGATTTGTCGTATTTGTTCGCGGGGAATTATTCTGCATTATACATGCAAGGGAAATAGCGAAGCACATTGTTATACAGGAAGACAAATAATGCCGTCGAGGTGCTCATATATATTATATAGTAGATTAGCAAAGTTGATCTCATACCGTAAGAGATGACCGCAGTATTTGTATTGCAACTACACTCGTGGCCAAATAAAAACCGGACTCTTAAAAAGAGTTTTTTATCAACTTGTAACAAACGAAATATCGGTTTATTTGTTCTTTTTATGTTAAAATATGGACAAATAATCTGTGCAGTCCTCATTTTAGTCTCCCTAACTTCCATCGTAAACTTTTCAAGATAAAAGAGCCCAAAAACCTTTATGGGACGAGTCTGGGGGAAGGTTATGGAATTGTCGTTCCGCGGAACAAATGGTACGTTCTTCAATCAAATTGGCCAACATGAGGCCTGGATACACCTCTTGTGGAAATAGGGTACCATACAAACACCTTATCTGCGGATTTGACCTTTTGTTTATAACTGATATTATTAGGAACCTCTGCAAAATTGTCAGTCAAAAAATGATCGTTTCCCATAATTTTGGAGTTGCTCAGTTTGAAGCCTATGAAGTCGATGTAAATGTTGGTGGAGGAGGGGAGACTTTGTAATTTTAAGGAAACAAGTTAGGCAAATGCAAGATAAACTAATAAATATATCATCATGGCATATTACCCATTGCTGATGAAATATTTGTACCGTATGGGCGCTTACTCCGCGTCACCTCACAGGCACTTATTGCTGTTGAGGAAAGTGTACCACAAGTGTCAATTTTGTACCATTAAAATTCGAAGTATTTTTTTCTTGTATATACAAATAATTCAAATTGTATCTATTATTTCGTTCTATGAGGAATTTTCTCCTAATCTTCTGATATATTCAGAATTCTTTATATTCTCTGACAGTATTAGCGGTAAAAAAAATGTTTTGTGGTGTAGGTCCTTTTGCGGTGCGGGCCCATAGACTGCAACCTACGTAGCCTGTTACTATTATTGAAAGAAGTTTATTAGAGTTTCGAAAGTGCCACCTACTTCAACAGTGCTCGTAATTTTCGTCAACCTTTTAACTAAAAACTTGTGACCCAAAGCACGTGCAATATTAGGTTGTGCAAGTAAAGCTCGCTGATATATTGTTGGCATATTAGCTGTCAATAAAAGCTTTAAAGTTTATGTTCTTTAAAGCGAAGCTTTTCAAGCTAAATTACTTTTTATAACAAATATGTTCAACTTGATCTTTTATTATTATTATTATTATTATTACATGATTAATAATTATAAAAAAATATATTTTTAAAATGAAACGAAATTAATATTATCACAAAAGAATATTAAATTAATTTGGTTTAATGTAAAAACAACCAATGTCCCCATTTAGTAAATTGTTGAATTAATAATTCAATTAATTTCTATGTAAAATAAAATCGAAACTTCTAGTACCATCTTGTGTTCATCTTTGAATTACTTTATATATGTATTTTTCATTCATAAAAATTGCAAGAAAATAGTGTAAAATCTAGCTGCTTCGCGTAGTAATTTTTGTACATATTAATTAAACATATTTTCTAAACTATAACAAGTAGTTCTATATATTTCAATTTCAAACAACAAGTCAACAAGTAACAATGTAAAAATAGAACTTTTGTTTTTACAAGTCTGTTACACCTTAATATTAACGATTGTAGACAAGAATTTTATTAATATTTTATTTTCTTGAATTTATTTATAAAAATTGTGAATGTGAACACGTTTGTGCTGCCACCAAGCAACAAAAATTTATACTACTAGGCTTAGAAAATGTTTAAATATAATAATATAACATAATTTTGTATAAATTCATTCATTAAATTGAGGGCTTTAAGCGCTAACCGCTTTTGTCATTGCGACCTGTAAGATCTGTTGTACCATGGCCCTATCTTAGTTTTCTTCTGGAAATACACACATACAATGTGTTCTGAAGTTTCTTCATCCTCTTCGCAGAGTCGACAGATATTGTTTTCAGCTATACCAATCTTACATAGATGGTATTTCAGAGGATAATGACCGGTAAGGATACCTGTCATAGTTCTAAGGTCCTTCTTGCTGACAGCTAATAGCTCTTTGGCGTTTGTCAACGAGGATGAAATGAATTTCTTCGACTGACTAAGGCCCGGGATGTCTCTCCAATATGAGGCTATGGTTACTTCCTCCCAGTTTTTGATTTACTTCTTTATATGGCTTTTCAAGAGTCCACAAGAAGGTTCAGGCCCGTAAAACGGTAGTTTAGCTCCCTTTTAAGCGAGCTCATCTGCTTTTTCATTACCTATGACACCGCTAAGTGACGTGGTTATCTTTGGCCAGTTGTTGTAGACTAGCTTTGACTCACAAGTGAAGGCACTTAGTGCCTTTAAAGCAGCCTGGCTGTCTGACAGTATGTTGATTGTTGCTCCTTTGAGACCTTTTATTTAGGTTTAGGAAATATGATGGGACTGGTGCCTGTGGATAACTTTATTTGGTAACTTGGACCAAATATAGCCACTCCAGTTTCTCCTGATTCTAGTTTTGAACCATCCGTATTTTGTATAAATGGTGTTATATAATTATGTTTTTAAAGTATTTCTTGTGGTGTTTTTGTTTTCTCCACTACTGCTGTGAGTGCCTATGAGGTGACGCATGATAAACCTTTTCATATAATAATATACGTAATATATTTATATTTAACTATGTATATACAAATAACTCGTAGAATGTTTAAAAATAACATACAATTTTATGTAAATAATGTTTTTAAAATAATTCTTGTGGTGATTTCTCTTCGTCAGCTGTGAATGCCTGTGAGGTGATGCATGTTACATAGTATTATTCATTACATATTAGTAAAATAAATGTGTTCTTATTACAGATTATTATTTAATTTTACTTAAAAAGTTTCGTTCATAAAATATGATTCTAAATTGGTAGGGCTGACACAGATTTATTTTATCTGGGTTGGAATTGATGTTTCCGTTTAGGACATTCATGACTTGAGTTGATGTTTAACGAACCGCGAACGAAAAACGAAACACGAGATATAAAGGCAAAGGGGTAAGTGCATTTCAGTGTTATTTTGTTCCTGTCAGACCACCTGAGCTGTTCATCTGTCACATAATCGATAAGGTCGTTGCAATATGCATTAATGAAATATTGCCTTTGCTCCGATCTTTGGAGTAACAGAAGGATAGTACTAATGGAAGAATAATGTAAGGAGGATTCAATCGAATCGAAAGGTCAAGTATTAATTTACAGTGGCTCAAAATTATTCACACATACAAGATTCCAAAAAATAAATTCATTAAAAATCAAAATTAATCATTGTCTTCTTTCGATATTTCCGAATGAATTGATACTCGTCAAATTAAAAATAAACTAAATAGTGGAAAATATCATTTTGCGGGGTCGTTTATCTAGTTTCGACCATAAATTCACAATAGGATTAGAAACACGAGACTGGGGAGGTATTTTAAGTTGTTTGCAATCTTCTATGGATACATTACCCCACCAAACTGCACCATAAGAAAATCTGTTGGCCTTCACTAGCAGATATGGAGGCCCGTGCCAAAATGACAATTAATAATTATGTACATAGATGTAAAATGTCAAAAATTTTCATTAAAAATTTCAAGATTTTCTAAATTCACGTTGTTAATTTGTCACCAGGAGTGTGTAATTTACTTGTTGAAGAAAATAAACCACATGGATTTGGAAAATCACTTAATTTAGAATGAAAAATTATCATATTAGACATCTATGTAAATAATTACTAGCTATCACTCTGACACGGGCCCATATCTGCTTGTCAAGGCCAACAAAATGACATGAGTGCTCACCCCCTATTGTATTTAACATTTCCTGAATACCTACACTTTACACCAAAATTTTTACTTATATCTCTTCTTTATATTTAGATTTTCAAATTTTAAATTCATTTTATGACGAAATTTTGTCCTCTTCTAATTTTTCGAAATGTTTCCAATTCATTGTCGGGATTGACAGTATTTTTGAAGGGTAATATACCTATAATTTTAATTATTTAACTATTAATACGATAAGAATTTTTTTTATCTGTCAGCTACAAATGTTTTAATATTTCAATTGGTTTCCATGACATTATTTGGGCTGTGAGAGAGAGAGAGGTAAAAATTAATTTATTTCTGATATTGCACAAATTTTTACACTATAAACTCATAGTCAATACCATATCACTAGAAATTCACCCCTTCGTGGAAGGGTAGAATCAAATCTTGGTACAATAGCTTCAAGCAATCCTATCTCGTGATGGAGCTAGGACACAATGGCATTGTTGTCAGCAGCAGCCGGTAGATGGCAGCACAACACACTATTGACAGACAACAGCGACGCCCTCTTCCTCCGCCAGGGTAGGGCTAATGGTCAAAGGTCACAACAGCTACCGGATTACCGGCTATGAAATGGAATGAGGATTCAAGGGAGGCTAGTGAAATATTACCCGGCTTGAGTGATTAAGATTAAATGTCGGGCAGAATAGAAGGAATGAATACTAATTCGAATTGTACCGAAACGATGCCCAAAGTAGGTTACATAGGTTAATTAAAAGAAGCTTTTGAAGAATATGATTAATATATTTCTTTATTAGTGTATCTACTATTAGATCCAACTATTTTTAGTGTTAAATATAACATGAACAGGAGAAAGAAATGAAATTATGAGTATTAGATAAAGCAATCTAGTTTTATTGTTTATTTAAAAATAAAAAATCTGATGTGGCCAGCAAAATATATTCCGTCAATCCTGTGTTTTATGTATAAATTCCATGCATAAATTTTCTTGAAAAAGGATTCTAAATTTCCAGTAAAATTATTTCATAAATAAACTATGCAAATTGCACTTGACACTAACATCTTTTAGCACTCATTTCTGTTTTGCTTGTCGTTCTCATTCAGTTCCATTTCTCCTAAGTCTTCTGCAGTACTGTCCTTCCAACTTATCTTTGGTCTTTCTCTGTTTCTTCTACCTTCTACCACTAAACTATTCATTCTTCTTCCAACATATTCTTCATTTCCTATCTTTCCGCGTGTTCCCTAACATCTGTCTCAACATCCTCATCTCTGTCACATTAATTTACTTTTCATTGATACTGACATCTGACAATTTGAATTATGGGAATATATTAGCAGTTTCCATGGTTAGCATAGCTGGCTGATTTATAAAATTATTATCTTTATAATTCTTTAATTCTATATTGAATATGAAGTATAATATGCAATCAAATCGTATAGAGAATAATATATTCTTTAAGTTATAATTACGTTAAATGTCGATAAATGATATTTAACTGCGTTTTATTAAGAAAAACTATTAAAATCTTCAAATGAGGGTACTTTCGGTTGACTAATTATAACCAAAATCTAATCACCTCTTCTATTGGATGTACATACATACAGACATCATCGTAAAAATGGTAAAATCGTATTATATGGACCCTAAAACCTGCTTATTCACTAAAAACTCATCATAAAGGTGACGGAAGGTAAAATACAATTCTTGGACTAAATTACACTTCGATATCTATGACGAAGGAATTGATAATTATTTTCAAGGTATTATTACTAATATCAACGTCACTGGTGTAGAAAATTTTCATTTCGAAGAAATCAAGTACGTATTCATCAAAATAAATCTAATATTCTTTGAAAATATATTTCTATTCAATTTGTAAATTCTTATATCTGATTATTATTATGTAGGATCAACTTCGATACAAGATCAGTAAATGTGATTTTTTCTTTTCCTTATATGTACGTTCAAGGATGATAACATTCATTATTCAAGAAAATACCATTAAAAAAATAATTTTTACTTGAAGTTTACTGGGATGACATAAAATGGTGCTGGTTAGAGGTCACATGAATATATTGAATTGTGTGTGTTGGTTTCCTATATACTGAATAAATAAGTTTTCCATCATTTTGTTTTTCCAATAATACCCTTATTTTGTAAACTTATTGTCTTGTCTACATGTACTTTAATTAATTACCTGATGAAGACAGCACTTCGCTGTTGAGACGACGTTTAAATAATTAAAATTATTTCATTATATTATGAATTCTGAAAACTTATATCAATATTTAGCTACATATTATTTAACAACCATGCGATGCCATGTGTTTGTGTTACAAATTACTATAAAAAATTCTATTCAAAGTGCTTGCAATGGTTTTTTTTTGTTGGTAATGACATCGATAGCTAGTTGATTGTGCGGTATTGAAATTATTTATCGGAAAGAGATTACGGTGGTGTCCGCCAGATATCAGGACATGGTTCAGTTAATTGCCTCTATTTTCTCGTATCGGTATACGGATGGTTGGTAACTAGATCAGGGATGGCCAGACTCACCCATTGTTACAAATATGGACAACTGGACATTGTCGATAAGCGATAAAGGTAATAGATTTGTTTGTTACTTGGAATATTGGATATAAATTGTTATCTGGGTTGTGTACATACATTGAGGTAAATAAAATAAGTTTATAATAATGTGTGTGTGTGTGTGTGTGGATGTATGTGCGTGTATGTGGATGTTGGAAGTACGATTTCTCAAGAACTGATACTTAATATCTGTTTCACTACGTATTTATCAATATGACATTACTGGGAAGAGCTGAAAAGGTTTTGGTAACAATTTTCTAACCGGAAGTAGCAGATTTTTACTAAAATCTTCTAAATATGCTAGTATTAACGAAGAGTAAATTCTCTACCTGATACATATAAATATTTTATTATATCTTTTATAGATTTAGAGATAAAGAAATATAAAGTATATAATAATCTGCTGTAATAAATCTCACAGCCCAAATAATGTCATGGAAACCAATTCAAAAATTGAAATGTTTGTAACTGACAGATAAATGTCAGTGTCAAAAATCCAGAGACATTACTGAAGATTTTTTCTGGGAAGTACATACATTATATTATTTTTTGTAATAATAGTTAAATATTTAAAATTATAGATACATTACATATACCCTTCAAAAATACTGTCAATCCCGACAATTAATTGGAAACATCTCGAAAAATCAGAATAGGACAAAATTTCTGCATGAAATGAATTTAAAATTAAAAAAACTAAATATAAAGAATAGATATAAGTACAAATTTTGGTGTAGAGTGTAGGTATACAAGAAATGTTAAATACAATAGGACGCGAGCAGTCATGTAACTTTATTGGCCTTGACAAGCACATATGGGGGCCCGTGTCAGATTGATGACTAGTAATTATGTACATAGATGATAAATATCATAATTTTTCATTCTAAATTTAGTGGTTTTCCAAATCCATGTGGTTTATTCTCCTCAACAAGTAAATTCCACACTCCTGGTGACAAATTAACTACGTAAATTTAGAAAATCTTGAAATCTGAAACGGGCCACCATATTTGGTTGTCAAGACCGACAATGTCACATGACTGCTCGCGCCCTACACTTATGTAACCAAAATTGGAAGTGGCTAGAGGTATTGTGCTAGCCGCTACAGAAAGAAATATGTTCAATGCTGACACAGTGAACATTGCATAATTAAAAACTGAATCAGTGCAGCTTCACAAAATATTACTCGCCAGCGAATGCTATTAATTCTTTTTATAATCGTTAAGGATATTGTTTAGAAGTTAATGGTGCCAATTTTGAGTATATGAAATGTTAAAATAAAAATTCCTCATTAGTTTAAATGCATAAACAAATAAATAATTTCTTATTTCTTTAATTCATAATTTAATATTTATTTTAGTCTCTGGTAATTATCCCTATGTTTACTTATAAAATAAAGCTTTAATATATTGCTGTCAATCATTTTATACTGTAACTATGATAATGATATACTCTGTGTTTACTAATATAATAAACTCCCGGATTTAGTTTAATTACGATATCTTGTTTAAATTTTTTTTTTTTTTTTTAGTACGGAAACTATCCATCACATAACCAATTATTTTTTTCTGCTTTACCATCAGTTGTTCTGACAAATTACTTTTCCGTAACACGAAATGTAGAAAAAAAGTTTGTTAATCTGGAAAATGAAATCCGAAACAACAAAATTATATTTTGATATGACTGTTTTGATTTAAAGATACAAGAATATTACGAGAATTTTACGAACTAAAATTAAAAACTTTTAATCTGTTTATTCCGATGAAGTTATAAAATTTAATGCACCAATCATTCCTATCCCCTATTGTCCGTTCAACTGCAATGACTTTCCTGCTGAATTTAATTACCGATCGAGTCACCGAGTGATGCAGCAGGACTCACACTAGGTCGGTAATATAGAGCGAGCAAGGGAATATAAGGACGGTCAGTGACACATTGATTTGATTTCTAGTGTGAATTTATGTTCGTGCAATGTAGAGCTTTTCTGTAGTTTCTCTACTCGCCACGAGGGCTGAGTGGAGCTAGTGCATAGACAACGTTTGAATTTTTATTGATTTTTGCGCGGGAATATTTCCCAGAATTTGAAATAGTTCTTCAACGGTTTTAATTAAGTTTTTGTGCTGCGGTTTATTAAGGGTTTTATAATATGTAATACCAACTAACATTATTATTTTTATTTTCAAAAAAATTGTTGTGGTCAGCACAATACCTTCCGCTATTTTTATGTATTTTATAAAAAAATCTATACAGAAAGTTTCTTGTATTTTTAGTAACATTATTACACATACATATTGTGTAAATTGTACCTGACATTGACATATGTCAATTAGTAATGCTGAATTATTGTATTACAAGATTTATGGCTGGTTCGTCGAAAATTTATAAAAACATTAAATATAAAAAATCTAGCACAATACCTTCCGTCAATCTCGTATATTATGTATAAATTCCGTACATATTTTTTTTGCATAAGATTCTAAATTTCCAGTAAAATTATTTCATTAACAAAATATGCAAATTGCACTTGATACTGACATCTTTTTCTTTAGATTTTCCCATCCGTTAGGGGTCGCTAGTTTTTATTTTCTTCTTCCATTCATTTCTGTTTTGCGTGTCGTTCTCAATCAGTTTCTTTTCTCTTAAGTCTGCCGAAATACAGTCCTTCCATCTTATCTTTGGTCTTCCTCTGTTTCTTCAACCTTCTATTAACTAAACTATATATAATATATTCTTCATCTCTCCTCATGACATGTTCAAACCAATGTAATAGTCTCTCTTGTATCTTTATAGAAACTAGATTTATTTTCCTGATTTTTTCATTCCTTGCCATATCTTTCCGTGTCTTCCCCACCATCTATCTCAATATCCTAATCTTTGCCACTTTAATTTACTTTTCAATGATACTGACATCTGTCAATTTGAATTACCTGAATATATTAACTGTTTCCATGGTTGGCATATAATATCTTTATAATTCTTAACTCTATATCTATTGAATATGAAGTATAAAATGCAATCAAATCGTATAGAGAATTATAAATATTCTTTAAGTTATAATAACGTTAAATGTCAATAAATGATATTTAACTGCGTTTTTTCAGGAAAAACTGCTAAAATCTTCAAATGAGGGTACTTCAGGTTGAGCAAGTATAACCAAAATCTAATCAAGTCTGCATATGGATGTAAGGAATAGGAATACGTAAAAATTGTAATTTATGGAATTCTAGTATTGGAGATATCGCGGCCGAAATTATAGTCACACACACATACACTCACGCACACACACACACACACACACACATAATACATACATACAGACATCATTGTAAAGATAGTAAAATCGTATTTTAGGATCTCCAAAATAAGCTTATTCATTAAAATTCGAATTTTTTGACCAAAGACAATACCTTCTTTTTCCTTACCTAAATGCTGGAAGGTAAAAACAAATCAAATATTTGTTTTATAAAAGCACATATTCATGAATTCTGCCCATACTTGTATGTAAATGGCAGACAGTGTAAACATTCTTTCAGTTTTCAGCGATTTACTTCCCCTGAGTGACAACGTGTCACATACTGCTGAAAAAGTTCATTTTTTATCTTCAGCATTATATTTTTCATCCACGTTAGACAGTAGGCTGCGAAAGGCATATCGTCATTTCTTTCAGAATTTACATCTACTGATTGTCGAGTTTTCATCGCTGAAAGTCGCAGTGAGATTATTCTTTCGTGTTTTGTATTATGATTTATTTTCTACCGACGAGATTAATTTCTTGACTGAAAAGTTGATAATTAATTTGACAAATTAATTTTTTAATTAATTAAACCAGAAAGAGAATTGAAATTAATAATTTCTAACCGATGAAATGTTTTATAAAGGTTGTTGTTTCATTATTTATCAATTATTTAATATTTTCATTTCATCATTTTATTAGCTCAGATTGATTGTTGGTGTGTGTAATCTTTGTTTAGGTTTATTTGAGCACAAAGCTTTATTGCGTGGATCTCTGTTTGAAATATAATTAAACAGTTCATTAAATTAATAAAAAATTGAATAGAATTTAAAATTAAAGGAATAAATGTTGTTGCGGACGACAGCGTCTTCACAACGTATATCAAAACTTTCATCCAATTAAAAAATGCAGTGATATACATTTTTTCTTGTATGTTCCTGCAGTCTGAGAAGTGAAAGAGATTGCAAGCTCTCCTGAGACCTCCCTCTCCACTTGAGCTTCCGTGCTTCACTGCTCGTACTTCACAGTTTCCTGACCTGACATGATTGTAACCGGGGGCGTATGTATAACACAATGTTCCGAGCTATATACCTCGTACTTCCGGTGAAATATTCATGGACAGGGATTCAACACATTAACATTTCAATAACCGCATCCACAGGCACGCTCAATTGTTAAGACGCTGAGATTTGTGAGAAGGATATGTAGTTTCATTCTGAATTATTTCAGGATGATGAATAATATCATCGTGGCAAAACTAATATCATATCAGAGGTGGAGTATGTTTCATTACAGACGAGGGCTTATAGGTATGACGGAGAGTCGAAGATTCGAGGTCATATATACAGTATCAGACATAAATAGAGCCACTCTGTAGAAACTAATAAAGAAAAATTCAAAAGTATCGTAATCAATTTCTCAAGTACTTATATATTTGAATAAATATATAAGGTGCGACAAACATCTTATATTTATTTTAAAAAAGCTGATGTGGCCAGCACATTACCTTCCGTTTATCCTGTGTATTATGTACAAATTCCATACAAAAAATTTCTAGCAAAAGATCCCATATTTTAAGTAAAATTATTTCATAAACAAATTACGCAAATTACACTTGACAGCAATATCTTTTTCTTTACCTTTTTACCTCCCGCTACCCTTGGTAAGGGAGGTATAGGGATCGTGCTAAAAATCGCATATCAAGATTTTGGTAAATGACCACGTTTTAAGGTCCCTAGAATCCATTTTTAACATTTTCACGATGAAACCATGTATTTCTACCTTATTCTAATATGGAAATATCTGATTAGATTTTGGTGACAATCGGATAACCGGAAATGACAGTTTACTTGAAGTTTTTCTTCAAAAAATACCTTTAAATGTATTTTTTTCTCAATTTGTTACTATAAAAATTAAAGATTATTTCATTTTCTACAAGTTTGCTTTAATACTCTTTCTAAATATTATATGGATAAATTTATAAAGTAAAAATTATTATACATAGGTAAATGGCGGGAGGTACTGTGTTGGTCACATCAGATTTTTTCATTCGTTAAGGGTCGCAGTTTTTTTATTTTCTTCTTCTAATCATTTCTGTTTTGGGTGTCGTCCTCATTCAGTTCCTTTTCTCTCAAGTCTTCCACAGTACAGTCCTTCCGTCTTATTTTTGGTCTTTGAAATTTAATATCTTTATGATTCTTTAACTGTATATCTATTGAATACAAAATATAAAAAGCAATAACATACTCTTTAAAATATAATAACATTAAATATCAATAAATAATAATTAACAGCATTTTTTCAAGAAAAAATGTGAAAATCTTCAAATTACCCGTAGGGTACTTTCGGTTAACCAATCATACCCAAATTCTAATCAACTCTTGTTCTGTATGTAAACTTGAGGAATACGAAAAAAAAAAATTTGGAACTGTGATATTGAAGTTATGCGATTCGAAACTTTCGTCACACACACACAGACACGCACGCACACAACACACATACACATACAATCGTAAAAGTGGTAAAATCGTATTATATGGACCCTAAAACGTACTGATATTTAGATAATTCAAATTGATAGAAGTCAATATCAATGAAAAGTAAATGAATCTGGCAGAGATGATGATGTTGAGATATATGTTGGGACGACTCGGAAAGATACGGCAAGGAATGAAAGAATAAGGGAAATAACTCGAGTGTTAGAAGTCACAAGAGACGATTACATTGGTTTGAACATGTCATGAGGAGAGTTGAAGAATATATTGGAAGAAGAATAAATAGCTTAGTAATAGAAAGTTGAAGAAACAGAGGAAGACCAAAGAGAAGATGAAAGGAATGAGAACGACACGCAAAGGTAGAAGAAGAAAATAAAAAATAGCGACCACTAACGAATGGGGAAGCTAAAAAAAGATGATGTCAGTGTTAAGTGTAATTTGCATAGTTTGTTTATGTAATAATTTTACTGCAAATTTAAAATCTTTTGCAAGAAAATTTATGTATGGAATTTGTACATAATACACAGGGTTGGCGGAAGGTAATGTGCTGGTGAATTTGTTATTTAACGCCCATATGGTTTTATAAATATGTCACCTTTACGTTATATTAGAAGTTTGAAAATATATTGAATATTTAAAGTATGTGACAATATTTTTTTTTAGTTCCTATACAGTTGCTTTATTAATGTCTGATAAAGTAGATACACCTCAGCAAAGATTGCTATTTTACCTACAATAATATTGCACAATTTTTCTGTTTAATACACTTACAAAAAAATAATTATTTTCCACTTGATAAAAATATTTCAGCGTAGAAAATTCTAATAGAGACGTAAACCGTTTACCTACACCAATATTTGTTCGAAGCTGACGCGCGGTTCCTATTGATTATTGATGAAAATGATTACCGATAAATATTGAGCAAAACGACTAAGGTGGCGTCTACGTTTTCATCGAAGTCGGCGATGCTTCCAATGCCGTACAGGGTAGTATTTAATGGGAATTTAAGCCCGTAGCTTGTTATTATTTGTGGCTTTAATTACGAAGTAAAAAAGAAATAAATCAGAGATGCATTATGGGAAATTTATTGGTTAATAAAGAATGCAATTATAATTAAAAATATGATGAGGCCATTTAATTTTGATAAATTGAAATACAAATCTACGTATTTACTAATACTGTAAACTATATTAAGTTCCTCTCCATATAACTATTGTTCTATTTACAATTTCCTTCTTTACAACGTTACTATTATTATACTTCATTTCATGTAAGAAAATAGCAGATGGCGCTTGCGAGCCGACCGTTTTTACATTATTTTAGCATATAGGGGCCAGTGTCACAATGACAATTAGAAATTATGTAGGTACATTATGTCAAATGTAAGAATTTGTTTACAAATTTCAAGATTTTCTATATTTACATAGTTAATTTGTCACTAGGAGTGTGGAATTTACTTGTCGAGGATATTAAACCACATGGAATTGGAAAATCACGAAATTTAGAATGAAAAATATCTATGTAGGTACATAATTACTAGCTATCATTCTTTCACGGTTCCCTATATCTCCTGGTCAAGGCCAGCAACGTCACATGATTGCTCGTGCCCTACACAAAAAATTCTACTTACAGATGTAAATATTCTTTATATTTAGATTTTTAAATTTTAAATCCATTCTATCAAGAAATTTTGTCCTACTCTTCTCTAATTTTTCGAAATGTCTATAATTTTAAATATTTAACTATTAATACAATAAAAATAATATAATGTATGTACTTCCCACAAAAATCTTCCGTAATGTCTCTGGATTTTTGAAACTGACATTTATCTGTCAGTTACAATTTTTTTTCATTTTTCAATTAGTTTTCATGACATTATTTGTGCTTGGAGATTTATTACAACAGATTATTATATACCTACTTTATATTTCTGTATCTTTAAATCTATAAAAGATATAATAAAATATTTATATGTTTCAAGAATCTGCTACTTCCGTTTGTCCAATTATTACCAAAACCTTTCCAGCTCTTCTCAGTAATGTCCGACTGAGAAATACGTAGTTAAACAGATATTAAGTATTATAGTTTTTGAGATATCGTCCTTCCAACCTCTCCACATACATATACACACACAAACAGCATCGTAAAAATATTAAAATCGAATTGTAGGGACCTTAAAACGTGCTTAATCATTAAAATCTGGATATGCGATTTTTAGCATGAATCCAGTACCTCTCTTAGCGAGAGGTAAAAAAAAAACTGGAAAATCCCAATAAACTATTTAAATTGTAATTAAATTCGGACGTACATTTACTTGGATTTTCGTAATCCACATAGAAATAGCGCAATTAAACTAAATTCATTCAGTAGCGTAAATGTACATAGAGTCTGTAAATATATTCAACTGGTGTTTATTGCCTAATGAAACATTAAAGCCTGAAAATCTGTTTTAAATCCGATAATGCATAGCATTGAAAATAATCCGAATAGGACGATTATTTTGAAAGTAATTTACAAATTAAATACTTCAGAAAGTTCTAAAATTTGATTAAGAAATGTTTCCGATGGAACATAAAGTGAGTTACTTCAGCCGACAATTTAAGATATCGGATTACCGATTTCCGTAAAGGAACATTTTAATAGTTATAGCAAATAATTAATTTAATGATGTAAGTTTACTGTCATGTTCTATTTTATGTTGCAAAGTATATAATCTCATCATTAACGGAAAATAATTGTTAAGAGAAATGTTATAGTCATATGTAATATAACAAATGATATGATTATCATCAATGATATTGTCGAGTGGAAATGTGCTGCATCGGTTTCACGTCTGCACAATGGGGTATATAGATTTATATTTCGGAGGGGGCCCAGATTGTACAAAAAATCTTAAAGTACAGATATAATATATTTGTACCATAAGGTGTAGGATGTACAGATATATTTAATTGAATTTTAGTTTTATTGCCTGTTTCTGTTGGTTTGTAAATTAAATAATTGTAAATAAATCATATTAAACATATATCATCCAACAATCAAATTTGTATTTTGAAATTTTTCCCAAGTCGCTAAGAAACTATAAACAATATTGCCAAAGTTGGATAACAAAAATAATGAGAGACGAGCAAATATAAGTACAAAATTTTTAAGAAATAAATAAAAAATACTAATATGTCATTTATGTACTCCAAAAATGGCCATACATTTATTTTTTATATATAAAAACACCTTATCTAATTTTTATTTCCGTGAAAAAGCTCCAAAAGAGCTTTTATATCGGACAATAATCCTGAAACGAGTTTAATGCTGCCATCTTGTATGGCGCCAATAAACCATGAAACGTTAGTTTTGGAAAATTTTGAGACAAAAAACATTCAATCATCATATATTTGTATAAAATAAGGTCAGACGTCAGATATTTATAATTTATCTGTATTATTTTCGAGATAAAGTCCTACATTAGCTTTTTCAGCTATCATTAATTCCTGAAACGAGACTTATGATGCCATCTATTCAGGCGTCGTCGAACTATCAAACGTCAAAATTGAAAATATTAAAACGACTTTTAAAGGAATTAATACTTTCAGTTCTATTTAAATTAATACAGAAAGCAAGCAATTCGTCAGAATATTTTTATTTCTTTGTAAATCCTTCATATTGTTGTTAAAAAAATTGTGCTTACACTTCCTATTCTCCTATTATTTATCTAATTTTGGCAACATTGATCTTAACAACCTGAAAAATATTTCATCTAAATTTTGATTGCACAACTGAAATGCGTTTATATTGTATTTGTGTGATAGAATGTTTAATGAAAAATTATTTTTCTGTGTACAATATTTACGAAGAAATAATACAAAAAATTATTCATTCAGGCAACGTTTAGTTTTTCAAAAACTTTGGTAGTTTATCGACGTCACATAAGATGGCAGCATGAATCATGTTTCATGATTAATGACAGCTGAAAATGTTCATTTCGAGCTTTATCATGAAAATAAAACTTCTAATGATATTTTTATAAAAGAAAAGGTAATGCCTGAACATATTGTAAATAAATAAATGATGTTTGAACATTTTTTATTCATTTCTCAAAAATTCTGTGCTTACACTTCGTCTTCTCCTATTATTTATCTAATTTTGGCAACATTGTTCTTAACAACCTGAAAAATATTTCATCTAAATTTTGAATGGACAACTGAAATGCGTTCATTTTATAATTGAGTGATAGAATGTTTAATGAAAAATTATTTATCTGTGTACAATATTAACGAAGAAATAATATTACAAATATTTGTTCATCCAGGAAACGTTCAGTTTTTCAATAACTTTGACGTTTGGTAGTTTAGCGACGTCACATAAGATGGCAGCATGAATCATGTTTCAGGATTAATGACAGCTGAAAATGCTCATTTCGAACTTTATCATGAAAATAAAATTTGTAATGATATTTTTATAAAAGAAACGGTAATGCCTGACCATATTGTAAATAAATAAATGATGTTTGAACATTTTTTATTCATTTCTCAAAAATTCTGTGCTTATATTTCTTCTTCTCCTACTATTTCTCTAATTTTGGCAACATTGTTCTTAACAAACTGAAAAATATTTCAACTAAATTTTGATCGGACAATTGAAATGCGTTTATATTGTGATTAAGTGATGCATGTTTAATGAAAAATTGTTTTCTGTGTCCAATATTAACGAAGAAATAATATTACAAATATTTGTTCATCCAGGAAACGTTCAGTTTTTCAATAACTTTGACGTTTGGTAGTTTAGCGACGTCACATAAGATGGCAGCATGAATCATGTTTCAGGATTAATGACAGCTGAAAATGCTCATTTCGAACTTTATCATGAAAATAAAATTTGTATTGATATTTTTATAAAAGAAACGGTAATGCCTGACCATATTGTAAATAAATAAATGATGTTTGAACATTTTTTATTCATTTCTCAAAAATTCTGTGCTTATATTTCTTCTTCTCCTACTATTTCTCTAATTTTGGCAACATTGTTCTTAACAAACTGAAAAATATTTCAACTAAATTTTGATTGGACAATTGAAATGCGTTTATATTGTGATTAAGTGATGCATGTTTAATGAAAAATTATTTTTCTGTGTACAATATTTACGAAGAAATAATATTACAAATATTTATTCATCCAGGCTACGTTCAGTTTTTCAAAAACGTCACATAAGATGGCAGCATGAATCATGTTTCAGGATTAATGACAGCTGAAAATGCTCATTTCGAACTTTATCATGAAAATAAAATTTGTATTGATATTTTTATAAAAGAAAAGGTAATGCTTGACCATATGTTAAATAAATAAATGATGTTTCAACATTTTTTATTCATTCTTCAAAAATTTTAAGCTTACACTTTCTCTTCTCCTATTATTTTAATTATCTAATTTTGGCAATATTGTTTATAACTTTTTAGCGACCTGGAAAATATGTATTTGATTGGTGGATCAAAATTTGAAATGATTGGACAAAACAATGCGTTGATATTTAAAATACATTTAATTGTTTATTTCATTCTTTTCTTAATTAAATCGATAATAATTATGAATAATTAATAAAATATATACTTATTTAAACCGGGAAAAGGAAATACAGTGGTAAAATTTTCATATGGCAGTAATTCGAAACATTTTAACATGTAATATTACAATCATTAACCATTGTAGTTATTCTGAGGAAGGAATAAAATAATTCCGAAAGCTTCACCTTCTACCTAACTGGTCACTCGTGATCACAACCTTTCGGCCACTGCGTTTAAAATATTGGTCCCATGGACCCAATGTTGTTTAATATGTTTGTTGAAAATATAAACCGGTCGAACTATTATGAATATGGGCTGGGCTCGTAAGTATTATAAATCAAGAAACCAATATATTAGAGAATGAATATGAAGACAAAATCTTATTTATACAAAGCATTTGTCACTAAGTTATACCACTTACCGGTTAATAGAGAATCTTCATATTTGTAGCTTTCGTCGAAGAACACACATTAACATATAAGTATTCGTATTTCAGTTTAAATATTACTTTGCACAACACTTAATACACAAAATTATAAGTCTATTCACTATAATTACAAGAAACTACGTTACTAAATGAACTGGAATAAGAAATAATTAATCAAAATTTGCAAGAATAATATTGGATTTATGTTATAATAATATTAATATTAAATCACACTAAAGTTGACAGAAAAACATTTAAATTATTATTGAAATACACTGTACACTGTACTGTTTGATTTTCCAGTATAATCACTGTTTTTCTTATTTGATGCCTATTGAAACACGTTTTAAGTCGCGCGTTTGTATATGTGTATGATACGAACTACATTAGTTTATTGTGATTTATTGTAGTGAATGGACATATAATTCTGTGTATTAAGCGATGCACGAACTGATATTTAAAGTGAAATACAAACATTTATATTTATGTGTGCTCTTAGATGACGGCTCCAGGTGTGAAGATCTTTTTTGACAGGTAAGTCGTCTAATTTATTTTGTCAAATGTTTCTATAAATCAAATATTGTCATCATATCTATTCTCGAATATATTTTTAAGAAACTAAAGGGATATAATCATAAGATATATTTATTTATCTACAGTAGTGCGTAAAATTAATGTTTAGATGTTAGTTTTAAGTTTGTAAAACGGTTGTTTAGTAACAAGGTTTTATTAGTCACGGGTTGCCAAGCAACGAGTGATTCAAATTTGTAAAACCAGGCTGAATATTATGAAAACTTCTCATTTAATATTGTGATTCTAATTCATAAATAACAGTATTTTTTATATTTATTGGGTTTTTTTCATTATATCTTAGATAAAATATTATACGATAAACATAGTCACAGTGTCTGTTTATAAAATTGTGTAAAACTAATTATTATATTTTTGTGGCCAGCACAATACCTCCCGCTATTTAATTGTTATTAATTTAAATATGTATATATTTATCTATGAGGTCTAGTGGCCGCGTGCCTGGGTGTCTGTTCGCGAATCTAGGGAATTGGGTTCGATCGACGTCAAATATTTCGAATTTTAAATGATACAAATTAACTGTGTACTCTTCACGCCGGCAATGAATGCTGATGAGGTGACGCCCGGTATACGCTTTCATTATTACCGAAATCTGTGTACAAAGTAGATATATTTATTTTTTATTTAAATACATATTTACTAATGCTGGAAATCGTATTAAGTTCCTTACCATATAATTATTGTCCTATTTTTATTTTTAATCGTTACTATTATTAATTCAAAATGATTATTTTTTTGACAGTGATATTTATCTGTCAATAACATACATTTGAGCTGAACTATGTAACCATGGAGTTGTGTTTAAATCATAGGTTAAGGGTTTAATTTTTATTTTATTTTATAAATTTATCAATAAATATATAGAAAAAATAATAATGCAAACCTGTAGAATATTTAATAATCGTCGTACAAAAAAATCAAATAGCATATACACATCCATTTGCTCTAATAAACAACAACCGAATAATATGGAAAATAGCCGGAAATATCCTGTGTAAGGATTCTAGTGACATCATTGATACGGACACCTATTAGTCGTCTGTACACCAATAATAATGTAGCAAGTTGAAGGAATTTAAATAAAATGTAAAGAATTTAATGAAATTCAGTTTGGCCTGAAATTTGCCTTTTCCTTTTTGAACTTTTCCAATACACCAAAATATATGCTGTTAAGTTCTTGAATATCAGTTCTGGCATTGATGTTATTGCAATCATCCCTGATATGTAACAAGAAACATACATTTGGAGTAATTCTGTTCTTCTTCCAAAAATTGAAATTATCCAGATCAAAAGTGTGTTTTAGGGTATTGGAATGTTCAGCCAGAACACATTTGTTTGCCGTGTTGATCTACGATGTTGGCTCATCCGGATCTTCGAGTAACGTTTGGTCGTTGCAACGTATGTGGCTTTACAGTTGTCAGTGGAACAATGAACTTTATAAACCCAGCTTGATTTGTCGTTCTTGTCCACTGGGTCCTTGAGTTAGCTGTATTATAAATTGAATCTAGAATAATGTATTTACTAGTAAATAAATATGAATTGTTTACAAAGCGCGGGGCTCATTGAAGCACGGGGCCTGGAATTTATATTACATCGTCTGGATAAATAAACTAATTTTATTGTTCATTTTAAAAATAATTTCTTAGAGCGTAAGTAATTGATAAAGTATAAATTCATGTTCCATAAAATAACACAAAAATGTATACCCGTCATTAATTATAATTACAGTAAAAATATTCTTTCTTACTCGTATCCAGGCTCCAGATATAATTAAGCGCCTGTACTGAGCCTGTTAGCTTACGTCTCATATTGTAACATTTTTTGCTTGGTAATTACGGTAAAAATATCAATATCTCATTATTAATGTTGACGTTACATGATAATAAAAAAATATGTTGTGGCCATCACAATACCTCCGCGCCCTTTCCATTGTGGTATATATAAGTACTGTATTTAACATTTCTTGTACACAAAAAATTCTAATTACACCTTTATATTTACGTATTTCCCATAATTTTAAATTCATTCTATGAGAAAGTTTTCTCCATTTCTTCTAAATGTTCGAGGTTTTTCCAATTCATTAACGGGATTGGCGTTATTTCTGAATTTTAAATATACAATTAATAATACAATAAGAAAAACCTTCAGTACTATCTCTGAATTTTTGACATTAGTGACATTTATCTGTCAACTACAGACATTTTAATTGCTCAAATATTTACCATGGAGATATTTGGGCTGTGAGCAGGCTGTGAGATTTACTACAACATATTATTTTATAGATTATATATCTATATCTTTAAATCTATAGAAGGTATAATAAAAAGTATAAATCTGTCGGATAGAGAATTTTGTTTTTTAATATTTGTAATAATATAAATTTTCAAAAAATAATATTTAGAAGATTTTTGTTAAAATACTACTAATTGTTACCAGAATCTATTCAACTCTTCCCATTACTGTTAGATTGAGGTCTTTCACAAATACACACACACACACACACACACACACATACAGTCAAATTTTTGAAAGATGTCCGATCAAGGTCGTCTACGAATTGTATGAATTCAGATTTTTGCTCCGCCCATTCTGACAAATTCAGTAGTGTCGTTTGCTTAGTTGTTATTAGGGTATGTAAGATACTACTGTTATTTTATTATTATAAAAATATATATTACAGTAAAAGGATTCAAAATTTAAAATAAGTCAACTAGTAAGTTTATAAGCAAATGTAAAACCAAATATGTTAAAAATAAGATAATGACACAATGTCAGTGTCAGTGACTCTGACAGAACATAACGTTATACGTATGGCTATGAATCAAGGGAATGTATCTGAATTAATAAATAAACTTACGTTACAGCGAAAGTATTATCAACAACGAGCATCGTTTTAAAGTGGAATGTCCTAACTTAGTCGAAACAATATGAATTTTTGAAAGACAAGCGTGTTATATCCATCCTTATCGCGCACTCTTAAAGCCTTTGCAAAAGAAAGAGATAAATGTATGCCTATTTGTTAATTCGTTCGTGATACAGATGACCTTGATCGGACATCTTTCAAAATTTTTACTGTATATATATTCACACACACATACGGATTCTAAGGACCTTAAATCTTGTTCACTAAAATCTGGATATGCGATTTTAGCATGATTCCAATACCTCTCTTAGCGAGAGGTAAAATTACTTCAATGGTATTCTCATCTACAATAAAAAAGATGTAATTCTCATAAAGGAATACTTCCAAAATCACAAAACCACTACTGAAAGGCCGTAAGAGGATTGGCTAGGAACAAAATCGTGTTCAACGATTTCTAACAAGCATCTAATGAAGATGCATATGTAGGATAATGCAATAAGATCAAAGTAGCGATGCATTACTCTGAGCAAAAGGTGTTTACCGTCGACCTTCGGCAGTAATCGGATTCGCGATTCGGTATCAGAAAACATATACATCCATCAGTCTGCATTTGTACATCGGCTTATGTATAATGTAACATAACAATCTTCAGTGAATAGAAATTTAATCTTTGTTTGATGTATGGGAAATGAGCAGACAGCTGTCAAAATGCACAATAGAATTTCTCAATGAAATGCAGATATACCTTGAGAAAATTACAGCTTCATTGGAGTTTGCGTTAGCAGTTATGATTATTAATTCCCTGTTCAATTAGGGTAACTACGATTATAATCCGAGTTTATGAACTTGTGATTAGCGGTTGATCAATAGTAATAAGCACTAATATAATAGATTATAGATAATATAATAAATAATTAATACCAGTTCGGGTATATTACATGGGGTCTCGTGGCTGTGTGCCTGAGTGTCTGGTCGCGAATCTGGGGACCCGGGTTCGATCTCGACTGACGCCAAAAATCACTTTGAATTTAATGGCACAAATTGACTCCTGTGATGCACTCTCCACGCCAGCTATGAGAGCCCGTGAGGTGACGCCTGGTAAGCGCCCGCACGGTACAAATATTTCATCATTACCGATATCTATATACAAAGTAGATTGGCACACCCAAACAATGGGTAATATGCCGTGATGATATACTTATTTATTTTATTTTAATTAAAAAACAAACGGACACTTAAAAAAGTTTTTATCGACGTAACAAATGAAATATAGGTTAACTTATTATTTTTTTGTTAAATATGAATAACTAATTTGTAAAGTAAGATCAAAAAATAATAAATCTGTTGTAGTCAGCACAATACCTTCCGTCAATCCTGTGTATTATGTATATGTTACAGTTAAAGTATCAACTTAGTCAGTGCATACACTGTCTAGTTGATGTATGCTTCCACTAGCTGTTTTAGTGAAAGTATACATTATTTTATATAGTGCATACTTTATCTAGTTAATGTATTCATTGACTAGTTAGTGTATACACCTTCTTTTGTCACTGTCTACCTAAAACCGAGTTCTGTGCGTTAGGTATTGTTTCTGTTTGTTTTTTTTAATAAAATTTATACGCCTAGATTGTTGGGTGGGCAGTTTGGGTGGGCATGTTGCGTGGGCAACGCAATAATTTATACTTTCACTAAAACAGCTAGTGGAAGCATAGATCATCTAGACAGTGTATGCACTGACTGAGATGTATACTTTAATTGTAACATATACATTCCATACATAAATTTTCTTGCAAAAGATACTAAATTTCCAGTAATATTATTTCATAAACAAACTATGCAAATTGCACTTGATACTAACATCTTCTTCTTCTTTTGCTTTCCTCATTAATTTACTTTTTATTGATACTGACATCTGTCAATTTGAATTATATGAATATATTAGTAGTTTCCATGTTTAATATAGCTGGCTGAATTATAAAATTTAATTTCTTTTCCGTCGACCGTTTATTAATAGGCTATTTTAATGTATAGAAAATCATTCATTAATGACCCCTATTAATGCATGATTTTTTTATTAATAAACGATTTATTGGGTGCGTTCACCACATGGAACACAGCATGTATTGCTAACGCTAAATTGTAGTAAAAATGTAGACAGAATTAAAAGTCATGCTTTTGACACTTACTAGCTAGGTATATTCACGTAGCATACCTTTAAAATGAATTTGAAAGAATAAAATTCCTCAAATAATATAAAAAAAAACCGCTTGCGTTGTCTAGCATTAAGTACACTGAACGCACCGACTGAAAACAATTAATGACAAAACTTATTGATTTTCTGACATAAAATTTGACGTTCGGTCAACCATTACTAACCTAAAAAAAATTGTCATGGAATAATATTAGATTTTTCATTTAAGTAAGATACGGTCAACGAAAAAATATTGTAACTAACACGTGTGTTAATTGGCGATAAATGATCTCAACAATTAACGCGTTCGCTACGCTCACGCGTGAAAATGTCTCGATCATTAATCGCCCTCATTAACACACTTTATAGTTAAATAACTATTAAAATTCTTTAACTCTATATCTATGGAATATGAAATATAAAATGCAATCAAATCGTATAGGGAATAATATATTCTTTAAGTTATAATAACGTTATATATCAATAAATCATATTTAACTGTTAAATCTTCAAATGAGGCTACTTCCGGTTCACCAATTATAACCAAAACCTAATCAGTTGTTCTTCTGGATGTAAACTTGAGGTATACGAAAATATAATTTTTGGAATTGTGGTATTGAAGATATGCGATCCGAAACTTTCGTCACATACACACACACATACATACATACAGACATCATCGTAAAAATGGTAAAATCATATTATAGGGACCCTAAAACATGCTTATTCACTAAAAACTCATTAAAAACAAAACTTTTCTTATCTAAAGGTGACGGAAGGTAAAAATAAAAGTTTTTATCAATAAACAATTTCTCTGATATAATAAAATAAATAAAAAGTTGACAATTTTCTCGAAATAAACTTTTAATATTGGGAACACATCCCAATAGACAGTAAACTAACAAAACTTCATCAAAACGCTATATGATGGGTAGTGGCCACTCTCCCGACACTTGACCTACACAATTTCCTCTAGTTTGCCGCCATTTACGTTGTCGAGCAGACGCTGTTGTCCTCGAATATAGTCCTCTCCTCACAGAATCTAATAAAACCTTCGTAGATTTAGGTGTAATACTCGAGCTCGCTGTCACTTCATCTTTGTTTTTATTCTCTTGGAGGAGAGCACTATATTATCTGATACATGTCAGAAGAGGTTAGTAAACTATGGCTTTCAAACCGGAAGAGGAAATGGGAAGTCATCTCTAAATGTTAAGTGCACACAAAGTTGTTTTTTTTAGTTTTACATCTCGATAAAAGAGATATTGGATTCATGCTAAAAATCGCATATCCAGATTTTAATGATTAAGCACGGTTTAAGGTTCCTACAATCCGAGTTTAACATTTTTACGATTATGACTGTGTGTGTGTGTGTGTTGATAGGACGATTTCTCAAAAACTTAATATCTGTTTAACTACGTATTTCTCAATCGGGCATTATTGGGAAGAGTTAAAAAAGTTTTGGTAATAATTGGACAACTGGAAGTAGCAGATTCTTAAAAAAATATTATTTTTTGGAAATTTTTGCTCTTGCAATAAAGAAAATTAAATTCACTATTATATCTATTATAAACTACTAATATATTCATATAATTCAAATTGACAGATGTCAGTATAAATATAATAGCTATTTGTGTATTAAGAGCGCAAAATAGGACATTGTCGATTGAGAGATTTTCTCGAAATCGACAATGTCCATTTGCGCTCGAACCACACACAAGATTTTTTCTACAGTCGCTACCATAACAAAAAATAATAAGATGTACACTTTGTACTTACACTACTACTCAATTAATAAGGATTAATATAAAGAAAAAACGACTTTTATATTTAATTTTAATTTATCGTTATTTCCCATTCTTCTTGACCTATTGCTTCAATCTATTCTAAACATTTTATACTTTTGTTTTTGTAAATGAATGCCCTATTTTGTTTTCACAATAGTGCGGCATTTTTGTTTTGGTTATGTAACATACCGACAGAGCAGTTATATGTCAGATTGTTTTGTAATGGTGGTAAATGTGTCAATACAGTGCCATTAGTTCCTGACTAAACAATTTCATTAAGAATGACATTTTTCAACATTGTGTATAGTTAGGAATTTGGACAGCGAGCGTTTTTTCTACTTTGTCGCGCTAGAGCGGCAAAGTGACATTTTGCGTTGACAAAAGAGAGCGCAAATGGCTACTTTCTATGTAGACTGTAGAAAAAAAGGATTAACGTTTTATTTATGTATCATAGATTTTCTACGAATCTTTTTAATGAAAGCTTTTCATTGAAATGTTAAATGATTTCACAAATGCATTTTGTACTTTACATTTAAGCTTTGAAGTTATGGTTACATAACTTTTCTGAATAAAAATAAACGCATTTAGTACGATATACATAAATATTGCTTTTAATTACAAAACGCAGATCTGCTTTCGGATTAATTGGCGTTAAATTAGAACCACACAGTGCCTCTCCGTGGGTAAAAGGCATCTTTGTGAAATATACATATTTCAGCGCTTCTCGTAATGTCGTTAAAATTTGCAAATTATCACAATTTTTAACATTTAAATTATCCTTTTGATAATAATGCTAGATTTAAAATAATGATGAACTTTCCTTTATTAGATTCATTCTTTTAAAAAAATACAAAAAAAAATTGTTGTAATCAACAATTTTACAATTATTGTGTGCAACATAGCACTTAGTAAGTGCAAAGAAAGAATGGTGAAATGTATTATTATTGAAGGAAACTACTTTAAACATATATAAAACAAAATTCTAAAAAATATGGACCACGTATCTTATTAGATGTATTTTAATTAAATGGGTTTTGTAGTCTCCTGCTTTTAGACTTTGTTGATATTACAAGCATAAGAAGAAATTTCTGAGCTACTATTGAAGTAGACAAGAGCTTTTCCTTAGGTCAAGTAGCCATTACTTTCTATGAGAGAAGTTTGTAGGCCACCACACAATTTAGGGCAACAAAACATAAAATCCCGCGTGTCCCCAAAATAGCCATTTAATTTTTACATTAGCATTAGGTTTGTTGAAATATACATCCTTTCCATTAATGTGTAATCCTGTCACAGAAGAAAACTGTTCATTTACTGCCGTCAACGTGCGTTAATCCTTTGAAAGCCAAGATCAGCTAATTGCATGGCGGAGTTTTCCAGATAAAAGCTCAGAATAAACAAAAATTAAATAAAAGAAATTCCGCTCATTTGCTTCGTTGTTTTGCACAATAGGACAAAGAAACAAATGAGAGCTAATATAAACAGCACAGAGATAGATAAAACAGATGAACGAGATACGTGTAGGTTGAAATTGTTTTGAAATTGTGATCTGAGATGTAAGAATCAGTGAATTGTGTAGTTTATATTCTTGAAAATACTTGTTTACCTGAACATAATAACATACAAATATCTTGTAGATATTGCAAAATACCGAATGAATATAGTTTTTATTTTTAAAGCAATTTCAAATACAATTTCTTTCGTCTCTTCAATGTGGTTTTTGTGGCAAAAATATAAGAAAACGACTTTGCTAAGATTAGTTTTACGTTATTGAATTTTTTACGTCGAATATGCCAATATGAAACGAAAAAATGACTTTAAATATACAAAACGTCACAAAAATAAGTACATTAAATTTAACCAGTGATAGAACTGGCCGAGAGCAACAATATTTCTTAATAACTTTTTTTCGAAATCTCATTTATTTTAGCATTGTTACGTCCCCCACGTAATATAACAAGTGATATGATTATCATCGACGATATTCTCGAGTGAAACCGAGCTGCAGATTTCACGAGTCCGAAGGACGAGTTGAAATGTGCTGTTTCGGTTTCACGAGCAATATCTTCGATTATTAATCATATCACGAGCTTATATTTAATGAGAGAATATAATGATTTTTTGCAATCTAACCGAACCTAATTTTTGATATACATATTCATATTGTATTAAAACATGGTACTTACGAGTTTTATTTAATATTTCGGAGTTTGAGTTATTGTTATTATTTATTTTTATACTTAAAATTAACTGTCAATGTCATAAATAAAGAAAACAAATTCCTTGGTAACGACTGTAAATACGGTGATAATTTCCTTGTTTTTTATCATCGCTGTGATAAACGCGTAGCTAGGGAGATTCTGAATGTTGATTGGCGGAAAATATGTCACGTGACTAAGGAATTATATTCTCATAATAATATGATCCAGTAGCAATAACAATGAAACAATTGTTTTCGACAAATGTGAGTTGTCAACTAAGAGATCTTCCATTTTATGTTAACCAATAATAATTATTGACGTGTTTTTGTCATTTTTACCTCCCGCTACCCTTGGTAAGGGATATATTGGGATCGTGCTAAAAATCGCATATCGAGATTTTGGTAAATGACCACGTTTTAAGGTCCCTACAATCCAATTTTAATATTTTCACGATGATGTCTGTGTGTGTATGTGTGGTGTGGTGGTGGTGGTGTTTGTGTGTGTGTGTGTGTGTGTGTGTGTGTGTGTGTGTGTGTGTGTGTGTATTTGAAATATTCGGCGTTGATCAGGATAGATTTGGATTCCCCAGATTCGCAACCAGACCTCAGGCACGCGGCAACGAGACCCCATAGGTAAAAAATTAATAAAAATGAAATAGCAGAAGGTATTGTGTGTTGGTCACATCAATTTTTTTTTTTACATATTTACAAATTAAGATTTATAGTTATGAACAGAATGCAGACATAAATTACAAAAATTTACATCACAAACCATAAATTTACATGTGTCAAATCTTTGACAGGATTACAAATATGTAAAATTTATTCGTATTCCACTATCCTTTAACTATAAACTCAATCATCTTCGTCCTTTCATTAATTGAAGAGTCCTTTTTGTGCGTTGCTAGTCACCATGGCTCTGTGGCATGCAAATGTGGATAAATTTAATTGGATTAGTCGCATATTCCGAGAATATGATTTGCTGCAGTTGACCTGGGAGTAGGAGCAGGATAATGAAATATTTAAAACCAAATCCTTTGGCGAACTTAACCCAGGAGATTTTGGGTTAAGTGCTGTTTTAATTATAAACGAATAGTTTTCTGTAGGTTGATTTTTAGATCTTTGTTTTCAATTTATATAAAACTGTTGTTAATTAAGTATAATTCTAAGAATTTCATAAATCATATAATTTTCTTTGCTATACCTTTAATCTTGTAACTGGTTAATTATTACAAATAAATTTATAATACAATTAGGTGCTAAATACACATTATCAACAACTTTATTGTAATATTCTTTCTGTACGGAAATATATCTCGTAATAATTTCTTTATCAAATTTATTCTTTGTAATAACGTTGCACGTTATATTCTAAATTATATTATTGCGTGTACAGCGGACAATAAAATCTAAAATTAAAGTACTAATACAAAAAAGTTACTTCGCATACATACTTGACATTTTCACCGACGGACGTAATGTAAAGACATATTCTTATCTGGTTATTTTATTGCATAGATATGTTACAAAGCTCAACTCAAATATAAATAAGTGTATTTCGATATCGACATAAATCAAAGGATATTTATTTAATGATAACAATTAGAAATATGATAAAAGAAATGAACAAACTGGGACATTAAGTTATGGTTTTATTTCCTTTGACTTGTGGGGGCGTTTTATAATAATGATATTCCTGACAATGGTGATACAAATTGATCGGATCACACTATAGAGTTACGTCAATAAATAGGTATATTTTTTTGTCTAATACAAGTCATGCTTCAATAATTGGTGGAAGGATAAATAGTTCAAACGCCATACGAATCAATAAAACTTTCATAATATGTGACGCAGTAGCTCATCTATTGTATAAATTTTATCAAAATTATTCTACGGCTGTTTTCATAAGTTCTCGCGCCAGTGTCCGACTGACAGATTTTGGCCCATTAAACAAAATGTATTTTTTGACCTCATGGAAATAATATGATGCAAAATTTATTCACGACTCCAACAGACTTTAGTTTTAATTTAAAAAATCCTGTGTATTATGTACAAATTCCACATTTTTTATTTTCTTCTTCCACTTATTTCTGTTTTGCGTGTCGTCTCATTCAGTCCTTTTCTCTCAAGTCTTCCACAATACAGTCCTTTTATCTTATCTTTGGTTTCCTCTGTTTCTTCTACATTCTATTACTAAGCTATTTATTCTTCTTCATTTTTCATCTGTCCTCATGACATGTTCAAACTAATGTAATCGTCCCTCTTATATATTTCTAGAAACTTTTTATACTAAAGTTATTTCCCTTATTCTTTCATTCTTTGCCGTATCTTTCCGTGCCTTCCCCAACATCTATCTCAACATCCTCATAGGCCACATTTATTTACTTTTCATTGATACAGATATCTGTCAATTTGAATTGTCTAAATATATTAGCAGTTTCCAAAGCATAACACAGCATATCTGGCTGATTTATGAAATTTAATGGCCCATATTCCGAGCGCACTTTTATAATAAAAGCGTTTTTATGGAGGGCGCTTCTACATTTTATTCTTATGAGGAGTGTGCTCCATAAAAGCAATTTTATTATAAAAGTGCGCTCAGAATATGAGTCAATATCTTTATAATTCTTTAACTCTATATCTATTGAATATAAAGTATAAAATGCAATCAAATTGTATAGAGAATATAATTCCTTAGTCACGTGACATATTTTCCGCCAATCAACATTCAGAATCTCCCTAGCTACGCGTTTATCACAGCGATGATAAAAAACAAAGAAATAAACACCGTATTTATAGTCGTTACTAAGGGATTTGTTTTCTTTATTTATGACATTGACAGTTAATTTTGAATATAAAAATAAATAATAACAATAATTCAAACTCCGAAATATTAAATAAAACTCGTAAGTACCATGTTTTAATACAATATGAATATGTATATCAAAAGTTAGGTTAGGATAGATTGCAAAAATTCATTATATTCTCTCATTAAATATAAACTCGCGATATGATTAATAATCGAAGATATTGCTCGTGAAACCGAAACAGCACATTTCAACTCGTCCTTCGGACTCGTGAAATCTGCAGCTCGGTTCCAATCAAGAATATCATCGATGATAATCATATCACTTGTTATATTACGTATGAGAATAATATATTTTTTAAATTATAATATCAATAAATAATATGTAACTGCGTTTTTTCAAGAAAAACTGTTAAAATCTTCAAATGAGGGTACTTCCTGTTGACCAATTATAACCAAAATCTAATCACTTCTTCTGGATGTAATTTTGAGGAATACGAAGAAATTATGATTTTCGTGGCATTGAAGTTACGCGATCCGACAATTTCGTCATACACACATACACACACACATACACACACACACACACACACACACACACACACAGACACACACATAGATTCATACATAAAACATACATCGTAAAAATGGTAAAATCGTATATTATAGACCTTAAAACATATTTAATCACTAAAAACTCATTGAATATTTTGACCAAAGACAATATCTTCCTTACCTAAAGGTATTTAGACATCTTTTGTATGATAAATAATATTTTTAGCAATAGTTTAATATTTTAATTTAACAAAAAGTATTGTAATAATCAATAGGCTTCTATTTGCTAAATTATTTGTTTCACCGGAAATTTTCCCGGTTGCCGGTGGGCCTTCCGACTTCCGACACTGTCTCCCGCTTATGTCAACTTCATAAACTTCAGAAACATACAGGTTAAAAGGATAAAGTTTCGTTTGACTTTCCAGGAACTGAGTATCACTTGCAGTTGTGTCATAATTGCAAAAAGTTAAAAACATTTTTTCAAAAGGTTTATTAAATTAGTTTTTCACTGTGTGAATATTTTTCAGTTTTCCTGGAAAATTCTACGTACTTCGGCGTATATTGATTAAATGAAAATCGTACCTATAGTTCCAATGTAGCTGTCATGTTGTATTTGAAAGTTATTGACAACTTAATTATTTTTATTCCAGTTTTGTTAGATTAACCTGAAGTAACAATAATATTTAAGTCCTAACAAATTTGATTATTTTTTAATCTCAAGCGCAAAGTTCAAAGTTTCGAAACTTGTCAAATTAATTGTTTTATCAATTTGAAAATGTTTCAGACTTTATCGAACGCGAAACTTTCTCCTTCTGAAATATTTATATTTTTCGAAAGAAAATTTGAACGTTTTGATAAAAAAATTATTTCTCACTTCAACTTTTGTTATGCTTTATAACATTCATTTTCTACCCTCCCTCAAAATTCACTCATTAGTTTTTCATTCGCATGTCCCAAAAGTTTTGAGATCTTTATTTAATTTAAGTTCAGAATTTTGTTACTTTTGATACATTTAATTATTAAGTATTATAAAACTTTAAATAAATGCATTTTTTACCTCCCGCTACTCTTGGGAAGCAGAGGAATTCGTAACTATGTTCTGAACGTCCTGCGTTCAAATCCCAGTGAAACCCATGAATTTTTTACAAAATCATTTTACGATATCGAAATTTAAAAGCTATTTCTAATTTTCAAATAGCATAGAAGTGACTCCTTACATACTGACAATTTCGTTAAAAGTTTATAATTAATTTTCCGGAAATATAAAGTTTGAATTTTTAATCCTTTGTGATGATAAAATAATTAAGATAAAGTGAAGATTTCATATTGTCAGTTAACATTAATCTTACTACACATTTTAATTCACCTTCAATTTAATTCTTGAAGAACAAGATTAATTTTGATGTCAGAATCTAATCTTGTTAATCAGATTTTAAAAAAAGATGAACTTGCTTTTTATTTAAGTTCTAAAGTAATATTAATTAATAGTCAAGTAAATAATTTTTTACCTCTTGCTAAGAGACGTATTGAAATCATGCTAAAAATCGCATATCCAGATTTTAATGATTAAGCACGTTTTAAGGTCACTACAATTCGATTTTAATATTCTTACGATGATGTAATATGTGTGTATGTGTGTTAGGTTGTTGGAGATACGATTTCTCAAATTCTATAAGACTAAAGACTTGTTTGACTACGGATTCCTCAATCTAATAGTAATGGGAAGAGTTTAGTAGCTTCTGGTAACAATTAGACAACCGGAAGTGGTAGTTTCTAAAAAAGATTATTTGTAATTCCACCTTCCACATTCATCAAGATCAGTCATCGTCAGTTGAAATACATACTCGTTTTACTATGTATACATAGTGCAGCTAAAAAGTTTTATAAAAGACAAAACAAAATCACAATTTATTTTTCAATATACATTCTTATTGAATACACTCAGCACTTGGCGCAATCCTCTAGTAATCTAAGGACTTTAGCGGTACAGAACTGTTTATTCTGAAATAAGTTTAGTATAATACACATAGAAACAGTAAATTCTAAGTGTATCAAACTATCATTTACACCAATTTATAAACACACGTGGTATATTACTTTAAACAAACAATTTATCTTTATAATCCTTAACCTAGTTTGCCACGTGTAAAACCTTTTATTATTTTAATAAGTCCTTCACAACTTTAAACCACGCTCTTCAACTTAATAAATAAACAAAAACTTCCCCCATGTCACGTGTAATTAGTTTGTTTAATCCATGTCGATGGTCACAATCCCTAAACCTAAACGTTTCTCATTCCTCGAAATCCCTCATGTCACCAACATATTCCCTGCTGGAAACCCGGAGTCCTGAATATCGCACCGGACTCCGGATTGGACGCCCGGAATCCGGAACTCCACACACGGCATAGATTAAAGCATGTATTATACCGGAATTAACTTGTCGGTCTCCGGAGGACTATAGCCGGAAGAGGATGTAGTTTTTGTTTTCACATTGGTAAACAGTTTGTTTTAATCGCTATTTTATCTGGTACCCTGGAAGGATAAGTTATTGTGAAATATACCGAAATCGTGTGTGTGTGTGTTTGGATGTATGTGGGATGTTGGAAAGACGATTACACAAAAACTATAAGAATTTATATTTGTTTAACTACGTATTTCCCAATCGGACATTCATGGGAAGGTCTGAAAAGGTTTTGGTAACAATTAGACAACCGGAAGTAGAAGGTTCTTGAAAAAAAATCTTCTAAATAATATTTTTTGAAAAATTTTCTTGGTAATATTAAAGAAAATTAAATTCTCTATCTGATACATTTAAATACTTTATTATATATTCTATAGATTTACAGATACAAGAAATATAATATATAAAATAATCTGTTGTAATAAATTTTACAGCCGAAAGAATGCCATGGAAAATAGTTGAAAATTTAAATTGTTTGTAACTGACAGACAAATGTCAGTGTCAGAAATCTGCAGACATTACTGAAGTTTTTTTCTGGAAAGTACATAATAAATTTCTTCATAAAATGAATTTAAAATTAAACAATTTAAATATATAAGTAGAATTTTTGGTGTAGAGTGTATGTATACAAGAAATGTTAAATACAATAGGGCGCGAGCAGTCATGTGACTTTGTTGGTCTTAACAAGCAGATATGGGAGCCCATGCCAGAATTATAGCTAGTAATTATGTATATAAAAGTCAAATATCATAATTTCTCATTCTAAATTTAGTGTTTTTCCAATTCCATGTGGTTTATTTTCATCGACAAGTAAATTCCACAATCTTGGAGACAAATTAACTACGTGAATTTAGAAAAATCTTGAAATTTTTAATGAAAAAATCTGACATTTGACATCTATGTACATAATTACTAATTATCATTCCACATCTGCTTATCAAGGCCAACAATGTAACATGACTGTTCGCGCCCTACTTACTGTATTGTATAGTGCTAGCCACAACATATTTTATTTATTTATGGATGGATTATGATGGGTAATATCTCTTTTTGTATAATATTTTGCACTCTATCCCATCGGTGGTATCTCTATTCGATGTCATATCGATCTGTCGCTATTCTTAGCTACATGAGAGCGTCAGTACCAGCGTGATGTGAGTCCATGCCACTCTGCTAGTTAGCTGAGGTGATACCGACTTATTGGATTAATATCGGGTTATTCTTAGTTCTAGAACCGCGACATACACCATTCATCAGTTGGATGGACGCTGGAAAATTAATGATGCAAGTAGATGAAGCTGACTTTCCAGTAATAGCTTTATATTAAATTAATACAAACATAGACCTGGATAGCAATCGATATTTATTCAATATGAACTATATTGTACAGGAAAATAAGTTTCCCCAACACTATATTGTAAAATACACATTCTACAACTAAAAATTATGTTGAAATTAATATTATTCCAACAAACCGTGTGGAATAATTCTGTACGCCGTTTGGAATAATTCCGCACGGCTTTCGACGAATCACAATCTATTTAGCCGCATATTAGCGCAGTATATCAAATATATTGCTATGGTTATGACTCTTTGTTTTATATTTATTTATTTCTGTATTCGCGTTTGACGTTTTAAAGTTTTGAACATTTTTAGAGTTTTTTGTTGTTTTACATGTTTTTGGAGTTGTCCAGAGTAATAAGTTTATCTAAATAATAATATATTACTTAGAAAAGTAACTGAAGACATTTTATAGAAAAATATATACAGTGGAAATGAAGATATAGATATGGAATGTACGTCACCAGAAATAAGGCAACTTAAATCAAAAGAATCAAAAGAAAAATATGGAGTAGGGACCTTAAAACGTACTTATTCTATAAAATCTGGATATGCAATTTTTAGCATGAATCCAATACCTCTTTTAGCGAGAGGTAAAAAGTAACTACTAAATTTGACTGAATGGGCGGAGTTAGTATCTTAATTCATAAAAATCGTAGTTGACCTTGATCGGACGTCTTTAAAAAATTTACTGTACGTATTTCGAGAACTAAGTATTTAGTTTTTATTATAATTTAAAGAGTTAAGGGGTAATTTTATTAGTTTTAGTTAATATAAACATTTTGAAAATAATAAAGGACTAACTAAAACGTTACAAACTTTTTATCGTTTTGATTGCTATTATGATCTCTAATTTGAATTAACTGTTTCTATTGTTTAACTACAAACAAACAAATCAACAACAATTATTTCCCTGTTGTGCGTGTTAGCAGACTTATTTATCCAAGTAAAGTTTAACAAACATTCAACAGGTGTTCCAATATTTTGCCAACAACAACATCCTTTATTAGGCTGATCTAATTTGGATGTCAGATGTAGGACACAGGTCTGTGATGTGAACCACGCCACGACTATATGTTGGTTTAGGGTTAAGAGCATTAAGGTTAATACCTTGGCTTTATTTAATTATCTATCTTGACTTTATAATCGTTAAACATGACTAGGTGTTAACAATTAATTGAAATTTTCGGTTCAATCTTTCACCTTCATCTGGTTTCTTGCAAAACTTTTTTATATCATTTGAATTTGAAAGAAAAATGACCTTTATGTATTCCGTTAGAGAAGATTAGCATGTCTTGCCTAAAATAGATGGATTCGCGGAAGACCGGGTAGTAATTTTGAAATATATCCGCGGGATAAATGTTAAATATTATGTAACATAAAATGGAAATGGCGAGAGGTGTTGTGCTAATCCCAACAGATTTTTGTCAATCAAGGACGATTAACTACGTTTAACTACGTATTTTTCAATCGGACATTACTGGGAAGAGCTGAAAAGGTTTTGGTAATAATTGGACAACTGGAAGTAGTAGATTCTTAAAAAAAATCTTCTAAATATTTTTTGAAAAATATTATTCTTGCTAGTATTAAAGAAGAGTAAATTCTCTGTCTGATACATATAAATAGTTTATTATATCTTTTATAGATTTAAGGATAAAGAAATATAAGTTATATAATAATCAGTTGTAATAAATCTCACAGCACAAATAATGTCATGGAAACCAATTGAATATTTAAACTGTTTGTAACTGACAGATAAATGTCAGTGCCAAAAATCCAGAGACATTACTGATTTTTCTGGGAAGTACATACATTATATTATTTCTTATTGTATTAATTGTTAAATATTTAAAATTATAGGTATATTACATATACCCTTCAAAAATACTGTCAATTCCGACAATGAATTGGAAACATTTCGAAAAATTAGAAGAGGACAAAATTTCTTCATAGAATGAATTTAAAATTAAAAAATCTAAATATATATAGTAGATATAAGTAGAATTTTTGGTGTAGAGTGTAGCTATACAAGAAATGTTAAATACAATAGGGCGTGAGCAGTCATGTGATTTTCTTAGCCTTGACAAGCAGATATGGGACCTGTGTTAGAATGATAGCTATAGTCAAATTTTTTGACTCTGTCGGGTACAGTAATAAAACTATAAATGAACTATAAATATCGCAATTATGATAAAGCGGCATATCCTTTACTTTTTGTAGTATAATATGTTTGGCATCGGCCCATATTTTTGGCCGCTCTATTCATGCATTGAATCAAACGTCTACCAGGTATGTATAGGAAAATAGCCTTACTTAATTGCGATATTTATAGTTCATTTATAGTTTTATTACTGTACCCGACAGAGTCAAAAAAATTGACTATAGTAATTATGTACATAGATGTCAAATATCATCATTTTTCATTCTAATTCACACTCCTAGTGACAAATTAACCACGTGAATATAGAAAATCTTGAAATTTTTAATGAAAAATTCTGACATTTGACATCTATGTACATAATTACTAAACAATGTCACATGACTGCTCACGGATTAAACTTATGTAACCAAAAACAGAAAAGGCGAGAGGTATTATGCTGGCCACAACAAATTTTTATTTATTGAGTTTGTTGGGACACCATTTTGTGCACAAAATATTTAGAGAATATAATATTTCTACATGGCTCTACTCTTGGGCCGGATTCGGTAAATTTGATAAAAGTCGTCGCGCGTCGTAGGTTGCACATAAAAGTAGTATATTATTATTATTATGATCAATCATCGAAATATATTTGTAGATATTTTTTATTTCTAGATAGTAATTAGAACATAAATTATCGGAGAAAATAAATCTGAACAAGAGTGAATATTTTATGGAAATGCAAGTAGCTGTTCCTGCCTGCAAAGCCAAACGATAAGGTCTTTTAAAGAAGCGTGACTACGGCGGGAAAGGAAATAAGTTAATATTTCCATTTCCTGTCGCGGGGAAATACAAAGTTTTCCATAGTTACAATGTTGCATTTTGCGTGAAGATGCTTATCAGCGTAATCGTAAGGATTTCTCGTGATATTTTACAACCGAGTAAATATATTTAATCTAAATGCAAAACGATGTCTTTTTGTTGTCCGCTAATAAGATTCTCGTCTTTAATATTTAATCAATTGAAAGAAATATATATTTCCTCTATACATGTCTTGAAAATTTAATAATGTATCCGATCGTTCAATCACGAATGAAAACTTCCGAATCCTCTTCTTAAATCAACTTACAGTCCAATAGAAGAATCAAAAACTCCTTTCAATAAACTTAACCTATTTCATGTCGGATGATCGATGCTTTTCCCGCGTTTGGCAGACTCCGGGTAACTTCCTGTCAGCCATGATGACGGAAGTAATAGTGGGAGTAAAAGACGATGCTAACATCTTTCTGCACTGATAGGTACTCACGTAAGTACCTGAGTGCTTTACAAATTTAGGATTAGAATCTCTTTATAAAATATAATTTAAGAATATTTTTCCATAAATAATGAAAATAGTCTGCGTCCTTATACATAACAATTGAATCCTGTTTCATAAGACGGCTCCCTTTGTATATTTTATCATTAACTCGCGTCATTTTCTGCGTCATTAGTCATCAATTCACATAAATATAAAGATAAGGTTGATTACGTTGCTTCACTGATTCTCTCTCTCAACTCTCTACTAAGTTGTCCGTCAGTGGCGGACTGAAAATATAACCGGACTGGGAAATTTGGTCTCCTACCACTAAAAGGGGCGCATACAGGGGGGCGATCCAGTAGGTCCGGACCGCCCCCCAAAATTATATAAAAAACAACAAATACATGAAGCTAAGTAAATTATAATAAATAATAAAATCTGATGTACAAATTTCATATATAAATTTTCTTGCAAAAGGTCCTATATTTCCAGTAAAATTATATCATAAACAAACTATGCAAATTGCATTTGACACTGACATCTTTTTTAGCTTTTCCCATTCGTTAGGGGTTGCTATTTTTCATTTTTTTTCTTCCACTCATTTCGCTTTTGCATGTCGTCCTCCTTCAGTTCCTTTTCTTTCAAGTCTTCCGCAATAAAGTCCTTCCATCTAATCTTTGGTCTTCCTCTGTTTCTTCTACCTTCTATTACTAAGCTTCTTCCAATGTATTCTTCATCTCTTCTCATGACATGTTGAAACCAATCTAATCGTCTCTCTTGTATCTTTCTAGAAATTCGAGCCATTTCCCTTTTCCTTCCATTCCTTGTCTTTTCGTGTCTTCTTCAACTTATATCTCAATATCTTCATCTCTGCCCCATTCATTTACTTTTCATTGATACTGACATCTGTCAATTTGAATTATTTGACTATATTAGCAGTTTCCATGGCTAGCTTAGCTATATCTATTGAATATGAAGTAAAGGGTTTTCCAATAAGAGGTGTTATTTTGAATAGCCCGCTATTTCGGTAGATGTCGCTTTTGAAGCTGTCATTTTTTGACATTTGACAAGTAGAAACTACGCCATTAATAAAAATGGAACGATACACGCTTCAACAACGCATTGAAATTATTAAAATTCACTATAAAAATGGTGAAAATTTGGCAGAGACGGTTCGTAAAACTCGACAATTTTTGGGTCGTCGTGAAGCACCTTATCGGACCGCAATACAGAAATTGGTGGAAAAATTCGAGCTGTTGGGACAAGTTAGTGATGTGAAGAATAAAACCCGTGCACGTCGCTCAAGAACAGCCGAGAATATTGCTGCTGTAGCCGAAAGTGTTGAAGAAAACCCAGGTTTGTCCATTCCTCGTCGTTCTTTGGAATTAGGCATTCCACAAACGTCATTACACCGTATTTTGCATAAAGATTTGGGTCTTAAGGCTTATAAAGTCCAGTTAACACAAGAACTCAAGCCGGCCGATCATCAACAACGTCGTGTCTTTGCTGATTGGGTCGTTGAAATGCATGAAAATGATCCGGAATTCCATCGAATCACAATTGGCCACCGAGATCTTGTGATTTAACACCTTGCGACTTTCTTTGGGGCCACGTGAAAGAGAAGGTCTACGCCAACTGCCCAGCGTCGACTCAAGACCTCAAAGATGGAATTCGTGAGGCTATCGAGGACATAGGACAGCCACTTTGCGATTTGGTTATGGAAAATTTCATGAAAAGAATATTGTCCTGTCAGCGTAGTCGTGGTGGTCATTTGCCTGATGTTATTTTCCACTATTAACGGCATACCTTCCTCTTTATAATGAAATAAACATCCGATCATTTATATTAAAAAATGGCATTTTTCTTTGAATATCAAAATAACACCTCTTATTGGAAAACCCTTTATAAAATGCAAACCAATCGTATAGAGAATAATATATTATTTAAGTTATAACAACATTAAATGTCAATAAATGATATTTAACTGCTATGGACTCTAAAACGTGCTTATTCATTAGAAACTCGCTATCGTATGTTTACCTTTCTTACATAAAGGTGGCGGAAGGTAATAAATATGGCGAACAGGCTTCATGTGTTTCATGTGGGTAAATTATTACCTGGCCTAAGTACTATTGACCCACCAGGAAAATTCCAGCAGTCCAGTCCGTCCCTGTAGTGTCCGCGTTTGCAAATTTGGTTATCTTATGAAAGGCAATGAAGCGACCCGATAAATTTGTGCAGAACATTATCTAGATGAAAGATAGTACCACAGGACTAACGATAAATGTGGCTGCGCTTACCAAAATTCCCTAAATTGGAAGAGTTAATTAATAGCAAGCAGTTTCCTAAAACCTACAGAATATTTAACCAAGCCAAAATTAGGTAGTTACACTGAATTGTTGCCAGAACGGTTGAAGAATTTATCATTGGAATTAAATGTTTACCGTGGATTTATTCCAAGAATAATTAAAATTAAATTAAATTTAAATACTGGGTTTGATCCCGACTGACGCCATATATTTCGAAGTTTAAATGGCACAAAAATGACTCCTGTGGTGGTAAACGCCCGCACGGTACAAATATGTCATCGTTACCGAAATATATGTACAAAGCAGACTGGCAGACCCAGCAATAAATAACATGCCGTATTGATATATTTATTTTATTTATTTATATACTTATTCATTGCTGGCGTGGAGAGTGCACCACAAGGGTTAATTTTGTGCCATTTAAAATTCTAAAATATTACTATCATCTACGTACAAAGCAGATTGGCTCACCCATCAATGGGTAATATGCCGTGATGATATATATTTTTATTATCTTACCTATATGGTGCTGGAAACTATATTAAGTTCCTTTCCATATAATTCTTGTTCCATTTACTATTTTCTTTTTAAAACGTTACTATTATTATTTGAAATGATTAGTTTGTTGACAGTGACATATATCTATCAGTTACAAACATTTGAGATCTGAACTGTGTGAAAAATAGATGCGTTCAATGGAGTAAGCAAATCAAGCAAATGCTAGGTAAGCAAACGAGACTTATTGCTTAACTACATGACGAACTGTCACCGAGAAAGTTATACAGTTGTCAAGTATAATATATGTATCTCTTTTATTGGTCTGGGAAGTTATTCAAAATGAATTTATAGGCACGTACAGTTATTTGCAAGTTTTTTTTAGCTCTAAGAAAGTATTTCAAATTTAATGTTATAAACATTCATCACAAAATATTGAAAGACTTTTTGACATGTGGTTGACATGAATACACCATAAAATGATATAAAAACAGTACAAGGAAACTTGTTTGCCTAATTAGTATTTCGCGGCATTATATTTGATAAGTTAGCAAGACTAGCTTGCGAGCAAATCAAGAAAATGCTAGGTTAGCAAAATCGTTAAACATATTTTACTTCCGGTTGATTGTTTTGTAGGGCTTATTGAACGTACCTAATAACATCTAAAACTATTTTGAGCTTCCAGTAAAGTGCCATTTCCGGTTACCTGTTTTAAACCACAATCTAATAGCTTCTTTCTATATAAGAGTAAGGTAGAAATACAAGATTTCAAAATTTCTATAGTATTTGAGTTAGAGCGTAAAGAGAATCCAAACACACACACACATACACACACACACACACACACACACACACACACACACACACACACACACACACACACACACACATACACATCACCGTGAAAATGTTAAAAATGGATTGTAGCGACCGCAATTCTATTTTATTTTAAACTGTTTACTAGTATTACTAAATATGTTACCTAACTGAAATCATATTTATTTATTTTATTTTCAAAATAAAGCTCTGTTTTTCTTTGAATCTTGTAAATAACTTCAAAACATCCCAGCCGCAAAATCAAATAAATATTTCTTGTGAATTCAGTGAGCGAAAACGAATAAATACAGCGTGAAAATCCAGTAAAGTATAAACATATTCAACATAGTAGGTTGTGCAAGCACCGGCGTTTTAGCATAAGAACTAGAAAGCAGGGACATATAGAGAGGTTGATACATAAGATAAACAGATAGAAACATGCGGCGTAAATATGTCGCACACGCTAGAATCACAGAACACCGGGAGGTAAAATCGTGTTTTGCTAGACGGAAAATATCGCTCGAGAAACAAAACTGAATTCCAAGTAATTTTATTTAGATGTTTACCATAACTTCTTCAATAATTGCAACTTATTTTTATTATTTCTTGAAGTTTAAACAAGTTTATTGTGTTGTGCTCACAGGAAGAAGTTACTCCTTCCGCGAAATAAAAGAAGTAATTACCACGGTAACAAATAACGAAAAAAATCAACAACGTAGAGGTGTTAATTGTGTTAGAGCTCTGAAATTACTTTGCACTCAAAGGATCTAACTTTCTTCTTACTGTTTAGAGTGAGTTTCAATCACTATTACCACGGTTTATTACTCATAGCTCGGTGTGCCAAACTACTTTTTTTATCAGCAGTGGGACACCTCACGAGGTCTCAAAATTATGGAAAAAATTGGAAATAATAAGTAGTTAATACAGGTGTATTAGGATAATGGAACAATGCTTTTTATTCATGTATTTGAAAAGTTACACAAAAAAGTGATTATGATATATTGTAATGCATAGTCGGGGATACTTTTGACATAGCCATTATTATTTTAAAGCCAGTGGTACTTAACAATGTTACATTTTTTAAATAACATTATATAATTTTTATTAACTCATTAAACAGATAATTTCCTTTGAATTCAACGATATAATAATATCGTACCCTTACATTGCGAAAAATTTGATAAAAATTAATTCAAAGTTAGTATTTTATTTCTATTCTAAACAAAAGAAAATTATCTGTCATTTTCGTAGTTCATTGTTATCCATTGTTATAATTAAAATAATTTTCGTTACCTCGTAATAATTAATTTAATAATGGCAACAGATTCAACAAATATTGATTTTATTTATTGATGCAAGACACATCAAAATGCATTCCTAGCATACAATTTATTTGCACTTCTAGAAAGATACAAGAGAGACGATTACATTGGTTTGAAGATATCATGAAGAGAAATGCAGAATATATTGGAAGAAGAATGAACTGCTTTGTAATAGGAGTTGGAAGAAACAGCGGAAGACAAAGATAAGATGGAAGGACTGTATTGTGGAACACTAGAGGGAAAAGGAACTGAATGAGGACGACATGCAAAACAGAAATGAGTGGAAGAAGAAAATAAAAAATAGCGACACTTAACGAATGGGAAAAGCTAAAGAAAAACAAGATATCAGTGTCAAGTACAATTTGCATAGATTATGAAATAATTTTACTGGAAATTTAGAATTTTTTGTAAGAAAATTTATGTATGGAATTTGTACATAATACACAGGATTGGCGGAAGGAAACGTGCTGGCCACGTAAAAAAAACATCGCACCAGGAAACCAACGGATCCGCTTCTCCTGCAATATTAGGGGCTTTCATAACTATAATATCTTTTGATTTCTTTGTGAAAATTAGAGATCAGATGCTGAATTATAATAACATATTGGTCAGATTGTGTAGTACTACTGTAAAAGATGTTTATTAAATTTTGACAAAATTGTGATTGTGAATTATAAGTTAAATAATAATACAAATTAAAATACATAAATAAAGTACTGAAGAAGGATCAAAGTCAAAGGTATCACGATATTAGATAGATTAAAAAATAGTGCATATACGTGCATTTCTCAAGGTCGTTCATACTTATATTGCGAGATCAAAGGATGCCACATAGAACGTTTCATCATCTTATACCTCTTCTCTGAAGTAGATTTAAATCCAAGAATTTCTACATCTAGAGGCAATGTATAAAAATAATATGTGCAGTCACCGTGAACTCTGTTTCATATTTACGAAGTATTGTTCAGTATCTTGATATATTCTCTTCGTTCTAGTTTAATATAACAATGTTAAACGTTGCAAAAGTTAAGAAATATCTTGAAAAATGCTGTATTACGTTAGACTGCAAAAATGCAGTAATGTATTTTTAGAGTGTCGAGTTTATAAAAGAATTTGATTTAACTTGAATATTTTATGAAGGAATACAAGAATTGTATACAGTCCTACGTAAACTATTTATCTAAAAGGTATTTCGAATCGCATAAACGGTTTACGATCTCATTTTCATCAGCGTTTATTAGGCAATAAATCTTATATATCATTTGGTTCGTCTCACTGATTAGGATTTTCTATGGCGTCGTTTCGAAAGCTTTCACGATTATGGGCGTATCATAATTTTTGAAAATTATATATATATATATATATATATATATATATATATATATATATATATATAAAGTATCATTTACTGCGAAAAAACTATTACGGTTTTATATAAATCACTAAATACTACATTGGTGAAGATTCCACAGTAATAGTAATTATGGGATTTAATTATAATATTCTTTACTTGCAAAGAACACTTTGTGTAAAGATTTTGAAGAGAATAGATCGAAATACGCCATGTTACTATTGCATTCAACAACTAAATATAACTAGACAAAACATTCCTTATTCCTCCTCGCTGAATGTTTTGATTTCGACTGGCCAGAAAGAGACAACTAGAGATAGAGATATATTTAGTCTCGTTCGAGCATTTCTCATTAGATGCCATACAGTGTTAAAGGCAAAATTTAAGCGCCAGTACGATGAAAAATAGGTTTATCGTTATAAAAATAAAAAAATTCAACGTAAAATATTTATTAATTATATACACTGGCGAAAGAAATTAACGCATCACTTATAATTTATTCTATATCTTGGAACCGACGTTATGTTTGAGCGGAAATTATTTATGTATCAATAAATAAAATTTTCTTTTTTGACTTAAAGAAAGCTTCATATTAAATTCATTTTTGGATTTGTTTTGAAGTACTCTCGAAATTAAGTGCTAAATAGTGAAGCGTGAATATGAATAGACGTCAGAATCTTAATTTAAGTGTTGAAGAAGCTGTGGCTGTAGTAACACTTGCAGAAGAAGGTTGGAGTCAGCGTTACATCGGTCAGCGCCTTGGTGTTAACCAATCGACAGTACCGCGGGTCTTGAAGAGACATCGGGTAACTCACTCATACTCAAGAAGGCCAGGTCAAGGGAGAAAACGAGCCACAAAGGCTATCCAAGATCGTTTTTTGATGATGCAGACGTTAAGGGAACGGTTTATTACGGCTCCTAGGCTACAAAATATGCTCGCAGAGGCCCACAATGTTCATATTAGTTCCCTTACCATAAGACAAAGGTTACGTGGTTTTAATTTAACCCCAAAAAATACCAGCAACAGTACCCCAATTAACCGCAGAGCATCGCAGAGCCAGATTAACGTTTGCTCAGGAACATGTTAACTGGTTACAGGCCGATTGGGCTAATGTTATGTTTAGCGACGAGTCCAGATTTTGCCTTAATAGCAGTGATAGATAGATGCGTGTATACAGACGGCCAGGTGAACGTAAAATTGTAAAAATCAATGATTAAAATTTGAAGAAAATAAAAATATTCCAATATTAACTGAGTTTATAAAAGTGATGCGTTAATTTCTTTCGTCAGTGTATTATAAATACAATAAAAATGTACGAAAACAAAGTAACCTAATGACAAATCATTTATTTTTATAAAGTTACACTAAATTTCTTTTTTTTTCACATAGTATTCTAAATAGTCGAAAACCCTTTTCAGACCTATTCTTGCAACAATAAATACATTTTATAAGTGACGAGATCCACTAGCAGTTCACCATTTGGCTCTAAATATTGAAAGGCAGAAATTTGCTACAAGATATTTTAACATCTTTGCAGGATTATATACTTAATGAAGAACTCTGAACAATCACGGAACACAATTATTAAATTTAATTTTAGATATTTATCTTAAGATTAGAATACACCACGAAACGAAAGTTGTTGTAAACATTGTAACAAGAATAAGAAGCTTTTTTTATTCCGATATCTTATTTACTAAGGCAGATAGGTACTGAATTAATCGACTTAAAATATGTTGGATTATAATTCCTTTGTTGGTTTTAATCATAATTTAGTAGTTTCACATTAGTGAAATAAAATCACAAAATGTTGATTGTTCTTACATTAATTAAAGAAATAATTTACCAAATATACTCTTAAACATATAGCTATTACTATCGACATATTAATCTTTTAATTATGTGTTTGTTTGTATTTGTTTAAAACACATCAGACTAAATAATGGACGAGTAAAGCTATCGTAAATAATAATCCTTTTCATTTGTGTTGTTTGATGCATCTATCTTCATCACCCCCGGATCAGATAAGCGCATAAATGAATGTTTTCTACGGATAAGCAAACCAATATTCTGTATCTGCCATAAATAAATGTTTGTACACAGAAGAATCAAACTCAAACTCAATTTACAGTATTGTTCACACACTTGTTTACTTCAATTGATACCAAATAAAGAGAGAAAACATTTATTTTGTATTATTGCGACGTTTATACATACATACATAGCAACGAGAAGATATATTGTACTCTCCATATGTTCATTTGCAATAATTTACAGATGAACTGAACATTTATAAACTCCAATATATTCTTCATCTCTCCTCATGACATGTTCAAACCAATGTAATCGTCTCTCTTGTATCTTTCTAGAAACTTGTAACACTAGAGTTATTTCCATATCGTATCTTTTTGTGTCGTCCCCAACATCTACTTCAACATCATAATCTCTGCCACATTCATTTACTTTTCATTTATATTGACATCTGTCAATTTGAATTATCTAAATATATTAGCAGTTGCCATGATAAATTTAATATCTTTATAATTATTTAACTCTATATCTATTGAATATGAAGTATAAAATGCAATCACATTGTATAGAGAATAACATATTCTTTAAAATTTATTTATAAACAGTATATGTCAATAAATTATATTTAACTGCGTTTTTTCAAGAAGAACTGTTAAAAGTTGCAAATGAGAGTACTTCTGGTGGACCAATTATAACCAAAATCTAATCACGTCTGCATATGTATCTAAACTTGTGGAATACGAAAAAAAAATATAATTTTTGGAATCGTGGTACTGGAGTTATGCGATCCGAAACGATATATACAGTGTGTTAATTAAAAACCTGGCCATAGGCGTTTAACATGGGAAATCAGTTTTTCCTTGCGCAAAAGTTCCCAAATTATTTTAGACCAAAATACTTCAAATAAATGTTATAGAGAATTAAATTCTGCACCCGAATTAGTATTAAGATTTTATTTTTGACATTTCATAACCGAGAAAATCAATTTTAATTTTTTCTGGAGATAGCTGATTTATAGCAGTAGCCATGGAACTCAAACAAAATTACAAACAATTGTATGCCATCTTAACTGTCAAAAATGTTTGTGTTTTGTGATTTTCGCAATAACATATTTCTTTGAAAGTGTGGAACAGTTTTCTCATGAAGAAAAGCTTCAGAATATAAAATGGTGGACAAATTTTGATTGAGTTGCATGGCTATCGCTATAAATCAGCAATCTTCAAAAAACTTTAAAATTATTTTCTCGGTTAGTAAATGTCAAAAATAAAATATTATACCTAACTCGAGTGCAGAATTTAATTCTCTACAACATTTATTTGAAGTATTTTTGTCTAAAATTATTTGGGAATTTTTGCGCAAGGAAAAACTGATTTCCCATGTTAAACGCCTATGGCCAGGTTTTTAATTAACACACTGTATATAGTTTGACCAGTTTAGAACTTCTGAGTCAACTCCCATAGAGCCGTCGTCAGAAGTCGGCCACCACAACAAGTAACCACAGACGCGTTTCGCACTAATTACTTGGTTACTTGTTGTCCTGGCTGACTTCTGACGATGGCTCCATGGTAGTTGACTCAGAAGTTGTAAACTGGTGAAACTACACGTAACTTTGTAATTTTTATTATATTGTTTGTTACACGGAGAATTTCGTAATTTGCTTTTTGCAATTTGCACGTGTAACATATAATGACTAAAACCTTTGCGTAGATCAAAAGTAAAATAGGACCTAGCAGGGATCCTTGCGGAACTCCATGTAATACTGGTAAAAACTCAGAACTGTTTTGTCCAACATAAACACTTTGATCAATATTATAAAAATGCTACAATATGTCCGAGCGGGTAAATAATATAATATCACAGACGTTAAGTGCATTTATTCCGCTTTCGAATAATATTGGAAACCGATACTAAACTTTATTATCTAACGGTAAACTGAGCTTACTGTTCTTAATATACACAAAAATAATTATTAAATAAACTAAGTTAAATTCCAGAAATGCAATTCTAGTTAAACTAAGTCAAATTCCAAACAAAAATATATGGAAATTTAGAATTGTCTGTCTTTTAAACAAAGTTGTCATTTTGAAAAACATTCCCGAACCTAGCTTATTACTCTGATTTTTTCCGAGAGTGCAGCACAGTCGGAAACAAAGAGCAATTTCTGCTTCTCTGATTTTATTGGTGTTACAATCGCAATCGACGCGTTTTTATGTAAATATCAGACGTGTAGAACACTCCCAAAACATCCTTTGCAACCTTTCATTGATTGAAATCAACTTATTGATGTATTTGCCAACTTTTTTTTATCAAGAGACGAACCTGGGGGCTTTCATTGAATATATGATCACTTTTGGGTCAGGAGTTATAGGGAAACTTTGCCTAAAGAATAGATTGGGAGAAATATTGCTGATCGCCAATGTAAAATAATGTTTTTATGAATAAGAAAATTTATATTACGGATAGTTTTCATCTTTTTGTTACTGAATAGAGAGAGATACCTGAGCTATTATTGTTTTCATTATCGGGTTTATGCTAAGTGGTGTATGCGTGATTTTTTTGTATGTTTATGTATGTATGTGTTATGCTAAGAAAATTTGTTTTTCAATTTTCTAAGTAAACCATTTTATCCTGTTTATATATCGAAAATAAATTGTTATTCGCGGCTTCAATCAAAATTCAATTAGTCCTGTCGTTCAAAATAACAATAAATTGATGTTTTACACAAGACCAAAATAAAAAACAAATTTTGTCAAATTAAAATATATTTGTTCTATATTTTTTTGTATATGTCGCAACCTAAAAGTTGCATAGAAAAAATATGAGTAAGTGACAATTTAGCACCATCTTTTTACGTTTATCTGGATAAATAATTCATGAAGTTGTATTAAAACCGTAGGAGCAAATTACGTTAAGGGAAAATGGGCATTTACATAACTCCGGAAAGATGATAATACTCGTAGTTGTTTCATTCTTCTTTTGTTAATATAATAAGACATGAATGAACGACCGAAATTTGAATTTTAATTTAACATAGTCATATTCTTAAAGTTAACGATTTTCATCAAATTAGGAAAATTGTTAGGCTTATGTAAAATAATATAAATTTCATTCGATGCCTTTAGTGTCTGTAATTAAAACCGAATAGGGACTTATGAAATTGATGTCATACAACACACAACCATTCCACACATTTCTTCAAAATTCTATAACTCTATATCTATTGAATATGAAGTATAAAATGCAATCAAATCGTATGGAGAATAATATATTCTTTAAGTTATAATAATGTTAAATGTCAATAAATAATATTTAACTGTTAAATCTGCAAATGAGGGTACTTCCGGTTTACCAATTATAACCAAAATCGAATCAGTTGTTCTTCTGGATGTAAACTTAAGGAATACGAAAAAAATGTAATTTTTGGAATCGTGGTATTGAAGTTATGCGATCCGAAACTTTTGTCACACACACACACACTCACACACACACACACACACACACCTAAAGGTGACGGAAGGTAATAACAAAAGAAAATTATCCAATACATTAAAAACTGTTTTAAATTTAATCTAAGAAGCCTTGGTAATACTCATCTGTCTCTCTTTTCGAGCATGTACTCATATTTACAATTTTTTACATTAATCGGTTTTTAAATAATTTATTTTGTCGGCTATCCAATTCAGGTTGTCGGGACCACATTAGATTAATATTATAACAAGAATACTATGGCCTAATTTTCTTTGTTGTGAAAAAGGTTCATTAATTTCTTTGAAAATATATATCACCAAATTTTGTGAGACGTTAAGCTACAAAATCAGGACAATATAAAAAATGATTGATCACCGAAGTAGAAAAGCGATGCTAATAATAGTTTATTAAATTCTGACATTTTTAGAATTACAGTAAGGAACTTACAGAACATTAAATTTGTTTTATTTGTAAAATTCAAAAGTATGCGAACAATGTGGTTTTGTTTTGATATCAAAATTAAAATAAGTTTATCTTTGTCGATCATTAAGATTGATATATGTAAATAATAACAAATTTTTAGAGCACTTAACAGAAATAGATTTTCTATTGAGCTCACGTTTGTATTAAACTAAAATTAGATTTATTTATTTAAACATCTTGTACAAACAGCAAAATATGTGTGAGAATGAAACTATTCTCACTACTTACTATAAAAATTCAACAAAACGATTAAATTCGTGTACTTTAAAATTTATCTTTTGCTAATATTGGGGTAGTTCAACACAAGATGTAGCTTATATTTGGGTTGAAGAAAGGAGACGCATAATGTAATAAATATTTATTTAAGATGTAGCTTCGTACGTTTTGGACACGGCGTGAAGTTTGCAACCACTAATAGCATGGGCGGAAGTAAAAAAATAATCTATAATACAAAGTGTATTACTAAAACTAATATAATTACTCCTTAACCTTAAAATAATAAAATAAGCTATAAGCTCAATACGTATTTTGAGAACTAAGTTCTCATCATCAGTAGAACAAATTTAAGCTGAGTAGTTAAGATTACTCAACATGTAAACCATGCCAGAGGTCTAACAACTCCGGTAATTGTATTAGTTTTAGTCATAATTTAACCTTAGCTCCTCCTATTATTTGCGTGTCTTGTCTGTCTTAATTTGTAGTCAAAGAAAAAACATAATATGTGACCAGTTTTATAAACTGTTTAAACACTTTTTACCTTTCGTCGCCTTTAGGTAAGGAAGGTATTGTCTGGTCAAAAAATTCGATGATGAGTTTTTAGTAAATAAGTAAGTTTTAGATTCCCTAGGATACGATTTTACTATTTTTACGATGATGTCTGTGTGTGTATGTGTGTATAATGATTTTTTTCATAGACGATAACTCCAACACTATATTTCTAAAAATTATAATTCTTTCGTATTCATTTTCGTTACATCCATATGAAGAGCTGATTAGATTTTGGCTATAATTGGTCAACCGGAAGTACCCTCGTTTGAAGATTTTAACAGTTTTTCTTGAAAAACACTGTTTAATATATTTTTTGACATTTAATGTTACTATCAATATAAAAGAATATTCTATTATGTATACGAATTGATTACATTTTAACTTCATATTCATTGGATATAGAGTTAAGAAATTATAATGAAATTAAATTTCATAAATCAGCCAGCTATGCTATAATCATGGAAACAGCTACTATGTTAAGACAATTCTAAATGACGAATATCAGTGTCAATGAAAATAGCTCGATGTATAGAAGTTTCTAAAAAGATACAAGAGGGACGATTACATTGGTTTGAACATGTCATGGGGAGAGATGAATAATATATTGAAAGTACAATTAGTAGTAGAAAGTAGAAGAAATAAGGGAAGACCAAAAAGAAGATGGAAGGACTGTGTGGCGGAAAACTTGAGAGGAAGGGAACTGAATGAGAACGACACCTAAAACAGAAATGAGTGGAAAAAGAAAATAAAAAATAGCGACCCCTAATGAATTGGAAAAGAATATGTCAGAATCAAGTGCACTTTACATTGTTTGTGAAATAATTTTACTGGAAATCTTTTGCAGGAAAATTTATATATGGAATTTGTACATAATACATAGAATTGACGGAAGGTAATGTGCTGGCCACATCATATTTTTTTTTATAAATTTGTGTCAAAAAAACTCATGGCTAAGGCGATGTTTATAAAGCATGTGCGATGAACAACCATAAAAAATATTATTAAATTGACATCTATGTTTTACATGATTCCAATAAATCTGTAATTTGTAAATTAGTAATTCATGGAAGAGTTTATTTGATGATATTTGATACTCCTTGTATATTCATCTCGCTCTCGTAAGTGGATAATATTTCCAGGAATCCGCAAAATTATCTGTAATTCTAAACCGTGCATAATTATTTTAATTAAAACTTGTAATACCGGAGTTGTATAATTGGTTGCCATTTTAGGTAATGATGATGTAATAATTTTGTTTCGTTTTGGATTTCGTAACGAACGGATAATACGATTTATGTACGTAAAGTACTAACTTCATTATCGGAAAGTTTAAGTTTTGTATTGTATTGAGAAGTACTCTCAGGAAATTAACTAGTTTTAGTTACGTCTTCATTATAATCCGTAGTTATAAGTTCACTTTGTAAGAGGGGTTCTCAGGCATATAACCCCACATAGCAGTATTAAATTTTTCAGAAGACTGGGTATACTTTAAGAAAAGAAAATAAGACAACCTAGGTATAGAAAAATAAGTTATCTTATTTTAATTATATTAATACAGTACAGACAAAAAGAAATTTGTTTTTAATTAATGTGATGGATGAGCTTATGTTTTTCTCATCACCAAGTGTCAAAACCCAGTCACATAAATATGTTGTCGCGAAGGATAGAAGGAAATTCTTCGCTTTGCATGTTCAGGATATTTTTGCTGTCCAGCTGCCCAGAAATCAATTAAAGACTGTTTCAGTTTTATTTTTATTTAAAACGCTAAATAAAAAATCTGTTGTGGCCAGCACAATACCTTCCGTCAATCCTGTGTATTATATATAAATTCCATACATAAATTTTCTTGCAAAAGATTCTAAATTTCCAGTAAAATTATTTCATAAAAAAACTATGCAAATTACACTTGACACTGTCATCTTCTTCTTTAGCTTTCCCCATTCGTTAGGGGTCGCTATTTTTTATTTTCTTCTTCCACTCATTTCTGTTTTGCGTGTCGTTTTCATTCAGTTCCTTTTCTCTCAAGTCTTCCGCAATACAGTCCTTCCATCTTATCTTTGGTCTTCCTCTGTTTCTTCAACATTTTATTACTAAGGTATTCATTCTTTTTCCATTATATTCTTCATCTATACTAGCGGCCCAGCAAATAAATCATTGTACAATTTATTTCAGTTTTGTAGAAATAGTTTTATTACTATTAATTAGTTAGTTAGTTTCAGGAATTCTAAGGAAAAAAAAATCATTTAAACTTTAATTGCAATTAGTTGGTTTCATTTCTGATTCTTTCTGGTCGTTGTTCATGTTGATCTGAATTAAATCGACTGCGTTGTCCTTGAACTAATAATTTCGATTTGTTTATGGACAAAGAAATAACACGTGTTTGCTTGGACTTCGATTTATGATTTGTTTTGTCGTTGTGTGTATTCCATTGTAATTTTATAGCACTCAATATAGTAATTATGTCTAAACCTTTTGAATAAATTAAATATCAAATACTATAATCGCAAATTAGAGCAATGTTAATATGCTACATATGGAATTTATTTTTCTAACTCTTCTCCTTTTATGTATCCCTTATACCCATAGTCGGGTGAGGTTAACTTTTAATCCAGGAATAGCATATAATTGTTGTTTCGATATATTTTTACCTTTACCTTTAAGTAAGAAAGGTACCTATTGTTTTTGGTGGTATAATACGATTTTACCATTTTTATGATGATGTCTGTATGTATGTGTGTCTGTGTGTGTGTGTGTGACAAAAGTTCCGGATCCCATAATTTCAATACCACGATTCCAAAAATTATAATTTTTTTCGTATTCCTCAAGTTTACATCCAGAAGAAGATACGATAACGGAAGTACCCTCATTTGAAAATTTTAACAGTTTTTCATTTATTGACATTTAGCCTTATTATAACTTTAAAGAATATATTATTCTCTATACGATATGATTGCATTTTATCCTTCATATTCAATAGATATAGAGTTAAAGAATTATAAAAAAAATAAATTTCATAAATCAGTCAGCTATGCTAACTATGTAAACTACTAATATATTCATATAATTCAAATTGACAATTGTCAGTATCAATGAAAAGTAAATGAATGTGGCAGAGATGAGGATGTTATAGATGTTGGGGAAGACACGGAAAGATACTGTAAGGAATGAAGGAATAAGGAAAATAACTTTAGTGTTAGAAGTTTGTAAAAAGATACAAGAGAGACGATTACATTAGTTTGAACATGTCATGAGGAGAGATGAAGAATATATTGGAAGAAAAATTAATGGATTAGTAATAAAAGGTTGCAGAAACAGAGGAAGACCAGAGATAAGATGGAAGGACTGTATTGTGGAAGACTTGAGAGAAAAAAAAATGTCAGTGTTAAGTGCAATTTGCATAGTTTGTTGGAAATTTAGATTTTTTATATATGGAATTTATACACAAGATTGGCGGAAGGTATTGCGCTGGTCACATCAGATTTTTATTTTTGTTTCTTATCTATTTCTTTCTTGTCCATTATCGTAGTAGAAAATCAAAATTATATCAGTTGCCCAATTTGAATCGTGCCATCTTAAAATATCTGGTAATCCTGTTTAGAATAAGATTTATTAAATTGTTTACTGATTGTTGCCTAGCAATTTTCCACTGTTGTGAAAATGATCTTTCTTTCTAATTTATAAGCTAATCCATTCATAATTGTTACCAAAGTTTAAAGTTCTGAAATCATATGATCTGAAAGTTGATGAGCTTAAAAGTTACAGTAGCTTTTATTAAAAACGGATTTTTTGCTCGAAATACTTTTTTAAACTTCTAAATTATGTTTCACTTAAAAAGTTATGAGTACAGCATATACCACTTAAAAAGGAATAGTTGATTTATGATCTGTATGAATCAAAATTAGATATACCTTAGGGCTTAGGTGACCCGTTTTCATAATAAACTTACATTTTCAACGATCAAATTCACATTTAAAACAAAAATGCAAGAAAAATAATTTAATAAAATGAAATAAATACAATATTTGGGTTTAGTTCTGTATATTTATTTATATTTAACGACGTTTCGACAGCGTAGTGCTGTCTTCATCAGGTAAATAGTAAATAACAAAATACATGTAGTCAAGACAACAAGTTTACAGAAAGAGAATAACATAGATCAAAAACATACAAAGATAAAACAGAAAATTATGAATGAATAACAGGTAACCATGACTTATTAAGCTCATAACATTTAAATTGCATTAAAAATGTTTTGTACACACATTATTATCATTTTTGTTGGGTGTTAACAATTACTCGAAATATAAAATACAAAATATGAAGTTAATAAATATTATCTTTTGAACCAAACAGACATATTTACAACATCAATATTGCGTTAAATATTAACGAAAATCCATAAAATAAAAGCGTTACAATATATCTCAAGGTTGATACATTTACTTTTATTTGAAATGTATTTTTTATGTATTTTGATTTTCGCCCCATCACTTCGAAAATTGAGGTTATATTCTCACTTTTATCACGTTGTTTATAAAATTTACATATAGAATATCAACCTTTAGGATTTTTTAGCTATTTCGATTTCAAACTTTGACATTTAGTTCTAAAAATTGCAATTTACGTACAATATAGAAAAATGGAAATCTGGCATTTTTAGTGGCCAACATATTTCCATTTTATATTACATAATTAACGAATTTAACATTTCTTGTATACACAAACAATTCAAATTGTATCTATTCATTCGTTCTATGAGGAATTTTGTTCTGCTCTTCTAATATCCACACACAAATACTCTCACACACACACACAGAGACATTATCGTTAAAATATTATTCAATAAAATCCGGATATGCGATTTTTAGCATGAATCCAATACATCTCTTAGCGATAGGTAAAACTGAATAGAAAATATCAACATTGAGGAATTTTAGTTATTTCAATTTTCACGCGTTGACATTTAATTTAAAAATTTGCAAATTACATTCAATATAGAGAAATGCAAATCTGGTATTGTTGGTTATAAAAAATACATAGAGATTATTGTATTTATTTGCCAATATTTGCATTATTAATTCATTGTTCTGCAATGGAATTTACATAAACTTTCCAATATGTAACGAACGTGCAATTCTGCAAGCTAGTGGACTCTGTGTGCTTTATATTTTGAAAGCAATTTCAGATTGCAACAAAACTAAACAAAAAAAACATTCCACTAAATAAATATTTGTTTTGAATTGAAGTTTATTTTAGTGCCTATGTACTAGTTAAATTAAAATAATAGACAACAACTTACAAATGGAAACTACTAATATATTCATATAATTCAAATAGACAGATGTCAGTATAAATAAAAATTAAATTAATGTGGCAGACATGTGGATGTTGAAGTAGATGTTGGGGAAGACACGGAAAGATACGGTAAGGAAATAACTCTAGTGTTACAAGTTTCTAGAAAAATACAAGCGAGATGATTACATTGGTTTGAAAATGTCATGAGGAGAAATGAAGAATATATTGGATGAATGTTTAGTAATAGAAGGTTGAAGAAACAGAGGAAGACCAAAGATAAGATGGATGGACTGTATTGCGGAAGACTTGCGAGAAAAGGAACTGAATGAGAACGACACGTAAAACAGAAATGAGTGGAAGAAGAAAATAAAAAATAGCGACCCCTAACGAATAAGAAAAGCTAAAGAAGAAGAAGAAGATGTTAGGTCAAGTGCAATTTGCATAGTTTGTTTATGAAATAATTTTACTGGAAATTTAGAATCGACTGGAGGTATTGTGCTAGCAACAACAGATTTTTTATTTTATTCGTACAAAATAATTGAAAAGCATATTTATGGTAAATTTATTCCATCGCTTTCCTTTGTCAGTTTTCCCCACAGCTCATCAGTAAAAACTGCATGAAATCAGCTGATAATTGTCAACTGAAGCATATTTCCAAACGGAATAATTTTATTCATCCAAGCTGAAAACAATGAGTGCAATTTACTACGTGAGCCTATTGAGTGTGAATTGATAAAGTATGAATTCAATTATGTACAGACCGAGGAATAATATCAATTCATGCTATAGTCGAGCAAATAGATTCGAGACAAATTGACACAATGCATGAGAATTAGATTGGAATCAGCTGAGTAGGTTTGGGAATAATAATTATTCACAAGTCTTTTCAGTATCAATAATACCAATAGTATTTTGACATTCTGAAATAATGATACGAATTCTTTGATGTCGGTTTTTGACAAACTCTTAGCAAAATTAATCTTAGACTTTTTTACCTTCCGTCACCTTTAGGTAAGGAAGGTATTGTCTTAGGTTAAACATAACGATGATGAGTTTTACGATGATGTATGTATGTATGTATGTGTGTGTGTGTGTGTGACGATTTTTACAAAGATGATAACTGCAACACTACAATTCTAAAAATTAAAATCCTTTCGTATTCCTTTTCTCTACATCCATATGAAGAACTGATTAGATTGTAGTTATAATTGGTCAACCAGAAGATTTTAACAGTTCTTCTTGAAAAAACGCTGTTAGATATCATTTTCTAACATTTAATGTTATTATAAATATTAAATAATATTCTATTATCTATACGAATTCATTACATTTTATACTTCATGTTCAATGGATACGTAGTTAAAAAATTATAAAGAAATTAAATTTTATAAATCAGCCAGCTATACTATAACCATGAAATCAGCTACTATATTAAGAAAACTCTAATTGTCAGGTGTCAGTGTCAATGAAAAAAAAATGAATGTGACTGAGATGAGGATATTGAGATAGAAGCTGGGGAAGACATCCCTGATATGTAACATTTCATCAGGAATGATTGCAATAACATCAATGCAAGAACTGATATTCAAGGACTTAACAGTGTATATTTTGGTGTATTGGAAAAGTTCAAATAGGAAAAGGCAAATTTCAGGCCAAACTGAGTTCCATTAAATTCCTTACATTTTCTTTAAATTCTTACAATTTGCTACATTATTATTAGTGTACAGACGACCAATAGGAGTCCGTATCAATGATGTCACCAGAATCCTTACACAGGATATTTCCGGCTATTTTCCGTATTATTCGGATGTTGTTATTTAGAGCAAATGGATTTGTGTATGCTCTTTGAATTTTTTGTAGGATGTTTAATAAATGTAACTGAATGTTTTGTACGAATGTATTTTGTGTACATGAATTGTAACAATTTGTAAGATCTTACTGTAAGTGTGATAATGTGCATCGATACGTCGCTATAGTAAGAATAAATGCTGTTTGACAGATCTTTCGAGTAATTGTAAACACCTATTTACAATATTTGGACTATGATTATTTTTGCTAAACATATCTATCACAATTTTCGTCTACTTTTCTATTCCTGCCAGATGGAAAAAAATTCTGGCCGTAAACAAATGTCTCACATAACCCATACAAGTGTCCTCGCTTCCAGGAAAACATGGAAAGCATGAAAAACATGGAAACCTGCAAAACATCTCTTCCTTGTGAAGATTTTTCCTTGTTACTTGTTTTTTAAGGCGTGGAGACACCTGTATATAAATAGCCAGCATCAATACTTGTCTGGACTAGCTGCTGGCTGCATTAACACATTGCTTCGGACGCCACGGCGTTAACCCCGACATAGCAACGCGTCAATTTGTCCGAAAGGAAAAACGCGCACCGGGAACTCTTGTCACGGGCAATTTATTGCGATTAGTTGATCTGTCTATGGAATATTTATTGTCGTGTGTATTGGATATAGGTTTTTACCTTCCGTCACCTCTAGGTAAGGAAGGTATTGTCTTTGGTCAAACAAATTGGTGGTGAGTTTTCAATGAATAAGCACGTTTAAAGGGTCTCTACAATACGATTTTACTATTTTTACGATGATGTCTATATGTATGTGTGACCGCGATTTCGGTCGGGATATAATACAATTCCTACCTATTCTTCTTATCGATTTGCAGACTTGATTAGATTTTGGTTATAATTGGTCAACCGGAAGAACCCTCATTTGAAGATTTTAACAGTATTTCTTTAAAAAACACTGTTAAATATTATATACACATTTGATGGTATTGTAAATATTATTGAATATTCTATTATCTATACGATTTAACTGCATTTTATTCTTCATATTCAGTGAATATAGAGTAAAGAAATTATTTTTCATAAATCAGCCAGCTATGCTATAACCATGGAAACAGCCACTATATTAAGAAAATTCTAAATGACAGATGGTGGACAGATGTCAGTGTCAATAAAAACAAAATGTGGCATAGATGAGGATGTTGAGATAGATGTTGGGAAAGACACGGAAAGATACGACAAGCAATGAAAGAATAAGGTAAATAACGAGTATTAAAAATTTCTAGAAAACAAGAGAGACGATTACATTAGTTTAAATATATCATGAGGAGATATAAAGAATATATTGGAAGAAGAATAAATAACTTAGTGATAGAAGGTGGAAGAAACAGAAACCAAAGATAAGATGGAAGGACTGTATTGCGGAAGACTTCAGAGAAAAGTAACCGAATGAGGACGACCCGCAAAACAGGAATGAATGGAAGAAGAAAATAAAAAATAGCGACCCCTAACGAATGTGAAAAACTCAAGCAGAATAAGATGTCCGTCAAATTTGTTTGTAAAATAATATTACTGGAAATTTAGAATCTTTTGCTTACATTTTCAACGTTGTACCCGAGGGCTTATGTATATTACCGAGAGGCGAAGCCTCGAGGTGAAATACAGCGAGAGTTTAAATAATAATTGTATGTAGTTTGTAGAGGAAATTCAAATTCATGTAATGGTCCTATTTTTAAAAAAAATCAATGCTAAAACATTTCTTTGAAATAACTAAATGCTTCAATTAAATGAAAACACAAATGTTATAACATAATAGTCAACATAACCAGTGGAATTTCATTATATCAACCATAGAAACTTTTATCAAAAGAAACTTCTAATATTGAAATTTGTAATTAAATGAAGCATATTAAATTCATCAATTATGTTCGTATTATTAATATGATCTGCGAACAATGAGACAAAAACAAAATTTATATTAATTTGCTTATTAGAAATATGCATGAACTATACAAAATATAATAGCGTTTTAACCTTCCGTCACCTCTAGGTAAGGAAGGTATTGTCTTTGGTCAAAAAATTCGGTGGTGTGTTTCCAATGAATAGACACGTTTTAGGGTCCCCACAGTCGCGATATCTCCAATACTAGAATTCCAAAAATTACAATTTTTATGTATTCCTCTTCAATACATCCGTATGTAGACTTGATTAGATTTTGGTTATAATTGGTCAACCGGAAGTACCGTCATTAAAAGATTTTAATAGCTTTTCTTGAAAAAATAATGTTATAAATATTAAAGAATTAATTGCATTTTATACTTCCTATTCAAATTATGTATTTTTATTAAACTCGTACTAATAATTTATTCATTTATACATAAAAATTAAATTATGCTACGATTCAAATATTTTTTTATGAATAAATATACAAAATCCCAAACTATTTTTGTCATAAAATCAACACATTTTATTCATCAGCTTCAATGGATAAACATTTCAACATATGTTCTCCACATTTTACGTTTAAATAGAAAATATACAAACATTCTCTTCTATATTACATTTATTCTGATTAGGGTAAAAATGGTAAAGGACTGGTATTTCGATGTGGAATCTATTATCAAGAAACACATTTGAAATTTATGACTATTTGGTTAGTTTTTGGCATGTGGACGTCGTATTTCACGATATACTCATATTGATTTCGTATTTTCAAAGTGGAGTAGAAATACTCGTAACAAATGTCTCATAAATTTTGCACAAATTTCAACAATTTTTTTACCTCTCTCAGATACGGCCCCCATATCTGTTTGTCAAAGCCAACAATGTCACATAATTGTTCGCGCCATATGTAACCAAAAATGAAAGGATAGCGAGAGGTATTGAGCTGTCCACAACAGTTTTTTTTTCGTAATGATGCTAGTACATTGGAAAATGCATATTTTAATTGTAGGTAATTTCTAGGCGGTGATGTGGACCTTGCAACTTCTTTACGGTAGTAAGATCTTACAACATTCGTACAAAACATTCAGTTAATTTATTAAACATCGTACAAAAAAATAAAAGAGCATACACACATCCATTTGCTCTAAAAAACGACAACAAAGGTGTAAATAGCATCTACTTGAGTGTTAGTTCCACGATCAGTTAAGCGGTGTACATTATCATTAATAACATACTGTATGTTGTCCTAAAAATTTACATTGACAGTGACATTATTTATATGAATCAAAATGTGATGTAACTAAGATAGATCATGTTCCCATTGCATGACATTACAACATTAGTCAAAACGAGGACGTCACTGTTAATGTTAATTTGTAATACAATACGCAGTTTCGATTTACAAATCTACTAACCCTTATACTAGTAAAATAATTTAGTTTGATAATAATTGAATATAAAAGTGATAAAGTTGAATAATTTTATCGTAACATTAGAAATTCATATTTGATTTTATAATAATGTTGTCAATACCTTTCGCCACTTCCGTTTTTGGTTACATAAGTGTTGGGCGCAAGCAGTCATGTGACATTGTTAACCTTGACAAGCCGATATGGGGGTCCGTGTCATTCAAAATTTCAAGATTTTCTAAGTTCAGGTGGTTAATTTGTCACCAGGAGTGTGGAATTTACTTGTCGAGGAAAATAAACCATATGGAATTGAAAAATCACGAAATTTAGAATGAAAAATTATAATATTTGACATCAATGTATATAATTACTGACACGGGCCCCCATATCTGTTTGTCAAGGCTAACAACGCGCCCTATTGTATTTAACATTTTTTATATACCTACACTCTACACCAAAAAATCTTTTTATATCTATTCTTTATATTTAGATTTTTAAATTTTATATGCATTCTATAAAGAAATTTTGTTCTACTCTTCTAATTTTTTGAGATGTTTCCAATTCATTGTCGGGATTCACTGTATTTCTGAAGGGTATATGTAATATACGTATAATTTTAAATATTAATACAATAAGAAATAATATAATGTATGTACTTCCCAGAAAAAGTTTCAGTAATGTCTCCCGATTTCTGACACTGACATTTATCTGTCAGTTACAAACATTTAATTTTCAATTGGTTTCATGGCATTATTTTATATATTATATTCTTTTATCTCTAAATCAACAAAAGATATTATAAAATATTTAAATGTATCAGATAGAGAATTTAGTCTTCTATAATAATTGAAAGAACAAAAATTTTCAAAAAAATAATATTTAGAATTTTTTTAAGAATCTGCTATTTCCGACAAAAAAATTTCAACTCTTTCCATTATTGGCTGATTGATAAATACGTAGTTAAACTGTTCTTTTTAGTAGTTCAGTTCAATAGGAGGTAAGTTAATTTCTTTCCCTTGCACTGACCACATTATATTAGAAAGTAAAGTTTTACCAAATTTTAATAAACAACTTTGTGTAGAAATTGATATAAATTTGCATGAACATTTGATGAACACTATGTGATTTATTAAATTTTGAAATGCATTTTGTCAATTTAAAATTTTCCAAAGAATCGGTCTTTAGACTTTTGTAGACTATGAGAGAGAATAATACAAGATCTCAAAAGATCTTGGACACTTTTAAAAAGTTTGAATGTGATTACGAGATGACTTGGGAATTTATGGTTTCTTTTAGAGAAAAAAGCTTCAAATAACAGATAGAAAAAATAATTGTACGTAACGTTTATTTGAAATATTTTTCTCTGAAATAAACCATAAAGAATTGCTACCACCATATTTTTTTTAAATAGTTGTTCGCTGGTACATTTTGTATATTTAAAAACACATAAAAAGCCTTGGTTTTTTCACAAGGAATTATTAAAACGGAGGGTTGCTTCGTATTCACTGTCATCGTCACATAACCCATCTTGGTGTTTCCTAACTGGTAACCGATTTTTATTTTACACATATTTTTGGATCATCTTACTTTACAAATTTTCCAGCTTATAAAAAATTAGATATAACTATAAAATTCTCTAGAAGTCTGTGAATATTAGAAAATAATTATATAAAAACAGTTTATAATTAAAACAAGAATTATTAATAAAATGTTAACGAATCGAAGTAAATCTTCATTTTTCGGTTAATATTATATCCAAAAAGTTTTGTTTTTCATTCGCCGTAAGTTACATCTGCTTTTGTTGCAAAACAACAAATTTAACAATTATATTTCCATATGTTTCTTATTGAACAAATAGTGTTAAAAAACACAAAAAAATGCAGAAGCAATAGGATGCATTTAACAATTACACCAACATTAGATATGTACCATGATAACATACCTTTTGTGTGTAAGTATCACTAGCACATCACTTCACTAGCGTCCGTATCTACAATTTGGCGCCACACTCGCGTCGCGGCGTCGCTTTTGATGGATGGATGCAAGAGCACCCGATCGCGGACGTGTATTTCTGGAGCGCGGATGTTTTGGAGTGAAAAGCATGCAGAACCAGGAGGCGTCGTGCATGCGCAACGACACCGACGCCGGGCGTCCCCCGCCCCGCGGCGTCAGCTGACGACGCCACGTGCTTTCAGATTTTTAATAGTATAGTTGGAAGGAAAGAGGTTAATTATATGGTAGAAGTCGAAACAATGTTGTTTCTAATCGTACGAGAAAATACCACTGGAAGGACAATATAAAAATAGTCAAAGTAGCCTTCCAGGTTGATTCCGAAAAATCTGATGTGGCCAGCATAATATCTTCCGTCAATCCTGTGTATTATGTACAAAATTTTATTGCAAAAGATTCTAAATTTTTGGTATTTCATGATTCCCTTTCTCGGCAACTGAATTCCGTACTCCTGGTAACAAACAAACCACATCAAATAAGAAAATCATGAAATTATGAATGAAAAATTATGACACTTGTCAGTTATGGACATAATTAATTGCTGTCATTTTGACACGGGTCACCAGATCTGCTTGCCAAAGTCAGCAAAGTTATATCATTGCACGCGTCCTATACACAAATTTTCTTGCAAAAGATCTTATATTTCCAGTAAAATTATTTCATAAACAAACTATGCAAATTGTACTTGACACTGACATCTTCTTCTTTAGTTTTTCCCATTTGTTAGGAGGTCGCTATTTTTTATTTTCTTCTTCCACTAATTTTTGTTTTGCGTGTCGTCCTCATTTAGATCCTTTTCTCTCCTGTCATCTTATATTTGGTCTTCCTATGTTTCTTCCACCTTCTATTATAAGCTATTTATTCTTCCAATATACTCATCTCTCCTCATGACATGTTCAAACCAATGTAATCGTCTCTCTTATATCTTTCTAGAAACGTCCAACACTAGAGTTATTTCCCTTATTCTTTCATTCATTTACTTTTTATTGATACTAACATCTGTCAATTTGAATTACCTGAATATATTAGCAGTTTCCATGGTTAAGTTAGCATAGCTGGTTGTAATTCTTTAACTATATATCTGTTGAATATGAAATATAAAATGCAATCAAATCATATAGAGAATAACATATTCTTTAAGTTATAATAATATTTAACTGAGTTTTTCAAGAAAAACCATTAAAATCTTCAAGTAAGGATACTTCCGGTTGACCAATTATAACCAAAATCTAATCAAGTCTGTATAAGGTTGTAAGGAAGAGGTATATGCAAGAATTGTAATTTTTGGAATTCTAGTATTGGAGTTGCGGCAAGAAAAATCGTTGTTGAAACTGTGATTAGACGATGCACGACACTAGAGGCATTCAACACCGCCAGTTTGAACAGATGGGGGAATCAAATGTCCGAACCTGCGGTTCCTTCATACTGAGCAAAATTACTAGCGAAATTATATGTCATCTGCAAGATATAATTAACTTAGTACTAATTATAAATAAGTATATTCTTGTTATCGTCTTAAGAAACATATTGTATCTTATCTTGTTCCGTAATTTGATTGATAGTACGTCATTCGGTTAGCCTACATAAATACGACAAATGATACAAAACATATCTGAAGAAAACGCGAATTGAAATATATCTCATCCAAAACTTATTTTATATATTTCTTTTGTGTTTTTTTGAAAGTTTTTACTTAACTTCCATTTTCAGATATTCGACTGTGACAAATTTTATTTTTTGTATCATTATCCACTTTTCGTAGGGTGAAAATATTTTTATCATAAATCATGAGACAGCTTCTTTGATACATACATAAGTAGGTACTTTCAATCGACTTGGAAGTTTGTTATTCCTTATAACTTCGATAATACTTTCGTCGTTCGTGTATATACTTTATAAAATACTGTAGATGTCCATAATAGATATTCCTAAATTGTGTTTAATATTAATATTCGTACACTTGATAACTTTATCAGGAATAAAAGTAAATAAAGAGAGCCACTGGAATTAATTTATCTATTATTTATTATTATATTATACTTGAAATAATGGATACACTCTCCTCAAAGCAATTAAACTGTCAATTTTTTTGTCGATAACTTTTTTTCCTAAATGCAAGATTATTAAATTGAAATAGCTAATTATACATACCACTGAACTGAATGCGCAGATCAAGCAAATTACCAATGAAATAAAATTTATATAACTTATCAGTTATGGACATAATTGATAGCTGCCATTTTGACAAGATCCCCCATATCTGCTTCCCAAGCTCAGCAAAGTCACGTGACTGTTCGCGCCCTATATATAATTTTTCTTGCAAAATATGACACTGACATCTTCCTTAGAGTTCGCTATTTTTAATTTTTTCTTCCACTCATTTTTGTTTTGCGTGTCGTCCTCATATAGTTCTTTTTCTTTCAAGTCTTCCGCAATACAGTCCTTCCATCTTATCTATGGTCTTTCTCTGTTTCTTCTACCTTTTGCTACTAAGCTATTTAATCTTCTTCTAATATATTTTTCCTCTCACCACATGAAATGTTCAAACCAATGTAATCGTCTCTCTTGTAACTGTCTGAAAACTTCTATCACCCGAGAAATTTCTCTTATCTTTTATTTCCTTACCCTATCTACCCTATTTTCTTGTTTTATTGCAGGATATTGGTATACCGATTCCTAAACGTTCCCTTATAATGAAACTTTGATTGTTCTATTAAACACCAGGTTTATTAATATTTCTGAGCACACCTAACGTTTAAAATACGTTTTCGTCTTTGAAACTGAAATCTTCTACATGATTATTACTTCATTTTGAAAATTAATTGGAAGGTAAACTAACTTAAACCCTGATTTCGATTTCAAATTCAAACACTTTCAAATTAATTAACGAAATTTTGTTGAAATCAAATAAGTACCCAGCGTAATTAAGTTTGCCAACTATGTTAATATAATTTTTCAAATTACACTACTGTACTGGTGAATAAATAAATATTTCTTTGCATAGTCTGTTATATGTAGTTTCTCGTAGACTCCAATTAAAATTTTCTCATATTTGCGTTTGTATGTGTAATTTGTTAGTTAATGAATTAATTTGTGCATAAAGAAAAAACTAATTAGAGCATACATTCGTATGTCTAATTTGTACCCTTGGATGAAACCTGGAAACTATTTTAATAAAGTTTATCGAGTTCATTAGTACTAGTTTAATTTGAAATATATGTCACTATTATGTTTTATCAAATACAAGTATACAAATACAATACAAATAAATATGAAAATATTCATTTGTACTTTTAATTAATTTTTATTGTAAGGTAAGGAACAATAGTTTTGAAAAAAAATTATACTTATAGCTATTCTTTATATTTAGCCTTTACCTCTCGCTAAGAGAGGTATTGGATTCATGCTAAATATCACATATCCAGATTTTAATGATGAAGCACGTTTATGTACCTATAATTTTAAATATTTAACTATTAATACAATAAAAAATAATATAATAATAATATAGTATGTACTTCCCAGAAATAATCTTCAGTAATGTCTCTGGATTTTTGAACTGGCACTTATCTGGGAGTTACAAAAATTTAATTATTCAATTGGTTTCCATGACATTATTTGTGTTGTGAGATTTATTACAACAGATTATTTTATATATTATATTTCTTTATCTCTAAATATATAAAAGATATAATATAATATTTATATGTGTCAGATAGAGAATTTAATGTTCTTTAATGCACCACAAACCGTTATAATACATAAAAGACAAAATTATATTGTCATGATATTTTATTATGTTCGTAGCGTCGTGGTATCGTCTAATGTAAAAGCCTCGTGTTATTGACATACTGTCAAGTAGAATTTTTGGTGTAGAATGTATATATACAAGAAATGTTAAATACAATAGGGTGCGAGAAGTCACGTCACTTTTTTGGCCTTGACAAGTAGATATAATTATAAAAAATAAATAAAAATAAATAAATATTTCATCACGGCATATTACCCATTGCGGGTGTGCCAATCTGCTTTGTTCAGATATCGGTAATGATGGAATATTTGTACCATGCGGGTGCACCACAGGGGTCAATTTTGTGCCATTAAAATTCGATGTCATTTTTCGCGACCAGATACTCAGGCACACGGCCACGAGACCCCATAAAAAATAAGACTCCATATTTTAAATTCTTGCAAAAGTTTTATTCTCCGTTTGAACATTTCTAAATCGAATAATCACTCCTAGACTAATGCTAACAACCTAAGCAAATAATATCAAAAATTGTGCCAAGAAATAAAAGCAAATCATATAAGAATTAAAATAACCGGAAGAGCTATTTATAAATCATTCTATAGATAAATAAAGGTTTATTTCTGCTTTGTTTTGCATTGTGTAATAGGAAGAAGAAATGGAATTGTTGACAGCCAATAACCTGGTCGACGGAATTATGTATTTATCTTTAAAATCCCGGAAATATTAACCTAGTTGTATAGAAAACTGGTTAGCCTACTACGCAATGTAAACAGCTACTTGTTTTTGGTAAATATATAAACAGATTCGTGTCGTAATTAACAGTACATAACATAATAATTACCAAAACAAAATCACAGTATCCTATTTTTAACCAGGACAAAAAATATAATAAAGAATTAGAAATCACTGGCCACAATTCCAAAGATTTCAGCATCTGAATCAACCTTTTATTCAGATACTGGTCGAGCCCATTTAGTAACACTGATGAGCTCCAATTAGAGCGAAACGCGTCTGTTGTTACTAACTGGGTTCACGGGGTTGAATCAGATGCTGAAAAGGTTTACCATTGTACTTTTGTTAAAAATATACTGAATAAGTTATCGGACTTGATACATAAAATAGTATATTGTGTTATTAGGCGTAAAAGTGATACTTTAGGGTGGAAGTTTGCACGACGAGTGAAGCGAGTCGGACAATTGCACGCGATGCACACAAAGACAATTTTACTCCGAATGTCACATTATATTTTTTCTTCAAACGTAGATGTTTAAAGAAAAATATCTGCTACTGACGTTACATTTTACGTAAATTACGTTTGCGATTTCAATTGCCCTGTAGCTATGTATATAATGTACGCCCCCTGAAGTTGTTCAATAGGAGGGAAATCTAACAGTGTGGCTGAAAGATATGTCCAGGAACCATTGCAAAACAATATAAACTTTTCTTATAACTTTAATTATAAGTATTCTTATGTTCATTACCGTCCCTGTAATTGTAATCTTTAAATCTGCTATTCTTTAATATTTTACGTCCTCAAAAGTAAACTCTTTTTATATTTCAATTCATAGGTTATTTATTTAATTTTGACAGCTATTGATGGTATTTAGTAACTTTATTCTTAGGTTACCTAGTTTGTTATAGTGACATTTAGGGCGATATTGCAGGTTTCTTTTATACTTCTTATTCGTTGATTCTGTATAGTTTCTATAAATCAAGTCACAAAAGATGCTACTTTTATGACGTTTGAAGAAAAACTATTTTGTTACAAATTATTTTAATTTTGCCGCAGCAAAAATGATCTAGATAGTAGGTACATTTTTTGGAATACCTACAATGTACCTGCAATTATATTTACATGAATACATACACGGTCAACAAACATGTATATTTTATTTTTAAATCCTCTGACCTTGTTGTAAGATCAATACAATTATTTGAAGCTTACTGTCATAATGGTATATAATTGTCGATCGAACACTGAAATTCACTTTCCTCTCTTTTTAATTTCATTGACAACTAATTGGAGGTCCTTGAGTTTAATAGACAGAATCAATAAAGTTTTTATGTTGGTAATTACTGAGACTTAAAGGAATTAATTCACTTTTCTTTGACATTTAGATAAAAAAATTCACAGCGGTAGAAGTTTATTCAATACATAAATGTCATAAATGTTATAGATAACTTGAATAATAATTAATTAACTATTCGAACATTTAATAAAGTGTTGAGGTACATTTACAAGTACTCTAGACTCTGTAGATCAGGTACAAGGGTGCATCGAAATGTCGGTATTGTAAGAAGAAATACTGTTTGACTGAACTTTCGAGTAATTGTTAACATCTAATCCACATCACAGTCGAGAAACCTAACCTTCAATTTAATTCGTAACTAAAGGTTAAAAACTGTCAGTTTAACTATAGGTGTTAGGATTGAGCCTAAATGCAACTGTCAAATTAAAAAAAATAGATGTTTTTTTTGCAAAGAGCTCTTCAATTTTAAGACAACATGACATTATATAGTGGGTTCAAATATGAATCTGAATTTGCCTACGCATAGACTATTATTTGTATAACAAGTTGAAATTTACAAAATATTTCCTTGTTGTTGCTTTTAATCTCCTTTGGAATTTTCTTAGAAATTAAAACCAAGTTTAACTATTGTTCCAAGAAGCATCTTCATCATCAATTCAAAATTGTGAATCAGGTTTCTAAAGATAATTAGAAACATTGTAATCCCATTGTTGATGTTCACGGAATTACGAATACTTTTAAATAGGATTTTGATGTTATGCAAACTTAAATTCACAAACGCTTTTATTTCTAAAATTGTTTGCAACCGAAGTAGAGGACGACGCTTTAATAAATTAGTTGTTTTAAATAATTAAAAACTTTGATAACTGCAAATTAAATTAAAGGAATGAATAATTTATAGGAATAATTAATAATTAACATTTTAGAAAATCGATCAACATGGAGACTTTTATTGGTAAAGATATACATGTTTAATTAATTAATTTAGTATATACCAGTGATTCTCAAATTGATTTGGCTCACCGACCCTTTTCCAAGAATATATTTTTTTCAATGTTCCTTTGAGATTATGTAGTTCAGAGTAACCCTGAACTACATAATCTCAAAGGAGCAGCATATAATGATGATAACACGAACCTACAAAACTATAAAGAAATCTCTTAGCATGCTTACTTAAAATTGCTTATGATTTTTAGAAAATACAAGGTTTGGATGTTTTCCCTCTATTTGTGACATTTTGGCAAGAGCAAATACCTTATATTTCCAAACGAATTTTTGATTTTATATTATAATTTTACGATTCTTTGTATTCGTAAATTAGAGTTATCGATAAATTAACTGCTATAATTTAATTCAAATAATTCAAATTGACAGATGTCAGTATCAATGAAAAGAAAATGAATGTGACTGAGAAAGAATAAGGGAAATAACTCAAGTGTAAGAAGTTTCTAGAAAGATACAAGAGAGACAATTACTTTGGTTTGAACATGTCTTGACAAGTGATGAAGAATATATTGAAAGAAGAATGAATAGCTTATTAAGAGAAGGTAAAAGAAACTGAGAAATACCAAAAATAAAATGGAAGAACTGTATTTCGAAAAACTTGAGAGAAAAGGAACTGAATGAGGACGACACGCAAAACAGAAATGAGTGGAAGAAGAAAATAAAAAATAGTCACCCCTAATGAATTAGAAAAGTTAAAGAAGAAGATGTCAGTGCCAAGTGCTATTTGCATAGTTTGTTTATGAAATAATTTTACTGGAAATATAGGATCTTTTGCATCACCCACTTACTGCCTTTAAATGCCCTTTTGTTATTCCTGAGTCCACCATCACCCCCTTGGATGTATCCAGCGCCCAAAAAGGGGCGACATCACCCAATGTGAGTATCACTGATATAATTTATTTTATTTTAAATAACTTACATATATGAAAATGGGCCGGACAATTGAAGTTCCTTCCTTACCTGTAACAGAAAAAATATATTAGTACGAGCGTCATTCAATAAGTAAAGAGACAAATACTATAATTTTAAAACTATTCAATGAATGTGTACAATCTTTTCAGGGGTGTTAGTTGGCAACCTTGGGATATGCTCTGATCAGCTGTTTCATCATTTTATGTCAACATAACCTCAAAATTTTCAGTTCACCATGGCAAGTCCACTAGAAGATTGCACCTTAGAAGAGCAGCGCTCAGCCATTAGATTTTTAGTCGCAGAAGGTGTAAAACCAAGTGAACTTTTTTCTAGAATGTTAATACAGTACGGTAAAAGTTTTATGAACAGTGCGAATTTTTACACACTAGCTCTCCAGTTCGCAAAAAATTCAAGGTTCAGCCTTCCGCCGGTAAAGTGATGCTGACCATCTTTTGGGACTCACAGGGTCCAGTCTATTGCGATTTCCTTGAAGATCAGCGAACTATCAATAGCCAATACTACTCTCAGATGCTAGAACACAAAGTTAGACCACCTATCAGGAGCAAACGCCGTGGACTCTTGTCAATAGGAGTCATTCTTCAGCACGATAACGCCCGCCCTCATACAGCCCAGCTGACCCGTGATAAGCTTCAAGAATTGGGTTGGGAGGTCTTACCTCATCTTGCCTACAGTCCCGACCTCGTCCCATCTGATTTTTACCTGCTTGGACCACTCAAAGACGCCCTACTTGGAAAAAGATTTGCTAACAATGAGGAAGTTAAGGAAGCGGTGCAAAAGTGGCTTCGGGGTAAATCGAAAGAATTCTTCGCCAAGGGAATTAGGAAGCTGCAAGAAAGATGGGACAATTGCATAACTGTGGGGGGTGATTATGTTGAAAAATAGCCTTAATTTTGCAAGATTGAAATAAACCGTTTTTGAGCTATAGCCATTTGTCTCTTTACTTATTGAATGACCCTCGTATAAAAAAAAATAATTCCAAATATACCTATTTTTAATTTTGAGACAAGGATATGTATAATCAGCTCCAAATATCAGCGCCAATTATGACACACACACACACAGATACATCATCGAAAAATGTTAAAATCGGATTGTAGAGATATTGAAACGTGTTTATTGGATATGCGATTTTTAGCATGAATCCAATACCTCTCGTAAGAAGAGGTAAAAACATACGCTAAAAGTTAACATCCTGTATTCAATTGTAAAAAGTTTTATAAAAAAAAAACAATTGCATTGAACGACGAGACACTACACTATCTTTACGTTCCATAAATCAGAGTGGCACAAAGCTCAACCCTTTATCTCTTATGAAGTCGTCAAAAGCTAAGTTTTATTCTCTCTTAAAACAGTTTAACAGTATCACGCAAAACATCAATAACTCTCGGTGTGGGAGTTAGCGGCTAATAAAATCCAGGTCCGGAAGCGATTCCAGATGTTCTCTGACCTGTGAGAGATGCAGCTTCCAACCTCGCCCGTGTCTATTCAAAACTGAAGGTTACAAGCTTCTACATAATTCAGCAGCTGGACAATCATGGAAATTGTCCGTGGCCAATGTTCTTGCTTTTAGGATAGTCGATGATTCGTGAGAAATTTTACGGGGAATAAAAAGTGGCTGTTTTCAAGGGGAGATTTGAATATTAGAATTTTATGTTGTCTATGTATTACAATGTAGAATATGAGTTAATAAGTCGTAATTTAAAATCAAGAAGAAACTTTCAGTGTGATGTTAAAACGGAGGATTATTTGAATTTAACAATATTGCTGGACCTTTACCGACCTGCAAAAACCAAACAGAACTGCTGCATGTTTTTGTCTATCCCGGGGAATAGAACTGATTTACTCCTATATGCAATGATGTAGTGTAGTGTGTGTTTGTGTGTGTGTGTGTGTGTGACATTTATTCGCTAAACTATAAATTAAATAACTGTTCATTGAAATACCCAACAAACTCTGGAAAATTAGAGCAACTGTGTTATACAGAGCTTCCATACAAAATTGAAGATAGATACTCAACAGAACGGTCAGTAATTTTTATATATTCCGCATATTATGTATAATGTTGTACGCCGATGAAATTAAAATCTATAGTGATATTAATAATATTGACGACAGTCTAAAACTTCACAATGATATTGACAATCTACTTGGTCTCTCTCTCTAATAACCTATTATTTAATACTAATAAATGTAAAATCATGTCTTATACAGTGTAAAACATCTGTTGTGGCCAGCACAATACCTTCCGTAAAGATTCTAAATTTCCAGTAAAATTATTTCATAAATAAACTATTCAAATTGCACTTAACACTGGTATCTTCTTCTTCTTTAGCTTTTCCCATTCGTTAGGGGTCGCTATTTTTGCATGTCGTTCTCATTCAGTTCCTTTTCTCTCAAATCTTCCGCAATACAGTCCTTCCATCTTATCTTTGGTCTTCCTCTGTTTCTTTAACGTTCTATTACTAAACTATTCATTCTTGTTCCAATATAATTCTTCATTTCTCCTCATGACATGTTCAAACCAATGTAATCGTCTTTCTTGTATCTTTCTAAAAACTTGTAACACTAGAGTTATTTTCTTACCGTATCTTTCCGTGTATTCCCCAATATTTACTTCAACATATCTGCCACATTAATTTACTTTTTATTGATACTGACATCTGTCAATTTGAATTATATGAATATATTACTAGTTCCCAAGTTTGGCATAGCTGGCTGAATTATAAAATTTAATTTCTTTAAAATTCTTTAACTCTGTGTCTATTGAATATGAAGTATAAATTGTAATCAAATCGTATAGAGAATAATATATTCTTTAAGTTATAATAACGTTAAATGTCAATAAATTAAATTTAACTGTTAAATCTTCAAATGAGACTACTTCCGGTTGACCAATTATAACCAAAATCTAATCAGTTGTTCTTCTGGATGTAAACTTGAGGAATACGAAAAAATTATAATTTTTGGAATCGTGGTATTGAAGTTATGGAATCCGGAACTTTTGTCACACACACACAGACACACATACATACAGACATCATCGTAAAAATAGTAAAATCGTATTATATGGACCCTAAAACGTGCTTATTCAGTAAAAACTCACCATTGAATTTTTTGACCAAAGACAATACCTTCCTTACCTAAAGGTGACGGAAGGTAAAAATCAGCACAATACCATCTGTCAATCTGCGTATTATGTATAAATTCCATACATAAATTTTCTTGCAAAAGAATATAAATTTCCAGTAAAATTATTTCATATACAATCTATGCTCTTTGTCGTTCTCATTCAGTTCCTCTCAAGTCTTCAACCTTTTGTTATTAAGCTATTCATTCTTCTTCCAATATATTATTCATGTCTCGTCATGATATTTTTAGACTAATGTAATCATCTCTCTTGTATCTTTCTAGAAGCTTCTAACACTAGAGTTATTTCTCTTATTCTTTCATTCTTTACCGTATCTTTCCGTGTCTGTCAGTTTGAATTATCTGACTATATTGGGAGTTTTCATGGTTAGCATAGCTGGCTGATTTATGAAATTTAATATCTTTATGATTCTTTAACTCTATATCTATTGAATATGAAGTATAAAATGCAATCAAATCGTATAAAGACTAATATATTCTTTAAAATTTATTAAATATCAATAAATGATATTTAACTGGTTTTTTTTTTAAGAAAAACAGCTGAAGTTCAAATTAAGATACTTCCGGTTGATCAATTGTAATCAAAATGTAAACAAGTCTTCTGTTGGATGTAAGAATAAGGAAAACGAAAAAATTGTAATTTTCGGAATTGTAGTATTGGAATTATCGCGGCCGAAATGATAGTCACACACACGGACCCACATCACCCTTGCCTACCTAAATGTGATGGAAGGTAAAAACGAATATAGACAAAAATACGTATCAGTAGAATTATTGAGAATAACATAAAATGCTTTTTACATAGAATAGTCAATCTATACGTTTTGTCTCCTAAAAAGCAACCATTTATATTTTATTTGGTTTATCTGCGTTATTTTCAAACATACAACAATTTCATATAAACAAAATATAATAAAATTTCCATTGCAAACACTTCGCTGGCGGTTAGTATCTTCTCTCACTGACAAGTTGAACAGAAAGCTTCGCTGTATTTACCTAACAATTTGTCTTTTAATGAATTGCATTAATGCAATGTCATTTCAAACCGAAAGACAGAATGAAAAGTTTTGTTTTTGTGAGACATTTCTTGTTATGTATTTAAATTTATGCTTAGTTTAAAATGCAGAAGAACATTAAACCAACGAAGCTGCATACATTAAATATGTATGTTTATGTTCACGGTATTGTGTAGCAGAGTTAGGAGTACCACAAGGCTTGAATTTGGGGCAACTTTTATTTTTGCTATGCGTGACACACTTGGTGGTTTGTAGAACCACACCTTATTATTACAAACGATTCAAAATTCATTTTACAACATCGATATTGACAATAGTGCCATTTATTATTTCGGATATATTAACTGGATTCATAGCCATACGTATAATGTCACTGATATTGACATTGTGTCTCGATATAGTGAACTAATTTAGCAGGCACAAATCGAGTTTATTCACTTTTTCCCAAAAACTGATATTCAAGGACTTAACAGCATATATTATGGTGTATTGGAAAAGTTCAAAAAGGAAAAGGCAAATTTCAGGTCAAACTGAGGTTCAATCATTTTCCTTACTTTTTATTTAAATTCCTACAACTTTCTACATTATTATTGGTGTACAGACGACCAATAGGAGTCCGTATCAATGATGTCACCAGAATCCTTACACAGGATATTTTCGGCTATTTTCCGTATTATTCGGTTGTCGTTTTTTAAAACAAATGAATGTGTGTATGCTCTTTGATTTTTTTAGTACGTTTTTTGATAAATTAAATGAATGTTTTCTACGAATGTATTTTGTGTACATGAATTGTAACAATTTATAAAATCTTACTGTAAGTGTGATAATGTCCATGCTGTTTTGTATGTATTACGTATTTGTTGGATAATTGTTATAGACCCTGAAGAAGTTGCAAGGGTGCACCGAAACGTTGGTAGTAAGAATAAATGCTGTTTGACTGAATTTTCGAATAATTTTTAACACCTAATCCACATCACAGTCGAGAAATTTACCCACAATTAATTTATATTTTCTAAAATCGAATACTATCGCGTGTTTTAATATCTCAAGGTCCAGGGTTCAAATCCCTGCAAGGTCCATGAATTTTTCACAAATTCTTTCTTCGTTTAATTAAATATTTCCTTGACCCTACGGCCTATTTCTATGTTTAAATAAAAAATCTGATGTGGCCAGCACAATACCTTCCGTCAATCCTGTGTATTATGTACAAATTCCATACATAAATTTTCTTGCAAAAGATTATAAATTTTTGGTATTATGTGATTCCCTTTCTCGGCAACTGAATTCCATACTCCTGATAACAAACAAACCACATGAAATAAGAAAATCATGAAATTTTGATTGAAAAATTATAACACTTGTCAGTTATGGACATAATTAATTGCTGTCATTTTGACACGGGTCAAAGTCATGTTACTGCACGCGCCCCATACATAAATTTTCTTGCAAAAGATCCTATATTTCCAGTAAAGTTATTTCATTATCAAACTATGCAAATTGCACTTGACACTGACATCTTCTTCTTTAGTTTTTCCCATTCGTTAGGGGATCGCTATTTTTTATTTTCTTCTTCCACTCATTTTTGTTGCGTGTCGTCCTCATTCAGTTCCTTTTCTCTCAAGTCTTCTACAATACAGTCTTTTCATCTTATATTTGGTCTTCCTATGTTTCTTCCACCTTCTATTAATATATTCATCTCTCCTCATGACATGTTCAAACCAATATGTAATCGTCTTTCTTATATCTAGAAACTTCTAACACTAGAGTTACTTCCCTTATTCTTTCATTGATTTCATTTTATTGATACTGACATCTGTCAATTTGAATTACCTGAATATATTAGCAGTTTCCATGGTTAAGTTAGCATAGCTGGCTGAATTATGAAATTTATATAAAATTTATTATCGTTATGCTTCTTTAACTCTATATCTGTTGAATATCAAATATAAAATGCAATCAAATCGTATAGACAATAATATATTCTTTAAGTTATAATAACATTTAACTGATTTTTTTAAGAAAAACTGTTAAAATCTTCAAGTAAGGGTACTTCCGGTTGACCAATTATAACCAAAATCTAAACAGGTCTGCATATGGTTGTAAGGAAGAGGAATACGCAAGAATTGTAATTTTTGGAACTCTAGTATTGGAGATATCGTGCCCGAAAACGCTGTCCCACACACATACACACACACACACACACACACACACACATACACACACACATACACACACACGCACACACGAACACGCACACACGAACACACTCACACACATACAGACATCATCGTAAAAATAGTAAAATCGTATTGTAAAGACCCTAAAACGTGCTTATTCAATGAAAACTCACCACCGAATTTTTTGACCAAAGACAATACCTTCCTTACCTAGAGGTGACGGAAGGTAAAAACTGACTAAAGTTAAGATTGTTAGTGGCATTTGCGGAATCTTCATCAATTTTTAGTCATAATAAAATAAAACTGTACCTCTTTGAATTACAATCGTACTATACTACCCTCTAATTAGACTTCTAATTGAAACTGTTTGTAATTGTCTATACAGTTCAATCATGGTTACTATATTTTAACCTACATAGTTCCGTACTGTTTCCACTAACATATAACTTGCAAATTAGAGAACAATGCGTCAGTAAACAACTATCAAACATCAATTATCTACAATTACAAGCATGGAACACTGTTTCTAAATACTATAATTTAACAGGTACCATTATTCCGACAGCATAAAATGATTACTTCCGTCTTGTTTCAGTTACTTTCACAATTTCCACAAACAAATCTCCATTGCTCACGCGAGCAAATACAAATCTTCCATTGAATTGTACTTAAACACAATATCCTCTGATTAATTGAAAATGATTTGTTTTTGTTACTTGAGAGAGCAGTTTTGTTTGTTGTTATTGAGTATAGTGATAGCCTTTTCATGATTACATAATAGACAAATTTAAACTTAATATAATGAAGATGATGGTTTTGTTAAATAATAAATCTGATGTGGCCAGCACTTTACCTTCCTTCAGTTACAGTAAATTTTTTGAATGACTTATACGACATACGCTATTCATTCGAAATTGCAAGAAGTATATTTTAGAAAATTCAAGAAATTAGTCTTCAAATAACGTAGTCTAGCATGTAATGAATCATTACTCTAATCCAATCAAATCATTAGTAGCGGTTTCCTATCTCTAATCATTTGGAAGATTCGATCTGTTGTTCTGTAGTCCCTGCGGTTTTTGGTAATTAACGGATCAGTGGTACCAACTACCTTCATCAACCAGCAGCCGACTGACAGTTAAAGCAAACACGAATTAGAATCACTGTTTATTGAACCAAATGCTTATTTATTATGCAGGACTCGACTGCATTGTTTTCAGTTTAACATGAAATTTTGTGGATTTCAGTTAATTTACATTCGATTCATACGACCGTCTACATCGTATCGAGAAGTTGAATTTGAGTGCAGAAATTAATGAACACTTATAAACTATTTTTTTCTTACCAAACGCAGAACCATAGATATTTATTTTTTATCTCAGATTAACTAAATTCTCAACCAAATTAGTTCTGTGCACAAATTATCTACTTTTGCACCACAATAATTATTGTGTCACCGAAATTACTAATTTGTCTCTATATAAAATATTATCAGCGCTTTTTACCTTCCACCACCTTTAGTTAAGGAAGGTATTGTCTTTGGTCAAAAAATTCAATGATGAGTTTTTAGTGAAAAATAATGTTTTAGCGTCGATATAATATGATTTTACCATTTTTACGATTACAAAAATTATATTTTTTGTGTATTCCTCAAGTTTACATCCAGACCAGACTAGACCACGAAGGTGGAATGAACTTATTCGTTTTATTGATTTTAGATATCAGCAAACTTTTCTTAATTTTGTAAAACTAAATTTTATAAAGCTTTCCTCTTGTAGTGAAATTAATTTTCCTGACAACCTCTTATCTTGCACCAAACTACTTAAATAATAATGGACTCTTTGTAGCTGTTAATAACTTGTAGTTCCCGAGGCAAAATAGCCCATGATTACCTTGTTAGAAACTCTGTCCGGCAATTATGTATTTAATCGTGCGTGAGAACAACCTGTTATAAGTTGTATTATTCGGCGAAATCTGTGCGCGTTACCATTATAACAAAGTAAGGTAGCATTATTCGTAGAGCTGAATTAACTCGTGCTTATGGACAGCGAAATAAAACAATAATAAAGAAATCTGATGTGGTCGTGTCGTTCTCATTTAATACCTTTTCTCTCAAGTCTTTCGCAATACAGTCCTTCAATATTTTTTTTGGTCGTCCTCTGTTTCGTTTTCTATTACTAAGCTATTCATTTTTCTTCCCATTTATTCTTTATCTCTCCTCAATACATGTTTAAACCAATGTAATCGTCTCACCTGTATCTTTCTAGAAACTTTTAATACTTCTCTTATTCTCTATCTATCTCAACATCCCCATCTCTCTCCCACATTCAATTTATTTTCATTGACACTGACATCTGTCAATTACAATTTTTGTAAATATTGTAGCTGTTTCCATGGTTATACCATAGCCGGCTGATTTATGAAATATAATTTATAATTTTTTAACTTTTTTGTCATTGTCCTTTTGTTGTTTTAGAAAAGATAATTATGTAAGTAGTATTCTTCGAATAAAAATATAATACTCAAAGCAGCAATTTTTATGTATGCATAAGGGCGTAGGTTTTATTATTAGATAGCGTCTGTTTTGTACAACATGTCCAGCTCTAAAAGAAGAATAAATATTTGTGTCTTAAAATAACTTCTGTAACCTGACGATCGTTTTCTTATACTTTCTTATTCAATGAAAACGCGAAAAAAATCAACCGTTCTACTTTAATAAAAATTATTATATTTTTCCGTAATTATGTTTAAATGTATATCAAATATCAGAGGTTAAGATCTTCACAGACTGGACTGTTTAAAAATAAGTTAAAAAGAAAATTCAAACAGGAGGTGTAGTTAACGTAATAGCAATTATAAAGCACGGAAATTAATGTAAAGGTTAATCACTTATTGACGATCTAATTACAATGCTGGAGATTGTGTTACCACAGAGTTCGTTGAAGGTTGAAGTTACATCAAAACGTCTTCATTATTTTACCAAAATATTATTCTTGAGAATAATAGTCAGATTAGAAATACTTAACAAAGCGAGGCAGTATTTATTTATTTTTCGTATCCAAACCATTTATATAATTGTGGGTAATTTCTTGACTGTGATGCGGATTAGATGTTAAAAATTACTCGAAAGTGCAGTCAAACAGCATTTATTCTTACTATACCAAGGTTTCACTGCACCCTTGCACCTTCTTCAGGGTCAACAACAATTATACAACAAAAATATAATACATACAAAATAACATGGACATTATTATAATTACAGTAAGATCTTACAAATTGTAACAATTCATGTACACAAAATACGTTTGTAGAAAACATTCAGTTATTTTATTAAACATCGTACAAAAAATTCAAAAAGCATACACACATCCATTTGCTCTAAAAAAACAACCGAATAATACGGAAAATAGCCAGAAATATCCTGTGTAAGGATTCTGGTGACATCATTGATACGGACTCCTATTGGTCCTCTATACACCAATAATAATGTAGCAAGTTGTAGGAATTTTAATAAACTGTAAGGAAATTAATGAAACTTTTCCAATACACCAAAATATATGCTGTTAAGTTAAGATTAACACACACACACACACCCACATACAGACGTCATCGTAAAAATGGTAAAACCATATTCTCGCTATCGATTTTTTTGACCAAAGACAATACCTTCCTTACTTAAAGATGTCGGAAGGTAAAAATAAATAAATTTTCAATTCAATGAAGCGCTACGAATTATTTTTAAAAGCATGGAGCACATACACCTTCAAACATTCTTCCAGTTAACATTTTTAATTAAAACTTTGCCAATTAAAAGTTGGTGAATGAATCACCATTTATAATTGACATATTTGCAAGTTAGGTCTAATGGACTGTTTTCGTATTCCGTGGTCTACTAATATTTCCAAATTTTTAATACATGAAAATGACATTAGTAGAGAATCATTTCTAAATAGAGATGAGCGATGTTTATTAAAAGTTTCTAAAATGTAAAAGTATATTTTCTCATATAGACAATAATTTCTATCTCTCACTGACTGTATTAAGTGGCAGATTCAACATCAACTACTTCAATTATTGATTGCAATGTTGGCAACCGCAGCAAACAAGGGCAAAGGTTAAATGCGGTTAAACAAGTTCATTTACATCCAGTGCAATCACTGCAGCTGGAATTTGGAAATGCAACTACTCTGAATAACAATAAAAAAATGAAACAGCTTGCCGTGAAGCGGGATAATTTAGTTAGCGCTAAATGAGAGTTGGTGTACATGACTTCGTAATGAATGTTTTGATTCAATTCGTTAGTCTAAAACAAATACTGGAGATTCTATATTTAGTTTACAATATCATGACTTCATAAAATACAAAATGGCGTATTAGTTATTTAATTATTAAGGGTGTAGTTTTTTGTGTCAAATTGACCCATCCTGAGGTATCTTCAGGTGCAGATCATGTCCTGGAGAAATCCTACAATAAAATTCGAAGAAATCAGAGTTATTAAAAGACGTGCACGCCTCAATATAAGATTAATTAGATAAGCTATAGTAATTTTTAATGAATAACGTATGTCCTAAAAATTTTGAAACAAGTTTCAGCATTATTTTAACTCTCGCTAAAAGAGGTATTGCATTCATGCTAAAAATCGCTTATCCAGATTTTAATGATTATAATTGTTATGAAATACCGTTACAGCACTTATGATAAATTCAGACCCATTTCACTTTCTACCCTCAAATGTCAAAACTAAGCGCATCAGTTCAACTTCAGTTGTCCTCCAAGCAACTAACAGGCACAAAACAATTCTGGAGAAGGGTCCTCACTTTATAACGGCTTTACGGTTGGCCAACCTGCCTGAAAAGCTTATTTTTCAGCTTAGAGCAATCTCAATTCCGCAGGATAAAATGGCTCGTTACTTCACAGCGCCCATGTGGTCGTTTTGTGAACTATTTATCATTGGGAAATGATCCATCTGACAACGGGGGTATTGTTGGTAATTGGCTACACAGATTCGATGGATTGTTAAATTGGTAGGTTATTTAGAAGATTCAATGTTTAATGGTTTTGACGATATCATTTATGAATATTATCATGGTTTATTATTCATTTCTGGATATACCTATCTGCTTTTACTTTAAAATCAACTTGGAGTAACACACTTGGACCAACGTTTTTCTAACTTTGCCTGTGGAATGAAAGAACTTTTAAAGATTGGGGTTCAAATCTCCATCAAGCTAAACTTTTCATTATTTTTTACCTTCCGTCACCTTTAGGTAAGGAAGGTATTGTCTTTGGTCAAAAAATTCAATGATGAGTTTTTACTGAATAAGCACGTTTTAGGGTCCATATAATACGATTTTACCATTTTTACGATGATGTCTGTATGTATGTGTGTCTGTGTGTGTGTGTGTGTGTGTGTGTGTGTGTGTGTGTGTGTGTGTGTGTGACAAAAGTTCCGGATTCCATAACTTCAATACCACGATTCCAAAAATTATAATTTTTTCGTATTCCTCAAGTTTACATCCAGAAGAACAACTGATTAGATTTTGGTTATAATTGGTCAACCGGAAGTTGTCTCATTTGAAGATTTAACAGTTAAATTTGATTTATTGACATTTAACGTTATTATAACTTAAAGAATATATTATTCTCTATACGATTTGATTACAATTTATACTTCATATTCAATAGATACAGAGTTAAAGAATTTTAAAGAAATTAAATTTTATAATTCAGCCAGCTATGCCAAACTTGGGAACTAGTAATATATTCATATAATTCAAATTAACAGATGTCAGTATCAATAAAAAGTAAATTAATGTAGCAGATATGAGGATGTTGAAGTAGATATTGGGGAATACACGGAAAGATACGGTAAGAAAATAACTCTAGTGTTACAAGTTTTTAGAAAGATACAAGAAAGACGATTATATTGGTTTGAACATGTCATGAGGAGAAATGAAGAATTATATTGGAACAAGAATGAATAGTTTAGTAATAGGATGTTAAAGAAACAGAGGAAGACTAAAGATAAGATGGAAGGACTGTATTGCGGAAGATTTGAGAGAAAAGGAACTGAATGAGAACGACATGTAAAAATAGCGACCCCTAACGAATGGGAAAAGCTAAAGAAAAAGATGCCAGTGTCAAGTGCAATTTGAATAGTTTGTTTATGAAATAATTTTACTGGAAATTTAGAATCTTTTGTAAGAAAAATTATGGAATTTATACATTATACACGAGAATGACGGAAGGTATTGTGCTGGCCACAACAGATTTTTTTATTTATGTATTAATTATATTACTATTATCATGTTCAATAGCATGGCTTAATTTTCTGTCGGACACTTTTTATTTGCAAAAGACTGTTTTCCCATGTTAAACGCCTATGTCAAGGTTTTCTTGGGACACACAGTATAGTCAACTAAAAAGGTTCAGAATTTTTTTTTAAAATGATGACAGCAGGGTTTGTGTCACATTGCGCCCCTAGCGGAGAAAGCAAGGAAACATGTATCACTTTGAATATGAGTCTGAAGGAGAGTGGCATAACCAGTATATTTTAAATCGTGTGCCAGATTAACTATCTATGGGGGTTACAAACTGCGTGTAAAACTTATGAAATTCTTTAACAGCTCGAAAAGTACTTGACTTATTGAGAAATAATATTGAATTTCACGCTAAACAAACATAATAATCTCATAAATAAAGGAGAAAACATCTCAAATTACCAATCCATTTAATATATAATCCACAAAAATAAAAAAAAATCCATCATTTGCTCTTCAGAAAAAAACCTGCTCATGTTACATTTTTCATCAACGCCCTATCCTTTTAATGAATACAGTCCCTTGAAAGTTACAGCCCTTGAGGTTTCTGTAATTGAAGAGTTTCTTGCAGGGCTGCCAACTTAAAAAGGTCAAGTGACCCAACGTGGTGTGAATACGTAACAATGTAAGAGAAGAAACCTTGCATAAAAGTAATTTACAATTGCCAAGTTGCAAATTTATTAAAACTTTTAATATTGATATCGTAAATTTTTCGTGGGGTATGAACACTGAATATTAAATAAAATTGCATTGATTGATGAAGCGAAAATAAAATATCTTTGAAATTGCGTTTCTATGTCAGATTCATTTTATATTTTACTACATCCACGTATAACTTTTAACTGTAAGGCCATTTTGAAATGAATGCAATTAAAATTGTTGACATACATGTCTCTATTTGTATTCGTATATTCTCAATGCAAGCACAGTTTTTTACACGATAAAAGTTATGTTTCCGAGGCTCAAGGGAAATATAAAAGTTCTTAAATCAAACTTTTACGTTCAAAATTTCTGTTCCTCTTCTAGTTTTCCTATTGCAGTTTGAATTTTATCTTTATCGTATTTTTGGGAATTTATTAACTTACAGCGATATACAAACCTTTCCTGAGTCTGTTTACAAATTGAAACATGTAATGTCAACATTCCATATTTATTTTGGTATTGTGACATTTAAACGGCGGAAGTTCATATATAAATCGGCATCATCTTGCAGTTTTCTCAATTTAATGCATTATACATGATATTTTACCTCTCGTTAATAGAGATATTGGATTCATGTGAAAAATCGCATATCCCGATTTTAGTGAATAAGCAATTTTACGATGATGTCCGTGTGTGTGTGTGTATGGATGTTGGAAGTACGGTTTCTCAAATACTAAGATTTGAGACATGTTTAACTACGGCTTCCTCAATCTAACATTAATGGGAAGAGCTGATAAGGTTTTGGTAACAATTGGACAACCGGAAGAGGTAGTTTGTTTAAAAAATTCTTCTAAATATTATTTTTTGAACATTATGTTAATAAAATAATAAAGATCTTTAAATTCTCAATCTGATACATTTAAAAAAAAATATTATACCTTCTATAGATTTAGAGATATATTATATAATAATATAGAATAATCTGTTGTAATAAATCTCGCTGCCCAAACAACTCCATGGAAACCAGTTGAGATATTTAAATGTTTATAATTGACAGATAAATGCAAAATGTCAGTATTAAGAATCAACAGTTTTATTAACATTACAGAAAGCTTTTTCTGGGAAGTAGGTACATTTAAATTTCTTATTGTATTAATTAAATATGTAAAATTATAGGTGTATTAATATTACATTTACATCCTTAAGAAATACCGCTAATACCGTCAGTGAATATAAAGAATTTTGAATATATTGGAAGAGTAGGAGAAAAATCCTCATTGAACGAAAGAATAGATACAATTTGAATTATTTGTATGTATAAAAAATGTTAAATTCGTTAATTATAACCGACGCCAAAAATTACTTTAAATTTTAATGGCACAAAAATTGACTCCTGTAATCCTCACACGGTATAAATATTTCATCATTTACCGATATCTGTACAAAGCAGATTAGCACACCCAGCAAAGGGTAATATGCCGTGATGATATATTTATTTATTATTTATTTATGTAACATAAAATGGAAATAGCGAGAGGTCATGTGTTGGGCACATCAGATACCTGTCATTTGGCCCAAAGTTTTGTAAGTTTTAAGTCTATATTTAAAATAGTCGTATTTGTAGAAATTTCTTACCATTTGTGTAGGTTTTATAATTTGATGAAAATATAAACCGGTTGAACTCTTCTTACAGAGCTTTTACCAATGTATGAAACTAGAGTAAACAAAGTTAACAAGCTTAATCTTAACGAGTAAGAAAGCTCTTGTGAACAGCTTTAATAAAACGAGAACTACATTATACGTTTCTATATAAAGTTCATAAGTTATAATCATGTAGGTGCTCGTCATATATTGTTCAAACTTGAATTCAATTCACACACAAAGGCATGAATAATAAACAAAACTTTAACATCATAAAATACATGGTAATTATGTGGCAGACGAGTGAAGATACTTACCCTTATAAAAAGGAAACAAAAATATAATAACACTTTACTTGATTCACTGAAACAGCGAAACTGCAAAAGTTTAAAACAACACCGCCAGGATTGCAGCAAAAAATCTTCTCCATTCTTCTAAACTTTAATTTGTTTTATTTACACGTTTTGAACACAATCAGAACTAATCAAGATCCGCGTGAGCCTAAGAAGACATTTACCCTCACCCGAGCAAACTGAAAACTCCGAATTGTCAGTTTAATTTTAATTAAGGTTTGGTGTAGTTGGTTAGCTGTGGTCGAAAATGAGTTTGCTGAGAAGCCTGGGAATTTATTTACTTTGTCTTTATGGAACGAAAGTTATGTTGAGGGAAAAGAATTGGTTAACTCTTGAATGCAGTTTTCAAGTTAAATCTAATTTGGCAGAGATTTCATCCAGAGATGATTTATATTTGTGTAGTTGTTTTATAAATATGTGTTTAAAACAAATGTCTTTAGTTTAAAGGTCAACATGAATAAAGTTTCAGAAACGTTGCATAAATATCTACAAAACAAAGAAGAATAATATAATTTTCCTTTGTTTAAGTTTAATATATAGGTGTAACAGTTAATTCACTACCTCAAATAATTCCTATATTATTAAAGATACAAAAAATAATATAAAACAATCTTATAGAAGACGAGAGATATTCGATTAGAGAATTTATATATATATATATATATATATATATATATATATATATATATATATATATATATATATATGTGTGTGTGTGTGTGTGTGTGTGTGTGTGACACAAATTTCTCCTTCGATAACTCGTACGTCCATATGGAGAGTTCATTAGATTTTGGTTATAATTGGTCTTCTAAAAGTACTCTTAATTGAAGTTTTCAACTGTTTTTATTGGAAAAACGCAGTTAAATATTTGACTTACGCTGCTGGAAACTACACCATAGAAACAGAATATTCAAATATTACTAATTGACAGATGTCAGTATCAGTTAGTATAATGTACAATCTGTTCATTAATTAAACACGGAGTAAACCTATTAAATGTCAAAGCTTACTAGTTCAAGATGCAGTACATTGTGTAAAATACATTGTTCTTAAGAAAGACGGGGTCCCATTTCGCAGTGCAATTACGACGTGTAATTAATATGTAAAATTTGGTTAGCATCAGCCGACCTTAGATCCAACTCTTGTTTAATAATAATACCAGGAAATATTGTTTTTTATGATGACGGTATGATGACGGCACATTGATATACACTGATTTACATTAGCGATACGACCACGGTACAGTATAGTTTTGTTTCTATTGAAAAAAATATTGTATCATACTGACAGCGTAGTATTTGCATGCATCACGTTGATGTTAATGCCAAAATCAACTGTGTGGAAGAAAAGATTTGCTAGTACGTGATTGACATCTGACATGTTTTTGACTTTTTGATATTTGTCAAAATGCAGTCCACATGACCTAGAAATGAGAATTATTGAACAAAATATCACAGTAAATACATAAAAAAATAGTTTCATTTTGTAAATTTTTCTGGGTTATCTTCATTTTCTTATGCTTCGTCAAAGGTAAAGGCAATAGAAACATGACATATGCACCACAAACCATCATATATATAAAAGACAAAATTGTATTTTCATGATATTTATTATATTCGTACCGTCGTTGTATCGTCTAATGTAAGTACCTCGTGTAATTGACATTCCATCATGTACCGTCATCGTACCGTTATTGTACCGCGAATGTAAATCAAACCTTAAACTTCTTTAATATTTGCAAGAACAAAAAAATTCAAAAAATAATATTTAGAAGATTTTTTTAAGAATCTGCTACTTTCGGTTATCTAATTGTTACCAAAATCATTTTTACTCGTCCCAGTAATGTCCGATTGAGAAATACATAGTTAAACAGATACTAAAGTTATCTAGTTTTTGATAAATCGTGCTTCCAACATCCACGCACACACACACACACACACACACACACACACACACAAATCATCGTAAAAATGTTAAAATAGTATTGTTTAAAATGTGCTTATGCAAAAATGAATTAAATACATCAAATTTGAAACTTGAAACGTATTTCTAATTTGCTAACAGCGCAAAATGACTCCTGTGGTGGTCTCCCCGCAACAACTTTGAAATCATTTGAAGTACGAAGACAATGTTGGCACAATAAGCTCGATATATTTTTCTATATTTTTATTTCATTCAACAGAAAATCTTTAGAAATTTATTTTAGTCACGAATTTTGAATCAGTTTCAGTCCTAGTTAAGTTGTCGGTTTACATTAAATGCGAACGTGATAATTTCAAATTAGAAACATTGTCTTTCAGCTTATGTTCTTTATTCATTGTATGAATTTTCACGTCCACCTGAAGTGACGAATTCTGTTTAAATTTGATGATAGTCTGGGTCATTACAGTTGCACTAACTATATAATTTAAAATGTCAGACGGTTTAAACGAAAATCAATGCTGATGTCTGAATATATATTTAAATATTTAATTTGTGTGTTTTTCCTGTTGATTAGTGTATTAATGTGCCAGGTTATGTTGTACCAACTGTAATGAAACACATTTTGAAAAATATAATAAAATTTTCGTATGTAAATACGTTTTACTATATTAGGTTCGAAATTTGAAGAATCAATTTGTACTCATTGAAAGTCCTGATTCGTTTGCCACCCCCGTCTAGCGGAAAATAGCTGAATTATATCTCATTCCTGCTGTTCCTGCATCGATTCATTCAGCGTCCACTAGACGGCAAACAGGTGAACTAAATAACGCGTCGTCCTGCGACGCAGGAGCGCCAGATTCCTGAACTAACATGCAGTGTCCTTAGAAATAGGTTGTTGTCTGAAAATTTGAATTTGGGCGGGAAATTTGATGCGGGGTATTGATCTCACAGGGCAGGAATGTTTTCAAATTATTTTCGGAAAAAGAGATAAAGAAAGGTGGTTTTATTAAAAACTTTGAAAATGTATTTTACCTTTCGTCAAGGTATTGTAATTGGTCAAAAAATTCGATAGAGTTTTAAAAATTATAATTCTTTCGTATTCTTTGCATTAATATGAATAGCTGATTAGATTTTGGTTATAATTGGTCAACCGGAAGTACCCTCATTTGAAGGCTTTAACAGTTTTCTTGAAAAAAACGCTGTTAAATATCGTTTTATACTTATAATGGATATAGAGTTAAAATATAATAAATAAATTAAATTGGAAACAGTTACTATATTAAGATAATGAATGTGGCAGAGAGATGAGGCTGTTGAAATGGATGTTTGGGAAGAGACAAAAAGATAGGATGGATAAAAAATAGACGATTACATTGTTTTGAACATGTCATGAGGAGAGATGAAGAATATATTGGAAAAAGATGAACAGCTTAATTATAGAAGGTAGAAGAAAGAGTGGAAGACCAAAAAAAGATGGAAGGACTGTATTGCGGAACACTGCTCACAGCCTGCTCACAGCCCAAACATCTCCAAGGTAACTACTTGAGAAATTAAAATGTCTGTAATTGACAGATAAATGTCACTAATGTCAGTGTCAAAAATTCGGAAATAGTACTGAAGGCTTTTTCTGGGAAAGATATTTAATATTTCTTATTGTATTATTAATTATAGATTTGAAATTATGGGTATATTACATGAACCCTTCAGAAATAACGCCAATCCCGTTCATAAACTGCAAAAACGAACATTTAGAAGAAATGGAGAAAACTTGCTCATAGAATGAATTTAAAATTATATAAAATACGTAAATATAAAGGTGTAATTAGAATTTTTTGTGTGTACAAGAAATGTTAAATACAATACTTATATATACCACAATAGAAAGGGTGCAAGAGGTATTGTGATGGCCACAAAATATTTTTTTTTTATGTCTAATACAACAAAATTAAATAATTATGAATTCTATCCCACACATTTTTTGTTTAAGTCCAAAATATAGCCAAAATAATCCATATATGATTGACCGATAAAAACAATGCTGGTCATCTGCTTGCTGATCACCCTAAATCAGTTCATACTAACGGTTCAATCACTAAAACTGTCAAGCGAAACTCACAAAGAAGCAAACATTCAAAACAGTGTATGATTAAAATCATTTAATTATACCTCGTTCATTTTTCATACAAATTTCACAGCTGTCACGCGAATATTATTCTATGTATCGTGAAAAATCCATGCATTTGATTCCACCCTACCGTTTCTGATACGAGTTAAACGGTTTTCCGCTCAAAATGAAATGTAACTGGACTTGTTTAATGAACTGTTTTCCGTGGACTGGATTTCGGGTTTATCCAACAGGAAAAATAAACAATCCCCCAAGCGTCTGCTTGATTTATTTGTTATCTGATTGACAGGAGATTTGGATAGGTACGAAATTAACTTGTGTGAACAATTGTGAAATAGCTTAAATGGAAATTTTGTTCTTGATTTCAATCGCTCATTCCATAATTAAACATCTGTTGTGGCCAGCACAATACCTCTCGCCACTGTCTTTTTTTGATTACATAAGTATAGGGCGCGAACAGTCATGTTTCATTGTTGGCCTTGACAAGCAGACGTGGGGGCCCGTTTCAGAATGATAATTATTAATTATGTACATAAATGTCAGAACTTTTCATTAAAAATTTCAAGATTTTCTAAATTCACGTAGTTAATTTGTCATCTGGAGTGTGGAATTTACTTGTCGAGGAAAATAAACCACATGGAATTGGAAAATCATTAAATTTAGAATGAGAAATTATGATATATGACATCTATATACATAATTACTATCATTCTGACATGGGCTCCCATATCTGCTTATCAAGGCCAACAAAGTCACATGACTGCTCGCGCCCTAATGTATTTAACATTTCTTGTATACTTACACTCTACACCAAAAATTCTACTTACCTATATCTATTCCATATATTTAGATTTTTTAAATTATTCCATATATTTAGATTTTTAAAATTTAAAGTCATTCTATGAAGAAATTTTGTCCTACCCTTCTTTCTCGAGATTATTCCAATTCATTGTCAGAAATAACAGTATATATGAAGGGTATGTGTAATATACCTATAAATATTTAACTATTAATGCATTTAGAAATAATATAATGTATGTACTTACCAGAAAAAGTGTTCAGTAATGTCTCCGGATTTCTGACACTGACATTTATCTGTCAGTTACAAACAAATTAAATTTTCTACTATTTTTCATGGCATTCTTTCGGCTGTCAAATTTATTACAACAGATTATTTTATATATTATACTTCTTTTATCTCTAAATCTATGGAATATATAATAAAATATTTAAATGTATCAGATAGAGAATTTAATTTTCTTTAATATTACCACGAAAAATTTTCAAAAAATAATATTTAGAAGATTTTTTTTTGAAGAATCTTCTACTTCCGGTTGTCCAATTATTACCAAAACCTTATCAGATCTTCCCATGAATGTCCGATTGGGAAATACGTTGTTAAACAAATTTTAAGTCTTATAGTTTTTGAGTAACCGTCCTTCCAACATCCCACACACACACACACATACACACACACATCCACACACACACACACACACACAGACATCATCATAAAAATGTTAAATTTGGATTGTAGGGACCTTAAAACGTGCTTATTCAATAAAATCTGGTTATGCGATTTTTAGCATGAATGCAATACCTCTCTTAGCGAGAGGTAAAAAATCTAATGACCTCTCGCCATACCCACAGACATCATCGTGAAAATGTTAAAATCGGATTGTAGGGACCTTAAAACGTTTATCAAAATCTTGATATGTGATTTTTAGCACGATCCCTATACCTCCCTTACCAAGGGTAGCGGGTGTTATACGTTTTTCAATGAAATATTTATTTAATTGTAAAACAGATTTAGTGGGTTTTGCCAGTTCAAATTTTTATATTTTGACAGGATGAAAAGCAAGTAAAATTTTTCGTGACAGGTTAAAATTTTCTCATAACGTGACATTTAAATATTTTCTATGCGTTGCACACGACAACTACTTATTATCTTTATATCACTCTGTGCTCTTTTTATTTTATATAACTACATTGCAGGAAAAAAACATAACGCAGATGGTCCATGTTGTCCTTTCTTAACTATTCATCCTTGTTAAATTAAAAGCATCATTAGGGAATACTTATTAAATGTGCCTGATTTACCAAGGTAAGCTTAACAATATAATTCTAATTTAGTATATTATAAGTTTGCAAGAAATTTAAATGCATTTAATAATATTTTGTTAATTAAATTGGATTATATTAATATTGTATATGTAAAGTGTAGATAACGAATATTGTTTAACTATGCTGAATGATTTATCATGAATGATTAGCAAAATATTGCGAATACAAAATGGATTTTTTTTAAAGATGTCTGATCAAGGTCATCTACAAATTGTATGAGTTAAAATTTTAACTCCGCCCATTCTATCAAATTCAGTTAGTGTCGTTAACTTAGTTTTTATGAGACTACAGGTACTACTGTAATTTTATTATAAAAATATATGTTACAGTAAAAGCATTCAATATTAAAAATTACTTACCATTGACTACATTTTATTTTTCCCTCCCGAAAATGGATTTCTTTGAGGTCCTCAAAATAAGAATTTACCGCATCGATGGTTTCTTCGTTGGATCGTAATATATTTCCACCGTTGAACGTTGTGAGTTTTGGGGAAACATGGAAATCGGAGGAAGCCAAATCGGTCAATTACGGTGGATAGAGGACGATTTCAAATCTCAGTTCGTTCAATTTTTGTTGAACAATTCGACTTCGAAACAAGATTTTTTTCATTGCCATTCCCGGGCGTTTTTCTAGAATTAATCAATTAGCAAAATTCTTTGACGTCCCAATAGACTGACGCCATCACCTTTCACATTTCAATACAATCTGTTGGATGACGTCTTTGAAAATGCTTCACCTTCCTTTTTCACTGTGAGTTTCTGGGTTTCGGAATTGAAGAGTGGCTGGACACACCTGTGACGAACAACGTTCAGGTCGACCAAAATCGTTTACCACACCGGAAATTGTGGATAAATTCCACCATATGGTTCTGGAAGATCGCCAAATGAAAGTGCGTGAAATTAAGCAAGCCATAGGGATCTTTTATGAAAGTGTAGTGTATATTTTATACAATGAGCTGGGCATGAGAGAAATGCGTCAGATGGTGCCGCAATTGCTCAGTTCGGATCAAAAGCGTATTCGAGCCCGAACTTCAGCCGAAAATTTGAAGTTTTTTTTAAGAAAAATTTGGTCAATTTAAACCTTGGATGGAACATAAATACACATTACATTCCAGAGACGAAAATTCAGTTGATAGTGTGGATTAAACATGGTGAGCTGGCCGCGAAGAAAGCGAAGTTAATTAATTTGGCAAGAAAGGTGATGGCGTCAGTCTATTGGGACGCCAAAGGAATTTTGCTAATTGATTATCTTAGTAAAAGAAGAACTGTGATTGGACAATGCCACACTTTTAGACCAGCGGAAAGCAGTAATTCGAGAAAAACGCCCGGGAATGGCAATATAAAAGATCTTGTTTCACCACGACAATGCGCCGGCTTATCCAAGTCGAATTGTTCAACAAAAATTGATCGAGCTGACGTTTGAAATCGTTCCCTATCCACCATACTTGGTTCTCTTCGTTTTTCATCTTTTCCCAAAACTCACAACGTTCAATGCCGGAAAGATATTACGATCCAACGAAGATACCATCAATGCAGTAAATGTTTATTTTGAGAATCTCAAAGTAATCCATTTTCGGAAGGGAATCGAGAAGTTGGAAAACGCTGGACTATGTTGATACCAGAGGGGACTATGTAGAAATATAAAATGTAGCTAATGTTAATTTTTTTTTCATGTCATTCTGGATACTTTTCAATCCACCCTCGTATATCGTAAACAATGGTTTTAACGAACTTCCGTATATGAGAGGTCAAATCTTAAAAATAGGATTGAAAATTTAATAGCATGTTCTCTTAATATTGATATGTTTATTAGGAAAACCAATATAAAAATACCGGTTCTCGTAAAATTGTCCGTGTATTGGAGATGTCCATAAATAAATAAAATAAATAAATATTTCATCACGGCATATTACCCATTGCTGGGTGTGCCAATCTGCTTCATACACAGATATCGGTAATGATGGAATATTTGTACCGTGCGGGCGCTTACCAGGCATCACCTCACGGGCACTCATTGCTGGCGTAGAGTGCGCCACAGGGGTCAATTTTGTTAATAAAATAACGTTATACGCAAGGGTATGAATCAAGTTAATATATCCGAAATAAGAATTGAACGTACGTTACAGCGACAGTCTTGTCAACAATGAGCATCGTTATAAAATGGCATGTCGTAATTAAGTCAAAACAATATTTATTTTTAAAAGACAAGCATGTTATCCTTACCACGCGCACTTTTGTCGATGCAAATAAAAGAGAAATAAATATAAATCAAGTTGTTAATTCATTCATTATACATAGTTGACCTTTATTGGACATGTTTAAAAAATTAAACAATACGACTTATAACTTTTAAAATTTTCCTAGGTTAAATTGCTGGAGAAAATGATTTAATTCCAAAACAACCAATGTGCAATTCGTGTCGCCTTTTATTTTTCACGGCTGTAGGTCTCGGCATCTACGTCTTCTACCTCCTTTTCCTAAAATGTGACGACAAAGTTAATTTTTGATTACGAAGAAAATATCACAGTGACCAAGGTACATTCAATTTTTTTATTTTGACAACTATTTGGATGACAGAAAGTAATAAATTCTTGTGAAATATTCTAGATTCTTTAACTGATGTGTACAGTTTAAAAATTTTCAATGTGCGGGCTTTGTAATATATTATTTGCGGCTGTGTTTCTACTCGTCTTGGCTGTTGTATTTCTTATACGGCGGGGACGTACCTCCTAAGTATGAAACTCTTTAAGATAGTATGAACCAGAAGAGAACAATATTCTAATTTTATGGAAAGGTTAGTAAATACGACGGGAGCAGTCATGTGACTTTGTTGACCTTGGAAAGCACATAGGGAGGTCCGTTTCAAAATGACAGATAGTAATTACGTACATAACTAACAAATGTAATAATTTTTCAGTCAAAATTTCATGATTTTCTGATTTCATGTAGTGTATTTGTCATCAGAAGTGTGGAATATAGTTACAGGGTCAAATAAATTGGAATATCATGAAATTTTGAATGAAATATTATTTCACGGGCCCCCATATCTGCTTCTGAAAGTCAAGAAAATCACCCGACTGTTCGCAGCCTATTAATATTAAATTATTGCAAATGCTTGGCTTGTTTGAAGGAAACATGTGGCCCGTATCAAAATGCTTGTAATTTTATGTACAAAAAAAGGGTTTTTTCTTTTTTGCCCCTCGCTAAGAGAGATATTGGATTCATGCTAATAATCGCTTATCCAGCTTTTTATGATTAAGCACGGTTTAAGGTCCATACAATCCGATTTTAATATTTTTACGATGATGTGTGTATATATGTGTGGGGAGGTTGGAAAAACAATTTCTCATAAATTAAAATACTTAATATCTGTTTAACTACATATTTCTCAATCGGACATTACTGGGAAGAGCTGAAAAGGTAGCAGATTCTTAAAAAAAAATGTAAATATTATTTTTTTGAAAATTTTTGTTCTTGCTTGTATTAAAGAAGAGTAAATTCTGTATCTGATACATGTAAATATTATATTATATCTTTTATAGATTTAGAGATAACGAAATATAAGCTATATAATAATCTGTTTGTAATAAATCTCACAGCCCAAATAATGTCATGGAAACCAATTCAAATATTAAAATGTTTGTAATTGACAGATAAATATCAGTGTCAAAAATACAGACACATTATTGAAGATTTTTTTTGGGAAGTATATACATTTTACTATTTTTTATTGTATTAATCGTAAAGTATTTAAAATTATAGGTATATTACATATACCCTTTAAAAATACTGTCAATTCCAACAATGAATTGAAAACATTTCGAAAAATTAGAAGAGGGCAAAATTTCTTCATAGAGTGAATTTAAAATAAAAATCTAAATATAAAGAATAGATATAAGTAGAATTTTTGGTGTAGAGTGTAGGTATACAAGAAATATTAAATACAATAGGGCGCGAGTAGATATGGAGGCCCGTGTCAGAATGATAGCTAATAATTATGTACATAGATGTCAAATATAATTTTTCATTCTAAATTTAGTGATTTTCCAATTCCATGTAATTTATTTTCCTCGGCAAGTAAATTCCACACTCGTGGTGACAAATTAACCACGTGAATTTAGAAAATCTTGAAATTTTTAATGAAATTTGACATCTATGTACATAATTACTAATTGTAATTCAGACACGGGTCCCCATATCTGCTTTTCAAGGCCAACAATGTCACATGACTGCTCGCATCCTATACTTATGTAATCAATAACGAAAGTGGCGAGAGGTATTGTGCTGGCCACAACAGATTTTTATACAAAAAATTACAAGCTTTAATTTTGTATTGTTGTAAAATTTGACACGGGCCACTGTTTTTGAGAAAATGGCTAGATACATTTTTTTTCTGTACCTTTAATCAAAACCTCTACTGCCTGGACTATTAGTGTTGCCAACTACTTAACAAAAACAAAAATTCTTTTCACTGTTTGACTTTCCCTGCTTGAGGTGTAATTTTAGCTTTCCTTCTAAAAATTGCCAGTTGAGTGTAGTAGTTTAAAAGCAACTACTCCACACAATGTGTTCATATCTTTCAGATTGCTTCATCCCTAAGGAGAATTTTTCTCTCTGTAACAGCGTGAGTGGCGAAGCAGGCACGCCAATTATATCTGACACGCAGGTGACTAATTGGAAACCACAGTTGGATCCAGAAAACAAAGAAACACGTCACAGATTCACTGTTAACGAAACAAAATAATAGCGACAAAACAAATTTAAACTTTACCGCAAATAAATTGCTTCATCTTTTTTACGTGGAGAGAATATAGAAAGGATAATGGCAATGGAAATTCTTCGAAAGGACAGAAAAAACTTATTTTAAAATGGATGATTAGGCAATGTATTCTTCTATGGATAAAATAAAATGGTTTTTAAACTAATTAACACTAAATCTGTAACACAATTTACAATAAAATGATAGTTAAATAATATAGAAATCTATTTGCTTTATTCGCTGATTTCGATCCTATACTATATTCTAGTTTAGATACATTCTTTGATTAAACTGAAAAAATCTGATGTGGACACCACACGACTTCCTTGTACGATTATTAAACTATACATATTTATTTAATAAATAAGTTACAAAACAGTAAGATATATAGCGACCATAAAAGGAGTTTTTAAAGAGAGTTTTGATTACAACAAAGAATTGATTACAACAATGAATATGACTAATTTCACAATAAAAATATAATATTTGTTATTGTACGAATCATAAAATTGCACGTATTTAACGTAATTTGACATGAACATTTTTTTAATTTTTTTGTCCTAATCCATAGCAAGCTTTATTACAAAAACAAAAAAGTATATAATTTTTAAATTTACATATCTCGCTTATACAAAGGGCTAATTTAATAATACTTGGTGTGCTAGACGCTAAAACTTTTATTTGAAGCATTTATTTCTAAAATCAAAATAAAATCATTTTATTCAAGAAAAACTGTTAACAACTTCAAGTAATGTACCATTTCCGGTTAGCCTATTTTAACCAAAATCTATTATGTTATTTCGATTGACATAAAAGTCTTGTATACCAAATTTGAAAAGTTTTGGATTATATTTTAAAACAGTTTTTCATTAAAATCTATTATAGGCTTCATGTAAAGTGCCACTTTTGGAAATTGTGTAATAACCAAAAAGGGAGGTGCACAACTAGATGTTATAGCAGTCCTAAATACAAAATTTCAACCTTCTACGGCATACCGTTTTTGAGTTATGCGAGATACGTACGAACGTACGTACGGACGTACGTACGTACAGACGTACGTACGTACAGACGTAGGTACGTACAGACGTCACGACGAAATTAGTCAAAATGGATTCAGAGATGATCAAAATGGATATTTCCGCTGAAATCTGGAAACCGAAATTTTTCGCGATTACAATACTTCCTTTACTTACGTACAAGGAAGTAAAAATGACATAAGTAATGAAGTATTTGATATCTTGATGAATATAAATACAAATGTATTCATATTTTCTGAAATAAATATATTAACAGCAATAAAAAAATAATTTTTAGATTACAATAGTTATATAGTCTGGATTAAAAAGATTTTAGATGATCATTCAGCATTCTTTTACACCTTTGTTCTATCTTGAATATTTGTGAAATAATAGCGTTCTCATTCCTTGTCACATTTCATTTTGTTACAACTTTTTGTTCTACTGAAAGAGCTTTGTTGACAAACAACAAAACAAAAATAGAGAAATAGCTCATTGTTTTTTTTTTATTAACGTCAGATATACTTTCCGTAACTTGCAAGATGCATTTCTCTTTATCTTATAAATCGCAGTTCTTTTGAAATTTGATATGAGCTGTGTTTATGTTTGTTTCTGACTGTGATCAATATTTTTTGCAGCAAAGCTTTAATATATATTCATCAAGAATTTTTAATTCTTGTCCCTGTCTTTTCAGGATACAGAAAATTCGATACACATTGATATCTACAAAATTTTACTGATTGGAAAAACAGTCTAAGAATACATTTCATTTTCGCATGTAAAACTTATAAAGAATACTTTGTAGTGTATTGTCTACAGCTTTTGCTGCCTTCAAAGTACCCATCACTTTGAGGTCCAGGGACCCATTTTGTCTTGTCTTTGTACATAACTAAGTTTACAGAGAACGCCAAGGGACTAAGTGTAATGTTTGCACACGCAAAACCACCAACTCTGAACCTTGTAGATATAAGGACATCTAATATACTGGGACAATTTAACTAACGCCTTACGCAACATCGTTATTCAATTTTTCTACACCAGTAGCTAGATAAATAGATTACTCTTGTTTACTAGCAAAACTGCTAAAAATTTCATGGAAAACTTTAAGAACGTTGTTTACTTCTTGAAATTTTAACAAACAAGAATGAACTTATAAACAAGTAAAGTGCATTTCGGTCAGAAAAACTAGGAATACATTTTGATCTTTTAAAGATGTCTGAACAAGGTCGTCTCCAAACTGTACGTGCTGAGCTTCTGCCATTCTGTCAAATTTAGTAGAGTTTGACCTCTCGCTATAACGGTAAGGGAGGTAATGTTTTCGTTACTTAAGCTTTCTCCATTCATATGAACCCAACCCCAAATGTATTCGTTCCCTCTAAAATAAATATATTAACAGCAACAAAAAATAAATATTTAGGTTACAATAGTTAAGACTATATTGTATAATGTTATTAACTAAATTTCTCATTTAAACAATAATCTACCGGCAAATATATGACAAAAGACAAGTCCCAAAATTTTTCGTTCCAACAGTAAATAATACAATATTTATATTAGTATTATCTATAAAACTGAGGGTAAAGGTAACTGACAATAGCTCAATTAATTGCCATTATAAATTTTATTAGTTTAATAAAAATTATTCGCGAATTATTAAAGACGAAAACATTTGTCACATGCAGACAATGGTATATTTGCAAATAAATTATTATTAAACATAAGAAATTTTATTCTATACACTCTTTGCTGACGTGGAGAATGCATCACTGGGGTCACTTTTGTGCCCATTAAAATTCGAAATAATTTTTGCGCCAGTGAAGATTACTTTGATATATAACAAAAAAAAATGCCAAATTATTTCTTTTGGATAAAAATATTACCCATAAAAATTGACCACTGAGTTACAGAATAAATCTGATAGTATGTTCATAGCCTAATCCGAGTTAGAGTCTTTTTTTAACAAAGTATATTTCGTTTCTTTAATATTAAACAATGCGCTTTCCTCTTAATTTGTAATTCTCGCATAAACGCAATATGAACTTCTCTTAGTTAAGTCGGTATGCGTTTATATGGTACAATAATTACGTTATACAGCCCGTTTAATAGTAACTTAAATCAAAGTTGTAACGAATACAAATTTATAAAGCACTAACTTTAAATTAAATACTGCAAAGGTCTGCTCCATTTTAATAATAAGTACCCTGTACCCATAAAATTCACCAACAAAATCTCATTTCATACGCAATTTCAAAACAAACTCTCAAATGAATGTGCCTGAAGAAAAGTTAAAATTTATTCATCAAAAGCATCCTAATTGCAGTGAAGCAAATAAGAAAGAAGTTTTAATCAATTGAATGAAATGCAGACCTCGTCACTAAGCGCATTTCCACAGCTTACTTGAAAAGGTACTGTAAAAAGACGAAGATATAGTAAAGCCTGGATTAAGACGGCGTCTCGAACCTTTATATATTGGGAATTTTTCGAACGCGTCGAGCATACTTAAATCTGGGAATAAGTCCTCATTTCGAAACTTGGAGTTTATTTATGAATTATAGGACTGGAAACATGGGTAGAAATTTTATGATAGCTTTTAGTGTCAATCTGCTTCTATTCGCAGGTATCGGTAATGATGATTTAGCCAAAAAAATGTTTGAAATAATTTCTTATGGGAATGAAAACTACAGTTCGTATATTTGTAGGTATTACAGATTCAGCTATTTTCTGCTGTTTCTAATTTTATCAATGTCGCGTCCCTAATAGTTAAATAATCAATACCTAATAATATAACTAATGTAGTCCAATTAAATTTTGATTAAAATTGATCTATAAGGTTGAGTCCACTATTTATAGTTTAAAGAGATTGAACCAAAGAATTTAAATAGAACGTAATCATTATATTCAATTCTTATTTTGCGTTTTACAAACAAGCTTAATAACTGGCTTAATAAAGTAATTGATTGATTCACTATATAATAACATTCAAGTAGACGTTATTTACATTGACTTTGCGAAAGTCTTTGACAAAATTGACCACTCTGTTCTACTAAGTAGGCTTCGTTTAGATTTTGGATTCTCTGAAGACTTGCTACAACTCATGTCTTCATATCTGAGCAATCGCGAGCCTCGTGTTCGTATCGATGGTATTACTTCTAAACGTTTTTATGCAACATCTGGTGTCCCACAAGGGTCTAAATTAGGGCCAGTACTATTTCTTCTCTTCATCAATAGCATCACTGATATTATTCATCACTTCAACGTGCTCTTATATGCAGATACTTTACTACAAAATGATATTAATATTGTTCTTGGTTTGGTCTTTAGCCTCTAAGCTTCTATTTAATTTAGGTAAATGTAAAATTATGACCTGTTCTCTAAAGCAAACAACTACACCATTTAACTATCAAATGAATAACACAATGTTGGAGCGAGTAACTTATTCAAAGATCTAGGAATTCTGTTTGATCCTAAACTTAGCTTTATTCCCCATTTTAATGATATTCGAAAAGATTTTTACAGAAATCTTGGCTTCATAATTCGTAATACATAATCATTTAATAATTTACGGACCCTCAAATCTTTGTATTATTCATTTGTGCGTAGCAAGCTGGAATATGGATTACAAATTTGGAATCCTGTATATATCAAACATGTACAAGCTTTGGAGAGTCTACAAAAAAATATAATGTTGTGCTAAATTTCTCCATCGCCGCATTGATACGATATGTAGTTACTCCAATTGTCTAATTGAGTTCAATGTTATTTCTTTGGACTGCCGTAGAAAAATTCAATCATGTTTTTATCTATATAAACTTGTAAATAATCTAATTGATGATGCTCATTCGCTAGCTTGCTTAAATTTTAGCGTACCTTGCATAAACTCTCGGCGCAAGTTAACCTTCACATACAGCACCCCTAGAACTAACTACGAACTTCGATCTCCAATTAGACAGTTGTGTGCTACATTCAATATTCTGTCCATGTACATTAAGGAAATTATGAACTATTTCTTGCATTTAGCTATTCTTAATATTGTCACTTTTCATTATCTCTAATCTGTACTGAAATGCGGCTGTGTAGCTGCCATATATAAAATTTGTTTCTTACCTGTCATCAAGCCTCCAACTACTTCTACTGATATCACTCCAAGCGCTCATACTTCTGGCTCTACTCCTCGGAAGAAACACACTCTTACTGTGCCTCCTTTCTGTCGCTTCTGGTGGAAAATTAACCCTCATAATGGGCACCGTCCTCAGGGGTTGGGGCTCCGGGTCCTCATTATCCACCGACGCTTCCTCCAGAGGTTCCACTAGGATAGGTGGGGACTCATCTGCGAGATCGCTTAGCGAATCTGGTGCTAGCATTTCGTAGCACCATCTTTGTTGACCCGGAGGCCGGGAGTAGAGACGTGTTGACGCCACGGTGGAGGGGGTGAAAGTAGTGGGGGTAAAAGTGGTGGGGGTTGAAGTGGAGGGTGGTGAATAGGGGGGAATGGGGGGAAGGATCAGCTGGGAAGGTTGGACGAGGCCATCTTCGCCAGCTGGGGAGTCAGGGTTCGGGGGTGTTGGTAAACGAGGAATGATTAATAATTAAAGGATGACTTTAAGACAAAAAATAGTATACTACTAAACATTGTAGAATATTGTTGTATTCTGGGTTAACAATGCATTATATACTTTCCCAATTTTGGGCAATATTTTTCGTAAGAACCAGGCAAGGAATTTTAGCTACTTTAATATCGAATACACCACTGACTATATGTGCATCAAAAAATCTGTCAAAAAGTTTATATATCTTATCTTTATAAATAATGATAAACTTGTATATAATATCTTGTAATAATATTGAATTTTACAAAATTTGTTTTTAGTTTGAAGTAAACTAATATGTTAACAAAGTGAATCAATATAATAAATAAATATATTCCATAACACAAAAATTAGTTTCCTTTTTGAAGGTATTGGATTTCTGATCCGAATTAAAACTTCCTAAAAATTCCAAAGCCAATTTAGTCAAATAGCATTGTTATCATTATTATTCTAATTAAAGTTCAGGATGTATAAAAAGGACTAATAAAGGACAACCGTCGTATTCAGGTTTTTCAGGGTAGAAAACACATGCGGTGTTTAACTGAAAATATCTTTCCCCTAAATTTGGGAGCGGTCGATATTGCAGAATCCAGGATGTGTTCAACGATATAGATATGAAACTCGTTCGAGAATTTGTCATTCAAAGATAAAAAATTGGATATAGCATTCTGGAATCTTCTTGTAGATTTGGTATCTTGGAAAATGGTGCACTATTATTTAAAAAATAAAATTCTTTGTTATTTTTTATATAGTCAGAATTGGTGGTGGTAATGGATAAATACACTGTTTTAAAAATTGAGACTAATGTTGGAATAATGCTCGCACATATAATTTTGTAAATATAAAATAGAAAATAATTTTTGTGGACCCCACTGAATGTTTAAATCGTAGAAATGGGCTATAGGGATCGAGGAGAAATTATAATAAACGAAGAAAGAAATTGTGAAAAATTCATGGACTTCGCTGGGGTTTGAACCCAGAGCCTTCTTATATCTAGTAGGACGCTCTAAGCTACTGAACTACGAGTTCCCATCGAAGTCTATGAATATTTCACAACTCTTTTTACAAATCGTAACCAGTACACTCTCCTAAATGGATAGAAGAATACTCAGCGCGAACAATGCGCATATATATATATATATATATATATATATATATATATATATATATATATATATATATATATACAATACCGACGTATTGTTTTAAATAAATAATATTTTAACCAAGGACTGAATCTCCATTATTTCACCTCTCCAAATTACTTGTTAAAGTCCTATGTTCCGGGGTCGCGGTCACCACCCTGTATATGCCTTGTATAGTTACGTAATGAAGCAATTTTTTCTACCAAATAGCAAATATGTAAATTTAACAAATTTGTTTTGCAGATAAATGAACACTATAAATATCTCGGGAATGGTTCTATTTTTATATAAAACGCTCATTAAATAAATCTCCTTTTCCGTATTTCGTAGATGCAATATATTATAATAATTTGTCATAGGTAATGAGCCATACCGTCATTTGTTTTTGCCATTTTCGTAACAAGATACAGTCTTCGTACTTAACTATGAATATTCATTAAAAAAGGCTTTGTTTTGAATAATAAGTTGTCTTCAGTAAAAATTCCTATATATTTCTCTCTTTCTGAAAACTTATTTCGCCAGAAATACCCGGCTTTGAAATAATATAAAATTTATACATCTTACGATTGGTTAGCTTTAAAAGTCTAGCGTGCAGTAAAATGGCGTCTGCTTTTGTTTACATAAAAATTTAGATTGGAAGGAGAAGAAATTGGTATTTCCTTAGATAACATTTTCTTTGGAAAGGATTTTATTTTTATCCACAATCAAAATACAAATTCCTTTAGGCAAGGAAGGTATTGTCTTTGGTCAAAATAATAATAATAATGAGTTTTTGGTGAATAAGCATGTTTTAGAGTCCATATAAAACGATTTTACTATTTTTACAATAATGTCTGTATGTATGTGTGTCCGTGTGTGTGTGAGACGAAAGTTTCGGATTACATAACTTCAATACCACGAAATTAAAAAATATAATTTTTTCGTATTCCTAAAGTTTACATCCAGAAGAAGAGGTGATTAGATTTTGGTTATAATTGCTCGACCGGAAGTACCCTCATTTGAAGATTTTAACAGTTTTTCTTGAAAAAAAGCAGTTAAATATAACTTAAAGAATATATTATTCTCTATATGATTTGATTACATTTTATACTTCATGTTCAATAGATATAGAGTTAAAGAATTATAAAGATATTAAATTTCATGAATCAATGTAATGCTAACCATGGAAACAGGGACATAACTCTAGTGTAAGAAGTTTCAAGAAAGATACAATAGAGACGATTACATTGATTTGAACATGTTATGAGGAAACATGAAGGATATATTGGAAGAAAAATTAATAGTTTAGTAATAGAATGTTGAAGAAACAGAGGAACGAAATGAGAACGATACGCAAAATAGAAATGAGTGGAAGAAGAAAATAAAAGATAGCGACCCGTAAAAGAATGGGAAAAGCTAAAGAAAAAGATAAAGTTTGTTTTTGAAATTCTTTTACTGGAAATTTAGAATCTTTTGCAATTTATGTATGGAATTTATACATAATACACAGGATTAACAGAATGTATTGTACTGACCGCATCAGATTTTTTATACTTACTAATAAAATTAAAATATAGCGGCCGCACATTCGGTTTACATTTTAAAGCTACTTTATAATTAAATTGAGAGACGTGCACAAATTTATTCATTGCTCATAGACAAAATTACTTTTTCATATAGTTTCTGACTAAGCAAAACGTGACTAGCATAACAAACATTTTAATATCTGTGTATTAGTCTACATTTCATAAAAAACCAATATTTCGTTCTAAGGATATCTAATTAAAAAAAAAATAGGACAATTTGTGGAATGCAGGGTGGAATAAGATATTTGAATCATTTACTGATCAGTCTAGAATATGTAAAAATTCTATACAAATCTGAACCGCCGAGATGATCCCCACGTCATCAATTTCTGATGCAAGAATTACTAAACTTTTATACGGCATCTTTGTCGTACACACATGACATGCATATAACACTATACTCTATCTCTGTCCAACAAACGACAAAAAATCTGTTGTGACCATCACAATACATCTCGCACTCTTTCCATTGTGGTATATGTAAGTATTGTATTTAACATTTCTTGTACACACAAAAAATTCTAATTACACCTTTATATTTACGTATTTCCTATAATTTTAAATTCATTCTATGAGCAAGTTTTCTCCATTTCTTCTAATGTTCGAGGTTTTTCCAATTCATTAATGGGATTGGCGTTATTTCTAAAGGGTTCATTTAATATACTTATAATTTTAAATGTATAATTAATAATACAATAACTAATATTAAATATCGTTCCCAGAAAAAGCCTGCAGTAAGTCTCTGAATTTTAGACACTGACATTAGTGACATTTATCTGTCAATTACAGACATTTTAATTTCTCAAGTAGTTACCAAGGAGATGTTTGGGCTGTGAGCAGGCTGTGAGATTTACTACAACAGATTATTTTATAGATTATATATCTATATCTTTAAATCTATAGAAGGTATAATAAAAAGTTTAAATGTGTCGGATCGAGAATTTTGTTTCTTAATATTTGTAATAACATAAATATTCAAAAAATAATATTTAGAAGATTTTGATTAAAATACTACTACTTCCGGTTATCCAATTGTACCAGAATCTATTCAACTCTTCCCAATACTGTTAGATTGAGGAATCCGTAGTTACACAGGTCTTTAATCTTATAGATTTGAGAAATCGTACCTGCAACAACCTAACACACATACACACACACACATGATTCCAATACTACTCTTAGCGAGAGGTAAAAAAAGAAATGGAAACGGTATTGTAACCGCGGTAACAAATGTCATCTTAAAATATTTGAATTATTTAAATATTCATATCATTTGGCCATTCATGTGATTAAGTTAATTTTCACGTCGATAATTTTTGTTTGGTTGTATTTGTAATTTTATTAAATCTTAGTGTTTCTGTAATTCCACTCCCCCTTCTCCTGGAGATTTGTACCTGTTTGATAACGTGGAGATCAAGTCTTGGAAACAGATGTCTTCTACTACATTTCTTTGACTTAAGTAAAGTGACAACTCCTAATTCACAAACACTCTACTAAATTAGCGTTTATTACAATGTAACAAATTATATTACAGATTACAGTGTAATCTGTCATAGAACAAGAATTCCAGTAATTAATTTTCCTGTCTACTCCTGCGCCTAAGAGAATCCTGCGTTTCAAACAGATATCCTTTTGTTGGCATATCTCCAAATTTTTTTTTCTGCTTTTCCTAAATTTTCTGTCATTCCTGCTTTGCGCAATATGCAGAAGTATCGACAAAGAAACAAATGTAACAAAAGAGGAAACTAGTGACAGTATTTATATTTGCAGTATTTCCTGCAAATGGTGGACGATTTGCACTTGTAGAACAATGAAGATGAAGAAGATGCGAAATACCGCATCCGGATCACAATAATGATTAGGAAACAATCATCCTTCGCCACACATTCCTATCTAAGCAGACTTCTTTCGCCTCGGCCACACTCATAATCGCATTCATACATTCTCTTCTTCTCCTCATACTTGGAAACTCTCTCTCTTTAAGCACCCTACCAATCACATCCATCCACTTACACACTGGTCGGCCACTCAATCGAAAACCCTCAACTTCACAAAGATATATACGCTTAACATTGTTCACTCGCCATTTTCTCCACATGCCCAAACCATCTCAACTGACTCACACCAACTCTCCTAATCACATTGTTCCTAACCATACTTTCTTCATACACCAAATCATCCCTCACGCGATCCCGTCTGACATACCCACATACACCACGTAAATACTTCATTTCCACGGCAGTCACTCTCTTTTTATTCTTCCCCGTCCATGCACAGCACAGGGAAAAGAAAGTTTTTTAAAAAAATTATTTAGTTTTTATTAAATTTCTCTAGATTAAATTCTAAAAACAATTACATTAATTTATCGTTCTTTCGATTACAATCACCATAGATTGATTCATTGATTCTAATTATTTCTTCTCCTTTGACCATGTTTTATTCCGAATTAGAATTTAATTTATCCAAGTAGTCACAGTTCTTTCCCATTCAATTACAATCTCAATCACACTAACAAACTTTTCCTCCGCCGCCTATCACATAAATTCTAATTACGTCTCTTCCATCCAAGCATCTTCTATACCAAAATCGCTTATTCAAGAGAAAAATAAGATTCTTTCTTGTTCGTTCGCTCGTATGCAGCAACCTCGCGATCCTTACCGGTATTGAAGTAAGTTCGCTGAATAGCGTACGTTATAAGACGAGGCGATTACCGGCGGACGATTTACGGTAGTGCAGTGTAAAGTGTAACCTTGGGAAGCATTTGAAGCTTGAGCTTAAAGCTGGAATCGAGCCAGACAGGAAAGGGAAATGGATAAGTTTTGTTGTAGTTTGTAAAGTTTAGGGTGTAACTGGGCTTGGTTAATTAATGGGGAAATTTGATTGATGATATTTGGAAGGTTGGTATGCTCTGCAAAACTAATATTTGTAGTTGGGGTAAATGTGTTTTTGTAGATGTAGGTAAACGACTGTGAAGACGGATAAATGTAAAAAACTACTCAGAACTGCAGTCAAAGATACATTTTTTTACCTCTCGCTAAGAGAGTTATTGGATTCATGCTAAAAATCGCATATCCAGATTTTAATGAATAGGCATGTTTTAAGGTCCCTACAATCCGATTTTAACATTTTTACGATGATGTCTGTGTGTGTGTGTGTGTGTATGTATGTGTGTGTGTGTGTGTGTGTGTGTGTGTGTGTGTGTGTGTGTGTGTGTGTGTGTGTATGTACGTAGGATGTTGGAAGGACGATTACTCAAAAACTATACGACTTTATATTTGTTTAACTACGTATTTCCCAATCGGACATTCATGGGAAGATCTGAAAAGGTTTTGGTAACAATTGGACAACCGGAAGTAGAAGATTCTTAAAAAAAATGCTGAAGCTCAGGGAAACGCTACCCAAGCCCACCAAATTTATTTGGCATATGATTACCAAATCGTCATCTTCTAAACGTTTGCACCTTTGTACATGTATGTAAATAAAATAAATAAATATCTAAGATCATGAGTCCTTTAAGCCTGCTGCTTCAGATTGTGATCACATAGAAAATATTGAAGAGGTTGCTGAGCGCCAGGGTCTAATAATCAAAGAATAGCACTACAATAGAGAGTGTCACATATGGCAATTTGGAGGATATTGAAAGAACAACAGTTACATTATTTCGTCGACGCCTTTAGTAATTGACAATGACATTTATTGTGATTTTATTTATGCCAGCATCACTTTTAATCATCTTTATGCGTTTTCTTGTTCCGTCAATTGTAGAGTTGTTCTTAGTCGACTGTACCCTATAAATATCTTCATGTTTAGATTGTCCAATCTGTTGTAACATAATAATTTGACGTATGATTTTTTTGTTGCCTTAATCGAGGTATTCTATTCTAGTCGTATCCAAAGAAAAAAAAATTGTGGAACACCTTTATTACAAAAATTTTATTGCTTGATTTTATATTCTCTTTAAACAGACACCTTGTTTAACGTGACAAATAATCGGCAACCAGTACTTCCGCTTAAAAAAGATTCTATTGTATATAATTAGAATATGATTTTTATTTTTTATTGAAATTTAAACATATTTGTCTTTTTGGAGTTATAATTCAACATGTAGAAATCCCAGTATGCGATTACCTATATTGCTTAATAATAAAGACATTTAGACGGTTTCTGTTGCGTGATCAAATGAAATTTGATGTCATACATGTTGCACAATACAAATCTCATAATATAGACCTCTTACTATCGTTTTCAAAGCAGATCCACCCTATTGCGTGTCCCAACTTGTTACGTATTCCCCCATTTGTTCCACGACGTCACGAAATACAAATTCACTATTATTTCGCACTATATTCAAGCAGGCCATGGCGTTAAGTGGGCTAAAACAATAGAATTTATTGATGATGTTCAATTTAGCGGGAAGGTTTAAATCAACATAACACGGGAATGTTTCGAGGTTATAGATTTGTGGGGAACAATGATGTATTCATTTAATAGGTAATACGAAACAAAAGAGATTCAATTTTGAAGGGGGGATTGTATATGGAAACAAATGAAATCGCTTTTTGAACAAAGACAACAATGGAGCAAAAAATATTCACGAAAGGATGATATATTTTACGGTAAAATTATGATGTAAGTAATTTTGTTGGGACCGGGAATCAAGTTAAAAAATCTAAATGGAACATTATTTATTTATGGTTAGAAAGATAAGTATGTCTGTAAAAATATATATCTTTTACAGTATCAACTTTAAATGTCCTTTACATTTATAGCCATGTTTTTAATGTTAAAAGTCTTTCAATTTGTTTCACTTTATAGGTCTCGTTATTTTTTATGGAAAATAATTATTTAAAGCCGTCGTCAAGTTTTATAGACGTATTAGTCTAATTCCTTTACAAAAATTCGGAAATTTTACTTAATAAATGAGTTCAAATCTTAAACCAATTCTAATATAAAGTTTCCGTCAGAACAACCAGCGCTTTTTTGGGCTAAGTAATCACTTTACGAAACAATAGATACAATTTGAATTATTTGTATGTACAAGAAATGTTAAATTCGTTAATTATGACCCGGGTTCAATCCCGGCCGACACAAAATTGACCCCTGTGGTTCACTTTCCACGAAAGCAATAAGTGCCCGTGAGATAACGCCTGGTAAACGCCCACACGGTACAAATATTTCATCATTTACCGATATCTGCGTACAAAGCAGATTGGCACACCTAGCAATGGGTAATATGCCGATTTATTATTTATTTATGTAACATAACCTTTTTGCTAAAAAACCATAACATTTCATGTAAAATAGATGGTTGAAAATTATCATAACCGCCTTTGAAAGTTCAGGTATTGAAAAGTTCTGAAGGAAAAATAAAAATGAAATTATGATAATAAAATTTTGAAGGAACGCATTTGAAATGAAGTTAGAAAAAGTTTGTTTTTATTTACATTCCTACAGAAAAAAATGTAGTAATGATTAAATTGTAATATTTAATATCAATTACAAAATTTTACTATTTCATTTATTTATTCAGTTCAGGAACCGCTTGTAAAAGCAAACGAGCGATTTTATTCTCAATTTAAAATAATCGAAACAAATTTGTATAATCTACTAGATTCAATTTGACATACATGCAATCAACAAATTGCACGAGAAATTTATACCATTTGAATTGGAAATTGGGACGAAGTGAAATTAATCTCTATTGAAATTGGAGACAAATTATAATTCTAATTATGAATACATACACCGTTCAAATGTATTTCACCATCTGCATTTTGGTATTTTAGGATTTTCTATTGGAAATGTTCAAATAAATTTTATCGTGACTTAAATTAATAACTGGATGGCTTAGTGGAAGAGCTGTATGAATGATTAAACCGACATAATTAGGCCTTAGGCATGAAATTTTTTTGTAGAAAACAAAAATAGCATTTATGTTAAAGGAACAGTAAGATTATTTCACTATATTTTACTATAGCGGCACAAATAATGACCATATCAAACCATCCCCTAACTTCTACTATCTGAATGTTGGAAACTTGCTAATACTTGAATCAAACTTGTCAACACTTATCCCAGCTGACATCTAGCGGATCAGTAAAGAAGTAGACATATGTATGAGCGCATTATTGGAGATTAGTTGGGTAAAAAATGGTGCTTGAAAGAGAGTAATGTGAAACATTTTAGACGTGACAAGTCGTCAGGAGGAGACATTGTATTTTAACATGCGGGTGGATGAAATATTCAAATTTAAACCTTGATATGTTGAAGTCATAATTTTAAAACGGTTTGAATATTTTCTTGCTTTTAAAATAATGACAAAAACTCGCATATATATTTCAAAAGATTAAAGATTCGCTCTTTAATCCATTTTAAAAAATCCTGAATTTTCTACTAAATAAAACAATCCACAGCATCATTAGTTTCAGGTTTTAAATATCTGGTCCGTCTTAAATGTCCATGCAAATAAACAAAGACCACTGTGAAATGGCTCATTACTTGAGCTCGTCAACTCTGGTTTAAATGCTACCATTTAGAATGCACAGAGGTCGTTACAAAGTCCAGGACCGTACAAGTCATTAACTCTCATCCTGCACTCTGCTATTCTACACGATTTCATGTCCTGAGTTCTGCGAGTAAAAGAACAAGGACGATGATTAAATATTTTGGATAGCAAATTTTAAACGATTTTAATTAAATTTTATAGCATCTCTTTTACACAATATTGACTTTAATAATGGCACCGTATAGAAACTTTTTTCGAATTTACATAAATTTAGTAATACAAAAAGTTCATAAATTATTATATTGTTGTTTGGTTGTTGCTTAATACAGGGTGATTCATTGGTCTGTTATTAGAGAGAGTTATAGGACTAATACTAAAAATGGCATATCCAGATTTTAACCAATAAGCACGTTTTAAGGTCCCTACAATCCGATTTTAACATTTTTACGATGATGTCTGTGTGTGTCTGTGTATGTGTGTGTGTGTGTGTGTGTGTGTGTGTGTGTGTGTGTGTGTGTAAATATTGGAAGGACGATTTCTCAAAATCTATAAGACAGGTGTTGGTAGCAATTCGACAACCGTAAGTAGCAGTTTCTTGTTCTTGTCGTAAAAGAAGAGTAAATTCTCTATCTGATACATATAAATATTTTATTATATATTTTATATATTTAGAAATAAAGAAATACAAGGTATATAATACCTGTTGTAATAAATCATAGCCCAAATAATGTCATGGAAACCAATTGAAAAATAAAAAATGTTTGTAACTGACAGATAAATGTCAGTGTCAAAAATCCAGAGACTTTACCGAAGATTTTTCTGGGAAGTACATACATTATATTATTTCTTATTGTATTAATAGTTAAATATTTAAATTATAGGTATATTACAATATACCCTTCACAAATACTGCCAATCCCGACAGTAAATTGGAAACATCTCAAAAATTAGAAGAATAGAGAACGAATTTAAATTTAAAATATCTAAATATAAAGAATAGGTATAAGTAAAATTTTTGGTGTAGAGTGTAGGTATAAAAGATGTGTTAAATGCAATAGGGTGCAAGCAGTCATGTGACTTTCTTGAACTTAACAAGCAGATATGGGGGCCCATGTCAGAATGATAGCTAGTAATTATGTACATAGATATCAAATATAATTTTTAAATTTCGTGATTTTACAATTCCATGCGGTTTATTTTCCTCAGCAAATAACCTAATATTAAATGACGGAATACTTGAATAACATATTCAGTTTTTGTAGTCTCAACAAATTTGTAGAAATTGTAAACCGGTCGACATATGTTTGGGCTCGTATCATTTATCATAATATTATACGCTCCTAGATTATTCATTTTGTGTATATGCTTCTTCTTTATATGTGCAACATCTGCATTCTTTATTGTACCCGACTCGCGAACATTTCAGAATAGTACAGCTTTCCCTAAAGGTTACACCTCTGTTGAAAATGCAATTTCAAGTATTTGTGTAGTTGCAACATTTCAATGCATACGAAAACACCCTATGTACTCATAGATTATCTCGCCCAGTATTTTTACTTTTATTTGAAGTCCATTTGGAAGAGAGCTTATTTTCCTAACCCCTATATCAATCATTCTAAAATTTTCAACGATTCCCTCTAAATTTCACCTGTCAAAATATGTTCATCATTTATCGAAATGTGGAGTGTTCTACTGTCGACAACTTTCGATGATATCTGATTTGTGTGGTGTATTATTTCATATATGTATTTAGATTGGTTGATGTTGGGGTAATCCCAAGTAACTCATAACCTCACATCGTAAATTTTAACGTTTAATGCGTAACTTCATTCATTATGATGTTTAGAACGAATCAAATATACAGAAATAATTGTGGGTAATTTCTCGACTGTGATGTGGATTAGGTGTTAACAATTACTCGAAAGTTCAGTCAAACAGCATTTATTCTTACTATACCAACGTTTCGGTGCACCCATGCAACTTCTTCAGGGTATACAACAATTATATAACAAAATTGTAATACATACAAAATAAAATGGACATTATCACACTTACAGTAAGATCTTACAAATTGTTACAATCCATGTACACAAAATACATTCGTACAAAACATTCAGTTAATTTAATAAATATCGTACAAAAACTTCAAAAAACATACACACATCCATTTGCACTAAAAAACGACAACCGAATAATACAGAAAATATCCGGAAATATCCTAGTTGCGTTCGGTTTTACGCTCTGAGCGGTTTGAGTGCTCGATGCCGTTCGGTAATTACATCTGAGCGATCTTTTTACCTCTCGTTAAGAGAGGTATTGGATTCATGCTAAAAATCGCATATCCAGATTTTATTGAATAAGCACGATTTAAGGTCCATAGAATCCGATTTTAACATTTTTACAATGATGTCTGTGTGTGTGTGTGTGTGTGTGTGTGGATGTGTGTGTGTGAGGTTGTTGGAGACACGATTTCTCAAATTCTATAAGACTAAAGACCTGTTTGACTACGGATTCCTCAATCTAACAGTAATGGGAAGAGTTGAATAGGTTCTGGTAACAATTGGACAACCGGAAGTGGTAGTTTCTAAAAAAAAAATTCTAAATATTATTTTTTGAAAATTTGTTACTACAAATATTAAAGATAATTAAATTTTCAATCTGACACACTTAATTTTTTTATTATATCTCGTATAGGTTTGGAGATATAGTATATAATAATATAGAATAATCTGTTATAATAAATCTCGTTGCCCGAAAAACATTTGCGATATTTAAATTTTTGTAATTGACATGTAAATGCAGAATGTCATTGTCAGATTTTTCTGGGAGGTAAGAGTACATTAAATATATATTATTGTATTATTAATTAATTATATATTTAAATTACAGATATGTTAATATTACATATATCCTTAAGAAATACCGCTAATACCGTCAAAGAATTTGAATAGAATAGTAGGATAAAATTTCTTATAGAACGAAAGAAGAGAAACAATTTCAATTATTAGTGTGTACTTATAGGGCGCGAGCAGACATGTGACTTTGTTGGCCTTGGCAAGCAGATGAAGATCCGTGTCATAATGACGGTTAGTACTTTTTACATAGATGTCACAATTGTCATATGTCATAATTTTTCATTCAAAATTTCAAAATGTTCTGATGTTTATTTGTCATCCATTAGTATGGAATATACTTGTCGAGGAAAATAATCCACATGGATTTGGAAAATAATAATGTTTCGAATTAAAACTTATGATACTTGACACCTATGTATATTACTAGCTCTCATTCTGACACGGGCCCCCACATCTGCTTGCCAAGACCAACAAAGTCACATAACTGCGCGCCCTATGCTACATAAAATGAAAATGGCGAGAGGTATTGTGCTGGCCACAACAGATTTTTTCTTAGCTCTACGTTCGGTTTAGCTCACGGCGCGTACAGATCTGTTCGCTCGTTCTCTATCCATGGAGCATGTTGAGCAGTTGTCTGGCGCAAATTTAAAATGTTTGTCGCCGGTAATGCAAACAGTGTCTATTCTATGTATGAATGCTGTCGTTTTCTTATATAAATCAGAAATGTTTGAAATTTATAAATTAGTCATTTTAGGAAACATTTTTCTACATAATTTTCCACTTTTAGTTGTCTATAATTATTTCCACATTCTTAATCAGTATCATCAAAAAACCGTTCATAACTCGCGCACAGTACACATGTTAACAGTTTTTTATTATTTTCCGTTTTTATTCTGGCGCATATCAAGTGTCAAAATGGCAGGTAAACGCTCTATCCGTTCGGTTATTCAAGCAACAGATCGGCAATCGCAGATGAATCTGTCACGTGATCAAATTTCTCAGAGTGATCGACAGATTTAAATACCGAACGCACCCCCTGTGAAAGGATTCTGGTGGAATCATTGATACGGACTCCTATTGGTCGTCTGTACACCAATAATAATGTAGCAAGTTGTAGGAATTTAAATGTAAGAAAATTAATGAAACTCAGTTTGGCCTGAAAATTGCTTTTTCCTTTTTGAACTTTAAGTCCTTGAATCAGTTCTTGCATTGATGTTATTGCAATCATCCCTGATATGCAACATTTCAAGAAACATACGTTTGGAGTAATTGACGTTAAAATATTAAAAATGTAAATATATATTCGCAGTAACGCGTATTTTTTGTAAAATTTTACACGCAACATAGACAGTTATATTTATTTTACTAGAAACTTAATAAAACTTTGGATGGTTTCGGCAAATTTACATTAAAAACTTCGTATATATACATTTTTCCCGGTGCAAATGTTACCACATAAATGTCATGAAAATTTTATTTTAAACTGCAAACAAAAGACACTGAAACTGAAGACTGAAAGCTGAATTCCTGTACAGCCATGCAGTAAACTGATCCATTGTGTAGAGAGAAATATTCTGGTTTGTTTCATCGCAATAATTTCAGACCTGTGGTTTTTAATCTCGTTTTTCAGTTGTTTCATAAATATTAAACATTCATGAATTTTATTTTAAAATGTATCAGGGGGGTCTTCAAATTTAAATGTCCGATTAAAAATTCATAAAAGGAAAGTTTGGAAGATGATTTAAATATTCTTGTGGATAGATTTTTTATTGTACCTACTGTACTTCAATAAATTTCTGCTTCTAAATTCTACTTCCTGTCAAAATGAACTGGAATAATATATCAATATTTGCATGAGTTGTATTGGATAAATAAGCTTCCTCGAAAATGTAGATATAACTCGACCTCAATAAATCGTAATTGTTTCAAAATAAAGAACATTGAAAATAGTTACATACTTTTTGTATTCTGCATACGAGTAAATAATACTTTTGTTTAAAGCAAATGTCTAGTCTTTTTATACAGGCAACACTGTTCAGTTTTTGCTCTTTCTCTCGGTGTAGTTCTAATGGTCCCTTATTCACAGGTTTTTTTGATTCATTTTTTTTCACTCTGGATCTATTTAAAATTTAAAAAAAAGCTTTTGTAGTTAATGTTTAATCGTTATTTAGTTTCACTAATACCTTTTTAAATCAATGGTTTGGATAATACAACGGATTCTATGCCGCCTAATGCTCATAATAAAGTAAAATATAAGTTTAAGGCCCGTTTTTTCACCTCTTGATAAAGTGCCAGTTAACTTATCTGCCAGATAAAAGAAAAATATCGCATCAAATAATTGACGTGTGTATAATTTTCTCAATTTACACTGTAATATCGATGCGTAATTTTTATTTTGTCTGGCAGTTAAGTTAACTGACACTTTATCCAGAGATGAAAAAACCGGACCTAAGGAAAAAAATTAAATGGACTATACTGTGATTTAAGGTTTAATACATATATTTAATATAGAGGTATTCGCTCGTTTGCTATACGATGAAGTTTAGTTCTAACATTCCCCATGAGTATTTGGCGAGTTTTAAAATTTATTTTTTCTACAAATCAGTAAAAGTAGGGTTTTTATTGTTTGTTTTTGGGTTAAAAATGTCATTTTATAACGCTAGTGTTAAAAAATCTGATGCTACCAGCACATTACCTTCCGTCAATCCTGTGTATTATGTACAAATTCCATTCATAAATTTTCTTACAAAAGATCCTATATACAGGGTGTTTCACAACTTCTGGATCAAAATAAAATGGAAGATACTACACGCTGTGCTGATCACGAATCAAAAGGAATTTTTTGAAAATTCAAAAAATTAGTTGCACTTATAATGGAGGGTGCATTTTTAGTGCAACTGGTTTATTTACTGTTTTGTAATATGACATTAATGATATAAATTTAAAAATAATAGAAGCCTCTGTTAAACATTACGCAATATAATTGGTCATATTGAAGTTGTTAATTTAATATGAATTATTTTTATTTCATACCAGTGGCACTAAAAATGTACCCTGCATTATAAGTGCAACCAAACTTTTGAATTTTCAAAAAAATCCTTTTGATTCGTAATCTGCACAGCGTGTAGTATCATATAGTTATTTCATAAACTATGCAAATTGCATTTGACACTGACATCTTATTCTTTAGCTTTTCCCATTCGTTAGGGGTCGCTGTTTTATATTTTCTTCTTCCACTCATTTCTGTTTTGCGTGTCGTCCTCATTCCGGTCCTTTTCACTCAAGTCTTCTGCAATACAGTCTTTCCATCTTATCTTTGGTCTTCCTCAGTTTATCCTACTTTCTATTACTAAGCTATTTATTCTTTTTCCAATATATTCTTCATCTCCCCTCATGATATGTTCAAACCAATTTAATCGTCTGTCTTGTATCTTTCTAGAAACTTTATTCCTCGAGCCATTTCCATTTCATTCCTTTTTATTGATACTGACATCTGTCAATCTGAATTATCTGAATACATTAACAGTTTTCATGGTTAGCATTGCTGACTGATTTATGAAATTTAATATCTTTATAATTCTTTAACTCTATCAGCGGTAATAATAAATAATTTCTTATTTCCAGATTAGGTGTTCCGAGAATATCTCTTAACCCTGTGTTAAAATGACGTTTATGGAGAGTTTATTCTAGAGTTAAGTTCTATTTCATGTTTATTATTATACATTTATGGGTTAAGCTCGTGATAAACTAGGAAAAGCTATTCCTGTGTTAAAAAGAAGCTATTCTGAAATTAACCCTTGTTTATTATTACCGCTGTGTATCTATTGATTATGAAGAAAATGCAATCAAATCGTATAGAGAATAATATATTCTTTAAAATTTATAATCATTAAATTTCAATAAATTGCGTTTTTCAAGAAAAACAGTTAAAATCTTCAAATGAGGGTACTTTTGGTTGACCAGTTATAATCAAAATCTAATCACCTGTTCTTCTGGATGTAAACTTGAGGAATACGAAAAAAAAATATAAATTTTTGGAATCGTGGCATTGAAGTTATGCAATCTGAAACGATCGTCATATACACATGCACACACACACACACACACACACACACACACACACACACACACACACACACACACACACACAGATATTTGTAAAATTGGTAAATTGGTGTTCTGCTTATTGATTAGAAACTACCTATCGAAACGTATCATTAACTCTATATTAAATATGACAATTAAAGCTTAATAATTGTTGTACTAATTAGCAGATTCAATTTACTTTACTTTAACCATGTATCCTCAATTTAATTTTTTGCCGCAAAACTTATGTGTGACATGTTGTCGTTTATATTAAACCAGGCATATTTTTAATATGCTTATACCAGTTCCAAAGTAAAAGTGATATAATTATAAAGATGAAATCATAATTATCTAATAAGGTAGCTCTTAATGATTAATTATCACTCTAAAAATGCGGTCATATGCTTCTTAATGTTGTGGGCGTATTACACTGCATATCGAATCAAAATTCCAATAAACTTGAAAGCCAAAAGAATTCGCAAAGTTTTGTTAGTAATTCATACGGGCTGGGGTTTTTAGCTCTTATGCGGGTCTCTAATTAAATTTCAAAGTTTCCAAGTTAGACGTCACCAGCAAAAATTTAACGCAACACAATTCAAGGTCATGGTTAATATAACAAATTATCAACTTTATTCTACAGATGGCACAGTTTTAATTGATTTACTTATTTAATAAAAGAAGTTATTGTCATTTATAGCCGGCCTTCGTTAGTAATCCAGATAATTTCAGACAGGTGGGTTGAATTCTCAGCAAAATGGGAATTGATTCCGTAAGTAAAATTAGCAATGTAATGAGTAATAAGAGTTAAATGACTGGATAACTGGGCAATTTTCAACTATTAGACTGTGTTTTCTTGGATGAAAGCCAGGGTGAAACTGAAATGTTTGTATGGTGTCGAAAAAGTTTTATTCACAAAATATTAATTTATAAAACTGTCACACTTAGTGGGTTCGCACAAAACCCGATAACAATAAGAACAACATCAACATCATACAACAAATCCTTACTCTTAAACATATTAAAGTGACCGATTTTCGGTAGCGAAATACCGCATCCGGATCACAATAATAGTTAGGAAACAATCATTCGCCACACATTCCTATCTAAGCAGACTTCTTTCGCCTCGGCCACACTCATAATCGTATTCATACATGCTCTTCTTCTCTTCATACTTAGAAATTCTCTCTCTTTAAGCACCCTACCAACCACGTTCATCCACTTACACACTGGTCGGCCACGCAATCGAAAACCCTCAACTTCACCAAGATATATACACTATACAATTTGTTTGTATGATACATTATAATTTTAAGGTTAAGGGTAATTCTATTAGTTTTAGTTATAATTTAACCTTAGACTCCTATTATTGATAACAAATATCCGTATGTTAACAATCATACATCTGCCCAACTAACATATAGATAGATTCAAGTTTATATAACATCTTTCAAATATTTTTTTTGGCAAATTTAACATGATGTATAATAAAACAAATATTATGTATTTATTGTTGCCAGTGACAAGTAAATTAAACCATATTTGGTAATAAATTTGGAGCATAAAATGATTGTTACATTCGTTATTGATTCAAAGATTAGTTTCGTTTGCAAATATGACCGCAGTAGAGCAATTTAACTGCAGTTTATTGCAATGGCGTTAAAGAAATTTTAACTGCATTTGCCAACTTGCAAAATTAAATTATCTGCAGAGTTCAAGTCGTTGATAACGACTTAATTGCCCATTATTTGATTTCTAACCATAACTATCCATCGGTCTGTTCTTTTTTCTAACTCAATTATTTTAAATATTATGGAAATATATTTTTTTGGGTTTTGAAAATCGGAGCGATAACCCTAATCTTTATTTTGTTTAGCCCGAAACTAAACTCAAACCTAAAAGCACAAAGGGTCCGTTTCTCTGATTTAAATCGGTCGCTATTGTATTTTTTAATAATACAATATAATGATTGTTTTTATACTATTGGATAGCAAATTTTATGAATAAGTAAAAAAATATCATCACGGTACACTACCCAGTATTGGGTGTGCCAATTTGCTTTATACAAGCATCGTTTAAAAAAAACCGTTAAATTGTCCAGAAATATTTTTTTAACGGCCTAGACCGAACTGATAATACTTATTAACTTTGCAATTCCAAAAGTTTAAATTTAAATCCATTACTATTTGTGAAAATATATTATTTTAATTAATTTCGCTGTTTATTCATTGTATCTAATCTGAAATTATGAAATAACCACTGTGTATAAATATTTATTCAATTGTTTAATATTCACTCAATTGCATTTCATATCAAAGCGAAATATCAAAAATTAAATATATTTTATTACCATACCTATACAATTTTTTTCTTAAAACTGATAAATTTCATAAAAGAATCCCTTAAGGCTTAATGTACAATACTTTCTACAAAGTGAGCAAATAATAAACAATTAGGAGTTTTCTTTTTATCATGAAATGAAAAAATAAAATGAGAAATATCATTATATTTACTGAGAACATCTTTGTCTCTTAAATTTATTCTTATAATGAAGTAAAACACAACGAGATTAAAGATTATTAAATTGTAATAATGAACAAAGTAAGAATAATATTGTTTTATTACTAAAATCATATTGCATGCGGATGTAAAATGGAGCGTTACATATAATAGCAGGAATAATATTGATTTTTAAACACATGCAGGATTAAGAAATGTAACAAAGAACTGAAAAAAAAGAATCAAAAGCTGAAATCTTTCAGCGCAATTGATAGGCATTGTTTGTTTATTATAATTTGATTTGTGAAAATTTGATATGTTTATATATTCATTAATTATTCTTTATATTATTCATGATCAAATTTCACTAATCCTACAAATCCTTGGTTAAAACGGTTAGTTACAATCTGCTTTGTACAAAGATATTGGTAATGATGAAATATTTGTACCGTGCGGTAGCTTACCAGGCGTCACCTTACGAGCACTCAAGGCTGGCGTGGATAGTGCACCACAGGGGTACAATTTAATGCCATTCAAATTCAAAGTAATATTTGGCGTCGGTCGGGATTAAACCAGGGCCCACAGATTCGCAACCAAACAGTAAATATTAAAAATATGAATTAATAAAATATCAATATAGTTATTTATGATATGTGTTAAAAGTGACATTTTATCTTGTAAAATCTATAAAACAATACCTCCCACCATTTAATTTTTATTAATTTAAATACATATAACTATGGGGTCGCGTGGCGGAGTCAATCCCTACCAGCACCAAATATTTTGAATCTTAAATGGCACAAAATTAAACCCTGTGGTACACTCTTCACGCCAGAAATGAGTGCCCGTGAGGCGACGCTTGGGAAACGCCCCCACAATACAAATATGCCATCATCATTACTAAAATCTATGTACAAAGCAGATTAGCACACCCAACAATGGATAATATGCCGTGATGATTTTTTATATGTATATTAAGTTCCTTTCCGTATAACTATTGTTCTATTTAAAATTTTCTTTCCAAAACCTTACTATTATTAATTTGAAATGATTATTTTTATGACAGGGATTTATAAAATTGATTATTTTATTAATTTATCTTTAAAATATACAGAAAGATTATTGAGACATGCCTCTTTTTAATTTTTATAATAACATAATCGCGAAGAAATTACATTTAAAGGTATTTTTGAAAATATTTTGAGATTCTAGTAAAGTGCGATTTCTGGTTATCCGATTTATACAAAAATCTAATGGCTTCTTTCCATATTAGAATAAGGTAGAAATACATGGTTTCAAAATTTTGCGATTAATAGTACTTGAGCTAGAGTATTTAGAAGATCCATACTCACACACATACACACACACACACACACACACACACACACACACACACACACACACACACACACATGCATATCTACCTACAGACATCATTGTGAAAATGTTAAAATCGGATTCTATGGACCTTGAAACATGGTCATTCATTAAAATCTCGATATGCAATTTTTAGCATGATCCCTATACCTCCCTTACCAATGGTAGCGGGAGGTAAAATATGAGTTAAATATTTTTTCTTATTCTTTTCATTATACCAAAGAAAATATCGTGCAACACCTTATTAAAAAGGTCATAAATAATTGTTAACAATAAATATGAACAGAATTATTATATTATAAATATAACGTACCTAAAGCCTGTTTATTGCAATTTATAATCGTGTAAAACTAGCCGCTTTTACATTTTTTTGTGTCATCATTTGTTCATAGTTTTTTGTTACTAAATTTGTTAATAATTTGTAACAGTGTTAAACAAGTTCAAATGTAAAATTTTACATAAAAAAATTGAATAATAGGAACAATTGTTTATGCAAAAACATTAATGCATTGAAATACTATATGGCGGGAAATAAAGTGCATCATTTTTTGTCCTCTAATGAACAATGGTTTATTTATGGTACAAGTAAGTTGATGAAATATTTTTAGCGTTGAGTGGCATACATTTTTTTTAAACATCCACCTTTTTTAACTATTATTCAAAACAATATTTGAGATTGAATAGGACTTTAAGTCATTAATTATAAAGTGTTGTTTTATAGCAAATATTCAGTAAATAAATTATTTATAAGTAGGTGTTGAAAAACAAATAAATATATATAAATAATAATATATATTTTGAATCATTACATTACTAATATTCTGAATAAAAAACAAATAAATAAAGTGTATCATTTCGTCTTTGTTGGCACGTTACATAACCCGCCCCTTCGCCCTCCCCCGCTTCATTCATATCAAACCACCCCCCAACAAAAAAACCCTTAAAACAACATCCTTCTTCCAATCCTTCCAAAAATCCTTTCCATAGCCCGAATATCGATTCCTGCACTTATCCATTACCACCCCAAGTCCACCACCATCCACTCACCACCACTCACATATGTGACACTGCACTGCACCACACTATCGCGCACCGCACCAACCCACGGGCACTCGCGGAGCAAGAACTTAGAACCACTGTCACTGTCAGTTGACAAGACTACGTGGAACCGATCCGGCAACTGTTTGGGATACTGATGTTTCAGGGCAGTCCCCACTCCGCGCTTTGGCGCGGTGCAGTGCCGTAGGGAGGGGATTTTGGGGGCGGAAGCAGGATAAGGGCAGGAAAGGGTGAGCAGGAGTGAAGAAAGTGTAAGATGGTGCAGGAGAAATGATAGCAGATAAGGAAGAATGAGTGGATGGTGATTGCGAGATTGAAGGGTGGTAGGCGATTTCGAACGACCAAATTTGGAACTGGAGGAATTGAACCCAGGATCTATCTGTATCTAGTAGGATGCACGAAATGCCCTTGAGGTCAATGAATTATTTACATGTCTTGCTGGTGTTAAATGGGTACCACAGTATTAAGTCCTCAATTTACAGTGTTCAACGAATAACACTTTAGTAATCATAATAAGCTAAAATCATAATACGTCGGCTATACAGGGTGTTATATTTTAATGGACCCAGCAAATATCTCACTTAGTTATTAAGTTAGTAATTTCTTTCATATAACATGATTTATACAGCAACATGTAAGCTACTTGATGACGGATGTATATTCATGATACCACTTTCGGTTTATTAGTAATTAATATCAACAAATTTGAAAAGTACATCAAATTTGCTTTACAATCATGTAAAATAATCCATAATGTTACATTATTAAAAAGTAAAATGGCGGACACTTTTTTATACACCTAGTCGAAAAGAGAATACTGAGCCATGACTATGGCTTGACATAAAACGATTAACTAAAACAATTGTAACACGGTAAATGTCAACCTGTAAATACTCAGTAATAATAATAATAATAATTTGTAACTGACAGATATTATTATATATATTACATATACTCTTAAAAATACTGTCAATCCTGACAATGAATTGGAAACATTTCAATAAATTTGAAGAATAGGACAAAATTTCTTCATAGAATGAATTTAAAATTAAAATATCTAAATATAAATAATAGATATAAGTAGAAATTTTTGTGCAGAGTATAGGTATACAAGAAATGTTAAATATAATAGGGCGCGAGCAGTCATGTGATTTTGTTGGCCTAGACAAGCAGATATGAGGGCCCGTGTCAGTATGATAGCTAGTAATTATGTACATAGATGTCAAATATCATAATTTTTCTTTCTACATTTAGTGATTTTCCAAGTCCATGTGGTTTATTTTCCTCGACAAGTAAATTCCACACACCTGGTGGTGAATTTAGAAAATCTTGAAATTTTTAATGAAAAAATCTGATATTGACATCTCTGTACATAATTACTAATTGCCATTCTGTTACGGGCCCCATCTCTGCTTGTTAAGGCTAACAATGTCACATTACTGTTCGCGCCCTAAACTTATGTACCCAAAGAGATATTGTGTTAGCCTCAACAGATTTTTTATTTTGTGCCAAAGGGACTCAAAGACAAATAGTACTACTTCAAATTCACTTTAGAGGCGGAGCCGGTAAGTAAATAAAAACAACGATCAAAGTCTACTTTAAAAATAACTTCGTCTCGATCTCCAAAATCAACCTCAATCGGTAAGAGCACTTACTGTCCTTAATGCGTAAATAACTATATGGTTAAGTGAATGAAACTGAAAGTAAATACTATCAAAATATCCAAAAAGTATGTATAAATAAGTAAGGATTGCAATTCAAGAAGAGAATGTCTGTTTCGATACATCTCTAGAATATATTGAAGACTGTTCGTTTTGTTTCAATGCATAAATTATTCAAAATCGTAGATCGGAAATGCAAATGGAATGAAAAGAGTTTCCAAGTTATGTATATACTATTCTATCTCTGGCATTTGAAACGACCAAGTGAGCTGCGCTCTTGCAAAGAGAGACTGTCCTACCGCACTTTAAATTAATTCTTTATTAGCCTACTTCGTGCAATTATAAGCCACCGCAAATCATTTTACATTATTACATTTATAAGAAGATAAATTGCTTTTAGTACAGCTAGTTAGAAATGAATTTTTCTTGTACGATTAAGTTGTTTAGTAATTTATTTGAGAAAAATAATTATTGAAAATATTGCTTGCTTCTATAGACTGATCATAAAACCATTACATAATGCATTTTATAAATATAAGTATACTCCCTTAATCCCAGAGATCTTAAACAAATATAATTATAGTTACAATATTATTTTGTCATGAGAACGCTCAGTTTCGGACTGACAGATTTTGCCCCACCGGACAAATATATTTTTTCTACTCCCACTTCAAAAATTTATCATTTATTCACAATCTGCAGAATGGATATGTAGGTAATACGAGTTAACTGAACATATATAATTTCATACTCATCCTAGGATAGATATGAAATCCACGAATCACAAATCACTAACTCGTGTAACACAAGCAATTGTCCATTTATTTATTTATTTATTTATTAATAAATCAATCCAACAGGATACAAGATCTCAATTACAGGACGATCAGACGATATACAACTATAAAAATCATTTATTGTTGCATAGAGAGCGAGCAGTCATGTGACTTCTATCCAACAGAATATTTTGAAATTTTGAATGAAAAATTATGACATATGACAATTGTGATATTTATGTAAATAACTATTAGCCGTCATTCTGACACGAATCCTCATCTGCTTTCCAAGGCCCACAAAGTCATATGACTGCTCGCGCCCTATAAGTAACGAATTTAACATTTCTTGTACACACAAATAATTGAATTTGTATTTCTTCTTTCGTTCTATGAGAAATTTTGTCCTACTATTCTATGTTCAAAATTCGTTAAATTCATTGACAGTATTAGCGGTATTTCTTAAGGATATATGTAATATTAACATACCTATAATTTAAAAACATATTTAATTAATAATAAAATAATATTTATATTAAATGAACTCGTACCTCCCAGAAAAATCTAATTTTGCACACTGACATTTTGCATTTATTTGTCAATTACAAACATTTAAATATCTCAACTGTTTTTTGGGCAACGAGATTAATTACAACACGTTATTATATATATATATATATATATATATATATATATATATATATATATATATATATATATATATATATATATATATATATATATATTATTATATACTATATTTCCAAACCTATACGAAATATAATAAAAAAAATTAAATGTGTCAGATTGAGAATTTTATTTTATTTACTATTATCCAGAAAAATATTCAAAAAATAATATTTAAAGATTTCTTTTTCAAGAATCTGCTTCTTCCGGTTGTCCAATTGTTGCCAAAACATTTTCAGATCTTGCCAGTAATGTCCGATTGGGAAATACGTAGTTAAACAAATATAAAGTTTTTGAGTAATAGTCCTTCCAATTTCCCACACACATACAAACACACATATACATCCACACATACACGCACACACAGACGTCATCGTAAAAAAGTTAAAATCGTATTGTAGGGACCTTAAAACGTGCTTATTCATTAAAATCTGAATATGCCATTTTTAGCATGAATCCAATACCTCTCTTAGCGGTAAAAATTCATTAAGTATCTTATCTTTATTTGTTTCATAAGTATATCCGGTATTTGGGAAAAAATTGTTTTCAGAATAAGAATTCAGGATTTTTTCATTCCGCCTAAAGGAATGTTCATATTAGCTTTATTACTCCAGATAAAAACTAATAAAACAGGTATTAAATTATAACAAAAGAGGATTAATATTGTATATTCTGCTTCTATAGCAACAATATATAATCGGATTTGTGTAAATTGAAACAACTTGAAAACAATTTCCAATTATTTTCATCAATTTGTTTCCAGAATGTTATCAATTATTCCATTTGAAGTACATGCAATGTACAATATAATTAACTTTTCAGTTTGAGTGTGGACAAATAATCACTGCGGGTGTAAATAATTCATTTACGTGAAAGTCTAAATGAATAAAGGGTAAATTTGTTTACTTTGTCCCTAAATAAACTTCAAAAATGAACTGGACAATACGAAACATTTTGTTAGCTGGCACAATTTTATGATTAGAGGAAGAGGAATATATTATTCATGCAATTATTTTACATTTTCTTTCTGCAAGATTCTGATGAACTGTAATCTAAAAAATGTAGAATTGGTAAAACAATATCATTGATATCAAAATATCAGATTATTAAAAAACTTCTTCTAAATATTCTTTTTTGAAATTTTTTCGTTTTGCTTGTATTAAAGAAGAGTAAATTCTCTATTTCTATTTGATACATATAAATATTTTATTATATCTTTATAGATTTAGAAATAAAGAATTATAAGGTATATAATAATCTATTGTAATAAATCTTACAGCCCAAATAATGTCTTGGAACCCAAAAAATAAATTAAAATATCTTTGTAACTGACAGATAAATGTCAGTGTCATAATCATATATTTTATTATTATTTCTTATTGTATTAATAATAAAATATTTAAAATTATAGGCATATGTATATTATATATACCCTTCAAAAATAATGTCAATCCCGACAATGAATTTGGAACATTTAGAAAAATTAGAAGAGGACAAAATTTCTTCATAGAATTAATTTAAAATTAGAAAATCTAAATATAAAGAATAGATGTAAGCAAAATTTTTGGTGTAGAGTGTAGGTATACAAGAAATGTTAAATACAATAGGGCGCGAGCAGTAATGTGACTTTGTTGGTCTTGACAAGTAGATATGGGGGCCTGTGTCAGATGATAGCTATTAATTATGTACATAGATGTCAAATATAATTTTTCATTCTAAAATTAGTGATATTCCAATTCCATGTGGTTTATTTTCCTCGACAATTCCACACTCCTGGTGACATATTAACTGAATAAATAATTTTGAATGAAAAATTCTGACATTTGACATGTATTTGTTTTGTATATAATTACTAGTTGTCATTTTGACACGGGCCTCCATACATCTGCTTGTCAAGGCCTACAATGTCACATGACTGCTCACGCCCTATACTTATGTAACCAAAAAGTCCAACATTTTAAAACTAAATCATTTTGATTTTAAAATGTTAATGGGTGGATTATATTGTTCAATAATGAAAATTGAATTTGTGCATTAAAAAGTGAATACGATTTCAGTGTTCAATTATTGAAAGTAATAACGATATTGGTTACTATACAAGCAAAAACAATCTAATGTTCATTTCATTTGATAATATAATTATTATTTTTTTGCAGGTATTACTCCAATGCAGGAGTCCTAGACAGCGTATGGTAAGTTGAAGTCCATCTATTTCTATAGTAATATATTTTACATTAGCTTAATATCCATGGCAACATAAAGAAAAAGTAATTCTGTTTATTATTTTTCCAATCTTCTATTCAAATCTACGATACATTGACTGACAGGAGGACAAATTTCTGTTTTTAGATAAGCGTAGTTTTTCCCCACAAACTTTTTCTTTTATTTCTGTAGAATTTGTTTCCAGTCTAGTGGACCATTCAGCGACCCTTGTTCAAATCCTTTATGTGGTATAATATTTTATCGTAACTATGTTACTTTTGTGTCCACAATGTTATTATACCGGATTGGATTCAAAGAGTGTTCATTGTCAGCCAATTTCAACTATTTCGAGATGAAAGTAGTTTGTTTGGAATTAAAAATAGACACTGTACAATCAATTAACTTCTAAAAAGCTTTATTGCGAAATGGATAAAGGTTTATGAAAACTATACTTCATTTCACGTAAGCAAATATCATTGATTTAGGTAATAATCAGGTCTTGTACATTATCAACATTATACAACAATCCTCACTCTTAACATATTAAAGTGACCTATTTGCAAATTTATAAAGAAAATAGTACTTAAATAGAATAATAGTTATATGGGAAGGGAGTTATTATAGTTTCCAGCATAAGTAAATATGTAGGTATGTATTTAAATTAATAGAAATTAAATAAAATAAATAAATATTTCATCACGGCATATTACCCATTGCTGGGTGTGCCAATCTGCTTCATACACAGATATCGGTAATGATGAAAATAAATGATGGAAGATCAGACTTTATTTCTTATCTTATTTTCTGCCTGTTTTTTTCTAAAAAATAAATCTTTATCGGACTTAGTAATAATATAAATAATAATGACACATTTCTTTCCTCGTTTTTAAAATACTGCAGAAAATAAATTTACTTGTAGTATGTTTTGAGATTCCTGAAAGATCGATTGAATATCTAGGTGACGTAATTGATGGAGGCTGAGTTTTCTACATGAATTATAAATCAGTTTTTATTATTAATGTACTTACTGAAACTAAGTTTATTTAGACATAGGATAAAGTGATTTCTGTGACATAAATATGATAAATGTTTACCACGGATTACTGTGATGACAATATGATTTGAAATAAAGGAATATGTATTAAATGTCGCCCCATAAATGTTTAGATTTTAGATCGTAACATATTAAGAAATATAAAGATCAAACCATTATTGCTGACACTGACTATATTAAGTTAAGCAATCACTATGATTTTTACCTAAAGATGACGGAAGGTATTGTCTTTGGTCAAAAAATACAATGATGAGCTTGAGTGAATAAGCATATTTTAGGGCCCCTATAATACGATTTTACCATTTTTACGATGATGTCTGTATGTATGTGTGTGTGTGTGTGTGTGTGTGTGTGTGTGTGTGACGAAAGTTTCGGATCGAATAACTTCAATACCACGATTAAAAAACCTAAATTTTTTTCGTATTCCTCAAGTTTACATCCAGAAGAACAAGTGATTAGATTTTGATTATAATTGGTCAACCAGAAGTTCCCTCATTTGAAGATTTTAACAGTTATATATGATTTATTGACATTTAACGTTATTATAACTTAAAGAATATATTATTCTCTATACGATTTGATTGTATTATATACTTCATATTCAATAGACATAGAGTTAAATAATTATAAAGATACTAAGTTTCTTAAATTAGCCAGCTGCTAATATATTCAGATAATTCAAATTGACAGATGTCAGTATCAATGAAAAGTAAATGAATGTGGCAGAGATGAGGATGTTGAAGTAGATGTTGGGGAAGACACGGAAAGATACGGTAAGGAAATAACTCTAGTGTTAAAAGTCTCCAGAAAGACACAAGCGAGACGATTACATTGGTTTGAACATGTCATGAGAAGAGGTGAAAAATATACAGCAAGAAGAATCAATAGCTTAGTAATAGAAGATTAAAGAAAGGAAGACCAAAGATAAGATGGAAGGACTGTATTGCGGAAGACTAGAGAGGAAAGGAACTGAATGAGAACGACACGCAAAACAGAAATGAGTGGAAGAAAATAAAAATAGCGACCCTTAACGAATAGGAAAAGCTAGAGAAGAAGAAGAAGATATTAGTGTCAAGTACAATTTGCACAGTTTGCTTATGAAATAATTATACTGGAAATTTAGAACTCTTTAGCAAGAAAATTTATGTAGGTATGGAATTTATACATAATACACAGAATTATTGTGCTGGCCACATCAGATTTTTTATTAAAGTCTTGCTAATAGTTATGTATGATATTTCAAAGAGACGAGATACTTTGGGCGACGACATTCCAACTTTGAATGAGTTTTGATTCGATGTTCGTCAAATATTTTAATTCCTGTAAAACGTTAACAATTCACGTCTCGGCATCTATCCTTCTGTCCACTAAATGATAGACACATTTGAATATTTCAAGTTTGCATTACGTATTTGTTATTCCCACTGAAAATTTTACTAGAACTTATTTACTAACAAATTTTTGAGCGTAAAATATTTCCCCAAACTTTGTTACATAGGTTATGAATGCATATCTTGGTCCATCCAGCAATTCATTGATGTCTCTTGTCCCCGTGCGCCCCTGGGCGCGGTGGCGGGGGATCGATCGAGTTGGGGGCGGCTACGCTCCAGCCCTGCTCGGACTCACTGCGGTACGCGCTACGTCACTTCACTAGGTCAGCCCTCCAACATCCACCTGCATCTTACTACACCACGTGCTCAAATAATTGATTGCTATCAGATAGTAGCTATAGTCATTCAATCCTCCAGGACCAAGTAGGACACGACGTGATACAGGATGATACGGATGAGAAGGAGTATCTTATTTACAGTTGAAGGAGTTTGAATCCTGATTTTTGAAATGATACCTTTCGTCTCCTTTAGGTAAGGAAGATATTCAATGATGAGTTTTTAGGGAATAAACACGTTTACGATGATGTCTGTATGTATGTATGTGTGTCTGTGTGACGAAAGTTTCGCATCGCATAACTTCAACACCCCGATTCCAAAAATTATATTTTTCCTCAAGTTTACATCCAGAAGAAAAGGTGATTAGATTTTGGTTATAATTGGTCAACCCGAAATACTTTCATTTGAAGATTTTAATAGTTTTTCTTGAAAAAACGCAGTTAAATATCATTTATTGATATTTAACGTTATTATGGCTTAAAAAACATATTATTCTCTATACGATATGATTGCATTTCATACTTCGTGTTCAACAGATATAGAGTGTCTGGTCGCGAATCTGGGGACCCGGGTTCGATCCCGACCGACGCCAAAAATTACATCGAATTTTAATGGCACAAAATTGACCCCTGTGGCGCACTCTCCACGCCAGTGCCCGTGGGGTGACGCCTGGTCTGTGTATGAAGCAGATTGACACACCCAGCAATGGGTAATATGCCGTAATGAAATATTTATTTAAATTTCATAAATCAGCCAGCTATGCTAACCATGGAAACTGCTAATATATTCAGATAATTCAAATTGACAGATGCCAGTATCAATGAAAAGTAAATTAATGTGACAGAGATGAGGATGATGAGATAGATGTTGGAGAAGACACGGAAAGATACGGCAAGAAATGAAAGATTCGAGGAAATAACTCTAGTGTAAGAAGTTTTTAGAAATATACAAGGAAGACGATTACATTAGTTTGAATATATCATGAGGAGAGGTGAATATATTGGAAGAAGAATGAATAGTTATAGAAGGTTGAAGAAACAGAGGAAGACTAAAGATAAGATGGAAGGAATGTATTGCGATAGACTTGAGAGAAAAGGAACTGAATGAGATCGACACGCGAAACAGAAATGAGTAGAAGAATAAAATAAAAAATAGCAACCTCTAACGAATGGGAAAAGCTAAAGAAGAAGAAGATGTCAATGTCAAGTGTAATTTGTATAGTTTGTTTATCAAATATTTTTTGACTAAAAATAGCTCAGACTCTGTTCAATAGTTACAGGCTTTGACGTATCTATAAGCTATTTTCTTTCGTTTATTCAAATCTTTTAATTCATCAAGATTATTTCTTCGTTTATAAATACAGATAATCCTATTTTAAGCTCTGAAGCTTTAAAAGCGAAAGTTTAACGATATTTCTGCTGATAAGAGTTTATATTTGTACTTCTTCTTGATGTGGAAATTAGATTAGATATTTGATATTTCTTATCCCCCGGAAAACAATTTCTTCCGAATTCGGTAAAATCTGTATAAATTCCCAGATTCAAAATATGAAAGATTTGTTTGAAAGAAAAAGTTTAACACTTTCGAGTGTTCATTATTAAAAAAAAAATACTTATAAGCATGTTCTGTTAGATTACAAATTTTTCATGTTCGGAGCAGTGATGCCAGAAATTTTCATTTAGAAATTTCAGAAAGTCCAATATTCAAAGACAAATCAATAGTCTGAAAATTCTCTGTTTATTAATATGCAAATTAAGCGTAATATATATTTACATATTTCTCTGGCAGGGAGAATATTAGTGTTATAGATTAACTAATCACAAGAGTGATATTAAGACATGCATCGGGAGAGAAAGTTTAATATTAACGTGGAATGAAGTATTTCTCATTAAATAGATAATAATTATTTCGATCCTTCCTAAATGTTTAAATCATGAATTTTTCACAATTTCTTTCTTCGTTTATTTAAATTCTCCTTGATGGTAACGAGTACACTACATACAAGTTGGTGACCGCGACCCCGGAACATAAGACTTTAACATATAAAATTATACTTTCTTAATTAAATTTGTAAAAAAGTCTCTCCATAAAATTTGGTTGTTGAAAATATAAAACTGTCGAACTATTATAAATCTGGGCTTGTATTGCCCAATTAAAATTATAACTTCTCGATAAATAAATAATGTGGAATCAAATTATCCGTTTTCAAAATTTGAAATAAAAATATCTGGCATTGTGTGACAATATCTCTCCTTCAGCAAGTTAAATATTTACCGCGACCTTTCTTGCAATAGTTCTTTGTATCAGTGTGACATGTTCCATTCTGGAGGCGTAACGTGAACAAGTTAAACCAGAAAAGGGTTTTCTCCAAGATAGGACTCAGAAACAGGTCGCAGGAGAACAACAGAAACTAGACTGATGAAAGTTTGTGTCTAGGGACAATTGTATGGTGTGGAATAATGGGTTTGAAAAAGATTTATACATGTTTCTCAAGACTTTCAATATTGACCTTTCATTTTTTTAACAATAAAATTACATAGGTATTAAATCTTAAAAGAATTATATTGTTTCTTTTGAAATTGCTTTGGAAAGAAGTGTTTCCTACCGGTTGAGAATGTATACGTCCGATATTATATGGACCCTAAAACGTGTTTATTCACTTAAAACTCATCATTGAATTTTTAACCAAAGACAATACCTTCCTTAGCTAAAGATGACGGAAAGTAAAAAGATCGTGCAAATAATTATTTTTTACCTCTCGCTAAGAGAGGTATTGGATTCATGCTAAAAATCGCATATCCAGATTTTATTGAATAAGCACGATTTAAGGTCCATAGAATCCGATTTTAACATTTTTATAATGATGTCTGTCTGTGTGTGTGTGTGTGTGTGTGTGTGTGTGTGTGTGTGTGTGTGTGTGTGTGTGTGGATGTGTGTGTGTGAGGTTGTTGGAGACACGATTTCTCAAATTCTATAGGACTAAAGACCTGTTTGACTACGGATTCCTCAATCTAACAGTAATGGGAAGAGTTGAATAGGTTCTGGTAACAATTGGACAACCGGAAGTGGTAGTTTCTAAAAAAAATATTTCTAAATATTATTTTTTGAAAATTTGTTACTACAAATATTAAAGATAATTAAATTCTCAATCTGACACATTTAATTTTTTTATTATATCTCGTATAGGTTTGGAGATATTCTATATAATAATATAGAATAATCTGTTGTAATTGTGGTTGTAATAAATCTCGTTGCCAGAAAAACAGTTGCGATATTAAAATTTTTGTAATTGACAAATAAATGCAAAATGTCAGTGTCAGTTCTGGGAGGTATGAGTACATTTAAAATATATTATTGTATTATTAATTAAATATTTATTTAAATTGCAGGTATGTCAATATTACATATATCCTTAAGAAATACCGCTAATACCGTCAATGAATTTGAAGTATTTTGAACATATTAGAATAGGATAAAATTTCTCATAGAACGAAAGAAGAGAAACAATTTCAATTATTTGTGTGTACAAGAAGTGTTAAATTCGTTACTTATAGGGCGCGAGCAGCCGCATGTGACTTTGTTGGCCTTGGCAAACAGATATGAGGATCCGTATCAGAATGACGGCTAGTAGTTATTTGCATAGATGTCACAATTGTCATATGTCATAATTTTTCATTCAAAATTTCATAATATTCTGTTTATTTGTCAACCATTAGTATGGAATATACTTGTCGAGGAAAATAATCCATATGGATTTATAAAATCACGATGTTTCGAATGAAAACTTATGATACTTGACACCTATGTATATTACCAGCTGTCATTCTGACACGGGTCCCCATATCTGCTTGCTAAGGCCAACAAAGTCACATAACTGCTCGCGTCCTATGCAACATAAAATGAAAATGGCGAGAGGTATTGTGCTGGCCACAACAGATTTTTTTATAAATAAACCTGCTTTTGAGAAACTAATAAATCATTGTATAACCATATTGCTGAAATATTTGATTCTCTTAACCAGTTTACTCTTCACGTTTCACAATGCAGGCGAGACAAATTTCCTGCTCGTCGAGAGAAGGGCAGGAATGTTGATGAAGGTTTACCCCATCCTGCGAAACAGCAGGGTCAGGGATTTGTGAAAGTGAAAGTTGCGAAATTGTAGAGTTATTGTCAGGGGAAAAAGGCTAAGCTAACATAAAGTCAGAAGAATTAATATTGCTACGCATTGTTGGAAAAAATGCCGATACTTTAAAAACATTTTAAGTTTAGCGATCCCAAAAAAATGTTCAAAAATAAAATAATAGCCTCACGACCACACTAATAATTAGAGGCTAATTATACAGGGTGTTTCCTTTAAAACAATCAATGTTATTGGGCAAAATAATGAGTTTAAAAAAATGTTATATACATAAAATGATCAAGAATAAGGAACTAATTTATCAGTAATAACAAAACGAAAATACAACCAGTGGTTCTTAAAAGGTAGAACAAAATTAAATTTTTTTAAATATTAGGTGTTAACAATTACTAAAAAGTTCAGTCAAACAGCATTTATTCTTACTATACCAACGTCTTAAGGGTCTACAATAATTATACAACAAGATCTTACAAATTGTTACAATTCATGTACACAAAATACATTCGTACAAAACATTCAATTAATTTATTAAACAAAATACATACATCCATTTGCTCTAAAAAACGACCACCGAATAATCCGGGAAATAACCGAAAATTTCCTGTGTAAGGATTCTGGTGATATCATTGACACAGACTCCTATTGGTCGTCTGTACACCAATAATAATGTAGCAAGTTGTAGGAATTTAAATAAAATGTAAGTCAGTTGGCCTGAAATTTGCGTTTTCCTTTTTGAATTTTTCCAATACACCAAAATATACGCTGTTAAATCCTTGAATATTAGTTCTTGCATTGATGTTATTGAATTCATCTCTGATATGTAACATTTCAAGAAAAATACGTTTGGAGTAATACTGCTTTCCAAAATCTTGAAATTCTCCAGATCAGGCAGGTATTGTTTTTATCATTCCCCGTTTTAAACAGAAGGTACTTTAGACAATAATAACCAGAAAGAAAATACCTTTCATTCTTCTTAGATCTTTTTTCTGAAAGCTAGTAGTTCCTTGGCGTTTGCCGACGAGTGTAATTATGATCTGGACTGTCTCTCCAATATGAAACTATGCTCGACTCTTCACACTTTTTAATTTAGTTCTTACTTAGAGTCAACAAAAAGTTTCAAACCAGCAAAACGGAATTAATGTACTTTAAGTTGATTCTGCCGGCCTATATATATCCTAACGATTCGGTTTATCAACGAGTACCTACTATCCTTGTTGTTAAGGCTTAATTTGCTATTTAACAGACAATTTTTAAAATCTGGAATAGCATGAAAATATAATGACAAACAATTTTTTGTACACTAGAAAAAACTTGGGATGCAAAAATTTTAATGAAAATTTACGTTTATATATGTGCAGCAAAGTAGAAAATGTAAACACAAATATACATGCAAAATGAATAAAGTTGAAAACGTTGTTGAAGTCGGAAAATGTACATTTTCTTTATTTTCGTATTTTGGTTATATTTATAAAGTAATCAATCTGGTCGCGAATCTGGGGATCCGGGTTCGATCCCGACCGACGCCAAAAATACATCAAAATTTTAATGGCACAAAATTGACCCCTGTGGCGCACTCTCCACGCCAGCAATGAGTGCCCGTGAGGTGACGCCTGGTAAGCGCCCGCATGGTACAAATATTCCATCATTACCGATATCTGTATATGAAGCAGATTGGCACACCCAGCAATGGGTAATATGCCGTGATGAAATATTTATTTATTTATTTGTTTATCAAACTTAGGGTAACTACAGGGTGAAAAATAGTAAATTCGTGTTCTAGAGACTCCAAAACATACATATTCTTTAGAAACTCCCTATTAATTTTTTTGACCAAAGACAATACCTTCTTTACCTAAAGGTGACGGAAGGTAAAAACAAACCGATGAATCTACTTATATGCATGAAAATGCTTGAATAATTAACATTGTATTTTGTTTATTCCATCGGGATTTTCAGCAAAAGAAACAAATATGCAAACCCATATTCCTGTTCTGTAATATAAGCTCCAAGATCACAAATCCATTGTCTGAAAGCACATGCCTTCCTCAATAACAAACTCTTTATGAGATGAAGGCTTAGAGAAAACAATGTAATTGAAATAAAAGGAAGAGATTCTGAAAGCTTTGAAACTTGAGCATTTGTGGCTACCTAACTGCAAACTGTAAGACATTAAACTTGGAAATATCTGATTAAATTTCCATGCATTTAATCCGATTTTCACTCCGTAAAGAGAAGTGTGCTTAACTTGATAAACAACAAAAACTTGAACTTAAATTTCTGCTTCATTGGTGAAAGATACACCCAAATTTAATTATAATAAATTTTAGGTAATGGACAAGGTCATCATCGAATTGTAATAGTTCAGATCTTAGCCCATTCTGTAAAATAATCTACAATTTTTCTCTCTGTACGTTAAAGAGAGATTTCGTTGATATAGATTCACGAAAGATGACAATTCAAGGTCATTTTCAAACCATCTGGTATATTACTTACAAATAACTTCACTACATTCCATACACATAGGCGTGCACCAGTTATAATATTTGTGGATACAATTTAATCATTCAAAATTAAATGTTAAACATCTACACATTTTCAAAGACATATTTTATTTTGCTATAATAATGAACATAAAGATACAACACCTATGTATAGTTACAAAAATACTGAAAACAATGATGTAAATACATATTTTAAAAATAAGTAATAAACTACTTACTGTTAGCATACATGTCATATATTATTCTTCTAATTGCATCGGTGTTAAAAGTATCAAGATCAGCTGATGCAGTTGATTTTCTGGGTCCTTTTTTTCAGAAGAAGTTAATTGTTCTTCATTTTCGATATTATTAACACGTTTTAATACCCTGTTTACTGTGGTTTCAGATATTTGTAGCGCATCTGCTGTACGCTAAAATAAAATACTTGCCAAATTTCATTTATTAATCATGAAATCTGAGTGTCTGGTCGCGAATCTGGGGACCCGGGTTCGATCCCGACCGACGCCAAAAATTACATCGAATTTTAATGGCACAAAATTGGCCCCTGTGGCGCACTCTCCACGCCAGCAATGAGTACCCGTGAGGTGACGCCTGGTAAGCGCCCGCACGGTACAAATATTCCATCATTACCGATATCTGTGTACGAAGCAGATTGGCACACCCAGCAATGGGTAATATGCCGTGATGAAATATTTATTTATTTTATTTTTAAACCTTTTTTGTCTAACAATTTCAATTTTCAAAGAAATTAAAAAAATATATTCACATATATTACCTGCTGCACCAGATGAAGATATAATAATGGTCCATTATTTTCTGTTTCCCGTTGAAAATATTCGTGTTCATTATGCACAAATTGAATAGCTTGCCATCACAAAGTTTTTCCTTTCTCGCCCATGATTATGTTCTATAAAATCGCGGAACAAAATTAGAAACATTTGATTTTGATTAAACGTCAAATCGTACGTCAAATTCAAAAAACAACCCCGCCACTGGATTTGCTTTAACGTAGAGGGCGGTTCAATAGATAATTGCATACCAGCAACTCAACGACATACGTTCCTATTACTTTTAGTGTGTTAGAGAGCATTGTGAATATGAAAGGTATATCTGTCATAAAGCATAAAACACGTAGACATACGTCAAATAATCTATCTCTTTCTAATACATAATGTTGCTATACTACCGCTATATAAACTGTTGTTTATTCTTTCTTCGAACAAATGGCCTTGAATTGTCATCTTTCGTGAACCAAACTATACCGCCATTTCTATGTATTTTATATAAATTCCACACAAAAAGTTTCTTGTATTTCAGCATAAACTTGTGTACATAGATTATAATTAATTATTACCGCTTCAAATATGATATTTGTACTTATTTAATTATGTAGAATCGAATGTATTTCGTTACAATGTTACAAAGTTTAAAATTTAATAAGAAAATTATCTCGGTCCCTGAAAACTTTCTACAATGCCAGACTTTTTTCTATTAAACTTTTTCTATTAAGTTAAGTCGCGGTTTTCCCATTTACTGTTTTCTTTATATCGTTGTCCACATCTGTGTCCTTTGCCCAACGAATTTACCCTTGCATTTATCTTTTTTATAACACATTTTTGGTGATAAAAGCAAATATTTGACACAGGAAATAAATTTTGATTAGTTTTTGCCTTCACAACGAGTTTTTATTATGCTGAAAATTGAAGGTTTTATAAAAATGTCAACTGTGAAAATGAGTAACATATACTGATGAAATGGATTGTAGGTTGACTTTCGTTCGAGGTATTATTTAACTAGTATGTTTCAAAATATTTATTTGTCAACCAATTCAAACTTTTTACCATCCGTGACCTATAGGTAAGGAAGGTATTGTTTTCCTCAACATCTACTTCAACATCCTCATCTCTGCCACATTAATTTACTTTTTATTTATACTGACATCTGTCAATTTGAATTATATGAATATATTAGCAGTTTCCATGTTTAGCATAGCTGGCTGATTTATATAATTTAATATTTTATAATTCTTTAACTCTATATCTATTGAATATGAAGTATAAAATGCAATGAAATCGTATAGAGAATAATATATTCTTTAAATGTTAATAAATCAAATTTAACTGTTAAATATTAGATCCAAAACTTTCGTCACAAACACACACACATACATACATACATCATCGTCAAAATGGTAAAATCGTGTTAAAGGGACCCTAAAACATGTTTATTCACTAAAAACTCATCATTGAATTTTTTGACCAAAGACAATACCTTCCTTACCTAAAGGTGACGGAAGGAAAAAATTGTATAATTTGTTTTAACTGTGCTGTACTATTATTGGGATCTTGTTCTGTTGTATGGCCACTTTTGTAAATAAATAAATGTCTAATTAAGTCGAGAAACTATATTACACTGTTAAGATTGTGGTTGGTTTATAGATTATTCACAACTATTATAAAACAATATTATTTGATTATCTTCAACAATATATTCTTGACAATTTCGTCCATCAAAAACATATTAGCTTTTTAAATCGAGAGCTTCCCCATGTTTCCGTAAGACGTGTACCAATTTATTCTTAACAAAACCATCAAAACCGTGACATACAAAACCAAAAGTGAAAGCAATTTATCTTGAGAAAAGCAAGAAGCAAGCAACAGCCCTTACGAACTCTTTTAACCGCGCCAATGGAACGCCTAAGTGACGATTATTCGTAGAGAAAGAGGTTTCTCCTAGATTAGCTATTTAGTATTTAGATTGATGCATTTCGAAATACATTGGCTGGGAAGATTATTCTACCTCTTATGCTATAGCAAACAGAGATGCACAATATGGGGAAATTTCTCGCTTACGATAGGGTGATACAATGGCGTATATAGAAGGGAACTAGATTGTACAAAATACATATGGCTAGTATTGGCCCATAGTTATCCTGAAAAATGATTGTTACATTAATAAACAATACAAAAAATATCATTTGGTTAAATAATTCAGGGGAACATGTAAGTGTCCTGTATATGATCAAAAAAGGTGAATTTTGAGTCAAAAATAACACCTAGATATTTTACTTTATGATATCGTGTTAAGGAAACATCTCGAAATGGAGTAATTATATGTTAAAGGCGACAATTTTCGACAGAATGAAATAACCGTATAATTACTCGAAATCTCAAACAGCATTTATTCTTATAACACGCTTGTAATCTATTGAAGGTCTATAACAAGTAATATAACAAAATAATACATACAAAATAATATAGAAATTATCACACGTACAGTACGAAGTATAGGTATAGAAACATTTCGTTTATTTAGTACTATTTAACTCTAGAGCATTTCAACTCGCACGCAATTTTCTAATCAAGCAAAACATTTAATTAAATAAAGTATTAAAGCAAAATGTTATTTTTTAACAAAAAAAATGTAATTACAGTTAAAATTTCTTACACAACAAAAAATTCTGTGGTGTTTACTTTTTGTAAAGACCAATCGTTGGATACATTTTATATTCAGCAACCAATAATCAGATATATTAATTTCTCATCATTTCTCCGTAGGCTCATTTCAGGACGCCATCTATTTCAGGATTATAATGGCATTAAGAAATTGATGCCACAAAATAAATGGCACACATACAGACATTAATCCCAACATGAAATATCTAACGATCTGTGAGGTTGTCGATTTAAAAGTTAATTAAGCTATGATAATCAAGTTTATATGTAACAGAATTATCATGTTTTTTTTTACCTTCTGTCACCTTTAGGTAAGGAAGGCGTTGTCTTTGGTCAAAAAAATTGATAGTGAGTTTCTCATGAATAAGTACGTTTTGGGGACCCTAGACTACGAATTTTCTATTTTTACAATATGTCTGTATGTGTGTGTGTGTGTGTGTGTGTGTGTGTGTGTGTGTGTGTGTGTGTGTGTGTGTGTGTGTATGTGCGTATGTGTGTGACTATAATTTCGGCCGCAATATCTCCAATACTAAAATTCTATAAATTATAATTCTTTCATATTCGTCTTTTGTACGTCCATATAACCTGAAGTTTATCTTGAAAAAACGCTGCTAAATATTATTTTTTGACGTTTAATGTTATTATAAATATTAAAGAATTTTATTATCTATACGAAATGATTTCATTTTGTATTTCATATTCAATGGATATAGAGTTAAAGAATTATAAAGAAATGCTATAACCATGGAAACAGCTACTAAATAAGAAAATTCTAACTGACAGATATCAATGTCAATGAAAAGAAAATTAATGTGGCAGAGATGAGAAAGTTCAGATAAATATTGGGGAAGACACGGAAAGATACGATAAGGAATGAATGAATAAGGGAAATGGCTCAAGTGACAAAGTTTCTAGAAAGATACAAGAGAGATGATTACATTGGTTTGAACATGTCATGAGGAAAGATGAAAAATATATTGGAAGAAGAACGAATAACTTATTAGTAATAGACGGTAGAAGAAACTGAGGAAAACCAAAGATAAAATGGAAGGACTGCATTGCGGAAGACTTGAGAGAAAAGGAACTGAATGAGGACGACACGCAAAACAGAAATAAGTAGAAGAAAATAAAAAACAAATGAGAAAAGCTAAAAAAAAAGAAAATATCAGTGTCAAGTCCAATTCGCATTTTGCAAGAAAATGTATGTATGAAATTAATTCATAATACACAGGACAGACGGATGGTAATGTGCTGGCCACATAAATTTTTTTTTAGACTTCCATTTTGCAATTATCTAAAAATAATATTATCATAGACAACAATACGAATTAAAAGAAACGTTTGTTACCTTAAACCTAAAGTAACAAGTCGATTTCACTATGTCGATGAGCATATACGAGGGTCATTCAATAAGTAAAGAGACAAATGGCTAAAGCTCAAAAACGGTTTATTTCAATCTTTCAAAATTAAGGCTATTTTTCAACATAATCACCCCCCACAGTTATGCACTTGTCCCATCTTTCTTGCAGCTTCCTAATTCCCTTGGCGAAGAATTATTTTCTTTCGATTTACCCCGAAGCCACTTTTGCACCGCTTCCTTAACTTCCTCATTGTTAGCAAATCTTTTTCCACGTAGGGCGTCTTTGAGTGATCCAAACAGGTAAAAATCAGATGGGGCGAGGTCGGGACTGTAGGCAGGATGAGGTAAGACCTCCCAACCCAATTCTTGAAGCTTATCCCGGGTCAGCTGGGCTGTATGAGGGCGGGCGTTATCGTGCTGAAGATTGACTCCTTTTGACAAGAGTCCACGGCGTTTGCTCCTGATAGCTGGTCTAACGTTGTGTTCTAGCATCTCAGAGTAGTATTGGCTATTGATAGTTCGCTGATCTTCAAGGAAATCGCAATAGACTGGACCCTGTGAGTCCCAAAAGATGGTCAGCATCACTTTACCGGCGGAAGGTTTAACCTTGAATTTTTTGCGAACTGGAGAGCTAGTGTGTTTCCACTCCATACTCTGCCTTTTGGTCTCAGGGTCGTAGTGATGGATCCAGACCTCGTCGCAGGTCACTTTCTTATTGTTTTACACCTTCTGCGACTAAAAATCTAATGACTGAGCGCTGCTCTTCTAAGGTGCAATCTTCTAGTGGACTTGCCATGGTGAACTGAAAATTTTGAGGTTATGTTGATATAAAATGATGAAACAGCTGATCAATTCAAACCCTTACGAATCAAACACACGCTGAATGATTACCGCAGAGATAACTAAAAGGAGAAGCTATTGTGCTGTCGAATTCATCCGACCCCAAAGCATAAATTTGCAAAAGTTATACAATTTTCGACGTTTGTCACACCCCATGTGTCCGGCAGGGTTAAAAAATATATAACCCCTGAAATATATTGTGAACAAACTTGTATTTCTAACTCATAAAATATTAGGTGTTTCACTATGAAATACCAAAAGCAATCTGAAATCAGAGAACCCTTGAAAATCACGCTAAACCAACAAACAAAGTCAATTGCGTTCGGTTATTTTTTCTTTTCCTTTTCCTACTTCTTCGCTTGAAAGTCAACGATCGAACAGCATGTGAAGGAAGTATTTGTTCAAAGTAGAAAACAAATACATAAAACAGAAAATTTGAAAGAATGGATTGAAAATATAACAAAAACTCAATGAAGGATTAAATGTAAACAAGAATTTTCAAATATTAGCCGAATTTTTTCAATTGTGTTTTGTTTATTTTAAATTTGATGAGATGGCACAACAAGATATAATGGAAATTGAGATATAATTTTCTTTCTGCTCGAGAGATGATTGCTTTGAAAGAATACGAAGTGGCACAAATGATATTATAGCTAATTTTAAATTTTTTGTTGAGATAATATGAAATTTCGCAAAGAACATTATTTTTTATTTTCTTGGGTAATTCCTTGACTGTTGGTATGTTGTAAAAGATTAAAGGTAAATAATTGGAGTTGCAGTCTGGTGAACAATGTTTGTTAGGATTCTTTTAACATGCCGACGTTTCGGTTCCAATTGAACCTTCTTCAGGGTTAGTTAAAGTGTAGTTGGTAAAAAACAATTCATTACAAACGAAAACTAAAAGTAAAAAAAAGGATGAATATGTCGTCAAAAGTGACAGTTATAAACATTATAAATTTTCAATTAGTTTCCATGATATTATTAGGGCTGTGAGATTTATTGCAACAGATTATTATAAACATTATGTATATCTCTAAATCTATAAAAAAATATATAATAAAATATGTATATGTATCAGATAGAGAATTTACTCTTCTTTAATACTGCCAAGAATAAAAAATTTCAATAAATAATATTTAGAAGATTTTTTTTAAGATTCTGCTACTTGAGGTTGTTCAATTATTACCAAAACCTTTTCAGCTGTACCCAATAATGTCCGATTGAGAAAGACGTAGTTAAACAGATATTAAGTATTATAGTTTTTGAGATTTCGTCCTTCCAACCGACCCACATACACACACATATATATCCACACACACACACACACACACACATACAGATATCGTCGTAAAAGTACTAAAATCGGATTGTAGGGTTCTTAAAACGTGCTTAAACATTAAAATCTGGATAAGCGATTTTTAGCATGAATCCAATACCTCTCTTAGCGAAAGGTAAATATGTTACGTAAACAAGTCAAAAATATATTTATGTTTTTCAATATTTCCCTAGTCATGTGTTTTAAAGTGAAAAAAAAACAAAGTAATTAATATGCATATTTTAACGGTGAGTATAATTCATAATTAATTACTGCAAACTACTACGAACTAAGCTAGTCAACAAGTCACCTAACTAAAAAATCTGATGTGGCCAGCACATAACCTCTCGCCGTATATTTTACCTGGCTGTATGCATAAAGCAAAGAATATTTTTATAAATACAAATAATATATTCATATAAATCTATGACGTATAAACTTCCTTATTATTCAATAATAGCATGTCTCAACATAAAGATATTTTACCATAAATTATGTTACAATAAATTACAAAGTAGAGTTTACCATATATAAATATTAGGCTGGTAACAGCAATTTTCAATTCGAACAACTTTGTTTACTTTCTCTTCATATTCTTCTAGTAAAAACATTAATTTTGGGCGGTCTAAAATGTATATATCTGGATTGTGCATCTATTCTTATATATCTTCTTTTACATTTTATTTTTTCATACTTGTTATATCTAAATAACCTTAATTCCCTTTAATAAAGTGACGGATAGATTGCACTCCGATTATTCTTATATCGATGTGTAATTTTGTCAATATTTACAACTTACTTGAGAAGAATTTGATAACTTTTTCGCAATTCAAAGTTACTCTAGTCTACAGTACTGGTGTACATTGTCCCATAATGTTTGAAACAAATTTAAGTCCTTCAACCTAGACTTGTCATCTCCATAATAGTCACAGATCAAGAATTAAGGGATTCTCCAAATACATTTTTCTTTCATTACTCATTATTTCTGACACTGACATTTATCTGTCAGTTACAAATAATTTAAATATGCAACTATTTTTCATGGCATCCTTTCGGTTGTAAAATTAATTACATTATTTTATATATTATATTCCTTTTATCTCTAAATCTATAAAATATGTATAAAAATATTTAAATGTATCAGAAAGAGAATTTATTTTTCTTTAATATTATCAAGAAAAATTTTCAAAAAATAATATTTAGAAGATTTTTTTTCAAGAATCTTCTACTTCCGGTTGTCCAATTGTTACCAAAACCTTTTCAGATCTTCCCATGAATGTCCGATTGGGAAATACGTTGTTAAACAAATTTTAAGTCTTATAGTTTTTGAGTAACCGTCCTTCCAACATCCCACACACACACATCTACACACACACACACACACACACACACACACACACACAGACATCATCGTAAAAATGTTAAAATCGGATTGTAGGGACCTTAAAACGTGCTTATTCAATAAAATCTGGATATGCGATTTGTAGCATGAATCCAATACCTCTCTTAGCGAGAGGTAAAAATCTGATGCGGCCAATACATTACCTCCCGTTTAATTTAATTTTTATTCATTTAAATACTTAAAATTAAATTAAATTTGGCAGATGCTAAATATTTTGAATTTTAAATGGCACAAAAATGACCCCTGTCACTGATTTCACTCTTAATTCTCTACAATTGCTTCTGGAAAAATTCGGCAAATATTTTCACTTTACAGAGGACTTTCTAAATTTTCTCAAATGCTACCTCAGAGATCGCGAAATGACCGTGCATCTTAATAACAATAAACAAACCCGTTCACAATTACCTTGGAGGACCCTCAACGATCAAACTTGGGCCCAATATTGTTTAACCTCTTCATTAATGACGTGGTGGACTGTATTCAACATTCTCAAATACTTTTGTATGCCGATGACAAAAATTTATAAAACTGCCAACTCTATTAATGCATTTATTCTATTTAAAAACGACATCAACAACATTTTAAAATGGTCTCAAAATTAACTAATTAATTACAGCAAATATAAAATAACAATTTACTTTGTTAAAAAAGATCCCCCTGTATATAATTAAATCTTCCATCTCGATTGACTTCTAGCTGAAAAGGTTAATCTATGTGACCAAATAAACAATTGACAATCTGTCCTGACTGTCGCCTGAAACAAATGGTTGTGGGCATTTACAATTGACTCAATGCTTGATGGTGAGATCCTGTTATCACTTGGGATCGCTACCGCAATGTCGAGAGATGAAATGGCTTTCCCGTGCGGTTTGTTTCATTGGACAACTGGCTATTTGTATACGAGAGATTTCCATGGAGATACTTTATCACTGAAATGCGTTGTGGTCTTGCACATTGTTAATGGAGAAACCTTATGACACTATATTAAAGTCAGTGGCGGTGCGGCAGATGAGGCAGGTGACACCAACAAACAATTATTGCTACTATTCATTTTTAATTTTTTTCATTATAAGTATTATTGACACTGAATATAGCAGGTAACTTACATGTTATGACTTTATTGTTTTGTTATGGTTTCATTGTTTGTTTATGCGTTTGAATATCAAGAAGTCAAAGTGTTATTTAAACTTTAAACTATTCAACAAAGAAAATAATTAAAATGCGTAACTCTGAGAGTGAGAATTTAAATATAGAAAAATCGTGGTATATCGGATGTTCGGCAGTAATACCAGAAAAATCCAAACTGCGATTTGAAAATACAAAATTTTCAAAGAATGGTGCAGTGCAAAGAATGTTGGAATAAACGAAAAAGTTATCCTAGCATATATGGTTCAGAGATCTAAGCAACTCAAAGCACCTGGAAGCTTATGGGCTGAGTATTCATTGTTAAAGAGCACAATTTTTCTTTATGAATCTATTGATATTTCAAAATTTGGTTTTGGTATTCCTATTGCTTATCTTAAAAGAAAAAATGTTGACTATAGACCTAAGAAATCTAGTATTTTCACTAAGACATGACAAAATTTTTGAATGAAGCACCAGACCAAGAATTTTTAATTCATAAGGTATGTTTAAATCACTTGTATAATGTAGGCAATAATTATATTATTTTTTTGTGTATTTTTAGGTGGGAATGATACGGCGAGAAAAAGTTCACTCTCGTCTCGTCTCGAAAATTCGAGACGAGATTTGTTTTCGTCTCGTCTCGTCTCGTCATATTTTTCATCCTCTATTCTCGATCTCGACTCGAGAGTCTCGAATTTATAATTAGCTGTATGGGTGTTCTATAAGTTGGCAGGTCAGAGCGTGTTTGTATGGTTGAAGGTAGTCAGCATTATTTGTATATAAATACATATAAAATAAATTCATAAAATATTATCTTTACATGTTATAAATTTACTATACTTTCATCTACCAGGAAAATAAATTAGCATCAACTTGGACGTAATAAAGGAGTAAGTAGATACTACTGATTAAAACTTTATTTTTACTAAGTCTGGCATTTAACAGGTAAGTAAAAAAATACTGAAAAAATATTACTCGCAGCAAGGGCATTTAATACTAGCGTGGAGAGTACACCAGAGGGAACACTTTTGTTCCTATTCTTTATACTAAAATCCTATAAATTTAAAATGAATAAATAAATAATAAACAGGCAATGAAAATATTTGTACTGATAATTCTTTTTCTTATTGTGTATCTTTAATTATACACATATTAAAAAAAAATCGTGCAATCGAGATCTCGAATACCTACTCTCGTCTCGAGCAAATCTCGTGGGCATTACTCTCGTCTCGTCTCGATTTTTCGAGACGAGACTTATGACAGTCTCGTCTCGAAATTTCTTGATTTTCTAGACGAGATCTCGAAAACGCGAGATCCCACGACATCACTAGTTACACTGGCCACTCGTTTCGACGCACTTCAGCAACACTTTTAGCTAATAAAGAAATGGATGTTCTTGGGTTAAAAAGACATGGTGGGTGGCACTCTTCCACAGTAGCGGAAAGCTACGTGGAGGATTCTCTTCAGAACAAAATAGAATTCGCCGCAAAAATTCTACACGACGACGGTGGAATAGCAGTGCAAAAGACTAATTCTTTGACTTGCCAAACATTTTCTGTGAATAATGCTAATGACGCGCAAACCAGTGGCATTAGTATTAATAATTGTTCTAATTGTACATTTAGTATTAACATAAATAATATTTGTAAAATAATTGTAATTATTGTAAAACCAAATATGTGAAAAATAAAATACTGACACTGTGTGTATTTATTGCCATGAAGCATTTCTTTGTTGTAATCAAGCATTTCTTTGATGTAATCAAACCCCCTTTGAATGCCGGTTGAACTATTATAATTTAAATAAATTTATAAATTATTAAATTTAGTCCTAGCAACCAGTAAACATAACTTACTGTCGTGGACACGGCATGGTAAATTGATAAAAAAGATCAATCGCGCAAAAAAGCAGATTTATTTGAATTATTTCCATTAAAATTTAATTGTTTGATTCCATCACTCGATTGGTGTCAGTTTTAAATCAAATGATTTCTGCTGCACGTGTATTCTGTTTTCCTCCATAAGATCAAAAAATGAAAAATTTGCAACATTCGCAATAATAATTGGAAATGAAAAATGAGACTTTCGCAATAACGAATTGCAATTTAAAACGAATGATTATTGTGCGACGTATTGCAATGATGAAATGTAGAATAGCTACTGTAAGGTATTAACGCTGAAATATTTGGAAGCTACAGCAACTGAAGGAGAAGGAGGCGGAGTAAACTATAGATTCATGTTGGACTAATGGCACAGGATGCTTCAATTGCTGTGGCTTGCTCCCGAAATCGAATTACCTTGTTTCTACTTATCTCATTAATTGCGAGCAAGGGACTTCTGTACCTGATCCAATAACACCTTAACACCGACACAGTACTAAGTAATTATACAAAAAACATAATCCAGTGTTTTACAAAATGTCATCTACCTAGCCATATGAACAAGAAAATATGTTGTGGCCAGCACAATACCTTCCGTCAATCATGTGTATTATATATAAATTCCATATATAAATTTTCTTGCAAAATATTCTAAATATCCAGTAAAATTATTTCCAATTTATTGTAGGGATTGACAGCATTTTTGAACGATATATGTTATATTTAACTATTAATACAATAAGAAATAATATATGTACTTCCCAGAAAAAATCTTCAATAATGTCTCTGGGTTTTTGACACTGACATTTATCTGTCAGTTACAAACATTTTATCTTTCAATTAGCTTCATGACATTATTTGTGCAGTGGGATTTATTACAACAGATTATTATATAACTTATATTTCTTTATCTCTAAATCTATAAAAGATATAATAAAATATTTGCATGTATCATATAGAGAATTTACTCTTCTTTAATACTAGCAAAAACAAAAATTTTCAACAAATAATATTCACAAGGTTTTGTATACGAATCTGTTACTTCTAGTTATACAATTATTACCAAAATCTTTTCAGTTCTTCCCAGTAATGTCTGATTGACAAATACGTAGTTAAACAGATATTAAGTATTATATTTCTTGAGAAATCGTCCTTCCAACAGACTCACACACATACACACACAGACATCATCGTAAAAATATTAAAATCGGATTGTAGGAACCTTAAAACATGCTTATTCATTAAAAACTGGATACGTGATTTGTAGCATGAATCCAATACCTCTCTTAGCGACAGGTAAAAATTTATATAATATATTTTTGGCACTTAGATCTTTTAGAAGCATAAAACTAATATATAAAACCGGCAAAATATCAAATTTTATTAAAAATAGACATTTGTGAATCATTTTATGACTTGCATGTATTTCCTGTAAAAAATAATAAATAAATTATGTACCGTCACATGTATCAAATATATGTCATTGTTAATATTTCCAAGTTCGGAATATTTACCCATAACTACTAAAATATGGAGATTGTTGAAGAAAACACATATTTCTTATAGATAACAAAAACAGTTTTCTATATATACTCAGCAAATTTTTACTAAAGACGCAGTTTTATTTTATTATCTTCAATTATTATAGTTGAATTTTATTTTAAATCGCAATAATGCTATATTATTTAGTGATATTATGTGTACCTAACATAATTTGTAAGTATTAATATTTATCTACGATTTTTGATTAATGAATTTGCTCTAGTATCATTTCGACGTGATTCGCTAGGACATCATCCGTGCTTCATTTGTTTACGCAAAAAACTCGATACTTTTTTAACACACTTTGTATACTTATTGTGGTATATTTACTAAAATAATATAAATTTGTTTTGACTTAGGGCCGGTTGTTCCATCTATAGTTAAACATTCGGTTAAAATTTATTCTATTGATAACTTCAGTTTGCGTTGTTCCACTTATGGTTAAAAGTTACCAGTAAGATAAATTTTCCTTAAAGATAACTAACAGTCAGTCAAACTACCAGTTAAGAGTTTTATCCAAAGAATATCGTACCGAGTGCACACGAATGGAAACGCGAAGTGAAGAGAAACGGACATATTATGTTATGGATCGTTTGCGTTGTTTGTTTGTTAATATTAATAATTATTATAATAAATCAGAACAACAGTGATGAAGAAGATGTAATAATTTTGAAAAATGGGATGATTTTTTTGAGGTTTCGAATGTCAAAAAATACATTTCTTTATTTGTTAGATAAAATTGAAGACGAAATATTGTTCTTACCTATTAGGTAAGTTTAAAGAAAGCATAATTTGAGAAATAAACACTTTTTGTCTACATTTATTTTATTTCGGCGATAGTAAAATAAACTGCTCTTTATCTATAATTTTCAACACTCATTTTTGCAAGTCGTATTTATCATTTTTTCTAAACGCTCAAACTGTGGTCGAAACTACAACTGCACCAAAACACAGACAAGCGAAAAAGTAACCAAATTTCTATTAAAATTGTTACAGCCAAGTTGCCAACTTTTCATAAATAACTCTACCCTAACACAATTCTAATCTTTCTCATAGAAATCTGCCAGTTAGCTATCCGGGGAATAAAACATTATGGAGCAACCCAAAATTTTTATTCTGTATAGTTAAGACGGTAGAATACATTTATCTAATAGATAGTAATTTGGAACAACCGGGCCTTAATGTTTATATTCCAATGAGGTGAAGAAAAAACTTTTTCCAGATGTCAATGGAGAAATCTATGTAACTTCCAACAACACGTTTGAGTTAAGCTGTCCAGATGATGAAGTTTTACAAATTTCTAGTGCTTATTATGGGGATAGAAACATAACTGAGTGTAATGCGACTATTTCCTCAAACTGTTCCGTAATCAATTTTACTGGGATTATCGCCTTAACGTGAAATATACTCTATGGCTTTATACAAACATTTTGAATTAGCTGATTATTTTTTTCGTAGATGCGATTTCAAAACAAATTGTTCTGGTAACGTTACAATAGAAGACGCATCTAATGGAACCAAATATTGGACAATTAATTCTACTTGCGTCAATGCTTCTAGTGTTGGTAAGCTACACATCTAACAATTTTTAATGAAATAAATATAAAAATCTTTACTTAAGTCCTGAATGATTAGGCCAGCAAATTCGCAACATATTACACGCACTTAACGCCAATCCCATTAATGAATTGGGAAAACCTCGAATATTTAAAAAAAGGAGAAAACTTGCTATAGAATAAATATAAAGATTAGGCGTAATTCGATTTTTTTGTGTGTACAAGAAATGTTATAGTTATTTTAGTATTAAGGGCAGTAAGTGCACCTTACCGGTAAGAAGCACTTAATGCCCGCAATGCTTATTATATTTTTTGCACGATCGTCCCAATAATAACAAATTAATGTTTAGATTTATTTAAAAATTATTTTGCCATTTTAAAAAAAATAGTTGTCATTTTTAAGTAAGCTATGATCGTTGTTTTGTTATCGTTAAAGCTTTAAAAATTGTACATTTATTTTTAATTTATGTAATTTTCACCGCCTCCAGATCGGTAGGTAGTCACATCAATTACCGGCCAGTCACATCACTTACTGATCAGTACCACATCACTTACTGATCAGTAATTTGTAAACAAAACTTACTGCCTTGGAAACCCTATCGGTAAAGTTTAAAAATAACCTGATCGTGCAAAAATTACAATAATTACATATACAACAATGAATAGGGCGCGAGAGGTATTGTGATGCCCACAACAGATTTTTTAACGTGGCTTCTACAGTCGACTCTTTCACCAAATGCGCGACAAATTCATCGCAGAACATCGCTGAACAATAGATTCACAGTTTTGTTTTGGTTTTTAATTTGTGTATAAATTATATTTTATAATTTTCTTTTAGTAATATTGTATTTTTATTTTGATATAGTTAGAAATTATTCCACTAATTCCATTGCAAGGGTGTTTTTAAATATAGTAAAATAAAAGATATAAGTATATTTGAAAATAATAAAACCAATGTGGTTTTAAATAAAGATAAAGAAGAATAATATAACAAAGTTACAAATGAATACAAGAGCTAGAATCCTGATATAACTATAAATGTTAAAATTAGGATCAGTTAATCATTGAATTTGATCAAAAGATTAGCTTGAATTTAATTTCAGTTATTCCCAATAGAAGATGTGGCAGACACTCTCACCACTCGTTCTTCTTATGTGATTGTTTGAACCAATGCCAAACTCCAGGATTTTCTTGCTTCCCCTTGTGTACCTTTGGCTGTGTATGTAACCCTGGTTACCGCAAGGATCCTATTACCAAAATGTGTGTTGGAGAAGATTACTGTGCCCAGGGAAGTAAGTACAATAATGTTTCATAACATATTAAGCCCGGAAAACATTCCTGTTTAATATCGAAGATCGGGAAACTCATTCCAGCACCAGTAACAGACTTTGTGAGAAATCTAAGATAGAATAAATCTTTCAGATTGTAGATTTATTCTACGGCTTTAACAGCATATATTATTTTGTAGGTAATTTGAACAGAAACCACGAAGAATTCAGTGAATGCGCCAATCATCAACCTAAGTGTAGAGGGGAACATGTTGGTTGGTGGCTTAGCCGCTGCATACCTGGTTACCGTTGTGTTTCTGGTTATGTAAGGGAATCTCTCACAGGCAGTTGTGTTAGACCTGACGAGTGCACCAGGAGTTTCCCCAGATATGGGTAGTTCAATAGGTTTAAAATGCTCATATATTATTGTTATTGTATACTCTAATCTCTAATGGAATAAAGGTTACGTTTTAATGATTTGTAAACAGGGAATGTAATTATATATTTTTATGCAGTCCTGTTTTTTTCTGTTATATTTTATATGTTCAGCGAACTGTTGAATTATAATAGGGGTAACCTAAAGTGATTTGGAGATGCGATCTGGAGATCCGGGGAGGGTTTTCTGAACAAGAGCGTTCAAGTTTCGTGGAATCCTTTAATGAGAAGATAAAGTTTAGAACCTAAAGGCACCGTAAAGAGATCCAAGGAAAGTTTTATGTACGAGGTCTATTAGAAAAGTATCCGACCTTTGGGCGGGAAAAAAACTGGCATACCTAATCACCTTCCTTGGGACTAAACACACTTCTCCCAGCGGTTCCGCCATTGTTGGACGCATTCCGAGAAAGCCTCTTTCGGAATGGAGTTTAGCTCGGCTGTCGTTGCAGCCATAATGTCCTCTATTGTCTGAAATCGCGTTCCTTTCAATAGTCTCTTGAGTTTGGGGGTGGGCATATCATGAGAGTAATGACCCTGTTGTTCCACAGGAGTCTTGGTTTTTGACAAAAAAATCTGAATCAAGTGTGAGGAATGTGCTGGAACATTGTTGAAGGCGCCAATTTCCTGTTGACCACAACTCCGGTCTCTTGCGCCGCACAGCATTTGGTGATTGTTTGACCCTGTGGTGCGTACTCGTGGTGTACCACACCGCGGGAGTCAAAGACAGCAGTCAGCATCACTTTGACGTTGCTGCGAACTTGGCGAGCTTTCTTTGGTCTTGGTGACGTGGAATGCTCATACATCGTCACCGAAAACCGTCTGTAACTTCCGAATAGTTTCCATCTGGTTGTCGCCCAGTATCAGGCTAAATTTGATGCATTAGCTCCGTTGAAAGATCCGGAGGTAGTTTTCTTTCTTTATAAGCTTTCAAGATCCCTGACATATATAATTCTAGCTCTCTTGTAAAAAGATAAATTTTGAAATGTGATGAGTGCAGAAATTTGAGCTTTGGCTATATCGTCTCCTCGAACCTTGAAAATCTAGAAGAGGGGTACATGGAGGTGCCACGCCAGCTTATATCCATATCCGCAGCAGGTCCCCAAGGTCAAAAGCATGTAAAGGAAGTCGTAAGTGGCAGCCTCTAAAAAAGTCAGTTCAATCGGCAGGAATGGTGATGGCGTCAGTCTTTTGGCATTCTACTAATTGATTATCTTGATAAAGGAAAAACTGTAACTGGAAAATACTGCGGCACACTTTTAGACAAGCTGAAAACAGCAATTCAAGAAGAACACCCGGGAATAGCAAAGAAAAAGATCTTGCGTCATCTCATTCAAATCGTATTGCTCAACAAAAATTGACCGAACTAAGGTTTAAATCGTCCCCATCCATCTTTTCCCGAAACTCAAAACGTTCCTCGCCGGAAAGAGATTTCGATCCAACGCAGAAGTCATCGAAGCAGTAAATACTCAAAGAAAACTATTTTCGGGATGGAATCAAAAAGTTAGAAAAACGTTGGACCAAATATGTTGACCTCAGAGGGGACTATGTAGAAAAATAAAATATATATATGCATGTCATTCCGAAAACTTTTCATTTCAACCTCGTAGATTCCAAATATATAAAAGTATATAGGATGTCCCATTTGAAATATGAAAGTGCTGCCATCATGCCAAATACCACGATTTGTGAGTCCCTAAGTCTAGTTTGAAAATATATCAAAAAAATTAAAAAAATAACTATAAATAAAAAGTTATTTTGAGTGTCCCGTTTTTCAGTGTCACTCTGTATATATCAACTGAAACCATATATTGTAATAAATAAAAATTATCTGCTGATAAAAAATAGTATTTAATTCCTACTTTTCAGTCATTGTATTTAAAGTTTTAACCAATTAGCAACCATGAACATCAAAATATTGCTCGTGTCCGTTTTTGTTCTTTGTGTAGAGCAAGGAGTTTTTTGTAAGTATAATATCCTTAAGTAAATAATAAATAAATAAGTATATCAAATAATTTTTACAAATTTTTGCCCCATAAGATGACTGCAGGTACGAGCCTATGCTCATAATAGTTTGGTTTGCTTACATTTTCAACAAATTATAAAACTTACACAAATGGCTAGAAATTTCTACAAAATACTTTCGGCTTCTTTAAATATGTACTTAACACTTACTAAAACTGTGTGGTAAATAACTGGTGTTTAAATGGTCATCTTCTACTCGTAGTCAAAAAATTTATACGACAATTATAATAGAAACGTTCAAATTTAATATCTAAAAAGTTGTAACTAAGATACTTTTCGCGAAATCAGTTATAATATTTGAACCATGGTAGTTTTTGCCATAAGCTCCACAATTATTGTTTTCTATTTAAAGCAAGGGACTGCGGAAAAAACGAACAACCAGGTGTCCAATGTGGTTGTCGTGCTGATCTTTGTCCAGGAACTCGACCACATGTCTGTCCACTATATTGCCTTGAAGATGGTTGCATCTGTAAACCCGGTTATAAATGGTCTACGAAGTATGGGAAATGTGTTCCAGAATCTGAATGTTCACAAACTACAACCGTGTGAAACTGTAGAAAATCAGACAGTGTTTAAAATAAAATAAATAATGTACTTTGGACGCAATGTTTTACATGTAATAACTTAGATAAATTCCGGGGAGTAACTGTTTTACAAACGTCATATAATATATATATTATTTGATAATACAGGTGAAAAATGGTCTTGTTTTTTTTAAATTTTGTCATTTAAAAATGATATATTATGTTTACTATCATAATTAACAAAAACTTGGTACTATAAATATATAATATACTTGTTACTCTTGTCAGTTAAAATAATAATTGATAAGTACAGTTTTGTGTTATCAAATTAACTATTATATCGGATATTAATGATCTATGTAGTCTAAACATGCAATAAATAACACAACTGATGTGGTCAGCATAATACCTTCCGTCCATCCTAATGTTAAATTACATAAATTTCCTTGTAAAGGTTCTAAATATCCAGTAAAATTATTTCATAAACAAACTATGCAAATTGCACTTGATACTTACATCTTCTTCTTTAGCTTTTCTCATTCGTTAGGGGTCGCTATTTTTTATTTTCTTCATCCACTCATTTATATTTTGCGTGTCGTCTTCATTCATTTCCTTTGTTTCTTTTTTTACCTCTCGCTAAGAGAGGTATTGCATTCATGCTAAAAATCGCATATCCAGATTTTATTGAATAAGCACGTTTTAAGGTCCCTACAATCCGATTTTAACATTTTTACGATGATGTCTGTGTGTGTGTGTGTGTGTGGATGTGTGTGTGTGTGTGTGTGTATGTGTGTATGTGGGATGTTGGAAGGACGGTTACTCAAAAACTATAAGACTTAAAATTTGTTTAACAACGTATTTCCCAATCGGACATTCATGGGAAGATCTGAAAAGGTTTTGGTAACAATTGGACAACCGGAAGTAGAAGATTCTTGAAAAAAAATCTTCTAAATATTATTTTTTGAAAATTTTTCGTGGTAATATTAAAGAAAATTAAATTCTCTATCTGATACATTTAAATATTTTATTATATATTCCATAGATTTAGAGATAAAAGAAGTATAATATATAAAATAATCTGTTGTAATAAATTTGACAGCCGAAAGAATGCCATGAAAAATAGTTGCAAATTTAAATTATTTGTAACTGACAGATAAATGTCAGTGTCAGAAATAATGAGTAATGAAGGAAAAATGTACTTGGAGAATCCCTTAGTTCTTGATCTGTGACTATTATGGAGATGACAAGTCTAGGTTGAAGGACTTAAATTTGTTTCAAACATTATGGGACAATGTACACCAGTACTATAGACTAGAGTAACTTTGAATTGCGAAAAAGCTATCAAATTCTTCTCAAGTAAGTTGTAAATATTGACAAAATTACACATCGATATAAGAATAATCGGAGTGCAATCTATCCGTCACTTTATTAAAGGGAATTAGTGTTATTTAGATATAACATGTATGAAAAAATAAAATGTAAAAGAAGATATGTAAGAATAGATGCACAATCCATATATACATTTTAGACCGCCCAAAATTAATGTTTTTACTAGAAGAATATGAAGAGAAAGTAAACAACGTTGTTCGAATTGAAAATTGCAGTTACCAGCCTAATATTTATATATGGTAAACTCTACTTTGTAATTTATTGTAACATAATTTATGGTAAAATATCTTCATGTTGAGACATGCTATTATTGAATAATAAAGAAGTTTATACGTCATAGATTTATATGAATATATTATTTGTATTTATAAAAATATTCTTTGCTTTATGCATACAGCCAGGTAAAATATACGGCGAGAGGTTATGTGCTGGCCACATCAGATTTTTTACTAAGCTATTCATTCTCCTTCCACTATATTATTCATCTCTCCTCAAAGCAATGTAATGCAGTTATTTCCCTTATTCTTCCATTCCTTATCGTATCGTTCCGTGTCTTCCTCTGCCACATTCATTTATTTTCATTGATATTGACATCTGTAAATTTTAATTATATAAATTTAGCAGTTTACATGATTAGAATAACTGGCTGATTTATGAAATTTAATATCCATAAAATATAATAACATTAAATGTTAATATTTAACTGCTTTATTTAAAAAAAAACTGTTAAAAGTTGCAAATGAGGGTACATTCGGTGGACCAATTATAAACAAAATCTAATTATGTCTGCTTATGGATCTAAACTCGAGGAATACACACACAAACGCACACACAAACGCAGACACAGACGCACACATACATACAGACATCATCGTGAAAATAGTAAATTCCTATTCTATGCTAACCATGGAAACTGCTAATATATTCAGATAATTCAAATGTCAGTATCAATAAATTGATATCGGGGAAGACACGGAAAGATAGGGTATGGAATGAAAGGTAAGAAAAATGGCTCGAGTGATAAAGTTCCTAAAAAGATACAAGAGAGATGATTACATTGGGTTGAGCATATCATGAAAAAATATGAAGAATATTTTGGAAAAAGAATGAATGAATCAGTGTATATTAGTAAAAAAAACCAGTTCCTATTTAAATTTACTTATTTTCTTATTACGCTGGTCGTCAAAACCAGCGTGTCCTTGGCATTATTGATTTCCTTACGCTCCTGACCCAGTTCATTCATATTTTGGAGATGTTGATACACCCACCAAATTAAACAAACTTTAATTTCATATCATTTACGAACCAGATATAGTCAGATGAAAATACAGAATCTTTTGGAAAAAACTTTCTGTGTTGAATTTTTACAAAATATATAGAACCGACGGCAGGTAATGTACTGGCCACATCAATTTTTTTTCCAATGTAATGAAAATATCTTGACTAAAAGTATATCCCATTTCACACTACGTGAAAATTGAGTTTTCTTTTGTATGATATTCGCGCTGAAAAACCATATACATTACTTATCGTTATTCTTTTGTTACGGGTATGTGCTTATGTTGTAATATGATTTTTTTACAGATATTTACTGAAGTAACAAACATATTCTACATGGAAGAAAACAACAAATTTAAAACAAATGAAGAGGGTGAAGGGTCGTAAGTTTTATAAATGTACCCATCAAAACTTCCTTTGTAGGTTTATTTTATTTTTTAAAGGGATATAAATTTTGGTGACATTTGTGTTCTTACTGCAGATAAGAAAATGAACTTCTTATCTCTAGAGATGGTGGCATCTTTTTTGAACATAAAATGTTATTTCTAAACCATATCATTATTTACAACGAATGCCTCATAAGATTTGGTACAAATTTTAACAAAAAAATTATGTAAAAAAATGCATTTATTTAAATTTTGTAATATTTAATAATAAACTGTTTCATAATTAAATAAAGAGGGCTGTGTTCTTCCACAAGGCGCAACTACAAAAAAATCCTTGCAAAAGATCTTATAATTCGAGTAAAATTATTTCATAAACAAACTATACAAATTGAACTTGACATCTTCTTCTTCTTTAGCTTTTCCCATTCGTTAGGGGTCGCTATTTTTATTTTCTTCTTCCACTAATTTCTTGTTTGCGTGTCATCCTCATTCAGTTCCTTTTCTCTCAAATCTTCCGCAATACAGTACTTCCATCTTATCTTTGGTGTTCCTCCCAAGTTTTTTGTTCGATTTGTTAAACTAAGTTTAGTAACACATTGTTACTTCGAGAAACATAAACTACGGTTAGAAAAACTTCTGGAATTTCAAGTTAATGTTAAGAATTTGCACCAACAATTGACTCAGTTTGCTGGGAAACCCAGTTACAAGTTCTACGAAGAACAGAAGTTACGGAATGTAACACCATTTCAGGAAAATTGCACGTTAATGTAATGCTTTAACGATAATATTTATCGTAATAGATGTTCCAGGATGCTCATCACATATCAAATTCTGTAGAATTAACTAAAATACTGTAAAATATTTACATAAGTAATGGATGTCAAATAAATTGAACATTTAAAATATAAATATTACAAACGACAGCGAATTAACAACTCGACAAAACGTATTCCTCATTTTAACATTAAAGGGAAAAGATGATTAGTTTTCGTTAACAAATAAACAAACGGAAGTATACTATATTCCAGTTAAGAATGGATTTGGTGGCGCTTCGATGTCTTATATCTTAATTAAAAATTCATTTACTTAAAGTTTTGTAATACTTAATAATTAACTCTTTTGTAAGTAACAAATTGTGAACTTAAATCAAATAAATATGGGATATTTATATCAATTTCTCGGACTTTACACTGCGCAACTCCGATATTAAGGGAAATGATGGTTTTTATATTGACAATATTGCAGAGATCCTTAATAATGTCAGATATGTATAAAAAATTTGATGTGACCAACACATAACCCCTAGCTAATTCCATTTTGTGTTAAATAAATATTAAATAAATATATCAGCACGGCATTTTACCCATTCATGTGTGCCAATCTGCTTTGTACAAAGATATCGGTAAATGATAAAATATTTGTACGGTGTGGGTGATTACCAGGCGTCACCTCACAGGCACTCATTGCTGCACCACAGAGGTCAATTTTGTGCCATTAAAATTTTTGGCGTCGATCGAAATCGAACCAGGGTCATAATTAAAAAAATTAACATTTCTTGTACACACGCACACACACACACAGACATCATCGTAAAAATGTTAAAATTGTATTCTAGGGACCTTAAAACGTACAAAAAAGAGCATACACAAATCCATTTGCTCTTTGAATTTTTTGTACGGTTTAATAAATTAACATATTTTGTACGAATGTTATTTTGTGTACAGGTATTATAACAATTTGTAAGATCTTACTACCCTGAAGAAGGTGCAAGGGTGCACCGAAACGTTGGTATAGTAAGAATAAATGCTGTTTGACTTTCGATTAATTGTTAACACCTAATCCACATCACAGTCGAGAATTTACCCACAATTTATTTTAATTAATAATATTTCTCTGACTTTTACACTCAAATAAATAAACGTTACAATATTTTTGTTGCTTATAAAACTTTAAGTAAATACATTTTTTATTAAAAAAAATTGTTGAATTTTTTGCCAAAACTTATAGAACATATATTAATATATTTATATTTATTTATATACATAAACATGTTTAAAATAAATATTTAATACTAATGTAACATAAAATAGAATTTGCGGGAGGTATTGTGGTTGCCAGAACAAAAAATAATATATTATTTACAAAAACGTATTCCTTTTATTGTGGCCATCTATAAATTTTATTTATAACTATTTTTTGTTGTTTTGTAGTGTCAGTCTTCAAGTCTATTAATCTGTGGTTGCTTTACTTAACAGGTTTAAGTTGGTCGAAAGGAGTTTTGATGTGTATATTATCAGTTGCTGTTTAAATGTGTTTTGGTGTAGTGTTTAATACAGTATTTTAAGTGAACTATATTAAAATATATTCATTTTTAAGTGTTTATAAATATTTGGTGACTCTAGAACAATTTGGTGATATTACAAACTCTTTGCAGATAAATATACGACGTTTAGCTGTCTTCCATGGATGTTTGGCCAGGCGAAATGCAACATACAGTAAGTAATTTAAAATATAATATATATTAAACTATGTTTTTTAAAATATATTGTTTCAAATATGTGATAAATATAAAACAACTCTTCTTTTTGCTGTTTTAAAATGAGTATTATATACTGAATTTATCTGAAATTTCTACTCCATTTATACAAATATTTCTGACTTCATGGTGCTTCATAGATTTCTCTAGCAACATTTCGGCTGTCACTTGCAGCACCTGCATTGCATGTAGTCATTTGGACATCCTCAAACAAATTGCCTCACCATCTGCGTATTCAACTTCAAACTTCATTCGAAGACGTTGAAGTTTAAGCGTTGAACGGCGTCCATAAATTTGTAACTGATTCCAGCTTCATTTAGCCTCTACGTAACATTCTTTCTGTAACTAACTTTGCGAATTTCTGGCTAAGGATAAATCAAAAAGTTTATCGCGCGATGAAAACAAACACATATTTTATCTGCTACTAACAAACCACAGATGAAATGTTTACCGTTTGAAATGGATTCCTAATCAATATTATTTTGAATGGCATTATAACTTAATATTAAGTTTAGGCAATTGTAAAAATTTGATGTGGCCAGCACAATAATACCTTCCGTCAATCATGTGTATTATGTATAAATTCCATGCAAAAGATTCTAAAATTATTTCATAAACAAACTATGCAAATTACACTTGATACTGACATCTTTTTCTTCTTTAACTTTTTCCATAAGTTAGGGGTCGCTATTTTTTATTTTCTTCCACTCATTTCTGTTTTGCTTGTCGTCCTCATTCAGTTCCTTTTCTATCAAGTCTTCAGCAATACAGTCCTTCCATCTTATCTTTGGTCTTCCTCTGTTTCTTCCTTCTATTAATAAGCTATCATTCGTCTTCCAATATATTCTTCATCTCTCCTCCTGACATGTTCAAATCCATGTATTCGTCTCTCTTGTAACTTTCTACAAACTTCTATCACCCAAGCCATTTCCTTTATCTTTTATTTCCTTACCCTAACTTTCTGTATCTTCCCTAACATTTATCTCAACATCCTCATTTCTGCCACATTTATTTTCGTTTCATTGATACTGACATCTGTCAATTTGAATTATCTGAGTATATTATCAGTTTCCATGATTAACATAGCTGGCTGATTTATGAAATATAATATATTTATAAATCTTTAACTTTATATCTATTGAATATGAAGTATAAAATGCAGTCAAATCGTATAGACAATAATATATTCTTTAAAATTTGTATAACATTAAATATCAATAAATGATATTTAACTGCTTTTTTCAAGACACACACACACACACACACACACACACACACACACACACACACACACACACACACACACACACACACACACACACACACACACATATGGACATCATCGTAAAAATAGTAAATTTGTATTCTAGCGACCCCAAAACGTACTTATTCATTAGAATTATCGAAGTTTTTGACCAAAGACAATACCTTCCTTACCAAAAGGTGACGGAAGGTAACAAAAAAGTTATTTTAAATGGCCCGTTTTCAATGTCATCTTATATATTTGTCTGTAGAATCTAATCACGAATTCGCTAGGCTCGTATCTCCACCCATTTTTGATAATAACCCAGAAGTGGGTAAACTTGTAAATGTAAATATCTTAAGAATGGTAAGCAATCGACTGAGATCGACCTGCGCTTTGAAATATTTTATCCCGCGTGTTGAAATGTTATTTAATTTGTGGGGCCCCTCAAGCCCAAATTTGTGGAGGCCCTTAGGCCCCATCATTAATCCGGTCCTGGTTATACCTTACGAATAGATCTCACAATTCCTTGTCTCTGTAAAGAAAAATGTTCTTAACGAACTAAAATCTAACTTAACGAATAGTTCGCATTTTCTCTCAAGAGTTGTGTTTGTCATTACAAGGGATACAATCTTACGCGCGCAAAATATATTTCTACGGAAGCTGAACGCTTTTAGAGTAATGACAGTTGCACCACTGCTGGTGTCTGGAAAAATGTAAGAAGTAGAACCGAACTACTGGTTTTAATATATCAAAAATATTACTGCCAGGGTACCGGAACAAGTATAGGATTACTGTTTTCCAGGGATGAAAATATGTCAGAAGGTATTGGGAAGCTTATATAAAGTGTCTACAGTTTTTACCTCTCGCTAAGAGAGATATTGGATTCATGCTAAAAATCGCATATCCAGATTTTATTGAATAAGCACGATTTAAAGTCCCGAGAATCCGATTATAACATTTTTACGATGATGTCTGTTTGTGTGTGTGTGTGTGTGTGTGTGTGTGTGTGTGGATGTATGTGTGTGTGTGTGTGTGTGTGTGTGTGTGTGTCTAACAGTAATGGGAAGAGTTGAATAGGTTCTGGTAACAATTGGACAATCGGGGACAAGAGGTAGTTCCTAAAGATAATTAAATTCTCAATCTGACACATTTAAAAAATATATTATATCTCGTATAGATAGGTTTAGAGATATAAAATATAATAATATGGAATAATCTGTTGTAATAAATCTCGTTGCCCAAAAAACAGTTGAGATATTTAAATGTTTTAATTAACAGATAAATGCAAAATGTCAGTGTCAAAAATCAGCAGTTTTATTAAAATTACTGTGATTTTTCTGGGAGGTACGAGTATATTTAATATATATTAATGAATTTTGAACATATTAGAATAGTAGGACCAAATTAATTATTAAATTATTTAAATTCGTTACTTATGGGGCGCGAGCAGTGATGTGACTTTGTTGGCCTTGGCAAGCAGATATGAGGATGTATGACGGCTAGTAGTTATTTACATAGATGTCACGTTTATCATATCGTATAATATTTCATTAAAAATTTCAAAATATTCTGATGTTTATTTGGAATATACTTGTCGAGGAAAATTATCCACATGGATTTGGAAATTCATAATGTTTTGAATGAAAACACGGGCCCCCATATCTACTTGTCAAGGCCAACAATATCACACGACTGCTCGCGCCCTATACTAATGTAACCAAAAACGGAAGTGGTTTTATGCTGGCCACAACAGATTTTTTTCCTTACGTCCTACAGATTCTTCTAATCATTCATTCGTCATTGTCTCCAACTGAGACGATACATTGTTAACCATCACGTCTACATGTTTTCGAGCGATGGATAATCAAGTTCACCTAGCTAAGTCTTACAGTCACACGCACGTAATTTGTTAATTACAAACACTTTCGGCTTTGCAACAAGATTAGCTAATTGTTCTTCTCACGCTCTAAGTAATTAACACGGGTAATTAGTCACTTATGTGGCAGCCATTAATTATATATAGTGAGAGAAAGCTTTCGATTGATACCATGTGGCCAAGTGCAAGGACGACAATGATTAGTAAGTCGCAAACAATACATACGCAGTAAGAAATTGTTGACTACAGGATTTTCATAACAAAAACGAAAATTTATTATTATCAACATAGTTGAGAGAATTCATTTGATGATATTCATAGAATATAACATACAATTTTATAAATAGTGTTATACAGGTGTCACCGAAATCACCGTCTTCGATATCTCCCTTGTCGTTAGAAATACAGCATAAGTTTATTAACAGAATTTATTCGTCTACTCAAGGAGCATAAAGTAAAATTATTTCCAAATATACAGGGTATTGCATTACGGCTCGGCGAGAATAGTTTCTCTTTTTTTAAATAGAACACCCTATATATTTTTATATATTTTGAATTGTATTTTATTCACCTATACGAACATATAAACATATAAAACGGCGTTGCCAAGTTATTTATTTTTCTCTAAAAAAGACCGAATACACGCATTGCTTTATAAAGGCTTACTGAAGTTATTTTAATAGTAAGAATTAAGAATTTTTCTGTATAACTGTAATTATACTCTATGTTCTGACATATTTTTTTTTTAATGAAATTATACAGGCTGTTCAATAAAGCGAATCAAAAGTGCTCAATTTCAAATGACTATAACTCGTCATTTTCAAATGGAACACCCTATATTTTATTATTCAGTTGTGTGTATTTTTGTATTATCTTAATATGTTATTAAGAATATCCCATGCCTAAAAGCAATAATTTCGGAGATTTTGACCATTTTTCTCTAAATTTATATATTTAACTAAAAATTAAATCTAGTATACCATGGATATTGTTTTTAGAATAAGAAACAATTGCAGTAATGATAGTATTTTCATTAGCCAGGTTATTATTAATAACAGAGGGATTAAGTAAATTAGTTTTTACCTCTCGCTAAGAGAGGTATTGCATTCATGCTAAAAATCACATATCCATATTTTATTGAATAAGCACGTTTTAAGGTCCCTACAATCCGATTTTAACATTTTTACGATGATGTCTGTGTGTGTGTGTGTGTGTGTGTGTGTGTGTGTGGATGTATGTGTGTGTGTGTGTGTGTATGTATGTAGGATGTTGGAAGGACGATTACTCAAAAACTATAAGACTTAAAAATTGTTTAATTACGTATTTTCCAATCGGACATTCATGGGAAGATCTGAAAAGGTTTTGGTAACAATTGGACAACCGGAAGTAGAAGATTCTTGAAAAAAAAATCTTCTAAATAATATTTTTTGAAAATTTTTCTTGGTAATATTAAAGAAAATTAAATTCTCTATCTGATACATTTAAATATTTTATTATATATTCTATGGATTTAGAGATAAAAGAAATATAATAAATAAAATAACGTTATAATAAATTTTACAGCCGAAAGGATGCCATGGAAAATAGTTGACCAGTTGAACTGTTTGTAACTGACAGATAAATGTCAGTGTCAGAAATTCATAGATATTACTAAAGAAATTTTCTGGGAAGTACATATACATTATATTATTTCTTAATGTATTAGTAGTTAAATATTTAAGATTATAGGTCTATTACATATATCCTTCAAAAATACAGTCAATCCTGACAATGAATTGGAAACATTTCGAAAAATTAGAAGAGGACAAAATTTCTTCATATAATGAATTTAAAATTAAACAATCTAAATATAAGGAATAGATATATGTAAGTACAATTTTTGGTGTAGAATGTAGGTATACAAGAAATGTTAAATACAATAGGGCGCCTTGACAAGCAGATATGGGGACTCATGTCAGAATGGTAGCTAGTAATTATGTATATAGATGTATCATAATTTCTCATTCTAAATTTAGTGATTTTCCAATTCCATATGGTTTATTTTCCTCGACAAGTAAATTCCACATTCCTGGTGACAAATTAACTACGTGTATTTAGAAAATCTTGAAATTCTGAATGAAACATACTGACTAATTATCATTCTGAAACGGGCCCCCACATCTGCTTGTCAAGGCCAACAATGTAACATGACTGTTCGCGCCCTATACTTATGTAACCAAAAAAGGAAGTGGCGAGAGGTATTGTGCTGGCCACAACAGATTTTTTAATATGAGTCTCTCGCAAGAAGAACTTTTTTTTTTGGTTATGTAATATACCGACAAAGAAGTTATGTCAGTAAATATGTCACTACAGTGCCATTAGGTCCTGACTAAACGTTTCCATTAATAATGTAGACTAGTGACATTTCTCAACATTGTATAGTTAGAAATTTGGACAGCGAGATTTTTTTCTACTTTGTCGCGCTAGAGCGGTAAAGTGACATTTTGCGTTGACAAAAAAGAGCGCAAATGGCTACTTTCTATGTAGACTGTAGAAAAAAAAATAGTATAGCTATTTGGGCACAAAACGTGCCCTTTCTTCTTTTCCTTTGTAAATAATATCTTTAATTTTTGCCTCATTTTCATCATTGTATGATGTGTTAAGACATTTGTTCTCTTGTCACTTTCCATGATTTCACAGCTCCTGAAAACGTTCATACTATTCATAAATCCTTGATTGTGACATTAAATTAATGTTAACGTCTCCTTAAGACAATGAAATTAATTTAACTGTAATTATTTGTCAGTAGTATCGTCACCTTTAAAGGCGATAATATTTCTTTTTAATTACCTAAAATTCACACAGAACTTTTTCGCTCGATCAAATGAGAGAACTAATTTATGCAAAGTTGGTGGACTCTTTTTAGACATGCGGGTTTATTTAGCTAAAAGCTTTTTCTCGTTTAATTTTCTGCTATATGCACAAGATAATGGAAAAATGTTAATGTTGGTATATCAGATGAAAATGTCAAGGGGAACGTGTCATGTAAAATTAATTTGGACTTCTTTATTTAATTGTTCTTTAGTCAAGGGAAGAATCAACTTTTAATGTATACCGTTTACAGTTCAGGACCTTGATTTAAATTCTACTGTAGTTTAAATTCTACTAGAATTCAGTAAAAATAATTAACCCGCCGCCATTCGCACGCGCTATGCGTTGGAATGACATTTTATCTAACGTATGAATTTTTTACCTCTCGCTAAGAGAGGTATTGGATTCATGCTAAAAATCGCATATCCAGATTTTAATGATTAAGCACGTTTTAAGGTCCCTACAATACGATTTTAATACTTTAACGATGATGTCTCTGTGTGTGTGTGGATGTTGGAAGGATGATTTATTAAAAACTATAACACTTACGATCTGTTTAACTACGTATTTCTCAATCGGACATTACTGGGAAAAGCTGAAAAAGTTTTGGTGATAAATGGAATTGAAAGTACCAGATTCCTCAAAAAAACTTCTAAATATATATTTTTTTAAATGTTCTTGCTAGTATTAAAGAAGAGTAAGTTCTCTATTTGATGCATATAAATATTTTATTATATCTTTTGTAGGTTTAGAAATAAAGAAATATAAGGTATATAACCATCTGTTGTAATAAATGTATCGGTATATAACCATCTGTTGTAATAAATGTATCAAAAATCTAGAGACATTACTGAAGATTTTTTTACTGTATTAATAGTTAAATATTTAAAATTATAGGTATATTACATATAGCCTTCAAAAATACTGTCAATCCCGACAATGAATTGGAAACATTTCAAAACATTAGAAGAAGACATAATTTCTTTATAGAATGAATTTAAAATTAGAAAATCTAAATATAAAGAATAGATGTAAGTAGAATTTTTGGTGTAGAGTATAGGTAGACAAGAAATATTAAATACAATAGAGCGCGAGCAGTCATGTGCCTTCTTTGGCCTTGACAAGCAAATATGGGGGCTAGTAATTATGTACGTAGATGCCAAATATCATAATTTTTCATTCCAAATTCAGTGATTTTTCATTTCCATGTGGTTTAATTCTTCGACAAGTAAATTTCACACTCCTGGTATCAAATTAACTACGTGAATTTAGAAAATCTTGAAATTTTTAATGAAAAATTCTGATGGGCCCCCATATCTGCATGTCATATGACTGCTCGCGCTCTATACTTGTTTAACCAAAAACGGAAGTGGCGAGAGGTATTGTGACACAACAGATTTTTTTAAATTAATAACTACATTACTCGCATATTAAAATTTACCTAATCTAACATTGTCCAATCTAAACAATATTACTTAAGGTACAACTAAGCAGATAATAACAAGCTAATTCTACTTCCTCTACTAAGGCGTTACTAGACCCACAATAACTAACACCCCCTCCTACCAATTTAAATGGAAAAAATCTGAAAATAGATCAAATCTAACAACGCAGGTGACGATTCAAAAAAAATCCAACGAGATGTTAACAAAGAAATGTCAAACACAAATTACAGAAATTCAAGGACGCGAATTCTGCTGCTCCAGACTAATACAACTTAAAATCTACTCTGAAAAAGAGCATTAGAATTTGAAATCTAGTAGAATTCTGTACATGTATGAATATGAATTTATATTCATAGCACAACCACATACATCCATTTACAATTTCATTTCTTAAATATAATTTATCGCTCTATTTATTCCTCGATTTGTAAAACCGCTGATCTTTGCATTAAGTTGGCAAGAGATCTATGCTTGAGATTTGCGATTAAATTACTAAAAAGGTCAACCTTCATATAAGTCAGGAGTAGTAATAACAACACAGAAAGCTCGTTTTAAGTATATTCTAAATTCTACATAATATTCAGGAGCAGGACGAGTTTAAGGATCACCCAAACAGCTGTTACATGATACATTGGGACGTTACACAGATAAATGACAGTCTACCCAGGGGAACTTGGATCGTTAGATTTGAATCAGAAATAGATTTATATGTTTATGGAAATAGTTTACATACATTTATTTCAAACTTATAATTATTTTAATGAGTTGTAAATATATTGTATGTTAAATTGTAAATGTATACGTACGTAAGAGAGGATTTAAAAAATATAAGCAGCAAAGGTATCCACAGAGTCTAATACTTTTTAGTTTATGGTTTATTTAACGGATAATTTCAACCGACACAAAAAAATCTGATGTGGCCAGCACAATATCTTCCGTCAATCCTGTGTATTATGTATAAATTTCATATATAAATTGTCTTGCAAAGGATTCTAAATTTCCAATAAAATTATTTCATAAGCAAACTATGCAAATTGCACTTGACACTGACATTTTCGTCTTTATTGTTAAAATCTACAAATAAGGGTACTTCCGGTTGACCAATTATAAACAAAATCTAATCACCTCTTCTTCTGGATGTAAACTTAAGGAATACGAAAAAAATATAATTTATGGAATCTTGCTATTGAAGTTATGCGATCCGAAACTTTCGTCACATACACACATACACACGCACACACACGCAGACAAACAGACACACATACATAAAACGTGCTTATTCACTAAAATCCTTCCTTATCTAAAGGTGAAGGAAGGTAAAAAAATACGAGAAAATGGGCATTCTTCTATTTCGTTCAAATAAAATCTAATGCCTCATTTGAGTGTAATGATCCGAATTTTACGATAGGTAGAAGAGATTGTAAACCTTTTAAAGTAATGGATACTTTCAAGAAGTATTAAACACAATCACTTACAGTAGATATAAAACTAAACACTCTACAATATACACTAAGTATAATTTTAAAAAATATCTTGAGAAAGAAAACAAGTAGGTATATGTAACAGAATCTACTTCGTAAGTTTTTTAATCCAGGGAGTAATTAAGTTCTTAAATAATTACTGAAACTTTATTAAAAGAGGAAGTACAAAAGAAAATTTACAAGACTATAAAAGTAAATTCTAATTATTGTAAATCTTAAATTTTAACTATACGCAACTGAATTAACCCATAAAGTTTAACAATTTGTCTTCATGAACATAAAAACATAATTTTACTTCGCAAGACATAAAATTTGTACATAAATACATAAATTAACGGCGTTTCTCATAAAATGGGGTAACACACGAACTCATAATTCAGTCAGGCAACAAACTTTTATTCAAATATATTCTCTTTTTTCCTCTTAGATTTTTTGCAAGATATAATTTTTTACCTTCCGTCACCTATAGGTTATGATGATGTCTGTATGTATGTGTTCCAAAAATTATAATTCTTTCGTATTCCTCAAGTTTACATCCAGAAGAACAACTGATTATATTTCGGTTGTAACTGGTGAACCAGAAGTAGCCTCATTTGAAGATTTAACAGTTAAATTTGATTTATTGACATTTAACGTTATTATAACTTAAAGAATTTATTATTCTCTATACGATTTGATTGCATTTATACTTCATATTCAATAGATATAGAGTTAAAGAATTTTAAAGAAATTAAATTTTATAAATCAGCCAGCTATGCAAAACATGGAAACTACTAATATATTCAGATAATTCAAATTGACAGATGTCAGTATCAATGAAAAGTAAATGAATGTGGGAGAGATGAGGATGTTGAGATATATGTTGGGGAAGACACGGAAAGATACGCTAAGAAAATAACTCTGGTGTTACTAGTTTCTAGAAAGATATAAGAGTGACGATTACATTGGTTTGAACATGTCATGGGCAGAGATGAAGAATATATTGGAAGAAAAATGAATCTTAGTAATACGAGTAGAAAGTTGAAGAAACAGAGGAAGACCAAAGATAAGATGGAAGGACTGTATTGAGGAAGACTTGAGAGAAAAGGAACTGAATGAGAACGACGAAGAAAATAAAAATAGCGACCCTTAACGAATGGGAAAAGCTAAAGAAGAAGAAGATGTCAGTGTCAAATACAATTTGCATAGTTTTCTTATGAAATAATGAAATTTAGAACCCTTTTTACCGTCCGTCACCTATAGGTGAGAAAGGTATTGTCTTTGGTCAATAAATATAATACGATTTTACAATTTTTACTACGATAAATGTCTGTATGTATGTATGTGTGTGTGTGTCTGTGTGTGTGACGATCGTTTAACATCGGATAACTCCACAATTCCAAAAATAATAATTTTTTCGTATTCCCCAAATTTACATGCAAAAAAGAGGTGATTAGATTTGGGTTATAATTGGTCGGAAGATTTTAACAGTTTTTTTGAAACGTAAAATGAACTTCGTAGGAATGAAATAATTCATTAGATTTTGAAAAAGAAATCACTGAACATTCATGTCCCTATAAGAGATCTTTCAAATCAATACTAGTAAGAAAATTTACCCACGACGGTTCAAGAAAAAAGTTCGCCTAACTGAACTTTCACTGAATATTTCCCAACCGTTCCTACAGATCCCTCTATCGTCAATTTTCCACACTATCCTACGAACGCTCGTCCTGCTCTCTACGGTAATTTTCCAGAACCTGGAACTGTCAAATCGATTGGAAACAAAATGCGCGCGCACCAAGCGCCTCTTTTGTCTTTCCAGGTCACGTGGTTTTGTGTCATAGCCGGCCACGATTTTAAAGTCGCTTTAATTAATGAAAAAAGCAGTGGAGGAGGGGTTGAGTTCAATTGTTATTCGGATTGTGGAGGGTAGTTCATATGTGAGGATTTATGGACGTTAAGAGGTATTATTTTTAAATGATGAAGGAAGCAATTTTGAAATTAAAGTATGAATTTATTATTAAGTTTGTCAAAAATGTATAGTGAAAATTGAAAAGTTTCCTGAATGACAAAAAATATATATAACATGGACTACATTTTATTTTTCTACATAGTCCCTTCAGATGTCAACAAACTTAATCCAGCGTTTTCCAACTTTTCGATTCCCTCCTGAAAATGGATTTCTTTGAGGTCCTCAAAATAAACATTTACTACATCGATGGTTTTTTCGTTGTAGCATAATATCTTTCCAGCGTTGAACGTTGTGAGTTATGGGAAAAGATGGAAATAGGAGGGAGCCAAATTGGCCGAGTGCGGTGGATAGGGGACGAATTCAAATCTCAGTTCGTTCAATTTTTGTTGAACAATTCTACTTGAATAAGTTCGCGCATTGTCTTGGTGAAACAAGATCTTTTATATTGCCATTTCCGGGTGATTTTCTTGAATTACTGATTTCACAGTTTTTCTTTTACCAAGATAATCAGTTAGCAAAATTCCTTTGGCCTCCTAATAAACTGACGCCATCACCTTTCCTGCCAACTGAATTAACTTCGCTTTCTTCGAGGCCGACTCCCTATATTCCAGTCATGGTTTGAAATTGACCGAATTTATCTTAAACAACTCTAAATTTTCAGTTGAAGTTTGGGCTCGAATGCGCTTTTGCTCCGAACTGAGCAATTGCGGCACAAACCAAGCGCACATTTTTCTCATGCCTACCTCATTGTGTAAAACATAAACTACACTTTCATTAGAGATCCCTATGTCTTCCTTAATCTCACGCACTTTCATTCGGCGATCTTCCAGAACCATATCATAGACTTTATCCACAATTTCCGGTGTGGTAGCCGATTTTTGTCGACCTGAACGTGGATCGACACAGGTGTGTGTTCAGCCACTCTTAAATTTCGAAACCCAGAAACTCAACTAATCTGGTTTTGATCTCCGGTGCCGTTAATCCTTTAAAATGAAAAATCTTGATCACCGCACGAACTTCATTTTTATCCATTACCGATTTTACGCTAAGTAGATCGACACAGATGCTTGTCACAATTAGACCGATTGATAGTATTAAAATTTCTTCACAGTTCATATGAAGAGTTAAATAAAAGAAAAAGATAAGATTGCTTTCCAAAAATCGTACAGTATGTTAAAAAAAATTACTCGGAATAGGCTATGATCGTTATTTAATTCAAAAGTCAAATTGTCAATTTTGAAATGCAATTTTAATGAGAAAAGATAATAAAGAAGAATAGAAAATATAGTCATTCGCTGTTTTCTAATTTATATCCATTTCTAAAATAAAATTCGACAAGAAAAGCTATTATTTCTTTTGACAATATTTTGTGTCAAATTAAGATTTAATTAAATACTTTTAAACTGACATACGATTAGTTGTTCATAGCCTACGCCGAATTAGGATTTTTTTCAACACACTGTACCTTCATAAATAATTACGTCACCCTAATTAAACCTGCAATACATCATAATATATCACTCTTCCTGACGAGTCCTTTGAGTAAAATTATCAACAACCTATGAATCTATAAATATGGTATTATTCATGCGACCGAACATTCGTACGCGAACATAAACTGTGGCGCATTCTTCACCAGATGGGAATACAAGTATACAATATGCAAATTTTCATCAGGTATAGAATCAATGGCCTGGCCATCAAGCGATGCAAACAGAATAGTTTAATGTTACGTTTGTGTTACGGCACCAACGAAAATTTGGTCCTTTTACTGTTAGATTGAGGAATCCGTAGTTACACAGGTCTCCAATCTTATAGAATTTATGAAATTGTATCTCCAACAACCCCCCCCCCCACACACACACACACACACACATCCACACACACACACAGACATCATCGTAAAAATGTTATTATCGGATTCTAGGGACCTTAAAACGTGCTTATTCACTAAAATCTGAATATGCGATTTTTATCATGATTCCAATACCTCTCTTAGCGAGAATTAAAAAATGAGGACCTATAGCAAAACAACCTTAGTCTATATTTTTACCTTCCGTCACCTTTAGGTTAGGAAGGTATTGTCTTTGGTAAAAAAAACGGTGGTGAGTTTTCGATGCATAAGCATGTTTTATGATCCCTACAATACCAACCCAACATAATTTCGTAAAGAAATTTAATAAACATAATACCACTAGATAGTAAGAGAAAATTACAAATATTAAAATTTGATGAAGAGTATATGAATAACTTATTTTCAAATATTAATAAATAGACGCGTTTCATTTCCAAGAAGCACTTTGTAAAACTTTTAAACATGCACGAAGCAATTTATACACTTGTTGCGTTATTGATATAAAAATTATTATGAGGATAAAATTATATCAAAATAAAATACGACTCTTTATGTCATTACTCATAATCAATACTTTCAATAATAATATGTTAACAAATATAAAATCATTTATGAATGAAAATGAGAGAAAATATTTTGTACGGACAATGATATACAATCCACGTGTAGAAATAAAAATAAAGTTATAACAGATTCTTCCTTTGTTGTTATTTCCGGAAAGTATATTTCTTAAATAAACAAGTCTGGTGATATCGCCTACATGAAATAGATATGGGTTGTTAAATAACAGAAAACATGAAAAGATGAAAATGTTTTGAAACATTTATTTCTTTGCTTCAAGCTATGTGCTATTATGAATCAAGATATCGGACGAAATGATTTTAAAAAGTGATTCATTCATTTTAGGAATTTGACTTTGTTTATTTAAATTTTAACATCTAAAATTTGACTTGGTTTATCTAAAAATTCATCAGAAATTGGACCTAATTTATCTAACAAATCTTTCTTGAAATTTGACCTAGTTTATTCATTCCAGTAATTAGACTTTATTCTAACACCCAAAATTTGACTTCGTTTATTTAACAAATCATTTTTAAAATTTGACTTAGTTTATCAAAAAAAATATTTCTGGAATTGGACTTAATTTATTTAAAAATTCACTTCAAGAATTTGACTGAGTTTATCGAAAAAATTCCAGAAATTTATTCATTCCAGGAATTTGATTATATTTATTTAGATTCTAATATCCAAAATTTGACTTGGTTTATTTACCAAATTTGACATAGTTTATCATAAAAACTTATTTCTGGAAATCGACTTAATTTATTTAAAAATTCATTCCAAGAATTTGACTGAGTTTATCGAAAAAATTCCAGAAATTTATTCATTCCAGGAATTTGATTATATTTATTTAGATTCTAATATCCAAAATTTGACTTGGTTTATTTACCAAATTTGACATAGTTTATCATAAAAACTTATTTCTGGAAATCGACTTAATTTATTTAAAAATTCATTCCAAGAATTTGACTGAGTTTATCGAAAAAATTCCAGAAATTTATTCATTCCAGGAATTTGATTATATTTATTTAGATTCTAATATCCAAAATTTGACTTGGTTTATTTACCAAATTTGACATAGTTTATCATAAAAACTTATTTCTGGAAATCGACTTAATTTATTTAAAAATTCATTCCAAGAATTTGACTGAGTTTATTTAGAAATTACTTTTTCGACTTAACTTAGTTTTCTAAAAATTTATTTCTGAATTTTGACAGCTTCTTTCAAAATTTCCTTTCTGATGTTTAACTCGTTGAATAAGTTTCTTTAAAAATTCTATTCTGTAATATAACTCCTTAGAATTTCTGTAGTAACATCCAAGTAAATATTGATTAGTATGTATCAATTTAGGTGAATGTAATTATCTATAATCTCTTCCACGTTTCTCCTCAGGAAACAGAATCAATATAAACGCTATTCTGTTCTATTAATACATACTCTTTGGATATTGTCAGAATTTAAAACAAAATTAAAAAACAAAATGTTGGCATTATGCTATACAAGTTACGTACCTACAAAAGTTTGATATCCAAAGCGGCTTACCTGAAACAAACAAAAAACACCAGGTAACAATTTTAGATTAATGTAAATACATATATTTAAAATAATAACCGTTAATATGAACAACTGATTTAAGGGTATTAAGGAGCAGTTGACCAGTATTGTTTTTTTATCTCTCGCTAATATGTACAGGTGTTGAATTCAGGCTAAAAATCGCATACCCGATTTTAATATTTTTACAATGATGTCTGTCTGTGTATGTATATGTGTGAGTGGGTGTGTGTGTGTGATGCGTGTGTGGTGGATTTATGTGTGTGTGTATGTGGGGAAGTTGGAAGGACGATTTTTGTTCTTGCTTGTTTCAAGAAGAGTAAATTCTCTATCTGATACATATAAATATTTTATTATATCTTTTATAGATTTAGAGATAAAGAAATACAAGGTATATAATAATATGTTGTAATAAACCTCACAGCCCAAATAATGTCATGGAAAACAAATGTTTGTAACTGCCAGATAAATGTCAGTGTGAAAAATCCAGAGACATTACTGAGATTTCAAAAAATTTAAAATTAAAAAATTTAAATATAAAGAATAGATGTAAGTAGAATTTTTGGTGTAGAGTGTAGGTATACAAGAAATGTTAAATACAATAGCGCGCGAGCAGTCATGTGACAAGCAGATATGGTTGCCTTTGTCAGAATGATAACTAGTAATTATGTACATAGATGTGTAATATCATAATTTTTCATTCTAAATTTAGTGATTTTCTATTTCCACAAGTAAATTCCACACTTCTGGTAACAAATTAACTACGTGAACTTAGAAAATCTTGAAATTTTGACATGGGCCTCCATATCTGTTTGTCAAGGCCAACAAGGTCACATGACTGCTCGCGCCCTATGTCTATGTAATCAAAAACTGGAGTGGCGAGAGGTATTGTGCTGACCACAACAGATTTTTTTTCTAGCAAACATTCATGGATTATTTCAAAGAAAAATCCTTCAAATAACAGTTATAGAAAAATCAGCTAGCTAATACATATTTATCAATTAAAAATGCATAACAAAACCTGGAAACAATCAATTCTCTTTCACACGAATCAAAAATATTTCCTATTTTTCACTTCCTCATTTTGTAAGAACATTCAGATTGGTCTTTATTTCGGACAGACCATCAGATAAGTAAATTATCTCCATGATAGATTGACTATCTCCTCCAACACTTTATCACGTTGAAGTCGCTAGCATCGCCAGCAAACATAACTAGGTCAAGTCAATAAACGATTGTGGAAAAACATGAATTTACTCATTATGTACTTATTTTACCCCAGCTATAAAAACGTAGAAATTGTTACTGTATGAACTCTAAATTTAGATATTCCGATATTTTTAACTACACATAGAATAGAATTATGTTCACTTCAAATTATTTTTGTACGTAATTTTCTACATAAATGCTACGTAACATGTTTGTTGTTGAATATTTTATGAAAATATGCTGTATTCCCATAAATTGTAACATGACACTAATATGTATCCAATTTATTCTTATTATACCAACGTTTTGGTGCACCCTTGCACCTTCTTCAGAGTCTATAACAATTATACTACAAAAATGTAATACATACAAAATAACATAGACATTATCACACAGTAAGATCTTACAAATTACAAAATACATTCGTACAAAACATTCAGTTAATTTATTAAACATCGTACAAAAAATTCAAAGAGCATACACACATCCATTTGCTGTAAAAACGACAACCGAATAATATGGTAAATAGCCGGAAATATCCTGTGTAAGGATTCTGGTGACATCATTGATACGGACTCCTGTTGGTCGTCTGTACAGCAATAATATTGTAGCAAGTTGTAGGAATTTAAATAAAATGCAAGGATATGAAACTCAGTTTGGCCTAAAATTCCTTTTTGAATTTTTCTAATACATCAAAATATACGCTGTTAAGTCCTTGAATATCAGTTCTTGCATTGATGTTATTGCAATCATCCCTGATATGTAACATTTCAAGAAACATACGTTAAGACTATGTTATATGTATAACTACTAAGCTACAGAATAGGCCCGATAAAGTTAAAAAATTATAAAGAAATTAGCTTTCATAAATCAACCAAATTTCAGGAACTTTCAGTATTGGGTTTGTAGAAAATACATAGAATTGACGGAAGGTAATGTGCTGGCCACATCAGATTTTTTTATTATCCTTTCATTACTTTCAAATCAGTACAAATTCGTTCGTTTTTAAAGAATAATAGCAAACAAACAACAAAGAGACAAAAGTTCTCCAGCTCATAACAATTTTCAGTTCAGCAGTTTCAGTCTTTTTGCAGTTGAATGTAAAGACAATTATGCGCGTTTTCTCTATGCTCCTACGATGAAGCGAAAGATAATGCCTGTGTCGTCAGCAAAATCCATGAGCTTGTTTCTGCAGATGACGCTGTTATATATACATCAATGCATACCGACAAATGACAGAAACACTCGACAACATTAGATAGTGTCTTCATTTATTAGAAAATTGTCGATTGAATTCAACATTAATTTTTTTTTTTGTTAATCTATACTTTATAAAATTGAATATAAATACATTTTTAAAAATATTTTTTTACTAAGCTGTTGTTCTGATCCATCCTCATTTTTTATCTGTACCAGCCAAATATCTTCTATCCTTCTGTTCTTAGTTACTATATCTACGAACAGTCATTGATTTATCATCATTCGTAAGTTTTCATTCCTTTCCAGGTTTTATTGTCTTTCTCTTCTTCTTATTTGTTCATAATTTATCTTCTACTAGACTCTCCTTATGTGTCTATTACCAATCTAGTTGCTTCTGTTGTATCCTGGTTACTTCCAAATTCTTATTTTGTCAACAACTTCTGTTTTCGTTTCTTTCTCTGCCCTATTTTGTTTTTCCTCTGATCTTTCTACGGAATTGTTTCTCCGTTGCGTTTATTTTATGTTTCTTCTGCCTGTTCTAGGATACCCTAGCGTACATCGAGATATCAGTATGTGCTTTAAAAATTCCAGTAAAATGTAGCATTTGAAACATTTTTATAGTCATTTGCATAATTTATACGAACAAAACAAACAAGAAGTGGCACATTTTAAAGTTTATTTTTTCATTTTTCAGTCATGTAAAACTGTGTACATTACTTGATTTCCTGTGCTGTAATATAGGCTTGCTGTCCCGGGTGATACAAATGATAAATTAGAAAGATAGTTCAGTTTAACACTGGAAACATACGTCCCACAGCATATATTATCTAAAGTTATAGATCAATCATACTGTCATGTACGTAAGCAACACATATAAAACATTCAACAATGTTTCAACAACTGAAAATTAATATTTCATAATGTTCGCCGATGATTTGAACTTTTGAATAAATATTCCTTAATTATATGAATTTATATTTCTATCATATACTACGACCCCCCAAACTCATAATAATTCGGCCGATTTACATTTTCAACAAATTATAAAACCTACACAAATGGTTAGTAATTTCTATAAAATTCTTTCGGGTACTTAAATATAAACAGAACTTAAAACTTCCGTTTTTGGTTACTTAAGAGCAATCAAGTGACATTGTTGGTCTTATGGGGGCCCGTATCAAAATGATAATTAGTAATTATGTACATAGGAGTGTGGAATTTACTTATCGAGGAAAATAAACCACATGAAATTGAAAAATCACTAAATTTAAAATAAAAAATCTGATGTGGCCAGCACATAACCTCTCGCCGTATATTTTACCTGGCTGTATGCATAAAGCAAAGATTATTTTTATAAATACAAATAATATATTCATATAAATCTATGACGTATAAACTTCTTTATTATTCAATAATAGCATGTCTCAACATAAAGATATTTACCATAAATTATGTTACAATAAATTACAAAGTAGAGTTTACCATATATAAATATTAGGCTGGTAACAGCAATTTTCAATTCGAACAACTTTGTTTACTTTCTCTTCATATTCTTCTAGCAAAAACATTAATTTTGGGCGGTCTAAAATGTATATATCTGGATTGTGCATCTATTCTTATATATCTTCTTTTACATTTTATTTTTTCATACTTGTTATATCTAAATAACCTTAATTCCCTTTAATAAATTGACGGATAGATTGCACTCCGATTATTCTTATATCGATGTGTAATTTTGTCAATATTTACAACTTACTTGAGAAGAATTTGATAGCTTTTTCGCAATTCAAAGTTACTCTAGTCTACAGTACTGGTGTACATTGTCCCATAATGTTTGAAACAAATTTAAGTCCTTCAACCTAGACTTGTCATCTCCATAATAGTCACAGAACAAGAATTAAGGGATTCTCCAAATACATTTTTCTTTCATTACTCATTATTTCTGACACTGACATTTATCTGTCAGTTACAAATAATTTAAATTTGCAACTATTTTTCATGGCATCCTTTCGGTTGTAAAATTAATTACAACATTATTTTATATATTATATTCTTTTTATCTCTAAATCTATAAAATATGTATAAAAATATTTAAATGTATCAGAAAGAGAATTTATTTTTCTTTAATATTATCAAGAAAAATTTTCAAAAAATAATATTTAGAAGATTTTTTTCAAGAATCTTCTACTTCCGGTTGTCCAATTGTTACCAAAACCTTTTCAGATCTTCCCATGAATGTCCGATTGGGAAATACGTTGTTAAACAAATTTTAAGTCTTATAGTTTTTGAGTAACCGTCCTTCCAACATCCCACACACACACATCCACACACACACACACACACACACACACACACACACACACACACACAGACATCATCGTAAAAATGTTAAAATCGGATTGTAGGGACCTTAAAACGTGCTTATTCAATAAAATCTGGATATGCGATTTTTAGCATGAATCCAATACCTCTCTTAGCGAGAGGTAAAAATTATGATATTTGATATCTTTGTACATAATTACTATCATTCTGACACGGGCCCCCATATCTGCTTGTCAAGGCCAACAAAGTCACATGACTGCTCGCGCCCTATTGTATTTTACATATCTTGTATACATACACTCTACACCAATAATTCTACTTATATTTATTCTTTATATTTAGATTTTTTGATTTTGTCTTACTCTTATAATTTTTCGAAATGTTTCCAATTCATTGTCAGGATTGACAGTATATGTAATATACCTATAATTTTAAATATTTAACTATTAATACAATAAGAAATAATATAATGTATGTACTTCCAAGAAATAAGTAATGTCTCTGGATTTTTGACACTGACATTTATCTGTCAATTACAAATATTTTAGTTTTTCAATTGGTTTTGTTGATATTATTTGGGCTGTGAGATTTATTACAACAGATTATTATATATTTTATATTTATTTATCGCTAAATTTGTAAAAGATATAATAAAACATTTATATGTATCAGATAAAGAATTTACTCTTCTTTAATACTAGCAAGAACAAAAAAATTCAAAACATAACATTTTTAGCTCTTTCCTTTAATGTCCGATTGAGAAATACGCAGTTAAACACACACACACACACACACACACACATACACAGCAGACATCATCGTAAAAATATTAAAATGAATCTAATACCTGTCTTAGCGAGAGATAATAAAAACTGTAAGCCAAATGACGGATGATAATAGTTCAACCCGCATTTTACGGGTCATCTTCTAATCCAGATTTAGCTTCTATTGACACTCTTTACTTTTGGCATACAGTAAATTCTAGCTTGTATTACTAATGAAGAAGATGTAACCCAATATTACATGACGAAATAAATGAATAGCATATTTAGTTTTTGTAAGTTTAAAATCTATAATTAAATTAGTCGAAAAAACTGTAGACATTTCTCTCCATTTGCCCAGGTTTTATAATTTTATAATGTTGAAAATGTATCTATTTCTGTATGTGGTTCACTGTTCTTGTTATTCCTTCCTTTTGAAAGCTAATTCTATTACCAGTAAAACTAACGAATCCATTCACTCCTTCTTCTTCTTCATTTCCGTTGGTTTGTGTAACACGATCTTCCATCTCCGTGCAGTATTCAATGGATGTGACGTCATTAGCGACCTATAGCGGGAACGAAACATTTGAATAAAAGAAGCAAACGCTGATGCCCTACTGAACTCGAACTACGTTGAATTATGCAAAAGGCGAATACGTGCCAGACAGTGATTTGTTCAGATAATAAGCCTGTTTATGAGTTTGTCTAAAAAGTTTGGAGAGTAGTTTTAATGAGAAGTAATGTTTAGAGGAAAAGGGGAATTTATTCAGTTACCAGTAATGAAAATAATGTTAGTATTTTATGATAACTCCCTCAGTCTACTTACCTCAACATCTTCAAATATATTGATAGTAAAAAATACAAAATATGAAAAACGTAAAACAAAGAATTTATAGATACAATTCAGACAAAATAATGTTTTTAACAAAATATAAAGGGCAGCTATTTAGATTTTTTTAAGGATCCGACATCTGTCTTATATTTAAAAATATTTTATGTGAAGTAAATTACAATAAAATAAACAAATTTGACTGTTTTTAACTTCCGTCACCTTTAGATAAGGAAGATATTGTCTTTGGTCAAAAATTATAATTTTTTCGTATTCCTCCAGGTCCATATGCAGACGTGATTAGATTCTGGTTATAATTGGTCCATCGGAAATACTCTCATTTGCAACTTTTAACAGGTTTCCTTGAAAAAACGCAGTTAAATATCATTTATTGACATGTAATGTTATTATATTTTAAAGAATATGCTATTCTCTATACGATTTTATTGCATTTTATACTTCATTTTCAATAGATATAGAGTTAAAGAATTATAAAGATATTAAATATATATCAAACAGATATTTTTAGATTATTCAAATTGGCAGATGTCAATATCAAAGAAAAGTAAATGATTTTGGCAGATATGAAGATGTTGAGATACAGGTTGGGGAAGACACGGAAAGATACGGTAAGGAATAAAAGAATAAGGGAAATAACTCGAGTGTTAGAAGTTTCTAGGAAGATACAAGATATTGTTTGAAGAATATATTGGAAGAAGCATGAATAGCTTAGTAATAGAAGATGGAAGAAACAGAGGAAGACAAGAGATAAGATGGAAGGACTGTGTTGCGAAAGATTTGAGAGAAAAGGAAAATAGCAACCCCTAATGCATAGGAAAAGCTAAAGAAGAAGATGTCAATGTCAAGTACAATTTACATATTTTGTATATGTAATAATAGGGTCTCGTGGCCGTGTGCCTGAGTGTCTGGTCGCGAATCTGGGGACCCGGGTTCGATCCCGACCGACACCAAAAATTACATCGAATTTTAATGGCACAAAATTAACCCTTGTGGTGCACTCTCCACGCCAACTATGGGTGCCCGTGAGGTGACGTCTGGTAAGCGCCCGCACGGTACAAATATTCCATCATTACCGATATCTATACAAAGCAGATTGGCACACCCAGCAATGGGTAATATGCCATGATGAAATATGTATGTATATATTGGAAGAAGCATGAATAGCTTAGTAATATAAGATGGAAGAAACAGAGGAAGACAAGAGATAAGATGGAAGGACTGTATTGCGAAAGATTTGAGAGAAAAGGAAAATAACAACCCCTAACGAATAGGAAAAGCTAAAGAAAAAGATGTCAATGTCAAGTACAATTTACATATTTTGTATATGAAATAATTTTACTGGAAATTTAGGATCTTTTACAAGAAAAATTATGTATGGAATTTGTGCATAATACACAGGATTGACGGAAGGTATTGTGCTGGCCACATCGGATATTTTATTACTCATATAAAAAATAGAACTTCAGTGTCTATTAATATTGCTATAACTATTACAAAAACAAATGAATTTATATTAGTTTTTATTCCAACTAATACAAATTAAATATCCGGAGGTATTGCGCTGGTCGCATCAAATATTTTTGTATAGAGATTTTCCTAAATTTGTCAACACAGCTCAATGATTTCAGCAATTAATCATTTTTGTCCGATGAAATTTTATTCATCGCTAAAAATACGCTTAATCTTTCTACCAGCAGATCCTAAATCCTCTGACAGGAACTGTTCTCTCCGTGGCAGGATTAATCTCGTCTGAGAGAGGTCATAGGTCACCTGTACTCCTGCTTTTGTTTCTCACAAAGGGCGGAGGGGGTAGTTGTACAGGATACTAGCTTTGTCAAACAAAATAAGAAACGGAGATTATCCTGCAGACGATAATTTGCCAGCAGGATTTTTCTCTGTAGTTATAATTTGCTTTATTATTGTACGAATGAAAGTACTTTTCTTTTCTTTATTTAATTAATTAATGTGTGACAAGATAATCCATTTGTCAATTTTTTACGTCTTGAAATTAAATTTAAAATGAGACAACAAAAAAGAATGATTTTTTTTGTAGTTGACACATAAATGTACCAGTAGTAGTACACCTTGTAAAATATGTCGTATATCTAATAGTTTCTAAAATAACAACGATTTCAAATAAAATACATTATTTAATAAATATTATTTATTTTATCTGTTTTAAGAAAAAATACGCAGTAGTAAATTCATGTTATTTCTCACGTATTTTATCGTGTACATAGGATTAATAGTATAATTGGATGTCATAAAAATGATTTACTTAACAAAATTACGATTATTAACAATATTTGCATACAAATCTATACATACGTAATAATTATATATTAATACCTAGTACATATCTTTATTAAATGTATATAGGTAACCTGAATGCAAATTTAATAAAAAAAATCCATTTTTTATCTTAATCCCATTGTATTTTATGAAACAGGTATCATGTACGCATACTAATATGCATAACATAAATCTATTAATTATATTTTATCATATATCTACTTTTTTTAATGAAATTTATTGTTAATTTAAACTTTTTGTAAAACATAGGCAACAATAATACAATAATACATAAAATTACTACTTTACGTATCTACAAAATAATTTAAGAACCTTGTAAACATTATTAATTTCATGTCCAATTATTACCAAAACCTTTTCAGCTCTTCCCAGTAAAGTCCGATTGAGAAATACGTAAACAGATATAGTTTTTGAGAAATCGGCCTTCCAACCTCCCCACATACACACATATACACACACATACACACACATACATCCACATCCACACACATATCATTGTAAAAATATTAAAATCGGATTGTAAGGACCTTAAAACGTGCTTAATCATTTAAATCTGGATATGCGATTTTTAACATGAATCCAATACCTCTCTTAGCGAGAGGTAAAAAACTAAAAATCTATTTGTTTATTTTAACAAAATAAAAAATTATTTATACTGTGGTGTACTCACCACGCCAGCATTCATTATCATTACCCATATCTATGTACGAAGCAGATTGGTACACATTTATTTACTTTCAATATTCAATTTTCATTTGGACGAATAGTTTAACTGGTATTGATTAATGGCGAATGACCACCATTACCATTAGTATATTAAAAATAACCAGCATTATATTTAAACACTATGTACAAAAATATATATTATCTATGTATATTTTAAGTATTTATTCTTTCAAATGAATGTTTCCAAATTTGTTGATCTCTCGGGATTATTACGAAAATGGCTCACATATATCACGCTATCCAGTAACATAAATTGCTATTTGGTTGGTGGGTTTAACACTACCATGGGAGTTAAAAATCACCCCCAAGAGGTTATGCTGTACTAGAATAAAAAATTACAAAAGTTTATTTTCATTTTAAATGCTTATAAAATATAAAAATTTGGAAATATATATTTGAATTCGAAAATAAATAATATTTGTGACACAATATAAAATAATTTTACGTCAAGCACTCACATTAATTCATTAGTTTTATTATGTCAACAGTGCGCGTTGCTCAGTGTAATAATTTATTAGTTAAATCATAAATTTTATTAATAAACTACGTAACAGTTAATTCGGTCATATTTTCGTATTATGATGATATACAATATGTATCATGGATTTAAAAAATTGTTGTGTTTTTTGAAAGTGGAGGATATGGAAAATAGAAACTGTATTAAGTTCCTTACTATTATTAATTCGAAATGATTAGTTTTTTGACAGTAATATTTATTATTTATATATTATTGAGCTTCAAGATAAGTGTCATTTCCGGTTAAAATATAGTATTCTTCACACAAGAATGGCATTGATTTATATCAAATTCCAATGACTTCTTTCCATATCTGAATTATAGTATTTGAGTTAGAGCATCGGATCCACACATACACATACATACATCATCGTGAAAATGTTAAAATTGGATTTTAGGGACAGTTTTTTCACAAGGTAAACTTGGTGTTTATATAAATGTCTATGTTTGGGTTTTATACTATTTATTTTTCAATTTCTATTTAATTTACCCGGATCTTTCAACCGCTATATTTACATTTATATTACGAAGAATAAAAATAAATATTTAAAAATAAATATACTGTAATCATCAGCCATAAATTAACAGACATGCAATAAAAGTTGGTTAACAATCATGACCTAAGTTATGCTAATTACAATTGAGGTTTAAAAAACAACCTGCTCCCTAGGCTGGTGAAAGAGGCTTCAGAAGGCCGCTTCATCTTCAACACTTTACTTCTGTTTAGTAACACTAACATTTCAATTCATTGTTGAATTCGTAATGCACAAAAGTGCAAGATGACACACACACACACACACTTAGGCACATGCACTTGCACTTTGAAGTCCACTGACAAACTGAATGATCAAGATAATGACAGGTGATGCATTCCGTGCACACAAATATTGGCAACATCTAGGATGCTTCATCGACATTATTGTACGAATTAGGTGGGATATTGAGGAATAGATGGGGCAGAAAGAGATGGACTCTAATTAGGAAGATAGTGATACATTTGTTAATTATTTATATAATACAAAGTAAAAAATCTGATGTGGCCAGCACATAACCTCTCGCCGTATATTTTACCTGGCTGTATGCATAAAGCAAAGATTATTTTTATAAATACAAATAATATATTCATATAAATCTATGACGTATAAACTTCTTTATTATTCAATAATAGCATGTCTCTACATGAAGATATTTTACCATAAATTATGTTACAATAAATTACAAAGTAGAGTTTACCATATATAAATATTAGGCTGGTAACAGCAATTTTCAATTCGAACAACTTTGTTTACTTTCTCTTCATATTCTTCTAGTAAAAACATTAATTTTGGGCGGTCTAAAATGTATATATCTGGATTGTGCATCTATTCTTATATATCTTCTTTTACATTTTATTCATACTTGTTATATCTAAATAACCTTAATTCCCTTTAATAAAGTGACGGATAGATTGCACTCCGATTATTCTTATATCGATGTGTACTTTTGTCAATATTTACAACTTACTTGAGAAGAATTTGATAGCTTTTTCGCAATTCAAAGTTACTCTAGTCTACAGTACTGGTGTACATTGTCCCATAATGTTTGAAACAAATTTAAGTCCTTCAACCTAGACTTGTCATCTCCATAATAGTCACGGATCAAGAATTAAGGGATTCTCCAAATACATTTTTCTTTCATTACTCATTATTTCTGACACTGACATTTATCTGTCAGTTACAAATAATTTAAATTTGCAACTATTTTTCATGGCATCCTTTCGGTTGTAAAATTAATTACAACATTATTTTATATATTATATTCCTTTTATCTCTAAATCTATAAAATATGTATAAAAATATTTAAATGTATCAGAAAGAGAATTCATTTTTCTTTAATATTATCAAGAAAAATTTTCAAAAAATAATATTTAGAAGATTTTTTTTCAAGAATCTTCTACTTCCGGTTGTCCAATTGTTACCAAAACCTTTTTAGATCTTCCCATGAATGTCCGATTGGGAAATACGTTGTTAAACAAATTTTAAGTCTTATAGTTTTTGAGTAACCGTCCTTCCAACATCCCACACACACACATCCACACACACACACACACACACACACACACACACACACACACACACACACACACAGACATCATCGTAAAAATGTTAAAATCGGATTGTAGGGACCTTAAAACGTGCTTATTCAATAAAATCTGGATATGCGATTTTTAGCATGAATGCAATACCTCTCTTAGCGAGAGGTAAAAACTACAATGAGATTCATAACCGTGAACGATTCAATTAATCAAATACCTCTCGCTAAGAGAGGTATTGGAATCATACTAAAAATCGATAATAGCATTTTTTACGATGATGTCTGTGTGTATATGTGGATGTATGCGTGTGTGTGTGTGTGTGTGTGTGTGTGTGTGTGTGTGTGTGTGTGTGTGTGAGGTTATTATATGTACTATTTCTCAAATAACAATTTTACAAATATCAGATTGAGATAAAGATTCTTCTGGATGTAAACTTGAGGAATACGAAAAAATATAATGTTTTGAATCGTGGTATTGAAGTTATGCGATCCGAAACTTTCGTCACATACACACAGACACACATACATTAAAAATGGTAAAATTGTATTATAGGGACCCTAAAACATGCTTATTCACTAAAAACTCATCATTAATTTTTTTGACCAAAGACAATACCTTCCTTACCTAAAGGTGACGGAAGATTCAGCATAAAAAATATAATAAAATAATTTAATAACTTTGAAGTTTTTATATTGTACTATGAAAATATAGTGCTTCAATTATTATGGAAAACAAAAACAAAATAAGGTCCTGCTTCTGAATTTTCTGTTCGCAGCGCTAACGATCATTTACTTTCCTCTTTTATTTGATTATCGAATACAAATTGGTCTCTCCATCTCCAATCTAAACAAGCTCAGGTGAAATTGAAATGTTCCCATCTTCTATTGTGCCCACAGTTTCAATACGACCCACAATCCACGTGATATTGATTTGATTTTCTCACGACACAAACGGAGAATTGTCGACAATTGCATGAAACTTGAGACTGATTGATCACCGAAATGCACTTCACTTTTAATAAAGTTGTCAAGATCTTTCGTACAATGGAGATATAAATGAATAATTAGGCGTTGAAGGATTACTCATTTTTCATTTTGTCAGTTTATAAAAATCAGATTTGAAATTTGTTCCTGCTAGATTTGACAGGAATTAAAATACGACTACAGTCCATACGATGTAACTTGGCGAGTTGGGGCAATTCACATTATCACTGCGGTAATGGGGAAGTTATAAAATCCATAGGCGTACCGAAGAAGAATGAAGTTCAATAAAATTACGAATATTACAAAAAAAAGAAATTATACAAAAAAAAAATATTACAAATATTGGAATGAATTATTTATTATATAAATCATATTATAACTAATTATTTTTTAAATTAATTAAGTTAAGAAAATAATTTTTTTATTGCTATTGAAAAAAAATGCACCAACGTTTATGTATGAATATAATTTATTGGGTTGAAAAGTACCTGGCACCCCGAGTTTGAGTGTATTAGGGTGAAATTTGTTTTGTGTAAGGCAATAAAACATTGTAAAATCACTATTTCACTTCTGAAGCTGTGCGGCATCGAAGTAAAAGTAAATATTTGACAAAACGCAACTTAGGAATAGTGAACTGAATTACATTCTTTCGGCTCGCCAAGTTGTATCGTATGGACTGTAATAGGTAATGATAATTTAGGTGTTAAAAATTAGTCGAAATCTCAGTCATCAACATTTGTTTTTTATAAACTTTTTCAGGGTATACAAGCATTCAAAAACTATATGTTACCAAATCAAGAATACGATTTTATTCTTTTCACGACTATGTCTGTATGTACGTATGCGTGTATGTTTATGTGTGTGTGTGTGTGTGTGTGTGTGTGTGTGTGTGTGTGTGTGTGTGTGTGTGTGTGTGTGATAAAAGTTTTGGATCGCATAACTTCAATACCACGATTCCAAAAATTATATTTTTTTCGTATTCCTCAAGTTTACATCCAGCAGAACAACTGATTAGATTTTGGTTATAAATGGTGAACCGTAAGTAGCCTCATTTGAAGATTTAACAGTTAAATTTGATTTATTGACATTTAACGTTATTATAACTTAAAGAATATATTATTCTCTATATGATTTGATTGCATTTTATACTTCATATTCAATAGATATAGAGTTAAAGAATTTTAAAGAAATTAAATTTTATTAATCAGCCAGCTATGCTAAACATGGAAACTGCTAATATATTCATATAATTCAAATTGATAGATGTCAGTATAAATAAAAAGTAAATTAATGTGGCAGAGATGAGGATGTTGAAGTAGATGCTAGGGAAGACACGAAAAGGTAGGTAAGGAAATAACTCTAGTGTTACAAGTTTCTAGAAAGATACAAGCAAGATGATTACATTGGTTTGAAAATGTCATGAGGAGAAATGAAGAATATAATAGAAGTAATAGAAGGTTCAAGAAACAGAGGAAGGACTGTATTGCAGAAGACTTCAGAGAAAAGGAACTGAATGAGAACAACACGTAAAACAGAAATGAGTGGAAGAATAAAATAAAAAATAGCAACCCCTAACAAATGGGGAAAGCTAAAGATGAAGAAAATGTTAGTGTCGAGTGCAATTTGCATAGTTTGTTTATGAAGTAATTTTACTGGAAATTTAGAATCTTTTGCAATTTATGTATGGAATTTATACATAATACACAGGATTGACAGAAGGTATTGTGCTGGCCACAACAGATTTTTTGGAAATAAATTAAATAATGTAGCTGGCAATATTAACAAAGTACTAATTTTACAATTTTTCAACTCCCAATAAAATAAAATTAATGATACAAGAACAAATGTTAGTTCATATTTCATTTTTACTACATTGTATTCTCATTCTAACCACTAAGCTCTCTGGCATTGAGCTTTATAATAGGCAAGAAATGAAGTTATAAAGCGTCTTTACGAACCGATTAAAGCTGTCAAAATGATTGATATATTAAAGTAGCAGCGTGATCATAAGAAATTGTTGAGCATGTCATGTCTATGCATTGATTTATTATTAGATATTTTATCCATATTACTCCTTTGTTAGTGTTGTGGAAAAAAATACACGGTTAATGTTGTGGGGTATATCATACCCCAAACTAAAGTTCACTGAGGCTGTTTAGAATTTTGAAATATGATGATTTTAATGATCAAACATAGTTGTCGACTTGTTTTTCAGTCGCAAAAAGTAAACAAATGGTAGTCAGTAAAATTTGTTTAAAAATATTAACATTGGCAATTCTTCTTCGAAGAAAACATTTATGAACATTATTGCGCGTTTTTACCTTCCGTCACCTACAGGTAAGGAAGGTATTGTCTTTGGTCAAAAATTCGGTGGTGATTTTTCAATGAATAGCACGTTTTAGGGTCCCTACAATACGATTTTACTATTTTTACGATTATGTATGTATGTGTGTATTCGTGTGTGTGACTGTAACTTCGGCCGCGATATATCCAATACTAAAATTCTAAAATTACAATTTTTACGTATTTCTCTTCCTTACATTCATATGCAGACTTGATTATATTTTGGTTATAATTTGTCAACCGAAAGTACCCTCATTTGAAAATTTTAACAGTTTTTCTTGAAAAAACGCTGTTAAATAATATTTTTTGACATTTAATGTTATTATAAATATTATAGAATTAGAGTTAGAATTATAAAAAAATAATAATCTTATAAATCAGCCAGCTTATACTTTTACAAAAGTAGTTTGGGTGTGATATAGATATACTCTTCAAGCGTTCTACCAGCTGTCAAAGTGGAGAAAGCACCACCTAAACGTCACCATTTATTTTATATTAATAGTACCATTAACAAAACCCAGCCAGTACTTCGTAATACATATAATCCATTAAATATTTCATCGCCAAACAATCCGTCCAGCTTGTTAGAGATATGAGTTATACGAATATCCGGCATAATCTGTCAAACAACTACATCAACTATTCTCGTCAGTCAGTTAACTCATAAATTTCTTGTTAGCAAAGTTCACACCGCATGTAATATTCACGTAAACAGAAATGCAAAGCTCTAGAGATGATAAAGTTCCCATGCAACATCTAAGTAAGAACTATTGTAAATGTGCATGGCCAATGAATATGAATATTATTATTAACGATGCAGTGGTTTAGGCACTTGAAGATAAGGGTAATAACGTTTAATGGTTTTTACTGTAATTAATTGTGTGTTCAGAGATAAACTTTCATAACATAAAAATCTGATGTGGCCAGCACATAACCTCTCGCCGTATATTTTACCTGGCTGTATGCATAAAGCAAAGATTATTTTTATAAATACAAATAATATATTCATATAAATCTATGACGTATAAACTTCTTTATTATTCAATAATAGCATGTCTCAACATGAAGATATTTTACCATAAATTATGTTACAATAAATTACAAAGTAGAGTTTACCATATATAAATATTAGGCTGGTAACAGCAATTTTCAATTCGAACAACTTTGTTTACTTTCTCTTCATATTCTTCTAGTAAAAACATTAATTTTGGGCGGTCTAAAATGTATATATCTGGATTGTGCATCTATTCTTACATATCTTCTTTTACATTTTATTTTTTCATACTTGTTATATCTAAATAACACTAATTCCTTTTAATAAAGTGACGGATAGATTGCACTCCGATTATTCTTATATCGATGTGTAATTTTGTCAATATTTACAACTTACTTGAGAAGAATTTGATAGCTTTTTCGCAATTCAAAGTTACTCTAGTCTACAGTACTGGTGTACATTGTCCCATAATGTTTGAAACAAATTTAAGTCCTTCAACCTAGACTTGTCATCTCCATAATAGTCACAGATCAAGAACTAAGGGATTCTCCAAGTACATTTTTAATTCATTACTCATTATTTCTGACACTGACATTTATCTGTCAGTTACAAATAATTTAAATTATCAACTATTTTTCATGGCATCCTTTCGGTTGTAAAATTAATTACAACATTATTTTATATATTATATTCCTTTTATCTCTAAATCTATAAAATATGTATAAAAATATTTAAATGTATCAGAAAGAGAATTTATTTTTCTTTAATATTATCAAGAAAAATTTTCAAAAAATAATATTTAGAAGATTTTTTTTCAAGAATCTTCTACTTCCGGTTGTCCAATTGTTACCAAAACCTTATGTATCAGAAAGAGAATTTATTTTTCTTTAATATTATCAAGAAAAATTTTCAAAAAATAATATTTAGAAGATTTTCTTTCAAGAATCTTCTACTTCCGGTTGTCCAATTGTTACCAAAACCTTTTCAGATCTTCCCGGGAATGTCCGATTGGGAAATACGTTGTTAAACAAATTTTAAGTCTTATAGTTTTTGAGTAACCGTCCTTCCAACATCCCACACACACACACACACACACACAGACATCATCGTAAAAATGTTAAAATCGGATTGTAAGGACCTTAAAACGTGCTTATTCAATAAAATCTGGATATGCGATTTTTAGCATGAATGCAATACCTCTCTTAGCGAGAGGTAAAAAGCTTTGTTGGTTTTGAAATAGTACATTATACAGCCAGGGAGAGAATTACCATTTTTCCTACAAGCTCCTAAGGAAAAATAGTATGCTCTGCCAAGGTGTATATTATATTTTGCACGATCGGTTTTTGCCGTCGCCTTTAGGTAAGGAAGATAATTGTCTTTGGTCAAAAAATTCAATAGTGTGTTTCTAATGAATAAGCACGTTTTGAGGTTCCTAAAATACCAATTTACTATTTTTAGGATGATATCTATGTGTGTGTGTGTGACACTCATTCCGGATCGCATAACTGCAATACCACGATTCCAAAAATTATAATTCTTGCGTATTCCTTGATCAATATCCAGACATGATTAGATTTTGGTTATAATTGGTTCACCGGAAGTACCATCATTTGCAACTTTTAACAGTTTTTCATGAAAGAATTTTATACTTCATATTCAATAGAGTTAAAGAATTATAAAGATATTAAATGTTATAAATCAGCCAGCTATGCTAAACATGGAAATTGCTAATATATTCAGTTAATTCAAATTGACAGATGTCAGTATCAATAAAAAGTAAATGAATGTGGCACAAAAGAGGATGTTAAGATAGATGTTGGGGAAGACTCAGAATAATACAGTAAGAAATGAAAGTATAAGGGAAATAATTCTAGTGTAAGAGGTTTCTAGAAAGATATAAAAGACACGATTATATTGGCTTGTACATGTCATGAGGAGAGATGAAAAATATGTTGGAAGAAGAATGAATAGCTTAGTAATAGAAGGTAGAAGAAACAGAGGAAGAACAAAGATAAAGATAGAAGGGCTGTATTGCGGAAGACTTGAAAGAAAAGGAACTAAATGGGAACGACGCAAAACAAAAATAAGTGGAAGAAGAAAATAAAAAATAGCGACCCCTAACGAATGGAAAAAGCTAAAGAAGAAAAAGTGCAATTTGTGCACAGTTTGTTTATGAAATAATCTCACTGTAAATATAGGATCTTTTGCAAGAAAATGTATGTATTATTTAGGACGCATGTTGTCAACTTTTAAGATGAAATTCTCGAGAACAAATGGAGCAGCTGTAAATTTGCTAATTTACAAAAATTCCGCCAAAGTATCATATTTAACCAAAACAAGCTTAATATTTCAATACATCTAAATACCAGCCATGCCATTTTACTACAACTGTCAAATAGTGTTTATCAGGGTATGCAGAAAGAAAAACTTCTAACGGTTCTTCTGACGTTCATCACGCGCAATTTTCTTCATTTAATGAACACTTATAGAAATGGGATTCATATATGAACAATAAAGATCTCCAGTTGTTCATATTTTAACATAAAAAAAACAAATAAACTCATATTTCATTTATTATAAGGCGATAAAAACTTTTTCTGGTGTTTGGTTTTCTTTTTGCCACAAGTGTATTTTATTCATGAAAAAATATAAATACAAATGTTTCCTTTAATATATTATTATTATTGGTCCTTTATAAAAATAAATTACTAAAGGCTTTCTATTTTATTGGTGTGCAAATAGTACCAAATTAATTTTCATAAGGTCACCGAAGCATGTTACAAAAGAGATGAATAGTTTTCCATCAATTCTCCAACTGAGGCACGAACAAGACGACGGGCTATAGATACAACAGTCTCTGAACCTATTTCCACGCACGATTTAAGCCAGTTTACACTCTTTTACCTTGATTCTACCCGAGATTCTGATGTATGTGTCTGGAGAGAAATACGGATTTTTCTTTTTCTTCTATGTTACTCCCAATGTAATTCTTTTAGGGATAAAGAAATCGTATAACGGAAAAATAAAATCCTATTGAATGTATATATGCTATCGCAGAACATAGAAATTTTGACAGGAATATTGAGAAACCATTGAAACCACCAAGCGGGCTCCTAAAGTTGTGGAGTGAGGAATCCAAAGTACCCGAAGTTTAAATTGTAAATTGTAACAATTCATCCAGCAAGTCGTAATTGCTACAAAAGAAATATGTAACTTGCATCTAGAAAGTAATTTCGTTGGAAATTGCATTTCTTGCAGTTCTTTTCACGGAAAATTTAACCACTATTTAAGTTTTTGTTCGCCACCATTAAAACCAGAACACAATTAGTTTTTCTATATTGTGAAACTAGACTTCACAAGCTGTTACTGTGGAACAGAAAGTTGACGTTTGCAGTTGATAAAAAGGTTTGCAGTTCTTTCTCTTGAAAGGCGTTTTTTTATTTAGAGCGGTTACCAAGGTAACCACATTTTGTTGGGCATCCCAATTACTTGCAGTTACGTCAAACTGTTTGGTTAATTAATGAAAAAAACCCTTTTGAAATATGTTTGTATACCAATTATTAAATATATTTAGACACCAGTTACAAAATTTAAAAAAAATTGTGGTCAGAACAATATCTCTCGCCACTCCCGTTTTTGATTACATAAGTATAGGGCGCGAGCAGTCATGTGACATTGTTGGCCTTGACAAGCAAATATGGGGGCCCATGTCAGAATGATAATTAATAATTATATACATAAAAAAAATTTATAAAAATTTCAAGGTTTTCTAAATTCACGTAGTTAATTTGTCACCAGGAGTGTGGGATTTACTTGTCGAGAAAAATAAACCACATAAAATTGGAAAATCACTAAATTTAGAATGAAAAATTATGATATTTGACATCTATGTACATAATTACTAGCTATAATTCTGACCTCCATATCTGCTTGTCAAGGCCAAAAATTCTACTTACATCTATTCTTTATATTTAGATTTTTCAATTTTTAATTTATTCTATCAAAATTTTTTGTCCTGCTCTTCCAATTTTACGAAATGTATGTAATATACCTATAATTTTAAATATTTAACTATTAATACAATAATAAATAATATATGTACTTCCTAAAAAAAATCTTCATTAATGGATTTTTGTCAGTTACAAACATTTTCATTTTTCAATTGGTTTACATGACATTATTTGGGCTGTGCGATTTATTACAACAGATTCCTTTATCTCTAAATCTATAAAACATATAATAAAATATTTATATGTATCAGATAGAGAATTTACTCTTCTTTAATATAATTAAGAACAAAAAAAAATCAAAAAATAATATTTAGAAGATTTTTTTTAAGAATCTACTACTTCCGATTGTCCAATTATTACCAAAACCCTTTCAGCTCTTCCCAGTAATGTCCGATTGAGAAATCGTCCTACCAACATTCCCTCACACACATACATATACACACATACATCCACACACACACGCACACACATACACACACACACACAGACAACATCGTAAAAATATTAAAATCGGATTATAGAAACCTTAAAATGTGCTTAAACATTAATATCTGGATATGCCTCTCTAGAAGCGAGAGGTAAAAACATATATGTTGCAAATTATTCCAAAATTACCAGCTGGAACATAACTAGTAAAAACAGGATAAATATTTCACAAATATCAAATAATTAATTTGACAGAAACGTCTTTAGTAACCGGGCATATATTATTAACACCGGTTACGCGCGGTTAACAATATATGTAACCCTGGTTACATGAATAAGAAATTGACAATTCAATTCAGTTTAAATTTCTAGAATCAATTTCGAATATTGAAGGTTCTATTTTAATAATTTAATTTTTGACGTCAGCAGAATTTCAAGATAACTGAAAATTAATTGCACTTGCATTTAGCGAAGTTTAATTAAAATAAATGGTATGTGACGTTAGAAAATTTAATACACTTTTAATGAAGAATATTGTACTATGAAAACAAGTACATTTCCGTAATTTGTTATAATTTTATTTATTAACAAACTTTGTTTGAGTGAGTTCGTATGTTACCAGTAATTAACTAAATTAATATTATGTGTACATTAGAATAAAATAAACATAGGTACATATGTTTTGCATTACAAATAATTTTGCTTGCTAAATATTGTAAATGAGTAACATTTTAAACATGTTAACCTCTTTCATAACACATGAAAGAGTTCATAAACAAGGTTGTAAAATCTGAAATAAGTTAATATACTCTGGTACGTATGAAATCACGTCCGGTCAGTTAATCCAGAAGCTTCATTTTAGAACCGATGAATAATTTATTTCCAATTTCGGTTAGTTCTGACCCTGAAATTGTGTTTCATATACCTGCAGTCTAATATAGAAATCTATAGCTAAATACGAGAGGTACACAAAAATAACGAGAATTGTTTTCTGACGGGTGGCCCTATCACGATATTTTTGGGAATTTGTTATTTTATAACAAAAGTATTTAATTGTAATATTTATCTAATAAACTTATGACGTTACCAAATGTCACTTTTTGCATAATTGATACGAAATGAGTTTTGTAAAAACGATAATAACTGATAATAAAAGGAACAAGAATATATAATAATGATTTCGTTAATATCAATATCTAAATTTTTGACCCACACTTTAATTCTTCTACATCGGAAGGAAGATCTATATCTGTTTCGGAACTGCTTTTTCAATAAACGCATGCACTGACACAAGCATTAAATTAAAATATCTGATGTGGCCAGCACAATACCTTCCGTCAATCTTGTGTATTATGTATAAATTCCATACATAAATTTTCTTGCAAAAGATTCTAAATTTCCAATAAAATTATTTCATACACAAACTATACAAATTGCACTTGACACTGACTTTTACATTCGGTAGGGGTCGTTGTTTTTTATTTTCTTCTTCCACTCATTTCTGTTTTGCGTGTCTTTTTCATTCAAGTCTTGCGCAATACAGTCCGTCCATCATACGTTTGGTCTTCCTCTGTTTCTTCAACCTTCTATTATTAAGCTATTCCTTCTTCTCCCAATATATTCTTCATGTTTCCTCATGACATGTTCAAATCAATGTAATCGTCTCTCTTGTATCTTTCTACAAACTTTAACACTAGAGTTATCTATCTCAACATCCTCATCTCTGCCATATTCATTTACTTTTCATTGATATTGACATCTGTCAATTTGAATTATCTGGTTATATTAGCAGTTTACAAGGTTAGCATAGCTGGCTGATTATAAAATGCAGTCAAATCTTATAGAGAATAATATATTCTTTAAATTATAATAACGCCAAATGTCAATAAATTATATTTAACAACGTTTCTTCAAGAAAAACTGTTAAAATATTCAAATGGCGGTACTTACGGTTGACCAATTATAACCAAAATCTAATCACCTCTTCTTCTGAATATAAACTTGAAGAATACGAAAAAATACACACAGACACAAACACACACAAACACACATCCGTACAGACATCATCGTAAAATTGGAAAAATCATGTTATATACTTATTTACTAAAAACTCATCATTGAATTTTTTTGACCAAAGACAATACATTCCTTACCTAAAGGTAACGGAAGATAAAAATTAAATTCATATATTTTCACGCCTTAGTAAATTGATTTTGAAATATGTATTTTGAGTTGTCATATAGAAAAACCTAGAATTTTTTGTATTTTTAAATTATTTTAGCGAAATTAGAAAAAAATGTACATACAGTAAAACTCCGGTTAACCGAACTCGGGTCAACCGAAACCCGGGTTAACCGAAACAATTCCACGTTTGTTGTGAGATGGCATTTAAGCGGAAGCGTGTTGTGATTTCTATTGCGGATAAATTAGCTGCTATCAAAGAAGTTGAAAACATATGTACATACTGTACTGTAACTAAAAACTGTAACTACATATGTATATTATGTAATGTACATTGTTTCAAAATAATTCATTTCCCCTACACATCCATTTTAGTACATATGTAGGCTATTTTTAGGTGTTAATGTGTTAACCGAAAAAATCGGTATCCGAAACGGCTGCGCCCCCTTTATTTCGGTTAACCGGGGTTCTACTGTAATACGATATAAAAACGTGATATTGTTTGATAATTATAATATTTGCCAAAACTAATAGTGTATAGTGTTCTGTAGAAATAAAATAGTTATTCCATATGTTTATTACTATAAGATAAACAATGACTAATATTTAGATTTTTATATTCGTAAAATTGTTCCAGGATTTGGAGGAGTACAGAGTCGCCGAGCAGATAAACAGCAGGACACAGTTTTGTATAAGGTAAGATAAATTGTTTTACATCTACTTCTGACATTCGGATATATCTTAAATATCCGTTCCAGTAATGTATCTAGAGCTTAAAAGGGCACTATCCTTCTTCTTTAACCAATAATAACGTTTTCGTTAACCCGTTATTTGCTCTGCCATCTTCTATAAACTGACACCTCGACATTTATTGTAACTAATGTTACTCTAAAGATCCTTGGGTGGATCAAGTTTCTTCGTAAGCGCTACTAAAGTTTCATAAAGCTCTCGACAGAACATAAAGCTTTTAGACTTCAATAAAGACGCGTATATGAAGGAATTCATATGTAGTGAAGTATCAAAGCATAAATATTTTTAGTGTTGACGATCGATTTATGATTTTAATCAACCAAAATCATACATTATTATTCGCAATTTCTTTATATTAATATTTCTGAAGTATTGAAAAGAATATTAATACAAATAAAATAATACGAGTATTAAGTTATGAGTAGAATATTAAAGAGAACATTTTTCTTTTCATATCACGTTTTCAATATTAAAAATCTGATGTGGCCAGCACATAACCTCTCGCCGTATATTTTACCTGGCTGTATGCATAAAGCAAAGATTATTTTTATAAATACAAATAATATATTCATATAAATCTATGACGTATAAACTTCTTTATTATTCAATAATAGCATGTCTCAACATGAAGATATTTTACCATAAATTATGTTACAATAAATTACAAAGTAGAGTTTACCATATATTAATATTAGGCTGGTAACAGCAATTTTCAATTCGAACAACTTTGTTTACTTTCTCTTCATATTCTTCTAGTAAAAACATTAATTTTGGGCGGTCTAAAATGTATATATCTGGATTGTGCATCTATTCTTATATATCTTCTTTTACATTTTATTTTTTCATACTTGTTATATCTAAATAACCTTAATTCCCTTTAATAAAGTGACGGATAGATTGCACTCCGATTTTGTCAATATTTACAACTTACTTGAGAAGAATTTGATAGCTTTTTCGCAATTCAAAGTTACTCTAGTCTACAGTACTGGTGTACATTGTCCCATAATGTTTGAAACAAATTTAAGTCCTTCAACCTAGACTTGTCATCTCCATAATAGTCACAGATCAAGAACTAAGGGATTCTCCAAGTACATTTTTCCTTCATTACTCATTATTTCTGACACTGACATTTATCTGTCAGTTACAAATAATTTAAATTATCAACTATTTTTCATGGCATTCTTTCGGCTGTCAAATTTATTACAACAGATTATTTTATATATTATACTTCTTTTATCTCTAAATCTATGGAATATATAATAAAATATTTAAATGTATCAGATAGAGAATTTAATTTTCTTTAATATTACCACGAAAAATTTTCAAAAAATAATATTTAGAAGATTTTTTTTCAAGAATCTTCTACTTCCGGTTGTCCAATTATTACCAAAACCTTTTCAGATCTTCCCATGAATGTCCGATTGGGAAATACGTTGTTAAACAAATTTTAAGTCTTATAGTTTTTGAGTAACCGTCCTTCCAACATCCCACACACATACACACATACACACACACACACACACACACACACACACACATCCACACACACACACACACACACACACACAGACATCATCGTAAAAATGTTAAAATCGGATTGTAGAGACCTTAAAACGTGCTTATTCAATAAAATCTGGATATGCGATTTTTAGCATGAATGCAATACCTCTCTTAGCGAGAGGTAAAAATGCTGACATACTCCCCAGGCAGGGTAGTGTTTACAAATGTCACGGTTTAGCGTCCTTTATGGTTTGAGGAACGCTTTCAATCACTGAGTTCGATATCTGGAATTCAGCTAAAAAGATTTTCTATACATATAAAGTGAAATACGTTCCACTTCAACAGTATAATGCTTTGCTGACACCCTGAAATATCTTGTAAGATTATATAGAGGGTTTCAAATAACACATCTACGCTGAAACGTTTCTAAAAGAGTTAGCTTACACACATTTTCGGTTTTTTACCTCCCGCTATCCTTGGGAAGGGAGATATAAGGATCGTGCTAAAAATCTCATATCGAGATTTTGGTAAATGACCGTGTTTTAAAGTCCCTACAATCCAATTTTAACATTTTCACAATGATGTCTGTGTGTATATGTGTATTTGCGTATGTGTGTGTATGTATGTGTGTGTGTGTATGTGTGTGTGTGGAAATCCTCTTTACTATCTTACTCTTATATGAAAAGAAGCCATGATATTTTGATGTAAATCAGATAACCAGAAATGGCACTTTACTGGAAACTCAAAATAGTTTTTCTTCGATACCTTTAAATGTTATTTTCTCGAGATTTATTATTATAAAAATTAAAGTCTACAGGTTTGCATTAATACTTTTTGTATTTATTTTATGAATTAATTTATAAAATTATATATAGTTTTAATCCCGGAGCCTACGCTTTAAACACAACTCCATTGTTACAAAGTTCAGATCTCAAATCACCCCAGGGATTATTTTTTGGCCATTTAAAATTCGAAATATTTGGCGTCGGTCGGAATTGAACCCGGTTTTTAAATTTAATTTAATTTTAACTAGTTACATGAATAAAAATGAAATTAAACGGGAGGTATTGTGTTGGCCACATCAGATTTTTTTAAAATAAGAATTTTGATTATATTTCTAAATGTATTTTTGACGTTTTGTTTCCCAGTCGCCGGGCTTTTGAGCTACTTTACTGCCCGCATGTGCTACTTTACCGCCCGGAGGGTGTAATATTTCAGTTACCGCTACAGTAACTGAAATGTAAACAAACAATTTTAAAGCATGTGTGCGTAAATTAAACTACAGAAATCTATAAAAGTAAGGAAGCTAAAATTTAGAAATATGGACTAAGGTATATGAATTAAGTTGATGATGAAATTTGTTAAATTTTTATAGTACCGTTATGAATTATAACGATCTTGTATATTGTCTCCATAACAACCACTGTCAATGCGATAAATTAATTTGAACATAAATAAACCATAAACATTGCTGAAAAGTATAAAAAATAAGTCGGTAGTTATATCTGATAACGGCACAAAAAATTAATAAAACGTCTAAATATATATCTATGTTAATATATTATTATATGAAATAGTACCTATAGCATTATACACACGAAAACATGTAATTATAAGAAATAATAAATAGGTTACTACATTATTATTTTACACGTCCGAGTAAGTACATAAGTATAATTTAAACAAGGAATTTTGTATATTTCTCATATATTTTGCATATTTTAAATAAGGAATATCTGATGCTCTTTATTATATACCGGTTGTCTCCTTTTTTAATGGACCATAGCAAATATAATGATAATATTTTCATATGGCTGTAATTTTAGAACAAAAGTGTAAATACATAAAATGTTTAGAATTAAAAACTGCATAAAATGAGCCTAAATTTATTGATAAAATAGGTACTTGCTATGAGATAAACTTAAATTAAAATATATGTCTTTAAAATTTTTACATAGTGCCACTTTTAATAAAATTGCCAATAAAAATTATTTCAGTAAATTGGAAAATATGTTTATTTTGTGTTCATAATAATTTGTGAAATGGGAACCCATATAAACATTCAATTATTGATTCAAATCTCCAATACCGGAAATACGTTGCATTGTATTATTATATACAATACAAACTATCGTTAACTACTGTAAGCGTATACAAACTGTTTGTCGACATTGTATATCAAAGAGCATATTCATAAACCATCCATGTATTTACTGTGTAGCTATTTGTAAGATAATCTACTAATTGCTATTTTGAAACTGTATCTAAACAGACGAAGCGCTGACCTTTCAAGATGACTTATTCAATCATGCAAATATGTTCAATCCACCCTATTTACGAACCAAATTACATTAGCTATTGCATTACTCTAATTACTGAAATATATGAATCAAATTATAGAAATTGAAATACACCTAACACATCTAAATTTCTAATGAGAGATAAAACATTCCGATGGAAAATATACGAGGATGAATTAAAAAGTTTCTGGAATGATATAAAAAAAAATTGTTGTGGCCAGCACAATACCTTTCGTCAATCCTGTGTATTATATTTAAATTCCATATATAAATTTTCTTGCAAAAGATTCTAAATTTCCAGTAAAATTATTTCATAAACAAACTATGTAAATTGCACTTTACACTGACTTCTTCTTCTTTAACTTTTCCCATTCGTTACGGGTCGCTATTTTTTATTTTCTTCTTCCACTCATTTCTGTTTTGTGTGTCGTTCTCATTCAGTTCATTTTCTCTCAAATATTCCGCAATACAGTCCTTCCATCTTATCTTTGGTCTTCCTCTGTTTCTTCAACCTTCTATTACTTAAGCATTCATCCAATATATTCTTCATTTCGCCTTATGACATGTTCAAACCAATGTAATCGTCTCTCTTGTATCTTTCTAGAAACTTCACTAGAGTTATTTCCTTACCTTTCTTGTCTTCCCAACATCTACTTCAACATCCTCATCTCTACCACATTCATTTACTTTTTATTGATATTAACAACTGTCACTTTGAATTATCTGAACTTATTAGTAATTTTCATGGTTAGCATAGCTGACTGATTTATAAAATTTAATTTTTTTATAATTCTTTAACTCTATATCCATTGAATATGAAGTATAAAATGCAATCAAATCGTATAGAGAATAATATATTCTTTACGTTATAATAACGCTAAATGTCAATAAATCAAATTTAACTGTTAATCTTCAAATGAGGCTACTTTCAGTTCACCAATTATAACCAAAATCTAATCAGTTGTTCTTCTGGATGTAAACTTGAGGAATACGAAAAAAAATCATTTTTGTAATCGTGGTATTGAAGTTATGCGATCCGAAACTTTGGTCACACTGACACACAGTTACACACACAAAATTTACTTAATTCTTAGTTTTAACAAGCGTGGGTATCCAGCTTCTTAAAGAGACACCTTCTGATAATTTTATTTAGATGCATTAATTAATTCTACGTAATTAATAAGTAATTCATCTCCACTCATTACCGACAGCTGATGGAAGTGATTTTACCAGAGAACATTTCATCTACATCATTTTAAAGGCTAATTATAATGAAATTTAATTAAAATTTAATGGAAAGGAAAGATTAAACGGTAACAATTTGAAATTATACTTCCGTTCATACATACATATATACATACATACATAAAAATAACGCATGTACTATTTAAGTGAGTTAGCACAAATCGTACATCATACAACAAATATTCCTCACTCTTAACATATTAAAGTGATCGATTTTCGGTAGCGAAATACCTCACCCAGACCACAATAATAGTTACGAATCAAACACACTTATTTCGCCGCGTCCGCAATCATACTACGAATGTTCCGAATATTCATATTCGAAACCGTATTCGTTATAATTGGATCTAATACGCGAATACAATACGAATATTAAACGAAATAATTTTGGGCAGAAAAATAATCTAATTTGACAATAACAAACATTAAATTTTTAAAAATTATTTTATTTCTTTCAACAACAATATTTTTACCTCTTGCTAAGAGAGGTATTGGATTCATGCTAAAAATCGCATATTCAGATTTTAATGATTAAGAATGTTTTAAGATTCCTACAATCCGATTTTAATGTGTGTGTGTGTGTGTGTGTGTGTGTGTGTGTGGATGTATGTGTGTGTGTGTGTGTGGGGATGTTGGAAGTAGCAGATTCTTAAAAATATTTTTTTAAATATTATTTTTTGAAATTTTTGTTCTTGCTAGTATTAAAGAAGAGTAAATTCTCTATCTGATACATACAAATATTTTATTATATCTCGTATAGATTTAGAAATAAAGAAATATAAGTTATAAAATAATATATTGTATTAAATCTCACAGCCCAAATAATGTCATGGAAACCAATAGAAAAATTAAAATATCTATAACTGAAAGATGTCAGTGTTAAAAATTCAGAGACATTACTGAAGGACATACATTATATTATTTCTTTATTGTATTAATAGTTAAATATTTAAAATTATAGGCATATTACATATACCCTTCAAAAATACTGTCAATCCCGACAATGAATTGGAAATATTTAGAAAAATTAGAAGAATATGACAAAAATTCTCCATAGAATAAATTTAAAATTAAAAATCCAAATATAAAGAATAGATATAAGTAGAATTTTTGGTGTAGAGTGTAGGTATACAAAAAATGTTAAATACAATAGGGCACGAGCAGTCATGTGAGCTGTGTCAGAATGATAGTAATTATGTACATAGATGTCAAATATCATAAATTTTCATTCCAAATTTAGTAACTTTCCTATTCCATATGGTTTATTTTCCTCGACAAGTAAATTCCACACTCCTGGTGACAAATTAACTACTTGAATTTAGAAATCTTGAAATTTTTAATGAAAAATTCTGACATTTGACATCTATGTAATTACTAATTGTCCCCATATCTGCTTGTTAAGGCCAACAATGTCACATGACTGCTCGCGCCCTTTAATTATGTAACCACAACCGATTTTTAATAATGCAATTCTAAATAAATCTTAGGTAATTGTATACTTTTATTATAAATAATGAGTTTAGAATATAGGGCACTATACTTTATAATTTTTCTAGGTAGACCAAAAAGATAAAAATCTATTTCACAACATTTCCGTTTGAAAAATATGCGAAACTATAAAACAACTTTATCTTCATTCCTCCAGTTTTTACTTTATAATGTTAATCATAGCGTGTTGACATTTTGGTCGTTTCTCAAACGACACCATCATTTGTTTACAAGACACCTTTGTAATATCCAACCACTTTATCTTCATTTTTATTACGTCCATAATTCTACTACACCACAAGTTACAATATAATTACCACCCTTCGCTGTGATGGATAATATGAGATACATGGAAAATTATTTAATTACTAGTTTTTTATTTCGTAAACTGAAAGGTATTTTAATATAAAATGGGCGTTTAATGGATGAGTTAAAGGAAAACGCTTTTCAGAAGGAAAATAAGAAACAGGTTATAGCTTGTTTAATCCTGTAGATGAAGATTGAAGACCCTGGTTGCCTCTAAATTATTAAAAATGTATTTGAAAAGGGTCGAACGGCATTTATAAGTCATGGTTTTCTGGACAAGAAAATTCTTGTCTTTCCTTATTTCTTAGATTGTTCATACTAACGGTATATATATATATATATATATATATATATATATATATATATATATATATATATATATATATATATATAGGCTGTTCCAGATTTAAACGGCCTAACTTAAACCATGAATTAAATACGTAAAAATAAGGTGACAAGTACATTTGAAAAAATATCCATCAATGCTTTGTCGGATTCTAAATTTCTTAAAATATGGTCATTTACCAAAATCTCGATATGCGATTTTTAGCATGATCCCTATACCTCCAGATTATCTTAAAAGAAAGAATTGAAATTTTTCAATAATAAAAACAAGTTCACACATTTTCAAGACTGTTTTTCTCCGATTTCCCCATTCATTCATTTATCCAGTCGAGGAATTATCAAATAGTAAGATATTTGTTAATGAAGTGCTAGTGCCTGCTTTGATGTATGGAAGCGAATGTTGGGCATGGACGGGAAAGCATAAAAAGAAAGTGGCTGTAGTGCATACATTATATTATTTCTTATTGTATTAATAGTTAAATATTTAAAATTATAGGTATATTACATATACCCTTCAAAAACAGTCAATCCCGACAATGAATTGGAAACATTTCGAAAAATTAGAAGAGTCGGACTAAATTTAAAAATCTAAATATAAAGATTAGATATAAGTAGAATTTTTGGTGTAGATTGTAGGTATACAAGAAATGTAACATACAATAAGGCACGAGCAGTCATGTGACTTTGTTGGCCTTGACAAGTAGATATGGTGGCCCGTGTCAGAATGATAGCTAGTAGTTATATACATAGATGTCAAATATCATAACTTTTCAATCCAAATTTAGTAACTTTCTAATTTCACGTGGTTTATTTTCCTCGACAAGTAAATTCCACACTCCTTGTGATAAATTGTGCCTGCTTTGATGTATGGAAGAAAATGTTGGGCATGGACGGGAAAGCATAAAAAGAGAGTGACTACCGTGAAAATGAGGTATTTACGTGGTGTATGTGGGTATGTAAGACGGGATCGCGTGAGGAATAATTTTGTGTATGAAGAATGCATGGTTAAGAACAATGTTATTAAGAGAGTTGGTGTGAGTCAGTTGAGATGGTTTGAGCATGTAGAGAGAATGGCGAGTGAACGGCTTATTAAGCGTATATATCTTGGTGAAGTTGAGGGTTTTCGATTGCGTGGTCGACCAGTGTGAACATGGATGGATGTGGTTGATAGGGTGCTTAAAGAGAGAAAGTTTATGAGTGTGGCCGAAGTAAAAGAAGTGTGCTTATACAGGATTGTGTGGCGAAGGATGACAGCTTCATAACTATTATTGTGGCCCGGGTGCGGTATTTCGCTACCGAAAATCGGTCGCTTTAATATGTTTAAGAGTGCGGATTTCTTGTATGATGTTGTTGTTGTTATTATTTTCGGGTTTGTGCAAACCCACTAAGTGGGACACGCGTGATTTTATACATGTATGTATGTTGTTATGTATAAGTACTCGTATTTTAACAACAATTTAATTATTATTATTATAATACATCTGTAATAGAGGCCATCGCACACTATGGGAAACAGAACGGCACAAATAAGTTTTCATAGTTTCGAGTAGTGTGCGCACCTCCATAACAAACTATTCAAACTTATTTATGCCGATCGGGGTGCAGCCAATCGGCGCCGTACTGCTTCAAACCTTGTACGATGGCTTTAAATGTAGGTATTCAATGTATTTCCCGTTCTTTTCGACACTTGTAGACCTCCAAGTCCACTTTACGCTTCTATCGACTTTTTGATTGGAGTTTTCGGTTCTTCCATTCACGCTTGTGACGTAACCATACAAAAAAGAACTTAGGGCAAGCAGAATCAGAAGAGTTAATTAGAGACGGGTTGAACTTTGCTCTAGATCTTTAGAAGTCTGCAGCTGAATCTCAAGATTAATCCTTAACAAAAAATGAAATAAAAAAGGAAAATACAACGATGAAATATGTGATAGATGGATAGTTGAATGATTGACTTTGTTTTATTAAACAATAGAAAAACTTCTGTGTTTTATAGAATAAGAGTTATGATTGATTCCAGTCGAAATCGAAAATAATTTGAAATTATTATTACTTATACCTGAGAGTAGCAATCTGCTTTTAAAACTGTCATAGAAAAAGCACCAAATAAATTATTAAATCACAATTTTAATTTATTTATTGAAATTGTAAACTTGTCGAAATATTTTGAGCCCAAGATATATTTATACATTTATTTCTCTATCATGTGGAATAATATTTTCGTAGCATTGATCGTGCTTAACCGGCCTCTAAAAAATAACCAATACACTTAGGCTCTTGTGATTCTTCCAGCAAATATCGGCCTCTCCAGGGAACGAAATAAGTGATATGACTGACATTGTGACGTCGACTCAATGATATAATCTTTACGGTTCAATAGTCTACAATACAGAGACGTGATATGGAAGAGCTTTCCGACAATCCTATTCTTAGTATTATGTATAAATTCCATACATAAATTTTCTTGTAAAAGGTTCTAAATTTCCAGTAAAATTATTTCCCTAAAGAAAGAAGTCGCATATGCTTAAATCGGGCGACCGCGCAGTCCACCCCACGTCACCTCTCAAAGACACTAGACGTCCATGGGGATATCTTAAGGAAAAAGTGTTTAAATGTCGCTCCCAAAACCTGCTAGAGCTAAGGGAGCAGATTGTTGAAGAAGTAAACGCGATACTCCACGAAATGTGTCAACGGGCTGTTCAAAACTTCAGAAATCGGCTCCAGCAATGCAGCTAACGGCCGCCATCTTAAAGACATTATTTTTAAAAATTAATAAGTATAAAATGGTAAGTCCTACTGATTTCAAAAATAAAAACATTTTTTTCATATATACCTTTCTTTTTTATAACTCTTCAAAACTGCTCAATTGGTTCTGACGCAGCCTGTATTTTCGGTTGTCCAATTGCTAAACCTTTTTAACTCTGATTGAGGAACATGTAGTTAAAGAGGCCTTAAATTTTATAGTTTTTGAGTAAACGTCCATCCAGTTAACACACACACATACACACATATACATACACACACACAGGTAAAATTATAATTAATAAATTACAAATTAATCAATATAGAATTTAATTATGAAAAACTTTCTTGGAGCTTTAAATTCTTTCATAAACACATTTTTTTTCCTTTCGCACAAAATATCCGAAATTTTCCAACGAGATAGCTGGAGACAAAAATATCTAATTTTATGACGTCGAGAATTTGCGACATGTGTAATTAATGTTTTAAGAAGCTTCTTCATCAACCGTAATCAGTTCCACAGACACACTTCTGGTGTTAGTTAAACAATTTCAACTATTCCTAACGTAATTATGATATTTCTACTTCTCCATAAACAACTTTAAAGGTCGGTAAATAAATAAACGTAGGTGTTCAATAATTAGAAAGAGTCTGTAAATAAGCAGAATAGATAATCCAATTTGACACGGCACGATTCAGACAGATCATTCGTTCTCATTAAAAATAATAAGGTTTGTTCGTGTAAATCCAACTTCGTAGGCTGGAAAGTTTGTCCGAAATCAGAATAAATCCGAATTGCAATTTATATCTGTAAAGTTAATTGTAATAAAGCAACGGAAAATTATACGAAAGTTTGCAGCTTTAGATGTAATTTATTCGTTGAATTTCAAACAAGAAAATACGACTTATTATTTTTACCTTCCGTCACCTCTAGGTAAAGAAGGTAATGTCTGGTCAAAAAATTCGGTGGTGAGTTGTCATTGAATAAGCACGTTTTAGGGTCTTTACAATACGATTTTACTATTTTTACGATGATGTCTGTATGTGTGTGTGTTCGTGTGTGCGTGTGTGTGTATGTGACCGCGGTTCCATGCACGATATCTCAAATACTAGAATACTAAAAATTACAATTCTTGCGTACTCCTCTTCCCTACAACCATATGCAGACTTGATTAGATTTTGGTTATAATTGGTCAACCGGAAGTGTCCTCATTTGAAAATTTTAACAGTTTTTCTCACGCGTGAACCCGTGGCCCATATCCAAAGAAAACTGGATTTAATTTTGCGGCTGAAAATACCTATCCAACTTTTCTACTGTCATCATTCATTAGACGAACAAAATCTTATTGTGTGGTCAAGTGCACTGCAGTTGCATCTCGTTGACTTCATTCTTCTTTATGAATGAAGCGAGTTGCTTTCGTTTCCTGCCTACTCCATCGTCAAAATGGGGAGTAAATTTTCACGAAGAAAAACTTCTATCACATTACAAAGTTTCATTCGTGAGACTGAAATAGTCTTTCGCAGCAGATAAATTCATTTTATATTAAAATGGTGAAAACGTTTTCATTTGGTATGAACAGATTTTCATATTCAAATATTTTTAAGAAGACGGGAGTAATGGATTTACTTTTAAACTTAAAGACACTTTGCAAATCTTTTAGAAGTAAAATAAAAAGCATTCAAAATTCGGCAAATGTAAAACCAAATATGTGAGAAATAATTTATGATACAGTGTCAGTGACACGTTATTCGTCAGAATAATATATCTGAATTTATAAATAAACTTACATTACAGCGAAAAAGTATTGTCAACAACGAGCATCGTTTTAAAATGGAATATCCTTAGTCGAAAAAATATTCATTGTGGTGTATATAAGTATTGTATTTAACATGTATTGTATACACAAAAAATTCTACGATAATTACACCTTTATATTTACGTATTTTCTATAATTTTAAATTCATTCTATGAGCAAGTTTTCTCCATTTCTCCTAAATGTTCGAGGTTTTTTCAATTCATTAATGGGATTGGTGTTATTTCTGAAGGGTTCATGTAATGTACCTATAATTTTAAATATATAATTAATAATACAATAAGAAATATTAAATATCGTTCCCAAAAAAGCCTTCAGTACTATCTCTGAATTTTGGACACTGATATTAGTGACATTTATCTGTCAATTACAGACATTTTAATTTCTCAAGTAGTTACCATGGAGATGTTTGAGCTCTGAGCAGGCTGTGAGTACTCCAACAGACTATTTTATAGATTATATATCTATATCTTTAAATTTATAGAAAAAATAATAAATAATTAAATGTGTCAAATAGAAATTTTATTTTTTAATATTTGTAATAACATAAATTTTCAAAAAATAATATTTAGAAGATTTTGTTAAAATGCTACTACTTACGGTTGTTCAATTTTTTCCACAATCTATTACAAAGGTCCTTAATCTTATAGAATTTGAGAAATCGTACCTCCAACAACCTAACACACATCCCAACTCACACACACGGACATCATCGTAAAAATGTTATTAACGGATCCTAGGGACCTTAAAACGTATTTATTCACTAAAATCTGGATATGTGATTTTTAGCATGATTCCAATAACTCTCTTAGCGAGAGGTAAAAAGTATTATTGAAATCTATTAGTACCTATTTGACTTTGATTTTATTGGGAAAATGCTAGAGATTTTTTCCCATTAAGATCAAAGTCCAGTATTAATAGATTTCAATATATTTTTTTGTATATCTAGTATTTATTTTTTTAAAAGCTCCAATACACGAACAATTTATTTAAATTTGTGACAATTTCTCATACCATTTGCATGTTTTGTAATTTATTTGTTGAAATGTATGTGTTGTTAGCCAGGGCTCGTATATCTATACAAAATTTATGGATCTAATAAATTGGGAGTATTGCACAATTGATAAATATTTACTGCAACTGGATAAATAGAAATATAAAAGAATCGTTCAAGAAATGTAAATTGAAGTAAATTTATTTATGCATTCACAACACAAATTTGAAATTCCAACATAAATAACTACAGAGATAACATGGCTAGCTTCAGATGAAGAAATGCGCATATTTTTCATGTTATGCGATCCATTTCAAGAATGTAAAACTCTTTTCCAAGTTAGGAAAATATTGATAAAAAACTTTAATATTAAATCTAAAAGTTAAATTGCAGTATATCTGCAATCTAACTTGTCATGTTTGAATCGAACTTTCAATCTAAAAATGAATATTTTCAAGTTGTATTGTATAGTTTCAATATCGTTTATTGAACTATACGAAGTCTGTTAGAAAAGTATCCGACCTTATTTTTTTGCGAAAACCTGACGGATTTGAATCAAGCGCGCTTGCATGAGCCGACCTTGAACCTTTGTGCGCATGCGTGAATTTCTTCCCGCCTGTCGATAGCGTCTGTTGCTGGTAAGCAGCATTTAAGTGAAGTAGTGTGTAGTGCTCTCGCCGGTTTTTCATTGTAAGAAAAATGACGGAACGACTGGAGCAGCGCTATTGCATTAAATTTTGCCTGAAACTGGGCGATAGCTAGGTGGAAACCATTCGGAAGATTCAGACGGCTTTCGTTGTTTAATGAGTGGTACAACCGGTGTAAAGACGGCCGCACATCGGTGGAGAGCGAGCCACTCTCCGACCGAAATGATCAGGTCATTGCCAAAGTAAACGCTGTGGTGATGCGGGGTCGTCGTGTGAGTATTCGAGAAATTGCGGAAGTGGTGGGCATCAGCACTTGATTCAGACTTTTTTGGCGAAAAACAAGACTCCTGTGGTTCAACAGGCTCCTTACTTTCTTGATATGCCACCCTGCGACTTCTGGCTGTTACCCAAACTCAAAAGACCATTGAAAGGAACGTGATTTCAGACAAGAGAAGACATTATGGCTGCAACGACAGCCAAGCTAAACTCCATTCCGAAAAAGGCTTTCTCGAAGTGCTTCCAATAATCAAATTATTAATATTTATTTTGACAATCATTATTCTGACACTGACGGAATATAACGTTACGCTTTTGTTCGTCTGGTTTCTAATTCCATGGCTAATACTATTAAATTTTAATTCCGTGAATTCATTTGAAACATTTTGTCTAAAATAATTAGAGGAGCAATTTCCGTGGTATACAACATTTTAACATTGTTATTATGTATTTTTCAATATTTTACATCATGGCCAGAACAGTACGAGATGATATATTCAATGTCACATTATTTTCCGATAATATTTCACATAAACAAATGTCACTTGCTTTTTGAGGCCTTGTCTAATTTAACATATATTAAATTCTTTTCTACATCGTATATCACTTTATAGTGGATCAATATCCCGAAACTTTCGGCCTGAGGTCAGGTCGTCTAGCAGTTGGAAGTTCAAGAAATTTATACGGAAATATCGCATGTACGGTATGTGATGTCCAGGAGTTCATCTCTTACATCTTGGTTATTTTCCGGTGTATGTTCTTCATTTGCGTATCTTTCGATTTGACGATTTAAAATCTTCACATATAAACCCAGGCTCATAATTCCATAGTTTGTTTATGTTATCAATATGTCTTGCGTCTACAGAAATGGTGGGAGATTTCTATAATTTTCTTTTCTCTAGTCTGCCATTTAATACTGGGTTGCATCGCCATAAGTACACGCTTTAATTCTATTATGAATTGTATCCACAAAGCCAGCACTTTCATAGAGTTAGAGTATTGTCCTATACGTCTTGCAAAGTAGGTTTTACAATACGCATTTGTTTTTTATGTAGTTTGCATTGCGAAAGGAAATGATCTCGGTAGACGATAAATCTGGAGTAAACGATAATCATTTAAATGTCGTTCGAACATATTATTTAGCCCACAGTTTTTGTAAGTTTTAAGTTTATATTATAACTAAATATTAAATTAAACGAAGAAAGAATTTGTGAATAATTCATGAACCCCGCAGGAATTTTCCACAAATTCTTTTTTCGATTAAATTAAATATTTCCTCGACCCTACGGATTCTTTCTACGATTATAAATATTACTGTTGATCACAAATAATTCTTATGAAATCATTTTATGGAAATTTCTATTTGTGTAGATTTTATTTGTTATAAATGTGTGCCTTTAGGTAAAGAAGGTATTGTCTGGTCAAAAAATTTGGTGCTAAGTTTTTAATGAATAAGCACGTTTTAGGATCCGTGGATTAATAATCAGCTGATTAAGGAACAAGCTGACCTGTAGATCAACGTTCATTTTAATTCACCAGCTTGATTTAATATATGTTCTGTCGGATATTTGATCCACTTAATATCGCTAAAAGGACAGCGGTAAAATTCAACCGCTGAATAGTTTCGCAAACATCATTAGGGATTTACCAGCAAGGAATCTATAGAATAGTCCTTTGTTAATGTCTTGCTTTACAACCACAAAACATGTTTTTATTGAACAATAGTTATATAACGACCGTGCAGCTATTTTAGCAACAAATACCTTTATTTATATATCATATACTAACATAATGTCTCTTTGTTCTAGGTAAGGCCCAATTTTATTAATCTTCCCTTATATTCCAACGGTATGTATAGCCCATTATTATCGACATTGAATAACCGAATACCATGTTATTAAATACAATAACAGCATGCATCACTGCATGAATCCCTGTCCTTTGAAAGGATAACAGTGTTAACACTGGAACGCGATCACTGCATGCTGTTAAATATGCAGAATGCAGTGTTCAAGGAATATATAAACTATATAAGCTACATAGTAGATAGTGATTTATTAGTGACATTACTACAGAATATTACAGTACCATTCAAAAATATGAGCACACCTGAAGATTTTCTAATCGACATATTAAAATGATATTTAAATATATTTTACATGAGTTTTAAAATTATATTGGTATTATAAAAATGGTATCGCGTTTAGCATGAGAATGATCTGACTAGCTTGTGATGTGGTGACACGAATTACTCGCTACACGACACACCATTAGCAAGCTAGTATATCACAAGAAAACCAACAATATTGCCAAGAATTTCATGCTAAAAACTAGACCAATTATTAGGAGTAAAAGCTATTCTCTGTAAATTATAATCGCTGATGAAAATGTTTTTTGAGCTACTTGTATAGTAAATATGTATTTGATCCATAATAATTACTAAACATGTAATTAGTCTATAACATACATACAAACATACATAAAATCACACGTGTCCCACTTAGTAGGTTCGCACAAATCCGAAAACAATAAGAACAACATCAACAAGACATCCGCACTCTTAAACATATTAAAGCGACCGATTTTCGGTAGCGAAATACCGCATCCGAATCACAATAATAGTTAGGAAACAATCATCCTTCGCCACACATTCCTATCTAAGCAGACTTCTTTCACCTCGGCCACACCCTACCAACCACATCCATCCACTTACACACTGGTCAGTCACGCCGTTTACTCGCCATTCTCTCTAAATGCCCAAACCATCTCAACTGACTCACATTGTTCCTAACCATACATTCTTCATACAACAAATTATTCCTCACGCAATCCCGTCTTATATACCACATACACCATGTAAATACCTCATTTCCACGGCAGTCACTCTCTTTTTATGCTTTCCCGTCCATGCCCAGCATTCGCTTCCATACATCAAAGCAGGCACTAGCACTCCATTATGTACAATTAACCGAATATCCCTTGGTACATTAACCCAGAGCACCCATTACCTTACATCCTGCACTCACTCTCCTTTCTATCTCTCGATCAATTCGACCATCCCTCGACATCATGCTACCCAAATATACAAACTCATTTACCTGCTCCAGTTTCACTCCATCCGCCAACACATTGCACTCAGTCACCAATTTACTCCTTTCAAATACTAACACTTACTAAACATCTTAATATTCTCAAATGTTAAGCTGTATGCCGTGATGATATATTTATTTATTTTTATATTTTAGAAATAACTAATTCATTTTAATAAACTTGCCTTTGAAAAAATTGAAAATATATTCACTAGTTAAAGTGAGTGTAAGTTGTATTGCTGTTTGCACTGATACCATGGAAGTAAAGTAAACGAAACTTATTACAGCCATTTGTTGGAAATAATTCAACACACAACTTTACATAACTTTGCATATTATTCCAACTTTACAATTCAAATCAGCGTAAAGTGCAACTTAAAACTAAAATTAGAATTTAATTAAAAAATAAAAACAATTTACACTAGATTAGAAAAACTTCCCCTCTATAAATTAAAACAATAATCACACTCTAGATAATAAAACATATTATTCTAAGCGGAATTAATATCAAGAAGTCACGTTCACTGTACCAGTAGTGTGCCCTGGAATCTGCTTTAGTTTGTTGAGAACGATCGCGTTTTGCATGAGAATGATCCGACTAGCATAAGACGGAAAGGACTGTTAATGCTAACGTGGACAAGGGCAAGAACTGTCCCAATTTATAGCACTGATTTCACCACTGATTTCCCTTAAGGAAATGGCAATTTGTTGAGTAAACAAATATATCAAACAAACATATTCATCTGTAACTGCAAAACCCTATTAGTAAAAGTGCTTTGTTTTTGAAGAAATAAATATTATATCAAATACTTTAAACTTTAAATTAATTTATTAAACGGAGCTTTCATTTGTTCAATTTTCAGGTAAAAAATATTTGTTTCCCAGCTTGCGTGATCACAATTTTACCAAAATAAATTTGCCAATTATATTTGCTCTAATTGTATTTCAAATAGCAATCAGCAGAGTGAAATTGTATTATTTACACCCAAAGCAGAAACATCCTTGAATGATTATTTAAAAATCTGTAGCTAACTAATTCCGTTGTTAGGCCATCATCAGAAGAACTACAAGAATACATTACAGCGGGTCCTTTTATATCTAGTTTAGCGGTGGAGATTTGGGAATTAAGGTTTCAAAAAATGGGGAATGTATACCAAGTCTAACTGTTCATTCGTTAAAGGGGTGTTATTGGAAATGGCTTTCTTAACTTTATATGATTCCAGGAGAAGTAGTCTTGCTAAATTATTATCGACACGTAAAATTGATGCATTTTCAAAATTGGAATTCAGTTTATGATTTTCAAAATAATAATAATAATAATAATTCCAATTCTGGAGTTTATAAAAATTAACTGTAACAACTGTAATTTTATATATGTAGGGCGAACTAGAAGGAAATTTCACATACGATTTAAAGAACATAAAAAAGCTTTGAAAATCTTAAACTGAATTACAATGGGCGCATTCAGCAGGCATGTGGTCGCTGAACATGTTCAGCATTTTTCTGCTAAATGCGCTGGTCACTAGAGACCGGTCCCTGAACGGTCACCTACCAACTGACCGTAAAAATAGTACGGTCAGATGTTCCTGGTCAGTTGGTTAGTTATTTACGCGCGCTTATGCGAATCTTATTTTCTTAATATGGCTTACAAAAAAGATTATATTGTCGATATTTTTTTATATACTGTTTCTGCGCACAAATGCACAATTTACAATACAAGAAAAAATTAAAAATTTTATAATTTGTACTTATTTAACTTTTCAATCAATTTACTTATCTATTTATTTGGAGAGGTGAAATAATGGAGATTCAGTCCTTGGTTAAATTATTATTTATTTAAAACAATACCGACGTGTCGGTCTCATTTAGATCATTCTGAGACCGAAACGTCAGTATTGTTTTAAATAAATAATATTTTAACCAAGGACTGAATCTCCATTATTAAAACTTATTGCAACATTTATTACGCTGTTCATACAATTGATAACAAAAATAATAAAATTGAGGTTATAACTTTTTGATAATTCAACCAAGTGAATCAGATTGAAACTAAAACTGCATTCAGCAGAAACCTCCTTGGTCGGTGACCGTTCGGTCAGTTGTTCAGCGACCAAAGAAGTCTGCTGAATGCGCCCAATATCGCTAATCACATGTTAGAGTTTAATCATGTTTGTAATTTTGAAAATGCATCAATTTTACATGTCGAAAATAATTTAGCAAGACTGCTTCTCCTGGAATCCTATGAAATTAAGAAAGCCCCATTAATGAATGAACTATTAGACTTGGTAGATTCCCCATTTCTTGAAACCTTAATCCCCAAATCTCCACCGCTAAACTATAAAAGGACCCGCTGTACTGTATTCTTGTAGTTCTTCTGATGATGGCCTAACAACCGAAATTGTACAATAAAGAATTTTCTTTAATTTTGTGAAACTAATTCTAATGGATAGTATCATTTAATGAGCACTATTCTCTGCTGTATAGATCTATTAATATCTAAGATTTTCCTTCAATATTCGTCAATATAGCGCTCCGATTTTCTGTCCATATTGTGTTGCCAGAACTCGTTAACCATTCAATTAACCGAACACGTGAGTCTGGTTTAATTATGCGCTATTTCTCATGTGTCTTGCATTAAATATCTAATAGTGCTGGAGCGGATAAACATAGCAGTAAATTAATTGCTAGGGTAATTTTTAATTGTCGAATAAATGAGGGCTTGTATCCTGAAAATACGGTGAGTAAATGCAATGTATCCGACGCCTACTATCTGCTCATTTACATTGCAAATTAATTGCACAAAGTGTAGGTGGTGTTTACCAAATTTTATTAAGGATTGCTGATAGTTTGTATTATAGTGTTTTGCAACTACGAACAAACATGTCATCTCCAGTATTTTTACCTCCCGTCACCTTTAGGTAAGGAAGGTCTGTGTGTATGTGTGTGTGTGTGTGTGCCTGTGTGTATGTGACAAAAGTTTCGGATCGCTTGTCTTCAATACCATCATTCCAAAAATTATATTTTTTTCGTATTCCTCAAGTTTACATCCAGAAGAACAACTGATTAGTTTTGGTTATAATTGGTGAACCAGAAGTAGCCTCATTTGAAGATTTAACAGTTAAATTTGATTTATTGACATTTAACCTTATTATAACTTAAAGAATATATTATTAGATATATTATTAGATATATATATATATATATATATATATATATATATATATATATATATATATATATATATATATATATATAATAGATATAGAGTTAAAGAATTTTAAAGAATTTAAATTTTATAAATCAGCCAGCTATGCTAAATATGAAAACTATTAATATATTCATATATTTCAAATTGACAGATGTCAGTATAAATAAAAAGTAAATTAATGTGGCAGAAATGAGGATGTCACAGTAGATGTTGGGAAGGCAGGAAAAGATAGGTAAGGAAATACCTCTAGTGTTACAAGTTTCTAGAAAGATACAAGCGAGATGATTACATTGGTTTGAAAATGTCATGAGGAGAAATGAAGAATATATTGAATGAATAGAAGGTTGAAGAAAGAGGAAGACCAAAGATAAGATGGAAGGACAGTATTGCGGAAGACTTGAGAGTATAGGAACCGAATGAGAACGACACGTAAAACAGAAATGAGTGGAAGAAGAAAATAGAAAATAGCGACCCCTAACGTATAGGGAAAGCTAAAGAAGAAGAAGATATTAGTGTCAAATGAAATTTGCATAGTTTGTTTATGCAATAATTTTACTGGAAATTTATAATCTTTTGCAAGAAAATTTATGTATAGAATTTATACATAACGCACAGGATTGACAGAAGGTATTGTGCTGGCCACAACAGATTTTTTATAATTATTGTTCGACTATTCATGCTATTTCTCTTAGTGTTCTCTACACTCAATTGATATAAATCATAAAAGAGCACGAATTCAATTCAATCTATAAATATAATGTATAAAAACTATAAATCTTCTATCAACATAAACTCGGACATATACGACTTCTGTAGTTGTAAATTTTAAAATAGCGATAAAAGAAAATTAAACGATGGACTTCACTTTGCTATTTGCAATTTGCCACGTTGACAATTGCTGCACGTTTGATGGGTAATGGACATCATTTTCGCTAATGGCAATATGTTTAGCTCAATAAAGATGAAAGGCTGCAAGTAATTTTAAATTTCAACTAACTTCAATTTGCAGTTTATTGATGGATCAATGCTTGTTGATTTTGTAAATGTTATTACTAGTTAAAATAATTATCAATGAGCCGGTTTCACATTTTTTAAAAAGTATATTGAATGAAAGTTTATGCTATATTTTTTATAGTAATATCAAAAGTAATAATATTTTGAAATGAGAAAAATTACTGGAATTCCCTTTATTTATTCAGTCTCGACGTTTCGATCCCCCATGGGTCTTCTTCAGGAGCTACACAATAATTTAACAATTACAAACAGAAACAAGTGTACAGTTTAGTTGCATAAAAAGAGACTTACATGAATGTTGATATTCCTCTTTTTATGTAACTAAACTGTAAATTATTGTGTACCTCCTGAAGAAGACCCATGGGGGGGTCGAAACGTTGAAACTAAAAAAATAAAGTGGCTGAATTCCAGATTTTTTCTTATTTCATCACCCTAATAGATTTTATTATTAAGTTATTTATAACGTTGTTACGTATTGTTTTTTTTTGTAACGTTATGTAACCGTAACAATTATCCCAACAAATTAATTGAACGTATTGATAACTTTTGCTGTTTAAAGTTTATACGTGGTGGGAGTTATAACTAACTGGGGCAATTAATATTTAAATTCTGTACTTTGAGTGTATAAATAGAAACACTGAATAATGTATATATACTCGTATGCCGTGCGACACAATTCCAAATAGTAGCATCTAGTTATATATTAAAAATTCAAAAATGTTATCCATTTTTTAATTAGTTCAATAGGTCAGGCTAGGTAGCCAACTGAAACAATATTATACCCGTTTTTGGAAAAAACCAACCAATTTTTATTTATCTGACAACCATTTTTTGCGTAATTTACCTTATAAATTGTTTATTCGCTATCAAATTTGAGAGGAACTTGCTGTAGATAATAAATTTAATACTGAAACCCTGTATACACATAATTGTGGTTTCGTCCCATATTAATAATAAAATATTTACAAATTGTTCAATAAATAATTGTGTCTTTATTTAGATGGAAAATTATGTAGTTATTTATAGCACACTAGATAAATTAATATTTATATTGAATGACCGTATAGTATTGATTTTTTATATAGGTTAATAATACTTTCGTCTGTGCATAGTTTATTTATATTCATTAGACTATGTACGAATTTATTAAAAATAAATATAATTGCATTTATTCCATCATAAAGATAAAGTCTCATGGCCGCGTGTCTAAGTATCTGGTCGTAAATCTGCGGAACCGAGTTCGTTCCCGACCGACGCAAAATATTTCGAATTTAAATGGAACAAAATTGATCCCTGTGGTGCACTCTCCATGCCAGAAATGCCTGGTAAACGCCCGTATGGTAAAAATATCGCAATCTGTATAAAGCAGATTGGCACACCCAGCAATGGGTAATATGCCGTAATGATTTATTTATTTTATTTATTTATAAAGATAAAGTTGGCATATGAATGCCCTGGGTTTGATTTCTACCGACGTTAAATTTTAAACTTTACAATTATTTGTAAATTACTCGAAAATTCAGTCAAACAGCATTTATTCTTACTATACCAACGTTTCGGTACACCCCTGTACCTTCTTTAGGGTCTACAACAATTGTACAAAAAATGTAATACATACAAAATAACATGGACATTATCACACTTCCAATAAGATCTTACAAATTGTTACAATTCATGTACACAAAATAAATTCGTACAAAACATTCAGTTAATTTATTAACATCGTACAAAAAATTCAAAGAGCATACACACATCCATTTGTTTTAAAAAACAACAACCGTGTTTATCCTGTGTAAGGATTCTGGTGAGATCATCGATACGAACTCCTATTGGTCGTCTGTACACCAATAATAATGTAGCAAGCTGTAGGAATTTAAATGTAAGGATATTACTGAAACTCAGTTTGGCCTGAAATTTGCCTTTTCCTTTTTGCACTTTTCCAATGTCTCAAAATATACGCTGTTAAGTCCTTGAACATCAGTTCTTGCATTGATGTTATTGCAATCATCCCGGGTATGTAACATTTCAAGAAACATACGTTCGGATTAATTCTGCTTTTCTTCCAAAATCTTGAAATTATGCAGATCAAAAGTGTGTTTTAGTGAATTGGAATGTTTAGCCAAAGCACATTTGTTTGCCGTGTTGTTCTGTGTTGATCTGAGATGTTCGCTCAAACGTTACTCGAAGATTTTTTTCCTTTTTCAAGTTTTTCAATACACCGAAATATATATTATCCGTGATATGTAACATTTCAAGAAACATACGTTCTGAGTAATTCTGCACTTCCTCCAAAATCTTGCAATAAATGATGTTTGACTGAACTTTCGTGTAATGTGTGTTACACCTAATCCACATCACAGTCGAGAAATTACCCCATTTACAATTATTTGTTTTTTTTTCAAATATCACAGAAATAACCGCAGATATATGTGTAATAAAAAAACGCAAATTTTGTTTATTCATATTGTAAAAATAATGAAATCTAATAAACTTTATAAACTTTTCATTAAAATTTTGCAATAATTTTAATATTAATAACGCTTTAAAACACTTTGGAAATATTCTATCGTTCAATCCTGAAGTGCTGAAACTTTTACGAAGCGAATTAACATAAATGCAAAATTAACTGAGAGACTAAAACTTTCTTATTTTCTGAACTTGAATTTATCTGAAATTTTATCGTAGTTCCATTTCGTTTTGTTCGTTCTCTTATTAATGCACCATCTTTAAAATTTCCGATGTGCTCTGAATTATTAAATAAACGTTATTTTTCCATCATACTTAAGGTCATCCTTTTTACTGTATAATATGATGGTACAGGTTTCCTATAGGTCACGTTCTTACACGTGACCTTTAGTCTGTAGCCAATCCATGTTTGGAGTGAGACTGTCACTTTGGCTTGGCGGCAATTTGAATGTTAGCGTTTTGTGGGTGTAACCACGAAACTGATGTTTAAAAAGTTAGGTTGTTTTTTATATTCGCCTGAAGTTTTGTTGTTTATTTTGTTTTGCTGCCGTCAAATAAATATGGACTGATATTCAACTTTTGACGGCAAGTATAGTGTGTTTTGTTTAAACTAGAGATGAACAATATTTATAAAATTTCAAATTGGGTTTTATACGGTACAAAACGTGCAAAATAAAATATGGTTAGTGATTCAAGTGTAGAATGTTATTATATACAACCGTTATTTGAAACATTTTTGTCTAAAATTAATAGGTAACTAACTACGGCAAAATAAGAAATCTGATGTGGCCAGCACAATACCTTCCGTCTATTCTGTGTATTAGGTACAAATTACATACATAAATTTTCTTGCAAAAGATTCTATATTTCCAGTAAAATTATTTCATAAACTATGCAAGTTGCACTTGACATTGATATCGTATTTTTCTTTAGCTTTTCTTATTCGTTAGGGGTCGCTGTTTTTTATTTTCTTCTTCCACTCATTTATGTTTTGCGTGTCGTCCTCATTCAGTTCCTTTTCTCTCAAGTCTTCTGCAATACAGTACTTCCATCTTATCTTTGGTCTTCCTCAGTTTCTTCTACCTTCTATAACTAAACTATTTATTCTTCTTCCAATATATTCTCCATCTTTCCGCATGACATGTTCAAACCAATGTAATTGTCTCTCTTGTATCTTTCTACAAACTTCTAACACTAGAGTTATTTCCCTTATTCTTTCATTCCTTATCGTATATTTCCACATTCATTTTCTTTTCATTAATACTGACATCTGTCAATTTGAATTATCTAAATATATTAGCAGTTTCCATGGTTAGCACAGCTGGCTCATTTAAGAAATTTAACGTCTTTATAATTCTCTAACTCTATATCTATTGAATATGAAGTATAAAATGTAATCAAATCGTATAGAGAATAATATATTCTTTAAATTACAATAATGTTAAATATCAATAAATGATATTTAACTGCGTTTTTTCAAGGAAAACTGTTAAAATCTTCAAATGAAGGAATTTCTGGTTGACTAATTATAACCAAAATCTAATCACTTGTTCTTCTGGATGTAAACTTGAGGAATACGAAAAAAATATAATTTTTGGAATTGTGGTATTGAAGTTAGGCGATCCGAAACTTTCGTCACACACTCACACACACAAACAGACACTCACACATACATACATACATACATACATACATACATACATACATACATACATACATACATATAGACATCGTAAAAATAGTACTTATTCACGAAAAACTCATCATTGAATTTTTTGACCAAAGACAGTACCTTCCTTACTTGAATAATGTTATGAAAACAATGTTTTCTCTTAAGTAAAAATTAAATACAAATAATAGTTTTTGTTGAAACTCTTCCCAAAGAGAAGTTTTATTATAAAAGTTACTTTGTTTGTCTAGGGGATATTTACTTGTCTTATGAAGGTCGTTTCTTGTAAAAGCAATATTGAAGGTATCTCCTCATGAAGAATTTATTCCCTTGTACCTATATTAAAAAATATAAAACACATGTTCTTTCATTAGCCTGTTTCTTTTTCTTCTTTGTTTAAAGAAAAAAGTTTCCTAGGAGCTAATAACAAACTGTTATACAAAAAAGTAAACAAAGTAAAAATAAAATGCAAAGGTTACTAGACGTAACTTCGAAGTGAACATTTTGATTGAATTTAGCAAGATATAATATTACTCTGTGGATAGTATGATCAAATATAAACTAAGGTAAACTCTATAGAAACTTTTAAAACAAAATTATCCCTATATTTCCATCTATAGCATTAATAAATTAATACAACTATTTATAATGTATAAAGCTTTTAAAGGATTATACTTTTCATAACATACATATTTTTCATATTTCGCATTTACAAATTGGGTTTGTAGTGTAGTACATAAATCCATAAAACATGAGAACGTTATTAAACATAAAAAATACAGCTTCGTCTTGAATTATTTCAATTAAATTTCAAATGTAAAAAAAATCCATTTCGGCGGCTGTTGCCAATAATTTTTCTTTCTCTTTGGTGCTGTTTGGAAGAAAGGAAAGGATACAGAAAATTATGAATATTTTTCCTGTTCCGTTTACATATTTCTGTGACTTAAAGCAAAAATCATTCAAAAAAAAATCTTCATTACTAATGTTGATAACAAATGTTACTAATCATTGTTACAATAAGTTTTTTTTGTTTTCGATGCATCACTTCCATTAGACTTGTCGTAAAACCTAGTGAAGGTTACAGTGAACGCCATTAGATTTTTTTTTTTTGAACAAGTTTAGTACATTTAGGTAATCCGTTATGAAGTTTTAATATAATTATCTTCAGAGATTTATCATGCAGAACATGGTAACGCTTTAAATGTAGAGACAGCAGAGATTTTAAACATTCGATGGAACGTGGCTATAAATACTAATGAACCGTATAAATTTGGAAATGGTTTCACAAATTTGTTGTATAAAAGTAAAAGCGAAAGTAAAACAATATTTGTTATTTACAAGCAGCGATTTTTCGAATTGTTGCGGGGCAGGTTCTGCGTCGTTTATTAAATATAACAGCAAATATATCTAAAACTTGATTATTTGAATTATACCAGGTTATAATTCGCAATTTTTCTTCAAATGTATAAAAAACCATTTTGAAATATGACAGTTTGACAAGTCTGACAACTATTCTCTCTGTTTACTCTTAAAATAAACGCTTCAATGGGTGCGTTCGGTATTTAAATCTGTCGAGCACTCTGAGCAATCTGATCACGTGATTTTCGATCTGTAGCTTGAATAACCGAACGGATAGAGCATTTACCTGCCATTATGAAATTTATTAATTTGCGCCAGAAAAAAAACGGAAAATAATAAAGAACTGTTAACATGTGTATTGTACGCGAGTTATAAACTTTTTTTTGATGACACTAATTAAGAATGTAGAAATGATTACGGACAATTATGTAGAAAAATGTTTCCTAAAATGACTAATTTATACATTTCAAACATTTTTCATTGATATACGAAAACGACAGCATTCATTCATAGAATAGACACTGTTTGCATTGCCGGCGATAAACATTTTAAATTTGCGCTTAAATACGCGTGCGCCAGACAACTGCTCAATATGCTCCATGGATGTAATTACCGAACGGCATCGAGTGCTCAGACCGCTCAGAGCGTAAAACCGACCGCAGCCAATACATTGGTGTCATTTTTACCTCTCGCTAAGAGAGGTATTGCATTCATGCTAAAAATCACATATCCATATTTTATTGAATAAGCACGTTTTAAGGTCCCTACAATCCGATTTTAACATTTTTACGATGATGTCTGTGTGTGTGTGTGTGTGGATGTATGTGTGTATGTATGTAGGATGTTGGAAGGACGATTACTCAAAAACTATAAGACTTAAAAATTGTTTAATTACGTATTTTCCAATCGGACATTCATGGGAAGATCTGAAAAGGTTTTGGTAACAATTGGACAACCGGAAGTAGAAGATTCTTGAAAAAAAATCTTCTAAATAATATTTTTTGAAAATTTTTCTTGGTAATATTAAAGAAAATTCAATTCTCTATCTGATACATTTAAATATTTTATTATATATTCTATGGATTTAGAGATAAAAGAAATATAATAAATAAAATAACGTTATAATAAATTTTACAGCCGAAAGGATGCCATGGAAAATAGTTGACCAGTTGAACTGTTTGTAACTGACAGATAAATGTCAGTGTCAGAAATTCATAGATATTACTAAAGAGTTTTTCTGGGAAGTACATATACATTATATTATTTCTTAATGTATTAGTAGTTAAATATTTAAGATTATAGGTCTATTACATATATCCTTCAAAAATTCAGTCAATCCTGACAATGAATTGGAAACATTTGGAAAAATTAGAAGAGGACAAAATTTCTTCATATAATGAATTTAAAATTAAACAATCTAAATATAAGGAATAGATATATGTAAGTACAATTTTTGGTGTAGAATGTAGGTATACAAGAAATGTTAAATACAATAGGGCGCCTTGACAAGCAGATATGGGGACTCATGTCAGAATGATAGCTAGTAATTATGTATATAGATGTATCATAATTTCTCATTCTAAATTTAGTGGTTTTCCAATTCCATATGGTTTATTTTCCTCGACAAGTAAATTCCACACTCCTGGTGACAAATTAACTACGTGTATTTAGAAAATCTTGAAATTCTGAATGAAACATACTGACTAATTATCATTCTGAAACGGGCCCCCACATCTGCTTGTCAAGGCCAACAATGTAACATGACTGTTCGCGCCCTATACTTATGTAACCAAAAAAGGAAGTGGCGAGAGGTATTGTGCTGGCCACAACAGATTTTTTAACTATGGTAATGAAACTACTGATAAAAAACTCTCTGTATACAGGGTGTTAATTAAAACCTCTACAAGCGTTGAATAATTGCTACTGTTGTATTTAATTATATTGTAATAGTTATTTACATACCAAGTGCGGGAACGCTTAGAGAACGATTCGGCGAATCAAGTTCACGCACGCGGTTTGTACAATATTTTTTGTACGAAAAGTATTAAATTAATATTTAGTAATATTTGTACAAATAATTTTATTTATTAAAATTTTATTACATAATACATATACACTGATTTGTAGCTAATTTCAGTATCAAATTAAATTCCAATGATTTTTACCTCTCGCTAAGAGAGGTATTGGATTCATGCTAAAAATCGCATATCCAGATTTTATTGAATAAGCACGTTTTAAGGTCCCTACAATCCGATTTTAACATTTTTACGATGATGTCTGTGTATGTGTGTGTGTGTGTGTGTGTGTGGATGTATGTGTGTATGTATGTAGGATGTTGGAAGGACGATTACTCAAAAACTATAAGACTTTAAATTTGTTTAACTACGTATTTCCCAATCGGACATTCATGGGAAGATCTGAAAAGGTTTTGGTAACAATTGACCAACCGGAAGTAGAAGATTCTTGAAAAAAAATCTTCTAAATAATATTTTTTGAAATTTTTTCTTGATAATATTAAAGAAAAATAAATTTTCTTTCTGATACATTTAAATATTTTATAATATATTCTATAGATTTAGAGATAAAAGAAATATAATATGTAAAATAATTTGTTATAATAAATTTTACAGCCGAAAGAATGGCCATGGAAAATAGTTGAAAATTTAATTTTTTTCTAACTGACAGATAAATGTCAGTGTCAGAAATCCGAAGACATTACTGAAGAGTTTTTCTGGGAAGTACATACATTATATTATTTCTTAATGTATTAATAGAATTGGAAACATTTCGAAAAATTAGAAGAGGACAAAATTTCTTCATCAAAAATGAATTTAAAATTAAACAATCTAAATATATATGGAATAGATATATGCGTAAGTAGAATTTTTGGTGTAGAGTATACAAGAAATGTTAAATACAATAGGGAGCGAGCAGTCATATGATTTTGTTGGCCTTGACAAGCAGATATGGAGGCCCATGTCAGAATGATAGCTAGTAATTATGTATAAATTTCTCATTCTAAATTTAGTGATTTTCCAATTCCATGTGGAGCAGAATTAAATGTTAAATATCTAAGGCATACAAGTAAATTTTAAACTCCTGGTGATAAATTGACGTAAATTTAGAAAATCTTAAAATTTTTAATGAAAAATTCTAACTTTTGACATCTATGTACATAATTACTAATTATCATTGTGAAACGGGCCCACACATCTGCTTGTGAAGCCCAAAAATGTAACATTACTGTTCGCGCCCTATACTTATGTAACCAAAAAAAGGAAGTGGCGAGAGGTATTGTGCTGGCCACAACAGATTTTTATGTTTAATTTTATGTAATGTAGTGTTAATCATGGTATGTAAATAACTATATATTACTTACCAAGTATTGTAGTTTATAGTAAATTTAAACTTAATTATCTTGTTAAATTTCTTATTGTTTTGTTACAATTTATATAACGTTTGTTGGTTATGTGTTACCGATTTTCCGCGTGCTCTGTTTTGCCGAAATTGTTTTTAACATTGTGAACCAAATGCACTAAATTTATTATTTTAAAATTAAATTTCATTCAATATACCACCATTTTCTCTTAATATTATTAAGCGAAAGAGTGTTTGATAAACTATACTTTTTATTATAAATATAGTTCTTTAAGAAATGCTTTAGAAATAGGAGCGTGTTTCTTCTAAAACTTCCCGGTCATTTAGTGGAGATCTGAGAATTTGACAATTTTATCATCAAATTTCCTTAGAAATAGGAAAGTGTGGGGTTCATTTGACCGCGAGGCATCAGGCTAAATCCTGAAAACCCGACCTCCGGTCCTGTTGGAACCGACTATTAAACGCGCGCTGAACGGCAGCTTCAGACACGTTTTCCTAGATGTAGGCTTCCAGCGTCGACATTATGTTTATGAGTGAATTTTTTTGTAATAGGTACTTCGCATCCATCTGCCTCCATATTCATCTTCACCCTTTTACGACCCCTAAAACTAGGGAAGTTATGCTGCTGCCAGAAATGCCGCATCCTTTTCTTAAAACATTCACGGTTACTGTTGAAACCAGCATTGCATGTTTGTTTATAGAGCTTTTTGGTAGCGTATCTTTTGGCGTGTTACATTTCACAGAAATCTTAATACAGATATGCTATAAATATTTATTGCGAATTACAAATTAGTCATTTATACTTCGCACAAAGTTTCACAATTAATATGTCACGCATTTTACAACTGTCAGAGTTCCTTCAAAATGTCGGGTCATTTATCTTAGTTTTCTGGAAAAAGTTCCAGAGTTCTTAACAAGCTTATTACTGCTCTAGGAGTCAGTTTTCTGATCTCATTTGCCGCGAGGTTCCTTTTACCAAGATGGTTAAGTTTATGGCCACAACTGGACATTCACATACAATGTGTTCGGAAGTTTCTTCGTCCTCTTCGCAGAGTCGACAGATATTCAGCTATACCAATCTTACATAGATGGTATTTCAGAGGACAATGACCAGTAAAGATACCTGTCATAGTTCTAAGGTCCTTCTTGCTGACAGCTAGTAGCTCTTTGGCGTTTGTCAACGAGGGTGAAATGAATTTCTTCAAGGATTAAGGCCCGGAATGTTTCTCCAATATGAGGCTATGGCTGCTTCCTCCCAGTTTTTGATTTATTTCTATATATAGCTTTTCAAGAGTCCACAAAAAAGTTTAGGCCCAAAAAACGGTACTTCAGCTCCCTTTTTAGCGAGCCCATCTGTGTGGTTATCTTTGACTCGCAAATGAAGGCACTTAGTGCCTGTAAAACAGCCTGGCTATCTGACAATTTGTTAAAATGGTCAGTTAAATATCATCTCTAAAATTAAGTTATGAACTTCCAACATGAGACAAAATTCAAATTTTCATCATGTAGCTCGACTATGCATTTTGATGTTGAATTTACATTCCCATTATAAACATTTCAATCCGGAGTAACGCCGTCGCTATGCATATACATTATGCAAACAGACGCTTAGATTTGGACCGGAAACCGTTCTAAACATTGTTTACGAGGACCAGTCATGAAGTGTTTATTTCACTTTGCGTGCAGATATTGTTACATAACCTCAGAAAAAAATGCGACACGTGGATTGGTTATCGAGGTGATATTGTTTAAATGGCAACGTTTTCTCTTAATTATAGAGCAGAAAAATATTTATAATTGTTTTCATAAATGTTACATTGTTTTCAATAATGTTATTAATGTGGTTTCGTGACCACTACATTGTTGTCTAGTAATTTTTACGTGTAAAATTAGATCCTTTCCAACTCTTCTTATTTTTCTTTTTCGTGGATGTAGGCCTCCACGGCAAAGCGCGTTGTTCGTCCGTCCACATTATGTTAACGATTAAATATTTTTGTATCATAATCTTCCCATTCGTTTGTCTCTGCTTACTTTTCAATGCCATAGTAAAATTAGACAGGTTATTTAATTAAAACGTACACATTTACTGATTGTTACACTAATTAATTGAAAGAATAGTCCTTAGTGTATTATTACATAATACCTTTCTTGTCTATAGGGTAGGATAATCCGAATTTAATTAAATGTCTGGATAGATTTCGTTTAATCCACAGACAAGAAAATTTCTACCCCTAAGGACATTAATATAATTAAGAATTAGTATATTTGTAATTTACTTGGTCCACTAATATCAAGGAAAATGATTAAGTAAAATGAAGTCTACTCTCACAATATCTAAATTTTCAAACCATATTAAAAGCAAAATGCAAAAATGATTAATAAATACTCTGTTTCTGCTAGTTAATACTATCGTTATGTATTAATAAACTTCTTAAATAATTTATTAACTACACTTGTGGAAGCAAAAACAACAAAAAATAAACAAAAAATAAATCAAAAACCAACAAGAATCAATCAATTTATTCTCACCTTTCGCCATCATCATTGAAAGCATAGTCTCCCAGTATGAGATCCCTGAACCTATACCTCGGAGGAAGCAGCGGTGGTGGGGGAATATGCACCTCCTTCTCCTTGTCCCGAAGGGCGTTAGTCATAGCTGTAATATCGTCATCCGATGTGTCCTCTTCTAGACCCAGACCGCGGCTGCTTGCCGCGCGTCTGGGTCCCCACCCTAACCGGCCCTTCAACACGGTGGAGCCGGATCGAGACAGAGGGGAAGTTGGGGGGACGTCATTGGGTGGGGGGTTGATGGTGGTGAGGGGAGTCACTGGGGGTTAGAGGGTGGAAATAGGACAGCAAAAGTTTGTTAACACTTTCGTTTCACTTTTTGAAGTTAATTGAATATTTTTTATAGTTTTGTATTTATAGTCAAACTATATAATAGTCACTTCAAATGTATAGTCATAAAATACCAATATCAGACAAGCATAAAATTTGTTAAAATGTCTCACAAATCCCCACCTTTTTTAATTTAAAGTTACCAATATTTTTTATTAATTTTTAAAGTCATCATCAAGTTTATTAACTATTTTTGATTGTACCAATCTTCTATTCGCAGAATTCAGTAATGGATTGTTCAAGATGCTCACCCAGTTTTATGATTTATTATGTTCCACTTTTATTTAACCAAACTATTGTCTTATTTTCATATTATGTCCACGAATCCATATTTTGTTTTGGTACGCCCGGTATTTCACAAGTAAAAGTAGATAGCTTTTGTTTATTCATTCAGTTAAAACTCGAACATTGTTTTATGTCGCTTAAATTTATATTTTGAAGTAACTGCGTCCAAAACTACATAAAATTATCAATTGTGACAATACTATACCGCATGAACACAGATTTTAATGTTTCTGTAACAACCGTACCGAAAATTACAGCACTTCAGTGACAACAATCGCTGAAATGGGTGTTGTAGTGTTCAACAACAGAAATTGTGTAAACTTTCAGTGTTAACTGTCTTCCACATACATAAATGCATACAAACATACGAATTAAATTTTGTATGTACTCTCAAAATAGAATTTATTGCATATATCCTCAAACTGTAAATATTATTTCGGTGTTAGTCAATTTGAATGTTTTACTTGATTAATATTTAAAGTTTCTATTTTAAAATATTCTAGTTTTGAGTTATTTACAGACGATTATAATTTTCTTTGTTGAAACTTTCGTTCAATCTTGATGAAACTTTTCAAATTTCTTTCTTCTGGTGTAAATTGTTTTAATAATTGCTTTTATATCCAAGATTTTTCTTTCGTTTTAATAATTATTAATTCAAATTGATACTATTTTATAAATTATAAATTAAAACACACATTTTAAAATAATTGATTGTTTTTGAGAACACGCATCTGCTGTTTCAGTAAAGCTCAAAACTTCTGTAATATCAAGCTCTTATCCAAATAATACAACAGTACTCATACACTTAGGGAAACTCTTTCTTTTATTTCACACACAAGGTTAGTGCTTTTTTGAAACAAAAACCATGTGCCCGCTCTCTCAATATCTGTCAAAAGTTATATTTAAACACCGTTCATTATTATTTGACAAAATATTAGTTAGAGATGTTTTGTGTTTTTGGGTTAGTATATTTCAGCTTTCTTCAGAAAGCATTATGTAAAAGACAGAATATTCCCACTGTCATATGTCTCAAGCCTTTGAAGATTTTTATTATTTTCTTTTCACATTTCTTTATATACAATCGATATTACTTTTATTCATTTTTGTTTCTTTCCTTGCAGAAGAATATTCATTTCCTCCTAGTGTTTTTTCATAGATCAATTTGTGATTCATTGAATCTATCTGATTCAATTAAATGTATGGATTTGACAGCTTCATCAATAACTATTTGTTGTTAAACAAGCAATCAACAAGTGCGACATTAAACAAAAGATTTCATTGTAGAAAAGTTTGTTTAATGTTAAATGTTTCCATAAGAAATATTTAATCTTCTGCTTACATCAGAATTATAAATGTGTTACGGTTACGAAAAATCGATGTTCTTTCCTTCATTTGTTTATTGTTTAGTTAATGTTTTACCTGTTGTTTGGCAAATGTTTTCACAGGTCACTTCATAAATTAAATTTAATATTACCACCAAAATGCTTTTCGAAAAGTTTGCGTTTCATTTGCATATATTAAAACACCAATTGTTATTAAAATTTGCACAAAATTTGTTTATTATTTCAATTGTTAATCCATTGTTTAAACAAACAAATGATTCACTCAACACTAGTCACTTTCAGTAATAAGTTTGGCACTAAGTACACAAAAAAAAACAGGGTTTAACAATCTTTATTTTTTTATCAACCAATTTGTGGAACCAACTTGTGAACCAATTTGCGGTTATAGGTGCAACCTTTAGTGGGACCGATATCCATGAACGGCGTCCGACGTCGGTAATAAACGTTGGTCGTCGCGACGTCTACGGAGCGTCGTATTCGTGTTGTGTAACCCAGTACGCGGTTGCCATGCGACTGTCAGCGTGGTTGAATATGACGCTTGCGCCCTAAAGGTCCAAGAAAAGAATAAAAATGATTTATGAGGTATTCCTTCTGGACTTAGTGGATTCTCTTGTCGGACAGAGATATTAGGCAGATTTAGGGATTGCAATAAAGAAAACAGGTATTAGGAAACTAATAGATGATATGGGATATTGGTAATAGACTAGGGACTAGTGCTATGTGAAAAATGTTTCATGATATTCACTCGAAATACCCTGGAGAACGATTTACTCATGTCCCAGAAAAAGACGATCTACTCAGCTGTGGGTCATGACCCAAAACTGTTTAAAAAATCTGTTGTGGCCAGCACAATACCTCCCGCCACGTCCATTTTTGGTTACATAAGTAGAGGCCGCGAGCATGTTGAGGAAAATAAACCACATGGAATTGTAAAATTATTAAATTTAGAATGAATTATAACTTTGACATCTATGTACATAATTACTAGCTATTATTCTGATACGGGCCCCCATATCTGCTTGTCAAGGCCAACAAAGTCACATGACTGCTCGCACCCTATTGTATTTAACATTGTATACCTAGACTCTACACCAAAAATTCAACTTGCATCTATTCTTTATATTTAGATTTTTTAATTTTAAATTCATTCTATGAAGAAATTTTGTCATCTTCTAATTTTTCAAAATGTTTCCAATTCATTGTCGGGATTGACAATATTTTTGAAAGGTATATGTAATATGCCTATAATTTTAAATATTTAACTATTAAAACAATAAGAAATAATATAATATTTGAACTACCCAGAAAAAAATCAGTAATGTCTGAATTTTAATTTTTCAATTGGTTTCCATGACATTATTTGGGCTGTGAGATTTATTATAACAGATTATTATATATCTTATACTCCTTTATCTCTAAATCTATAAAAGATAAAATAAAATATTTATTTGTATCAGATAGAGAATTTACTCTTCTTAAATACTAACAAGAAGAAAATTTTTCAAAAAATAATATTTAGAATTGTTTAATAATCTGCTACTTCCTGTTGTCCAATTATTACCAAAACCTTTTCAGTTCTTCCCAGTAATGTCTGATAGTTTTTGAGAAATCGTCCTTCCAACCTTCCCACATACACACATACACACACACACACACACACACACACACACACACACACACACACACACAGACATCATAGTAAAAATATTAAAATCAGAGTGTATAAACCTTAAAATGTTCTTAATCATTAAAATCTGGATATGTGATTTTTAGCATGAATCCAATACCTCTCTTAGCGAGAGGTAAAAATGTATTCTTCGAAAGAGATTCACCAATGTTTTGACTATTCTTTCGGCCCAGAAGTGTAGTGGTGGATCCAAGTATCATCAAAACTTAAAAATCGATGCAAAAAGTCTATCATTCTATCAATATTAAACTGATTTAGTATGAAAAGAATAGAATAAGCACTTGTTTAAAGGCTGAAAAGTGTGAAATTCTTTTCTTCCCCCAACAATAGCCCCTATTAGTCTTCATAATAGAAGTTACGGTAATTATTCTATCCGCTTTAAAGAAAAGAATACTTTTCAAAGTTGAGATTGGTCTGGAGAGTAATTCTTTTTTGACCTTTCATTTCTTTAATCATTAATAAGAGCTGGAAACCTAATTGAAATCGATTTATTACAGCGATGAACAGATAAGTGAAAAAATGATCGAACTGCTCTTTTCAAGAATTCCGTAACAAGTATGTAGTTATGTTATTAATTTAAATTCGATTTTTTTTTGCCGATATTGCTGTATTGATATGTATAGAAATTAATGTTTAATATAATGTACTAGATGAAACTGATGCGGTGACATGTAAAAGGAAACGGATCCATTAATGGTAGTTTCCGAAAAATTAGTTCAAACTTATTAAAGAGTAAAATAAGCATTTTACACGAAAACTTAAAATTAAAAATTTGTAACGCATTGTTATAAGTTTTAATATTTTCTCTAAGTCCCCATAAGAAATTTTCCATTTATAACTCAACCGTTAATTTTTCTTCAATTTTTACCTTCCGTCAAGAAAGGTATTGTCTTGAGCGAACAGGAACTGAATGAGAACGACACGCAAATCAGAAATGAGTGGAAGAAAAAAATAAAAAAATAGCGACCACTAACGAATGAGAAAAGCTAGAAAAGAAGATCACGGACGATATATAAATCTAGTTTAAAAATCCGTGATCTTCTTGGCAATGTTAAAGATATTCTGGTATTTATAAGATTCCTTGCCAGTGTGTTAAAGTATACATCGGTCAAACGGGTAGAACTGTAGCAACAAGATTAAAAGAACACGAACGACATATAAGATTAAATCAATCAGATAAATCTGCTGTTGCTGAACATGCTATTCAAGAATTACATGGAATTTCAAGAACACGAAGATTTTAGCAAGAGAAAATAACTGGATGAAAAGACTAATTAGAGAAGCCGTCGAAATCAAGAAATCTTCTAATAACGTTAATTTAAATACAGGTTTTGAACTTAATAAGTCGTGGTTACCTGTTATTCGTTTATAATTTTCTGTTTTTGTAAACATGTTGTCTTGACTACGTGTATTTTGCTTGTTATTTATCTGATGAAGACAGCATTTCTGTATCGAAACGTCATTTAAATAATAAACCCAAATATAGTTTTATTTTATTATAAGAAAATATTCAGAAAATTCTTTCAATATTTAAAATTCGTATATTTTTACAGTCTTATTTGATTATGGTACCCCTTTATAACGTTTACAATATAAAGGTTACAAAATTTTCTAATTTCTTGAAGTACTTTTGTTCTCAATTCTGCGAACACTTGTTTTAATTAAGGAGACACTTAAATACCATCTGTTTTTTTCTCATTTGACTAGTTTATTTTAATCAGCTTACTGCCTACCCCAAATTTTAAATTAAATTGAAATCACCCTTCTTGGTTACGCGAAAAATCTAATTAAAATTTAATGGCACTAATGTCATTAACTTCGAAAGTTGAGTAGGAAGTTTTAAAATCGACTTCTCGAAGTGAAATTTAAGGTAATGTGGTTTTCAGTCTATTGGAAACAATTGTACTTTTGTAATTTTAAATAAACAAAGAAAGAAATTGTGAGTGGATATCTATTCAAAAATTTTCCAAAAACTTATATTGAAACTCTATGCTGTTTGTGGACGTTATAAGCGTCAGAACGAATCTTGTAGACCTCTTATTCCGCAGATCATACTACGGGCCATTAGAAAGAATGCCAGGGATTGCTTTAATGTCAATTACTTACAGAACATTTGCGTCAATCTGGTGGGAAATAAAACCCCAGATTGCTGGCTTGAACTTAAGATAAACTTAATGGTTAAGCATAAATTTATGTTGGTAAAACAAAAATAGAACCAAGGCGAATTTTCTGTCATTTATTATTAATAAAGGAAGAGGATAATTCTGAAATTTAAATGTAAAAAGCAAATGTTCTTTTTAACAAAATGTAAAGATAAAATTAGTGATAAAATATCTGATGTGGCCAGCACATTACCTTACGTCTATTCTGTGTATTATGTACAAATTCCATATATAAATTTTCTTGCAAAGGATTCTAAATTTCCAGTAAAATTATTTCATAAACAAACTATGCAAATTGCGCTATGCTTTATTTTCTTCTTTCACTCATTTTTGTTTTGCGTGTCGTCCTCATTTAGTTCCTTTTCTCTCAAGTCTTTCGCAATACAGTTCTTCTATCTTATCTTTCGTCTTCCTCTGTTTTGTCTACCTTCCATTATTAAGCTATTCACTCTTCCAATATATTCATCTCTCCTTATGACATGTTCGAACCAATGTAATCGTCTCTCTTGTATCTTTCTATAAACTTCTATCACTCGAGCCATTTCCCTTATTCGTTTGTTCCTTATCCTATCTTTCCGTGTCTTCCCCAATATTTATCTCAACATCCTCATCTCTGCCACATTTATTTTCTTTTCATTAACACTTACATCTTTCAGTTAGAATTATCTTAATATAGTAGCTGTTTCCATGGTCATAGCATAGCTGGCTGATTTATATAACTTAATTTCATTATAATTCTTTAACTCTATATCCATTGAATAAAAAACATAAAATGCAATCAATTCGTATAGATAAGAATATTCTTTAATATTTATAATAATAATAAATGTAAAAAAATAATATTTAACAGCGTTTTTTCTAGAAAAACTGTTAAAATCTTCAAATGAGGGTACTTCTGGTTGACCAATTATAACCAAAATCTAATCAAGTCTGCATATGGATGTATCGCAGCCGAAATTGTAGTCACACACACATTTTTTGAGGTGAGAGGTGACGGAAGGTAAAAAAAATTGTTGAAATTTGTGTTAATACTTATGAGACATACAAAAGTTATTGTCCCGTTATTACAATAAGCATCACTTGAGCTTGAGAGCTTCAGATTATCAGCTTTAAGTTTCCTTATTACTGCAGGATCTTGTATTTAAGCACGTGTTTGTATCTTGTTTCAAGTATATCTGGCATTTTCCGCCAAAATAGGCTCTCAAATTAAAATAAAAAATCCAGCAGCTATAACTTTTTATCGACGCGGTGGAGTTAATATCGAAAAACATTCTTGGAAGGGCAATGACACCGCTTTGAATTATTGAGAGCTTTTTATTAATGCATGGAGCTTTAACTAGGAGTTTTGGACAATGTGGGGTAACGCCTTTGTTCAGCATTTTTTGGTTTAACTTCTTAAGATGGTATTTTCATCTTTGATTAACTGTCTTGAACTATCAGTTAAAACGAAAATTGACAGTTATCAGACAGTTTAACCATACCGGGATTAACAAAATATTTGTCAACATTATGATTACGTATTACATGTTTATGTTCCCTGAGAAACAGGCTGATGATTTATAAATTTTAAGACTTGTATCTTGTTACCGAATATTCGCCTAAAGAGCAAAATATTTCATGAGAATCTGTACTACCTCTCCAACGGTCTATTTTAGGAACAGTGTCAATATTTGCAATCAATATTTGATAACGAGACGCGTTTTTACAACTGGATAATAAGGTTTTCACACTACGGGAAATTTATTAACATATACGTAAATAAAATTTAATTTTGAAGTAGCGGCAATGTTATTTTATTCCACATAAGCACGTTATGTACGCGCACGGCGTATGGGTCAGTCAAAATAACTTTTTACCTTTCGCTAAGAGAGGTATTGGATTCATGCTAAAAATCGCTTAACCAGATTTTAATGATTAAGCAGTTTTTAAGGTCCCTACAATCTGATTTTAACATTTTTACGATGATGTCTGTGTGTGTGTGTGTGTGTGTGTGTGTATGTATGTGTATATGTGTGTGGGACGTTGGAAGAACGATTACTCAAAAACTATAAGACTTGATATTTGTTTAACTACGTATTTCCCAATCAGATACTAATTGGAAAAGCTGAAAAGGTTTTGGTAACAATTGGACAACCGGAAGTAGCAGATTCTTAAAAAAAAAATTCTAAATATTATTTTCTGAATATTCGTCTTGGTAATATTAAAGAAAATTTAATTCTCAATGTGACACAATTTATTTTTTTATTATATGTCGTATAGGTTTGGGGATATAGTATATAATAATATAGAATAATCTGTTGTAATAAATCTCGTTGCCCAAAAAACAGTTGAGATATTGGCAGATAAATGCAAAATGTCAGTGTCAAAAATCAGATTTTTCTGGAAGGTACGAATACATTTAATATATATTATTGTATTAATAATTAAATATGTATTTAAATTATAGGTATGTTAATATTACATATATCCTTAAGAAATACCGCTAATACCGTCAATGGATTTGAAGAATTTTGGACATATTTGGAGAGTAGGACAAAATTCCTCATAGAACGAAAGAAGAGATACAATTTCAATTATTTGTATGTATAAGAAATGTTAAATTCGTTACTTATAGGGCGCGAGCAGTCATGTGACTTTGTTGGCCTTAGCAAGCAAATATGAGGATCCGTGTCAGTATTTGATAGTTGTGTGATCTAGTATAGTATTCTATTCGTATGTAATGGCTATTACTCATTCGAATGATTTACATCACTCGCCTGCCGGCTCTTGATGCAACTCTCATGAGTAATAGCATACATTACATGCTCATTGAATAATATACTATTACAATATACGCCCGGTAGCTGTTTCACTGGTTCAAGAAGATGATAGGCTCAGCAGGCATTTCCTCCTTTCAATAATAAAACAGTTTTACCTGGCTTGTAGTGTAAAATACAAAATGTGGCTTTATCTTTTCTATGAATATGGTATATTACTTTGTTGTGATTTCAAATGCATGCGTCAGTGAATGTTTAATTTTTTTTTCTTTGTGCGATAAAATAAGTGTGAAATTTTACACTTCAATTAATATTGTTTATAAATATAATAATTCTGTGAAAAAATATTAATGGACGTAATTTCTACACCTGTATTTCATGGTTGAAAATAATAATACATATATCAGTTTTGTAGAATTTACGCATATCATTTCTCAGAATATTTTATTATCAATAAGCAATTGCGTATTTAGTTTATATATATATATATATATATATATATATATATATATATATATATATATATATAATAGTACAATTAATTTTGCTTAATGATTCAGATGTAGAATTTTATGCTCTACAACTTTGAAACTTTTTTACCTAAAATAATTAGGGAAGTAGGATAGTATTTATGAATATTAATAATATTATTTTTTTGAAATTTATAATTAATAAAATTTAGTTTTGCTTATTGGACTTTTCTGATAACGTGCAAATATATAATAATTATTAATTATTTCTTATATTTCAAATTATGGAATGCTATTCAATGAAAAAAATCTGTTTCTGTAACCTTGTATATCTCGTTAAAGATGTGTTTAGATTTTTTATCATTTTTTTATTAAAATTACTTCATCATTTCTTCTATGCACGCCTTTTTTACTAGCTATATAATTTAATATGATTTTCATTGATATTAAAATAAATAAATGACTCACTAATATAAATAAAAGTACAGAAAACAATAAAATCTAACTGTAATTTATTTTTTTATTTACCGTAATAATTGCATTTCCACGAATTACTAACCTCAATTTTTGTGTTTATCTTTATACATTTCCGTCAAAGATAAGATACATTAGCGTAGAAAGAAAATTTTGGACACAAGTTGTCATTGGTTGTTGGAGAGCAGAAATATTCCAAACGTATGTTTCTTGAAAAGTTACATATCAGGGATGATTGCAATAACATCAATGCAAGAACTGATATTCAAGGACTTAACAGCGTATATTTTGGTGTATTGGAAAAGTTCATAAAGGAAAAGACAAATTTCAGGCCAAACTGAGTTTCATTAATTTCGCTACATTTTATTTAAATTCATACAACTTGCGACATTATTATTGTTATACAGACGACTAATAAGAGTCCGTATCAATCACCAGAATCCTTACACAGGATATTTCCAGCTATTTTCCGTATTATTCGGTTGTCGTTTTTTAGAGCAAATGGATGTATGTATGCTCTTTGAATTTTTTGTACGTTTAATAAATTAACTGAATGTTTTGTACGAATGTATTTTGTGTACATGAATTGTAACAATTTGTAAGATCTTACTGTAAGTGTGATAATGTCCATGTTATTTTGTATGTATTACATTTTTGTTGTATAATTGTTGTAGACCCTGAAGAACGTGCAAGGGTGCACCGAAACGTTGGTAGATGATAAATGCTATTTGACTGAACTTTCAAGTAATTGTTAACACCTTTATTTTTACTACCAAAGTACTATTTTCTAAATTTAAATACTGTTTATTCATACGTAATCGGAGTTAACGAACGTATCTATTTTGAATTTAAATGTGGGCTATTTTTAGCTTGTTCTTCCAATTCCAAATATATACCGTCATTCTCCATTACATCAGTTTATCGATTTGTCTGTTCGAATGCATATTTTAAAATAAATTCGCACTATTTCAATTATGAATTATTCTGTAGTTAAATATGACACTGAATATTGAGATTTTCAATTGCGGTCTGTTTAAACAGTACGGATAATGTTGATTAATTACAAATTTTATCTTCTGTATTCAATATCACGTTATTGTTAGAGTTATGAATTTGAAAATAAAAGCAAACCATTTTGTGGAACTATCCCTCGACATTATTGTGTACAGCAATTAAATACTCGATTCCTATAATTTAACACCAGTTCAAAAACCATATCGTGTCAATTGAAGCAAAAGAAAAACTGATATAGCCAGCACATTACCTTCCGTCAATTCTATTTTGTACAAATCTCATACAGATTCTTCCACTCATTTCTATTTTGCGTGTCATCCTCATTCAAGTCTTCCACAATACAATTCTTCCATTTTCTCTTTGATCTTCCTCTATTACTCGTGCATCTTTTTAGAAGCTTTTATCATTCGAGCCATTTCCTTTATACTTTTATTCCTTATCCTATCTTTCCGCATCTTATGAACATACCAGGCAAATTTCACTTGACACTGACGTATGTCAATTAGAATTATTTTATATATTAGCAGTTTCCATGGTTATGTGTTTGTAGCATAGATTCATGAAATTTTAATCTTTTTTATAATTTTATAGCTCTACCTGCTGAATATGAAGGAAAAAATGAAATCAAACCGTATAGATTTTTATTAAATATTTATAGTGACATAAATATGTTAAAAAATGATATTTAACAGCGTTTTTTTCAAGAAAAACTGTTAAATGTATAAGGATGTAACGAAGAAGATTACGAAAGAATTATAATTTTTAAAAAAAACGTGCTAATTCATTAGAAACACTATCAAAATTTTAAATGTGTCGGATAGAGAATAGTACTACTTCCGGTTGTCAATTGTTCCCAGAATCTATTCAACTCTTTCCATTAGATTGAGGAATTCGTGGTTACACAGGTCTTTAGTCTTATAGAATTTGAGAAATCGTATCTCCAACAACCTCTCACACACACATACACACACACAAACACACACACACATACAAAGAGAGAGAGAAAGAGAGAGAGACATCATTGTAAAAATGTTATTATTTATTTATTTATTTAAGCAAATGTGCTATTCTCATTACGAAAAACGTGCAATCTCTTCTTTTCGCATAATTTATCGTTCAAAAACGACTTTATTTTGCAAAATGCATATAAATAATTCATCTTAAAGGTTATTTCCTCATGTAAATAACATTTAATCACAATTATTGGTGTTCGTATTATAATTACTTAATTTATAGTAACCTTGCATTAAACAAAGAATCTGACTTCACTCCTACACTATTAAATGTGCTCCATTGTAAAATTCGCATCTGTTAAGACAAAAAATTGATATTTATAGTATTCGAATAACTTGATGGCGACTAGATTATTTTTTCTTATCAAATTATAACATGTAATTAAATGTCCGGTAAATGTCAGAGTATTAGTTGTTTTTGGAAATGCCCACACGTTTCAACGGTTTTTTTTTTATTTACATCTTTATTTATCATTTTCCTGTTTTATACTTTGAAGTTATTATTAGACTCTGGGAATTATGTTAATGTTTTTAAGAACACAATTTGAGAAAATATTTTGTAAAATATTTATAATTTTGCTTTATTTTGTTGATTTTAATTTATAATGTTTTTAACTATACTTTTAACTATTATCACATGTCATTTGGCGCACAGTTTTTGCAAGGTTTAAATCTATATTTAAAGTAGAAATTTAGTAAAAAAATCACCATTTGCGGAGTTTTTATAATTTTTGAAAATATAAGCCGGCCATACTATCACAAGCCTGGGCTCGTATAAAATTTGTCATTATAAAAAAAATAGTTCAATTAATTTTTTTTTTTAATATTTGTATTTTAATGTGGCATTATATTGCGGATGTACAAATAATTACACACTTTACACTATAGAGTTAAAACTCATTAAAAGTATAATTAAAATATTACACCGTGTATATCATTTAAATAATATCGATGTATTAAGTATATAATAAAATATATATTCCATTATAAACAGTGTGTAAAAATACAATTTTATTACTTTTCAATTTTCTACCAAGAAATCTATAAAAAAGAATTGCATAACATATAATGCTAAATGTAGATAAATATTTTTATTATCATTATATTTCTTGTATGTAGTGTCAAAATATGATAATAACAATAAGAAAGCAATAATTATATCTAACTTTATTCTTCCGTAGAAACACGCAAATCCAATAATTTACATACATTGGAATATTCCATATTCTATATACATAATTATAAAAAGAAATATACTTACGAAATCAAAAAATAACAAGTTATTTTAGAACAAGAACTATTTCCTTAAGCTAATTCATAAAGTACTGAGCATCGCAAAACAATTATATTAGTGCAACAGGACGTGAAATTAAAATATGAATTAATAAAAGCATGTGCACAAAAAAGTTCGTTATAACTTTTTCTAAATTAATTTTAATATAAAAGACATGCAATTAATCAAGGATTTTTACCTCTCGCTAAGAGAGGTATTGCATTCATGCTAAAAATCGCATATCCAGATTTTATTGAATAAGCACGTTTTAAGGTCCCTACAATCCGATTTTAACATTTTTACGATGATGTCTGTGTGTGTGTGTGTGTGGATGTGTGTGTGTGTGTGTATGTGTGTGTGTGGGATGTTGGAAGGACGGTTACTCAAAAACTATAAGACTTAAAATTTGTTTAACAACGTATTTCCCAATCGGACATTCATGGGAAGATCTGAAAAGGTTTTGGTAATAATTGGACAACCGGAAGTAGAAGATTCTTGAAAAAAAATCTTCTAAATATTATTTTTTGAAAATTTTTCGTGGTAATATTAAAGAAAATTAAATTCTCTATCTGATACATTTAAATATTTTATTATATATTCCATAGATTTAGAGATAAAAGAAGTATAATATATAAAATAATCTGTTGTAATAAATTTGACAGCCGAAAGAATGCCATGAAAAATAGTTGATAATTTAAATTATTTGTAACTGACAGATAAATGTCAGTGTCAGAAATAATGAGTAATGAATTAAAAATGTACTTGGAGAATCCCTTAGTTCTTGATCTGTGACTATTATGGAGATGACAAGTCTAGGTTGAAGGACTTAAATTTGTTTCAAACATTATGGGACAATGTACACCAGTACTGTAGACTAGAGTAACTTTGAATTGCGAAAAAGCTATCAAATTCTTCTCAAGTAAGTTATAAATATTGACAAAATTACACATCGATATAAGAATAATCGGAGTGCAATCTATCCGTCACTTTATTAAAGGGAATTAGTGTTATTTAGATATAACATGTATGAAAAAATAAAATGTAAAAGAAGATATGTAAGAATAGATGCACAATCCATATATACATTTTAGACCGCCCAAAATTAATGTTTTTACTAGAAGAATATGAAGAGAAAGTAAACAACGTTGTTCGAATTGAAAATTGCTGTTACCAGCCTAATATTTATATATGGTAAACTCTACTTTGTAATTTATTGTAACATAATTTATGGTAAAATATCTTCATGTTGAGACATGCTATTATTGAATAATAAAGAAGTTTATACGTCATAGATTTATATGAATATATTATTTGTATTTACAAAAATATTCTTTGCTTTATGCATACAGCCAGGTAAAATATACGGCGAGAGGTTATGTGCTGGCCACATCAGATTTTTTTATATGGAAACGCTTTGATATAAAAATCAGTGCCAATATTTAAAGTACTGAAACATCTGCGCTATTAATATTGATTACAAATGTCACTAATTTTGTGATTAGAACTAACTATAGCGCTAAGCCATTCCAGGTTTCACTAAACGTGAAACGTTCAAATGTAATAAATGTCCTTCAAGATCTCCAAATTGCTTCGTTATTTTGTAGTATTATCCTTCGTTAAAATGGATACTGTAGCTACCTGGTTAAGTGTACTAAGAGCTTGTATATACTCAAAAAATGTGGCCAGCACAATACCTTTCGTCAATCCTGTGTATTATGTATAAATTTCATACATAAATTTTCATGCAAACGATTCTTCCAATAAAATTATTTCATAAACAAACTATGAAAAGTGCACTTGACAGTGACATCTTCTTCTTCTTTAGCTTTTCCCATTTGTTAGGGGTCGCTATTTTTTATTTTCTTCTTCCACTTATTTCTGTTTTGCGTGTCGTTCTCATTCAGTTCCTTCCACAATACAGTCCTTCCTTCTTATCTTTGGTCTTCCTCTGTTTCTTCAACTTTCTATAACTAAGCTATTCATTCTTCTTCCAATATATTCTTCATCTCTCCTCATGACATGTTCAAACCAATGTAATCTTGTACCTTTCTAGAAACTTATAACACTATAGATTTTATCCTTTATTCTTTCATTCTTTACCGTATTATCCCGTGTCTTCCTCAACATCTATCACAACATCCTCATCTCTGTCACATTCATTCTCTTTTCATTGCCACTGACACCTGTCAATTTGAAATATTTGAATACTTTTGCAGTTTACATGGTTAGCATGAACTCTATATCTATTGAATATGATGTATAAAATGCAATCAAATTGTATAGAGAATAATATATTCTTTAAGTTATAATAACGTTAAATGTCAACAAATGATATTTAACTGTTAAAATCTTCAAATGAGGCTACTTCCGGGTGACCAATTATAACCAAAATCTAATCACCTCTTCTTCTGGATGTAAACTTGAGGAATACGAAACTGTAATATTGAAGTTATACGATCCGCAACTGTCTTAATAAAGTAATAGAAGGTTGAAGAAACAGAGGAAGATCAATGATACAATGGAAGGACTGTATTGCGGAAGATTTGAGAGAAAAGGAACTGAATGAGAACGACGCGCAAATCAGAAATGAGTGGAAGAAGAAAATAAAAAATAGCGACCCCTAACGAATGGGAAAAGCTAAAGAAGAATATGTCAGTGTCAAGTGTAATTTGCATAGTTTATGAAATCATTTTGGAATATTAGAATTTTTTGCAAGAAAATTTATGTATAGTTTTCTTTTTGTGCCACTGTTTCATATGAATTGTTTTAGGTTTGTTACATAAATAAAACTACAGGCAATGACCCTGCTTGTCTAAGATGAAGAAATATCACAGAATTCTATTGTTTCTAGCCTTGCAGCTATTTTGTATTCCTTCCAATACTTCGTCTGGCCATGTTCTGCCTTCTTTTCGTAGTGCGTGTCGATGTACATTCAGTAGGCGAGGTTATGCGAAAATCGTATGCGAATAAGAATACCAATAAGATTAGTGATAGTATCTCTATATAATAAACATCTAATTTTACTTATCAACAAGGTACATCGCTTCGTTATCGAACGAAATGTGTGAAAACACGACAGTCGTAATAAAATATTTTTAATTGGATAAAGGTTGTCTAAAAATTAATAATTGGTTTTAAAAATGTTTTTCTATGGTTTTTCAAATAAATGTTAATGCGTCTTACTGGAAAAGAAGATACCCATTGTTTAATGAATATTGCATCCTGAATAAATTTCTAACTAATAATATTTCCCCAAGAAAATAACAATAATTTAGCAAGAAGTTTCCTTTAACATAAATCAGATATAAACCATCATGAAAAATCCCAATTTTTTATATACGTATTGATATGATCAATTGAATCTAATTTTACACTATTTAAATTAATTAGAAAAACTATTTAAGATATGTTCTTTCAATGTAACCGTTTTTACCTCTCGCTAAGAGAGGTATTGCATTCATGCTAAAAATCGCATATCCAGATTTTATTGAATAAGCACGTTTTAAGGTCTCTACAATCCGATTTTAACATTTTTACGATGATGTCTGTGTGTGTGTGTGTGTGTGGATGTGTGTGTGTGTGTGTGTGTGTGTGTGTGTGTGTGTGTGTGTGTGTGTGTGTGTGGGATGTTGGAAGGACGGTTACTCAAAAACTATAAGACTTAAAATTTGTTTAACAACGTATTTCCCAATCGGACATTCATGGGAAGATCTGAAAAGGTTTTCGTAATAATTGGACAACCGGAAGTAGAAGATTCTTGAAAAAAAATCTTCTAAATATTATTTTTTGAAAATTTTTCGTGGTAATATTAAAGAAAATTAAATTCTCTATCTGATACATTTAAATATTTTATTATATATTCCATAGATTTAGAGATAAAAGAAGTATAATATATAAAATAATCTGTTGTAATAAATTTGACAGCCGAAAGAATGCCATGAAAAATAGTTGATAATTTAAATTATTTGTAACTGACAGATAAATGTCAGTGTCAGAAATAATGAGTAATGAATTAAAAATGTACTTGGAGAATCCCTTAGTTCTTGATCTGTGACTATTATGGAGATGACAAGTCTAGGTTGAAGGACTTAAATTTGTTTCAAACATTATGGGACAATGTACACCAGTACTGTAGACTAGAGTAACTTTGAATTGCGAAAAAGCTATCAAATTCTTCTCAAGTAAGTTGTAAATATTGACAAAATCGGAGTGCAATCTATCCGTCACTTTATTAAAGGGAATTAAGGTTATTTAGATATAACAAGTATGAAAAAATAAAATGTAAAAGAAGATATATAAGAATAGATGCACAATCCAGATATATACATTTTAGACCGCCCAAAATTAATGTTTTTACTAGAAGAATATGAAGAGAAAGTAAACAAAGTTGTTCGAATTGAAAATTGCTGTTACTAGCCTAATATTTATATATGGTAAACTCTACTTTGTAATTTATTGTAACATAATTTATGGTAAAATATCTTCATGTTGAGACATGCTATTATTGAATAATAAAGAAGTTTATACGTCATAGATTTATATGAATATATTATTTGTATTTATAAAAATAATCTTTGCTTTATGCATACAGCCAGGTAAAATATACGGCGAGAGGTTATGTGCTGGCCACATCAGATTTTTTCTATAGCATGAAGAAAATAAATTAGCAAAAGTAAACATAAATGTTTTACAATAAGTTTTAATCGACTGTTAATGTTAATTTGGAGAGGTGAAAATAATGTAGATTCAGTCCTTTGATAAAATATTATTTATTGAAAACAATACCGACGTTTCGGTCTCAATTAGACCATCCTCAGGGTTCTGGAAAACATCAACGGGGTACAAATATCATACTCTGCAAATTTTAAGAAAGTGGTCACTTACATGTTTAAAATGTTTTTAGATTTGTTGAAAAATAATGAATTGTACATAATTAAAAATAAGAATGTCGTCAAACTATAAAAATATATATATAACACGTACGTTCTTATCAGAATTCATTATAAAACTGACGAAGGGTTGGTTCTTGTATTTGAAGCAGCTAGGTGCAATACGTATTTATTTTATTAAATTTCTCCTTCTGCTTTTATGTTTTTTAACTCCTTAAATTGGCAATATCGCCTGGAAACGAATTGTAAAATGACAAATTCATTATTACTGTAAAAACTTTGATTCGTACAGTCATGAATTCTTCCTTTCAATTTCCGATCAATATGAACATATCTATTCAATTCTTTTCTATCTTGCACCCACCTTAAGTGCCCACTCATACATCACCCACAGAGGCGTAAACTTTTAATTTTGGCTGTGGGTGCACTATTTTTACCTTTACCTAAAGTTAAGACTATATTAGGCCATTTTTTATTTTATGTATTAATAAAATGTACTAGGTTTAAATACAATGTTATTAACTAAATTTGTCATTTAAACCATAATCTACGGGCAAATATATAACAAAAGACAAGTCCCAAAATTTTTCATTCCAACAGTAAATATACAATATTTATGTTAGTATTATCTGTAAAACTGAGGGTGAAAGTAACTGACATATACTCAATTAATTACCATCTTAAATTTTAATACTTTAATAAAAATTATTTGCGAATTATTAAAGACGAAAACATTTGTCACATGCAGGCAATGGTTTATTTGCAAATAAATTATTATTAAACCTAAGAAATTTTATTATAAGCAATGTATTCAAGTTCTATACACTCTATTAATACACCATATCAAAATTTGTTTAATTGGAGTAATAATCATCCAGAAGTTTATTTATTCTAAAAAATAAACTTTAATATAGTAATTAATTGAATATATTGTCAGTTTCCTTTACCTTCAGTTTTATAAATAATACTAAAATAAAAATTGTATTACTGTTGAAACAAAAAAAATTAGCACGTGTCTGTTGTCATATATTTGCCCGTAGATTATTATTAAAATGATAAATTTTGGTAATAACATTATATTTTTAAATCTAGTACACTTTCTTAATACATAAAATAAAAAATTGCACAAATATAGTCTTAACTATTGTAATCTAAAAAAATATTTCTTCTTGCTGTTAATATATTTTTTTCAGAGAGTACGAATACATTTGGGGTTGTTAGGAAAAAAATACTGTTTGTGTGGGTGCACGTGCGTCCATGTGTCCACGTATTTTACACCCCTGAATACACCCCTTCCAAAGTGCCCACGCATATTCGTGTCAACAACCCTAAAATATCATACGACATGGTCATAATATTCACTGGTTTAATATTCTATCAGCAGTATTCAAAGCAGATTCCCGTTTCTCATAAATTTTGTTGTCTTTTAGAAAAGTAAAAAAAAAAAAAAACATAATAAAACAATAAAACGTCTAATACCAAATCCCGCAAGTTTCAGAGGAACGAGCTATACATAGCATTTCCTTTTTCTTAATATTTTAGTTTAATAATCTTTCCCTTCATTAATTGAGGTTATTTATATTTAATTATTAATTACGCATAATTTAAATGCAAATTCAAATTTACTACCGGCATTTAATTATTTATTTTCCCATCAATCTAAGAAAACAAAGATCGAATAAATCATGAATAAACAAATAAACTATAAAAATTCAAGAGGAATTTACAATGTGTATAATGGATTCTGTCATTATACAATTAAAACATATGTTTATTTATTTGTAAAATAAACGCAAGATAACTTGTTGATGGATAATTAGGTACGGGTTGTACGCACGAGACTAAAATAACCTTACTTTAGTCACATGCGCAAACAAAACACAAGTGCTCACTTTGATTTGCAAAAAATATTGCAAACCATAGGCGCCGACGAAATAGCAGAATTTGCAACCAAAACTATTTTAATATTTTATTGCTCTATTTCATAAATTATTCTGTTCATTATATAGGGTTTCCCGAAATGGTTGTTTGGGTTTTAATAAATAATATTCAAATTAGTGTCATGTTATAGCCACCTATAATTTTTTTTATCTCTCACTAAGAGAGGTATTCGATTCATGCTAAAAATCGCCTATCCAGATTTTAAATTAAACTGTAATACTTAATATCTGTTGAACTACGTATTTATCAATCGGACATTACTTGAAAGAGCTGAAAAGGTTTTAGTAATATTTGGACAACCGGAAGTAGCAGATTCTTAAAAAAAATCTTCCAAATATTATTTTTTGAACGTTTTTTTTCTTACTAGTATTAAAGAAGAGTAAATTCTCTATCTGATACATATAAATACTTTATTATATCTTTCATAGAATTAGAGATAAAGAAAAATAAGGTATATAATAATCTGTAGTCATAAATCTCATAATGTTTGTAACTGACAGATAAATATCAGTGTCAGAAATCCAGAGACATTACTGAAGATTTTTTTGGGAAATACATACATTATATTATTTCTTATTGTATTAATAGTAAAATATTTAAAATTTTAGGTCTATTATATATACCCTTCAAAAATACTGTCAATCCCGATAATAAATTGGAAACATTTCGAAAAATATAAAGAATAGATATAAGTAGAATTTTTGGTGTAGACTGTAGGTATACAAGAAATGTTAAATACAATAGAGCGCAAGCAGTCATGTGACTTTGTTGGTCTTGACAAGCAGATATGGTGGCCCGTGTCAAAATGATAGCTTGTAATTATATACATAGATGTCAAATATCATAATTCTCATTCTAAATTTAGTGGTTTTCCAATTCCATGTGGTTTATTTTCCTCGACAAGTAAATTCCACACTCCTGGTGACAAATTAACTACGTGAATTTAGAAAATCTTGAAATTTTTAATGAAAACCCTAACATTTGACATCTATGTACATAATTATTGTTATTTTGCCACGGGCCCCATATCTGCTCTCAAGACCAACAATGTCACATGACTGCTCGCGCCATATACTTATGTAACCAAAAACGGTAGTAGCGAGAGGAATTGTGCTGGCCACAACAGATTTTTTGTGTGACCCTTGTGGTGCATTCTCCTCGTCAGCAATGAGTACGTGTTAGGTAACGTCTGGTTAACGCCCGCACGGTTCAAATATGTCATCATCATTACCGGTATCTGTGTATAAAGCAGATTGGCACACCAGCAATGGATAATATGCCATGATATATTTATTTTAAAATTTGATATCGTGTATCTTCCCAGCGAAAATGATCTGCTCCGCCAATGGTGAGTACAGGTATAAATTGATAGCGGTTTTAAAACCGTACTCTTTTCCATCGTGTAGTTCGCGGTTGACTTTAGTGTTATTATTTACAAATAAAAAATGTTTGAAACGTGATATTACTAACTAATTACCGCATATAAAAACTTGCATTTATTTTGAATGTGAGTTAGTGCGTTTTCCGGCAGAACATCATTGACTCTTGCACTATGATGTTGTTAACAGTGTGTCTTCTAGTTCTCATTGTTGCAACGACTTGGGCGTCGTATTATGACAACTATGATTATTGTAAACTTCCATGCAACTATGGACTGAAAGACGAGAGGCATTTAGTTTGTGAAAGAGATAATGTAAGTTTTTTTATTCTTTTTTTAAAATCATTCATAAAGTACAGTTTTTTATTTGTTTCAAATATTATAAATAAGGGATTAAGACACTGTATTACATCTCAGGTTAAACTGTTAACAGACAGTTTAGCTAGAGATTAAAATACCGGACCATGGAACCGGAATTGAACGTCCAGTTAAATTTAGTTTTATAGTAAATTCAATTAAATAAAAAATACAAAAGATGGAAATTAATTCAAATTTGTTCATTTTTTAAATAATTTACATATTTTAATAATTTTCATTATTATTTCGTCAAAATTGAATAAAAAGGTGTATAAACCACGTGAGTTAAGAATGTTTATTCACTCAAAGAATTTAACACGGACTCGTGGTCTATACTGTCTTTTTATGAATAAACTTTATTTTAACTCACTTGTATATAAATATCTAACATCTGTAAAAAATGTACAAGACATGAATATTCAAAAATATGAAGGGGTGAATACGATGATCGACTGGTAACAGAATAGAAATTTAGAAAATAATCGGACACGCAGTCTAGTGAAAATTATATATTTCCTGGCCTATGTTTCGACTGTAACTGCGGTCTTCTTCAGGGAGTAATTACAAACATGCAAATTACAAACATAAACAAGCAAGTAAAGTACTTTACTTGCCCTTGTTATAAAAATATTTCTTAAATAATTGAGTTATACGTTTTTCAAAATTTTGAAAGTTTATAATTACTAGAAAACTTGAGTTTTTTCTGTGTTGTAGCTAAAATAATTTAATTGACTTGATATATATATATATATATATATATATATATATATATATATATATATATATATATATATATATATATATATATATATATATATATATATATATATATATATAGGGTGTAACCCAATTTAAGGGTGTATAATATTGGACGCATTGATCATGGATCAAAAAGAATTTTGTTGAAATTCGCAAATTAAAAATCTGATGTGGACACCACATGACTTCCTTGTACGATTATTAAACTATACATATTTTTTTAATAAATAAATTACAAATTATTAATTTTAACTTCAAAACAGTAAGATATATAGCGACCATAATCTAACCCGGTTCTTTTTAAAGAGAGTTTTGATTACAACAAAGAAATATTTGATTACAACAATGAATATGACTAATTTCACAATAAAAATATATTTGTTATTGTACTAATCATAAAATTGCACGTATTTAACGTAATTTGACATGAACATTTTTTTATGTTTTTGTCCTAATCCATAGCAAGCTTTATTACAAAAACAAAAAAGTATATAATTTTTAAATTTACATATCTCGCTTATACAAAGGGCTAATTTAATAACACTTGATGTGCTAGACGCAGAAATTAATTCTCTAAAACTTTTATTTGAAGCATTTATTTGTAAAATCAAAATAAAATCATTTTTTTCAAGAAAAACTGTTAACAACTTCAAGTAATGTACCACTTCCGGTTAGCCTATTTTAACCAAAATCAATCATGTTATTTCGATTGATATAAAAGTCTTGTATACCAAATTTGAAAAGTTTTGTATTGTATTTTAAAACAGTTTTTCATTTAAATCTATTATAGGCTTCATGTAAAGTGCCACTTCTGAAAATTGTGTAATAACCAGAAAGGGAGGTGCACAACTAGATGTTATAGGAGTCCTAAATACAAAATTTCAACTTTCTACGGCTTACCGTTTTTGAGTTATGCGAGATACGTACGTACGTACAGACGGCACGACGAAATTAGTCAAAATGGATTCAGGGATGATCAAAATGGATATTTCCGCTGAAATCTGAAAACCGAAATTTTTCGCGATTACAATACTTCCTTTACTTACGTACAAGGAAGTAAAAATGGGTCCAAGCAAATGAACAGTTTTGGGCCACTGGTTTTATAGCAACTTTTAATATTGCAATATTTGATAGAAACATTAGATAATTAATAAGTATCTAATATAAGATTGGGGTAATACACAAATTAATCAAATATTTTTTTTATATCAGTAAGTTTTTGGCAGTAACTTGGTAATCCTAGTACAACGTGTTGCATTATGTGTTGAATGGTGACAACTTTGAACAGTTTTAAGTAAAAAAATTCGCAGCCTTTTCATCAAAAGGCAGAATTTATATCCCTATCTAAATCAGTCGGGCTATCCTCCACCTGGACCGTTATCCTTTTTAGTTCTTGTGTTGTACTGTTACACCTTCAAAATATAGCAGGACCAATAATTTAATTCTAGGAAATCGACATTCATCTTTTTTTCCCTCTGGCACCTAATTTGTTAATTTCGTTTCACATCATTACATGCAGAAAATTAATCTGTGTTCTACAAGTATAATTATTTCACCGAAGACAGTTTTTTCCAATTTTTTTCCTTATTCGATTTTCAAAAAACAACTCCAGTCATTATAGACTTAGCAACGTATTTAAACTGAAGATGAATTATCGTCTATATTCAACCAGAAAGATATTAGCGTTGTTTTAAAAAAGCTACTACGAAGTTTATTTGGTCACGATGGAGTAATAACTTAAATATAACTTCTGAGATAAATAAACAATTAAAAATTAATTAGGTAAACATGAATACATTTGAGATAAGAAATCATTTACAAAATTTGTTCAACGACATTGTAAAATTGATTTTTAATTATCTTTATGTCATACTGGTTTCTAAAGCAACGTTTTTTGAACGATTTATAAAACAAAAAATGTGAATTTATACTGTCTATAGCACTAAAGCATTATAGGGTCTTGAAATTTATAGCATTTCGGTAGCTGATTAAATAATCAATGTTATTTTGATTAACATTATAGTACTGCGGAGCCGATTTGAAAAAGTGCCATGATTTTGAAGCAGTAGAGATGACAGACAAACTAAAACTATTCATCCTTGATGAGCACAACAAGTACAGGAATAAGGTGGCCAAAGGGCACGAGAGAAGAGGGCCGACTGGGGCACAACCTCCCGCTTCAAATATGAATGCTTTGGTGAACAATTCTTTCAAATATTTTCATTATTTTCATAAATAAAATTAGGTACCTTACACCCGATATTTTGTTAATTGTAAATTAATAGCATAAATGTCGTATCGTAAAATTAACGTTACAAAAAGCGTGTTTAAAGAAATAAAGGCATTTCATGGAGGTAAGAATAAAAAAGGGAGCAGGAGGTTATATTGAATGAAGCCTAGTTAAACGAAATTGTATTGTTCGTTCAAATAAAATTTTATAAAACTTAAATTCATTAGCGCTAACCGCTTTTGTCACTGCGACCTGTAAAATATGTTGTAACATGGCCCTATCTTTCTGGAAGTAGTTCCAGAGTTCTTATGAAGCCAATTACTACTCCAGGAGTTAGTTACCTGATCTCATTTGCCGCGTTCATATAAAATGTGTTCCGGCGTTTCTTCGTCCTCTTCCCATAGTCGACAAATATTGTTTTAACTATACCAATCTTACATAGATGGTATTTCAAAGGACAACGACCAGTAAAAATACCTGTCATAGTTCTAAGGTCCTTCTTGTTGAGAGCTAATAGCTCTTTGGCGTTTGTCAACAAGGGTGAAATGAATTTCTTCGACTGACTAAGGCCCGGGATGTCTCTCCAATATGAGGCTTCCTCCCAGTTTTTGATTTCCTTCTTTATATGGCTTTTCAAGAGTCCACAAGAAGGTTCAGGCCCGGAAAACGGTAGTTTAGCTTTCTTTTTAGCAAGCTCATCCACCACAAAGTGACGTGGTTGTCTTTGGCCAGTTATTCATGCAATTCCAGACTAGCTTTGATTGTTGCTCCTTTGAGACCTTTGTTTAGGTTTATTTGATCACAGAGATTTATTGTATAGATCTCTGCTTGATTTATGGTGGGACTGGTGCCTGTGGATTCCTTTATTTAGTAACCTGGAACAAATATACCCACTCCAGTTTCTCCTGACTCTAGTTTTGAACCATCCGTAAGCCAGGACAAACAGTCCGTTGAGAAGTGTGGCCCTCCTACTGTCCACTGAAGGCGATCATCAATGATTACCTTATACGTCTGGTCAAAATTGTATCTTGTCGTCATTGTATTACAGATATAGCCATTTCATCTAGGAGTATCTCCCTCAGAATTTCAAAGTGGCCTAAGAGATCCCCAGGTTTGAAATGTTTTGTCCTAGTGAGTGCCTGGAACATCGCCTCTTTCTTCACTTGAAGGTGAAGAAACGTTACCCCCAGAATCTCTTCCAGTGCTGCAGTTGGACAGATTTTATTTGAAATATATTTTATAATGACGCAATATAAATATAGAAATTTTCTTTATACAGTTAAGATTTTAATGACGAATATTTCAGATTTATTTACTATTTTTACTTTAAAATAATAGGCTAATACTTTTTATTAAAAGTACTATGTGATATGATTCTCTAGAGAGATCTTTTCTCTTTGCAATGGTTTGTTAAATTTGAAAATATGTTCGTATTAACAGCATTTTACAAAATAATTGTTACTACATCAAGTAAAAATACGAAAAACAAACTAAACATGATGAAATGATACAATACAAACGTAAACAACCAAAACAAAATATCTTTGTTAAAGATTGACTGTTAGGCGCTACTTGGAGTGGGGCAAAATAATTTTAGAGCAACATGCATCCTCTTTATTCATTCTTATCTCCATGAGGCATTTAAACATATTGTATAAATGATATATTGTGTATCTACATATTATGAATATTTACTAAAAGTGAAATAAACATAAACACCTGTTTTCTATTATGATAAGTAAACATGGTATATTTTATTTGATGTCTATTTAATACTCATATTAAATTTGCATAAATTATGATCCATAGGTACATATGTAAATACTGAGAAAAAAGAAAATATCTATTTTTTAATAAATGTATCTTTTTAGAAATATAACGACGAACTAGGTTTTGTAGCCCAATGTTGGGCCAATACATGTCAACCATCTACACATTCAAGATGTCACAGATCAAGTAAGTACTTAATAAATTAAAACAATGTATTATTGCATTCTCAAATAGTTATTTTTTCTTAGTAAACTTATAAGATTCGGCAATATAATTTTATACCTGATCAATACAAATACAATGTTATTTTTATTATTATATTGCTTACAAAAGTAAATAATAGTAATTTACAAAAGAATTCGTTACAGATCACAAAAAATTGTTTATTTGTTTAATAACCAAGATAGGATTGTTAAAATTACCTACGTATAAATAATTTTGTATGGAACTAAATAAAACTATGTAAATAATTGTGAAAAAAATGGTAAATATGTTGTAATACAATTTCAAAAACTTATTTTTAATTTTAATTGGTACTATTAAAATTTTATAAAAAAAAAACTATTTATAGACTGATATACGTCATCTAGTGTTTTTTATTTTTTAAATAAACAATATACATCGTTACAAACAATTAGATAACAAATTTATGAAAATTAAATATTGCATCTTGTAAAAATTATAATTAAAGTCATTTGACGCATGTCCCATAAAAAATAAATGACAATAACAACGTTTTACTAACTTTTCGATTCCCTTCCAAAAATGATTTTCTTTGAGGTCCTCAAAATAATCATTTACTGCTTCGATGGCTTCTTCGTTGGATTTAAATCTCTTTCCAGCGAGGAACGTTTTGAGTTTCGGGAAAAGATGCATAGGGGACGATTTCAAACCTTAGTTCGGTCAATTTTTGTTGAGCGATACGACTTGAATGAGCGGCGCATTGTTTTGATGAAACATCTTTTTCTTTGTCATTCCCGGGCGTTTTTCTCGAATTTCTGCTTTCAACTTGTCTAAATTTTGGCGTGGTATTGTCCAATTACAGTTTTTCCTTTGGCGTCCCAAAAGACTGACGCCATCACCTTTCCTGCCGATTGAGCTGACTTAGCATTCTTCGGGGCCGACTCACCATGTCCAACCCACGCTTTCGACTGAATTTTCGTCTCTGAAGTGTTGTGGTGTATCTAAGTTTCATCTATGGTTTGAAACGTCTTTTAAAATCGACCGGATTTTTCCTAAACAACTCTAAATTTTCGGCTGAAGTTAGTGCCCTAATGCAAATGTGGCACACACCTGGCGTACATTTTTCTCATGTCCAGCTCATTATGTAAAATATGAACTGTACGTTCATAAGAGATTCTTATGGCTTCTTTAATCTCACGCACTTTCATTCGGCGATCTTCCAAAACCATATCATGGACTTTATCCACAATTTCCGGTGTGGTAGCCGATTTTGGGCGACCTAAACATGGCTCGTCAGAGGTGTGTGTTCGGCCACGCTTAATTCCGAAACCCAGAAACTCACCGTGGAAAACGAAAGTGAAGCATTCCCAAGGACAGCATCCAATCTGGTCTTCATCTTTATTGCCGTCTTTCCTTCCAAATAAAAAACTTGATCACCGCACAAACTTCGTTTTTATCCATCACAAACGCTTTTCACGATTAGACTGATAGATAAATTGTACTGAAATTTCTTGACAGTTCATATGAAGAGTTAAACAAAACAACGACATAAGATTGTTTTTGAAAAACCAGAGCCTTCTCAGTGTTTCTGGATACTTTTCAATCCTTCCTCGTATATATGGTAGTACTAACCTTAATTCAATTTGATGATTTTTGAACTAGTAATAATAATCAATTCAATTTTGAGGCAATCCTTGTAATTTAAATTTGAGTCTAATGAAGACATTAACAATTATAATAGAACGCCTTTATTTTTGTGAACAATATTACAGAAAAACTTCCATACGCTGGACAAAATCTTGCGTCCCGATACAATACGGCTAAAGCCATTGATGGTAAAGTAGAAACGTCCATTAAACGCATGATCAGTTCATGGTACGAAGAAGTCAAAATCTTTGATAGGAATGATATCAGTCCGTATCATTTCACAAAGGGGTAAGTTAAAAATGATTTCAAACCATATTTTATTTCTCATAATAAACTACAACTATTGTTTTAAATATTTAGTTAAAATGGTTTGTATTTATGTGTTTACTTTTATGGTCATTCAAAATTTTAATCATCACTCCTTACTTCAAAGGTTAATCAAATAATCAGATATGAAAATAAGTTTTTTATTCATAAGATATGAACGGGTTCAGTTATGACATATTTTATTATATGTAGAAGTGGACACTACACCCTTATGGTATGGGGAGATATTCAAGAAATTGGATGTGCTTTGGCCAAATTCAGGAATGGCATTTGGTAAGCAATACTTCAATTAATTTTTATCATGGACTTTGTTAATAACAACTAAACTAATCATCTTTAATACCAATTATTAATTGTTAACAATTACTCGAAAGTTCAGTCAAACAGCATCTTACAAATTGTTACAATTCATGTACACAAAATACATTCGTACAAAACATTCAGTTAATTTATTAAACATCATACAAATAAATCAAAGAGCATACACACATCCATTTGCTCTAAAACACGACAACCAAATAATACGGAAAATAGCCGGAAATATCCTGTGTAAGGATTCTGGTGACATCATTGATACGGAAGTTGTAGGGGGGGGGTCTGAACTAGTATCATCTAGAACAACATGTAATAATTTCAAAAATCATATCATCTTAAGTTTATAAATTAATGTACAGGCTTATACAATTTATTATAAATTTAAACTCCAGGTACACAATAAGCCTAGTGTGCCACTACGGCAGTACCGAAGTTGCAGGGAACATCATAAGCAAGGATATGTATAAAGTAGGAAAGCCATGTACTGCATGTCCTGCTGGTACCAAATGCAACCCCCGGTATTCAGGGTTATGTGGCCAAGACACACTTGATCTCACTGGAAAGCTTCTAAATGCTAGTGCCCCCCACAAAAAGAATTATTTCCCTCTGGAGTATGACTATGAAGAATATTTTATTCCATTATATTTCCATGGTATGTTAAAATGCAAGAAATTTTATTTAAATTTTATTCACAGATTAATTGATATTTTGTTATATTTACAGGTAAATAAAGGTTTATATTTTGTCAGGACAAAAATAAATACAAGTACAAATTTTATGCATTAAAAAAAATATAAAAAAGTTTATTTATACTTTAATTTTAAATGTTTTTAAAGTATTATTAACGTTTAATATATGTATTTTGAAATAATGTGACAAATATCATATATTTTAGCACATTTATATTGTAGTTCAAATTATATTAATAAAAAAATGATTTCATTAATGTAGGATTCATTTTTTTACCTCTCGTTATCCGTATATCCGCATTTTATTGAATAAGCACATTTTTAAGTCCCTAGAATACGATTTTAATATTTTTGCCCTGATTCATAGCCGTACGAATAACGTTATGTTCTGCCAGTGTCACCGACACTGGCATTGTGTCAGTATCTTAATTTTCATATATTTGGTTTTTCATTTGCTAATAAACTTACCAGTTGATTTATTTTTGAATTTTGAATGCTTTTATTGTAACATATATTTTTATAATAATAAAATAACAATAGCATCTTATGTACCCTCACAAAAACTAAGCAAACGACACTACTGAATTTGTCAGAATGGGCGGAGCAAAAATCTGAATTCATACAATTCGTAGATGACCTTGATCGGACATCTATCAAAAATTTTACTGTACGAATGTGTTTTTAAAACATGAGCTTCGTTACAATCTATTAAAGAATGTGTCAACATTTATATATATCATATTATATATCTTATCAATAAATGCGTAATAAATTCCACATTCATGAGTATTATCTATATTTTTTTAATGCATTTCCTTCTGCGGTATACCTACATAGTAGATACATAGGTTCTATACCTTTGGTACGTCCTATTACAATATTATGTGTGTGAACTTTAATTAGTGTTTCATCTAATCAAAGTGTAATACTACAACTGAAACACAAACCATATAATTTATATATAAATACAGGTTAGTTATTTATATGTAAGGTAGAAACTATGGATCAATTTTTACCAAAAAATTATAGTTTTAAAACTAGTGCTCTTCAGAAACCGTAAATAGTATATTGAAAGATAAGTATTACAGTCAATCAATTTTCTATTTCTGTGCAATTATAAAAACCAATTAATAAGTTAATAGGATAACGGTTTAACCGAGTATTTTTTAAAGCACTAATTAAAACTATCAACATTACTGTTATGGTTATAATTTTGTTTTCAAATTTGGTAATAAATTCATTCGTCACAAATTATAAGGTGTCAAACGGGCTTTAGATACATTTCCACCAAAAATGCATTTTTCTAAGATTTGGATTGATCCTAGTAATAAAATTGAAATTCAATTGTAGTTTTATCAACAAAATAAAATATGATCTGTTAAATTACTTGACTGGGATGGATGATGATGGCGATATTTCTGGATTTCAGTCAATCTTTATTTCAATCCGACTAGTTTCAACTCCGCATTAGTCTTCTTCAGGGGAAGAAAACTCATCCCCTGAAGAAGAATCATGCGGAGTTGAAACTAGTCGGGTTGACTGAAATCCAGAAATATCGTCATCCTTCAAAATACAGAATATTTGGCGTAAGACCGGCACCACGAATATTTCGTTTATTTTGAGAGATACAAAAAAATTGTTAATAAGCAAAGTTGAACTAGACAAAGGGGCTCATAAGATGATCATAAGAAAATTTTTGTATCTCTTCCGGTTTTAGCGGAAATGGGTACAACTTTAAAACTAGCATAGGGAATCGGTATTTTTATATTTTTTTCAGAATGTACATAAAATTTGCTTCACAATGATACCAAATTATCATAGTTTTACTTTCACCATTTCAAAATGGCAACCATCTATTCTCAAAATATGTATTCCATACAAAATAAAACATAGCAAGCTATGAAAACAATTTTATTATCTTATAACAAAAGAAAAGAAGAAATTAAAAAAAATTAGGCATGAGGTAGTTTAACTTTGCTTATTAACACCCTGTATACAAGATAATTTTATTTTCTTATCGGTAGGTGTGCCTTGATTAATATTGACAGTTTGAGTATCTATGCAACAGGAAAGTGACAGAAAAGTGTGAAATTTCGTTGACATGTCATTGATATATCAAAGTTGGATTTTGTTCCATGTACTCTTTATTATTCCTAGAACTCACGGCGGTTTCGGTGATTATTGTGACGTAAATTGTAACGGTAACAAACATACAGTATGTATGCGCCAAGATGAGGTGTGTAATTAGTTTATTATATACACGCATTATCTTTTCTTGTTATTCCTGTACTCCTATCTAGGAATGTAAGCCAGCTTCTGCATGTAGAAATCCTAGAACAGATATGGACGACGATGTACGCCAAATGATATTAGATAAACATAATGAATATCGAAATGAAGTTGCTATAGGGACTTCCGGCCAGCCGAAAGCTGCCAACATGAATGCCCTAGTAAGCATACTAAAGTTTGGTTCACGAAAGATGACAATTTAAGGTAATTTATTGGCCGTCTGATATAATATTACTTGCCGATAACTTTGTGTGCATAGACGTGCAACATGAAATATTCATGATTGATTCTTTTTAAATATAGCCGTTCTCAAAGATTTATGTTCTTCAGCTTTGTTTTTGTAAAACATGCAATAATAATTTAATTTAAACGTCAACGTCACTGGATGAATGTTAGCACAGAAGGCAGTATAGTATATTACTCTACGACATACGTCATTATTTGTAGTGTGTTAAAAAGTAATGTCACTATTTACGCATATCTGTTACACAACATAAATTGCATAGACATAATACGTCAAATAATCTTTCTCTCCCTAACATGAAATGTTGCTAAGCTACTGTATAAAGTGTTGTGTATTCTTTCTTCGAAAAAGTGACCTTGAATAGTCATCTTTCGTGAAACCAAGATATTGGTGCGATTCTGAACTAAACACGCTACAGTACAGTAAATATACAACGATGTAGAAAATTTTATATATCAATGAAAATGTCTAGTTTGGTTCACAAAACATGACTATTCAAGGTCATTTATAAGCCGTCTGATATAATATTACTCGCAGATAACTTCATTTCGTATGCATAGGCGTACAACATGAAATATTTATAGATACATTTTAACTGTAAAACAATAAGTGTAATTTATTCGAAAATTGTTTCTTTTTAAATAATACCTACGTTTTTGCAAAACACATAAACATGAACCATGGAATAATAATTTTATTTAAACGTCAAAGTTACTGGGTAATAGCACAGAGGGCAGTATAGTAGAAAATTATATATCTCTAACTCTACGACACACGTCATTATTATTTGTAGTGTGTTAGAAAGTAATATTACCATTTAGGTATAGTAAAATTTTTGAAAGATGTCCGATCAAGGTTATCTGTATCATGAACGAATTAACAAATTGGCGTACATTAATCCCCCTCTTTTACAAAGGCTTTAAGCGTGTGTGATAAGGATGGATATAACACGCTTGTCTTTCAAAAATTCATATTGTTTCGACTAAGTTAGGACATTCCATTTTAAAACGATGCTCGTTGTTGATAATACTTTCGCTGTAACGTAAGTTTATATATTAATACAGATACATTACCTTGATTCATAGCCGTACGAATTATTTTCTGTCATTGTCTCAATTTTCACATATTTAGTTTTACATTTGCTAATAAACTTACCAGTTGATTTATTTTTGAATTTGGAATGCTGTTATTGTAACATATATTTTTATAATAATAAAATAACAGTAGTATCTTATGTATCCTCTGAATTTGTCAGAATGGGCGGAGCAAAAATCTGAATTCATACAATTGGTAGACCTTGATCGCACATCTTTCAAAATTTTTACTGAACCTAGAAATACGTCAAATAATCTTTCTCTTTCTAACGTGAAATGTTGCTAAGCTACTGCTGCATAAAGTGCTGTGTGTTCTTTCTTCGGACAAGTGACCTTGAATAGTAATCTTTCGTGAACCAAACTACCACTGTATGTAAATGATCTACAGCTCTACTCGGTATCTCTACATTGGTAATATTTACGTGCAGAATAGTTTTCGATACATTCTGTAACTTTGACTACTTACAGTACTTACAATGCTTACATTCGAGTTCAGAATCGCACAATAAATGTCATATTATAAATTATGAAAATATTTCTTCTATAAATTGTAGAGATGGAATTTTGAGTTGGAATACATTGCCCAATGTTTAGCTAACACATGTGAATTTGAACATGACAAATGCAGAGATACGAGTAAGATACTTTTTGTAAAGCCAATATATCATACTTTAAAACAGGTTGATAGAATTTGGAATGTTTCTTTATAAAAATATTTTAATGTAGGGGAACATCACGTGGGCCAAAATCTGGCAATTGCATCGGGCACTGATCCGAATCACCCCGAAAATATTGAAGTAACTCTGGATGCAATCGCAGATTGGTATGCAGAAAAGAAAGATATGAAATCGAATGTAATAGATAGTTTCTATTCACCCGGCGGTCCTGCGTAAGTAACCAGATCAGTATACGAAAGAACAATGCCTAGGATTAGGAACTAGGCAAATATAGGTGCGTTCGGTTTTACGCTCAGACCGCTCAGAGCGTAAAACTGAACGCAGTCAGTATAAAATTCGAAGAAACAAAAATACTAGCGAGACCAACACACCTAAACACAGGTTAATTAGAGAAGCCATTGAGATTTTCAAAACCAAGAATAATAATATCAATCATTGTGACGGTTATGTTATAATTTGTCACCATGGTTACCTGTTGCTAATGTTATTGTACATACATACAAAAAATCACGCGTGTCCCACTTAGTGGGTTCGCACAAACCCGATAACAATAAGAACAATATCAACATCATACAACAAATCCTTACTCTTAAACATATTAAAGTGACCGATTTTCGGTAGCGAAATACCGCATCCGGACCACAATAATAGTTAGGAAACAATCATCCTTCATCACACATTCCTATCTAAGCAGAATTCTTTCGCCACGGCCACACTCATAATCCTTACTCTTAAACATATTAAAGTGACCGATTTTCGGTAGCGAAATACCGCATCCGGATCACAATAATAGTTAGGAAACATTCTTCGTCACACATTCCTATCTAAGCAGACTTTTTTCGCCTTGGCCACACTCATAATCCTTACTCTTAAACATATTAAAGTGGCCGATTTTCGGTAGCGAAATACCGCATCCGGATCACAATAATAGTTAGGAAACATTCTTCGTCACACATTCCTATCTAAGCAGACTTCTTTCGCCTCGGACACACTCATAATCCTTACTCTTAAACATATTAAAGTGACCGATTTTCGGTAGCGAAATACCGCATCCGGACCACAATAATAGTTAGGAAACAATCATCCTTCATCACACATTCCTATCTAAGCAGAATTCTTTCGCCACGGCCACACTCATAATCCTTACTCTTAAACATATTAAAGTGACCGATTTTCGGTAGCGAAATACCGCATCCGGATCACAATAATAGTTAGGAAACAATCATCCATCGTCACACATTCCTATCTAAGCAGACTTCTTTCGCCTTGGCCCCACTCATACTCCTTACTCTTAAACATATTAAAGTGGCCGATTTTCGGTAGCGAAATACCGCATCCGGATCACAATAATAGTTAGGAAACATTCTTCGTCACACATTCCTATCTAAGCAGACTTCTTTCGCCTCGGACACACTCATAATCCTTACTCTTAAACATATTAAAGTGACCGATTTTCGGTAGCGAAATACCGCATCCGGACCACAATAATAGTTAGGAAACAATCATCCTTCATCACACATTCCTATCTAAGCAGAATTCTTTCGCCACGGCCACACTCATAATCCTTACTCTTAAACATATTAAAGTGACCGATTTTCGGTAGCGAAATACCGCATCCGGATCACAATAATAGTTAGGAAACAATCATCCATCGTCACACATTCCTATCTAAGCAGACTTCTTTCGCCTTGGCCCCACTCATACTCCTTACTCTTAAACATATTAAAGTGGCCGATTTTCGGTAGCGAAATACCGCATCCGGATCACAATAATAGTTAGGAAACATTCTTCGCCACACATTCCTATCTACGCAGACTTCTTTCGCCACGGCCACACTCATAATCGCATTCATACATGCTCTTCTTCTCTTCATACTTGGAAACTCTCTCTCTTTAAGCACCCTACCAATCACATCCATCCACTTACACACTGGTCGGCCACGCAATCGAAAACTCTCAACTTCACCAAGATATATACGCTTAACAAGCCGTTCACTCGCCATTCTCTCCACATGCCCAAACCATCTCAACTGACTCACACCAACTCTCTTAATCACATTGTTCCTAACCATACATTCTTCATACATCAAATTATTCCTCACGCGATCCCGTCTAACATACCCACATACACCACGTAAATACCTCATTTCCACGGCAGTCACTCTTTTTATGCTTCCCCGTCCATGCCCAGCATTCGCTTCCATACATTATTTATTTATATATTTGTTGTTGTAAACCAAACTAAAAAGGTTGTATCATTTTAATTGAATAATGAATTCTGAAAGATTTTTTGAATAAATTGTATAACTTTCAGCATTGGACATTATACCCAGCTAGCTTGGGCCGATGTAGAGTTCGTTGGGTGTGGTAGAATTCGTTATAGAGCACAGACAAGGTGAGTAACAAATAATAGATTTGACAGTATATCTAAGCAATGATAGGTTTAGAACGATTTGAAACATTATTAGGAGAGGTATGTAAAGTAAAAATTTTGAAAGATGTCCGATCAAGGTTATCTACGAATTGTATGAATTCAGATTTTTGCTCCGCCCATTCTGACAAATTCAGTAGTGTCGTTTACTTAGTTTTTAAGAGGGTACATAAGATACTACTGTTATTTTATTATTATCAAAATATATGTTACAATAAAAACATTCAAAATTCAAAAATATGTCAACTGGTAAGTTTATTAGCAAATGTAAAACCAAATATGTGAAAAATAGGATGACACAATGTCAGTGATACTAACAGAAAATTATGTTATTCGTACGGCTAAGAATCAAGGTAATGTATCTGAATTAATAAATAAACTTACGTTACATCAATAACGAGCATCGTTTTAAAGTGGAATGTCTTAACTTAGTCGAAGGAATATGAATTTTTGAAATACAAGCGTGTTATATCCATCCTTTAACAAATAAATAACTTGTATACACTCTTCTAAATTATAGTTTCAGGATCAATATTTCAAGTCTGTAATCTTTGTTAGTCAAAATTCTGTTTAGAAAGAATTATCATTTTTCCCAAAGCGATTTATGTAGAATGACTGTCAACGGACTAGACAGTTATTTATTGACAATAAAGTCTAGAAGTTATTGCAAACCTACGTGCAGGGCTCATATTTATACATATATAATACCCCCTTCAACCTCTCAGAGATAATCCTCTCACGAAAGTAACGTTTTATTTGAAGTAGTCGATCTTAGACACTCATGTCAGCGAGACATGTAGTCTGCGTTTTAGTTTCTGGCGCGGGCTAAACGCCTGCCTGTTGAGTTACAATGTAACTATTTAGTTTATTTGATATAGTTATGTTTAGTTTAGCAATCAATAATAATAAGTTTAATAGTTTATAATTGATTAGTGTCAGTGTAAATATGTATAAATAAATAAAGAAGTTAGTAATATTAATAATGTCTGTGTCCATAATGTAAGTCATCATCATCGGTCATCAAAGTTAAGTGTAAGTGTATGTGTGTTCGTCCTTCGGTTAATCAAGTCGTGGTCATCTTTGGTAAAAGAAGTGCAAGACCACCATCATCAGAGCCTCTATAACACCCCCCCCCTCGTGTTATCTATGCCAATTTGTTAATTCGTTCATGGTACATATAACCTTGATCGGACATGTTTAAAAAAAATACTGTATATAACTTTTAAATAATTAAATATTTTTAGTATTCCACACACAATGTATTTAGTGTGCAATTATATGGGAACAAAATCTTCGGGTAATTTGCTCGGGGCAAGAATGTATATAAGGGGTGAACCATGTTCCCAATGTGGAGACAAAGAATGCAATTCAGAATATCCTGGTTTGTGTGGAAAAACAGTACCAGTTAGTGCCGAAGAAGGACGTAATACAGCTGGACGACAAGCGGGTAAACATTTTTATGGATTCGGATGAATCATGGTCAGTGAACATGATCAGAAACGAAAGTATTTATCGGTCACTGAACAAGATTTTTAACTGAATCTATAGTAACAAATGGAAATGATGTAAAATAAAATGTGGATTTTTTATTTTGCAGGTGTAAATACATATTTTATGGTATACATCCTTCTGGTAGTGGTGCCATATGTATTTTGTTATAATGATATGTAAAAATAAAAATAAATAAGTTATGATTTTTAAATACCTATTATTTTTTAAAGATTCTTATTCATTTTGTATAAATACATGCTAAACTATGGGCCATAATCATAGTCGCTATGGTAAAAATATTAGGCAGAACACTTATAAAAAGAAATATTTATAGTAAGTTAATGATAACTGATTACCTTAAATATTTCAGATATATTTTTTTAATTGAAAATCGTCTAGTTTTTAACTTTAATTTGGTGTTTACAATTTGAATTTTGAAATGAACAATTTTAAAAATGAATTTGTGGTGAAGAGTTTTTGAATTTGGTATATAATGAACACAGGATTCCTAAACGGTACATAAGAAGCAATAGCCCTTTATACATTTTAAAAGACTTTATAAATATTTCCCTTAAAAAAATAGCTAGAAATAAGTATCTATTCATCAAATTATGTAACTTTCCTACATTTATAAACAAATTTATTATTTTAATTATTGTTTATTGGGGTTTAATTACTTCGTTATCTAATGCCTAACTGTTATAGTGATTAATTTAGTCAGTGTGATTATTGTAGTCCCAAAGTGTAGACGTATGTGCGATGTGTTTGTGTACTGCGACTTCGAGAACGACTTCCTGGTGCTTGGAAACGACTTTTGGACACCTGGGGGTGACCTATTATAGATATTATGTGTTCATAATAAATTTAAATCTTTTTTGTTTTACTTTACTTACAGGACTTTTAGTAGTACATGTTAGAAATATTAACACATTCATTTGGGTGAGACTAAATATTTAAAAAATCTGATGTGGCCAGCACATAACCTCTCGCCGTATATTTTACCTGGCTGTATGCATAAAGCAAAGATTATTTTTATAAATACAAATAATATATTCATATAAATCTATGACGTATAAACTTCTTTATTATTCAATAATAGCATGTCTCAACATGAAGATATTTTACCATAAATTATGTTACAATAAATTACAAAGTAGAGTTTACCATATATAAATATTAGGCTGGTAACAGCAATTTTCAATTCGAACAACTTTGTTTACTTTCTCTTCATATTCTTCTAGTAAAAACATTAATTTTGGGCGGTCTAAAATGTATATATCTGGATTGTGCATCTATTCTTATATATCTTCTTTTACATTTTATTTTTTCATACTTGTTATATCTAAATAACCTTAATTCCCTTTAATAAAGTGACGGATAGATTGCACTCCGATTTTGTCAATATTTACAACTTACTTGAGAAGAATTTGATAGCTTTTTCGCAATTCAAAGTTACTCTAGTCTACAGTACTGGTGTACATTGTCCCATAATGTTTGAAACAAATTTAAGTCCTTCAACCTAGACTTGTCATCTCCATAATAGTCACAGATCAAGAACTAAGGGATTCTCCAAGTACATTTTTAATTCATTACTCATTATTTCTGACACTGACATTTATCTGTCAGTTACAAATAATTTAAATTATCAACTATTTTTCATGGCATTCTTTCGGCTGTCAAATTTATTACAACAGATTATTTTATATATTATACTTCTTTTATCTCTAAATCTATGGAATATATAATAAAATATTTAAATGTATCAGATAGAGAATTTAATTTTCTTTAATATTACCACGAAAAATTTTCAAAAAATAATATTTAGAAGATTTTTTTTCAAGAATCTTCTACTTCCGGTTGTCCAATTATTACCAAAACCTTTTCAGATCTTCCCATGAATGTCCGATTGGGAAATACGTTGTTAAACAAATTTTAAGTCTTATAGTTTTTGAGTAACCGTCCTTCCCACACACACACACACACACACACACACACACACACACACACACACACACACACATCCACACACACACACACACACAGACATCATCGTAAAAATGTTAAAATCGGATTGTAGGGACCTTAAAACGTGCTTATTCAATAAAATCTGGATATGTGATTTTTAGCATGAATGCAATACCTCTCTTAGCGAGAGGTAAAAAATTGTTTCGCGATTTGTATTAACTACAAAAATGATTTTTTAAAGGTTGAGAAGTATATTGATTTGGTTAGATTAAAATAAATATCACATGTACCCCTGTTGAGTAATCCTAATTTATATTTACTCTCACGGATATAGGGTTTTACGTAAAATTTTACTACTGCAGATGAGAGCATTGTTCTCGAAATACATGTATAGCTATATTTTTACTTCATTTTAAAGATAGGGGTAATTTTTAGTTTTGTTAAATTTATTTCAAATGTTCATATGATATAAAAATGACGCCTGTGGTGCTCTTTCCACAACAGATTTAAAAACCCATAAGTATACCCATAATTCAAAAAAAAATTATCAATTCATGACCTTTGTTACTGTTGCTAATTGAATAATGTTGACAATTCGATGAAATAATATTATTCAATGGTTATGTTAAATTCAAATCCTACCTTTCAAACACTACCATTAAAATTACTTTTAATTTAGTAATTCTTCCACATAAAAAGGCAAAACTTTTGTCATTTTTCATACTTTTATTTTCTTCTCAAGTTTAAAATGTAGATGAATAGTCGTTCTTAAGATTTTCTAATTGTCAAAACACTTGATAATTTTGTTAAAACAACAATAACTAGAGTTGTCTATTATAAAAAAATATTTTTATACTAGTTTACTAGTTCACTAGTTGTAACGTACCTACTTTTTCATATTTTTCCAAAATATGCATTTACCTTTTTGCATAGTAATTTTTCTGTAGTTTGCAATGTTCTCTACCAGACTTTGAAAATAATCATGTAAATAATAGAAACCGGTTTGACGAATTATTAAAAAATAACAGTGTAAATAAAACATTTCAAGTTTTAAATTTTAAAAACCTTTTCCCAAATATCCATTATACACTTGGGCATCATCAATTTTATAATAAAAAATCTGATATGGCCAACACAATACCTTCCGTCAATCCTGTGTATTATGTACAAATTCCATACATAAATTTTCTTGGAAAAGATTATATATTTCCAGTGTAAATTATTTCATAAACAAACTATGCAAAATGCAATTGACATTTTCATCTTCTTTAGCTTTTCCCATTGGTTAGGGGTCGCTATTTTTTATTTTCTTTTTCCACTCTTTCCTGTTTTGCGTGTCGTCTTAATTTAGTTCCTTTTCTCTCAAGTCTTTCGTAATTCAGTCCTTCCATCTTATCTTTGGTGTTCCTCTGTTTCGTCTACCTTCTATTACTAATGTTTCCAATATATTCTTCATCTCTCCTCATGGCATGTTCGAACCAATGTAATCGTCTCTCTTGTATCTATGTAGCAACTATCACTCGAGTCATTTCCCTTATTCTTTCATTTCTCATCCTATCTTTACGTGTCTTCCCCAATATCTATCTCAACAACCTCATCTATGTCACATTCATTTACTTTTTATTGATACTGTGTCAGATAGAATTTTCTTAATATAGTAGCTGTTTCCATGGTTGTAGCATAGCTGGCTGATTTATAAAATTTAATTTCTTTTTAATTTTTTAACTCTATATTCATTGAATATGAAATATAAAATGCAATCAATTCGTTAGATAAGAATATTATTTCATATTTATAATAAAATTAAATATCAAAAAATAATCTTTAACGGCGTTTTTTCAAGAAAACCTGTTAAGATCTTCAAATGAGGATATTTCCGGTAGACAAATTATAACCAAAATCTAATCAAGTCTACATATTGATGTAAGGAAGAGGAATACGTAAAAATTGTAATGTTTGGAATTCTAGTATTGGAGATATCGCGGCCGAAATTATAGTCACACACACACACGAACACACACACACGCACACACACTTCTTACAAACCAGGGGGAATTCCCAATGATCCAGGATGCATATTTCACCGTTGCAGATGATCACACTATTGTAGAAAATGGCTGCTTAAAATAAAACGGTTAGTATATTTATTGACATGTATTTTTTTATATATTTTTCAATATAAAAATCACTACCTAATATATATTTTACCACTGAAAACAATTGTCTACAAAAATAATAATCATTCATTTAAATAATAATATTTATTTAGCAACTCAAATACAATAATTTTGAATGTTTTTATTACAAAAATATTTTTATTGCTTCAGATAGTGAACTGCTCGTCTTCCAAGGTCATCAAAACACCCTGAGACTGTCTCATAAATAGGGAAACTTCAGCAATTTCAGCAGGAAGCAGGACTTCAGCACAACAATATCCTGAAAGCAGCAACAATCCTTTATATTTACTTGAAAATATATGTCCTAAATAGCAATATTATTATTATAATTCTTATTATTGTCACACTTTCAGAACATTATTTAAATTTATTTGTTTTTCCAAGTGCTGCCGCCTGGAGGGTCACGTGTTTAGTAGTGAATAAAATGGACGTTCTGATAATGTGACAGGTGATTTGTTATAAACAATTTTATAAAATATGTTATTTATATAAGTTTCTCATGTGTCCAACCCTATTATTCATGTTTGTGGTAATAATTAGTGATTCAACATATATAAATTAAGGTAAATACAAATAAAATATACATTTTATTAGTTATTAGTAAGAACCATGTGGCGTACGAAACCGTTTGACCCTAAAAATATATACAATAAAATGCATTTCAGTAATATTTTTCAATAATATCATCCAATCAAGTAACCATTTCTCTCATCTTTCATAATTATATAATATTTGGAGGAAATTAACATATGTAACGATTTTCACATATTTTATTATATACTCAATAAATATACCTTCTTTTGTTGAGATAATTTCCGTATTTATTTTATTGAGAATGCGAAGAAAATGCATGAAATGTAAAAACAAATTAAATTTGCTCTAAAACTATATCCTGCTATATCAGAGATTATCAAACTTATTGGGCTTACCGCCCCTCAGAAAATTTACTGTAGTGTACATAATTTCAAAAGATCGGCATATAACGATGACACGAACCTGTACCATAAACTACAAGAAAATCTCTTAGCACACTTACTAATAATTGCTTGTAAGATTTATACAAAATACGATATTTAAATGTTTTCCCTCAATTTTTGGCACTTTGGCAACTGCATATCCTATAACATTTCGTTATATCAAATTCATTTAATTTTTATTCATGTAAATACAAAATTTTTTTTAAAGATGTCCAATCAAGGTTATCTATATCATGAACGAATTAACAAATTGGCATGCATTTATTTCTTTCCTTTGCAAAGGCTATAAGCGTGTACGATAATGATGGATATAACACGCTTGTCTTTCAAAAGTTCATATTGCTTTGACTAAGTTAAGACATTCCACTTTAAAACGATGCTCGTTATTGATAATACTTTCGCTGTAACGTAAGTTTATGTATTATTTCAAATACATTACCTTGATTCATAGCCGTACGCATAACGTCATTTTCTGTCAGTGTCAGTGACGCTGACATTGTGTCAGTATCTTATTTTTCACATATTTGGTTTTACATTTGCTAATAAACTTACCAGTTGACTTTTTTTTGAATTTGAATGCTTTTACTGTAACATATATTTTTATAATAATAAAATAACAGTAGTATCTTATGCACCCTAATAAAAACTAAACAAAGGACATTACTGAATTTGTCGGAATGGGCGAAATAAAAATCTTAATCCATACAATTCGTAGATGACCTTGATCGAACATCTTTCAAAAATGTTACTATACAAAGCAGATTGTCACACCCAACAATAGGTATTATGCCGTGACGAAATATTTATTTTATTTATTATATATACTTACCTATATTCCTACATATTTACTTATGCTGGTAACTGTATTAAGTTCCTTTCCATATAATTATTGTTCTATTTACTATTTTCTTTTTAAAACATTACTATCATTATTTAAAATGCTTAATTCGTTGACAGTGGCATATATCTGTCAGTTACATGCATTTGAGATCTAAATTGTGTAATCATGGAATTGTATTTAAAACATAGGCTCCTAAATTAAAATTATAGATAGTTTTATAAATTTATCTATAAAATATATAGAAAAAGTATGATGCAAACCAATAATCTTTATATTATATAACATAAATCTCGAAAAAATAACATTTAAAGGGTATTTTTCGAAGAAAAACTATGATTTATATCAAAATCTAATGGTTTCTTTCCATATTAGAATAAGATAGAAATACAAGGTTTCATAATTTTCTAAACGATTTGAGTTAGAGCGTAAAGAGGATCCATGCACACACACATACATGCATACAACATCGTGAAAATCGTCGATCGGAATCAAACCCCGTTCCCCAGATTCGCGACCAGACACTCAGGCCCGCGGCCACAAGACTCCATATTAGGCATTATTATATGCCTAGATAAATTTTGCCAAATTAATCCGCCCAAGACTATTCCTTGCTTAAATAATTATTTATTCTGAAAAACGGAAAATAATCTTTCCCTAGCTGCATCAAATATTGGTAATGTTAAAAAAATTAAATAGTCTCAGAACTTGGAAAAATCGATTGTAAATCACCACTGTATGTATATCGTATTTACAATATTTGAACGAGGCTTGTTTCTGCCAAAAGCTCTTCATTTGTATTTTTAATATCGCATTTTCTGTTAATGGTTTATTTATGGGTTTCATTAATATATACAAAATCGTTTGTTAATGTAGTCCTATTTATGAATGATTTTATTAGAAGTAGGTACTAACCTAATAATTTTTTTTACGGAAAATAAAGGTATTTTCTCCAATTTAATAAATGTGTTAATTAAAAGATAATATGCTGCTGTGTTAGAATGTCTCATTTAATTATCGCTCTAATAATATTCAGAGTGCACTTTTATAATAAAAGTGCTTTTATGGGAGCATACTCCTCATTAGAATATAATGTAAAAGCGCGCTTCATATTTTTATTATAAAAGTGAGCTCGGAATACGAGCCATTATATTTAATATTGTATTACTATGTTTATCTACACCTGTTTAGTAATATATTGATTATGTACGTAACCATGGATACATAATGCCGTTCATTAACCACGCCTTTACATTATGAGCCCTATATTTTATTACAAAAAAAAAATGGTCAAATTGTTTTCACAACCTACCTGTTATCATGGCTTACCAGATTAATTATTCATAATTTTCTTCTCCGTTTTTGTAATTTATTTCTTCATTAAAAAATCTAAATATATAAAAATATATAGGATATCTCATTTGATATATGAAATTTATAGTCACTTTCGGTTAAACCGAAAGCGCTTACCATCTTGACGAATACAATTTGTGAGCCCTTAAGCCTAGTTTGCAAATATATAAAAAAATAATTATTAATAAGAAAGTTATTTTAAATAGACCATTTTTCAGTGTCACCCGGTATAATATGATTTCAATGGCAGGTGTAGATAATATATCGTATTCTACTCGCGTATAATGGTTATTATTCAATCGGATGAATTACCCGTATGCGGCTCGTATTCTAAAATCATCCTCGGGAATAATAGCCATCATAATACGCTCGTTGAATAATATACTATTTTGCTCTAGTTTTATTTCCTACAAAAATAATCATACCTAAAATCTTGTTACAGTTCAGTTAGATTATATAAAATACGTAGGTACATATATGTGTGTTTAAACTTTAACTTTTAAATGATGTGTTAAATTACTAATCTATATAAATTCATTAATTTTGAATACACATATATTTCTTACAAATAATGTTATAGGAGGAATAAATAATATAACTATGTATGTACTTATTTTTAAGTCCTCATAATACACGTACAATCTAATTATGATACATATTGTAATGACAAAAATGTAATACACAAAAGATCAATAAATATTTATTAAGCGAATACATAATCTTTTAAAACTTCAATTTTCGCATTCCCAGAAATTTCAGAAATCATTTCAGGCAACCTGCAATTCACCAAAATACGAACTAGATCATCAAAACGCGATCAGCAGGATATGAACGATATACAGCCTATAGGTAAGCAACCAGCTAAATTCGATTCGAGAGCACTACAAAGCGATCGCCGATCTACCACCCGCTCGAAATATTTTAGCGCCTAAATTCCAACCTAGTGCACAGCAGATTACATAAGCATGTAGCCTACGACAAAATTTCTAGCTAGCAAAATCCGATCCGAGAGCACCAGCAAGGCTTCTGGTCGACAAAAATTCAAAAATCGTGTAAAATCGACGAATTAATGCCGTAGCGTCCGAAAAGTAGCATATTGCTGCCGCTACGAGCATTTTTGAGCTCTCCGGCAGATATTCAGCCGATCCCAAGGCATTCACCCACCAAAATTTAAAAATCCATCAATCGAAATGCTATAGCAAGGCTTCTGGCCGTCAAAATTTAAAAAATCGTGTAGAATCGGCGATGTACAGCCTGTAGCAAGGCTGCTATTCACGAAAACGAGAATTTTTGAGCTCTCTAGCAGATATTCAGCCGATAGGAAGATATTCACTCACAAAAATTCAAATTTCTGATAATTCGGCAGCGTATAGTAAGGCCTGGCGATTAAAACATGAATCTCAGGTCTCCCACCACAGATTTCTAGTGTATAATACTGGCTGTTTGATGATTTTACAGTCATTCCGTCCAGCGTGAGCGATGGAGTCGTACCGGACGCTCTGATCTCTGAACTTACGTAATCACGTCTATATGATGCTATATACAGGCTTTTTGATTTTTTGCTGGCTGGCCACCAGGATTCCTAGCCTAGACCGTAGGCTAGGCTAGGGCCTGGTGGCCAGGCTGGGGTGCTCGGCTGGTTGCTGGCTGCTGGTAGCTAGTAGGTGGGAATCGAACTTGGATCTTTGAATTGCAAGATCTTGTAGCTCGTCGTTCTGGTTTCAGATTGACGGGCTACAGGATCATTGCTAGCTAGCGGGATATGAACCTAGATGTTTGGAATGCGATTTTTGATGTTTGGATTGCAATGAAATAGTTTGTTATTTTAATATGGATTTATTGGTCAGACATATGTTACATATTAATGATATGTAGTACATGAAATACATTGTTTTACATAATTATGACATTTAATAATAAGATGAAAAATAATGAATAAATATTTCTAAGTATTTTAATTATATCGATCTGTGCATTTATGATACATTACATATTACATGATGTTCGCAGTTTCGCAAATACAAAGATGATATGTGCTCTAAATACGTCAAATATGACTAGATATGTAACTATGCAGAATTGTGTATCTTATACTTATGAGGGATGATAAAAGTTCATTTTTTAATAAGAATAAGTTTATTTTTACGTATAAATACATATATAATGTAAAAGTATATCATATATTTTTGATGTGTGTGAATACAACTATAACATAATGCGTAATTTTCTACTATATAACTAAGAATATAAACACATATATGCCTTTTCGGTTATGATCTTATTATATTATTTTAGATAAGCGTAAAAGTGTATCATTTTTGTTTCGTATGATCTAAATTTATGAATATATGAAAGTATTCATTAGCGTGAAGTCTCAATAAATATTTTGTAAAGTGTAACAGTATAGTATTACCTAACAATAAACAGTTTTCTTCTAAATGTAACAATATATGAATTAAGTGTGAATATTTAACAAACTGTTCATTAAATATCAGAGTTTTCAACAGAAATTCGCGGGAGGTCATAATGTATCTAACTTTGGGGATCACAAAGAAAATATGGTACTATAACAGAAAATATTTATTATGTATAAATAATAAACTTTAAATTTATATTATTTATTTTATTTATGTTATTTACAAAACTAAGTGATTCTTATTCTTTCAAATAAATATTCATGCATGACTATCAGTAAATGCTATATTTTTTATAGGAGTTTTCTTCTTAATTATAAGTGTCGCGAAAATTTAATTTTGAAAGTATTTTATTAACATAATACGATTGAAAAACACTGGTTTAAATGAATATTATACTAAAGAAAACAACATGATATATTTTTTTCTTGGAAGTATAATTTTTGTCTTATATGATTTTCCATTTATTGAGTATCAGTATTGAGAGTCGGTAAAGAAGTTTTTTTTATATATTCGTCTGTATCTTAGAGAATGAAAATTAAGGTACATGAAAAAAAAAAGAGCCAAGTCGTTAGTTAATTCAAAAATCTTTGCTCAAGATTCGCGAGTACAATTATTTATACAGAAACTTTGAAAATGCATATCGCGGAAACTAAATTAGAGATGGAGTTGTAGTATTCAAATTTGAATTCAGTATGGATTTTTCTATAATGGAACACATTTTCAAAGTTTTTGACGTGGTGAAAATATTTTCAGATTTGCTTGCTTCGAGATGAGTACGTTTGTATAAGAAAATTTAACTTTCAAAATAAATATCGCGGAAACTAAGTTAGATACATAGTTATTGTATTCAAATTTGAATTGAGCATAGATTTTTCTATAATGGAACACCTTTTAAAAGTTTTTGAAGTGGTGAAAATATTTTCCAAATTGCTTGTTTCGAAATGAGTGCTTTGTATAGGAAATTTCAATTTTCAAAATGAATATCGCGGAAAGTAAGTTAGATACAAAGTTATAGTATTCAAATTAGAATTCAGTATGGATTTTTCTATAATGGAAAATATTTTTAAAGTTTTTGACGAGGTGAAAATATTTTCAGATTTGCTTGTTTCGAGATGAGTATGTTCGTATAGGAAAATTTAACTTTCAAAATGAATATCGCGTAAACTAATCTAGATACAAAGTTATAGTATTCAAATTTGAATTCAGTATGGATTTTTCTATAATGGGAACACATTTTCAAAGTATTCGAAGTGATGAAAATATTTTCTTACTGCCATATTTCGTGAAGTACTTATATTTACATAGGAAAAGTCAACTTTAATAATGATTGTCGCGAAAAATAAGTTAAATACGGAGTATGGTAAACAACCTTCACCTTCTGTAATGTTCTAATATTTTGGACTTAGCTCTTTCTTTTACTGTACCCTTCAAATAGTATGTATGTTTATGAATTTGTGATGAAATATATATGAACCTAGATGTAATACGCTTTATAAGAAATATTAACTTAAAACATATATGTGTTTTATATTGTACGACTATTATATACCATATTCTAATACACCTATTATTTGAATATGTTTGTATGTATGCATCATTTTTAAAGTATTTGTCGCTGGAATAGATTATTTTTCATTGTTACTTCATATGTAGAAGATAAAGTTTTATTTATATACATATATTTTACATACAAGATCTTGAGGGATACAAATACATAAAGGGGAAGTTTAGGGGTATAGCCAGGGCGCATTCTCCTCCGGGAAGTAGTCCTCCTGTTTTGGGAACTCCTCAATGCAGTGTGGCCACCCTTGCTTTAATCAGGATTCATGTCCATGGTTCAGAACTTTCTGCAGCTGGTCGAAGTCCTCATATTATATAAGGTTCTGAAACATATTTAAAAAAATATTAAAAGTAGTAAAATTTTACAGGTTATAGGAAATACATAATATTAATTAAGTGCAGAGTATAAAAAAATACTTCATTCGTTCGCAAATTAAAAACAATTTGAAATATAACAAGAAATTGTGATATGCTTTTAATATAATTTTTCTTTTTAAATATAATCTATACTATAAAACTATATGCGGTGCTCCATAGATATTAACCGAATAAAATGTTGAAATATTAAATAATTATCAATTAATGCAAACTATTTTCGATATAGTACGAGCAATCATTTAAATATAGCTTATATCTATTAGAATAATCCCTCGGAATTAATGGTTAATATATCGAATGAAGAATACAACTATAAAGTAGTATAAAAGTAAACAAAAAAAACTCACTTTGAATAAATGAAATCTGTGGATATAACTCCAAGTCCTGCAGGTATCCTAACATTCTCTCCAAGCACCAGGAAATCGTCCTCGTGTTCACAGCACACCATACGCACGTCTTTACACTAGCACTGCAACAAGCAAACTGAAAGAATTAATTCATGTAATAGTCAGGGTGTTAGATAATTTTCCCCTAGAAGTACGAGTCAATAATTAAATAATAATGAGTCATTTTAAATAATAATCGCTTCTTATGTATTAGGTAATTTGTTTAGGATATTTTGAATTTTATGAATGTAAAAATAGCGCGAAAAAATTTTGAGTACAAAAGGGCTGTAAATAAAGATATAATTTCGATAGAACTAAATTTTAACATAGTACAATTTCTATTTCAAGGCTGATCTAAATAAATTACATACATTATTTAAAAATTTTGGAACCATTAAAAATAATTTCAAGAATGCTTGTTTCAAGACATGTGTGTAGTAAATTTAATATTAAATATATCAAATACTAAGTAAAATAGTAAATTGTTTTCCAAATTTTCATGAAGTTAATTTTATTTCAAAATGTGTAGTTGTATCTTACATATTTGGATTTAGGGGTTTATTTTCTGTATGAATAATTATAATTTCAGAATATTTGATTCGCTGAAAAAAATTCAATCATGTTTGTTACGTTATAAGTTTATTAACTAGAACTAGAGCAATTTTAAATTAAATATTTCCAAAACTGAGAGTGATAGCAACTTTTCTTTTAATTTGCACTTAAAGGTTTATTTTAGAATTATGTATTTAATACTTAGCATAGTTGTTTCTATGTTTATTTTAATATATTTTATTTCGGAAAATAAAAGAAATAGCGATCTGTGCTTTTTAAATTTGGCTTCAGATTTCTTTATATGTATAGGTACTAGGTAATGTAAATAAATTTGAATGTCTGAAAACGAGTCTAAAAATGTTCATAATGTTGATTTAGGCCCTTCCGTTTCTTATACCATTCAAATGATATATGTGTTACTTGCGTTCGTGGTATATGTGAACGTAAATATAATACATTCTGAAAAGATGTTAAGAATATACAAATATGAAAATGAACATGTATACAGGATGTCCCTTAACTTGGTGCACAAACTTTAAGGGCATATAATACTGATCAAAATGAGTAAAAAAAGCTCAGTCAAAATGTGTCCGATCTTTAATAGTTTCCCAGATATAACGCAGTGAAAAATGAGTTTTTACGAGATTTACCTTTGCTATCTCGAAAACTATAAGAATTACGATTTTGATTAATTGAGACTTTTTGTTTACCTTTGAGAGGTAATCTTAGATGGCCTTTTGTTATTTTATAAAAATCAAAAGTGAAATGTTGTGGCGACCTTGGTCAATATTTAATTTTCATATAACTACGTAACTATAAGAAATTGAGAAAAATGTTTCATATAAAATTTTATTGTTTTTTATAGTCTTTTTACTGACATAGACAAAATTTTATTCGATCGCTATCTTTGTCAGTTTTTCTTAGATTTTTCGCTTTTCTCGGAAACAGTTGAAGATCATTCCTATGTTGATGAAGCTTTTTTATTCATTTTGGTCAGTACTATATGCCCTTAAAGTTTTTGCTCGAAGTTAAGGGACACCCTGTATATGTTGTACAATGACATATGATTTTCACGTTATAATGGTTATAGTTATATTATATACTTTATATACAGGTTGTAAGGTGATTTTTTATTTATTTATTTACATGATCATATAAATAAAAACGCGATGTGCACCATAACATGTTGAGGTTGTTTTATGGTGTGATGCTCTGCAATAATGCGACCATTTCCAACGCTAAAATCAGGATTCATATAGATGCAACTTACTCAGGACTCCTGATGCAGTTCGTCCAAGTCCACAAATCTTCTCTCTGTTCAGTACTCTCTAACAATATAATAATCGAAAGTAATAAATATGAATTAGTTGCCAATGGTCATAGAATATAATATGATCTTATTTGCAAATCATTAATAATTAAAATATTATCCAAGTATTAAAGAAACCGAGAAATTCAATTATGAAAATATATATTCAGGTGTTCAACGAAACGCGGAACAAATGAAAACTTTAAAAGTAAAAATAAATTTTAAATATCTTTTCATTCTTGTTCTTTTGCTCTAAAATGTACAAGAAGGACAATGTAACGATACATATACAACCTTTATTCAAACCAATACAATTTCCATTTATTTATTTATTTATTTAATTATATATATATATATATATATATATATATATATATATATAATCACGGCATATTACCCATTACTGGGTGTGCCATTCTGCTTTGTACACAGATATCTGTAATGATGAAATATTTGTAACAGGTGTCACCTCATGTTAGAATAAATAAGAATAATTACAATTATACTACAAATATTTTTATTATACCAATTTATAAATTATGTATGTTCTTTTCAGATGCAGCCGTGTGAAAAACCGACATCCTGGTGCTGCAGACTTCGAGACTTGGAGTCCTAACATTGTATCCTGAAGCACTCATCAATGGTGAGTTACTCTGTGGTAGATACTTCTTGTAATCTTGTCCATGGGCTAGCTGTTAAATCTTCGGTCTGCTAAACACGATCCCTGTAAAATTAAATTCTCTATAGATACACATATATTTCAGATATTTCAGCCGGCTGAAACAGATTTTAACTACTGCGATTTTTAATGGCAACAAACAAGATTTTTAATTTTAGTACTTGTATTGGCAATCTAGGAAGTAATTTTCTATATGTATACTTAATTTCAAAAAGTTTAAATCGCTAAATATTGTTTCAGTAATGATTATTTCAAAACGTGTATATATTTATTGAAAATAGAAACTTTAAAATTTAGAACTACGAAAATTAAAAGATATAGCGACATTATTTTCAAAATGATAATAAGAAATTTATTTACTATATGTAGGCTTTTACAATGTATGAATCGAAAATTTGGATTCAGCATGAAAGTCTCTTTCGTTTCATGTAACACATGATTTTTTTTACATCGTCGAAACTCGAGTTATACACGCTTAAAGTTACATGATTTTTCACCGGAATTTTGTAAATATTGAATTCGGTTCATTTTTCATATTTTCATGCACCACTCCTACACGGTAAAAGATAGAATAACGGGCGATGAAAATTTGGATTGAGCATGAAATATTCTTTATTTTCATGTAACACATGATTTTTTTACATCGTCGAAACTCGAGTTACAGACGCTTAAAGTTATATGATTTTTCACCGGAATCACATTTTAATCAACTCTGGAGAATCTCAGATTTTGAAATTCATATCTCGGAAACGGTTAGAGATAGAAAAAAAGTGTATAGGACCTTTTCTGTAGTAAATCGAATTCTAGGGGGGGGGTATACATTTTAACTTTTTAACTTAACGATGTACCAGTTCAGAGTTACGACGGTTTGTATAGGTTTTATAGGGTTTTCAATGCCCACACCCTTAATTTGGGGTAATATCGAAAAATATATAATATACGATCTACATATCTTAAAATTATCTACAACTTTTGTCATATGACATTTTCTTGTACAGTTGACAGTTTGGAAGATAATAATATTATACCCCAAAATGGGTGGAGATTCGAAGTTTGGATATCGATTTTCCGAATCTGCGTATTTTTCTGCGTATATGACTACACATAGTTACAGATATTTCAGTCGGCTGAAACAGATTTCAGAAAACGCGATTTTTACCGGCAACAAACAATATTTTTAATTTTCGTACTTACTTATATTGGCAATGATAGGCGAATTTTTTCAACATATCATCCGCTAGTACTTCATCACTGAACTGTATTGTCTTCTGCGATTTACACTGATTAGAATACACTTTCAAGTCATTACACAACATTCGCACCAATTAAATTAACAATTGCAGCACTTAATAAAACAAAGTTAAAAATATCCACTGATAATGAACAAATAAATATAGTTTTAGCGTAAATTTTAATACTTTTATTTATATCGCGAACTATAAATTAAATAAGAGAATGATTGTATAAAAACTACGATTCCTATCAACACTACACTATCGCAATACACGATTATTCACAAACACCCCATGTTCACTTCACCAAAGTTACAATGGAACTGAAGTCTTCATTATAAAAATATAATATTAATATTATAACGTAACAACTAACACTAATTAAGTGTTAATTGATTACATTTTTTTTATATTTTGGCGCACAAAATAAACAATGTTTATGTTTGTTTTCAGGTTCCGCGAAGGGCCGTACTACACCCAACGACAGGATACGGAAGCTGCAACACTGGACGTAGTTAATAAATGGTTTTTATAAGAATAAATAGACAAAAGAGTTTTTTTATTTACCTTTCCTATGTAATAACAAAAGAGACAGGGAAATATCCTAATATTTAAGGATTTTTCCGAATTTTCCTACCCTATCATTTAGTATTAAGTTCTCTAGGTACGAAAATAACCATTTATAAAGGGCTAAGGGCTTATTTGAGCCCTTGGGGAAAAACTGACCACGGATTTCAATTTTGCAGATCCAAGTAAGTTTAACAACACTTGTTCGGTCTTTCTAGCCCTTTTAGTCCAGGAATTAGCGTAGGCCCTTTGCCACAAACTTGAAGGGCAAATATATTGTAAACCAGAGGGTTTTCATCAATTCTGTGCAAACCAATGAAAAGCGGGGGTTCAAATCCTTCCGATACGTTATTTTCCGGCCTTTTAGCCCTTTTAATTAACGTATTTAAGCGTTAAACCCTTCGGAAAACTTTAAGGGCTCGTATCTCGGAAACGGCTGGGTTTTCAGCGATTTCCTTGAAATTTCGGGGTCGTAGAACAACATATTTAAGTTTCAAGGGCGCAGGGCCAAGGGTTTAAAAATGCGCTAATTAAAATTTGACAGCTTCGTTTTGTTAAAAAGTTGAACAAATTCTCATTTTTTTGTCACATGTTTTTGTTATACAGAATACGTAGATGTTATTTCAAATAAAATTAGCGTTTTAATGATAGTTTGCAAATCGTTTCAGCTAAACTTGAAGGGCAAATATATTGTAAACCAAAGGGTTTTCAACAATTCTACGCAAGCCAATTGAAAGAGCGGGTTCAAATCCCCCCGATACGCCATTTTCCGACCTTTTAGCCTTTTTAATTAACGAATTTAAGCATTAAACCCTTCAGAAAACTTTAAGGGTTCGTATCTCGAAAACGGCTGGGTTTTCAGCGATTTCCTTGAAATTTCGCGTTCCCTTAGCATCCTTTGCAATGTTGAGGTCGTAGAACAACATATTTAAGTTTTAAGGGCGTAGGGCCAAGGGTTTAAAAATGCGCTAATTAAAATTTGACAGCTTGGTTCTTTAAAAAAGTTGAAGAAATTCTCATTTTTTTTTATATCATGTTTTTGTTGTCGCAAAATAGTCATACTTCCCTGTCTCTTTATTGTGGTATTTTCCTCTGGTATAAATAAGGGGTTGTTAAATAAAAACTTGTATTAGTTTAAGTAATTTTTATTGTTTATTTGTAATACATTGTTGTCTTTATGTTCATAGCTTAAATTATATTTTTAATTCTTATTCTTTGTATTTTATATATAAATATACTTACCCTTGTATTGAAAAATTAGAAATAAGGATGTTTAAATAATAGTTTGTATAAATTTCACTTGTATTTATTGTTTATTTGTGTCTTACATAGTTGTATTTCATGTAAATTATTCTAATATACAATATTTTATATAATAAAATATAATTAAAATATAATTTGTCTATTTTTTTTTATTCCTTCTACTTAGGGGATGAATTTTAAGTCCCTATACGTATATAGTTCTTAAAATGGCCGCTAGATGGCAGCACCTATTGGAAATCATTACGCTAAACATATATAAATAATTCTGTGTTTATACATACGTACATACAGGATTCAAAATAGTTCCGATAATGGCCGTTAGGGGCAGCACCTACTTCGGGATAACATTTTAATTAAGACCTTTGTACATATGTACAAACATACATACATACATACTTACATACATACATACATACATACATACATACATACATATATACATACATACATGCATCATTTTAAATAGTTCCTAAAATAACCGTTAGTTGGCAGCGCCTACTGCTTTTAAACGTTTTAATTAAGACCTATTGTGAATTTGGAATATTTTTTGGGACGTATATTTCAGGGAAGCGGATACATGGATGTTATAATTCACCACGTAATGAAAACGAATAAAAACAATTGCAAAAAATCTCAGGATTTTTCTATACTTTGGCTATTGTTAGTTATATTGATGTATGAATTGCAACGTGAACGTTTTAAAAACTGCATTCGTACAGGGACTTAGAAAAAAAAAAACATTTTGCAGATAGTAGTAGCAGATACCTGTAAGCCGTAATTCAAAATGGACGTAACATCCCGTTTTTAATTACTCTAAACACTAAAGGCTATTGAAAATTATGTATGTTCGTCGTTATGTACACAAAAAAATATTTTTTTGGTCGGTTCTACACTATGCTTATCGACAGGTGCTGCCATCTGGTGGCCGTTTTTAAAACTACATACGTGTAGGGTATGGACTTAGAAAAAAAATCAATTTTCTAATATAAAAAATATATTTGTATTATAAGAAATTACATTTTTTAATATAAAAATATATTTGTATTGTAAGAAATTACAAGACTTTATCTTATAAAAATTAAAGTTTATTGGCATTATTATTACAAAGGACTATTTGACAATCATAAATAGTTAACAGATTTGTTAACAAATTTAGTAACAATTATGAACAGAAATATAACAAATGAATCGTAAAAACTAAGTTTAAAGATTCTGTTCAAAATTATTTCCAACTAAATTTGTTAACAAATTTATTAACTATTTATAAAAGTGTCACATAGAGTTTAGTTATAAAACTAAAACATTTATTACCGTATAAATTGTCATTATTAAGATTATTTTGTTTGTTGTTAATTATTTTGCATCTTTATTCTGCAAATAAGAGTTTAACCGGAAGATTTAACTTTTATTTACAGAATAAAGATGCAAAATAATTAACAACAAATAATATAATCATAATAATTTTATTTGATAACAAACATTTTAGTTTTATACCTGATACAAAACTCTAAGTTAATATTATATACTTTTAGACTAAAACCGCCCAAATATATAATATATTAGAGTTCCGTTTACAATACTTATGGACTAATTTAACAAACTAAAACTTGGCATCCCCAAATAAGATTCCTTGTTTCCATTGTTAAAGGTACAAGATTTCTTATTCGGTTTAAGACCGTTTGCGAACCTTTATATTAATTATATTATATATTTTTTTGGTGTTACCGCCTCAACCACCCACTCACCAAAATATATAATATTTATTAATATAAAGTTTCGTTTACAATAAATACTTAATATCTAACATTGCCCTGACCGCGTCAAAATACTTAATAATAATTACATTTTTTTACTAAAACTACCTAACTTTAAAACTAATGTGACGGGTTTAAATTAAAATAAACAGTATTAAAAGATTGTTTTATTGTACATACATTTTAAACAAATCATTACGTAGAGGAAGCCATGGAGACGCATCCCAATCGGCACTGCAATCTCGGTGACAACGGCGGCGGGGGAATTCTTTTAATTTATAACTATCTTAAAACTATAACTGAAATGCTTTATTTAATAAATGATATATATAGGGAGACACCACCCTCATGCCAAACCCACGCTCCCCATACATATCATTTATTAAATAAATACAATTCCGTATACAATAATACCTTATAATCTAAATTAAACTATTGTAGTTCCCCCCAAATTAAGTTTATGAAGTGCACAAAAAATCCTATCTTACGTTAATATCTTTTTCAAACAAAAGCAAATCTAAAAATGTTTAGTTACGTTAATTTTCTCTCTCTCAAAAAGCAAAAACAACCCCTGCCTATCTTATAATCTAAGCTATCTTATGTCTACGCAAGCTATCTTATATCTAGACTATGTTAAGCTAAGTTGAAGTGAGAGAGAGATATACGAGCTAAGACAAAAAAAGTGAGGACTCCGGGGCGGTCCTCACAGTAGTTTACGTGGGGGCTTGGCCGACCCCAGTCGCGACCACAAAGGTTTACGGCCTACACACGCGAGCTAATTAAGGACAAGGGAAGCAATTAAGTGATATTCCACGGCTTGGATGCAATAAAGAGCTACTCCCGATGGCATCGCCCGGCCATTCCCGAAACACCTAACACCGAACGCGGTTAACCCGTGTGCTCAAACAATGTTAAATCAAACAAAAACTTTACTTTGTCTTTAATTATTCGTTGCCATTAAAAGTTAAACGATGATTACGTTGCCTCCGGATGAGGAGAGCACATAACGCCATAACAGAGTTTCCTGTGTAAGCATTCAGGTTTGTTTAAAACTTTTCTCAGTTGAGTCTAGCGGTTTTAAAGCGTCCAAACTAGAGCAGAGGCCGATACGAACGGCGGTCAGCACTGGTACAAAAGAATTAAACTGTCCCTACAAACATTCACACAAGTGCGAAGCGATCCACCAGAATATAGGTTTCACATGGCGTTGTGAATTACTATACATATCAGTCCACTCAATTATGGAAATCGCGCACGAATCCTACCTAACCATCTCACTAACCGTGATGTTAATAATAATAAAAATAATAAGGAAACCCGAACCCACAAACAAGTTTCGAATCTCACACCCCCTACTTCCTGATTCTCTCACCATTTGACAGCAAGCATGCCCCGACACACCAATTCATACAATTTTTTTTTTCACATTCACTCTCCCTAGATGCCGTCTGGGCAATCAAAACGCACGATTTTATGATGAATTATCGGTAGGGAATGCACTTCAACTTTAAATCAATTTATTTTTAATTTTTAAAGAAAACGCGTGTTTGCTCAACGGCGCGATGAGCCAATGTTTAATTAAGACCTGAAAATACATTTCAAAGAACTTAAAACTAACTTATATTCTATATTATTCATCACGTAAGAATGGCATTGTTCAATAATGTTTCGTTTATAAGTAGTTCAATCGCTCTATAATCTGTGCTGAAATCGACTAGAAAACTATCTTTTTCTACAATGTTATTCTTACGCAAAGAATCCTATACTATATTAATTTAGTCTTCTTGATGTCCGATTCCTAAAAGATATATACTAATTATATGTTTCCAGATATTGATTTTATTGATAAACAGTCGACATTTAAATTTTAAATTGTTTGAATATTATACAGACATTCATGAAAGTTATATTTCTTTCAATGTAGTACTCAAAATCGAATTTGAGTACAAGATAATATTTAGACATTTGTAATAGTCATATTTCATTGACTAAGTTCTCATGGTTGAATATGAGAATAAGTTAATAATTAGGCATATAGTCATAATCCTTTGACTCTAAGTTCTCACGGTTGAGTATGAGAACAAAATATTTTATAAAAAATTAAAGTTCCTACCAGTTCATCCATCGATGGCCGTCTACGTCGTTGAAGATTTATCTGGAGCTCAGCAGGCCTTCAGAAAATCTGCTTTAGAAGATGTGCAGTGTTGAAATCGAAAGCTGCATCCAAATACTCCAAGTTTCTTGACATCTCTGACCAGCCAAAGGTCTGCCTATTAAATAATACTTATTAGTTTGTGGTGTTCTTTAAACCATTTCAAAAACTGTTGGATAAAATTTCGCACGGCAAACATACCTTCATTATACAAGACACTTGATTTATATGATGATGTATCATGCGATATTTTGTCCAACAGTTTTTAAATGGTTTCAAAACTTTTTGGAATTTGCTTCAATTTGATATTTTGAAAGGACATTTGATAAAAAATAGTGCAGAGAGATTCATTTTACACCACCCTGTCTGTCGGGTGGTTATACACATGAAAAGTGCACCACTTTTCAAATGCTTAGTTATTCTAGTGCAAATATTTTACGCACAATACAGATAAAACTGTTTGAGGTGGTCCTTATTGACGAGTAACTAGATTTGAACTAGTTTTTATTCCAAGTTTCGACCCTTGGATTATAAAGTATTGTTGCATTACGGTTCCAACCACATAAATACATTTAATAATGATAAAAAGAATAAAAGTCTAGGAAGATTCTTACCTTATACATGCTGACAGCACGCTTGAATTTTTGAGTTGTGGGGCCCTAATGCAGTAACTCTGTTGTCTCCTGTTTCTCCCAAAGGTGCTCTGCCCTCTTCTGCTCCCACTTCCATGTTTTCGAAGCCCTCATGGTCATGCATGCAATCTGAAATAGAAATGAGTTACTTTAGTTGTGCTTTCTTTCATTTTGTTCGTGTATTAGATATTATCGTTGGTACATCTTTAAAAATCGTTACAAATAACGCAAAAATTGTTAACAATTAAAAATATATAACAAAATTTGTTTGACTTACATTTTCCACATGATTTCAGCTGAGAAAACCACCGCGAATGGTCACGTATTTTATCGCCACGCCATGTTGTCGATTCAGTTTCCCTACGCTGCCGTATTGCCTTTCGAGATGGAGCAACATCTATACAAATACGTGGAACTATTTTCGAAATATAGCCAAAATGTATTTCATCGCCACGCCACGTTGTTGGTTCAGTTTACCCAGGCCGCCGTATTGTCTTTCGAGATGGAATAACATCTATGCGAATACATGGAACAATTTTCGAAATATTGCCAAGTCTTCCGGGGATAAAGGAAGATTTTGGAACATGATTTTCAGTGAATTCTGCTGAACTTTAACGGAAAATGTTGTTCGGTTTATTATTCCACAATATTTGATTTCTATGTTAAATACTGCGTCTGCATGTGTTTTAAAATAATTGATTTAATTATGAAGGTTTCAGCGTCAAAAACTTTAAATTCGATTTGATGTATCTTGTAATTAGATTAAATCGAATTTCTTTCCCATTCTTTGGCGGTGGTCGACGTTTGCTGTTCATTTAGCGTTAACCAGGGGGCACGTGTGGTATTCTACCACGGACGCGAACAGCTCTACCCCCCATTCATATTAAATTGGTTGTATTCTAGCACCGCCAATTTTGAATTTCTTCCTAAAGCTGTGAAAGATGTATTCGTTTTCTGTAAATAAAATGTTTAATTGTCAAACACAGTAAATATAATTTACCGGTTAGACAAATATGGATGGCGAACGTAGTAGAAAAAAAGAGATCGAGGAAGACCTAAAGACATCTGGGATAAGGCAATACTGAAGGTCCTAGAGAAGAATAACAGCAATAAAAAATAAATTTTTAGGTTACAATAGTTAAGACTATATTTGGGCATTTTTACCTTCCGTCACCTTTAGGTAAGGAAGGTATTGTCTTTGGACAAAAAATTCAATGATGAGTTTTTACTGAATAAGCACGTTTTAGGGTCCATATAATACGATTTTACCATTTTTACGATGATGTCTGTATGTATGTGTGTCTGTGTGTCCGTGTGTCTGTGTGTGTGTGTGACAAAAGTTCCGGATCCAATAACTTCAATACCACGATTCCAAAAATTACATTTTTTCGTATTCCTCAAGTTTACATCCAGAAGAACAACTGATTAGATTTTGGTTATAATTGGTCAACCGGAAGTAGTATCATTTGAAGATTTAACAGTTAAATTTGATTTATTGACATTTAACGTTATTATAACTTAAAGAATATATTATTCTCTATACGATTTGATTACAATTTATACTTCATATTTAATAGATACAGAGTTAAAGAATTTTAAAGAAATTAAATTTTATAATTCAGCCAGCTATACCAAACTTGGGAACTAGTAATAAGTATATTCATATAATTCAAATTGACAGATGTCAGTATCAATAAAAAGTAAATTAATGTGGCAGATATAAGGATGTTGAAGTAGATATTGGGGAATACACGGAAAGATACGGTAAGAAAATAACTCTAGTGTTACAAGTTTTTAGAAAGATACAAGAAAGACGAATAAATTGGTTTGAACATGTCATGAGGAGAAATGAAGAATTATATTGGAACAAGAATGAATGGTTTAGTAATAGGACGTTAAAGAAACAGAGGAAGACCAAAGATAAGATGGAAGGACTGTATTGCGAAAGATTTGAGAGAAAAGGATCTGAATGAGAACGACATTCAAAAATAGCGACCCCTAACGAATGGGAAAAGCTAAAGAAGAAGAAGATGCCAGTGTCAAGTGCAATTTGAATAGTTTGTTTATGAAATAATTTTACTGGAAATTTAGAATCTTTTGTAAGAAAAATTATGGAATTTATACATTATACACGAGAATGACGGAAGGTATTGTGCTGGCCACAACAGATTTTTTATTTTATGAATAAAGATTACTGGATTTAAATACAATGTCATTAACTAAATTTGTCTTTTAAACAATAATCTACGGGAAAATATATGACAAAAGATAAGTCCTAAATTTTTTCGTTCCAACAGTAAATAATACAATATTTATGTTAGTATTATCTATAAAACTGAGGGTAAAGGTAACTGACAATATACATAATAAATTGCCATCTTAATTTTTAGTACTTTAATAAAAAATATTTGCGAATTATTAAAGACGAAAACATTGTCAAATGCAGACAATGTTTATTTGCAAATAAATTATTATTAAACCTAAGAAATTTTATTATAAGCAATGTATTCAAGTTCTCTACACTCTGTTAATACACCATATCAAAATTTGTTGAATTGGAGTAATAATCATAGCATCCAGAAGTTTATTTATTTTAGTTTTTAATATAATTGTAGTGGTACTTTAATAAATAAATATCATTTTGCAAATTATTTTACTAAAAAAATTAAATTTCATATAGTAATTAAATGAATATATTGTCAGTTTCCTTTACCTTCAGTTTTATAAATAATACATTGTTTTTCAGAAAGATATATTCAATAGTAAACTTTTCTGTATCTGAATTATAAATATACAGTAAAATTTTTGAAAGATGTCCGATCAAGGGCACCTGTATCACGAACGAATTAACAAATAGGCATACATTTATCTCTTTCTTTTGCAAAGGCTGTAAGAGTGTGTGATAAGGATGGATATAACACGCTTGTCTTTCAAAAATTCATATTGTTTCGACTAAGTTAAGACATTCCATTTATAAACGACGATGCTCGTTGTTGATAATACTTTCGCTGTAACGTAAGTTTATTTATTAATACAGATACATTACCTGAATTCATAGCCGTACGTATAACGTTATATTCTGTCAGAGTCACTGACACTGACATTGTGTCAGTATCTTATTTTTAACATATTTGGTTTCACATTTGCTTATAAACTTACTAGTTGACTTATTTTTGAATTTTGAATGTTTTTCCTGCAATATATATTTTTATAATAATATAATAACAGTAGTATCTTACGTACCCTCATAAAAACTAAGCAAACGACACTACTGAATTTGTCATGATGGGCGGAGCAAAAATCTGAATTCATACAATTCGTAGACAACCTTGATCGGACATCTTTCAAAAATTTTACTGTATATAAATAATAATGTTATATGTACAGTAAAATTTTTGAAAGATGTCCGATCAAGGTTGTCTACGAATTGTATGAATTCAAATTTTTGCTCCGCCCATCATGACAAATTCAGTAGTGTCGTTTGCTTAGTTTTTATGAGGGTACGTAAGATACTACTGTTATTTTATTATTATAAAAATATATATTACAGGAAAAGCATTCAAAATTCAAAAATAAGTCAACTGGTAAGTTTATAAGCAAATATAAAACCAAATATGTTAAAAATAAGATACTGACACAATGTCAGTGTCAGTGACTCTGAGAGAATATAACGTTATACGTACGGCTATGAATCCAGGTAATGTATCTGAATTAATAAATAAACTTACGTTACAGCGAAAGTATTATGAACAACGAGCATCGTTTATAAATGGAATGTCCCAACTTAGTCGAAACAATATGATTTTTTTAAAGACAAGCGTGTTATATCCATCCTTATCACACACTCTTTGCAAAAGAAAGAGATAAATGTATGCCTATTTGTTAATTCGTTCGTGATACAGGTGCCCATGATCGGACATCTTTCAAAAATTTTACTGTACATGTGTACAATATAGGAAATAAATAAATAATAGAAAACAATGTTCCTCTTACTATTTCCTGCATTGTACAAGTGTACAATAAAGGAAATAGATAAAAGAATGGACAATAATGTTCTTCACACCATTTCCTGCATTGTACATGTGTACAATATAGGAAATAAATGAAGGAATGGATAATAACGTACTTCAAACTCTAACCATTTCAAATTATTATTGATTAAATTTGAAAATTTTAATATTAAAAATGCCAAGACGATGGTATAGTTTGGTTCACAAAAGGACATTTAAGGACATTTATAAGCCGTCTGATATAATTTTAAATGTAGCTAACTTTACTGCATTTCGTATGCGCGTGCAACAAGAAATATTTATAGATACATTTTAACTGAAAAAATACGTGTAATTTATTTGAAAATTATGTTTCTTTTTAAATAATGCCTTTCTCAAAGATTTATGGTCTCCATCAATGTTCCTGTTCCAGTTAGCGGGAGGTATTGTTCGTGAAAAAATCTACTGTTACCGTATCATTTTGATAAGTTGGCGGGAGGTACTGTTGCCTTATTGTATGTATGTGTATACGTATGTATGTGTATGTTTTATCGCCATTTATAATTAGCGGGAGGTATTGTTAGTAGAACAAACTACTATCAGCTTTACACTTTGATTAGTTGGCGGGAGGTACTGTTGCTTTAATCTATGTATCTGTGTTTTATCGCCATTTGTAATTAGCGAGAGGTATTCCTACATGTACGTTTTACGGGAGGCATGGATTTCTAACAAAAAGCCAATAGAATTAAAATTCTCAATTTTTACCCAAAAGAGTTCCCCAAGTCAATTACTAAACGACGGGTGCATGATTTAGATATTGATTTTTGTGTGAGAGAGATAAATATATTGTCACACAGAGACAACATGACATAGAATAACAAGGACAGGATGGAACACTCACTCGCAAATATTTATTTTTGTAAGACAGAGAGCGAAATATATAACTATTTCATTCTAATAGACTCTTCTTTTTACTGTAATTTTTGTTGGGAAATATGGTGTAAAGTCCGTAGCATATCTTGGTGACAACTTATTTTTGTAGGAAATCCAAAAAAATTAATAGCCCATAACAGTTTTTAATGAAGAACTATATTAAAATATAATCCAAAAAATTTCAAATTTAGTATTAAGGACTTTTATGTCAATGGGAACAACATATTATATTTTGACTAAAATAGATAAACCGGAAGTGATACTTTACTTGAAGCCCATAACAGTTTTTAATGGAGAACTATATTAAAATATAATCCAAAGAATTTCAAATTTAGTATTTAGGACTTTTATGTCGAGGGGAACAACATATTATATTTTAACTAAAATTGATAAACCGGAAGTGATACTTTTCTTGAAGCCCATAACAGTTTTTAATGAAGAACTATATTAAAATATAATTCAAAAATTGTCAAATTTAGTATTTAGGACTTTTATATCAAGGGGAACAACATATTATATTTTAACTAAAATTGATAAACCGGAAGTGATACTTTACTTGAAGCCCATAACAGTTTTTAATAAAGAACTATATTAAAATATAATCCAAAAAATTTCAAATTTAGTATTTAGGACTTTTATGTCAAGGGGAACAACATATTATATTATGACTAAAATTGATAAACCGGAAGTGACACTTTACTTGAAGCCCATAACAATTTTTAATAAAGAACTATATTAAAATATAATCCAAAATATTTCAAATTTAGTATTTACGACTTTTATGTCAAGGGAAACAACATATTATATTTTGACTAAAATTGATAAACCGGAAGTGATACTTTACTTGAAGGCCATAACAGTTTTTAAAAAAGAACTATATTAAAATATAATCCAAAAATTTTCATATTTAGTATCTAGGACTTTTATGTCAAGGGAAACAACATATTATATTTTGACTAAAATTAATAAACCGGAAGTGATACTTGACTTGAAGCTCATAACAGTTTTTAATGAAGAACTATGTTAAAATATAATCAAAAATTTTCAAATTTAGTATTTAGGACTTTTATATCAAGGGGAACAACATATTATATTTTAACTAAAATTGATAAACCGGAAGTGATACTTTACTTGAAGCCCATAACAGTTTTTAATAAAGAACTATATTAAAATATAATCCAAAAAATTTCAAATTTAGTATTTAGGACTTTTATGTCAAGGGGAACAACATATTATATTATGACTAAAATTGATAAACCGGAAGTAACACTTTACTTGAAGCCCATAACAATTTTTAATAAAGAACTATATTAAAATATAATCCAAAATATTTCAAATTTAGTATTTACGACTTTTATGTCAAGGGAAACAACGTATTATATTTTGACTAAAATTGATAAACCGGAAGTGATACTTTACTTGAAGCCCATAACAGTTTTTAATAAAGAACTATATTAAAATATAATCCAAAAAATTTCAAATTTAGTATTTAGGACTTTTATGTCAAGGGGAACAACATATTATATTATGACTAAAATTGATAAACCGGAAGTGACACTTTACTTGAAGCCCATAACAATTTTTAATAAAGAACTATATTAAAATATAATCCAAAATATTTCAAATTTAGTATTTACGACTTTTATGTCAAGGGAAACAACATATTATATTTTGACTAAAATTGATAAACCGGAAGTGATACTTTACTTGAAGGCCATAACAGTTTTTAAAAAAGAACTATATTAAAATATAATCCAAAAATTTTCATATTTAGTATCTAGGACTTTTATGTCAAGGGAAACAACATATTATATTTTGACTAAAATTAATAAACCGGAAGTGATACTTGACTTGAAGCTCATAACAGTTTTTAATGAAGAACTATGTTAAAATATAATCAAAAATTTTCAAATTTAGTATTTAGGACTTTTATATCAAGGGGAACAACATATTATATTTTAACTAAAATTGATAAACCGGAAGTGATACTTTACTTGAAGCCCATAACAGTTTTTAATAAAGAACTATATTAAAATATAATCCAAAAAATTTCAAATTTAGTATTTAGGACTTTTATGTCAAGGGGAACAACATATTATATTATGACTAAAATTGATAAACCGGAAGTAACACTTTACTTGAAGCCCATAACAATTTTTAATAAAGAACTATATTAAAATATAATCCAAAATATTTCAAATTTAGTATTTACGACTTTTATGTCAAGGGAAACAACGTATTATATTTTGACTAAAATTGATAAACCGGAAGTGATACTTTACTTGAAGGCCATAACAGTTTTTAAAAAAGAACTATATTAAAATATAATCCAAAATTTTTCATATTTAGTATCTAGGACTTTTATGTCAAGGGAAACAACATATTATATTTTGACTAAAATTAATAAACCGGAAGTGATACTTGACTTGAAGCTCATAACAGTTTTTAATGAAGAACTATGTTAAAATATAATCCAACAATTTTCAAATTTAGTATTTACGACTTTTATGTCAAGGGAAACAACATATTATATTTTGACTAAAATTGATAAACCGGAAGTGATACTTTACTTGAAGGCCATAACAGTTTTTAAAAAAGAACTATATTAAAATATAATCCAAAAATTTTCATATTTAGTATCTAGGACTTTTATGTCAAGGGAAACAACATATTATATTTTGACTAAAATTAATAAACCGGAAGTGATACTTGACTTGAAGCTCATAACAGTTTTTAATGAAGAACTATGTTAAAATATAATCCAAAAATTTTCAAATTTAGTATTTAGGACTTTTATGTCAAGGGAAACAACATATTATATTTTGAATAAAATTGATAAACCGGAAGTGATACTTTACTTGAAGGCCATAACAGTTTTTAATAAAGAACTATATTAAAATATAATCCAAAAAATTTCAAATTTAGTATTTACGACTTTTATGTCAAGGGAAACAACGTATTATATTTTGACTAAAATTGATAAACCGGAAGTGATACTTTACTTGAAGGCCATAACAGTTTTTAAAAAAGAACTATATTAAAATATAATCCAAAATTTTTCATATTTAGTATCTAGGACTTTTATGTCAAGGGAAACAACATATTATATTTTGACTAAAATTAATAAACCGGAAGTGATACTTGACTTGAAGCTCATAACAGTTTTTAATGAAGAACTATGTTAAAATATAATCCAACAATTTTCAAATTTAGTATTTACGACTTTTATGTCAAGGGAAACAACATATTATATTTTGACTAAAATTGATAAACCGGAAGTGATACTTTACTTGAAGGCCATAACAGTTTTTAAAAAAGAACTATATTAAAATATAATCCAAAAATTTTCATATTTAGTATCTAGGACTTTTATGTCAAGGGAAACAACATATTATATTTTGACTAAAATTAATAAACCGGAAGTGATACTTGACTTGAAGCTCATAACAGTTTTTAATGAAGAACTATGTTAAAATATAATCCAAAAATTTTCAAATTTAGTATTTAGGACTTTTATGTCAAGGGAAACAACATATTATATTTTGAATAAAATTGATAAACCGGAAGTGATACTTTACTTGAAGGCCATAACAGTTTTTAATAAAGAACTATATTAAAATATAATCCAAAAAATTTCAAATTTAGTATTTACGACTTTTATGTCAAGGGAAACAACGTATTATATTTTGACTAAAATTGATAAACCGGAAGTGATACTTTACTTGAAGGCCATAACAGTTTTTAAAAAAGAACTATATTAAAATATAATCCAAAAATTTTCATATTTAGTATCTAGGACTTTTATGTCAAGGGAAACAACATATTATATTTTGACTAAAATTAATAAACCGGAAGTGATACTTGACTTGAAGCTCATAACAGTTTTTAATGAAGAACTATGTTAAAATATAATCCAACAATTTTCAAATTTAGTATTTACGACTTTTATGTCAAGGGAAACAACATATTATATTTTGACTAAAATTGATAAACCGGAAGTGATACTTTACTTGAAGGCCATAACAGTTTTTAAAAAAGAACTATATTAAAATATAATCCAAAAATTTTCATATTTAGTATCTAGGACTTTTATGTCAAGGGAAACAACATATTATATTTTGACTAAAATTAATAAACCGGAAGTGATACTTGACTTGAAGCTCATAACAGTTTTTAATGAAGAACTATGTTAAAATATAATCCAAAAATTTTCAAATTTAGTATTTAGGACTTTTATGTCAAGGGAAACAACATATTATATTTTGAATAAAATTGATAAACCGGAAGTGATACTTTACTTGAAGGCCATAACAGTTTTTAATAAAGAACTATATTAAAATATAATCCAAAAAATTTCAAATTTAGTATTTGGGACTTTTATGTCAAGGGAAACAACATATTATATTTTGACTAAAATTGATAAACCGGAAGTGATACTTTACTTGAAGGCCATAACAGTTTTTAATGAAGAACTATGTTAAAATATAATCCAACAATTTTCAAATTTAGTATTTTGGACTTTTATGTCAAGGGGAACAACATATTATATTTTGACTAAAATTGATAAACCGGAAGTGACACTTTACTTGATCCCATAACAGTTTTTAATGAAAAACTATATTAAAATATAATCCAAAAAGTTTCAAATTTAGTATTTAGGACTTTTATGTCAAGGGAAACAACATATTATATTTTGACTAAAATTGATAAACCGGAAGTGATACTTTACTTGAAGCTCATAACAGTTTTTAATGAAGAACTATATTAAAATATAATCCAAAAAATTTCAAATTTAGTATTTAATACTTTTATGTCAAGGGGAACAACATATTATATTTTGACTAAAATTGATATACCAGAAGTGATACTTTACTTGAAGCCCATAACAGTTTTTAATGAAGAACTATACCGAATGTGATACTTTACCATTATTATGTTATTTATTTTGTCTCAATTCCATGGCTATTGATATTTTTTAAGGTGATTTTCGATATTTTCATACCTAATTTCTGCCGTTACAAGGCATATATGATTAATTTTGCTTATTGATTCAGTGTAGAATTTTATGCTCTACAATTTTTATTTGAAGCTTTTTAATAAAATTACAAAGTTACGTCTAATTTCACTAGGATACAACTTCTGAGTCAATTTCTATGAAACCATCGTCAGAAGTCGACCAGCACAACAAGTAACCATAGACGCGTTTCGCACTTATTGGTGCTCTTCAGTATGGTGTAACCTGTGGTCTCTGCTCGTTCCTCCACAGTGAGTGGATTCCTGTAGCAGAGACAATGACTCGTTGTGCTGGCGATGATCTTAAGAGCATCTACGATAGTAAAAGGCCTTAAGAGCATCGCCAGCACAACGTGTCATTGTCTCTGCTACAGGAATCCACTCACTGTGGAGGAACGAGCAGAGACCACCGGTTACACCATACTGAAGAGCACCAATAAGTGCGAAACGCGACTATGGTTACTTGTTGTGCTGGCGGACTTCTGACGATGGTTTCATAGAAGCTGACTCAGAAGTTGTATCCTAGTGAAATTAGACGTAACTTTGCAATTTTATTATATTGTTCATTTCACAGAGAAATTCGCAATTTGCTTTTGCAGTTTGCTTTTTTATTGAAGCTTTTTACCTAAAATAATTAGGGAAGCAGAAAATTGTTTGATTTTATATGAAGTCCTATGTTCGGCTGTGCCGGTCACCACCCTGTTTGTTAATTAATATTATTGCCAACAATTATTCACGAACTATGTTGTTGAACATTTGTTCACTAACAATGTTCGTTTCACTCTGAACTCGGCTTTTAATACTGAACACCAAATATTATAACTTGATTACGTAGAGGTGTTAAAATATACATACAAAATGTATGTATACATTATACATACAGAAGAACAATATATTCAACAAGGTATAAAAAAGCAAAACCTCGTAAGCGTAACATTTATTAAAATGCATTTTCCCTTGGAAAAAATGATGTAACTCACCGTCTGATAACATATTTTCAACACAGGTGCCTTCGTCTAAATTCTAAATACATCCGTATTTGTATAAATGTTCATATTTCACTTTAAATAATAGTTTAAATATTAATATTTACTGGACAGATATATACGTCCATTCGCTCCAATGTCTCACAAGACGCGTAAGTTGTGCCAAGGCGTATCAGTCTGCCACTTAACAAGTTACGCACGGCTCACGGCAACACAAATTAATGTAAATTAAATAAAGTTATAATTTTTAAAGATTTATAAAAATAATATAGAAATATATAAAGTATTAAAATATTTTTTTAGAAAATACAAATAGTGTAAAAAAAATATAATTCAAATTATTTTTTTATGTATTTAATTTACCCAGACCATGTATGAATCCTATGGAATTTTATAAATTTAAGTATATATTTTTTACCTTTAGGTAAGGAAGGTATTGTCTTTGGTCAAAAAATTCAATGATGAGTTTTTACTCAATAAGCATGTTTTAGGGTCCCTATAATACGATTTTACCATTTTTACGATGATGTCTGTATGTATGTGTGTCTGTGTATATGCCTGTGTGTGTGTGACAAAAGTTCCGGATCCCATAACTTCAATACCACGATTCCAAAAATTATATTTTTTTCGTATTCCTCAAGTTTACATCCAGAAGAACTAGTGATTAGATTTTGGTTATAATTGATGAACCGGAAGTGGCCTCATTTGAAGATTTAACAGTTAAATTTGATTTATTGACATTTAACGTTATTATAACTTAAAGAATATATTATTCTCTATACATTTTATACTTCATATTCAATAGATACAGAGTTAAAGAATTTTAAAGAAATTAAATTTTATAATTCAGCCAGCTAAGCTAAACATGGAAACTACTAATATATTCATATAATTCAAATTGACAGATGTCAGTATCAATAAAAAGTAAATTAATGTAGCAGAGATGAGGATGTTGAAGTAGATATTGGGGAAACACGGAAAGATACGGTAAGAAAATATTCTTTTGCAAGAAAAATTATGTACGGAATTTATACATTATACACAGGATTGACGGAAGGTATTGTACTGGCCACAACAGATTTTTTACAAATATATTTCCCCATTTACCAATATATCCCTTACTTAGGGGAGGCAAATATAGTCAGCTTTAAGACATCTCTTCCGATTATGATAACAAATTAGTGCGTATTATTAGAGCCATTTTTCGAGGGCCATAACTACACTATTTTCTTATATTGAGTTAAAATTATATTAGAGTACCACAAGTCGTTTATTTTAAACAAGCCATTATTATTAACACGAGGACTATAAGGGCTACAAAGAACGGTAAATGGATGTATATATATATTGCAATAAACAGAAAAGAAATGTCGTTTTTTTTTTAATTTTGTATCATTGATATATTTTCGTGTCCTCATAACGATTATTTTGATAAATATATAAAGTTTTATATTAATAAGATTCCCAGGCGGCCATGCATTATTCATATTTTGAAAGTGACTAAAGCTACTTTAAGGATTGTTTCTGTACCTGCATTTAAAAAATTGAACAATAATTTAAACTGACATGTGACACAATTATGTCCTCTGAAGCATAGTTTCAAAGTTATAATAATTGATTTCAAGAAGAAAATTTCGTCTCGGAAGCATTATACAACATCATTTTACTGTATTAACACATTCAAAAAAATCTGATGTGGCCAGCACATTACCCTCCGTCAGTTCTAGCAAAGGATTATCCAGTAAAATTAAAACACAACTATGGTTATAGCATAGCTGGCTGATTTATAAAATTTAATTCCCTTATAATTCTTTAACTCTATATCCATTGAAATGAAGTGTGAATTGTAATAAATTCATTTAGAGAATAAAATATTTTTTAATATTTATAACTTTAAATGTGAAAAAATGATATTTAACAGAGTTTTTTCAAGAAAAACTGTTAAAACCTTCCGGTGGGTCAATTATAACTAGAATCTAATCAAGTTTACATATGGATGTAAGGAAGAGGAATACGTAAATCATTTTTGGAAATTTAGTATGAGAGTTATCGTACACTGTACAAGTAATTAATCCGATCCATTTCATCCTCAAATATTCACTATTAATTAAATAATATTTCAAAAAAAAATGTTTCAGTCCTATTCTGGATATTATGAAAATTATATAAGATAAATAATGTTATATGTACATGTGTACAATATAAGATATAAATAAAAGAATGGATAATAATGTTTTAACCATTTCCTGCATTGTACTCTTTCAAATTATTGTTGATCAAATTTGAAAATTTTAATATTAAAAATACCAAGAGGATGGTACAGTTTTGTTCACAAAAGGTGACTATTCAAGGTCATTTATAAGCCGTCTGATATAATTTTAATTGCAGATAACTTTACTGCATTTCGTATGCTTAAGCGTGCAAAAATAAATATTTATTGATACATTTTAACTGAAAAAAATAAGTGTAATTTTCAACCTTTTCGATGCAGTTTAACTTATATTTTATCGCAATTATATAATTTATTATTATTGTTTTTAGACATCCTACCTATATTTTAGCTAACAAATGCACATAAATATATGTATAAATTTATAGAAACATGCACATGCACAAATACATAATATACATACATAAATAAGTACATAAGAAATCAACAATATATACGGACGAAATCGCGGCGACGAACGGATAAAAAGGTAACATGAATACAAAAAACACATTTTTGCGTATATCTTTTATTTATTTTTACATATATCTATTAATTTTAATAGATATATGATTTCGTGGGTGTGTGTGTATGTTTGTAAAATTAATACAAAAGCAAGTGTGTGTAACTATAATTTAATAAGTTAAAACTTTAAACTAATTCCTTTAAATGGAAGTGAACTAATTGTAATTAATAAAAACTGTAGATAAAAACTTTAAAACTAACTATAATCATTTAAAACTGTAAACAAATACTTTAAAATGCAAGTAAACTAACTACACCTTTTTAACACTGCAAAATGAAATTTTAAAATTCAATTAAACTACTTTAATTTAATTTTAACTGCAAATTTAATTAAATTTAGCTATAATTTAGTGTATATGTTCCAATGGCACAAGAGTACCTACGTTCTATGCTGCAGTCTCCATCCCAGCGATGAGTGTGCGTACTCTCAGCATGCTGTGATGATATATACATATTTGTTTACTACAAAAATTGGGAATCAGAACAGAAATTTACTCAGTCCGACGGACCCTAGTTTGAGTACAGCGACCTTTCCAGATGCCCCTTGCCGTATCCCAGAGAGAAGCAGCGAAAGGAATAACTGATTTGCCACAATGGCTCCCGGTCGCCCTTGGGAAATTGACTCTAATTTAAAAGGGGCATACTAGAAAGAGCTGCGTGGATAGTTAAGAAGGAAAACTGAAAAAAGAAGCAAAATCTTGCAGGGAAAAGGAGGAGGGGCTGTGTTATCTTCACCTGAAATCGCGAAGATCTACAGCTGGTGCTATAGATCATTGATAAATGTAGTTTCGTTTTTAAATGAAATGTCTATTTTTTAATTATTTACTACAAATTAATAAAATGATTGAATTAAAATTAAATAAATTTAAATATTACAATATGTGTACGTTTTTAAATAATTATACAATGTAAGTCTATTGAACACTTTTCAATATAAACTTAAAAAAATATCTTTATTTAAATAAAGAATACATCAAATTTTATATTTAGTTTTGAACCCGGGTATTTTATATTTCTAGCCATTTATTTCACAACGAATCATGTGTAGTATTAAATTAAATAACCCTGTCCTTAAATAACGCGGAAACCGACCCGAACCCGAAAAAGTATCGGCAAAACTTTAATTATATTTTACCCTAACTTTAAAACACAAATGAATTGAATTTTAATGTAATATTAAAAAAAAAAAATCGCGGCTTTAAATAAAATAATTCTAACTATTGTTGCCGTCTTGTGGTTGTAGATTGGCCTTAAAGTCCTTAAAGCCTTAAACAAAGCTTTAGACAAGCCCTGCGGTTGATTAAAGGCTTAAACCAGCCTTTACACTCCTTGGAAACTTCGCTGGAACCCTGTATTGTAAACCATACTTGTTTAAAAATATTTTTAAACAAATACAATTTCTTTAGGAAAAGAAACCTATTTCTGAACGAACGGATATTTATTTAAACTAACTCTAAAAGAAGTTTCGCCGATTTTACGATATTGTAACGAGTTACGACGCCCGGTATGTTAACATAGACATTCACAATGTGCCTCGGAAAAGAAATATAGCAGAAAATATAATTATTTGAATGAAATTCAACAACATAAATCATATTTTCAGGAGAAAAATGAATTTACTTTTGTGTTATGCTGAAAAAATAGCAAAAAAAGCGACAGTGAAGAGAGGCACATAATATAACGACTTACATTGATGAAAACAGCTCAGCTAGCAGCAAGAATCAGCTACACCCATCACGGCTGCATGGCTCTTCTACCCCAGGACGGCTCCTTGAAACAGCAAACTCCAAGGAAGTCTGGAACACAAAAATAATTATTTTAAAATACAAGTATTTCAATAATAATACATGTTATCGGCATAGATAAATATTAAAACAGTTAAACTATTGTTTAAACTTATCATTGTTGCTAATTTGCAACAATATACAACAATATTTCACTATTAAAATATTTCAGGGAAGGTAATAGAAACTATGCACAAATTAAATAGTTTTAAAAGTGAAAGTAGAAGTAAATCACTACAACCTTTATAAAAAATTAATTAAAAACCTGGCCATATAGGCGTTTAATATGGGAAATCAGTTTTTCCTTGCGCAAAAGTTCCCAAATTATTTTAGACAAAAATACTTCAAATAAATGATATAAATAATTAAATTCTGCACCAGAATTAGTAATAAGATTTTATTTTTGACACTTAATAACCGAGAAAATCAATTTTGAATTTTTCAGAAGATAGTTAATTTATAGCGGTACCCATTGAACTCAAACAAAATTACGAACAATTGTATGCCATCTTGACTATCAAAAAAAGTTTGTGTTTTGTGATTTTCGTTCAATAACATATTTCTTTGAAAGTATGGAACAGTTTTCTCATGAAGAAAAGCTTCAGATTATAAAATGGTGGACAAATTTTGTTTGAGTTGCATGGCTATTGCTATAAATCAGCAATATTCAAAAAGCTTTAAAATTGATTTTCTCGGTTGTTGAATATCAAAAATAATATCTTATAACTAAGTCTGGTGCAGAATTTAATTCTCTACAGTATTTATTTGAAGTATTTTTGTCTAAAATAATTTGGGAACTTTTGCGCAAGGAAAAACTAATTTCCCGAGTTAAACATCTATGGCCAGGTTTTTAATTATTTTAGCAGGCACGCAGAAAAAACTCAACAAATTCTCTAATAATTATACTTTCAAAATTTTGAAAAACGATTGCATCCAGAAGTCATGGGATGTGCCCACCATTTCACTCCGATATTGCATTTGGTGGATGTGTTCATACATTGTTTAATAAATCATAATACATACATAATACTTCAGCGACTGGCGATCACAGCCGAAAACAAACAGAAATTTATTATTTTTTCAAAATTAATGGTTTATTATTCAACCGAACGCTTAAAACTCAATTATAAAATAATATTACATAACATTATGAAGAGGTAATGTAAATACAAAAAAAATGCAATTAAAAAGATAAAATAATAATTGTTTTTGGTTTGTATTTAGCATTTCGGAATAAAGGGTCTCTACTGCATAGGTAAGCCCTGGTTAAAAAAATATAAGCCCGGCCCTGTCTAAATTCAGTTCTGACTACGGCCCTGATTTAAAGTACAAATATTTATTTATTTATTGAAATTCGGACTCTCAACAGGACAAAAGTCCCAATTAAAGAAAGCCTCAAGTACAAAAACCATGAATTAAAAATCAAACATATGAAGAAAAGTAAGATTAAACAATTAAATATACATACATTAATGTAGAAATCTACTTAAACAACGTTTAAAGATGAACAATGATGTTGAAAACATATCCGGCAAATTCTAATAACAAGAGAATTAAGAAATGAATTTGTTGAAATATACGTGAAGCTTGAAGGAATTCTAAATGGATTTGCACATAGCGTCATACTTTATTCAACAATATTAACTTTAAATTCACACTAAATCCAAGAAACTTACCTTCAAATTACAGCTACGCCTTCTGCTACAATTGTTCCAGTTCAATTTCACAAATATAACAAATAAATTCATAGTTTTAAGCATAAAATGTATCACAAAAACGTAAAACCACGCGGCGATTTACACATGACGATCATGTAACAAATACCAAGCTCGCAAGGTCGTACTTGATTGGACATAAAATTAAAGCCTGTGGGCTGTGATTGGCGATAATAACGAAGCCTGTGATTGGTAGATAATCGTATATGAAAAATATGTATAAATATTTTGTCATTTAAATATAACTTTGCATTATTTTCTCCAAATATTGGACTACATTATTTATTATTATGTATATAAAATTAAAGAACTTTTATTTTTATGCCTTATTGATAAGTATATTTCGGGCTAGGCAGAGGTTTGTGAAATCTTTATAAATATGAATAAATATCTCGCTTGTACGTATATTAGGTCGCTCAAATACTATCATTCAGACAATTTTGAAACCATGTATTTCTACTTTATTTTAATATAAACAGAAGCTATTAGATTTTGGCGCAAATCGGATAACCGAAAATGGCACTTTACTTGAAGCTCAAAATAGTTTTTCTTCAAAAAATACCTTTAAATGTTATTTTTCACTATGTATGTTATTATAAAAATTAAAGATTACAAAATATTCTACAGGTTAGGTTGTGTTTTTTATTAATATATATTGAATTACAATTAAAAATCTAGAGTACAATATTTATTTACATTCTTCGTGAAAAGGATCCAAAGTCCTCAAATCCCTCCAAGTTGGAGGTAAATTTCCATGTAAATGATTATTACATCTTTTACATGGATCACTGAATAAAGTTCCAAAACTATGCAGCCAAGTCTGTAATATTACAAAACATAATAAAAATGTAACAAATTTATATAAATTAATACCATGAATGATTTGACTGCTAACTCTGGCATTGTTGGCGAAAAAAAATGCAGCATAGCTGCGTGAGAATTTTCCGTAACTTTTCGGAATACTTTATGCCTAGATTCGGTCCACATGTCCCAAGATTCACCATAGCCTTTTACTACTACCCATTCAATCATCAAACCCTAAATAGTTTTTATTAATATTATTTTGTATATGTCTGATTTTTTTTAATTACCTTAAAAGATACGATCGCTTTTAAGATTCGTCCCAAAGATATTTGCAATATTGGATTGGGAACAAATGGACGAGATGTTGTAACAGTCATATCGTTAAATAATCTATCAATAGATGTAATCATGCTGTCGATTACTCTAAAAAATATTTTAATAAACTGTACAGTATTTAATAACTAGCTGATACCCCAATTTATATTTTAACCGTGTACAACACGACTTTATTATTAATTTGAAGATATTTCAAACAGTTCAAGAATCATGAACACCCAAAAATGCATGTTTTCATGTTTAGTTTCGGCGAAAAAATGGTTCAAATCCCAATTTCGGTTAAAGATAAATTATTTATTCTCGCAAAAATTAACTTTAGAGGGTTGATTTGTATATTTCCGGTAAAAAAAGTGATTAAATTTTCCATTAAAAACTACTCAAATCCGGGTTAAAAAATTGTACATTTTTGATTAAAAATCGGTTCAATATCACGATTTCGGTTAAAAATAGAGTGTTTATACTAGCTAAAATGAACTTTAAAGGATTGATTTGTATATTTCCGGTATAAAAATGATTAAATTTCTGGGTAAAAACTATTCAAACTCGGGTTCAAAAATTGTACATTTTTTGTTAACAATGTTAGGTTAAAGATCGGTTAATATGTCGATTTCGGTTAACAATAGAGTGTTTATTCTTGCAAAAATGAACTTTAGAAGGTTGATTTGTATATTCCCAGTATAAAAGTGATTAAATTTCCGGTTAAAAACTACTCAAACCCGGGTTCAAAAATTGTACATTTTTCAATAAAAATGTGCTCATAAAAATCGGTTAATATATCGATTTCGGTTAAAGATAGAGTGTTTATTCTTGCAAAAATGAACTTTAGAGGGTTGATTTGTATATTTCCAGGATAAAAGTGATTAAATATCCGGTTGAAAACTACTCAAATCTGGGTTCAAAAATTGTTCATTTTTGGCTAAAAATGTGAGGTTAAAAATTGGTTAATATCTCGATTCCGGTTAACGATAGAGTGTTTATTCTTGCAAAAATGAACTTTAGATGGTTGATTTGTGTAATTCCGGTATAAAAGTGATTAAATTTCCGGTTAAAAACTACTCAAACTCGGGTTTAAATATTGTACATTTTTTGTTAAAAATGTGAGGTTAAAAATCGGTTAATATCTAGATTTCGGTTAACGATAGAGTGTATATTATTGTAAAAATAAACTTTAGAGGGTTGGTTTGTATATTTCCGGTATGAAAGTGATTAAATTTCCGGTTAGAAAGTACTCAAACCCGGGTTCAAATATTGTACATTTTTGGCTACAAATGTGAGGTTAAAAATGTTAATATCTCGATTTCGGTTAACAATAGAGTGTATAGATGTCAAGTTTTCACTTACTCTGGTGGAACGTTATGAATGCTAGTTTGAGCCCTACGTCTTTTCCCACTACTAGATGCAATATATGACCGTTTTAAAGAGTTTTGTGACAGCAATGTTGTTGCTAAATTACTGTAATCGTGTATCTACAATTATTTTTATATAAAACACCCTGTATGTTATTACAATTTAAATATTTACTTTATCTGTCCATTTATAGCTGTTAACTAATTGGCTATACAATGCTTGTCGTTCTTGTGTAGTTTCCTGACTTAAATATGCTGTATTTCCAAGAGGAAATGGACCAGGAGGCGGAGTTAAATTTGCTACAGCTTGTTCAACATCTCTATAAAAATACAGCATTTATTTGTTTTCACTTTACACTATACAACACATACCTTAAGTTGTTATGCACTGTTGTCAACAATTCTTGCAACTCCAAAACAAATTTATTTTCTTTTCCTTCTTCTCCATGATCAGCTCGTAAACCATTGCTCAATAATTCGAAAACACTACCTGCATTTAATCGTAAAACCTTAATGGCATTAAGTGCGCCGTATAATTGATCCATTTTGGTATAAAAATATAATAATTCAGTATTTCTCTTGAGAAATGTCAAACATTATACGCCATGTTCGATATTTCTTCTTCTTGTTCCTAGTAGCGGGTTTTGTCCGCTGCAATTCGACATATGTTGTGGTACAATAGATGCAGCAAAATGTGGGAGTCGCGATTCTTTACTTGTTACATAAATGAGGTATACCATAGTCTTAGATAATAATGCGAAAATATACCTACAGTAAATTTTTTGAAAGATATCCGATCAAGGTCATCTGTATCACGAACGAATTAACAAATTGGCATATATTTATCTCTTTTCTTTGCAAAGGCTATAAGCGTGTGCGATAAGGATGGATATAACACGCTTGTCTTTCAAAAATTCATATTGTTTCGACTAAGTTAAGACATTCCACTTTAAAACGATGCTCCTTATTGATAATACTTTCGCTGTAACGTAAGTTTATTTATTAATTCAGATACATTACCTTAATTCATAACCGTATGAATAACGTTATTTTCTGACACTGACATTGTGTCATTATCTTATTTTTCACATATTTGGTTTTAAATTTGCTAATAAACTTACCAGTTGACTTATTTTTGAGTTTTGAATGTTTTTTTGTAACATATTTTGATAATAATAAAATAACAGTAGTATCTTATGTACCCTCATGAAAACTAAGTAAACGACACTACTGAATTTGTCAGAATGGGCGGAGCAAAAATCTGAATTCATACGTAAATAACCTTGATCGGACATCTTTCAAAAATTTTACTGTATACAAGAAATATTAGCTGGTAATTATGTACATAGATGTCAAGTATCATAATTTCTCATTCTAAATTTAGTGATTTTCTAATTCCATGTGGTTTATTTTCTTTAACAATGGAATAAAAATTATTTACCATATATCTCAATATCTTATTTTTCTCGATTTTTTTCAAATACATTAATAAAAACTAATATATCGTTGAAAAGAGAAAAAAATGGCGGTTTATATTTTAGTAAAACAATTATAGGTTGCTATTTAAAAAATAAAAGTTGATAGTCGTATCTTGTAAACCTGACTTTATAAAAAATATCTATAGTTGCCATAAAATAGTATATTTAAAGTAATAAAACTTTTATATGATATATTACTTATAATACAAAAGTTAGGGGGGGGGCATCTTCCCAAACTTAAATTCGTTACTTATAGGGCGCGAGCAGTCAGGTGACTTTGTTGGCCTTGGCAAGCAGATAAGGATCCGGGTTAGAATGACTACTAGTAGTTATTTACATAGATGTCATAATTTTTCATTCATAATTTCAAAATATTCTGATGTTTATTATGCAACATAATATGAAAACGGCGAGAGGTATTGTGCTTGCCACAACAGATTTTTGTATATGTATATATTATGAATATAACAGTTTTATTATCATCCTTATTGTTTGTAGTTTATTTATTTATTTACGAAAGTACAAATAATTACATTGGTTTAAAATGGCAGTGTCATAAATTTAACTTATATTTAAAATTTGCTACAACTTAACACTAATTATGTATATTAATACGAATATAATGGCAGATATAAATAGAGTTCTGAAAGAAAAAATGAAGGTGAAAAATATACAATAATTAGTACATTTCAATATTTAATACCTTAGTTATAAATTCTATTGCTAAATGTTGATTTGATACCATTTTCATATCTCCTTGACAGTTCGTCCATTTTATTAGCTTTATTTTCTAAAAGACTAATTTTATTCTTCATCACTCTTATGTCTCGATGATTTGTTTCCTATGAAAAATTATTACATTTATACATTATTTTTATATCTGTAATATTTTACTTACTATTTCATAAATTCTTGTTTTCAAGTTTTTTAATTCGTTTGATAAAGATTCTATTTTGAAATTAATTTCTTCTAAATTTTCTTTAGTCACTGTATAATCTGGTACATTATTAAGCATCTACAATAAACCAAAAATAAATTTGTGGCCCTATTCCAAGAATAACCAATATCAATTATTAATCAAATTGAAATTGATTCTATTATTGACTAAATATAAGCTATGAAAGTCAGTATGATCAACTGTTTACAAATGATTAGTAATTATCTTTTCATATTACAAAAGCAAAACAAAAATGAATCTGAAATTTGAATGAATTAATTCATAAATAAAATAAAAACTGGAATATGAATTAGGGTGCAAGGTATAATTTTATATTTTTATCCGTAATCTTCTTTGGACACCTGTGAAATTGTATAATTATAACGTTTGCTTCATCTTCATCAAGAAAGATTCATAGATCTTATAAGCATGGATACGAAATTAAAGATGTCTACTTCAGTGGCGGTGAATTTAGAGAAATATTCTTTTCGGTTCAAGGCTCCCCCACCACTCAACCTAGGCCCTTAGTAAGGGAAATATAGGGATCGTGCTAAAAATCGCATATCGAGATTTTGGTAAATGACCACGTTTTAAGATCCCTACAATCCAATTTTAACATTTTCACGATGATGTATGTGTATGTGTCTGTGTGTGTGGATCCTCTTTACGCTCTAACTCAAATACTATCGTTCAGAAAATTTTGAAACTTTGTATTTCTAACTTACTCTTATATGGAAAAAACCATTTTGGTGTAAATCAGATAACCGGAAATGACACTTAAAATAGTTTTTCTTCGAAAAATACCTTTAAATGTTATTTTTTCGAGATTTATGTTATATAAAAATTAAAGATTATTAAATTTTCTACTGGTTTGCGTTAATACTTTTTCTATATACTTTATGGATAAATTTATAAAATTATGTATAATTTTAATCCCGGAGCCTACGCTTTAAACACAACCCCATGGTTACACAGTTTAGATTTCAAATGCATGTAATTGACAGATATATGTCACTGTCAACAAATTAAGCATTTCAAATAATGGTAGTAACGTTTTAAAAAGAAAATAATAAATAGAACAATAATTATATGGAAAGGAACTTAATACAGCTACCAATATAAGTAAATAAAGTATATAAATAAAATAAATATATCGTCACGGCATATTACCCATTGCTGGGTGTGCAACACAGGGGTCATTTTTGTGCCATTTAAAATTCGAAATATTTAGGATCAAACCTGTATTTAAATTTAGTTTAATTTTAAATATTTACATGAATAAATACGTCAAATTATTAGTATTTATTTTAACAATCATTATTCTGACACTGACGTAATAAAACGTTACGCTTTTGTTCGTCTCTTGTTTCTAATTCCATGGCTAATACTATTAAATTGTAATTCCGTACATTTTCAAATTTTATTTCTGCAGTTATGAAGTAGTCAAAATGATTTTTTTTATTGATTCGGATGTAGACTTAAAAAAAAATGAGTCTAATTAATGTTAGCTTTAATTTTGTTTTTTTGACAAGACTGGAATTCAATATTTTTATTTTAAAAAGTATAACTCCTTACGTTAGCCAAATTTTTAACTAATTATTAGGACTTACTACCCATTTCTGGGTGTACCAATTCACTGATTTCAGTAATGGCGACTTATCTGTACGACTATACCCCTTATAAATTATAGTAGTAGTACCAACTTAAAAATAAAAATATTACATTACCGATTCTAATTTGAACAGTCTCTTATTCAACAGTTCATATTCCAAGTCCCTGGCTTCAATCCCAGGTTCTTCTTCTCCTGCAAACAAAAATAAATTGTGGTATATTATAGGGCTGAAAATACTCCCTCCTAATTGGATAATTGGAAAGGGGCGTGGTTAAACATGCGCACTAAATATTACGCTTGCGATGTGAAGTCAGCTGCAAAATATAACATCACCGTCAAGATGCTATCAAATTATTAACTTTTTTTGTTAAATAATAAACAACGATGAAAATATACTGTTTTTTTTAATGTCTGGTGTTTTAAATTGCTTTTAACTACGAAAATGACGCCCTAAAGACTTAAATTTGCAAAAATTATACAAGGTATTATCGGTCAGGTATGACATCTGTAAATAATCGCGTGAAAACTATGTATCTCTGTTTAATACATAAAATTCTGAAAACTGGTACACCTCACTATCTATTTGACAAATTTAAACAGAAACAATATAATTATACGCTCAGAATTAAAGATTTATATATAGTACCAGCTTATAGAAAATCTAAATTAAAAGGTTCCTTTTCTTATTTGGCACCGTCATTGTATAACAGCATACCATATAATTTAAAAAACTTATCCCTGAGTATGTTTAAGACCCGTATCAAAAATATGTTTGCGTAGGTAATATCTGTGTATTGTACAAATATTTATTCGTATTTGATTATTGGCATATTGTTTTGCATTTTCGCATATAAAGATTATTGGTTCATTTACTGCACCATTTATTTGTATTATTTTTTTTTTTTCCATTGTGTAAATTAATAATTAATTGGCATTATTTATTGTGTATAATTTGTGTGGTTAGGTGGTAGACCAGCCTATGGCTGAACCTCGCCATTGATATGTCTTATGTCTTATCAATAAAGATTATTATTATTATTATTATTATTAACATATGGATTTAACATGCGATTTCTTGCGCTCCTATTCATTCTACGACAAAAACTACAAAGTGCAAATTTGTAGAGTTAAAAGTTTGTTCCTTTTTTACCTTCCGTCACTTCTAGTTAAGGAAGGTATTGTCTTTGGTCAAAATTTTATTATTTCGTGTGTGTGTGACTATAATTTCGGCCGCGATATCTCCAATACTAGAATTCCAAAAATTACAATTATTACGTATTCCTTTTCCTTACATCCATATGCAGACTTGATCAGATTTTGGTTATAATTGGTCAACCGGAAGTACCCTCATTTGAAGATTTTAACAGTTTTTCTTAAAACGCTGTTAATATTATTTTTTGGCATTTAATGTTATTATAAATATTAACAAATATTCTTATCTATACGAATTGATTGCATTTTATATTTCATATTCAATGGATATAGAGTTAAAGAATTATAAAGAAATTAAATCTTATAAATCAGCCAACTATGCTATAACCATGGAAACAGTTACTATATAAATAGGATAAGGAATGAAATAATAAGGGAAATGGCTCGAGTGTTAGAAATTTCTAGATAAATACAAAAGAGACGATTATATTGGTTTGAACATGTCATAAAGAGAGATGAAGAATATATTGGAAAAATGAATAGCTTAGTAATAGAAGATAGACGAAACAGAGGAAGACCAAAGATAAGATGGAAGGACTGTATTGCGGAAGACTTGAGACAAAAGGATCTAAATGAGGACGACACGCATAACAGAAATGAGTGGAAGAAAAAAATAAAACATAGAGACCCCTAACGAATGAGAAAAGCTAAAGAAGAAGATGTAATTTGCATAGTTTATGAAATAATTTTACTGAAAATTCAGAATCTTTTGCAAGAAAATTTAGGTATGGAATTTGTACATAATACACAGAATTGACGGAAGGTATTGTGCTGGCCACATCAGATTTTTCAGAAATTAAAAACGTCAAACTATTTCCAACACAATAATTCTTTATAATAATGACAAGTTTCATATTTAATTCACTTTTTACAAAAAATATTTATGACAGATATGAAGTCATAATTCATGGCTATTGCTACTAATTAACTCTTGAAATTTCTTTTTAAAATGAAGAAGACACTAAAACCATAATAAAAATCTGATGTGGCCAGCACATTACCTTCCGTCAGTTCTATGTATTTTGTACAAATTCCATACAGACAGTTCTATATACGAAGAAACTATAATTTTTGGAATCGTGGTGTTGGAATTATGCGATCCGAAACGATCGTCACATACACACACAAACACACACACACACATATACAGAAATCATCGTAAAAATAGTAAATTCGTATTCTAGGAACCCCAAAACCTGCTTATTAAAAACTCACCATCGATTTTTTGACTAAAGACAATACCATCCTTACCTAAAGGTGACGGAAGGTAAAAATGCAAGAATAGTTCTGTATACAACATTTAATTCTGTATAATTTTGTACTCTACAGTTTTTGCCGTAAACTGCACAGGAGAGCAAGAAATTGTATAAAACAAAAATCCTATGTTAAATCTTTCTGTTCGTATCTGACCGTCATCATCCTGTATAAATAGTCTAATAGCAGTATTTTATTTTCTTTACAAATCAAAATTTAGGCTAAATAAAAATTGCGCGCTAAACAATTTGAAATAACTGAACAGTAAGAAAGTATAATACGAAAAATGGGATGTTCAAGAAAGAGCAATATTTCAAGAATTTTATGATCCTCTGATTCACGCATTCTAAATACAATTTCTTTGTTTCAAAGTCTGTGGTTTCAATTAAGCAAAATATGAGTCCGTATTTAAATTTTATGTAGTTATCCTTGAAGGCATAACTTTTGTTCATATTCTTGTTCATATCGTTAATGTCGTCCGCAATCAATTTAAAAGAAGGCCTCTGTTTGTCAATTTAAAAACTGATTCAAGTTGTTGATTATACTTTTATGTTTAATAACTTAAAATTCAAATAAATTTGACGTTATTTTAAAACCAAAAACGAAAAAATCTTTTCATTAATCATTCCGACATGTACGAGAAATAACTAATGATGTTTAAGTATTTACCGCTTCACAAAGTTAGAGCATTCCCGTGAAACTTTTTTATGTTGAAATAACTAACAATAAGTGAAAAAGTAAATAGCTTTAATTTATGAGGATTTCTATCCCAGACTTCTAAGGGTGTTGTATATTTTTTCTAAATGTACTCCAGACAACGTTAATATGTAACATCATTTTTTCATAATTTCCTACTTCCCTAATTATTTAATTTAATATTTATTAGTATGCAAAAGGCAAGTGCCCAAAATAAACAGTTCGATTCATAGATACAACCTTTTTAGTTTTAGTTCTGTTTATTGTTATAAAAACCGACGTTTCGACAGCATGAACTGCTGTCTTCTTCAGGAAATAAACAACAAATAAATAAATAATAACAAAAACATTAGAAACAGGTAACCGTTGAAGCCGAAGAAAATGGCACTATTTCCTTCCTTGATGTATTATTGGCAAGAAAAGAAGATGGTTCTTTACTACATTCAGTCTATAGGAAGCCTACGCACACTAATCAATATATTAATGCCAATTCACATCATCATCCTTCTCAAAAATATGGTACAATTAAATGTCTAATGAGAAGAGCTTCAGAAATTTGTCATTCAGAGAAATTGAAAGAAGAAATGAAAGAAATTAAGAATATTTTTATGACGAATGGTTTTTCTAAATCATCTATCGAACAATGCCTGAAACCGAAAAGACCTATTAACAATGCTAATGAAAGAGACGTATTGTTTGCTTCACTTCCTTATGTCAAAAATGTCACGGACAAGATTGGTAGCATTCTTCGTAAGAAGAACATGAAGATTTCGTTTTCTCCATATATTAAAATTCGACATATGTTGAGAGAAGTACAAGACGTCATCCCTCTTCAGTCATCAGGGATTTACCAGATGTGTCCGCGGGAAAGTTTACATTGGCCAGACTGATAGAACTATTTCAACAAGATTGAATGAACACCAGCGTTCGATCAGACTGAACCAGCCTGAAAAATCTTTAGTTGAAAAGCATGCCCTGGAAGAATTCCACCGTATAAAATTCGAAGAAACAAAAATAATAGCGAGACAAACACACCTTAACAATAGGTTAATTAGAGAAGCCATTGGGATTTTCAAATTATAATGTCAATCATTGTGACGGTTTAAATCTTACTCGGGCATGGCTTCCTATATTAAATATGTTGTAATTTGTCACCATGGTTACCTGTTGCTAATGTTTTTGTTATTATTTATTTATAAGTTGTTCATTCTGGCCGAAATATTATGAGTTTGGGCTCGTATAAACGAAATATTATTTCCATTTTATTGTTATACAGTACATTTCATTATATTTTAAAACCAAATTTCGATAATCCAAAGTTTTCCTTTCTCAAAGAGTTGTTACTCAAGTGTACTTTGATTGCGCCGTTAGAGTAACTGACGCCCTTATTAGAACTACTATTTTTCACTCGAGTTGATCGAAGCCCAAACCTCACTTCAAAAACTCCTTAAAACTTGTAATTTCGAAGAATCAATTTTATCAAATGTATTTCAGAATAGCCAATTATATTTCCAAAAGCAGCAACTGTAATTATTATTTACCTTCTTTCTTGCAGGATTGTCCATCGGGTTGAAGAATGAAAGTCTCCCTGCAGTCGCATTTGAACCCCCCTGGTACATTCCTGCAAATTTGGTCGCAAGGTTTTTGTTCTCTACACTCATCGATGTCCACCTCGCAATGCTTGCCCTTAAAGCCTTTTTGACAAGTACATGTATCGGGTTTTACGCAAGTCCCACCGTTTTCACAGGGCGCCGAACAAAAAGCTGCATTGAAAATAACTTAAAAGAAGTTTAATAAAATTCACGGTCGTTGGCCACTTTGTGATAATTTCAATTACTAAATATTTTAGGACTTTTTTTAAATTGTAAGACAAAGCAGTCAACATTTGTGAAATTTATTATACGAGGGCTGATTGAAAAGTTTTCGAAATCACTGAGTTTTTCGAAAACACTCTTATGTCGTTGTTTTGTTTAACTCTTTCGTCTAATCGTGAAAAGCGTCTGTGTCGATCTACCTAGCGTTAAATCGATAATGGATAAAAACGAAGTTCGTGCGGTCATTAAGTTTTTTTATTTGGAAGGAAAGACAGCAACGGAGATCAAGACCAGGTTAGATGCTGTCCTGGGAATGCTTCACCTTCGTTTTCCACGGTGAGTTTCTGGTTTCCGGAATTTAAACGTGGCCGAACACACACCTGTGACGAGCCACGTTCAGGTCGACCAAAATCGGCTACCACACCGGAAGTTGTGGATAAAATCCATAATATGATTCTGGAAGATCGCCAAATGAAAGAGCCTGAGATTGAGGAAGCCATAGGGATCTCTTATAAACGTGTAGTTCATATTTTACATAATAAGTTAGGCATGAGAAAAATGTGCGCCAGGTGGATGCCGCATTTGCTTAGTTCGGAGCAAAAGCGCATTCGGGTACGAACTTCACCACTACACTCCAGAGACGAAAATTCAGTCGAAAACGTGGATTAGAAATGGTGAGTCGGCCCCGAAGAAAACGAAATCAGTTCTATCGGCCGGAAAGGTGATGGCATCAGTCTTTTGGGACGCCAAAGGCATTCTGCTAATTGATTATCTTGATAAAGGAAAAACTGTAATTGGACAATACAACGCCACACTTTTAGGAAAGCTGAAAGCAGAAATTCAAGAAAAACGCCCGGGAATGGCAAAGAAAATTGTTTCACCACGACAATGCGCCAGCTCATTCAAGTGTATTAGTCAACAAAAAATGACCGAACTGAGGTTTGAAATAGTCCCCCATCTTTTCCCGAAACTCAAAACGTTCCTCGCTGGAAAGAGATTTCGATCCAACGAAAAAACCATCGAAGCAATAAATGTTTTTATGAGGACCACAAAGAAAACCATTTTCGGGGGGAATCGAAAAATTAGAAAAACGTTGGACCAAGTGTGTTGACCCCAGAGAGGACTATGTAGAAAAATAAAATGTAGTCCGTGTTAAATACATAATTTTTCATGTCATTCGGAAACTTTTCAATCCAGCCTTGAACATTTGGAAAGTCGCAACGTACGTTTATTACATCCATGACTGTTCCGGGTGATTTGCGTCCATCCTGGACAACATACGTAGTCCACTTGATGAGTGTTTTTCGTACTGTATACGTCTCTGTAGGCTGTTTCGTAAATTAATCTAAAATATTGTTGAGGAAATTACAGATCTAATATTGTATTTGTTTGTTAGTTTTCAGCAAAGCTAGTATTATTTTTTTGCAACTACTACACTACAAAGCAACTTACTTAACTCCAGTACAGAGTTGATTTTCATTGCATCTTTGTGTATATTTCTTATAAGTTGGCTTGCAAAATGTTTGTATTGTTTTCACTGGATGAGAAACTGTTCTTCTTGATGTACATACATGGCGTCTGTAATAAAAAATATTCATGTTCATTATTTCTTTTAATTCCTTCCCTTTGTTTTGGAAATTGTACGAATGTCATATAAAATTCCAGACATGCTTGAAACGTACAGCAGCAAACGATGGATTTAATTTAACAGAGAAACAAATTTAAAATATCTTTTGCTAATTTTATTTTTATACGAGCCCAACCTAAATGTATTCGTACCCTCTGAAAAAAATATATTAAATGTTGTCCACAACATCATTGAACGTAGCAAATATTCATATTGACTGTCATAGTCATAGAAGAATAAAATGTGGTATGTAGACTGCTTGACGTTCGTATAAATAGGTTTGTATAGAGAATTACTTGATGTAAATTAAGTGTAATTACATTACCATATTTATGTTAGTGTAAGAAACGTGGGCATAGGTACGCTTAGATTTTACTCGAAGCCGAAGCTGCATTCGCTATACGGAAGATTTTATCATTATTAATGCAAATAGCAAATTGTTTCGTAAATAGTTTTGTTTTTACTGAATATATACTAGTACAATTTATCCTACTTTATAAGGGACTGAAATTAGTCTTTAATCGCGTCTTGTATTAGACAATTTCTTCTTACAAGCCCAACACCAAATGTATTCGTACCCTCATATTAACAGCAATAAAAAATATTTTTTTAGGTTACAATAGTTAACACTATATGTATGTTTGTATATTTGAGTAGCATGATGTCGAGGGATGGTCGAATTAATCGAGAGATAGAAAAGAAAGTGAGTGTGGGATGTAAGGTAATGGGTGCTCTGAGTACGTTTGCACGAAACGTTAACGTATCAAGGGATGCTCGGTTAAGTGTATATAATGTGGAATGCTAGTGCCTGCTTTGATGTATGGAAGCGAATGCTGGGCATGGACGGGAAAGCATAAAAAGAGAGTGACTGCCGTGGAAATGAGGTATTTACGTGGTGTGTATGGGTATGTCAGACGGAATCGCGTGAGGAATAATTTGGTGTACGAAGAATGTATGATTAAGAACACTGTGATTGAGAGTTGGTGTGAGTCAGTTGAGATGGTTTGGGCATGTGGAGAAAATGGCGAGTGAACGGCCGACCAGTGTGTAAGTGGATGGATGTGGTTGGTAGGGTGCTTAAAGAGAGAGAGTTTCCAAGTAGGAAGAGAAGAAGAGCATGTATGAATGCGATTATGAGTGTGGTCGAGGCGAAAGAAGTCTGCTTAGATAGGAATGTGTGGCATAGAATGATTGTTTCCTAACTATTATTGTGATCCGGATGCGGTATTTCGCTACCGAAAATCGGTCACTTTAATATGTTTAAGAGTAAGGATTATGAGTGTGGCCGAGACGAAAGAAGTCTGCTTAGATAGGAATGTGTGGCGAAGGATGATTGTTTCATAACTATTATTGTGGTCCGCATGCGGTATTTCGCTACCGAAAATCGGTCACTTTAATATGTTTAAGAGTAAGGATTTGTTGTATGATGTTGATGTTGTTCTCATTGTTATCGGGTTTGTGCGAACCCACTAAGTGGGACACACGTGATTTTATGTATATATGTATATTTGGGCATTTTTATTTTTATTTTATGTATTAATAAAGTGTACTGGATTTTAATTATAATTTATCATTTTAACAAATTCTATTTTTGTTTGAAATAATAAAAACTGCAGTTCAAAAAAACCATAGTCACATGTTTCGATACAATGAACGACCTTATGGTAACATTTATTAAGATTTATTTAAATATTTCTCAATAACATCATTTTTTCTTTTTTCATTCTTTGGCGAACACTCTTAAAAACAACCGTTGAACTTATTAAATAGCAATAATTCACGAAGTTAACTAATCTGAAGCATTTAACGTCCCGGTCCTTGGCATACGCAATTACAATTTAAAATTCATTTTTTGTTTTATTTTTCTTCTGCCGTACTGCCGTCAAGTGGATCTTAAAAGAATTAATAGCATGTCCAACATCAGGTATGCTAAGCTAAACCTGCCCAGGTATGGAAACCATGGTTACGTTGTAACTCAATCCATTGGTGGCGAATTTCCAAACAGCGGGAGACCAAAATATTTATTTTGTTCTGACATTTTCATCCTGACGTTTAAATCTTTTGTTTCATTGTTTTCTATATTTAGGCAGTGTTTAAAATTTAAATTTTTTGTTATCAATAATCGATATATCGTTTTAAAATTATAATTTTTCAATTTGAGCATGTAAAATTTCTACTATATATAGGTATGTGATTCATGGAAGATTTAAAATTTAAATTTGTAACGATAAGAATCAGAAATTCCGTAATGTGTTGTAAACTTGTTTTAGTGTTATAAGCTTTAAAATATATAATGAACGCAAAATCATGGAATGCATATAAAATATTCATATGTTAAGAATATATTCATAGTAATTATATGCTTATATCAGTGGAATAAAATATGTCTTCGTTTAAATTAATGCTTGATAATAAATTTGTATTTTATACTACTTTATCAGGTTAGAAATTACTTATTAATATAATATACGAAGAATATTTCATAATTCATACATCCTAAATACAGGGTGTGGCAGTTAGGGGTGCACATAGGAATTTAACATGGGTTGTTGGTTTTATGCAATTTCCTGCTCTCCTATTCATATTTTGGAAGAACTAAAAGTTGCATATAAAACTGTTTTTACATTTTTACCTTCCGTCACCTTCAGGTAAAGAAGTATTGTCTTTGGTCAAAAAATTCAGAGTTTTTAATGAATAAGCACGTTTTAGGGTCCTTATAATACGATTTTAATACTTTTACGACGATGTATGTGTGTGTGTGATGACTTCAATACTACAATTCAAAAAATACGCTTTTTACGTACTGCTCTTCCTTACATCACTATACACACGTGATTAGATTTTGGTTATAATTAGTCAACCGGAAGTACCCTCATTTGAAGATTCTTGAAAAAAAGGTGTTAAATATTCATTTTTGACATTTGATGTTATAAATATTGAAGAATATTGTTATCTATACGAATTGATTGCATTTTATATTTCATATTCATTAGATATTAGAGTTAAAGAATTATAAAAAAATAAATTTAATCAGCCAGCTATGCTATAGCCATGGAAACAGCTACTATATTAAAAAAATTCTAACTGACAGATGTCAGTGTCAATGAAAAGTAAATGAATGTGGCAGAGATGAGGATGTTAAGATAGATGTTGGGAAAGAAGAAATTGTGGGTAAATTCCATTAATGAGGAAGCCATAGGAATCTCTTAGGAACGTGTAGTACATATTTTACTTCAGCCGAAAATTTGGAGTGGTTTAAAAAAATCCGGTCATTTTAAAAGACATTTCATAACCATGGATGAAACTTGGATACACCACTACACTCCGAAGACGAAAATTCAGTCGAAAGTGTGGATTGGACATGGTGAGCCAACCCCTAAGAAATAGAAGTCAATCGGCAGGAAAGGTGATGGCGTCAATCTTTTGGCATTCTGCTAATTGATTATTTTAATAAAGGAAAAACTGTAATTGGACAATACTACGCCACACTTTTAGACAAGCTGAAAGAAGCAATTCAAGAAAAACGCATGGGAATGTCAAAGAAAAATATCTTGTTTTACCACGATAATGCGCCAGCTCATTCAAGTCGTATTGCTCAACAAAAATTGACCGAACTTAGGTTTGAAATCGTCCCCCATACACTCAAAACGTTCTTCGCTGGAAAGAAATTTCGATCCAACGAAAAAACCATCGAAGCAGTAAATGCTTATTTTGAGGATCTCAAAGAAAACCATTTTCGGGAGGGAATCAAAAAGTTAGAAAAACGGTGGACCAAGTTTGTTGACCTTAGAGGGGACTATGTAGGAAAATAAAATGTAGTCCGTGTTAAATATATATGTCGTTATCATACTCTCATACCTCTATATTTCGTACAATTCTATTGTTCTCTAAAGGAATACATAAACCACATCTATAAAATAATTAAACGTCAACTTTTATTCGCTGGACTTATACCACACTTTAGTTTCAAATATATTGCTCCGTATATGAGCACCGTTATTACTATTAAGCAATTAATCATGAAATACTCTTCAATCCAGGTAACCTTTCCTCAGTCCTCAGTCCAAGATTAAGATATATTACTATCACAGCAACGAGGAAGTCCTCGTACGCCACTGCAAAAAACCCGTCTGCATTTTCAAGATATCCTTCAATCAATTATTGTCCAACAATTCATACAGTAGGGCTCTGTGTTCGTTAAAATGCTTTCGTGAAATTATACTTGATGACTCTGGATGTCTACTTCATCTGAAGCGCATGTCAAAGAGAGAGATGACAGAGACAAGGATGACAGACGTGTGCAGAACAAATATGCCGATGATCGGTGTGTGTAGACACCACAGAGTTGATCTGCAACTTTAGTGCAGGACCTCACACAAGTGATCGCTGATCGGGATGATTCGATGTGGATGGGGATTCAATTAGTGACCAAAGCAGGTCGATAAACTGATGGAGGAGATTGATTTTTGATGCTTAAATCAATTGGTTCCATGAAAAACTTGTAATTTTTGGGAAAAATAATTTAAAATATTATCATAGTTTTTGTTCTTCATACGTCAATAAATAAGAAACTAGGAATATTTATTATATATATATATATAAGCATGTAGCCCCTTTTTGCCATTACCTTTAGGTAAGGAAAGTATTGTCTTTGGTCAAAAAATTCAATGATGAGTTTTTAGTGGATAAGCATGTATTAGGGTCCCTATAATACGATTTTACCATTTTTACGATGATGTCTGTATGTATGTATGTGTGTCTGTGTGTCTGTGAGTGACAAAAGTTTCGGATCGCATAACTTCAATACCACGATTCCAAAAATTATAATTTTTTCGTATTCCTCAAGTTTACACCCAGAAGAACAACTGATTAGATTTTGGTTATAATTGGTGAACCGGAAGTAGCCTCATTTGACGATTTAACAGTTACATTTGATTTATTAACATTTAACGTTATTATAACTTAAAGAATATATTATCCTCTATACGATTTGATTACATTTTATACTTCATATTCAACAGATATAGAATTAAAGAATTTTAAAGAAATTAAATTTTATAAATCAGCCAGCTATGCTAAACATGGAAACTATTAATAAATTCATATAATAAAAAGCAAATTAATGTGGTAGAGATGAGGATGTTGAAAAGATGTTGGAGAAGACCCGGAAAGATAGGTAAGGAAATAACTCTAGTGTTACAAGTTTCTAGAAAGATACAAGCGAGATGATTACATTGGTTTGAAAATATCATGAGGAAAAATGAAGAATATATTGGAAGAATATAGTAATAGAAGGTTGAAGAAACAGAGGAAGACCAAAGATAAGATGGAAGGATTGTATTGCGGAAGACTTGAGAGAAAAGGAACTGAATGAGAACGACACGTAAAACAGAAATGAGTGGAAGAAGAAAATAAAAAATAGCGACCCCCAACGAATGGGGAAAGCTAAAGAAGAAGGAGATGTTAGTGTCAAGTGTCAATTTTACTGGAAATTTAGAATCTTTTGCAAGAAAATTTATGTATGGAATTTATATATTACACAGGATTGACGGAAGGTATTGTGCTGGCGACAACAGATTTTTTGACCTTTTATGTTATTGTAAATAAAAGAATATATTATTCTCTATTTGATTTAATTATATTGATTTCTTCATATTCAATGAATTTGGAGATAAAGAATTATATAGAAATATCTTGCAACGTAATGCTGCTAAAAGCTGCACCATGGAAACAGAATATTCGAATATTACTAATTTACAGATGTCAGTGTCAAATAAGATTTACATAGCATCTTCTTAAAATGATTTTACTGGAAATATAAAAATCGCATAAGGTAATACAACAGGTTATAGCCATAAGCCAATTCAGCAAATTATTATGTTATAAATATAATGCTATATATGTTTTTATTTTCTACATCTTATTTTAAGAAACATACTGTTCTTTGTAGGAGTAGTTCAGTTCAGTTCAAAACGAGGTAAGATCAGTTCATTTCTCCCTTAAAAAAACACCCACAGAATAGTTTGCAAAAAAAATTCTGTGTGGAATTTGTACAAAATACGTAGAATTGTGCTGACCACATAACATTTGTTTGTGATTCAGACGGCCCAGGTTCATTTACAACTAACGAGTCATTTAGCATCTAATAAGGAGTCATGATTAATGCGGGAACAGTTTATGTGTATTTTTAACAAAATAAAAAACTACAACTTATTTTATTATTACATACATTGAAGTTAATATCCTGAAGTGAGATTTATAATCACGAAATAATTATAAATTACAAGTCTTAGAAGAGTTATATGCGGGCAAACAATGGGTATGCTAGATTTATTAATACTTACACTTGTATAATATTTATTAATCTTCGTTAATGTTGTCGTAAAGATGAAATATGCTGGCTTATTTACCGACAACATACTTCATACCATATCGCTTCTCAAAATACAAAAATTCAGAGAAACGTGCTTATATTTAGAACCATTAATTTATTATATAAAGTCAAACAATATATGTCTGATGTTTAGAATTCCACCGTATACTTCTTCATCTTTCGTATGAGATGAACACGACTGTATATTAAGAATAAAATTATTTAAGGAATATCTTGATTTTATTTGTCGAGCAATGCAAGTCATAGTAAAAAGAAAAATAAATTTTCTTGTATCCTCTTGAGCAAGATGTGTGTACCTACCCGCAATGCCTAATACATATAAAAACTGAGATGTTAATTAGATAATTCTTACACCGCCTGTTACATAATTAAATCCAAACATTTCAAAACATTAAAGTCACTATCTTCATCTCCCAATACATGTAAAGTTACAAAACAAAAAACCAGCAAACATAAACGTTGTAATAAATCAGGAGAATGGCATAAGCAGGGAGTGCATCTCACAGGGCAGTACCAGGGCCGTCTTAAGGATGGGGACATACAAACTGCTAGTAAATGGAATAGGGTCGTCCCTTATTTATCTATTAATTATTTTTACCTTCCGTCACCTTTAGGTAAGGAAGGTATTGTCTTTGGTCAAAAAATTCAATGATGAGTTTTTAGTGGATAAGCATGTTTTCGAGTCCCTATAATACGATTTTAATAATTTTACGATGATGTCTGTATGTATGTGTGTGTGTATGTATGTGTGTGTGTATGTATGTGACATCCAGAGAAACATGTGATTAGATTATGGTTATAATTGGTCAACCGGAAGATTTTAACAGTTAAATATGATTTATTGACATTTAACGTTATTATAACTAAAAGAATATATTATTCTCTACGATTTGATTACATTTTCTTCTTCGTATTCAATAGATATAGAGTTAAAGAATTATAAATATATTAAATTTCGAAAATCAGCCAGCTATGTTAACTATGGAAACTGCTAATATATTCAGATAATTCAAATTGATAGATATCAATATCAATGAAAAGTAAATGAATGTGGCAAAGATGAGGATGTTGAAGTAGATGTTGGGGAAGACACGGAAAGATACGGTAAGGAAATAACTCTAGTGTTACAAGTTTCTTGAAAGATACAAGACAGACGATTACATTGGTTTGAACATGTCATGAGGAGAGATGAAGAATATATTGGAAGAAAAATGAATAACTTAGTAATAGAAGGCTGAAGAAACAGAGGAAGACCAACTATAAGATGGAAGGACTGTATTGCGGAAAATTTGAGAAAAAAGGAACTGAATGAGAACGACACGCAAAAAATGTGAAAAGCTACAGAAGAAGATGTCAGTGTCAAGTGCAATTTCTTATTGTATTATTAATTAAATATTTTAAATTATAGGTATATTAATAATACATAGGTATATCCTTAAGAAATACCGCTAATACCGTCAGTGAATATAAAGAATTTTGAATATATTAGAAGAGAAAGAATAGATACAATTTGAATTATTTGTATGTACAAGAAATGTTAAATTCGTTAATTATAACCGACGCCAAAAATTACTTCGAATTTTAATGGCACTGTGGTGCACTTTCCACGACAGAAATAAGTGCTAGTGAGGTGACGCCTGGTAAGCGGCCACACGGTACAAATATTTCATCATTTACCGATATGTGTGTACAAAGCAGATTGGCACATCCAGCAATGGGTAATACATACATAAAATAGAAATGGCGAGAGGTCATCAGATTTTTTTGTTTAAAATAATTATTGATACTGCAGTTGTCATTGCCATAAGACTACGATTGGCCAACTTTCTAATACACAAGTTGGTCCTGCCCTGAACATCTTCCTTGCCCATTTGTACACCTGTGCATTACCATACCCACTGACACGAAACAGCTAGCAACTGATGCTCATCGTAAATGAAATCTCCATCCGTTCCATTCATAGGCACGACACAGCCACAGCAAACTATCGGCTAAGGATGGTGTAATGCTTAACATTATCAGTATCAACACAAGCGCAGCGGAGATGCAGCTAGTAAGTGTTTCCTGAATGTAAAGAGCAAGAAACAGGTGATAACATCGGATGCTGTGAAGTGGCTGTTGCATCTGCTGCAACTGCTTGAGAAGCAGATTCGTGCAGGAGGAAGAATATAAAAGAGGCACGATTTGGATGGAATGGAATTCATAAAAGCAAATTGCTAACTCAAAGAATGATGTAGCTATGAATAATGCACTTAAAGTAAACGAAATGAACTACATACAGTAATTTTTACCTCTCGCTAAGAGTGGTATTGGATTAATGCTAAAAATCACATATCCAGATTTTAATGGTTAACCACGTTCTAAGGTTCCTACAATCCGATTTTAATATTTTTACGATGATGTCTGTTTGTGTGGATGTACCGAAAGTAGCAGATTCTTAAAAAAAAATCTTGTAAATATTATTTCTTGAAAATTTCTGTTCTTGCTTGTATTACAGAAAAGTAAATTCTCTATCTAATACATATAAATATTTTATTATATCTTTTATAGATTTACAGATAAAGAAATATAAGGTATATAATAATGTGTTGTAATAAATCTCACAGCCCAAATAATGTCATGGACAAATATTTGTAACTGACAGATAAATTTCAGTGTCAAAAATCCAAAGACATTACTAAAGATTTTTTCTGGGAAGTACATACATTATATTATTTGATATTGTATTAATAGTTAAATATTTAAAATTATAGGTATATTACATATACCCTGCAAAAATACTGCTAATCCCGACAATGAATTGGAAACATTTCGAAAAATTAGAATATAAAGAATAAATATAAGTAGAATTTTTGGTGTAGAGTGTAGGTATACAAGAAATGTTAAATACAACAGGGCGCGAGGCGCGAGCAGTCATGTCACTTTGTGGGCTTTGACAAGCAGATATGGGGGCCCGTGTCAGTATGATAGCTAATAATTATGTACATAGATGTCAAATATCATAATTTTTCATTCTAAATTTAGTGATTTTCCAATTCCATGTGGTTTATTTTTCTCCACAATTCCACACTCCTGGTGACAAATTAACTACGTCAATTTAAAAAATCTTGAAATTTTTAATGAAAAATTCTAACATTTGACATCTGCTTGTCAAGGCCAACAATGTCACATAACTGCTCGCGCCCTATACTTATATAACCAAAAACGGAAGTGGCGGCAAGTATTGTGCTGGCCACAACAGATTTTTTTTAAAGATGTCCGATCAAGGTCATTTGTATCATGAACGAATTAACAAATTGGCATACATTTATCTCTCTCATTTGCAAAGACTACAAGCGTCTGAGATAAGGATGTATATAACACGCTTGTCTTTCAAGAAATTATATTGTTTCGACTAAGTTAGGACATTCCATTTTAAAACGATGCTCGTTGTTGACAATACTTTCGCTGTAATATAAGACTAATACAGATATATTACCTTAATTCATAGTCGTACTAATAACCGTTACCAGGATTATTTTTTACATATTTGGTTTTACATTTGCTAATAAACTTACCAATTGACTTAATTTTGAATTTTGAATGTTTTTACTGTAGAATATATTTTTATAATAATAAAGTAACAGTAGTATCTTATGTACCCTCTTAAATTTGACAGAATGGGTGGAGCTAAAATCTTAATTCATACAATTCGTAGAAGACCTTGATCGGACATCTTTCAAAAAAATTACTGTATCTATGTATGTATATCTTACCAGATAAAACATATTTTCGATTAACTTCTGCTATACTTGCAAAACCTTAATAAAATATGGCAGTCTTAGTCTTAAGGATAAGATACAACTCTAGAAAATGTCTCCGTGCGTAAGACATACGCATCTATTCCAGTATATGTGGGCAGCAAAAAATGCACAAGCTCACAAAATAGGATTACAGACACCATATCTCAGAAAATAACTACAAAGTCTGCGTTATAAATATGGCACCTACATCACATAAAATGTCCATTTGAATCTGTACTTGTCTTCACACCGATGTTATCTTGGTTAGTTTATTTACATTAACCTTCGTTTATTATTTGGAATAATTATTACCCATTTCTGGGTGGGACAATCTGCTTCTTTTCATAGCTTTCGGTAATATCTGTAACGTTGAGGTTCTTCATACATAGTTTTTAAATTAAAAACTAATATTTTTACATCCAAAAGAAGACGTGATTATATTTTGGTTATAATTGGTCAACCGGAAGTACACTCATTTAAATATTTTAACAGTTTTTCTTGAAAAAATGCAGTTAAATATCATTTTTGAACATTTCATACTCAATCGTTATTGAGTTAATAAATTATAAAGGATAAAGTAGCCAGCTATGCTATAACTATGGAACAGTCACTATTTCTGATTGACATATGTCAGTGTCAAGTGTAATATACGTGCGTTTGTGTTATAATTTTACTCGAAATATAGAATCTGTGCAAGAAACTGTCTGTATGGAATTTGTACAAAATATGCAGAACTAAGGAAAGGTAGCTTTGTTTCTATTTATAATTTCCAATTGGTTGTAATTTTCACACTTTTAACGTATCAGCTATACTTGGGAAAATGTTATGCAAAAATTAATTCTGTATCTTGACATTAATTTCAGTAATAGCAAATAATTTATGGGTCGATAACGTACCATGTTGAACAATTAGACAAAAAGTTCATCTGTAACCAAACACCTCCCACTAGGATACAATATCATCAATTTTCCATGCCATTTCACAGTACTGAGGTAACAAGTTATTCAACTTAAATTCATTTAAAAACGATACCAGCTGTTTCTCATCTCAAAACAATCATATCAAATGTTCAACTTAAGAAATGAAGCAAATTTGAAATAATAATAGGCTATGGAGGGTTTTAATTTATTTGCCCAATAAAAAATAGACGAAATACAACTTTTCACGTTATTATAAAATCACTGTCAAAGTTAGGAGCGAACCGTATTTCATAAAACAAAAAAATTCAAAAAGATATCTGCATGTTTCAGGACACGGATAAAATTAAGTGTAGCTTGATAAAAAAGTATTTGACAACATATATTACAGCGTATAAAATTTATGCTTGTTTAAAGAGTCGGTTGCGTGTTAAGGCCCACGCATCTTACTTGCAAATCCGCTTGGGAGACGGTCAAAGAGGCGCCGACGCAGGGCTGGACTAAGTACATGTTCACTAATTTGCTTCACGCGGACCGTTCATTAATGTGTCTTCATCATGGTTGGTCACTTTACATAATTCATTTTGTCTTTATTTTTACAGACTTAAATTTATTAACAAGTAAGATAATAAATTTGTGAAGAAGAATCATTGATTTTTTTGACCAAAGACAATACTTTCCTTACCTAAAGGTGACGGAAGGTAAAAAATCTGTTGTGGCCAGCACAATACCTTCGGTCAATCCTGTGTATAATGTATAAATTCCATACATAATTTTTCTTGGAAAAGATTCTAAATTTCCAGTAAAATTATTTCATAAACTATTCAAATTGCACTTGACACTGACATCTTCTTCCTCTTTAGCTTTTCCCATTCGTTAGGAGTCGATATTTTTGTGTGTCGTTCTCATTCGGTTTTTTTTTCTCAAGTCTTTCGCAATACAGTCCTTCCATCTTATCTTTGGTCTTTCTCTGCTTCTTCAACCTCTCATTACTAAACTACTCATTCTTGTTCAAATATAATTCTTCATTTCTCCTCATGACATGTTCAAACCAATGTAATCGTCTTTCTTGTACTTTCTAGAAAATTGCAACACTAGAGTTATTTTATTACCGTATCTTTCCGTGTGTTCCCCAACATCTACTTCAACATCCTCATCTCTGTCACATTAATTTACTTTTTATTCATAATGACATCTGTCAATTTGAATTATATGAACATATTAGCAATTTCCATGTTTAGCATAGCTGGCTGAATTATAAAATTTAATTTCTTTAAAATTCTTTAACTCTGTATCTATTGAATATGAAGTATAAAATGTAATCAAATCGTATAGAGAATAATATATTCTTTAAGTTATAATAATATTAAATGTCAATAAATCAAATTTATCTGTTAAATCAAATGAGGGTACTTCCGGTTCACCAATTATAACCAAAATCTAATCACTTGTTCTTCTGGATGTAAACTTGAGGAATACGAAAAAATTATAATTTTTGAACTCGTGGTATTCAAGTTATGGGATCCGGAACTTTTGTCACACACACATACATACAGACATCATCGTAAAAATGATAAAATCGTATTATAGGGACCCTAAAACATGCTTATTCAGTAAAAACTCATCATTGAATTTTTTGACCAAAGACAATACTTTCCTTACCTAAAGGTGACGGAAGGTAAAAATATCAAAGAGCAAAACATATTTAAATGAGGAATATAACTAATAAAATTCAAGTGTGCATTTGAAACATTGTAAACTTGTGGAAAATAAATCTGGTATATTCTACAAGTGTGATATTCTTATAATGGGAGAATTTAGGATAGAATTAGCACGGCAGAAATAATAACCGAATAAAGTTCTTGTTCTACTACCATAATTGGGTACTCTGAGATGAAATGATGATAATAATTCTGGTGAATCGACAACATTGTTAAAAAGTTTATGTAAGAACGTAAGGTCGTTTAACTTCTATTTTCTAATGACAACAATTTTGGCCTGTATGTTGGAAACTTAGGATTGAGAAATTTTTAAAAAATCCATTGGATCGCTTCAATACGATTTATATAAATATCATACCGTGGGTTCCAACATACAGAAGCAAACTCCAATTGACTTCTAACAAGAGAGTTATACAATGTTAAAGACAATACCTTCCTTACGTAAAGGTGACGGAAGGTAAAAAGAATTATTACCATTCGATACACAACCGTCTTATTCACACAGCTGTAGAAAACCCTGTACATCTGGCTTATACAAATATTAAAGCGTCATTCTTTCTGTTGGAAATTTACTGCGCTGTCAAATCTGAAATCGCTGGCAATATTTACAAGACAAAAGACAATAAAGGCATGCCTTTAACAACCAACACAATCATATATTTCTTATTCTTTTACAAGTACAAGGATATCTCAACAACGAGAACGAACAACCAGCAGATATCATTGTGTAGAAAACCTATCCTAAGTTAGGTATTTGCATTGCGTAAAATAAAAATCTTCAACGAAGCCGTAAGCGATTGTCTCGTTCAGCAATGGAAATGAAAATTCTACGCGATATGACACATAATTTACTTTGCAAAATGCAAAACTGCAGCCCACGGTTTCACGGCTGTCGCTTAGAGCCTTTTTGCAGGATCCTAAGTGGGGTTGGTTTTGAATGGAGTTCGTTATAAACGTAATGCTTTTGTATCTTTTTGCAGTAAATGCGGGGGAGTTGAAAACATGAGAATCATGAGATTATTTATTGCGTAGGTTCTATAGTTCAAAAATATTTGAAATAAATGGTTTTTAAAATTTCATTTGTTACCTTCCGTTACCTTTAGGTAAGGAAGGTATTGTCTTTGGTCAAAAAATGTTTTTAGTGAATAAGCATGTTTTAGGGTCCCTATAATACAATTTTCCCATTTTTACGATGATGTTTGTATGTATGTGTATGTGTGTGACAAAAGTTTCGGATCGCATAACTCCAAAAATTATATTTTTTTCGTATTCCTCAACTTTACATCCAGAAAAACAACTGATTAGATTTTGGTTATAATTGGTGAACCGGAAGTACCCTCATTTGAAGATTTAACAGTTAAATTTGATTTATTGACATTTAACGTTATTATAACTTAAAGAATATATTATTCTCTATACGATTTGATTACATTTTATACTCCATATCCAATACATATAGAGTTAAAACAATAAATTTTATAAATCAGCCAGCTATGCTAAACATGGAAACTACTAATATATTCATATAATTCAAATTGACAGATGTCAGTATCAATAAAAAGTATGAGGAGAGATGAAGAATATATTGAAAAAAAAATGAATAGTTTAGTAATAAAATGTTGAAGAAACAGAGGAAGAAGAAAATAAAAAATAGCGACCTCTAACGAATGAGAGCAACTAAAAAAGAAGATGCCAGTATCAAGTGCAATTTGCATAGTTTGTTTATGAAATAATTTTACTGGGAATTTAGAATCTTTTGCACGAAAATTTTTGTATGGAATTTATACATAATACACAGGATTGACGGTAGGTATTGTGCTGGCCACATCAGATTTTTTACTGTTAGAACTAAAAAAATTAGCACGTGTCTGTTGTCATATATTTGCCTCTAGATTATTGTTAAAATGATAAATTTAGGTAATACATAACATTATATTTAAATCCAGTACACTTTATTTATATATAAAATAAAAAAAAAAATTAATGTAATCTAAAAATTAATTTCTTCTTGCTCTTAATATATTTTTTTCAGAGGGTACGAATACATTTGGGTTGGACTCGTACCTCTGTTATATTATATGCAAAATTATTCTGTTATTGGGATTTATCGTATAGAATAATAAATAAATAATCATTAATAATTAATAGCGACATATTATTTTTGGCTCCGTAATTTATTGTTACCCTGTATAATGTAGAATGGAACCCCCTCGTATACCGTTCACCGTGTATCAATATATTTTTATAACTTAACGAGTATATGTATTTAAACGTTAATTGATATCTATATAATAAAATTATTTTTATACTTTGGTCATTATCTGCATGTAAACTTTATTGAACATTATTTTTAAATGTATCTCATGTTTATTGCCCATTTATAAGTATTTTCTTCAGATAACTAATTGAAATGCTTTACGTTACAGTATTTACAATAAAAATTAAAATATAAATTGCTTTGCTATCTAGTTTAAAGTAAGTGTAACCCGCATGTTTAATTCGGAAATAAACAAAAACCAATAAAATTCTCGTAAAATCGCATTTAACTGTAATTTTTAAATGTCTTTCAATTTAATTTTCTTGTTTTATGTGTACTTTACAGTGAAGATGGTATAAACGGCAATAAAATAGTTTAAACCGTCAACAAACGTACATAAAAATTCAATTTAAACGACTTGATAATATGCGGCGCCATATTGCTTTGAAAAAAAGAAATGACAATACGCATATAAGATAAATTACAATTGGCTAAAGAATTTCATCAAGCCAAATTAAAATCAGAACTGGGTATACTTCAAGCAAATTTATGAGGAAATCAGACGATAAATTAATGGTGGTACAGTCTTTTTACCTTCCGTCACCTATAGTAAGGAAGGTATTGTCTTTGGTCAAAAAATTCGGTGGTGAGTTTTCATTGAATAAGCACGTTTTAGGGTCTTTACAATACGATTTTACTATTTTTACGATGATGTCTGTATGTGTGTGTGTGTGTTCGTATGTGCGTGTGTGTGTGTGTGTGTGTGTGTATGTGTGTGTGTGTATGTGACTGTTTTTTCCTGCACGATATCTCCAGTACTAGAATTCCAAAAATTACAATTCTTGCGTATTTCTCTTCCTTACAACCATATGCAGAGTTGATTAGATTTTGGTTATAATTGGTCAACCGGAAGTGTCCTCATTTGAAGATTTTAACAGTTTTTCTTGAAAAAATCAGTTAAATGTTATTATAACTTAAATAATATATTATTGTCTATACGATTTGATTGCATTTTATATTTGATATTCAACAGATATAGAGTTAAAGAAGAATAAAGATAATAAATTTGATATAAATTTCATAATTTCAGCCAGCTATGCTAACTTAACCATGGAAACTGCTAATTCAAATTGACAGATGTCAGTATCAATAAAATGTAAATCAATGAAAGAAAAAAGGGACGTAACTCTAGTGTTAGAAGTTTCTAGATATAAGAGAGACGATGATTACATTGGTTTGAACATGTTATGAGGAGAGATGAATATATTAATAGAAGGTGGAAGAAACATAGGAAGACCAAATATAAGATGAAAAGGCTGTATTGTAGAAGACTTGAGAGAAAAGAAACTGAATGAGGACGACACGCAAAGCAAAAATAAGTGGAAGAAGAAAATAAAAAATAGCGACCCCCTAACGAATGGGAAAAACTAAAGAAGAAGAAGAAGATATCAGTGTCATGTGCAATTTGCATAGTTTGTTAATGAAATAACTTTACTGGAAATATAGGATCTTTTGCAAGAAAATTTATGTATGGGGCGCGTGCAGTAACATGACTTTGACCGTGTCAAAATGACAGCAATTAATTATGTCCATAACTGGCAAGTGTTACAATTTTTCAATAAAAATTTCATAATTTTCTTATTTTATGTGGTTTGCTTGTTATCAGGAGTATGGAATTCAGTTGTCGAGAAAAGGAATCACATAATACCAAAAATTTATAATCTTTTGCAAGAAAATTTATGTATGGAATTTGTACATAATACACAGGATTGACGGAAGGTATTGTGCTGGCCACATCAGATTTTTTCTTATCGCGGTCCCTTTAACAATTCGGATAAATTTATAGGGACCGGTCATTATAGGCTACTATGAATATGTTTATCTATTTTGTAATGATATCGTTTAACTACATAAACAAATCAGTATAGGTATACTGTTAAAATATTATCATTATTATTTACCTATGTCGAAATATTAAGTAAAAATCACAAAATGAACCTTACAAACACAATATTAAATACAAAAATCTGCCGTGACCAGCACAATACCTCTCACCACTTCCGTTTTTGGTTACATAAGTAATTATGTACATAAATGTCATTATTCATTAAAAATTTCAAGATTTTCTAAATTCAGGTAGTTAATTTGTCACCAGAAGTGTGAAATTTACTTGTTGATTATGATATTTGATATCTATGTACATAATTACTAGATATCATTCAGACACGGGCCCCCATATCTGCTTATCAAGGCCAACAAAGTCACATGACTGCTCGCGCCCTATTGTATTTAACATTTCTTGTATATCTACAATCTACACCAATTATATCTATTCTTTATATTTATATTTTATAATTTTAAATTCATTCTGTGAAGAAATTTTGTCCTCTTCTAATTTGTCGAAATGTTTCCAATTCATTGTCGGGATTGACAGTATGTAATATACCTATAATTTTAGAAGATATAATAAAATATTTATATGTATCAGATAGAGAATTTACTCTTCTTTAATACAAGCAAGAACAAAAAATTTAAAAAAATATTTTGAAGATTTTTTTTAAGAATCTGCTACTTCCGGTTGTCCAATTATTACCAAAACCTTTTCAGCTTTTCCCAGTAATGTCCAATTGAGAAATACGTAGTTAAACAGATATTAAGTATTATAGTTTTTTGAGAAATTGTCGTTCCAACCTCCCCACACACTTACACCCACATACACACACATACACACACACACACAAATACACAGACATCATCGTAAAAATATTAAAATCGTATTGTAGGCACCTTAAAACGTGCTTAATCATTATTTAGCATGAATCCAATACCTCTCTTAGCGAGAGGTAAAAATGTAACTTGAGAACCACTGATTTAAAAAATATTTAATATTTTTATAGCCGCATCTGTCTTAATAACTTGATATTTTAATTAATAATTAATATAACGCAAGAATGTATAAAACAAGATTTTAATATACCATATAACATTTACGATATACGAAGATTAGATACATTAATTTTGAATTTCTCAATATTTCTATAAGCAATCGTAAATTATGTTTCCAATAAAATTAAATTCTTGAAGCTTTTTAATTCAAATTGAAAGTTATGCTGTGTTTTCAAAAGTTTGAATACAAGAAATTGAAGAAAACTTAAACTCGAAAGGTTTTTGATTAAAGAGGGCTATAGACCAAAAAAAATATGAAAGGATGACTGGTATATAAGGGAAGATGTCTCGACATGTTTTACAGTGAAATTAGGGTATAAGCAATATCATGGGACCACGAATCAATTTCGAAAAATATGAAAACAATATAAACTAATATAAGAATAAAAAAATGTTGAATATAAAGGAACAATTACTTATCATTGTGAGATAAAAACTATTTCGCACCATTATATCAGAATAGTATCTTAAGTCAATGTAACACATTGTAAAATAAAACACATTTTTGACCTCTGTCGACTTCAACTAAGTAATTAAATTTCATTATCAGCAAAACAACTTAAACATTTTTAATTTTGTTTTATGTCTCAATTAGTTGTTAATTGATACTTTTAACGATCATTTGTTTTCAAACAATTTATTTATTGATTATCAGCAAAGTTCAGATAAATCTTCTCGACAAATTAGTTTTGATAATTTGAACGTTCTATGTGCCAATCGGCCAAACCCAATGTTGCAATCAATTTCTACCCATTTTTGGGTGTGCCAATCTGCTCCTATTCGCAGATTTTGGTAATGACGTTATACAGGAAGACACTAAAAACGGGCCACTCAAAATAACTTTTTTATTTATAATTTTTTGATACATTTATAAACTAGGCTTCGAGGATCACAAATCAAGGTATTTGGCATTACGGAAGCGCTTCCGGTTTTTAAATTTTTCAGTGTCACCCTGTATATCAAGAAAATTATAAATAAATAAAAAATTGTTGTGGCCAGCACAATACCTCTCGCCACTTCCTTTTTTGGTTACATAAGTATAGGGCACGAGCAGTCATGTGACATTATTAGCCTTAACAAGAAGATATGGCTGCCCGTGTCACAATAACAATTAGTAATTATGTACACAGATATCGAATGTATTTTATTTAACATTTATTGTATACCTACAGTCTACACCAAAAATTCTATTTACATCTATTCTTTATATTTAGATTTTGTCCTCTTCTAATATCTAATTTTTCGAAATGTTTCCAATTCATTGTCGGGATTGACAGTATTTTTGAAGGGTATATATAACATACCTACATTTTTAAATATTAATACAATAAGAAATAATATGCAAGTACTAGAAAAAAAATCTGATGTGGCCAGCACATAACCTCTCGCCGTATATTTTACCTGGCTGTATGCATAAAGCAAAGAATATTTTTATAAATACAAATACTATATTCATATAAATCTATGACGTATAAACTTCTTTATTATTCAATAATAGCATGTCTCAACATGAAGATATTTTACCATAAATTATGTTACAATAAATTACAAAGTAGAGTTTACCATATATAAATATTAGGCTGGTAACAGCAATTTTCAATTCGAACAACTTTGTTTACTTTCTCTTCATATTCTTCTAGTAAAAACATTAATTTTGGGCGGTCTAAAATGTATATATCTGGATTGTGCATCTATTCTTATATATCTTCTTTTACATTTTATTTTTTCATACATTTTATATCTAAATAACACTAATTCCCTTTAATAAAGTGACGGATAGATTGCACTCCGATTATTCTTATATCGATGTGTAATTTTGTCAATATTTACAACTTACTTGAGAAGAATTTGATAGCTTTTTCGCAATTCAAAGTTACTCTAGTCTATAGTACTGGTGTACATTGTCCCATAATGTTTGAAACAAATTTAAGTCCTTCAACCTAGACTTGTCATCTCCATAATAGTCACAGATCAAGAACTAAGGGATTCTCCAAGTACATTTTTAATTCATTACTCATTATTTCTGACACTGTCAGTTACAAATAATTTAAATTATCAACTATTTTTCATGGCATTCTTTCGGCTGTCAAATTTATTACAACAGATTATTTTATATATTATACTTCTTTTATCTCTAAATCTATGGAATATATAATAAAATATTTAAATGTATCAGATAGAGAATTTAATTTTCTTTAATATTACCACGAAAAATTTTCAAAAAATAATATTTAGAAGATTTTTTTTCAAGAATCTTCTACTTCCGGTTGTCCAATTATTACCAAAACCTTTTCAGATCTTCCCATGAATGTCCGATTGGGAAATACGTTGTTAAACAAATTTTAAGTCTTATAGTTTTTGAGAAACCGTCCTTCCAACATCCCACACACACACATCCACACACACACACACACACACACACACACAGACATCATCGTAAAAATGTTAAAATCGGATTGTAGGGACCTTAAAACGTGCTTATTCAATAAAATCTGGATATGCGATTTTTAGCATGAATCCAATACCTCTCTTAGCGAGAGGTAAAAATTCAGTAATGTCTCTGGTTTTTGACACTAACATTTATCTGTCAGTTTAATTTTTTTATAGGTTTCCATAATATTACTTAGGCTGTGAGATTTATTACAACAGATTATAAATATATAAAATAAAATAAATATATCATCACGGTATATTACCCATTGCTGGGTGTGCCAATCTACTATGTACAAAGATATCGGTAATGATGAAATATTTGTACCGTGCGAGCACTTACCAAGCGTCACCTCACGGGCACTCAATGCTGGCTTAGAGAGTGCATCACAGGGGTCAATTTAGTGCCATTAAAATTCAAAGTAATTTTTGGCTTCGGTCAGAATATACCTTATATTTCTTTATCTCTAAATCTATAAAAGATATAATAAAATATTTATATGTATCAGATAGAGAATTTACTCTTCTTTAATACAAGCAAGAACATTTAAAAAAAATATATTTAGAAGATTTTTTTAAGAATCTGCTACTTCCGGTTGTCCAATTATTACCAAAACCTTTTCAGCTCTTCCTAGTAATGTCCGATTGAGAAATACGTAGTTAAACAGATATTAAGTATTATAGTTTTTCAGAAATCGTCCTTCCAACCTCCCCACACACATACACACACACACACACACACACACACACACACACACACACACACACACTGACATTATTGTAAAAATGTTAAAATCGGATTGTAGGAACCATAAAACGTGCTTATTCATTAAAATCGGGAGAGGTATACGATTTTTAGCATTAATCCAATACCTCTCTTAGCGAGAGGTAAAAAATGATTTTGACTAGCTCGTTTTTCAGTGGCACCCTGTCTCAAAGCTATGAAAAAAGCACCACACGGAAAATTTTCATGTTTCAAGTTTGGCGCCGGTCGGAATCGAACCCGATCTGAGAGAATCACAAATGGTTAACTAACGCACACAGTCACGCAATCCCATAATGACATAAGTGTCATAAAATTCCAGTATAGCTAAACGTAGTCATTTTACTTGCAGTCATTCAAAAAATATCTTCATAAATCTTTCCTATGCAATTGGTTCCATCATTCATATTCCGAAGCGTTTCAAACGCAGTTGGCAGTGCAAATTGACCGACTAACAAAAGAACAATAAAAAACATCCCATCTGAATTCTATTTTTAAGGACTTTCAATTTAACGGCTGTCTGAGTCCGTAATATAAATTTCGTACTGACTTTGAGGTCTCCCTGTAAATTTGCAAGTGTGTATCAGATGTCATTCTGAAGACACATCCAAATTGTAAAGTTTATCTATCCAAAATGTTGTGGCACTTGTTGGACCGTCCTGACAAGGAGTAAAATGAATGAGTCTGATCTTAAAACGTGACAACAAGATGCAAAATTAGAGTTGGGATTTGTGGCGCACGACTTGAAGGAATTTTAATGCAGATCTTCATCAAAATTTAGTCACAAATGCGGGACGATAATTTATTTCTCTTTACGACAACTTTGAAAACATCAGGCAGATTACATCGAAAATTTCTTACTAAATGAAGAAAAATATGGAATGTCACTTCACGCGAATCTTGGGAACGGGTTCGACACCAAATATTTTAGAATTTGAAATGGCACAAAATTGACCCCTGTGCTGCACTCTCCACGTGAATTTAGGTAAGTACATAAATAAATAAAATAAATATATCATCACGGCATATTACCCATTTCTGGGTCTGCCACAGGGATCATTTTTGTGCCATTTAAAATTCGAAATATATGACGTCGGTCGGAATCGAACCCGTTACCAAGATTCGCGTGAAGTCATCATTATTACCGACATCTGCGTACAAAGCAGATTGACTCACCCATTAATGGGAAATATGCCGTGATGATATATGTTTTTATTATCTTACCTTTATTTTTAAATATTTACTTATGTTGGAAAATGAATTAAGTTCCTTTCCATATAATTATTGTTCCATTTAGTCGCCGCAAAATGGTGCTGTTTTTCTATATAACCTTGTTGTATCATAAAAGACGACTTTTGTATTTATGTTTCAAAATATTTATTGCTCGGTCTGCCAATCTGTTTTGTACAGTAAAATTTTTGAAAGATGTCAGATCAAGGGCACCTGTATCACGAACGAATTAACAAATAGGCATATATATTTATCTCTTTCTTTTGCAAAGGCTGTAAGAGTGTGTGATAAGGATGGATATAACACGCTTGTCTTTCAAAAATTCATATTGTTTCGTCTAAGTTAGGACATTCCATTTTAAAACGATGCTCGTTGTTGATAATACTTTCGCTGTAACGTAAGTTTATTTATTAATTCAGATACATTACCTGGATTCATAGCCGTACGTATAACGTTATATTCTGTCAGAGTCACTGACACTGACATTGTGTCAGTATCTTATTTTTAACATATTTGGTTTTACATTTGCTTATAAACTTACTAGTTGACTTATTTTTGAATTTTGAATGCTTTTCCTGTAATATATATTTTTATAATAATAAAATAACAGTAGTATCTTACGTACCCTGATAAAAACTAAGCAAACGACACTACTGAATTTGTCATGATAGGTGGAGCAAAAATCTGAATTCATACAATTCGTAGACAACCTTGATCGGACATCTTTCAAAAATTTTACTGTACACAGATTTCTTCGGTAAATATGATGACATATTTGTACCGTACGGGCGTTTACAAGGTGTCACCTCACGAGCACTTATTGCTGGCGTGGAGAGTGCACCACAGGGGTAATTTTTGTGCCATTTAAAATTCGAAATATTTGGCGTCGGTCGGGATCGAACCCGGTATTTGAATTTAATTTAATTTTAAGTATTTACATGAATAAAAATTAAATTAAATGGGAGGTATTGTGTTGGCCACATCAGATTTTTATATTTATCACCGTTAGAAAATTTCACTTTTTTAACTAAACAGTCTGTCTGGTGTAAGAATAAAATATTTATTCTGTTTTTGTCATATGATTTTGGGCTCGTATACCACATCACAACATAGCTGTCATCTTTCAAGTCTAACGTTAAGCATCTCTTGGAGTATAGTATTGTATCCTGGGATGATAAATGTAGTCGGCGCGTTACTACGTAATCACGTTAACAAACGATTAACAAACGGAGTTGAGTTTGCAAGTTCGCGATCCCTGATATTAACCGCTCCGGTATCTGAGGTACCGTCTCGTTAGTCTGAGTCTGGGCCAGGTGCAATGAATACTGCAGTGGCGTACTATATCAAATTCTTCTCAAATATGGCCAGCACATTACCTTCCGTCTATCCTGTGTATTATGTACAAATTCCATACATAAATTTTCATGCAAAAGATCCTATATTTCTAGTAAAAAATTTCATAAACAAACCATGCAAATTACAATTGACACTGACATCTTCTTTAGCTTTTCTCATTCGTTAAGGGTCGCTGTTTTTTAATTTTCTTTCACTCATTTCTGTTTTGCGTGTCGTCCTCATTCAGTTCCTTTTCTCTCAAGTCTACCGCAGTACAGTCCTTCCATTTTATCTTTGGTCTTCCTCTGTTTCTTCCACCTTCTACTACCCAGCTATTTATTATTCTTCAAATATATATTTCATCTCTCCTCATGACATGTTCAAACAAATATTGTATCTTTCTAGCAACTTCTAACACTAGAGTTATTTCCCTTATTCTTTCATTCTTCTATATATATTTAATTTTAAGTATTTACATGAATAAAAATTAAATTAATTAAAGTATGATTCTGGGCTCGTCTATGAAGTTATAATTTTGTAGAAACAAAATTTTTCTGAGCAAGTTATATTACATTTGTCAGCGTACTGACTCCGTTTGAAATTAAAAATTGCAGCTGGTATATAAACACTTAAACTTTATATCAATTGCATCTGCAACATTCTATTCCAGAATCTAGATCATGTGCAAGACGTATAATAAATCAAGATTATATTAACATCAATATTCCATTAATATATTTCAATGTTTATAACTTTTTCCAGAGAAATTCAAGTGAAAATTCAAACCGCTTTAAACTATAATGTGTCACACATTATTTATATTCTACTTCGCATAATGAAAGCTTCACTTAGAGAAATTATCAATAAGTCATTTTTATCCATTCCCGAGTAATAGAGCAACCATTTACAACACATTTCCTTCAGATGGTGATATACGAAGCACTTAGCAATACTACTCTGGTGTATTTTTAAGTCTCAGGATTATTTGCGGTTGGATGTTGTCGTTCTGTTAAGTTCGCATACTACTGTAGTTGTGTTTATGTTTTCTCTGGAGCTTGTACGCTTACTGTTTAATTGATATTTAGTGTACGTTTGCAGCAAGCGTGTTGTTTCAAACAATATGCATATATATAAAGCTTTCTCGGATGAATCATGAAGAAAGTAATGTTTTGGGTATTTGACCGATTTATTGACTAGTTTATAGACCTTTGTTTTATCGATTTCATAAAATTGACATTTACTTGCCTTATAATTAGAATTTTATTAGTCTCAGCCAACTATTGTGTCGTCATTCTGGTGCTCCTCAAGGATCCAATTTGGGCCCTCTTTGTTTTATTTATTAACGATATTACTAAATGTTTGGAATCTTCAAATACTCATATATGCTGTTCTTTTGAAGCTATTTAAAGTTATAAATACTCTTAACGACTGTTATGACCTTCAAAAAGATATTAATAATCTTCTAGCGTGGTCGTCTTCTTCATATCTATTTTCCGTACAATCATTTGAAGATTTTAACAGTTTTTCTTGAAAAAACGCTATGAATATCATTTTTTGACATTTATTATAAATATTAAAGAATATTTTTATCTATAAGAATTGATTGCATTTTATATTTCATATTCAATGAATATAGAGTTAAAGAATTATAAATAAATTAAATTTTATAAATCAGTCAGCTATCCTATAACCATGGAAACAGCTACTATAATATACAAGAGAGACGATTACATTGGTTTGAACATGTCATGAGGAGAGATGAAGAATATATTGGAAGAGGAATGAATAGTCTAGTAATAGAAGGTAGACGAAACAGAGGAAGACCAAAGATAAGATGGGAGGACTATATTGCGATACACTTGAGAAAATAGGAACTGAATGAGGACGACACGCAAAACAGAAATGAGTGGAAGAAGAAACTAAAAAATAGCGACCCTAATGAATGGGAAAAGCTAAAAAAGAAGATGTCAGTGTCAAGTGCAATTTGCATAGTTTGTTTATGACATTGGCAAGCAGATATGGGGGCCCGTATCTAAATGACAGCTATTAATTATGTCCATAACTGACAAATGTCATAATTTCTCATTCAAAATTTCATGGTTTTTTCTTATTTCATGTGGTTATTTTATTATCATGAATGTGGAATTCAGTTGCCGAGAAAAGAAATAATACAATACCAAAAAAATGAAATTTTGAATAAAAAATTATGATATTTGTCAGTTATGGACATAATTAATAGCTATCATTTTGACACGGGCCCCCATATCTGCTTGCCAAGGTCAACAAAGTCACGTGAATACTCTCGCCCTATGGAATTTGAATATAATACATAGGATTGACGGAAGGTAATGTGGTTTGAACATGTCATGAGGAGAGATGAAAAATATATTTGAAGAAGAATAAATAGGTTAGTTGTAGAAGGTAGAAGAAACAGAGGAGGACCAAAGATAAGATGGAAAGACTGTATTGCGGAAGACTTGAAAGAAAAGGATCTGAATAAGGACGATACATAAAATAGAAATGAGTGGAAGAAGAAAAAAAAATAGCAACCCCTAACGAGTGTTATGTGCAATTTGCATAGTTTGTTTATGAAATAATTTTACTGGAAATATAGGATCTTTTGCAAGAAAATGTATGTATAGGGCGCGAGCAGTACGTGACTTTTCTAACGTTGGCAACCAGATATGGGGACCCGTGTCATAATGACAGCTATTAATTAGATCCATAACTGACAAATGTCCTAATTTTTCATTCAAAATTTCATGATTTTCTTATTTCATGTGGTTTATTTGTTATCAGGAGTGTGGAATTCAGTTGTCGAGAAAAGGAATCATAAAATACCAAATGAAAAATTATGACTTTTGTCAGTCCCCCGTATCTTATTGCCAAGGTCAGCAAAGTCACGTGACTGCTCGCGCCCTATGGAATTTGTACATAATACACAGGATTGACGGAAAGTAATGTGCTGGCCACATCAGATTTTTGAAAAAATAATAAATCATAATTCAAAAATGTTCTGGTGAATTTTATATTTTCATTCACAACGATAATAATCTTGTAATACTATACAAAACAAAAATAATAATGAATTTCTTGGTATTTCTTGACTGTTGGTATGATGTTAAGGTTAAAGATAAATAATTGGAGTTGCAGTCTTGGTGAAAAATGTTTATTAAGATTTCAGCTACTTAACATTCCGACGTTTCGATTCCAAATGAATCATCATCAGGGATAGTTAATGTATAGTTGAGAAACAATCCATTACAACACGAAAATTAAATAATAAAAATCTGATGTGGCCAGCACATAACCTCTCGCCGTATATTTTACCTGGCTGTATGCATAAAGCAAAGAATATTTTTATAAATACAAATAATATATTCATATAAATCTATGACGTATAAACTTCTTTGTTATTCAGTAATAGCATGTCTCAACATAAAGATATTTTACCATAAATTATGTTACAATAAATTACAAAGTAGAGTTTACCATATATAAATATTAGGCTGGTAACTGCAATTTTCAATTCGAACAACGTTGTTTACTTTCTCTTCATATTCTTCTAGTAAAAACATTAATTTTGGGCGGTATAAAATGTATATATCTGGATTGTGCATCTATTCTTATATATATTCTTTTACATTTTATTTTTTCATACATGTTATATCTAAATAACACTAATTCCCTTTAATAAAGTGACGGATAGATTGCACTCCGATTTTGTCAATATTTACAACTTACTTGAGAAGAATTTGATAGCTTTTTCGCAATTCAAAGTTACTCTAGTCTACAGTACTGGTGTACATTGTCCCATAATGTTTGAAACAAATTTAAGTCCTTCAACCTAGACTTGTCATCTCCATAATAGTCACAGATCAAGAACTAACGGATTCTCCAAGTACATTTTTAATTCATTTCTCATTATTTCTGACACTGACATTTATCTGTCAGTTACAAATAATTTAAATTATCAACTATTTTTCATGGCATTCTTTCGGCTGTCAAATTTATTACAACAGATTATTTTATATATTATACTTCTTTTATCTCTAAATCTATGGAATATATAATAAAATATTTAAATGTATCAGATAGAGAATTTAATTTTCTTTAATATTACCACGAAAAATTTTCAAAAAATATTATTTAGAAGATTTTTTTTCAAGAATCTTCTACTTCCGGTTGTCCAATTATTACCAAAACCTTTTCAGATCTTCCCATGAATGTCCGATTGGGAAATACGTTGTTAAACAAATTTTAAGTCTTATAGTTTTTGAGTAACCGTCCTTCCAACATCCCACACACACACATCCACACACACACACACACACACACACACACACACACACACACACACACACACAGACATCATCGTAAAAATGTTAAAATCGGATTGTAGGGACCTTAAAACGTGTTTATTCAATAAAATCTGGATATGCGATTTTTAGCATGAATCCAATACCTCTCTTAGCGAGAGGTAAAAATGGATGAAAATGTCGTCAAAAGGGATCAAGCTAATAAAAAGCGTGCATACATCAGAAAACACTTCAGTAAACTGACGATTCTTTTGGAAACGTCGGAATGTTAAGTACGTAGATGAAATCTTAATAAACATTTTTCACCAATACTGCAACTCCAATTATTTATCTCTAACCTTTAAAAAATAATAATATATAAATGATAATATGCTATAATCCAGGTGCACATTCTCTTTCGGTACGCCTTCGTTCTTGTCAAGATGTCAAGCTACATAATCACCTCTTTAATCAGATAAGACAATTAGCAACAGTTAGCAACAATCTTTCATACTTATAAAAACCTCATTGTTGCAACAATTCAGTGACATATCAGCCCGCAGATGAAAAAACCCAAATTCATTCCCACTCAAGCATGAAGTAGCGTTAAGCCACAGCAGGGTTCTTGCAACTAAATTCACACGCATGTGAGACATTTATGGCATATCTCCGGACACAGTGGTAATTAATAATAATGTTACACGTGAAAATGTAAAGTTGATAAGAGTTGTAACTTACACGCTCCTATATCTTGACAATTCAATTTATACCCGCGTAAACATTTTATGCTTGTGTGGATGTTTTAATAGTTATGTGTACGGCGATTAACTGTACCTATGCTCGAGGAAAAGCGAAGGGTAATTGGTTAACGAGACTTATATTGAATGAGATTTTACAAACTAAGAAAATTTATCATCGGTAATTAATATAACGATATTCATACGAGAGTTTCCGGAATCATGGAGAAGACCTTAGTTTTTCGAAAACAATCTATGTTGTTGTTTTGTTTAATTCTTCATATGAACTGTCAAGAAATTTCAGCACAATCTGTAGCGTTAAATCGATACATACATAAAATCACGCGTGTCCCACTTAGTGGGTTTGCACAAACCCGAAAACAATAAGAACATCAACATCATACAACATATCCTTACTCTTAAACATATTAAAGTGACCGATTTTCGGTAGCGAAATACCGCATCCGGATCACAATAATAGTTAGGAAACAATCATCCTTCGCCACACATTCCTATCTAAGCAGACTTCTTTCGCCTCGGCCACACTCATAATCGCATTCATACATGCTCTTCTTCTCTTCTTACTTGGAAACTTTCTCTCTTTATAATGGATAAAAACGAAGTTCGTGGGGTGATCAAGTTTTTAGCTCTCGCTAAGAGAGGTATTGGATTCATGCTAAAAATCGCATATCCAGATTTTATTGAATAAGCAAGATTTAAGGTCCATAGAACCCAATTTTAACATTTGTACAATGAAGTCTGTGTGTGTGCGTGTGGATGTGTGTATGTGTGTGTTAGGTTGTTGGAGATACGATTTCTCAAATTCTATAAGACTAAAGACCTGCTTGATTACAGATTCCTCAATCTAACAGTAATGGGAAGAGTTGAATAGGTTCTGGTAACAATTGGAAAAAATATTTCTAAATATTATTTTTTGGAAATTTGTTACTACAAATATTAAAGATAATTAATTTCTCTTACAAATTTAAATGTTTTATTATATATATATTGTATAGGTTTGGAGATATAGGATATAATAATATAAAATAATCTGTTGTAATAAATGTCGTTTAAATGTTTGTAATTGACTGATAAATGCAAAATGTTAGTATCAAAAATCAGCAGTTTTATTAACATTAATGGGCGCTTTTGCGGGTACGTTTGCACGAAACGTTAACGTATCAAGGAATGCACGGTTAAGAGAGTGACTGCCGTGGAAATGAGGTATTTACGTAGTGTATATAGCTATGTAAGACGGAATCGCGTGAGGAATAATTTGGTGCATGAAGAATGTATGGTTATCCTGTTAGGAACAATGTTATTAAGAGAGTTGGTGTGAGTCAGTTGAGATGGTTTGGTCATGTAGGGAGAATGGCGAGTGAACGGCTTGTTAAGCGTGTATATCTTGGTGAAGTTGAGGGTTTTCGATTGCGTGGCCGACCAGTGTATAAGTGGATGGATGAGATTGGTTGCGTGCTTAAAGAGAGAAAGTTTCCAAGGTGTATGAGTGTGGCCGAGGCGAAAGAAGTGTGCTTAGACATGTGTGACGAAGGATGATCGTTTCGTAATTATTATCGTGATCCGGATGCGGTATTTCGCTACCGAAAATCGGTCACTTTAATATGTTGAGAGTGAGAATTTCTTGTATGATGTTGATGTTGTTGTTATTATTTTCGGGTTTGTGCTAACCCACTAAGTGGGACGTGCGTGATTTGACAATACCTCTTACCATGTTCGGCATGTTCAGTGAAAATGAATAGGTCCATATGTAATTAGTAGATCTGGATTTTGCATCACTATTTGCATCATACAATACATATACATCTTTTTTCTTGTGCTTATGGAAAACAATCCGTCGTTTGTTGATTTCCATTACTGTTTAAGGAAGTGAAAATAAGATTTTATCATCTGCATAATTTACCATAACAACTTAATATGCCATGTTAAGTGTCCAAAGTGTTCGTTTCACATATACACTTATTGAAAGCTCGAAGGCTTTCTGATAATAATAAATAAATAGAAATAAACCATAAATAACAAAAAAGTTAAACGTGAAAGGTTTGTATTCAGCCACAATAATTGATTAAGCTCAGTTGTTGCATATTCATTCACTTTGTGCTACTGTGCCGCTTTTAACAGATCATTCTGTACACCAGAGATTCTCAAAAGTTACAAACTATCACTTTCATAAGTATTTACGAACAGCTTATACTTAGCTGTATATTTCTTGAAATATAACAACTTAGCCTAACGCTCAAAAGTCGGCCCGATTTTTCCAAACGTAACTTTTGTCACTGAAACATTAAAATGTTTCTACATTTTTGGTACTTCTGTAATATTGTTCGCTACGGTGAATAATACGAGAATGAATGAATAATTTCACAAAAAAAAATATTATACTCTATTACAATTAGAGTGGACTAAGATAGTGCATTGGCAACAGTATCAAATTTATAAATTTGTCGGCTTAAAGAAAATCAGATTATGATTTTTACCTTGAGTCACCTTTAGGTAAGGAAGGTATTGTCTTTGGTCAATAAATTCGATAGTGAGTTTCTAATGAATACGCACGTTTTGGGGTTCCTAGAATAAGAATTTACTAATTTTACGATGATGTGTGTGTGTGTGTGTGTGTGTGTGTGTGTGTGTCTGTGTGTGTGTGTGTGTAATGATCTTTTCAGATCGTATAACTTCACCACGATTCCAAAAATTCCAATTTTTCGTATTCCTCAAGTTTACATCCAGAAGAAGATGTGATTAGATTTTGGTTATAATAGAACAAGATTTTAACAATTTTTCTTAAAAAAACGCTGCTAAATATCATTTTTTGGAACGTTATTATAAATATTAAAGAATATACTATTATCTACACGATTTAATTGCATTTTATACTTCATAATCAATGGATATAGAGTTAAAGAATTATACAGGAATTAAATCTCATAAGCCAGCTATACTATAACCATGGAAACAGCTACTATATTAAGAAAATTCTAATTGACAGATGTAAGTGTCTATGAAAAGAAAATTAATGTGGCAGAAAGATGCGAATGTTGAGATTAATGTTAGGGAAGATACGGAAAGATAGGATACGGAATGAGAAGTTTGTGGAAAGATACAAGAGAGACGATTATATTGGTTTGAAAATGTGATGAGGACAGATGAAGATTATATTGGAAGAAGAAGGAACAGCTTAGTATTAGAAACAGAGGAAAAAGAAGATAAGATGGAAAGGCTATATTTCGAAGGACTTAAGAGAAAAGGAAGAGGATGAGGACAACAAGCAAAACAGAAATGAGTGGACGAAGAAAATAAAAAACTGCGACTCCTAACGAATGAGAAAAGCTAAAGAAGAAGTGCAATTTACATAATTTGCTTATGAAATAATTCTATTGGAAATATATAATGTTTTGCAAGAAAATTTATATACCAAATTTGTACATAATACACTAAATTGGCGGAAAGTATTTTGGTGGCTATATTAGTTTTTTTTTCTGTAAATTTTGAACTATGGTGCTTACAAAATATCACATTTTCAGTTTCGACTAATTTACTTTGAAGGACAATCAAGTCCATTCTTAACTGAAATAGAGTATAAGTTTCTACTGGTTAAATGAAACATATTGAGAACTGCAGATCGAGGTGGTCTCCGCTATCCAACAAAAATGGTAAATTATAAATACATGCATGATTAGAAAGTGAAATTACATTTGTAGTTTCGTGACCAAACCAAGGTTCACGTGAAATTAAGGCGCGAATATTTCTCCATGAATTGTTAAAAATTACAAATGTTAGTAATAACACGACAAACGGTAAACGCGATACTAATGTATGATAATACAGTGCTACATATAACGCATGTAATATTTATGTGTAATATAACGTGTCGTTTATACGGAAATTTCAATTACAATTCAGGAGAAAGGATTGTAAAATTAGTAAAATATTACATGCAAATGAGGAGAACCAGTGTTGATCTTGATTTAATCTTAAGATTAGAATTCGGTATAAACTTTGCTTGATTTAGTCGGATCATTTCTATTTTGATTTAAATATAAACTGAGAGTTCAGTAGCATCATTATCATGGTCGTGCATCCGGAAATTTACTTAATTTAAACTCGTAAAAACGATCATTAACTTTCGTTGTATTACATAACAAAAAGTTGATGTGACCAACACAATACCTCCTGCCGTTTACCTATGGGGTTTCGTTGCTGCGTGCCTGATGTCTGGTCGCAAATCTGGGGAATCCGATTCTATCCCGATCAACGTTAAATAATTCGAATTTTAAATGGCATAGAATTAACCCTTGTGGTAAACGCCCGCACAATACAAATAGATCATCATCAATACAGAAATGTGTGTATAAATCAGATTAGCACACCCAACAATGGATAATATGCCGTGATAATATATTTATTTGTTTCTTTATTTAAATACATACTTGCATATTTACTAATGCTAAAAATTATGTATTTTAAGTTCCTTTCCATATAACTATTGTTCTATTTACAATTTTCCTTTTAAAATGTTACTATTATTCATTTGAAATGGTTTTTTTTGACAGTGACATTTATCTGTCAGTTACATTCATTTGAGCTGAACTATGTAACCACGGAGATGTGTTTAAAGCATAAGCTCCGAGATATAATTTTTATATTACTTTATAAATTTATCCATAAAATATATATAAAAAGTATTAAAGCAAACTTGTAGAAAATGGAATAATCTATAATTTTTATAATAACAAATTGAGAAAAAAATACATTTAAAGGTATTTTTTGAAGAAAACTATCTTGAGCTTGAAGTAAACTGCCATTTCCAGTTATCCGATTGTTACCAAAATCTAATGGCTTCTTTCCATATTAGAATAAGATAGAAATACATGGTTTCAAAACTTTCTGAATGATAGTATTTGAGTTAAAGCGTAAAGATGATCCACACACACATATATACATACATACACACAGACATCATCGTGAAAATGTTAAAAATGAATTCTAGAGACCTTAAAATGTGGTTATTTACCAAAATGTCGATATGCGATTTTTAGCACGATCCCTATACCTCCCTTACCAAGGGTAGCGGGAGGTAAAAATATTTACTTTATGGGGCAAATTTTATGAGATAATACAATTGTAGGGACCTTAAAACGTGCTTAATCATTAAAATTTGGATATGCGATTTTTAGCATGAATCTAATACCTCTCTTAGCGAGAGGTAAAAATGAATATTCCTTTCATATGGTTTATTTTTCACATTAGTGATAAAAGTAGAACTCCAATAACTACCTATTATTTTCTAAAATATTGTTATTAATATAAATTATGAGTATTTAAAATCATCCTCATTTTCTTTGTGTTCAAAGTTGTAAAACTGCAAGGAACGCTAATAGACAACATAAATAATAGTTTCTAATTAAACGCGTATTGATAGTTTGACACTTATTACTGTAATTTATGAAGAAAAGTAAAATAAGCGAAATGCTAAAGGTTTTAGTGTCAAGAGAAGAGCAAATAAAAAGTGTTTTCAATGTCACTGTGAAGAGATCTCAACTCGAAGTAAACGTGTGATTTGATATGATAAGCGTATAAACGTATTCATTGAATAATGACAGGATAAAGAGGAGACTGCAAATGATGACATCGCAAATTAAATCTATAATTGAATGTAATGGCTGAAATTTGTGGTTTTGGGTGAAATCATACGATTTATGGAAATTGTCAATAAAATTATGAATCACACTTAGAAATAAATGGCAAATGGGGTATTTTACCATTGCACAGAAATAATAAATTTCAATATTCATACGAGGTTAGATAGAAGGCCTTGGTTTTTCGAAAACAATCTTATGTCGTTGTTTTGTTTAACTCTTCATATAAACTATCAAGAAATTTCAATACAATCTATCAATCTAATCGTGAAAAGCGTCTGTGTTGATCTACCTAGCGTTAAATCGATAATGGATAAAAACGAAGTTCGTGCGGTGATCAAGTTTTTTTATTTGGAAGGAAAGACGGCAACGGAGATCAAGACCAGGTTGGATGCTGTCCTTGGGAATGCTTCACCTTCCTTTTCCACTGTGAGTTTCTGGGTTTCAGAATTTAAGCGTGGCCGAACACACACCTGTGATGAGCCACGTTTAGGTCGCCCAAAATCGGCTACCACACCGGAAATTGTGGATACGGTTCTGGAAGGGATAGGAATCTCTTATGAACGTGTAGTTCATATTTTACATAATTTGCTTAGTTCGGAGCTAAACCGCATCGGGCACTATGGATGAAACTTGGATACACCACTACACTCCAGACACGAAAATTCGGTCGAAAGTGTGGATTGGGCATGGTGAGTCAGCTCCGAAGATAGCGAAGTCAGTTCAATAGGCAGGAAAGGTGATAGCCAAAGGCATTCTGCTAATTGATTATCTTGATAAAGGAAATACTGTAACTGGACAATACTACGCCACACTTTCAGACAAGCTGAAAGCAGAAATTCAAGAAAAACGCATGGGAATGGTAAATAACAAGATCATATGTTTCACCACGACAATGCGCCAGCTCATTCAAGTCGTATTTCTCAACAAAAATTGACCGAACTGAGATTTAAAATCGTCCCCATCCATCTTTTTCCGAAACTCAAAACGTTCCTGGCTGGAAAGAGATTTCGATCCAACGAAGAAGCTATCGAAGCAGTAAATGCTTCAAAGAAAACTATTTAGAAAAACGTTGGACCAAATGTGTTGACCACCTCATACGTTTATCAGTTTTCTTAAAATAACCACCTTATTTTACCATAAAAACATTTCTTCTTCAGTAATGAATTTCTTAATTTACATTTTCAACATATTTCACCATTTCTTTTTACGATTGTCATTTTATTTTCCCACATGCAGCAAATATAAACAGTGCACTAACCCTCATTTCTTACAATTAATAATACTAAAATATTTCCTTCCACATGTTGACAGTGTTTTATTGGCGTAGCAACGAAACATTTATTTGTTTATTTAGTCTGAAATCTGTTTGATCTTTGTTAAAATTGGCGAGTTATTTACTCGGCGTTTGAGCTGAGGTCACAACATGTTTAGGGGGTCTTGTTTTTTGAAATAACAAATGAAATTACCAGTTCTTCAGTTTTTGTTTATTTGTTAGTTTACGTTGAATGTAAATATTTGTTCAATAAACTAAAGTCAACGTTTGGCAAGCCATCATGCGGATTTATTGTTTCATTTTATCGTTAAGAACTTTTACAATATTGAAACAATGTAGGAGAAATAATATATTATTAAAGGGTTTAAAAGGGAGAAGGGAGTAAACACTTAAAAACAAATATTTTATAATTTTTTGAGCCTAGTAGAAATTATCTTCTTCTACTCAAATATACTTCTATTTTGTTAATCGAATTGCAGTTTATAATTGTGGTTATTGTAATATATGGTAAAATTAATAACCAAAAATACTAACAATACTGTATTTTTTAAACAATAAAACCAAATTTTGTTGGGTATAAGATCACCAGAATAAAATAAATAAGTTTTAGTATTACCGCTAACTTGTTTTGCGAATATGCCTGCCAGTATGTATAAAATCTTGAATCATTTTAAAATTCATTCTTCTTAATCTCCCACCGCGTTGCAATAAGAAGTAAGAAATTGCAAAAGCTGTAAGATTGATGTAATTACTTATAATTAAATGACATTTAGTATTTTATCCTCGTAAAAAGTTTCTACATTCAAGGAATAATTGCATATGGGATAAGCTTGCTAACACGGGCGTATTACATTTACATGACTGATACTTGATGCAGGATTTAAGTATCTTTAATTTAGATAGCATTAACTACTTAATTAGGTGACGTTTAATTATAATTTACGTGCATTTAGCAATAAGTATGTAATGAGAAATTCGATATTTTAATTTGCCAACTGCTATGTTCCATGGCAATCATATTTAGTATAGAAGCCCAGGCTCATAATAGTACGGCCAGCTTACGTTTCCAATAAATTATACAAATGGTGGAAATTGTTTGCAAATTTCTTTCGAGTACTTCAGATGTGAGCGTCGTCCCAAAATTAAAGATACGTAGGCTATCAAAAATCGAAAAAAGAAATTATTTATTATTTAACAAAAAGTATAGAATCAAAAAGCGTTTTTACCTCTCGCTAAGAGAGTTAAATTATTTTCATTTTGAAATTTTAATCCGACTATATTTTCTATGTTTTCGTAATGTATACCCCGCAAACAATTTCAATCATCTCCCTTGGTGCTTACCAAAATAAGCAACAATTACTCAACTCGTTTCCAGAAAATGCATAACCTCACAAAACAAACAAGTCTCTCCGGCTTCATGTGTGTAGATAGGTAAGGCTGTGGCTGACTGGATGGCAGCCAAGACCACGAGGCAGAGATTTTCTGCGGCGTGTTTGTTTTGCTACACGACACGTTTCACGTTGTAGCGTACCGCTGCTAACTACCAGACCTGTCTTCTATTCTTACTTCTCAAGAGGATGACGGAGACTTAAATACCACTGTTTCATACACTTTATTGGAGATTGTTTCTAGCTTGACAACTTGACAGCGGAAGGAAATGGCAAAGATGTTCTTGTTATTTATAATTATTTGTTCAAAGAAATATAAAATATACCGGTACATTATGAAACTCCAAAACTCCGGAGTACATTCAAATATCAAATTCAAATTTTTATCTTTCGCTAAGAGAGATATTGGAAGAAATTCGGGAACTTATAGTATATTGTATGTACTACTATATACAGTAAAAATTTTGAAAGATGTCCGATCAAGGTTGTCTACGAATTGTATGAATTCAGATTTTTGCTCCGCCAATTCTGACAAATTCAGTAGTGTCGTTTGCTTAGTTTTTATGAGGGTACATAAGATACTGCTGTTATTTTATTATTATAAAAATATATGTTACAATAAAAGCATTCAAAATTCAAAAATCAACTGGTAAGTTTATTAGCAAATGTAGAACCAAATATGTGAAAAATAAGATGACACAATGTCAGTGTCAGTGATACTGACAGAAAATAACGTTCGTACGGCTATGAATCAAGGTAATGTATCTGAATTAATATATAAACTTACGTTACAGCGGAAGTATTATCAACAACAAGCATCGTTTTAAAGTGGAATGTCCTAACTTAGTCGAAACAATCTGAATTTTTGAAAGACAAACGTGTTATATCCATCCTTATGGCACACGCTTAAAGCCTTTGTAAAAGAGGGTGATAAATGTGTGCCAATTTGTTAATTCGTTCATGATACAGACGACCTTGATCGGACGTCTTTCAATAATTTTACTGTAAATAATGTGATATTATTGTTTATTTTTTAATGTCAATGGCATATTTATTTAATCTGTTTGATCTATTAAAATAACAAACATGTTCTTAAACTCATTTCTACAACTGAACGAATAGGTATTCTGTTTCTGTTCTAATATTAACCATTCGTTATCTTTACGAAAGATTTTTTTCTTATTGCTTCCGATTGTCTACATTTATTTAGCGTTAAATGACTCAGACAGATCCGGACTGACATAAAAATAAACCGTCTATTTATATTTCTATTCTGAGAAACCAATATCTATTTATTTTCTTATATGTTGTTTAATAAAACTTTAATGACCTATGTAACGTGTGTGGTGCAAGATAAAAGTCAGTTATAGAAAAAAATGTTTACTTTTCGAACCTTACATTTATATTTAAATGGATCTAAGTGCCATGTTTATGTTTTAAATAAAACAAAAGGTGTTTTGAACAAAACATAACGATATTATTCTTTATAAAAATATAATAAATAATAAAAACGTATTTTTATCTACCGTCACCTTTAGATAAAGAAGGTATTGTCTTTGGTCAAAAAAATCAATGATGAGTTTTTAGTGAATAAGCAAGTTTAGCGTCCATATAATACGATTTTACCATTTTTACGATGATGTCTGTATGTATGTGTGTCTGTGTGTGTGTGTGTGTGTGTGTGTGTGTGTGTGTGTGTGTGTGTGTGTGTGTGTGTGTGTGTGTGTGTGTGTGTGTGCGACGAAAGTTTCGGAGCGCGTAACTTCAATACCACGATTCTAAAAATTATATTTTTTTCGTATTCCTCAATCTTATATCCAGAAAAAGAAGTGATTATTTTGGTTATAATTGGTCAACCGGAAGTACCCTCATTTGAAGATTTTAACAGTTAAATATCATTTATTGACATTTAACGATATTATAACTTAAAGAGTTATAGAATTATAACGATTTTAAATTTAAAAATCAGCCAGCTATGCTAACCATGGAAACTGCTAATATATTCAGATAATTCAAATTGACAGATATCAGTATGAATGAAAATTAAATTAATGTGGCAGAGATGAGGATGTTGAGAGAAAAGACATGGAAAGATACGGTAAGGAATGAAATAATAAGTGAAATAAGTCTAGTGTTAGAACTTTGTAGAAAGATACAAAAGAGACGATTACATTGGTTTGAATATGTCATGAGGAGAGATGAAGAATATATTGGAATAATATTGAATAGCTTAGTAATAAAAGGTTGAAGAAGGACTGTAGTCAGTGTCAAGTGCAATTTGCATAGTTTGTTAATGAAATAATTTTACTGGAAATTTAGATTCTTTTGCAATTTATGTATGGGATTTAAACATAATACCACAGGATCGAGGGAAGGTATTGTGCTGGCCACATCAGATTTTCTGTTTCGTCATACAATGACCTGGTTCACAGAATATTTTTTTTTAAATAATGACTGACGAAAATTTTTAGGTTCACTGATTTCTAAATAGGGTCCTATAGTAATTTTTCAATTTCGGGCACATCGTTAAGGGTATTTATTAATACATCCAGAAGTTATGTGCCACCCTGTGTATGTATGTATATACAGTTTTAACCTATTTGTTAGTATTTTGTGATTCAAATTCAGACCGCCCCGAATAAAAACTAAAAAACTTGCTCTGTTTATATCGTAGAATTTATATTGGAAATAAACATCTGTGGGTGGTACGCTTCACTTACGGTACCCATCAACTTTATATGTCCGTCATCTAAATAATGTTCCCGTCTTGCTACCCATACTATAGCAGAAAGAATACAATAATTTTCTACAAAGAGTACAAACATAATCTCTTACTGAAGTTTGTAGTACTATAGACATTTACGAATCGTTTCTTTAATAGTACATGTATGTAATAAAATACATGACATTGTGAAACAGAAATTACGATATTATAAGAAAATTCATTATCATGTAAATTGCTGATTAGTGCCTTACCAGCCAGCACATTACCTTCCGTCAATCATGTGTATTATGTACAAATTCCATTCATAAATTTTCTTGCAAAAGATCCTTTATTTCCAATAAAATTATTTCATAAACAAACTATGCAAATTGCACTTGACACTTGTCCCATTAATTAGGGCTATTTTTTAGTTTCTCCTTCCACTCATTTCTATTTTGCGTGTCGTCCTCATTCAGTATCTTTTCTCTCAAGTCTTCCGCAATACAGTCCTTCCATCTTATCTTTGGTCTTCTTCTACTTTCTTCATGTTCAAACCAATGTAATCGTCTCGTATCTTTCTAGAAACTTATATCACTCGAGCCGTTGCCATTATAATTTAATTCCTTTCCGTATCTTTCCGTGTCTTCCCCATCATCTATCTAAACATCCTCATCTCTGCCACATTGATTTTCTTTTCATTTATACTAACATCTGTCAATTTGAATTATCTGAATATATTAGCAGTTTCTTTGGCTGAGTTTTGAAATTTAATATATTTATAATTCTTTAACTCTATATCTGTTAAATATGAAGTATAAAATGCAATCCAATCGTATAGAGAATATTATATTCTTTAATTTATAATAATATTAAATGTCAATAAATGATATTTAATTGCATTTGTCAAGATAACCGGTGGACCAATTGTAAAGAAAATCTAATCATGTCTGCATATGCATCTAAACTTGAAGAATACGAAAATAAAAAGCACATATAAGTCTATTGGCTCTCAAAATTTTAAAGAATCTGCAACTTACCCTGAAGAAAAGGTATAAGTGTATACACCTCTGTTTTGCAAAAAAATATATCATAAATACCTATATTCATATTTTTGGACAATACTAATTAATATTACAACACTTATTAACTGTAATTTTTCATACTGTAAATAAATTAATAACAGCAAACTCACAATAGTTTTTTGAAAGATAATGTAAAAAGTTTCCGAAAAAAATGACACAAAAAACTTATGATTTTCAGTTCACAGATGAACATTAATCATAATTAAAATTTCATTTCGTAATTAATTAATCAGTAATTAGAAAAATTAGTGACAGATTCTAATACATTTAAATAGATTGATTACAGTTTTATTAATCTTTTTACATATCAAACATGCATGAATATATTGATGTGATTTTAATTGCTCAGATTTATTATCTGTCAAACGTATATCAAAATCCACATATTTTGTTTTTTCGTATTTGATGAAAATCTGATGCCTTCGTCTAAGAAAATAGAAACCACTGTTTACCTTTGTTAAATTTAGTTTTCGCTAAGAGAAGTACATATTGGAATTATGCTAAAAATCGCATATCCAGATTTTAGTGGATAAGCATTGTTTAAGGTCCCTATATCCGATTATAACATTTTTACAATGATGTCCGTGTGTGTGTGTGTAAGTGTGTGTGTGTGTGTGCATGTGTGGATGTGTGTGTGTATGTGTGGATGATGATGGAAAAAAAGTATTTTAACAAAATTCTTCTAAATATATTTTTTTAAATTTATTATTACAAATATTAAAAAACATAAAATTTTCTGTCCTACACATTTAATTTTTTTATAATATCTTCTACAGATTTAAAGATATAGAAATATAATGTATAAAATAATCTTTTGTGGTAAATCTCACAGCCCAAACAGATAAATTTCATTAATGTCAGTGTCAAAAATTCTTTTTCTGGGGACGATATTTAATGTTTCTTATTATATTAATAGTTAAATATTTAAAATTATAGGTATATTACATATACCCTTCAAAAATACTGTCAGTCCCGACAATGGTTTGGAAACATTTCGAAAAATTAGAAGAGGAAAAAATTTCTTCACAGAATGATTTTAAAATTAAAAAATCAAAATATAAAGAATAGGTATAAGTAGAATTTTTGATGTAGAATGTAGGTTTACAAAAAATGTTAAATACAATAGGGCGAGAGCAGTCACGTGACTTTATTTGCCTTGAAAAGCAGACATGGGGGCCCATGTCAGAATGATAGCTAATAATTATGTACATAGATGTCAAATATAATTTTTCATTTTAAATTTAGTGTCTTTCCAATTCCATGTGGTTTATTTTCCTCGACAAGTAAATTCCACACTCCTGGTGATAAATTAACTACGTGAATTTAGAAAATTTTGAAATTTTGTACATAATTGTCATTTTGATATAGACGTATGTAATATACCTATAATTTTAAATATTTAACTATTAATACAATAAGAAATAATATAATGTATGTACTTCCCTGAAAAAATCTTCAGTAATGTCTCTGGATTTTTGACACTGATATTTATCTGTCAGATATAAACATTTTAGTTTTGTCAATTGGTTTCCATGACATTATTTGAGCTGCGAGATTTATTACCAAAACCTTTTTAGCTCTTTCCAGTAATGTCCAATTGAGAAATACGTAGTTACATAGATATTAAGTATTATAGTTTTTGAAAAATCATCCTTCTAACCTCCCCCACCACACACATACACACACACTCACACACACAGACATCATCGTAAAAATATTTAAATCGAATTGTAGGGACCTTAAAATGTGCATAATCATTCAAATATGGATATGCGATTTTTAGCATGAAACTAATACCTCTTTTAGAGAGAAGTAAAAATATCCCTTCGGGCTGGAATGCGTTAATGTAAGTATGGTTTTTTTAAGTACCAAAAATTGTTTGTAAAGTCTGATGATCCGCCATTAGTATAAAGCTTCGTTTAAAATATATTTATGAAATGTAGGTACAGCAAATATTATTGTTAAAGCTTCTTTTTGTACTTGGGCATAATTTTGTTCTGATTTTGATAAATGCGCAGGATGCGATCATGAGTTTTGTTTTTCAAGGCCTACCTGACATTCTTAATCTCAAAAAATTTAGCATATTAACAATTTATAGAACCAAAAAAAGAATCTTACCCTGTAGTGTGTTTCGTATAAGGAGTAAACGTCTCCACATTATCATCATTTTGAATAGTAACAATCTTCTGACTTTTTTGATGTCCCTGTGTCGAATTAGTATAATTCCCCGGGTGATGATGATAATGATGATGTCTTCTACATATTCCTCCAGTTATCGTAACAACCAATAACAACAACAACAGTTCTGTACGCATGTTGATGAACATAACCAAACAACAACACTGTCACTAGGAGTTTATAGTTTTTGAAAAAAATGTTCTCAGTAAAACATGACGAGAAGTATACAGAGAAAGAGCTATGTCGTTGTTCTTACGCTAGAGACGAAAGAACACTGACCGAAGGAACAGAGTATGAACATCTTCAAGCACGTGCGCGCCGGCAAATATCAACTAAACCACGTGATAAGCAGGGAAATAACAACAAATGAAGATTAATTATGCATGTAATAATAAAGACATTTCCTAAAATTTGAATTTGGAATGTTTTACATATTTTAAATTAGGGAATACAATACCAGAAGACTATTTCTTGAATTTGGATATTTGGAAGGCATACTATTAAATAAAATTTTATAATGTTTAATTATTTTAGGAATGTCTTTTTACCTCTCGCTAAGAGAGGTATTGGATTCATGCTAAATATCGCATATCCGATTTTTATTGAATAAGCTAGTTTTAAGGTTCCGAGGCTACGATTTTAACACTTTTATGATAAGTCCGTGTGTGTGGATGTGTGTGTTAGGATGTTGGCGGTACGATTTCTCAAATTCTATACGACTAAAGACCTGTTTAACTACGGATTCCTCAATCTAACATTAATGGGAAGAGTTGAGTAGGTTTTGGTAACAATTGGACAACCGGAAGTGGTAGTTTCAAAATTCTTCTAAATATTATTATTTGAAAATTTATGTTAATACAATAATAAAGATCTATAAATTCTCAATCTGATACATTTAAAAAAAATATTATATCTTCTATAGATTTACATAATAATATAGGAAAATCTGTTGTAATTTCGCTGCCCAAACAACTCCATGGAAACCAGTTGAGATATTTAAATGTTTATAATTGACAGATAAATGCAAAATGTCAGTGTCAAGATTCAACAGTTTTATTAACATTACGGAAAACTTTTTCTGATAAGTACATTTAAAATTTCTTATTGTATTATTAGTTAAATATTTAAAATTATAGCTATATTAATATTACATATATTCTTAAGAAATACCGCTAATACCATCAGTGAATATAAAGAATTTTGAATATACTTGAAGAGTAACAGTAAATTCCTCATAGAACGAAAGAATTGATACAATTTGAATTAATTGTGTGTACAAGAAATGTTAAATTCGTTAAATATGACCCGGGTTCGATCCCGACCGACGCCAAAAATTATTTTGAATTTTAATGGCTCAAAATTGACCGCTGTGGTGCACTTTCCACGACAGCAATGAGTGCCCGTGATGATATATTTATTTATAAAATGGAAATGCCGAGAGGTTATGTATTGGCCACATCAGATTTTTTTTTTTAGTGTTTAACCCTTTGGATTCCAATTTTATCTCTTGTTTGTCAAAATACCGGAAAGATTTTAAATTCCCGTCTGCGATGATTTCTCGCAATCCTAGGGTCCTGGGTTTGATCCAGGATAAAGCAGTGAACGAAGTTTAATAAAAAAAAGATTCGTAAATATTTTTAGTAAAACAGATACCAAATTACAGAAATTATTAAAATTGTAGTTAATAATTTTGTAATTTCGACCTTGACCGTATATATTTTATGAAAATATAGTCGTTCCAAAATTTCTTAGAACACCACCGAGCATATATTTTTATAATGACTCTAATTGACGCTAAAAATTATTGCGAAAATATTTATCTAAACGTCGCTATTAGATCCTAATATATTATTAATACAATTACCAAAGTAAATAACGATAATTTATCATAATACTGTCATCATTATTTCTTCTAGGCGATACAAATAATTCCATAATTATGCAATTTAAATTTGAAAGAAAATTATAGGACATGCATTCTTTAAAAACTGGACCTGGTGTTTTGTTATGTAAATTAAAACTATACGTAAGGAGAAAAATAAATGAAGAAATTTCAATCTTTGAAATACAGCCCAGCAAAATCAGATAAAAAACGTGTATCTAACACGTTGAAAAACCGTAATATATCAGCTGGACCACTGCATCTTCGAATGCAGAAAAAACAAAAGCGATAAATTTAGAAAAAACAGACAAAAAAGTACCAGTAAAAGAAAAAGAATTTGCTTTTTAGATTTCGCACTGAACACTGAAGTATTATTAATAGTTATATAATAACTTTTTTTGGAATATGAAGCACAGTTATATTATTTATTTTAAGTGATAAAAACTAGAATACATGTTACGGTTAAAATATGTATTAATAGTCAATAAAATATCAGTAATTTATAATAGAAGGAGTCTAAGGTTAAATTATAGCTAAAAGCTTGGAATATATAATACATATAAGAACGGCAACGCACATGGCCTAGCAAGGTACTATATCTGTCTCTTTTTATTCACAAAATTATTATAGATAGCTAGTGACTCCTACCACAAAACTATGAACTACGGTAAATCGTGCTGACAGCATTGCCAGATACTATTTGTTAGAGGTATTCAATAATCAATAATTCAAAAATATTGTTTCATAATATCCAGATAATATATTTTGAATCTTCAATGTACATGTATACTTGTTTTACAGTAGCAAACTTAAAAACCTTTATAAAATCTTAACTTGCTGTTCTAGCTACGTGGCATCACTGTGCAACATCCACCTATTATGTATTTTTTGAACTAATTCAGAAATAATTCGTATACGGAGGGATAGGTGGCACCTTCTCTGGAAATATTTAATCTAAATACATTACGTTGCCGTTCTTATATGTATTATATATTCAAAGCTAAAACTAATAAAATTACCCCATAACCTTAAAATTAACTTTAATAAAATATCTCCGAGTTGATTCCCACGTCATTAATTTCTGATGCAAGAATTGCTAAACTTTTATCTAGCATCTTTGTCGTACACACATGACATATTTGAGACTTTTATTCGCTATCTCATTATCATCGGTGTTTCGAAGGGGTATACGCTATATCCGTCCAACCGACAGCAAAAAATAAAAAAGAAACAGCGGTAACAAATGTAATTTTCAAATATTTGAATTATTTTAATATTCATCCCGTCAACACGTCACCTTTAGGTAAGGAAAGGTATTGTCTTTGGTCAAAAAATTATATAATGAGTTTTTAGGGAATAAGCACGTTTTAGGGTCCATATAATACGATTTTACCATTTTTACGATGATGTGTATATATATGTAAGTGTGTCTGTGTGAGTGTGTGTGTGTGTGTGTGTGTGTGTGTATAATAATAATAATTTTTTCATATTCCTCAAGTTTACATCCATTAGAAGAGGTGATTAGATTTTGCTTATAATTGCCCACACGAAAATACCCGCATTTAAAGATTTTAACAATTTTTCTTGAAAAAACGCAGTTAAATATCATTTTTTGACATACAACGTTATTATAACTTAAAGAATATATTATTCTCTATACGATTTGATTGAATTTTATACTTCATATTCAACAGATATAAAGATATTAACCATGGAAACTGCTAATATATTTAGATAATTCAAATTGACAGATGTCAGTATCAATGAAAAGTAAATGTGGCAGAGATGAGGATATTGAGATAGATGTTGGGGAAAACACGGAAAGATACGGTAAGGAATGAAAGAATAAGAGAATAACTCTAAGTTTCTATAAAGATACAAGAGAGACGATTACATTGGTTTGAACTTGTCATGAGGAGAGATGAAGAGTATATTGGAAGAAGAATGAATATGAATACTATCAAGAACAATAATTTCCAAAAAATAATATTTAGAAGATTTTTTTTTAAGAATCTGCTACTTCCGGTTGTCCAATTATTACCAAAACCTTTTCAGCTCTTCCCAGTAATGTCCGATTGAGAAATACATAACTATACAGACTAAGAGAAGTATTATAGTTTTTGAGAAATCGTCCTTCCAACATCCACAAACACATACACACATACATCCACACACACATACACACACACACACACACACACACACACACACACACACACACACACACACACACACACAGAGAAAGAGAGACAGATCATCGTAAAAATAATAAAATCGGATTGTAGGGACTTTAAAAATTTATATAAAGTAAAATTATTTAAAGATGTCCAATCAAGGTTATTTGTATCATGAACGAATTAACAAATTGGCATACATTTATCTCTCTCCGTTGCAGTCTATAAGCATGTGCGATAAGGATGGATATAACACGTTTGTCTTTCAAAAATTCATATTGTTTCGACTAAGTTAGGACATTTCACTTTAAAACGATGCTCGTTGTTGATAATACTTTCGCTGTAACGTAAGCTTATATATTAATTTATATACATTACCTTGATTCATAGCGGTACGAATAACGTTATTTTCTGACAGTATCACTGACGCTGACATTGTGTCAGTATCTTATTTTTAACATATTTGGTTTTACATTTGCTTATAAACTTACCAGTTGAATTATTTTTGAATTTTGAATGCTTTTATTGTAACATATATTTTTATAATAATAAAATAACAGTAGTATCTTATGTACCCTCATAAAAACTAAGCAAACGACACTACTCTGAATTTGTCAGAATGGGCGGAGCAAAAATCTGAATTCATACAATTCGTAGATTACCTTGATCGGACATCTTTCAAAATTTTTACTGTAGGTATGCGATTTTTTAGCATGAATTCAATTTCTCTCTTAGCGAGAGGTAAAAACTAATATTATTTCGGCATTAAAATTTAAATCGTCCAATAACAAAAAGAATTTTAAGTTTATATTAAATCGAACAGTTTGGAGATTATACAATTAAACAATAATATAACATTAAAACAGCGTTTATATTTTTTGTTTAACAATACACAATTTAATTTCACGATGCTATGAAGTCAGCAGTTCATCTTTCAAACTACATTTCTTATTACAAAATTATTCTTCTTGAGTTCATTAAAATGCAAATGAAATTGTTATTATCCCCATAACTTTCTTAAATAAACAATTAAGAATAATTTCGTTAGTACATTACATTGCGCGAACATATAACAATAAATTTCTTTGGCACAAATCTTAAGTTGCTTGATTATAAATCAGGGAATAAATTGCTTGAAAAATGCCGGGACTAACATAACCTATAAATTACTTGTCCGTGTCGCATGGACTAATTATTATAAAGAATGTGGAACCTGAGGGTGTCCAACTACAACATTATGCAAATTCTACTCGCGACTTGAACTTCACATAGGCGGGTGCGAGTATTTTTAGTTCCATATCATGAATATAAATGCATGGTTATTTATATCTACTGCATAAAAGCAAACCAAACTTATTTTTCTTATTTGAACATTAAAATAGTACCATTGTATTACAGGAGGAAAAATAACACAATGAAAAAAAAATACCTTCAGGCAGTTTCAGTATTTGTTTCTTGCAAAAGATTCTAAATTTCCAGTAAAATTATTTCATAAACAAACTATGCAAATTGTAGTTGACAGTAACATCTTCTTCTTCTTTAGCTTTCCCCATTCGTTATAAGGTCCGCTATTTTTTATTTTCTTCTTCCACTCGTTTCTGTTTTACGTGTTGTTCTCATTTAGTTCTTTTTCTCTCAAGTCTTCCGCAATACAGTCCTTCCATCTTATCTTTGGTCTTCCTCTGTTACTTCAACCTTCTATTACTAAGCTATTCAATAAATTCTTCATTTCTCCTCATGACATTTTCAAACCAATCTTGCTTGTATCTTTCTAGAAACTTGTAACACTAAAGTTATTTCCTTACCGTATCTTTTCGTGTCTTCCCCAACATCTACTTCAACGTCCTCATCTCTGCCACATTAATTTATTTTTTATTTATACTGACATCTGTCAATTTGAATTATCTGAATATATTAGTAGTTTCCATGTTTAGCATAGCTGGCTGATTTATAAAATTTAATTTCTTTAAAATTCTTTAACTCTATATCTATTGAATATGAAGTATAAAATGCAATCAAATCGTATAGAGAATAATATATTCTTTAAGTTATAATAACGTTAAATATCAATAAATCAAATTTAACTATTAAATCTTCAAATGAGGCTAAATCTAATCAGTTGTTCCTCTGGATGTAAACTTGAGGAATACGAAAAAAATATAATTTTTGGAATCGTGGTATTGAAGTTATGCGATCCGACACACAGACACACATACACATACATACAGACATCATCGTAAAAATGGTAACATCGTATTATAGGGACCCTAAAACATGCTTATTCACTAAAAACTCATCATTGTATTGAAGGTAAAAAAATTAAGATGACAATAATTAATTGATTAATAATAAACCTTTCCATATATTTTTTTATTAACACATATATATTATAATAATTCACAAACAACAATAATTGCGCTAAAAAAATATTAGGTATGTTATGTTATGCAGCATTTTAGGAACATTTTCTTCATTTTTCATGTAATGCAGAAACTCTTCCTGCTATACAAGCTGTCGAATAATCTTTTCCGTCCATGATTTTTAAATGAACTCTCCAGTAATGACCTTCGATCGGAAATATATTAAACAGTTTTGTACTGAATGTCGCATTTATAATAGAGTAGGAATACTGAAATATGAAGATAAAAAAGATATACCATTCTTTGATTCGTCAATAAGTCTAATGCACTAAGTTAATTTTTAGCATAGTCGATAGGTAACAACTAACAGTAAACAACAATTTTGCTTTACAATCATGTAAAATAATCCATATGTTACATTATTAAAAAGTAAAATGGCGGGCACTTTTTTATACACCTAGTCGAAAAGAGAATAGTGAGCCATGACTGTGGCTTGAAATAAAACAATGAAACTTTTCAATACACCCTCGTAAACTATTAAATGTTGTCACACCTTCACCCTGTATATGTAATACCTTTTTGATTGGACATCTGAGTGGTGGATGGTAAGACTGAATATAAGAACTCCATGCCGTATTATTCATTGCAATAAAACCACAAGAATCCAGGGGTTTTAAAATAGCGAATAATTCACAACTGTCTAAATTGTCTTCATTTTCACATTTGCTTACTTTTATTTCCAACTACAAAGAAAACTATTCATAAAAAATATACAATTTTTAATAAACCTAATACTTACTTTAAAATTTTTTATATCATGGAGCATAGTAACAACATGATTAATAACGGTATCTTCTCTTCGCCGATGAGTTAAAGTTGCATGTGATAATTCCAGAACAGGATTAGCAGAATTTTCACATACATCTATTAGATCAACCCTTGAAATTTTCTTTATTTGGTACTGAAAATATTACGATAATAAAGGCAATTTCGGACGTAGTCTGTCTTCTTCAAGCGAGGGGAAAATTACAGAATTGTGACCCTAGAATATATGCAGTATTGGTTGCACAGGTGTATGTCTTTTGCTTCTTTCGTTACATTAGTAATCAGATTGATTAAATACTTTTATCTACAACAGTGCGCTAATAAGGATCATTATGTGGCTATATCAAATGTATATCCTTCAATATTTTATCTACGACAGTTTAAATTGATCTTAAAATACATTTTACCTCTCGCTAAGAGAGGTATTGGATTCATGCTAAAAATCGTATATCCAAATTTTATTTATTAATAAATCGATCCAACAGGATACAATATCCCAATTACAGGACGAATGAGTTGAACAGTAAGTACATATAAGAAATTTAACAAATAACTTAATCCAAAAAATATTTTGTTAATATATTCTTAAATTTAGATAACGAGTCGCCAAATACGTCAATGTCAATAGTATATGATACACTGTTATATGCTACACAAAGTTGTCTTATTGGAGATTTCAATTCATAATTAATCCTAGCTCACAATGAAATGGTACTTTATTTCTTGAAGTGACGCGTGGAACGTGAAATAGTATTAGCTCAAGACTACATGGGTCATCAATACAATTATTAATTAATTTGTATAAGTAGAGAGATAATTGTAAATTACTTCTGCTACTTAATGGCACAAAGTTCACTACAGGCAAATAAAACAGAATAATCATGGGTAAAGATAGGATATTGTTATGATATATTGGATTCCAGACTTGTAGACAATATTCTAGCTTGGAGCGGACAAATGCATAATACAAGCTTTTGAGTGTAGTTGTTTTACAGAAAGACCGACAATTTCTAATTACAAATCCAATTTTAATGATTAAGCACGTTTTAAGGTCTCTACAATCCGATTTTAATATTTTTACGATGATGTCTGTGTATATGTAGGTCGGTTGGAAGGACGAAACTCGAAAACTATAATACTTATATCTGTTTAACTACGTATTTCTCAATCGGACATTACTGGGAAGAGCTGAAAAGGTTTTGGTAATAATTGGTCAACCGGAAGTAGCAGATTCATAAAAAAATCTTATAAATATTATTTTTTGAAAATTTTTGTTCTTGTATTAGAAGAATAAATTCTCTATTTAATACATATAAATATTTTATTATATCTTTTATAGATTTAGAAATAAATATGAGGTATAAAATAATCGGTTATAATAAATCTCACAGCCCAAATAATATCATGGAAACCAATTGAAAAATAAAAAATGTTTGTAACTGACAGATGTCAGTGTCAAAAATCCAGAGACATTACTGAAGATTTTTTCTGGGAAGTACATACATTATATTATTTCTTATTGAATTAACCCTTCAGAAATACTGTTAATCTCGACAATGAATTGCAAACATGTCGAAAAATTAGAAGAGTAAGACAAATTTTCTTCATAGAATGAATTTAAATTATCTAAATATAAAGAAAAGATATAAGCGAGAATACAGCCCGAAGGAAGACGATATTTAAATGTTATAAACACAAGTGAAGATGGTCTCCACTCTGCAACGTAAAAGACAGAAAAATCTCATCGAAATAATGAGCTTGTATACCTGAACTTGTGGTCATTTTTAAAGTTATAAACAATATAAATTTCAAAAAAAATGTTATTTCCAAAATAACTACTTACCGAATATGTGTCACTAATAATGAAGAAAAAAATTGATATATACAAAATATGAACCATAGATTTCATTTCGAAAGAGATGAAGAAAATGAAGAGAAGAAACATTCATATGGAGTTTTATAGATTCAACTAATTAAATAATAATAAAAAGAGGAAATAATTATAATTAATAAAAATCATATTTGTAGTTTGTATTATATCCAATATAATTAAGATGAAAGATAAATTTAATTTTCTTATCCTACTCAAATAAAACAAACATGCAATATTTTTAATGTTTTTATTTCATGTGTAATCACGACAATATAATTTATTAATATCTAACATAAATATAATTAAAGAAACAATTATTCTTATTCATTGTTATATAAAAAAGTGTTCAGTCGTTCTTCTGTTATCAAATCCTGAATTTTATTTTGCAAACTAATCGCTCGCGCTATTGGGAAAGATCTCAGTTGATCTCCTACACTTTTGCCAAAAATAGTAAATATATCTACTTCGTGAAAATTCTCTGTGCATATTTGTTCTGTTTTGCGCAGACCATTGCAGCACTTTTTCTTCAATTCCAGTTCTTCTTCTAATTCTTCTTCGGTTGGCGGGCGGTATATTTTTCGATGGTGTTTTTTCACAGCTGGTTTCACATTTTTGTCGTTTTCAATTGTTTCTTTGTTTGTTTTATTTGTTTCTTTTTCTATCGGCTTTTCTGTTTTCATATCTGTTGCTATTTGATTTGGTGGTAGTTTAGTTTTTAATATAGGCACTAAAAATATTCCTTTGTTGTTTTGCACTACTTCGCACGGCGCAATAATTTTGTCTGGTTTTAAATCAAGCGGTTCTTCTTTTATATATTTTGATTCGTTGTTTTCAGGTATTTTTTCTCTGTTAGTTGTTTTCCTTTTGCTTTTTATTTGGTTGATTTCTGATGATTCTTCTTTATCAGTTTTCTAAAGTACAAATGGTTGTTGCTTATTCTTATTCTATGCATATTAACGAACTTAATTCGGTTAGTTTATACATTTTACCGCGCAAAATAATATACAATAAAACTTAACCTAAATTTTAAAATCACTTACTGATATCATTTCTACTGCGTTAGCAGTTTGTTTATTTTGTTTACAACGATGTTTAACAATACTTGATTTGGACATTACTAACGCAATATATTTTATAACAAATATTCTCTCTTTTCATTACAAAAATGTCAAATGAGGGCAAAGTAAATGAACAATGACAGTTGTTGGTAACGCGGGAAACGAAACGTCAAATGGATTCAATAAAACTAAAACAGATGGCGCAACACGCACAAAATTTGTATTTCAAGACAATTTTAATCAATTTCTCTCGAAAAATATATCAACACACTTTTTATGTTACATATTATTACAAAATATCAGTTGTTAATCATTACTAACATCACGTCCAGTAGAAAAAAAACAAAATTATACTATAAAAATGACTTACCTTATCTGCACCCAAGTTATTTTCTGTATTTCAACTCAAAAAAGTACCACTAATTTTTAAATTCACTACAAAAACTATGTACTGAATTGATCACCAATCAATAATGAATTGATTGTTGTATAGTTTGTTTATAATATCAGTAATATAACAATAAAAACTTTATAAAATTGAACACTAAGCAACCAATTCGCACTGTTTGAGATAAAACAAATGAATTAATGTTGAGCAACTGACAGAGAAGCATAGCCTGCTTCAATTCTAAAAGATAACTTTATAATTTAAAATATAAGTACTCCTTAATTAAAAAAAAATGACAATTAGTAATTATGTATATAGATGTCAAATGTCAGATTTTTTCATTAAAAATTTCAATATTTTCTAAATACACGTAGTTGATTAGTCACCAGGATTGTGGAATTTACTTGTCGAGGAAAATAAACCACATGGAATTGGAAAATCACTAAATTTATAATGAGAAATAATTTGACATCTATGTACATAATTACTAGCTATCATTCTGACACGGGCCCCCATATCTGCTTGTCAAGGCCAACAAAATCATTGACTGCTCGCGCCCTATTGTATTTAACATTTTACGCATACCTACAATCTACACCAAAAATTCTACTTATATCTATTCCTTATATTTAGATTTTTTTCGAGATGTTTCCAATTCATTGTCGGGAGTAACAGTATTTCTGAAGGGTATGTGTAATATATCTATAATATTAAATATTTAACTATTTATACATTAAGAAATAATATAATGTATGTACTTCCCAAAAGTCTTCAGTAATGTCTCCGGATTTCTGACACTGACATTTATCTGTCAGTTACAAACAATTTATCTCTAAATCTATACAATAATAAAATATTTAAATGTATCAGGTAGAGAATTAAATTTTGCTTAATATTATCAAGAAAAAATTTTAGAAGATTTTTTTTCAAGAATCTTCTACTTCCGGTTGTCCAATTGTTACTAAAACCTTTTCAGATCTTCCCATGAATGTCCGATTGGGAAATACGTAGTTAAACAAATATAAGTCGTAGGGACCTTAAAACGTGTTTAATCATTAAAATCTAGATATGTGATTTTTAGCATGAATCCAATACCTCTCTTAGCGAGAGGTAAAAAGGGTTATCTTATTTTTACGCACTATTTTAAATGTACCAAAACCGACACTTTCAATTTTACAAATCATTTTATCTTAAGCCGCTCCTTCCTCGTTCACTTCGTATCCCCGTACATTCTAGCTGCGCCCATTTTGGGGCCGCGACCCTTCTCGCCATCCCATGTTGACGTAGCCCGTTCGCCGCAACGGGGTCAGGGCCACTGGGTCGCATTGGTGACGTCACTGGAACGTCAGAATGAGGATACGCAAGGAGCAAGAAATACAGGTAGGTAACATTCCAAGAAGGCAAAGGATGGGTAAAGGGCAATAGGAAAATAATGGAAATGTTGCTGAAATACGTGTGTCGTATTTAGCTGGAAGAAAGGGTTCTACTTTTGACATGTGTTTGCATTGGAATTTATTCGTAAAATATATTTGTATGAAACAAGCATAATGGGCTCTCGAAATAAGGCTATTATAAAAAAATCTGATATCTCGTTGCTGCGTGCCTGATGTCTGGTCGCGAATCTGGGGAATTCGACTCGATCCCGATCAACGCCAAATAATTCGAATTTTAAATGGCATAAAATTAACCCTTGTGGTAAACGCCCACACAATACAAATATTTCATTATCATTACCGAAATGTGTGTATAAATCAGATTAGCACACCCAGCAATGGATAATATGCCGTGATAATATATTTATTTGTTTCTTTATTGAAATACATCCCTGCATATTTACTAATGCTAAAAATAATGTATTTTAAGTTCCTTTCCAAAAAACTATTGTTCTATGTACAATTTTTCTTTTAAAACGTTACTATTATTAATTTGAAATGATTATTTTTTGACAGTGACATTTATCTGTCAGTTACATACATTTGAGCTGAACTATGTAACCACAGAGATGTGTTTAAAGCATAAGCCCCGAGATATAATTTTTATATTACTTTATAAATTTATATTTCATAAAATATATAGAAAAAGTATTAAAGCAAACTTGTAGAAAATAGAATAATCTTTAAATTTTATAATAACAAATTGAGAAAAAATACATTTGAAGGTATTTTTTGAACTGCCATTTTCGGTTATTCGATTGCCACCAAAATCTATATCGTTCTATATTAGAATAAGGTAGAAATGCATGGTTTCAAAACTTTCTGAATGATTATATTTGAGTTAGAGCGTAAACAGGGTCCACACACAAACACAGACATCATCGTGAAAATGTTAAAACTGGATTGTAGGGACCTTAAAACGTGGTCATTTACCAAAATCTCGATATGCGATTTTTAGCACGATCCCTAAACCTTCCTTACCAAGGGTAGCGGGAGGTAAAAAATGTACATGCTTTCTACAGTAAAATTTTTGAAAGATGTCCGATCAAGGTCGTCTACGAATTGTATGAATTCAGATTTTTGCTCCGCCCATCATGACAAATTCAGTAGTGTCGTTTGCTTAGTTTTTATGAAGGTACATAAGATACTGCTGTTATTTTATTATTATAAATATATATATTACAGGAAAAGCATTCAAAATTCAAAAATAAGTCAACTAGTAAGTTTATAAGCAAATGTAAAACCAAATATGTTAAAAATAAGATACTGACACAATGTCAGTGTCAGTGACTCTGACAGTATATAACGTTATACGTACGGCTATGAATCCAGGTAATGTATCTGAATTAATAAATAAACTTACGTTACAGCGAAAGTATTATCAACAACGAGCATCGTTTATAAATAAAATGGCCTAACTTAGTCGAAACAATATGAATTTTTGAAAGACAAGCGTGTTATATCCATCCTTATCACACACTCTTACAGCCTTTGCAAAAGAAAGAGATAAATGTATGCCTATTTGTTAATTCGTTCGTGATACAGGTGCCCTTGATCGGACATCTTTCAAAAATTTTACTGTAAGTACTAAATTTTAAAAAATATTATTATACAAATAGACTCAAATTTGAAAATATACTTCAAGTTTAAATTACCCGCACATGCCGTTGCTAAGGAGCGTACGGATGCTATGTCTTTACGGTTATTCATTGGTGCGGCGTAATTGTACGTCACACAAGGCGGTAATTTAAATATTTAGATTTCATTATTTAAAGATGGATTTGAATTTGAGCCGTCAGAATCACAATTTATTACACAACGTCATAAAATGTGTTATAAAATATGTAATTTGTACAATTTTAGGTACCTTATAAAAATAACTAACCTAAATACCGTCCTTAGCCTAATCTCACAATTCTTGTAGAGTATCTCCTCGTTCCACTTGACATTAGCTCCAAGTCTCGCTCGAAGGCATTCGTATTGCTAACTTCGCATCGTGAGTTCAAGGCCAACTTGGCAGTATCATTGGTATTCCCAGAGGCCTGAACCGAATCCAGACTTCCGGACTCCCGGAGTTTAAGTTTCGGACCCACTCCGGGCTGTGAAAAGCGCAATAAATTGATGCAATGTGTAACGGAATTGCAAACTTGGTTTAGTTTATAATCCGTGGAGAAATAAGAAGGAATACGATGAAAACATACAAATTTTATTTTTTTATGTTGGATATTTTAAAGATCAAGGTGTAACGTTTTATACGTCAAATTATTAGTATTTATTTTGACAATCATTATTCTGACACTGACATAATAAAGCGTTACGCTTTTGTTCGGTTTCTAATTACATGGCTAATACTATTAAATTGTAATTCCGTGAATTTTCAAATTTTATTTCTGCAGTTATGAAGTAGCCAAAATGATTTTTTACCTTCTGTCACCTTTAGGTAAGGAAGGTATTGTCTTTGGTCAAAAAATTCAATGATGAGTTTTCAGTGAATAAGCGTGTTTTAGGGTCCCTATAATACGATTTTACCATTTTTACGATGATGTCTGTATGTATGTGTGTGTGTGTGTGTGTGTGTGTGTGTGTGTGTGTGTGTGTGTGTGTGTGTGTCTGTGTGTGTGTGACAAAAGTTCCGGATCACATAACTTCAATACTACGATTCCAAAAATTATAATTTTTTACAACTGATTAGATTTTGTTTATAATTGGTAAACCGGAAGTAGCCTCATTTGAACATTTAACAGTTAAATTTGATTTATTGACATTTAACGATATTATAACGTAAAGAATATATTATTCTCTATACGATTTGATTACATTTTATACTTCATATTCAATAGATACAGAGTTAAAGAATTTTGAAGAAATTAAATTTTATAATTCAGCCAGCTATGCTAACAATGAAAATTGTTAATATATTCAGATTGACAGATGTCAGTATCAATAAAAAGTAAATTAATGTGGCAGAGATGAGGATGTTGAAGTAGATGTTGGGGAAGACACGGAAAGATACGGTAAGAAAATAACTCTAGTGTTACAAGTTTCTAGAAAGATACAAGAGAGACGATTACATTGGTTTAAGAGATGAAGAATTATATTGGAACAAAAATGAATAGTTTTGTAATAGGAGGTTGAAGAAACAGAGGAAGACCAAAGATAATATGGAAGGACTGTATTGCGGAAGACTTGAGAGAAAAGGAACTGAATGAGAACGACACGTAAAACAGAAATGAGTGGAAGAAGAAAATAAAAAATAGCGACCCCTAACGAATGGAGAAAGCTGAAGAAGAAAAAGATGTCAATGTCAAGTACAATTTGAATAGCTTGTTCATGAAATAAACTTGAAATTTAGAATCTTTTGCAAGAAAATTTATGTATGGAATTTATACATAATACACAGGATTGACGAAAGGTATTGTGCTGACCACAACTGTTTTTTTTTTATTGATTCGAATGTAAAATAATTAGGGGGCAATGCGCACGGAAAGTACCAAGCTTAATTTAATCAAAATTTAAAAATAAATTCTTTAAACTTTAATCAATTTTCTGACAAAAGTTCTATCGCGAAACCACAAACTTCTTTGCGAAAAACGTGCCACCATATATCTTTCATGTTATCAAACTACCCCTAACTTTCCTATCTTCTTTTGTCATCAACAAACAATCGCAAAAACCCGCAAGAAAATCAAGTAACGATGGTAATCATTTCCCGAGTGGTGAATCAGGTAGCTATGCTAGGGGTGGGGGTGAACGTGGCCTACTTCTCCCGGATTCGAACCCGCGACCTTGGCTGATATTCGGATGTAGGTCACTAGCACCAGGGTGAGCGTGCAACGTGCACCGCAACCACGAGGAATTGGGAATCGGGTTACGCCAACGAAATATACGATACGAAACAGGAATTTACAAGCGATATGGATTTTATTCTTATATATAGGTCTTCTTGGGGATGGTTTTTCTGTGTGAAATTTTGAGATTTTAAATCAAAACTCAATTCAAAATTTAATTAGAAGTTATGGAAAAATTCTTGATTATGTGTCAATACTAGCTTTGTTCAAGCGTGTCGTTGCTGATCGTTTACGACTGTCAAACTCAAACGCAGTAACAAAATATCGTTCCAACCATACCACTGACAAGTTTTCAACAGGTTTGCAACTTCTGGTTAGGTGTTCCAGCGCGTACTGTTCGACATAAATTTTCTTGCGAAAGATTCTATATTTACAGTAAAATTATTTCATAAACAAACTATGTAAATTGCACTTGACACTGACTTCTTCTGCTTCTTTAGTTTTTCTCATTTGTTAGGGGTCGCTGTTTTTTATTTTCTTCTTCAATTCATTTCTGTTTTGCGTGTTGTCTTCACTCAGTTCCTTTTCTCTCAAGTGTTCCACAATACAGTCCTTCCATCTTATCTTTGGTCTTCCTTAGTTTCTTGCACCTTCTACAAGGGCTGTCTTTTAAAGACTTTATTGTTTTTCGAAATATTCTCCACGAAGATAAATGCACTTTTGCGTGCGCTCGAATCAATTCTGGAAGCAGTTATTCCACTCGTTTGTTGGTACAGTCAAAATGACGTTTTTGAAGGTGTCGACTTCTTCTTCTGGCGACTGAAACCCTTGACCACGCAGTCCTTTCTTGATTTTCGGAAAGGTAAAGAAATCCTTGGGACTGTACAGAGGATGGTCTAACAATTCGACGTTTTGTTACGTTAAAAATTCAATTGCCTTGCGAGCTGTGTGCGAAGTTGCATTGTCTTGGTGGAGGATGACTCGTCGTTTGGGATTGGTTTTTCGAAGCTCAGCGATGACTTCCGGCAAACAAATGGTTGTATACCAATCGGCAGTAACAGTTCTTTGATCTTGCAGAGGAATTGTTGCTACATGACCTGCTTTTGAGACAAATGTTGCGACCATCTTTTTGGACACTTCGAGAACGGATGACTTTTGTTGGTTTTTCTTCACCTTGAAACACCGAAACAGACGACTGGCGTTTATTTTCGGGTTCATATGAGTAAATACACGATTCATCACCACTGACGATGCTGTATATGTCTTTAGAGTTTAGAGTTTTTTGACACCAATTGACCCTAGCTTCTTTCTGTTCTTCGGTCAACAGATGCGGTATCCAACGGGACACTAATTTTTTTACCGCGAATAATATATTCTTTAAGATTTATTAAATGATATTTAAATGCGTTAAAAGTTGCAAATGAGGGTACTTCCGGTTGACCAATTATAACCAAAATCTAATCACGTCTGAAAAAATATAATTTTTGGAATCGTGATACTGGAGTTTTGCGATCCGAAACGATCGTCGCATACACACACACACACACACACACACACATACACACACGCGCGCGCACATAGATACAGACATCGTACAATTAGTAAATTCGTATTCTACGGACCTCAAACCTCAGAGAACACACTGATTTTTACTTTTGTACAAAATTTTGAACTGTGATGTAATTAATTGTTCAGTTTTAAGGGAATCCATTTCTTATAGAAAGCATGCATATTTCTATAATTTAGCATTTCTATAATTTGATTTAGCAGTCTCACTGATGCTCCTAAAATATTTCTTCAAAACACTGATGGTTTTGTCCACCAATGCCTCTTTTTCTTATTCCTCTTTCTCTTCACGAAATTTCTACATTCATCTAACAAATTATAATAAATAATTTGAATTACAACATGCAATAATTCATCTATAGGAAAGAAACTATTACAGTTTCCCATTTTTCTTTTACTTAAATCTAAGGATCAAAATGTACAAAGACGTTACCATCTTCGTGGCTGTCAGCAAGTGGACATTTGCCGCACTCAAGCTGTTTGCTTTAGTTTAAAAGCAATTTTAAAGAGCGCTTTGCGCACCGTGAACTGAAAGAAGCTTTGTCGTGTCTACTGCATCCCCAGTTTCAACCGTATACCAAGCACGTACTCAGCCGCAGATGGTGGCCAGAAATGAAATTTTATATTCTATAGAAGAACAGAAGCATTTCGTGGATGAAATAGTTAGTAGGATTCTATTTTTGAATTGAATTAATATTAACGGAATTGTCAGATATCATATTTACATATATGCGGACCTTGCATTAATGTATGAATAAATGCAAAGAAGAAGAATTACATGGTGATTTATCTATTTTTTAGGAATAGCTCAATTTTGGGTAAAATCTATTTTTTTTCTGTTGGTCCTATCGCAGTGTGTCTGTATTTACAAACATTTGGCTTGCGGGGGCGTGTGTATGTTGGAGGAGTAAGAAGGGCGCGGGCTGAAGGGCCTGGGCACCTCTATCGATCGCGCCGAGGCCGGGAGAGCCGGGAACATGGTCCCGAGGGACTGCATCACGCTTTGCAGCTTCCGATCTGGACACTATGGGATGTCAAAAAGTATGGAAAACATCATATACAATTGTAATGTACGTAATAATTCCTCGTTTGTGAAAGTGCCATTTATGCTACTTTGCTTAACGAAATATTTACTGTACCTAGTTGGTTTTCTAAACTGAAAAAATCTGATGTGGCCAACACAATACCTCCCGTTTAATTTAATTTTTATTCATGTAAATATTTAAAATTAAATTAAATTTAAAAACCGGGTTCAATTCCGACCGACGCCAAATATTTCGAATTTTAAATGGTACAAAAATGACCACTGTGGTGCACTCTCCACGCCAGCAATAACTCCTCGTGAGGTGACACCTGGTAAACGCGCGCACGGTACAAATATGTCATCATCGTTACCGAAATCTGTGTACAAATCAGTTTGGCAGACCCAGCAATGGATAATATGCCGTGATGTTTTTATTATCTTACTTTTTTTACATATTTACTTATGCTGGAAACTGTATGAAGTTCCTTTCCATATAATTATTGTTCCATTTACTATTTTCTTTATAAAACGTTACTATTATTATTTGAAATGATTAGTTTATTGACAGTGGCATATACCTGTCAGTTACAAACATTTGAGATCTGAATTGTTTAACCACGTATATGAATTGTGTTTAAAACGTAAACTCCGGGATTAATATTATAGATAGTTTTATAAATTTATCCATAAAATATATAGAAAAAGTATTAATGAAAACATGCAGAAAAATTAATAATCTTTCATTTTTATATATTTGTATAATAGTTTGCTGCTATAAGCTTCGGATTAAAAATCAATAAATTAGTAAAACTATCGTATTACAGTTAATACTAGTACTTTTTTTTCTTCTCCTTTTAAAAGTAAATAACACCCAATAATTTCTACAAGTTATATTTATAAGGTTTTTTCAGGTTGATGACATGAGTCTTCTGCCTAATCATTTTCACTATATTATCTGTTTATGTTAATTAATTAGTACTTAATAATTATCTGTATTTGGGGTGACATATTGCATAATTGATTAATTATTATATAGGTACATAATTATAGAATGATTTATACGGAGAGACATGGAAATGGCAACTGAAAAGGTCAATTCTGGATGAAATATATTCATGGACTGAAATTCGGTTAAGATATATCTGAATTAAATTTATGGAGATTATTCGGATCCTACATCATATACATGTATGTAAATTTATGGATATATGATCTTTTATCTATAATATATTTTTCAGTATAGATTTATATTTAAAACTGAAGAACAATAAATTGTTATCTTTATCTGAATTATAATCCACCATCTTTTCATTCCATTGCCAACCCCGCTCTCCGTAGTGCCAACTTGAGAAAATAAAACACCTACGTCCGTTCATTACCGACTGCGCCAACTATAACTTCTCTGCTTGAGACAGTTGAGCATCGTCGTCTTCACCTAGAGATAATCCGGAGCGAGGCGGCTATGCCGGCGTCATAGACAGAAGAGCGTCGCAGCGTAGCGCGTCAAGCCAAGCGTGAAGTTAAGATAACGCTGTAATGCTTCACTGAACCCGACGGTTATTGGATTCGGACGTCATCAATATTATGTCGTAATGAAATTGTTTTCAAAGAAAAGGGTTAGGTTAGTTTGCTTTTTAAAATAATAGGAAACAGTACTATAGACTTGAACATTTTTACCTTTCGCTAATAGAGGTATTGGATTCATGCTAAAAATCGCATATCCAGATTTTAATAAGCACGTTTTAAGGTCCCTTCAATCCGATTTTAATATTTTTACGATGATGTCTGTGTGTGTGTGTGTGTGTGTGTGTGTGTGTGTGTGTGTGTGTATGGATGTATGTGTGTGTGTACGTATGTGTGTATGCAGGTATCTGTTTAACTACGTATTTCTCAATCGGATATTACTGGGAAGAGCTGAAAAGGTTTTGGTATTAATTAGACAACCGGAAGTAGCAGATTCTTAAAAAAAAAATACAAATTTTTGAAAATTTTTCTTCTTGCTTATTAAAGAAGAGTAAATTCTCTATCTGATACATATAAATATTTTATTATATCTTTTATAGATTTAGAAATAAAGAAATATAAGGTATATAATAATCTGTTGTAATAATGTAATAATGTTATGGAAACCAATTGAAAAATAAAAAATGTTTGTAACTGACAGATAAATGTCAGTGTCAAAAATCCAGACATTACTGAAGATTTTTTTCTAGGAAGTACATACATTATATTATTTCTTATTGTATTAATAGTTAAATATTTAATATATAGGTATATTACACATACCCTTCAGAAATACTGTTAATCTACATCTGGAAAAATTAGAAGAGTAGGACAAAAGTTCTTCATAGAATGAATTAAAATTTAAATAATCTAAATATAAAAGATATAAGCGACAGTACAGATCGAAGTAAGACGATATTTAAATGTTATACACAACATGAAAGTGAAGATGGTCTCCACTCTGCAACATAAAATACAGAAAAATTGTTTCTCATCGAAATAATGAGTAATGAAAGAAAAATATACTTGGAGAATCTCTTAATTCTTGATCTCTGTGACTATTATGGAGGTGACAAGTCTACGTTGAAGGACTTAAATTTGTTTCAAACATTATGGGACAATGTACACGAGCACTGTAGACTAGAGTGACATGTAACTGCAAAAATGCTGTCAAATTCTTCTCAAGTAAGTTGTAAATATTGACAAAATTACACATCGATATAAGAATAATCGGAGTGCAATCTATCCATCACTTTATTAAAGGAAATCAATGTGTTATTTAAATACAACATTTATGAAAAATAAAATTTAAAAGAAGATATGTAAGAATAGATGCACATATCCAGATATATATACATTTTAGACAGCCCAAAATTAATGTTTTTACTAGAAGAATATGAAGAGAAAGTAAACAAGAACGTTGTTCGAATTGAAATGGTAAAATATCCTATAGATTTTGTATATTGAATAATAAATAAGTCATAGACTTATATGAATATATTATTTGTATTTCTAAATATATTCTTTGCTTTATGCATACAGTCAGGTAAAATATACGGAGAGGTTATTTGCTGGCCACATCAGATTTTTTATTTCTGTTTACCTATTATTTCCAAATCTAAAAGTGTTAATGGTAAAAAATTCTCCGATATAGTAGCACCTCTCGGAAGACATATTACGTCGTGCAAACAACCGTTTCCGGGCGTCCGGCATACATTCTCACGTCCCGTCGATAAGACACAGGCTAAAGGGAGACCGGTAGATGTGTAATGTGTGGATAAGACAGAGATGGAACATGAGAGTGTGATAAAGTGCTCTGTTTTCGAAGTGAAGTTTGTGTGAGCATCAGATGGGTTGAGAAGGCTGTGAAGTTACCCTGGATGCTCAGATGCAGGGATTGAGAAATTTTAGGGGTTGTTTTAAGGATACACAATCAGATTTTTAATTATGTTATTTATTCTTTTCACAGCATTTATTCTTATTGAACACACACATTGATTTGCTCTCTGTCAATTTTGAGAGCAAATGGATGTGTGTGTGCTTTTAATTTTTTTGTACGATTTGTAAAAAACTAAATGTATGCATGTATTTTGTGTATATGTAACAATCTGTAAGATCTTATTACATTAAAGAAGGTGCATGTATGCACCGAAATATCAGTGTTGTAAGTATTAATGCTGTTAACTGAGATTGCGAGTAATTGTTCTAACTTTTTCTTTTTAAAATTCTGAAGAAACTGCAAAACTTTTTCAATTTTAACCAAACATAATAAATAAATAGACATATATGTCACAGTAACTTAATAACAAAAAATCTGATGTGGCCAGCACATAACCTCTCGCCGTATATTTTACCTGGCTGTATGCATAAAGCAAAGATTATTTTTATAAATACAAATAATATATTCATATAAATCTATGACGTATAAACTTCTTTATTATTCAATAATAGCATGTCTCAACATGAAGATATTTTACCATAAATTATGTTACAATAAATTACAAAGTAGAGTTTACCATATATAAATATTAGGCTGGTAACAGCAATTTTCAATTCGAACAACTTTGTTTACTTTCTCTTCATATTCTTCTAGTAAAAACATTAATTTTGGGCGGTCTAAAATGTATATATCTGGATTGTGCATCTATTCTTATATATCTTCTTTTACATTTTATTTTTTCATACTTGTTATATCTAAATAACCTTAATTCCCTTTAATAAAGTGACGGATAGATTGCACTCCGATTTTGTCAATATTTACAACTTACTTGAGAAGAATTTGATAGCTTTTTCGCAATTCAAAGTTACTCTAGTCTACAGTACTGGTGTACATTGTCCCATAATGTTTGAAACAAATTTTAAGTCCTTCAACCTAGACTTGTCATCTCCATAATAGTCACAGATCAAGAACTAAGGGATTCTCCAAGTACATTTTTAATTCATTACTCATTATTTCTGACACTGACATTTATCTGTCAGTTACAAATGATTTAAATTTGCAACTATTTTTCATGGCATCCTTTCGGTTGTAAAATTAATTACAACATTATTTTATATATTATATTCCTTTTATCTCTAAATCTATAAAATATGTATAAAAATATTTAAATGTATCAGAAAGAGAATTTATTTTTCTTTAATATTATCAAGAAAAATTTTCAAAAAATAATATTTAGAAGATTTTTTTTCAAGAATCTTCTACTTCCGGTTGTCCAATTGTTACCAAAACCTTTTCAGATCTTCCCATGAATGTCCGATTGGGAAATACGTTGTTAAACAAATTTTAAGTCTTATAGTTTCTGAGTAACCGTCCTTCCAACATCCCACACACACACATCCACACACACACACACACACACACACACACACACACACAGACATCATCGTAAAAATGTTAAAATCGGATTGTAGGGACCTTAAAACGTGCTTATTCAATAAAATCTGGATATGCGATTTTTAGCATGAATCCAATACCTCTCTTAGCGAGAGGTAAAAATTGCAAACCATAGTATTTTTAGAATATTATCCAGCTTTATTGCTCCTCCTGTAATATTAAATAACCTAATTAATTTATGCATATATGGTATGCAATTAGTGTGGTTGGTAGCATGCATAAACAATATAAATATAACATAACTTCAGCCGGATTGCGTTCTACGAAACTTTAATCACGGCTAAACGCAATTTATTATACTGCCAACCAACATATACTCCCGTCTTCCTTGCCCCCATTAATATTTTATATTTTTAATTAGTGTCAGGATCATATTCAACAAAATATTTAGCGCATGCTTAATATATGTAGCGAGAATTATTATTACCTTCCGTCACAGTTAAGGAAGGTATTGTAACTTTGTATAGACCAGAAGGGTCAGGCGGCGAAATTTTGTTAAGTTTGCAGAAATGTTCTTTACCGATCTGGTTTCCATGGAGTTGTTTGGGCAACGAGATTTATTACAACAGATTATTCTGTTTTATTATATACTATACCTCTAAATCTTTAGGAGATATAATAAAAAAAAATGTGTCAGATTGACAATTTAATTATACCATATCTGTAAAACTACAGAATATATTAATTTTTTTAAATATATCGGATTGAAAATTTAATTATCTTTATTGTTTGTAGTAACAAATTTTGAAAAATAATATTTAGAATTTTTGAACTTCTGGTTGGCCAAATGTTATCAGAACCTATTGAACTCTTCCCATTACTGTTAGATTGGAGAATCCGTTGTTACACAGGTCTTTAGTCTAATACAATTTGAAAAATCGTACCTCCAACATCCTATCACACACACACACACACACACATACACAAAGAGAGAGAGAGACATCATCGTAAAATATTAAAATCGGATTCTATGGACCTTAAAACGTGCTTATTCACTAAAACCTGAGTATACGAATTTTAGCATGAATCCAATATCTCTCTTAGTGAGAGGTATAAATCTGGAATTTTCTGTTTCTGAGTACTTTTTAATATCACAAACTTTTATAAAATATCAAAATAAAATTTAAAACTCATAAAACAAAATAGTAAGCTATTTCATTTCTCAATTGTATTATGAGGCTAAAAAAAACTTTACGATTCATTTCATGTGTCCCCACAATCCGTTTAGATATTAAATATAACTTTACAATTATTCTTCTACATGCAATTACAAATATATAAAGAATATATAATTCCATCTTTATTGAACTTGTGCATCTTCCTATACATCCTTTTCAACTTTGAATTTGAATTACCAAAGTAATAGACGTGATACGAATTATGGATTCCTGCGATTTCATCTTTGTCCAGTCCTTTGTGGCTGGATCGGTCGTTCTCGCTTTACAGATGAAGGCAGCATTCAAATTTGAGGTTAGAAGGTATTAAGCCATCATGCTGGAATTCATAAATGGGGTAATGCATACCAAATCTGTTTTACAAGTTATTATGATACGGAGATGAGAAAAATATAGACCAAATTAAAATTTGTGTTAGGTTAGACACTAGATAACAACATCACGTAAAATGCTCTCCCTTATCGCACCCGAATTCTTTCGTGTCACAGACTGTATAAAACACAATTTATTCTTCCGTATGAAAGCAGGTTTAAAATAATTCAAAGATATTCTCTCACAATTATAATTTTTGGAGCAAAAAGAAGAGACCAGTTCATAAAGTCTGTGAAATGGCTGTTTCGCGAGCAGATAAATACTTGGAGATAACAGAAGCGGAAAGGTAAACAAACAATGGACCACATAAGTATCGCGAAAACAAAGAAGAACGCTTTTCAATCGCGGAGCGAAAGGTCAAGTGCCGAAGATTATACGAACACCGTCATTTTCTTACGTATTATTCCTCAGATAAACCTTCAAGTGCCTTTCGTCTATAGATCTTATTTTGTGGATCGCAATACTAAAAAAAAAAACGTTTGCTTTTTTACCTTGCTAAGAGAGGTACTGGATTCATTCTAAAAATCGCATATTCAAATTTTAATGATTAAGCACGTTTTAAGGTCCCTACAATCCGATTTTAATATTTTTACGATGATGTCTGTGTGTGTGTGTGTGTGTGTGTGTGTGTAACTACGTATTTCGCAATCGGACATTACTGGGAAGAGCTGAAAAGGTTTTGGTAATAATTAGACAACCGGGAGTTGCAGATTCTTAAAAAAAATCTTCTAAACATTATTTTTTTGAAAATTTTTGTTCTTGCTAGTATTAAAGAAGAGTAAATTTTCTATCTGATACATATAAATATTTTATTACCTACATCTTTTATAGATTTAGAGATAAATAAATATAAGGTATATAATAATATGTTGTAATAAATCTCACAGCCCAAATAATATCATGGAAACCAATTGAAAAATTAAATAAATAAATAAATAATAATAGATAAATATCAGTGTCAAAAATCCAAAGACATTACTGAAGATTATTTCTGGGAAGTACACACATTATATTATTCTTATTGTATTAATAGTTAAATATTTAAAATTATAGGTATATTACATATACCCTTCAAAAATACTTCATAGAATGAATTTAAATTTAAAAAATCTACTTGATAAGCAGATATGGGGGTCAGTGTCAGAATAATAGTTAGTAATTATGTACATAAATGTTAAATATCATAATGTTTCATTCTAAATTTCGTGATTTTCCAATTCCATGTAGTTTATTTTCCTAGGCAAATAAATTCCACACTCCTGATGACAAATTAACCATGTGAACTTAAAGAATTTGACATCTATGTACATAATTACTGGTTGTCATTCTGACACGGGTTCCCATATCTGCTTGTTACGGCCACAGGACTGCTCAAGCCCTATACTTATGTAACCAAAAACGTATGTGGCGAGAGGTACTGTGCTGGCCACAACCGATATTTTTTTTCTTAGACTTCAAATTAAGACAGAAACACACTTTGCTGATATGGTCGCTAGTTTCACATCGTGCCTAATATGTTCAAAGCCACAGTTAAGTTGTGATTAAGATGTTTTTAGCACCATGTGAGTCAATATGTTAAACCATATAAAATAAAATTCTAAAAACTATGAACCATGTGTCTTATATTAGCGCGACCCTTGTTTTTAATTAAAAAAAAAGTCATTACTTTCTGGATAATATAGATTTCAGCTTTCAACAAAAGAAAAGTCAGAATATAACAATACTTTTTTTTAAACAAAACAAAACAAAAAATCTGAATCCCACTTTTTAAACAATGCCTGCTGGTATTAAATAGCCATAGCGAGTACATTTGTTTCCAAGGCTGGCTGGATTCAATTTCCTGGTGCAGCTTGCACACTTGATCAATCATTCACCACCGACCAACTTTCAATTGTATCGCGGAATTGAAAAGCAAAATGCGAACGACGCGACGCGAACTATTTCGTTGTTCTGTCGGGGCTACAAATTTCAATTTGCGTATTGGAATCGAACTATGGCAGCGATAGGATGCTTCAAGAGGGACCTCGACGCTTTATTGAATTCTGCAGCAGTGTCGTTTCACGTTTGGAGGTAAATAAGAATATTTATAGGACATGGAAATATTGCATATCGAAATGTATTTCCCCAAAGAATATATAGTAGTGTCGCGAAATAGTGAATAATGTAAGGAACACAAAAATAAATACATTGACTTCATACTAAACTCCGTATAGTGAACAATAATTAGTGTCTCAATATCAACCCTTCCCCAACATCTATCTCAATATCCTAGTTTCTGCCACATTTATTTTCGTTTCATTGATACTGACATCTATCAATTTGATTATCTGAATATATTAGCAGTTTGCATTTTTTTTACCAGGAATGTAACAGAAAAACGAAATAATTATTTTTGTGTAAAGCAACATTCCTTGTATGTTCATAAATAAAAGAAATCAAACCAAGCTACAGGTTCCTGAGAAAAATCCACTCTCCATAATTTGAATAAACTAACTGGGAAAACAAAAACGAACTACAAAAACAACCCACAAGCCAAAAACAAAACTCTTGTTAAACAAATGAAGACAAACCGCCGGGAAAACAAAAAGTTCCCTCACGTAAAAACAAATACCGATCACGTTGGTTTCCTAGCGTCCTTTAATCGTGTTGTATTTGTGCGATTACGGCAAGTTGGGAAAATATTTTGGCAGACGGCCAATTAGATTCGTCTAGGTGTGCGATTGCGCTCGTACGAAACGACACAAATTTCCCACGCTCCGGAAAGGAACGACTCCGGACGATTCCGGAGATGGACGACGTGGAGGGATAAAATGCGCCAAAGAAAATTCAATCGTACAGCCACTAAAGGCAACAACAATAAACACGACCAACAATCAATACATTTAATAAAAATCTCGCACAATACCTCTCGCCACTTCCTTTTTTGTTACATAAGTATAAGGCGCGAGCAGTCATGTGACATTGTTGGCCTTGACAAGCAGATATGGAGGCCCGTGCTAGAACGACAATATAGATGTCAAATGTCAGGATTTTTCAACCACAATTTCAAGATTTTCTAAATTCACGTGGTTAATTTGTCACCAGGAGTGTGGCATTTACTTGTCGAGGAAAATAAACCACATGGGACTGGAAAATCACTAAATTTAAAATGAAAACTTATTATATTTGACATCTATGTACATAATTACTAGCTATCATTTTGATACGAGCCCCCATTTATGCTTTTCAAGGCCAATAAAGTGATATGATTGTTCACGCCCTATTGTATTTAACATTTCTTGTATACCTACACTCTACACCAAAAATTCCACTGATATCTATTTAGATTTTTACCTCTCGCTAAGAGAGGTATTGCATTCATGCTAAAAATCGCATATCCAGATTTTATTGAATAAGCACGTTTTAAGGTCCCTACAATCCGATTTTAACATTTTTACGATGATGTCTGTGTGTGTGTGTGTGTGTGTGTGTGTGTGTGGATGTATGTGTGTGTGTGTGTATGTATGTAGGATGTTGGAAGGACGATAACTCAAAAACTATAAGACTTTAAATTTGTTTAACTACGTATTTCCCAATCGGACATTCATGGGAAGATCTGAAAAGGTTTTGGTAACAATTGGACAACCGGAAGTAGAAGATTCTTGAAAAAAAAATTTCTAAATAATATTTTTTGAAAACTTTTCTCAGTAATATTAAAGAAAATTAAATTCTCTATCTGATACATTTAAATATTTTCTTATATATTTTATAGATTTAGAAATAAAAGAAATATAATATATAAAATAATCTGTTATAATAAATTTTACAGCCGAAAGGATGGCATGGAAAATAGTTGAAAATTTTGTTTGAAACTGACAGATAAACGTCAGTGTCAGAAATCCGGAGCCGGAGATATTACTAAAGACTTTTTCTGGGAAGTACATATATTATATTATTTCTTAATGTATTAATACTTAAATATTTAAAATTATAGGTATATAACATATATCCTTCAAAAATACTGTCAATCCTGACAATGAATTGGAAACATTTCGAAAAATTAGAAGAGGACAAAATTTCTTCATAAAATTAATTTAAAATTAAACAATCTAAATATAAGGAATAGATACATATATGTAAGTAGAAGTTTTGGTGTAGAGTGTAGGTATACAAGAAATGTTAAATACAATAGGGTGTTTTGACAAGGAGATATAGGGGCTTAAGTCAGAATGATAGCTAGTAATTATGTATATAGATGTCAAGTATCAATTTCTCATTCTAAATTTAGTGATTTTTCAATTCCATGTGGTTTATTTTCCTCGACAAGTAAATTCCATACTCCTGGTGACAAATTAACTACGTGAATATAGAAAATCTTGGAATATTTAATGAAAAATTCTGACATTTATGTACATAATTATCATTCTAAAACGGGAACCCCACATCTGCTTGTCAAGGCCAACAATGTAACATGACTGGTCGGGCCCTATACTTATGTAACCAAAAAAGGAAGTGGCGAGAGGTATTGTGATGGCCACAACAGATTTTTTAATTTTAAATTTATTCTATGAAGAAATTTTCCATTTCATTGTCGGGATTGACAGTATTTTTGAAGGGTATATTATAATATACCTATAATTTTAAATATTTATCTATTAATACAATAAGAAATAATATAATGTATGTACTTCCCAGAAAAAGTCTTCAGTAATGTCTCTGGATTTTTGACACTGACATTTATCTGTCAGTTACATATATTTTAATATTTCAATTGGTTTCCATGGCATTATTTGGGTTGTGAGATTAATTACAACAATTATTATATAACTTATATTTCTTTATCTCTAAATCTATAAAATATATAATAAAATATTTATATATATCAGAAAGAGAATTTAGTCTTCTTCCGGTTGTCCAATTATTACCAAAACCTTTTCAGCTCTTCCCAGTAATGTCCGATTGACAAATACGTAGTTAAACAGATATTAAGTATTATACTTTTTGAGAAATCGTCCTTCCAACGTCCCACACACACATACACACACACATACATCCACACACAGACATCATCGTAAAAATATTAAAATCAAATAGTATGGACCTTAAAGCGTGATTAGACATTAAAATATGGATATGCGATTTTAGCATGAATCCAATACCAATACGAGAGGTAATAATATAACTTTGTGTTATAACTTGAGAACCACTGGTTTTAAAAAAAATCTTCTCTATTCCAATGTCCCCCTTGGTCTTCTCTAAGATTGTATTCTAGTATTTTATTGTATTTTTAATAGTATAGAAATTATTTGAGGTAGCCCGCGTCAGAATGATAATTAGTAATTATGTACATAGATGTCAAATATCATAATTTTTCATTCTAAATTTAGTGACTTACCAATTCCATGCGGTTTATTTTCCCCGACAAATAAATTCCACACTCCTGGTGACAAATTAACTACGTTAATATAGAAAATCTTTTTATTAATAATTCTGACACGGACCCAATATCTGTTTGTTAAAGCCAACAATATCACATGACTGATCGCGCCCTATACTTATGTAACCAAAAACGGTAGTGATGAGAGGCATTGTGCTGGCCACAACAGGTTTTTTTTTGGTCGTGATGCAGTATCCGCCGTATTTACCCCTCTGTCCTAAGATAAAAAGGACATTAAAAGGTAATAAAATAAAAAGGCGACAACAAAATACCACAAAATCCACAAGTGTTTCGCATATTGAAAACATCATTGGCATTACTTCTAATAGAAAATAATTAAATAGACATTATTAATCTTGATGAATTTTTTGACAAAACCTCGTAGAAAATTAGATATCTGAGGGCCAAATATTCGTTCAAGTTTAGGAAACGAATGTTGTTCCCAATGACCCAATTTCTTGATCTTGAATCTTAACCTTGTTCATATTTCATGTTGGCTGACTACCAACTTCTTCTCATAAATATCCCCAAAATTGTTTTCGGTTTCTTGACATTGTAACAGAAAAGCGGAAAGCACAACTCTGAAGAATAGCGATTGTGGCGATAAACGAAACGACGAATGAAATGACACAGGGAGAGAGAAATATAGATTGCGAAGTTTTTTGGAAGTTTGTTAGATGTTTGTATATGAATCATAATGAATAACATTCTGCAGTAACATTTATTTGGGAACTTAATGGGGGGGCAAAAAATGGTAATTTATTTCAAAGTCAAGTTCGTTTCTAAGCTGTTTGTATTTCACTTTTTCAACGTTATAAATTTTAGTTATTACTGATAATCAGTTTACAGATATTTCAATCGTTACATTTTAAGATTTGACGCTAAATTTTAACTGGGAAATATAATATACTTTTACTCCTAATAACACAATATACTATTTTTTATTGATTCGGAAATTTTTGCTTTACAACCTAACCTATGTTTCACTTTCCGTGATACACCCTGTACATAGAGTATTTTTCATGATATAAGAGCTAAGAAATATATCACTACTAGCAGACTCTTTCAGAATTTCATTTCCAATATTTGCAGTTTTCATCTTCATTTGAAAAGAAATCAATTATGTTCTCGGAAAAATGTCGCGCATGTCTTCGAACTTTTCATCTTATTTATATTTCTCATATTTCAAACTAAGATGGAAATTCAATCATTTCCATTCCAAGAATTCTAAGTTAGTAATATTTTATTTCCCTTTATTTCGTGAATGGAACATTCTTTAATTCACGTAAATTTATAAATTAAAAACTATATAATAGTATTTAAGGTGTTTTTATTCTCGCGCCCTATTGTATTTAATATTTATTGTATACTTACACTCTACACCAAAAATTCTACTTATATTTAGATTTTTTAAATTTATTTTATAAAGAAATTTAGTTCTACTCTTCTAATTTTTCGAAATGTTTCCAATTCATTATCGGAATTGACAGTATTTTTGAAGGGTATATACCTACCTATAATTTTAAATATTTAACTATTAATAAAGTAAGAAATAATATAATTAATGTACTTCCCAGAAAAAATCTTCAGTAATGTTTCTAGATGTTTGACACTGACATTTATCATTTACAAGTATTTTAATTTTTCAATTAGTTTCCATGACATTATTTGGCCTATAAGATTTATTACAACATATTATTATATACCTTATAATTTTTAATCTCTAAATCCATAAAAGATATAATAAAATATTTATATATATCAGATAGAGATTATACTCTTTCTTTGCTATTAGCAAGAACAAATTTTTTTCAAAAAATAATATTTAGAAGATTTTTTTTAAGAATCTGCTAGTTAAACAGATATTAAGTATTATAGTTTTTGAGAAATCGTCCTTTAACCTTCCCAAACACATACACACACGCATACACACACACACTTCCACTCACACACAGACATCATCGTAAAAATTTTAAAATCGGTTTGTAAGGACTTAAAACGTGGTTAATCATTAAAATCTGGATATGCGATTTTTAGTATGAATCCAATACCTCTCTTAGCACAACGTAAAAACAAAAAAATAAGTAATAAACTGTGAAACATATGAAATACTAACTTCTTCAGCAACCTTCCTTAAAGTTATTCGGCGATTAGTGACATAATTTCTTCACCAAAAGCCTTCTCCAATATTTGCACCGCTTCACTGCACTTTATATCATTTTTACCAAAATAATTCTAGCGTTAATTAGCGAAATTAAAGCAAAATCTCTCCATTTCTAATAAATATTAATTTCCATTCTCTCCACCTGTAGCTACCATTCAATCTGCTTGTTTATTTCTTTATTTATCTGTTGGGTAACAGTGAATCCATTCTCCTTGGCCCGGTTGGCGGGCACGTGGAGTATGCCAAGCGTACCATTATCGTCTGATATTCACAATTCACAAAGATTCGGCTAGGAACGCATCCAAAACGGAACTTAACCGGGAATCAAGCATTTCTCCGAAGGATATTCAGCAAGATTTTAAGAAGTTATTTGAAAAGGAATAAAAATGATAAGAATTAAATCAATATATTGAAGTATGAAAAATAGTTTAGTTCTCAAGTTTCTCAGCAAAAAATGTGCTGTGTAAGATTTCTAGGAAAAGCAATTTATGTTTTTTGGAAGTCTAGAATTGATTACAATCTAAACAAGAATAATAAAAGCTCTGAAGCACACGACAAATGAAAATGCGACAGTATTTATATACAGGGTGTTGTGGCCAGCATAATACCTTTCGCCATTTTCATTTTATGTTGCGTAGGGCGCGAGCAGTTATGTGACTTTGTTGGTCTTGGTAAGCAGATATGGGGGCCCGTGTCAGAATGACGTTATGATTTTCCAAATCTATGTGAATTATTTTCCTCGGCAAGTATATTCCATATTATGGATAAATGGATAAACGTCAGAATATTTTGAAATATTGAATGAAAAGTTATATGACAATTGTGACATCTATGTAAATAACTACTAGCCATCATTCTGACACGGATCCTCATAATATATGCTTGCCAAGGCCAACTAAGTCACATGACACACAAATAATTGAAATTGTATATATTACCATACCTATAATTTAAATACATATTTAATTAATATTACAATAATATATATTAAATGTATTCGTACCTCCCAGACAAATTTTCCAGTAATGTTATTAAAACTGCTGATTTTTGAGAGTGACATTTTGTATTTATCTGTCAATTACAAACATTTAAATATCTCAACTGTTTTTTGGGCAACGAGATTTATTACAACAGATTATTTTATATTATTATGTCCTATATCTCCAAACCTATACGAGATATAATAAAAAAATTAAATGTGACGGATTGAGAATTTAATTATCTTTAATATTTGTTGTAATCAATTTTAAAAAAATAATATTTAGAAATTTGTTTTTAGAAACTACCACTTCCGGTTGTCCAATTGTTACCAGAACATATTCAACTCTTCCTATTACTGTTAGATTGAGGAATCCGTAGTCAAATAGGTCTTTAAACACACACACACACACACACACACACACACATCGACACACACACACACAGCCATCATCGGATTCTATGGACCTTAAATTGTGCTTCTACCTAACCATTTGCACCATACTTAAAATAATTAGGGAATTAGGAAAATACGAAATTATGATTTTACATACTAAAGTTCTATATCCCGGTGTTGATCGGGATCAATCCCGAGTGTATTGATTCGTGACCAGACATTCAGACACAAATCCCATTCCTAATAGTTCTAAACCCGTTTCAGCGGCAGAATAATTTGCGTTTTATATGTAGCAAATATGAAAAAATCCTATCAAAATATCTAAACCGAAGAACCAAAATCCCAATCTATCTGTCTCCTAACTCAGCATCAGCAAAAAGACTACGATGGTGGTAAAGCACACATCCAAACATCTGTGATTCGATCCTGCGGGAATCGTTTAGCTTTATCCCTATATCCTGCGTCCGAAAGGAGCTAGCCTGGAACAAGACCTTCCGAGAAGCAATTTACCCGTTCCAGGACCGAATAGGTTTTATTCAATGTCGTTAATTAATCAACGTGATTGTAATGTTGGCATTTGCTTGCGCTGGATTTTGGAACGATGAATAGTGGAAAAACAGTCAGGAAATTTCGGTTTGGGAGATTAGGGATTAAGGATTATGACTATAAAGGACACGTGTGGAGCGGAGCAACTGGCCATTAGTGATTTGTCAGTCAAGTTAGGTTAATTTATTTTTATTATTGTTTGCAATTTCTGTTAAAGTGAAAAGTTATTTATTTAAATTAATAGATAAATAACTTCCTTTTAACACAGGAATAGCTATTCCTAGCTTATCACAAGCTTAACCCACAAATGTATAATAAAAAATCTGTTGTGGCCAGCACAATACCTCTCGCCATTTTCATTTTATGTAGCATAGGGCGCGAGCAGTTATGTGACTTTGTTGGTCTTGGCAAGCAAATGTGGGGGCCCGTGTCAGAATGAGAGCTAGTAATATACATAGGTGTCAAGTATCATAAGTTTTAATTCGAAACATTATGATTTTCCAAATCCATGTGGATTATTTTCCTCGACAAGTATATTCCGTATGGATGACAAATAAACATCAGAACATTTTGAAATTTTGCATGAAAAATTATGACATATGACAATTGTGACATCTATGTCAAAACTACTAGCCGTCATTCTGACACGGATCCTCATCTGCTTGCCAAGGCCAACAAAATCACATGTCTGCTCGCGCCCTATAAGTACATACAAATAATTGAAATTGTTTCTCTTCTTTCGTTCTATAAGAAATTTTATCCTACTATTCTATTATGTTCAAAATTCTTCAAATTCATTGACGGTATTAGCGGTATTTATATATATATGTAATATTAACATATCTGTAATTTAAATATATAATTAATTAATAATACAATAATACATATTAAATGTACTCTTACCTCCCAGAAAAATCTGACACTGACATTTTGCATTTACATGTCAATTACAAAAATTCAAATATCGCAAATGTTTTTCGGGCAACGAGATTTATTACAACAGATTATTCTATATTATTATATACTATATCTCCAAACCTATACGAGATATAATAAAAAAATTAAGTGTGTCAGCTTGAGAATTTAAATATCTTTAATATTTGTAGTAACAATTTTTCAAAAAATAATATTTAGAATTTTTTTTTTTTAGAAACTACCACTTCCGGTTGTCCAATTGTTACCAGAACCTATTCAACTCTTCCCATTACTGTTAGATTGAGGAATCCGTAGTCAAACAGGTCTTTAGTCTTATAGAATTTGAAAAATCGTGTCTCCAACAACCTCTCTCTCTCTCACACACACACACACACAGACATCATTGTAAAAATGTTAAAATCGGATTCTATGGACCTTAAATCGTGCTTATTCAATAAAATCTGGATATGCGATTTATAGCATGAATCCAATACCTCTCTTAGCGAGAGGTAAAAACATGGAATAAGACACTCTAGAATAAACTCTCCATAAACGTCATTTTAACACAGGGTTAAAAGATATTCTCGGAATACCTAATCTGGAAATAGGAAATTATTTATTATTATCGCTGATGGACTGTTAACTCTATGCTAATTTCAAAAACTGGACCGCTAGGGTCACGAGTAATTTCTGACATGTCCACAATAATGTTTGAATGTAGTGGTAATCCAACCCCACATCACACAACGTGCCGCAAAACTGTATTATCCAAAAAGATATATTCATAGTTCAGTTGGTAAAGCGTTACTCCGACAAAGTAATAGTCCTTGGTTCAAATCCAGGTTTCAATTCCCATGTACGATGTATTATGTGTACATGAATTGTTACAATTTGTAAGAACTTACTGTAAGTGTAATAATGTCCATGTTATTTTGTATGTATTTTTGTTGTATAATTGTTGTAGACCCGCAAGAAGGTGCAAGGGTGCACCGAAACGTTGGTATAGTAAGAATAAATGCTGTTTGACTGAACTTTCGAGTAATTGTTAATACGAGGGTCATTCAATAAGTAAAGAGACAAATTCTATAATTTTAAAACTATTCAATGAATGTGTACAATCTTTTCAGGGGTGTTAGTTGGCAACCTTGGGATATGCTCTGATCAGCTGTTTCATCATTTTATGTCAACATAACCTCAAAATTTTCAGTTCACCATGGCAAGTCCACTAGAAGATTGCACCTTAGAAGATCAGCGCTCAGTCATTAGATTTTTAGTCGCAGAAGGTGTAAAACCAAGTGAATTTTTTTCTAGAATGTTAATACAGTATGGTAAGTTGTATGAACCGTGCGAATTTTTACAAGTGGGTTGATCGGTTTAAAAGTGGCCGAACAAGTGTAGGTGATGAACCCCGATGTGGACGTCCAGTGGAAGTTTCACAGGGTCCAGTCTATTGCGATTTCCTTGAAGATCAGCGAACTATCAATAGCCAATACTACTCTGAGATGCTAGAACACAAAGTTAGACCAGCTATCAGGAGCAAACGCCGTGGACTCTTGTCAAAAGGAGTCATTCTTCAGCACGATAACGCCCGTCCTCATACAGCCCAGCTGACCCGTGATAAGCTTCAAGAATTGGGTTGGGAGGTCTTACCTCATCCTGCCTACAGTCCCGACCTCGCCCCATCTGATTTTTACCTGTTTGGACCACTCAAAGACGCCCTACGTGGAAAAAGATTTGCTAACATTGAGGAAGTTAAGGAAGCGGTGCAAAAGTGGCTTCGGGGTAAATCGAAAGAATTCTTCGCCAAGGGAATTAGGAAGCTGCAAGAAAGATGGGACAAGTGCATAACTGTGGGGGGTGATTATGTTGAAAAATAGCCTTAATTTTGAAAGATTGAAATAAACCGTTTTTGAGCTATAGCCATTTGTCTCTTTACTTATTGAATGACCCTCGTATTTAACCCTCAACTGGTATGGTATGTTCGACAATCACTTAAGGTATGGTGGGTCAATACTGACCCTCTATTTTTTTTTTATTGTTTTATTATAAAACTTTTGGAATAAATAACGTTCTGTTGGTGATTACTTATTTTTTAAGGTTTTAATTTAACAGTTATAGCAAAATAGCCTTCATTATATACCAGGAACACAAACATTTTCAACTAATATAAAACAATGTATTTTTCTGAGCACTTTATAACAAAATATTAAAATAAAAAAAACTATTCCAAAATGGGTTGAAGTCTGCATGAATTCAGATTATTCAGTACACAATTCATAATATTATTTGAAAAAAATACAACAAATCTGTCATTATCAAAAAAAGTCTGAAGTGTTTATTTTTACCTTATTTTCAATCACTGCATTACTGACAGATTGTAGTAGAGATGCTGTGGGCCTTACATACCCCATTATTGCATGCAGAGTATTTAAGGGGATGTTTGTTATCACATGTAGCACCTTCGCCTTTTTATGTCTTTCGGTTTATTTTGTGTCTTTTGTTATTCTTCAGTCCCAAGTAGTTTTCTGATCATGTTCCGAAGTTATATTTTTTTTTGAAAAAATATTGACTTACTTTTGTCTGTGGTACACCGTCTTCTTCTGTTTCTTCTTCTGTTGTCTCACTTTTCTCATTTATTTCCATGTCTAACAACTCATTTTGTTGTATTACCTTATCGTCTGAATCATTTTCCTATTCAGTATCTGTGCTATGGGTGCTCAATTCATCCTCAGAATCGAAATAATCACTTATCTAGGCATCCAAGGCTAATATTTTCAATTCGTGCTCTGTAAGCGCCCGTTTTGTGTCCATTTTAACAAAATTTTAATTATACGAAATAATGACACTTACGGTATGATGGGTCAGATATGACCCAAACAATAGTATAACCCCGAAACTACGCAAGACACATTAGTAACGCATGTAGCATGTACAACTACTTTAAATGTTTGGAGAATTCTAGGAGGTGTACGCAGCTGTGCGAAATAAAACCAATAGTAATAACTGAAATAAAATTGTTTTGGGTCAGATTTGACCCACCATACCAGTTGAGGGTTAATAATATGTACTGGTAGAAAAACTGAAAAAATACTATCCGTTAATAATATAAATGTTATTTTTGTTTCAAATAATTTTTGAAACTACAATTTTCATTCTCATAAGTAGTATAACGAAAGAATCATAATTTATAAATTCTTTTGAAACAATCATTCATTTCCAACTAGAAATTAACTTCCTTATATTCTTCCTTTTTGCCTTTTTGTGTCTCGAATGTATTTCATCTTATTTCTTTTTGCTGGCGAACTTGCCCTAGAAGCGAAACATTTTTTGCGTCCATCGCTCAATTATGATAATCTTAAGAACGTTTCCCCTTTTTTGATCGTTAAAACAAACTTATTTAGGTCATGATCAGCATGAAATTATTTCCCTAGCGCAACAATTTTCCAAAAAGATCTAAGCAAAAAAAGAAGAAAAAGTCGTTGGTATCTGTTTAAATTGGAAAACCGTAGCTCATCCGAATATTTCTTTGTTCGTTTTCTTTTGTAAGGAATTCAGTAAATCTAATGTAGTCAATAGTGGGGGACGTTTTCGTGACAGATTTGAATTAATCTTTTACCCATTATATTTTGACGTTTTGAATTAAATCCTTTACAATTCAACATAAAAGGAGAATGTTAATTAAATGTCTATTCTATATTTATCAATTAATATTGTAATATATTGAGTATACAGGGTGTTGACCGCGACACATATAGGACTTTAATTTTTAGTACGATGTTTAATGAATTAACTGAATGTTTTGTACGAATGTATTTTGTGTACATGAATAATAACAATTTGTAAGATCTTACTGTAAGTATGATAATGTCCATGTTATTTTGTATGTATTACATTTTTGTTGTATAATTGTTGCAGACCCTGAAGAAGGTGCAAGGGTGCACCGAAACGTTGGTATAGTAAAAATAAATGCTGTTTGGTTGAACTTTCGAGTAATTGTTTACCCACATATTATTAAAGTTAATGGAATTAATTTTTAAATATAGGGGAAAAGTGTCTAAATGATCCCTCGAGATAAAATGATCATCATTGTCTCCACCATGTATTTAATCATTAGTTAAATATCAAGCGAACATCATTTTGGGAAAGAAAAATTAACGCCTTTTCAATGTTGTATAACTTTTGTCTTAAAAGGTTTTATGTGAGTTGTGTTTTATTCGCCAATTTAATGCCAATACAAAATTAAAGGAATAAAGATTACGTTTTTGCATGTGAAATAAATGAGGTTATTTATTTTGTTATAACATCACGAGAAAGCTGGACTCAAGCTTCAATAAATAAATAAATAAATAAATGTTTATATGTTGACCTACTATTAATTAATGAAATTAAATTATTTGAGACAACTAAACTTGGTCAAATTGTGGCATCAATTTCTGTATCAGTAACATTTAATTAAAATCTATTCTTGGTGAGATACTCTGTTATTAATGATAGATTTACTAATATTAATAAGCTTTAGAAGAATTATAAAATAAAATTAGATAAAAGTTGTACCAACCTCGCCTACTATCAGTCCAATTTGGCCAACAGAGGCATCGCAGATCTCAGCATCTCAGGAAATCAACTACCACTGCGAACAGGAACGTCCACTGGAAAATTTCAGTTATTTCACTATTTAGTCCACTGAAATCCATCACACATTAAAAATTCATATCACTAAAGTTAATCTAACACTAAAAGAAACAAATATACACTATTTTAACTCCCCCAACAAAAGTTTTTCACGAGATTTGCATTTACTACTAGTAGAACACATTTTCATTTGTAGGTTGCAAATATACTGACAAAAGACAGCAATAATAAACAACAAACACCGGTCTTAATATTAGCTCGAACTTGTCTGTAAGAGTCGATCTGTGGTTTCACTGGTCGACACGAAACTTAAATAAAAATAATAATTATTTATTTATTTATTTTACTAATGTAGAATAACAAATAAATTATTGTTATCAAAAAAATCGTGTCAACCAGTGGCACCAAAAATATAAACTTTAAAAACAAACCCGCCTATTCAGAAACACGGTAACTAAATTTTTAAACACCGTTTAAACATCAATACGGCAAAAATACGAATTGGGACATAAATTCATTTATTATATCTGATATATAGCTGTCAAAATTGTTGAAATTAAATACGTAGCTCAAATTAAAGATAATTTGAAGTGCATCTGCAAATTTTATTACAAAGAATTAGAAATGGATACAACCAAAAAGAGAAAATGATCAGAAAATTGGAACATTTTTTTTACCTCTCGCTAAGATAGGTATTGGATTCATGTTAAAAATCGCATATCCAGATTTTAATGAATAAGCACGTTTTAAGGTACTTACAATTCGATTTTTTTACGATGAAGTCTGTGTGGGTGTGCGTGTGTGTGTGTGTTAGGATGTTGGAGGTACGATTTCTCAAATTCTATACAACTAAAGACCTGTTAAACTACGAATTTCTCAATCTAACATTAATGGGAAGAGTTGAATAGGTTCTGGTAACAATTGGACAACCGAAAGTGGTAGTTTTTTTTTAAATCTTCTAAATATTATTTTTTGAAAATTATGTTAATACAATAATAAAGATCTTTAAAATCTCAATCTGATACATATATAGTTTTTTATTATATCTTCTATAAATTTAGAAATATATAATAATATAGAATAATCTGTTGTAATAAATTTGGCTTGCCAAAGAACTCCATGGAAACTAGTTGAGATATTTAAATGTTTATAATAGACAGATAAATGCAAAATGTCAGTGTCAAGAATCAACAGTTTTATTAACATTACAGTAAGTACATTTAAAATTTCTTATTGTATTATTAATTAAATACTGAAAATTATAGGTATATTAATATTACATATATCCTTAAAAAATACCGCTAATACCGTAAATATAAAGAATTTTGAATATATTAGAAAAGTAAGAGAAAATCCTTCATAGAACGAAAGAATAGATACAATTTGAATTATTTGTATGTACAAGAAATGGTAAATTCGTTATGATCCGGGATCAATTCCGACCGACACCAAAAATTACTTCGAATTTTAATGGCACAAGATTTATTCCTGTGGTGCACTTTCCACGACAATAATGAGTGCCCGTTTCACTTGACACTAACATCTTCTTCTTTGCCCATTCGTTAGGGGTCGCTATTTTTTATTTTCTTCTTCCACTCATTTCTGTATCGTTCTCATTCAGTTCCTTTTTTCTCAAGGCTTCCGCAATACAGTCCTTCCATCTTATCTTTGGTCTTCCTCTGTTTCTTCAACCTTCTATTACTAAGTTATTCATTCTTCATCCAATATATTCTTCATTTCTCCTCATGATATATTCAAACCAATGTAATCATTTCGCTTGTATCTTTCTAGAAACTTGTAACATTGGAGTTATTTCCTTATCTATCTTTCCGTGTATTCCCCAATATCTACTTCGATATTGTCTGCCACATTAATTTACTTTTTATTTATGCTGACATCTGTCAATTTTAATTATATGAATATATTAGTAGTTTCCATGTTTAGCATCGTATAGAGAATAATATATTCTTTAAGTTATAATAACGTTAAATGTTAATAAATAAAATTTAAGTGTTATATCTTTAAATGAGGCTACTTCCGGTTCACCAATTATAACCAAAATCTAATCAGTTGTTCTTCTGGATGTAAACTTGAGGAATACGAAAAAAATATAATATTTGGAATCGTTATGCGATCCGAAACTTTCGTCACATACACACACATACATACAGACATCATCGTAAAAATGGTAAAATCGTATTATAGGGACCCTAAAACATGCTTATTCACCTAAGGTGACGGAAGGTCTCTTTTGACAATAAAAATGGAAAGTGTTTCTTCAAAAACAGAGCACGTACATTGGTACATATACGTGAGAATAATCGTTGAATGAGTGCATTATTTCGGGTGTATATTAATTTTTTTTTAGCAAACACCATATACAAAACCCTATCCAATGTCAAAATTACTATAGCGCCCTGTTGAAGTCACCCATCCCATCCCATTCACCCTGCTTCAAAATAATATTGAGCGTTGTTGGCTGGACCACTACGCAGCATCAGGGTGGCCGTGACGTCGGCGTCCGGGCGCCCTGTGACGTCACGCGGGATTGTGCCTGCCGCGCCGGCGCTCTCGTTCACGGTCGAGCCATCGACGTCGGTCGGCGTCGCGCCTGGCCCAGTAGTTCGCGACGCGCGCGATGCACGACGTTCTACGATCCACCTGCGGGCTACGGTTTGTGCAGGGCTGCAGGAATTGAAGTTGTCAGCAGGAGATGCGATAAGAAGTGGACAGAGTACAGTGTGCGAAGAATAGAAGGAACAGGTTTGTTGATGTTGTTGATGATGTTTATTTGTTTGTTGTTATGGTATGGTTCGATCAAGTGGTGTTTTGTTTTACATGAAGACTACCCCCAAATATTTTATATCAATATATGTATTTTTAAACATAATATGACTGATACTATTTATTTACATTAACTATTTTCTTAAATATTGTAGACTGACAAGTCTACTCTGATGTTATTATTATTATTGTTATTATATATTGTTTTGTTTTATTACTTAGCAGTGGTTGAATGGTTACAAATTCCTATAGATTACAAATTTTTATTATTTACCGTATACAGTATATAGGGTGTACACAAAAAATCGTGACATAGGCATTTAACAAGGGAAAATAGTCTTTCCAAATATTATTTGTCCCGAACAGTATTATGTACCTACTGCTTCGGAGATAAGATTTAGAGAATAAAATTCAGAATTTTAGGGTGCTAAATTTTTTAACTTTTAACGCTTTTGTTAAAGTAGACTATCGTCCACCTTATATAAAAACATATTAAATCTCTAGCCGATTAAATAGTCAATATTATCATTGGTTATTTTTGCATTAATAATATATACTAACGATTTTTACCTCTCGCTAAGAGAGGTATTAGATTCATGTTAAAAATCGCATATCCAGATTTTAATGATGAAGCACGTTTTAAGGTCCCTACAATCCAATTTTAATATTTTTACGATGATATCTGTGTGTGTGTGTGTGTGTGTGTCTGTGTGTGTGTGTGTGTGTGTGTGTGTGTGTGTGTGTGTGTGTGTGTGGGTGTATGTGTGGAGAAGTTGGAAGGACGATTTCTCAAAAACTATAATACTTAATATATGTTTAACTACGTATTTCTCAATCGGACATTACTTGGAAGAACTGAAAAGGTTTTGGTAATAATTGGACAATAAATATTTTATTATATCTTTTATAGATTTAGAGATAAAGAAATATAAGATATATAATAATCTGTTGTAATAAATCTCACGGCTTAAGTCATGGGAACCAATTGAAAAATTAAAATATTTGTAACTGACAGATAAATGTCTGGAAAATACATACAAATATAGGTATATTACATATACCCTTCAAAAATACTGTCAATCCCGACAATGAATTGGAAACATTTCGAAAAATTAGAAGAGGACAAAATTTCTTCATTGAATGAATTTAAAATGTAATATCTAAATATAAGGAATAGATATAAGTAGAATTTTTGGTGTAGAGTGTAGGTATAGAAAAAATGTTAAATACAATAAGACGTTAGCAGTCTTGTGACTTTGTTGGCCTTGACAAGCATACATGGGGGCCCGTGTCAGAATGATAGCTAGTAATTATATACAAGGATGTCAAATATCAAAAATTTTCATTCTAAAATAAGTGATTTTCCAACAATTTAACACCTGTATAAAAGCGACGCGACTCTGTACGAGTTAGTCGGTTTAGTCCAGTACAGGCAGTCGAGTCGAAATAAATAATTAGAGATACACAGTCAAATATCATATAATTAAATAGTGGGTTGTGTTAATTGTTTAAATAAAAAATAATCTTACTGTTAATTGCTTAATAATATTCTTAATCCGTAATTAATATTTTTATTTGTTTATGCATATGATGTTCGTTATTTTTATCATCTTTTTCTTATTACCTATTTATTTATCATTTAATAAACTTTTTTAGACATTACAATAATTTATTATAAATATATAATAGCGGACGGATTATTATGTTTTTGGGTTCGCATACGTATGGCTGTTAGGCCCTTAAAACGTGCTTATTTCGCAATATATCCAAGCGATTTTTAAATTGCATCCCATATTTTTGGTGTAAAAGGAGTTAAAAGTATGTTGCATAATTTTGAAAACAAAGAGATCATCTACATCGAATTTAATACTTAATGAATGACTGTATGATGTTCATTGTTATACTATAATATTTATATTAAGGATTCTTAAAAAACACGCACATTTTTCTAAGAACTATTCCCATTAGGATAATAAAATAAACAATGTGTCTTTTATCGATTGTGATACAATGTAATGTACTATCGTAGAAACATATACGATTCACCCTCTCCAGGAACTAGTAACTATTATCTCATGGCGAAACATATTTTAATAAATATAATTTGTTGTTTTAAAGCAAATTAGTGCATAGTGCTTTGCTCTACATAATGCTTTTAAATTTAATGTCACTTTGTGTTTGTTATGAAGAGATACTACAGTAATATTTTTAATTACTTTTATGATAAACAGTATTACAATGTTAACATAAATTAATTAATTAATTAAACAGATTTTATGTCTTAAATAAAAAATAAATAAATATATCCGGCATATTACCCATTGCTGGGTGTCCCAATCTGCTTTGTACACAGATTTCGATAATGATAAATGACATATTCGTACCATACAAGCATTTACCAGGCGTCACCTCGCGGCCACTCATTTTTAGCGTGGAGAGTGCACCACAAGGGCAATTTTGTACCATTTAACATTCCCCAGATTCGCGACCAGACACTCAGGCACGCGGTTACGAAATTATCAAAGAATCAAAATAATCTCATGCTTAATATTTACTTTAGAAAAGAAACCACATAATTATATTCAATAATTTAATTCCACTCCCCCCGTAGTGTAAAAATAAAAGTTAGAGAAAAGTAAATCTACTTATTTTGTAGATTATTTCAGAAACTAATTTTGAAGGAGCTTTCTGTGGAGCTTACACGGCTGAAGACGTACGAGGAGAAAGAGAAAGCGAAGCTTGAAAGCTTGCGATGCTATTTGAACGCTTTAATTGGTTGTCCCTTGTTTGCTTTTCAGGATACAGTTTCACAATACAACCACTCGACTAGAAAACATCAAAATTATGGTTTTCCACTATTGCGAAGGGCAAATGGCAATGGCGTTCGAACCTCGAAGATTGCACAAGATTAGACAACAGCAAAGAAAAAACTACATACGAAATTTTCCGAGTATTTACATTTATTATATAAATATTGATGTATTACAAAAATGATCACTATACACACATAATTTTTTTACAATTTATTTGTTTTATTTATATTATAACCTGTCGATCTTCAAATAACCCCCATGGTACGTTTTGGTCGGTTAGCCATTTATGAGTTTGTGTTGCATAGCGGTACATTGATGGTACAATAACGGTACACACAGACACACAGACATCATTGTAAAAATGTTAAAATCGGATTCTACCGACCTTAAATCGTGCTTATTCAATAAAATCTGGATAAGCGATTTTAGCATGAATTCAATACCTCTCTTAGCGAGAGGTTAAAAATGTGTCACAACTTTTAGGACATATATTAAAAACTTATTTGCTAAACTTAGCAACGTATTTCTGGAGACATTCAAACCTTTTTGAGTCGACGTCAAGAACGTAAGCAAGTATAAAAAATACTTTGTATGCAAAAGCTCATCTTACAACCCTGCAAATTTGCGTCCATATAAAAATTGTTTTCTCGGGCTGTTTGAAGTGTAACAGTGGGTGAAATGGATTACCGGCACATCCAGGGTTTGTTTACTGTTGACATAAACGAATCTGGTGTTTGCAACGTCGCCAGAGCAAGTAGGAAATGTCATTTATCGCATTAGCTAATGATGTTTTTATTGTCGGTTTTACTGAGCCAAATCTTTTGTTCTCCGCATTTCACATAGCCAACTATTATTTTATTGATATTTATAGTTCAAAAAGAACGCCAATGACAATGAAATAAAGATGGTGCAATTTTTCTTAAATTAATTTTATGAGATTGTTTGTTAATCATCATTGTTTGTTACCAATATCTGGGTGTAATTATTTCAGTAATGACAAATATTTACTGTTAAGGAAGTTTATCAGGCGTCACCTCACAGGCTCTCAATGATGTCTCAGTGAACTAATTAATGCAGAGCCATGTCACAAAATCGTGTTTGTTCACTTTTTCGAGCCTTATGAAAAAATCTGATGCGGCCAGCACATTACCCTACATTGTGTGTCTGTGTGACAAAAGTTCCGGATCGCATAACTTCAATACCACGATTTCACAAATTATATTTTTTTCGTATTCCTCAAGTATACATCCAGAAGAACAACTGATTAGATTTTGGTTATAATTAGTGAACCGGAAGTAGCCTCATTTAAAGATTTAACAGTTATATTTGATTTATTGACATTTTACGTTATTACAACTTAAAGAATATATTATTCTCTATACGATTAGATTGCATACTTCATATTCAATAAATATAGAGTTAAAGAATTTTAAAGAAATTTAATTTTATAATTCAGCCAGTTATGCTAAACATGGAAACTACTAATATATTCATATAATTCAAATTGACAGATGTCAGTATCAAAAAGATGAGAATTTTGAAATAGATGTTGGGGAACACACAGAAAGATACGGTAATAAAATAACTCTAGTGTTACAATTTTCTAGAAAGATACAAGAAAGACGATTACATTGGTTTGAACATGTCATGAGGAGAAATGAATAATTATATTGGAACAAGAATGAATAGTTTAGTAATAGGATGTTGAAGAAACAGAGGAAGACCAATGGAAGGACTGTATTGCAGAAGACTTGAGGGAAAAGGAACTGAATGATAACGACACGCAAAAATAGCGACCTCTAACGAATGGGAAAAGCTAAAGAAGAAGAAGATGTCAGTGTCAAGCGCAATTTGAATAGTTTGTTTATGAAATAATTTTACTGGAAATTTAGCATCTTTTGCAAGAAAAATTATGTATGGAATTTATACATTATAAACAGGATTGACGGAAGGTATTGTGCTGGCCAATATTTCTTATGTCCAGCTCTTTCTAAAAACTTTTGTTACATACCTTATCAGGTTTCATTTAAATCGTCCGATCAATATGTACCCATGTTTTAATGTGTGTAAAACGTTAAATTTCATTGGCGATGTTAAGCCTGGCATTACCAAATATCAGTGGGAGCGTTATGACGTCATTACCAGTTCCGCTCGATTCGAGTTCGGGTTCTGGGAGAGATTGAAATGTACGTTGTCGTAGTCATTTGTTCCGTCCCCAGAAGGGATACAGCTCCCGTCAAATGTTTTTGTTATGGAAGGAAATTAATGTTTTTATTGACGTCACAAATCACCAAGTTGATGACAAAAACAATGGCTGCAACATGCTGTGTATTTGTTTTAAATTTAATATTAGTTATACTTCGTTTCACGTAAGAAAATAGATGACACATGCATTAAGGATACAAGTTTGATATAGAGTTGCGATGAGCCGAGTGTTTTAATCACGCAAGTTTCATTATGAGGTTATATCAAATGTGTATCCTTCAATATTTTATCTACGACAGTTTAAGTTTATTTTCTCAGTAATGAGTATTTGGTTTTCGTGTTATTTGAAATTTATATGCTCGTTATAATAATTCTAAATTAATTCCATGCAGTAATGCATAATTCTGCAAACTTCTAAAAGCTATTTAACTTATTTTGTACATACATATATCAAACTAGATTTCAGAAATTGTCGTAAATTATATATTACTAGCAAACTGCTTTAAATTTTCAAACAGAAATGTTTGCTAGTTTTGTTTGCTTTTGTGGAATTCTACAAAAACGACATTACATTGTCAGTAGGACACATGTTCTAGAATTATTCATTTTGTTCTTTTTATTATTAAATGAAAATGTTTTTTCACTAGTAACCATAGTTTTTACGTTCCGTCATCATTAGGTAAGGAAGGTATTGTCTTTGGTCAAAAAATTCGATGGTGAGTGGTGTATGCGTGTGTGTGTGTGTGTGTGTGTGACGAAATTTACTCCGTCGATAACTCCAATACTACAATTCTAAAAATTATAATTCTTTCGTATTCTTCTCCATTACCTGCAGTACAATTAAATATCATTTTTTGACATTTTGTGTTATTATAAATACTAAAGAATTTTTTTCTCTGTACGGTAAAATTTCATGAATCAGTCAGAAAACCATGGAAACTACTGATATACTCAAATAATTCTAATTGACATACGTCAGTGTCAAATGCAATTTACATGGTGTGATCATAAGACGCGAAAAGACAGGATAAGGAATGAGAAGATAAGGGAAATGGCTCGAGTGATAGAACTTTTTTTAAAGATACAAGAGAAACAGAGAAAGACCAAAGAAAAGATGGAAGGACTGTATTGCGGAAGACTTGAATGAGGATGACACCCAAAATATATATAATGTTATAATTTTACTGGAAATATAGAATCTTTTCCAAGAAACTAACTGTATGGAATTCATACAAAATACATAGAATTGACCACATCAGATTTTTTATTTTAAAATAGAAAAAATCTGATATGGCCTGCACAATACCTTCCGTCAATCCTGTGTATTATCTTTGAATATATAATACATATAAGAACAGCAACGTAATGTATTTAGATTAAATATTTCGAGAGAAGGTGCCATCTATCCCTCCGTATACGAATTATTTCTGAGTTAGTTCAAAAAATACATAATAGGTGGATGTTGCACAGTGTTGCCACGTAGCTAGAACAGCAAGATAAGATTTTATAAAGGTTTTTAAGTTTGCTACTGTAAAACAAGTATACATGTCATTGAAGATTCAAAATATATTATCTGGTTATTATGAAACAATAATTTTGAATTATTGATTATTGAATACCTCTAACAAATAGTATCTGGCAATACTGTTAGCACGATTTACCGTAGTTCATAGTTTTGTGGTAGGAGTCACTAGCTATCTATAATAATTTTGTAAAAAGAGACAGATATAGTATCTTGCTAGGCCATATGCGTTGCCGTTCTTATATGTATTATATATTCAAAGGTATTATGTACAAATTCCATACATAAATTTTCATGTAAAAGAAGAAGTAAAATTATTTCATAAACAAACTATACGAATTGCATTTGACACTGACATCTTCTTCAATTTTTTATTTTCTTCTTCCACTCATTTTTGTTTCGCGTGTCGTCCTCAGTCAATTCCTTTTACCTTCTATTACTAAACTGTTAATTCTTCTTCCAATGTATTCTTCATCTCTCCTCATAACATGTTCAAACCAATGTAATCGTCTCTCGTGTCTTATCTTTCCGTGTCTTCCCCAAATATTTATCTCAACATCCTCATCTCCGCCAGATTCATTTTCTTTTCATTGACACTGACATCTGTCAGTTAAAATTTTCTTAATATAGTAACTGTTTCCATGAATGCAATCAATTCGTATAGATAAGAATATTCTTTAATATTTATAATAACATTAACTGTTAATAAATAATATTTAACAGCGTTTTTTCACGAAAAATCTTTAAATGAGGGTACTTTTGGTTGAACAATTATAACCAAAATCTAATCAAGTCTGCATATGGATGTAAGGAAGAGGAATACGTAAAAATTGTAATACATACACACACACACAAATACAGACATCATCGTAAAAATAGTAAAATCGTATTGTAGGGACCCTAATTAGGAAAAAAAATCTCTTTTGTTTTTCATTTTATTTAATTTTGATATCTAAAATATTTATCCAAGTTTAATATATTTGTATGTTTGCAAAACACAATTTTGAGATGTCAAACTAAATTTATATTCCATAACAAATACATCAACACATCTATAGATAATTTATTGCGACAACTTACTAAATGTTTGGGTTGATATATTTTTAGAACAAAATAAATTTAATTTCAGTTTTACAGCAAGTGTGAAGCTTCTTGTAGACAAAAAAGAATACCCCCATCTTTCATTTAATTATAGGGAAAATAGATATACATTTTAGCAGCAGCATTTTTATTTTCGTTGCCAGGTGACAAGGTCATGGATTAATTCGATTTGGGAGAACGTCTGCTTTTAAATTTACTAAAGTGTTTTTATTTGACAACATCGCGTTCAAAATATCCAAAAAATTATATTTAGACAGATTTTATTTAGAGGAGTAAATAAAAAATTTGTAAATCTCAACACAGTTGGCAGTATATTAATAGAAAGATTTATTGAACTATTTTCAACATATTCATAAAATGTGTTGAATTTTTTTCTCTCACACTGACTTAATTGTAAAATTTATTTATTCCATTATGAGTTTTGAAATAATTCAAAGACAAGTATTACAATGATCCTTAATATTTTTAATTATTTTTATGAATGTTGACATTAATAAATATATCATCACCCATTGTTGGGTGTGCCAATGTGCTTTGTACAAAGATTTCGGTAATGATGATGACATAAAAGTACCGTGCGGGCGTTTCCCGGGCATCACCTTAAGAACACCCATTGCTGACGTGGAGAGTACACCACTGGGGTCAATTTCATGTCATATAAAATTAAAAATATTTGGCTTCGGTTGAGATCGAACCCAGTTCCCCAGATTCCTGACCAGACTCTCAGGCACGCGGCCATGAGACATTACCTTGCGAAACATACCTATCTATAAAAAAATAAAATTATAATAGTATTTTATGTATCTAGGACGAAAAGTGTTTACCGCCGAAGCGGACAGCCGAGGCCGTAATTACTTGTGAGTATCTTAAATACACTTTCCGTCTGAGGTACATACATAATTTTATGTTTACTGGTTTCTAGTTATTAAATTATTAAAAGAAATATGCAGCAATTTGTAGCAGTACAAAACTACGAATCTGTTGACCATGAGTCCTTGATTCGGAAATCAAGTTGGTGTATTAGAACATACGTTGATCTACAGATCATTTTGATTCCTTAATCAGCTGATTAATGATCAATTCGATCGTTCCCAAAAACATTTGTATAATATTCATTTTAGCTATAACTAATACAATTACCCCTTAACCTTAAAATTATAAAATAAGTTATATATTTCAAGAACTAAGTTCTCATCATCAATAGTACAAATTTAAGCAGAGTAGTTAAGATTACTCAACATGTAAACCATGCCAGAGGTCTAACAACTTTTTAGACTCCTCCCATTATTAATCATTGTTCATTTTAACCAAAATTCATTTTGTGAACGCGAAATAGGAAAAATATTTTACTTTATTTTGGCCAAAAATATATATTGGCTGTTCTTGCTTTAAGCCACAAAATTAAATTCAAGTTTACTGTCTAGCGGGCAACAATAAATCTTAGTAATGATGTAACGTAAGTGTTTATGTACACCACCTTAGAATTTCAGTTCGTTATGTCGTGCGGTTTGCTGGGAACCCTGGTTGAATATATACCATGCACGAAATGTTTGCTAAAGCACTTGGCTTGTTAGACCCCGAGGAAACATTAAGTAAATACGTGCCGAACCGGCGAGATCTGTATTACGAGTAAAACTTGATTTCAGCATCAAACACTAGAAACCAAATCAGTATTTTCCCTGTTTCACAATGGAAAAAATCTGCTGTGGCCAGCACATTACCTTTCGTCAATCCTGAGTATTATGTACAAATTCTATAGGGCGTGAGCAGTCATGTGACTTTGCTGACCTTGGCAATCAGATATGGGGACCCGTATCAGAATGACAGCTATTAATTATGACCATAACTGACAAATGTCATAAAACTGTTAAAATCTTCAAATTAGAGAACTTCCGGTTAGCCAATCATAACCAAAATCTAATCAACTCTTCATATGGACGTACGAAAGAGGAATATGAAAGAATTATAATTTTTGGAATTGTACTCACACTCTAAAACATACTTATACACACACTCTAAAACGTACTTATACATTAAAAACTTACCATCGATTTTTTTGACCAAAAACAATATCTTCCTTACCTGTAGGTGACGGAAGGTAAAAAGTCAAAGTAGGACGTTTAATTTAAAATGACAACCAAATTCCTAGATTAAAAATTAAAGAATAAACCCCTATGAAAACCCAAAACCCAAGCATCATCATGGATTATTACCCATTTCTGGGTGTACCAATCTGCTTCTATTGTCAAAGCTGTCGTAGAGAAAATTCCTCCAAATTGGAAGCTTTACAACAATGCAAAATAAATTTACGCACCCACAAAAACCTTGGTAAAAAGTAATGCAACCACCTGAAGACGACATAATAGAAGACAAAGACAAATTAACCAAAAGTAGACAGGTTTATCCTATAAGCTCCGTTTCGTTCTTGAAAAGGAAGCGTCTAGGGTAGCACCAAAGGATGAGAAGGCAAAAAACTTGGCGGCGTTTCATCCTTCGTTGCCTGCTCAAGATATGCGAACACGCAGGTCACCTCTACTACCTCACATACTTGTTGAGTACGAATTCATTGGGTCTGATATACAGAAAGTTTCCCTTAAACTAACCATCGCTTTTTTGGGCAAACTAATGACGAGAAAAATACATATAAAAAAATTCATGTGGCCAGCACTTTAAAATTCTTTAACTCATATCTATTCAATATGAAGTATAAAATGCAATCAAATCGTATAGAGAATAATATATTATTTAAGTTATAATAACGTTACATGTCAATTAATAAATTTTAACAGTTAAATCTTCAAATGAGGCTACTTCCGGTTCACCAATTATAACCAAAATCTAATTACCTTTTCCTTTGGTAGTAAACTTGAGAAATACGAAAAAAAAATTTGGAATCGTGGTATTGAAGTTGTGCAATCCGAAACTTTTGTCACACACACACAGACAAACAGACACACAAACATATGTACATACATACAGACATCATCGTAAAAATGGTAAATACGTATTATAGAGCCCCTAAAACATGCTTATTCATTAAAATTGATTTTTTTGACCAAAGACAATACCTTCCTTAACTAAAGGTAACGGAAGGTAAAAGTTGATGTGGCCAGCACATTACCTTCCGTCAATTCTGTGTATTATTACAAATTCCATACACAAATTTTCTTGCAAAAGATTCTAAATTTCCAGTAAAATTATTTCATAAACAAACTGTGCAAATTGCATTTGACACTGACATCTTCTGCTTTTACTTTTCCCATTTGTTTGAGGTCGCAATGCTTTATTTCAAACCGGATAGAGAATATAATATTATTTAATTTTTATAACATAAAATGTCTAAAATAATTAACTGCGTTTTTAAGAAAAACTGTTAAAATCTTCAAATGAGGGTACTTCTGGTTGACCAATTATAATCAAAATCTAATCACCTCTTCTTCTGGATATAAACTTGAGGAATTATAAATTATAATTTTTAAAATTGTAGTGTGCGAATTGTCTATATTAGCCTTACGAATATTATTAATTTTGTATTGGATATCTAAGTAAATTTGCAATCTACAATTTGATAATTCATCAACAATGGTCTATTGATTAAACCAATGTATACAGAATAATCTCATCATTGCTCAATTCGCGCAGTAAAATTATCATTCTGACTACACTAACTGCCGCCAACATTACAAATGCAAATTAACCACGCATATGCCTCGCTCCGGGTTCCGGGATGCAGCAACAGCAATGCATTTCTAAATTTCAAATTCACACATGTAATTTTAATATTCATTACTGGGGAACATGGACACGTTTCTTATAAATAACAGATCATTTAATTTTCATTGCATTAATAATAAGACGAATAGTTCATGTTTTTTAGAATTTTCTTTTAAATATGTTAACGTAATAAATGTTTTCATAAAACGTTTGTTCTTGTGAGTATTAAAGACGTAAAAGAGTAAATTCTCTATCTGATACATATAAATATTTTATAATATTTTTTATAGATTTAGAGATAAACAAATATAAGGTATATAATAATCTGTTGCAATAAATATCACAGCCCAAATAATGTCATGGAAACCAATTGAAAAATTAAAATATTTGCAACTGAGAAATAAATGTCAGTGTCAAAAATCCAGAGGCATAACAGAAGTTTTTTTCTGGGAAATACATACATTATATTATTTCTTATTGTATTAATAGTTAAATATTTAGAATTATAGGTATATTACATATACCCTTCAAAAATACTATCAATTCCGACAAAAATTAGAAGAGGACAATGGGGGCCCGTGTTAGAATGATAGCTAGTATTTATGTATATAGATGTCAAATATCATAATTTCTCATTCTAAATTTAGTGATTTTCCAATTCCATCTGGTTTATTTTTCTCGACAAGTAAATTCCACACTCTTGGTGACAAATTAATTACGTTAAATCTTGAAATTTTTAATGCATAATTCTGACATTTGACAACTATGTACATAATTGTTAATTGTCATTCTGATACGGGCTCCATATTTGTTCGCGCCCTATACTTATGTATCCAAAAACGGAAATTGTTTTATTTCAAGCCATAGTCATGGCTCACTATTCTCTTTTCGACTAGGTGTATAAAAAAGTGCCCGCCATTTTACTTTTTAATAATATAACATAATATGGATTATTTTACATGATTGTAAAGCAAATTTGATGTACTTTTCAAATTTGTAAAAAAATATAGTATGTTCCATTTGAAATTTCAAAGTTGATATTAATTACTAATAAACCGGAAGTGGTATCATGAATGTACATTCGTCATCAAGTAGCTTACATGTTGCTGTATAAATCATGTTATATGAAAGAAATTATTAACATAATAAATAAGCGAGATATTTGCTGGGTCCATTAAAATATAACACCCTATATAACGTATTTTTATAACAATAAAATCTTAATTCTTACAATTCGCAGATGACCCTGATCGGATATCTTTAAAAAAAAATACTGTACATATTTTCATGGCTCGCTGATTATTATTAGAGTTGGTGTTTCCTAATTTTTAGAAACCCATAACTTTTCAAGCATATTTTTGTAGTTGAAGCACGTAACTATTTGAATATCCGTCCACCAGTTGCACTTCTTGTCGTACAGAAGTGTAAGTTTGAGCTGGAAGTTCCGGTTACAAAGCCCGGAAGCGGAACTGAAGCTTGATGGCTTCGCGTGGCTCCAGCAGCTGGTGCCGGTAGCCTAATCTCCTAACTTTCAACACGAGTGCTGTTCAGTGGTTCTTGTTCCCAACAGCAACACCAGCCAACTCTGCACATACGCAAGACGCGAGGGTCGTTCATCATAAATGCCACTTGAAACTTTTAGCGAATTTCAAGAGCGGGATGAGTATGATACTCTAATGACAAACAGTTAAGTTTTAGAGCGTTACGAGTGTAATTTGTGCCACTTCAAACTTATACTGTCGGATAATTCACAAATTAAACATTGGAGCATACGAAGATGAATAAAAGCCATTTTAGATAATATAGGGTTCCAGAATTGACAGATGATTTAAAATTAATGACAAACAAGTTTGCCGTTAGATTGTTCAATAATATTGAACACGCTGTAAATTATGCAGCTATCATAAACTTTTGATATTATATAGCGGGTGTCCCAACTAGAGCGCCGGATTTAAATTTGTCGCCATTTTATTAATACGAGTTGTAAGGTTAATTTTTTTGACAGTTGTCACGTAGAGACCACGCGATTTAAGAATATGGAGAAGTATTCAAACAAACAACGTTTTATTATTGTAAAAACACATTACAAAAATGAAAGTTTTGCAAAAACAGTTCACCAATTACGTCAATGCTTCCACCGCGAGTAACTGTTTGGTGTGCATTTTGGGTTGGCGGAGTAATTGGGCCGTATTTCTTTGAAAATGCGGCTGGAATTGCGCTAATTGTTAATATTGTGCGATATCGCGAAATGTTAACGGAGTTTTTGTGGCCCGAATTGGATGTAATTGATGTGGAGGACATATTTTTCCAACAAGACGTTGCGACCTGCCACACAGCACGTGAAACAATGGTGTTACTGCAGACCAAGTTTCCAGGCCGTGTCATTTCTCGATTTGACGATCAACATTGGCCACCAAGATCGTGCGATCTAACACCGATGGACTTTTTTCTTTGGGGCTATGTGAAGGAAAAGGTGTATGCGAATAATCCTGAAACAGTTGAACATCTTAAAGAGGAAATACGGCGCGTTATTGGTGAAATACAGCCACATTTATGTGAAAACGTTATTCAAAATGTCAACAAAAGAATATCCCTGTGCCAGAGGTTTTGTGGTGGCCATTTGCCTGATGTATTTCACGTGTAATCGGAACTATTTTTCTTTATGTTGAAATAAAAATGTTTGCTTAATTCAAAAAATAAATGTGTTTTTCTTTAAAATTAAATCCGGCGCTCTAGTTGGGACACTTTTTATTAGCTGAAATTAATTATGATAGGAATATTGTCTTGATTTACATCTGTAGTTGATGCAGTTTATAATTTATGATAAACCGCAATACCCAATACAAATTTTGCTTGTCAAATATCAATTATTTTGGAAGATCCACCAACTTTCGATCATAAATAACAAAATCTATTGTTATATCTAGCGTGCGTGTTTCGCGACAGGCATTTGTCTCCCCCCACCCTTGAAATCAGTTCCCGTGAACCAATACCAGGCGAGTAATTAGCTTGCGTCACTCGGCGTCTTCCTGTGACGTCAGCATGCGTCGTCCAAAAAGATTCTAATTAAAATCGATTAAAGTTGTGATTGACAAAATTGTGTGCGAAATTAGCAGTCGTTAATCAATCCGCAATGCGTTGCTAGGGGTTGTTTTCTTGGGGAAATTACCTACCATTCGTTAGTGTTTTCTCGCAGTTTGATTAGTTAGTTAAAAAGTTTGTCGCAGGATCAGTGTCTACATTTACGGTAGCAAAGTTAGATTAAGTTGCTAAATAATGTTACGATTCTCATTTATTTCAATTTCTATTAAGTGCTTTTCCAGAATAATGTAAATAAAAAGCTTTTAAGATTTCTAATTACTACGCAAACTTTTATTACTCATCTTAATAAAAGTTATACTTAACATATTATTTTATATTCCCGCGTGCTCCAATCTTTAAATTATGGCCTTAATACGTAATAACTCTTTTATCTGTGTGATCATTACCTTCCGTCACCTTTAGGTAAAGAAGGTATTGTCTTTAGTCAAAATATCAATTGTGAGTTTTTAGTGAATAAGAACGTTTTAGGGTCCATATAATGCTATTTTACCATTTCTACGATGTGTCTGTATGTATGTATGTGTATCTGTGTGTGTGTGTTTGTGTGACGAAAGTTACGGATCGCATAACTTCAATACCACGATTCCAAATATTATAAATTTTTCGTATTCCCTAACTTTACATCCAGAAGAAGAGGTGATTATATTTTGGTTATAATTAGTCAACTGGAAGTACCCTCATTTGAAAATTTGAACAGTTTTTCTTGAAAAATGGAGTTAAATATCATTTATTGACATTTAACGTTATTATAACTTAAAGAATATATTATTCTTTATACGATTTGTGTGTGTGTTTGTGAGGATCAGTCTGAATCGCATAACTCAATAGATATAGAGTTAAAGAATTATAAAGATATTAAATTTCATATATCAGCCAGTTATGCTAACCATGGAAACTGTTAATATTTTCATAAAATTCAAATTGACAATGTCATTATCAATGAAAAGTAAATTAATGTGGCAGAGACGTGTACATTGGTTTGAACATGTCATAAGGAGAGATGAAGAAAATATTAGAAGAAGAATGAATAGGTTAAGAAACAGAGGAGGACCAAAGATAAGATGGAAGGGCTGTATTGCAGAAGACTGGGACTGACACGCAAAACAGAAATGAATGGATATAGCGATCCCTAACGAATGGGAAAAACTAAAAAAGCAGAAAAATATGTCAGTGTCAAGTGAAATTTGCATAGTTTGTTTATGAAATAATTTCACTGGAAATTTAGAATATTTTGCAACAAAATTTATGTATGGAATTTATAAATAATACACAGGATTGACGGAAGGTATTGTGTATTTTTTTTTAATTCATCATCAAAATTAGGGAGGTTCTTCTGTCACACCCTACACAATAAATAAGATATGGAAATATACTATAAAAATCTGTTGTGGCCAGCACAATACCTTCCGTCAATCCTGTGTATTATGTACAAATTCCATACATAAATTTTCTTCTAAAAGATTCTAATTTTTTGGTATTTTATGATTCCCTTTCTCGGCAACTGAATTCCATTCTCCTGATAACAAACAAACCACATGAAATAAGAAAATCATGAAATTTTGAATGAAAAATTATGACACTTGTCAGTTATGGACATAATTAATTGCTGTCATTTTGATACGGGTTCCCATATCTGCTTGCCAAAGGCACGCGCCCTATACATATTTTTTTTTGCAAAAGATGCTATATTTCCAGTAAAGTTATTTCATAAACAAACTATGCAAATTGCACTTGACACTGTCATCTACTTCTTCTTCTTTAGTTTTTCCCATTCGTTAGGGGGTCGCTATTTTTTATTTTCTTCTTCCACTCATTTTTGTTTTGCGTGTCTTTCTCATTCAGTTCCTTTTCTCTCAAGTCTTCTGCAATACAATCTTTTCATCTTATATTTGGTCTTCCTATGTTTCTTCCACCTTCTATTAATATATTCATCGCTTCTCATGACATGTTCAAACCAATGTAATCGTCTTTCTTATATCCAGAAACTTCTAACACTAGAGTTACTTCCCTTATTCTGTCATTGATTTACATTTTATTGATACTGACATCTGTCAATTTGAATTAGCAGTTTCCATGGTTAAGTTAGCATAGCTGGCTGAATTATGAAATTTATATGAATTTTTTTATCTTTATTATTCTTTAATCCTATATCTGTTAAATATGAAATATAAAATGCAATCAAATCGTATAGACAATAATATATTCTTTAAGTTATAATAACATTTAACTGAGTTTTTCATGAAAAACTGTTAAAATCTTCAAATGAGGGTACTTCCGGTTGACCAATTATAACCAAAATCTAATCAAGTCTGCATATGGTTGTAAGGAAGAGGAATACGCAAGAATTGTAATTTTTGGAATTCTAGTATTGGAGATATCGTGCAGGAAAAAACGGTCACATACACACACACACACATACACACACACACACGCACATACGAACACACACACACACATACAGACATCATCGTAAAAATAGTAAAATCGTATTGTAAAGACCCTAAAACGTGCTTATTCAATGGAAACTCACCACCGATTTTTTTGACCAAAGACAATACCTTCCTTACCTATAGGTGACGGAAGGTAAAAATCTGATGTGACCAACACAATACCTCCCGCCATTTATCTATGGGGTATAATTTTTATATTACCCCACACACACACACACACACACACACACGCGGGAGGTAAAAAATAACAACGTATTCTTCATGCACACAAAACGAAACTTTAAATAGTTTCAAAGTGGTAACATTGTCTTCTCATATACATTACATTTTATCTTAGTCTTTTACAGTTCTTTATAACAGTTTATACAGTGAAAAAGAGAAAGAATACAATTTTTATTACTGCAGTTTCCTATGTCAACAATCTCATCTGACATTTAAAGATGTATAAAGTGTTTCACGTCTAATATTTCCTCGTACTATTGAAGCCTGTAGTATAAAAATGTACGGCTCTTATTCACAGACAAAAAACAAGAAAAGTCAAAGCATTCTTCACATTGTCATGAGACACCAACTGGTTGAATAGGTTAATATTGCCGGCAATTTTTCAAATGTGATGCCAGCTATTTATCTTGCTCGGTACACGATGTTAAAATATTGATTTGTGTTACTTTTTCAGCACGGTTGTCCGTCGGGAAATACCTCATGACTAGATAAATTTAAATTTACTTACATTTGGGAATATGGCATAGATAAACGATTTTAAAATTTAATGACGACAACAAATTTTCATAAATTTGTTTTCAAAATAAGTTCAAACAATTTGTATTTGTATTTCTTTATCTTTAATCTAAATAGCTTTAGGTCCCTGTAATTATTTTGTAATTTCAGAAATGTTCTACTTTCTTTTTCTTTTATTTTGAAGTATTTCCTGCTGAAAAAAACTAAAAAGTTGCTTTCGTTATTGTTTCGCGCAAATCACTTTTTATTCAATAACTTTAAAACATGATTCTGTTGTGGCCAGCACAATATCTCTCGCCACTTCCGTTTTTTGCTTATATAAGTATAGGGCGCGACCAATCATGTAACATTGTTGGCCTTGACAAGCAGATATGGGGGCCCGTGTCAGAATGACAATTCGTAATTATGTATATAGATGTCAAATTTCTTTTAACACGCCCCTCATGTCTGCTTGTCAAGGCCAACAAAGTGCTCGCGCCTTATTGTATTTAACATTTCTTGTATACCTATACTCTACATCAAAAATTCTACATATATCTATTCTTTATATTTAGATTTTTAATTTTAAATTCATTCTATGAAGAAATTTTATTCTACTCTTCTAATTTTTCAAAATGTTTCCAATTAGTTGTCGGGATTGACAGTATTTTTGAAGGGTATATGTAATATACCTATAATTTTAAATATTTAACAATTAATAAAATAAGTAATAATATAATGGATGTAGTTTCCAGAAAAAACTTCAGTAATGTCTCTGGATTTTTGACACTGACATTTATTTAATTTTTAATTAGTTTCCATGGCATTATTTGGGCTGAGATTTATTACAACATTATATATCTTATATTTATTTATCCATAAATTTATAAAAGATATAATAAAATAGTTTAATACTAGCATGAATAAAAATTTTCAAAAAATAATATTTAGAAGATTTTTTTAAGAATCTGCTACTTTCGGTTGTCCAATTATTACCAAAACCTTTTCAGCTCTTTCCAGTAATGTCCAATTGTCAAATACTTAGTTAAACATATATTAAGTAATACAGTTTTTGAGAAATCGTCCTTCCAGTATCCCCACACAAACACACGCACACAGAAATCTGATTGTAGGGACCTTAAAACGTGCTTAATCATTAAAATCCTGATATGAGATTTTTAACATGAACTCAAAACCTCTCTTAGCGAGGGGTAAATTTTTTAAATGTTTCAATAAATAATTTAATTAATTTTTAAAAACATGAATGATGTTTTCTATTTATACAACGCGAATGTAATTTTCTGGAAATGAAACAGGAGCATATTTAAGTGAACCGGTGAGTTGGCAATTTCTTTCGGAAACATTAGTATGTTAATTTTATGGAAATCGCTATAAATATGTACTTTGCAGTTTATAATGTACAAGGTATCTGATTTAAAGTTATCCAATTAGAATAATTATGTATCCTGATTTGCATGAAATTAATATAAATTTAGCTCAATTATTTTTCATAATTTTCTTTTCTGATATGTGAATTTGCTGATGATATCATTATCATCACGAATACAGAAAAAGAAAGCATGTTGAGATCTGTATCCGTTTGGTTATTATAATTTTTGCGATACTGGCGAATTAAGCTTCATTTTTTATAAAATTCAATCTGTTTGATCTCTCAAAAGAACGCCTGCTTGGTACAAATATGTCATCATCGTTACCGAAATCTGTGTACAACATAGCGATGGGTAATATGCCGTGACGAAATGTTTATTTATTTATTTAAATAATAAATTATTTATACCGTTTTCCGGTCGAGGGCCCGCGGCCCTCAGGCTTATTAACGTGGGTTGAATCCTGCTGCAAGATCTAGTGTTTGCTACTTTATTCGAGTCAATTGGTAGGGTAACTAAAGAGAGAGAATTTCCAAGTATGGAGAGAAGAAGAGCATGTATGAATGCGATTATGAGTGTGGCCGTGGCGAAAGAAGTCTGCTTAGATAGGAATGTGTGGCGAAGGATGATTGTTTCCTAACTATTATTGTGATTCGGATGCGGTATTTCGCTACCGAAAATCGGTCACTTTAATATGTTTAAGAGTAAGGATTATGAGTGTGGCCGTGGCGAAAGAAATCTGCTTAGATAGGAATGTGTGGCGAAGGATGATTGTTTCCTAACTATTATTGTGATTCGGATGCGGTATTTCGCTACCGAAAATCGGTCACTTTAATATGTTTAAGAGTAAGGATTATGAGTGTGGCCGTGGCGAAAGAAATCTGCTTAGATAGGAATGTGTGGCGAAGGATGATTGTTTCCTAACTATTATTATGATCCAGGATGCGTTATTTCACTACCGAAAATCGGTCACTTTAATATGTTTAAGAGTAAGGATTATGAGTGTGGCCGTGGCGAAAGAAGTCTGCTTAGATAGGAATGTGTGGCGAAGGATGATTGTTTCCTAACTATTATTGTCATCCGGATGCGTTATTTCACTACCGAAAATCGGTCACTTTAATATGTTTAAGAGTAAGGATTATGAGTGTGGCCGTGGCGAAAGAAGTCTGCTTAGATAGGAATGTGTGGCGAAGGATGATTGTTTCCTAACTATTATTGTCATCCGGATGCGTTATTTCACTACCGAAAATCGGTCACTTTAATATGTTTAAGAGTAAGGATTATAAGTGTGGCCGTGGCGAAAGAAGTCTGCTTAGATAGGAATGTGTGGCGAAGGATGATTGTTTCCTAACTTATTGTGATTCGGATGCGGTATTTCGCTACCGAAAATCGGTCACTTTAATATGTTTAAGAGTAAAGATTATGAGTGTGGCCGTGGCGAAAGAAATCTGCTTAGATAGGAATGTGTGGCGAAGGATGATTGTTTCCTAACTATTATTATGATCCAGGATGCGGTATTTCGCTACCGAAAATCGGTCACTTTAATATGTTTACGAGTAAGGATTATTTCCTAACTATTATTGTGATTCGGATGCGGTATTTCACTACCGAAAATCGGTCACTTTAATATGTTTAAAAATAAGGATTATGAGTGTGGCCGAGGCGAAAGAAGTCTGCTTAGATAGGAATGTGTGGCGAAGGATGATTGTTTCCTAACTATTATTGTGATTCGGATGCGGTATTTCGCTAGCGAAAATCGGTCACTTTAATATGTTTAACAGTAAGGATTTGTTGTCTGATGTTGAAGTTGTTCTTATTGTTATCGGGATTGTGCGAACCCACTAAGTGGGACACGCGTGATTTTATGTATGTATGTATGTATATATGTATGTATGTATGTATAAATTACTTATAATACAAAATGTATTATTATTTTTGCAAAATTTTAGCATCTTGTAAACCATGTGAAATGGCAAGACTGTTTATAAGAATTTTGGAAATATATTGCATATTTAAAATATAGAGACATATTTTTATTGTTCCCAGAGCTAAAAACAATTCAAGGAATGAAATGAAAACAATATAAACCCTTTACATTGTCAAACTCCTCCTTTCATCAGCAGGATCAGGTCAGCTTGTGAAATAGGTGACAAGCTACCCTCTGGCGTAACACGCTGTTGTTTAATTAAAAAGCTTTTTTTTGTCGAGCGTCACTGTTCCATAACAGTGTCACTCTCCGGTTTGAAAAAGCTGAAGCAGAAATTTAGTTTTTGTAATGAGCAGTTGAGCTCAGCTTCTACGCTACCGTTGATGCTAACCTGACAGACTGACTCTGACAACTGCTCTGTTCATTATTTTCTGGCCGGATAATTAAGATGTAATTACAATTGTGATGGGTGAAATGCTCCCTCGGGACACAAGTTACTAAATGGAAAATTAAATGCCAAATAATACGTGCTAGCAATCATTGTTGAGGACGACATTGTAATTGTGACATCAAATTTGGAAAGAGTTATAAATTTGAACTATTTCGTCTTCTTGGTTACTAAAATCGTATAGTATTCAAATTCTTTTAAAGGACCAGAACGTGAAATTTATTACCTTCCGTCACCTTTAGGTAAGGAAGGTATTATCTTTGATCAAAAAATTCAATGACGAGTTTTTACTGAATAAGCACGTTTTAGGGTCCATATAATACGATTTTACCATTTTGACGATGATGTCTGTATGTATGTGTGTCTGTTTGTCTGTGTGTCTGTGTGTGTGTGTGTGTGTGTGTGACAAAAGTTCCGGATTCCATAACTTCAATACCACGATTCCAAAAATTATAATTTTTTCGTATTCCTCAAGTTTACATCCAGAAGAACAACTGATTAGATTTTGGTTAGAATTGGTCAACCGGAAGTAGTCGTATTTGAAGATTTACCAGTTAAATTTTATTTATTGACATTTAACGTTATTATAACTTAAAGAATATATTATTCTCTATACGATTTGATTACAATTTATACTTCATATTCAATAGATACAGAGTTAAAGAATTTTAAAGAAATTAAATTTTATAATTCAGCCAGCTATGCCAAACTTGGGAACTAGTAATATATTCATATAATTCAAATTGATAGATGTCAGTATCAATAAAAAGTAAATTAATGTGGCAGATATGAGGATATTGAAGTAGATATTGGGGAATACACGGAAAGATACGGTAAGAAAATAACTCTAGTGTTACAAGTTTTTAGAAAGATACAAGAAAGACGATTACATTGGTTTGAACATGTCATGAGGAGAAATGAAGAATTATATTGGAACAAAAATGAATATTTTAGTAATAGGACGTTAAAGAAACAGAGGAAGACCAAAGATAAGATGGAAGGACTGTATTGCGGAAGATTTGAGAGAAAAGGAACTGAATGAGAACGACATGCAAAAATAGCGACCCTAACGAATGGGAAAAGCTAAAGAAGAAGAAGATGCCAGTGTCAAGTACAATATGAATAGTTTGTTTATGAAATAATTTTACTGGAAATTTAGAATCTTTTGTAAGAAAAATTATGGAATCTATACATTATACACGAGAATGACGGAAGGTATTGTGCTGGCCACAACAGATTTTGTTGTATATGCAGTGAAAAGAGGCTTATTGGTCCGCGTAATGTATTATTTATTAAATACGGACGTTTCGGGTTTTAAGCAAACCAATCCTCAGCTAATTACAAGTTGTACAAACTAATATGAAACATAACAGTTAAATCAACGTAGTGTGCATGCTACACTGTAAAAATTAACACACAACCAACGTCCGTATAAAGAATACATTAGCTGGGCCATCAAGTCTTTTTTCACTGCATATCCAACACATATTTCACTTTACAAAACCTCTTTATATGGATTTTTAATTGTCAATCCATTTCCCCTTTTGAAATCGTGCACTTAGCACATTTTCACATCCTATAAAATGTGTAAAACAGACAGAGACATATTTTACGAGCAGTAGCCGAGATGAGCTGTGAATTTAATTAATTTGGACAGGTGTCATGTGTAATTACATGCGCAGGGATCGAGATGGACATGAACGCTGTCAGGACTTTTACAGATGAGCATTAAATTATGTCGCCAATCTAATTTTTCTGATTTATTTTAACTTTTCAAATTACTAAACCTGATGTGTCTTCCTCCATTAGCAAAAACGTCGAGAGAAACCTTCTTCTTCTTTGTAGAATGTTGAATTTTTTAAAATATTTGCATTGAATTCCCTAAAGATACAGTTGCTATCATATAAAACGTTTTACTAAATTGTTTCGACGTTTACGAAAATAAATATTGAATAAGCAGAAAATTTATTTTTTGCATAATGTTGCGGGAGACTCCAAGTGCCTATAAAAATACGGGTACAATTTTAAAGTTAAAAAGAAATATTGTATTTCTAAACACAAGTCTCTGCTTTGGGAATTTAAAATATGCATGTGCGCGGTTCAGCTAAAAATACACAAATTTCTTGAGAACAATTTTGCAAATTTAATTGGGACGTTTGTTTAGAAGTTTAGATACTTATATAAAATTTTACTTTTAACATTACTATAATAATATAAAGTGATTGTTATTTTATTCTATGATTACCAATTATTTTTCCGTCATCTTTAGGTAAGGAAGGTATTGTCTTTGGTCAAAAAATTGAATGATGAATTTTTATAGGGCCCATATAATACAATTTTACCATTTATACGATGATGCCTATATGTATGTATGTGTGTCTGTGTGTATGTGACGAAAATTTCGGATCGCATACCACGATTCCAAAAATTATATTTTTTTCGTATACCTCAAATTTACATCCAGAAAAAGAGGTGATTATATTTTGGTTATAATTGCTCAACCGGAAAATGTATGTTATTACAAATATTGAAAAACAAAATTCTCTATCCGACACATTTAATTTATTATACCTTCTATAGTATTAAAGATATAGATATATAATCATACGTAATATAACAAGTTATATGATTATCATCGATGATATTCTCGAGTGAAACCGAGCTACAGATTTCACGAGTCCGAAGGACGAGTTGAAATGTGCTGCTTCGGTTTCACGAGCAATATCTTCGATTATTAATCATATCACGAGCTTATATTTAATGAGAGAATATAATGAATTTTTGAAATATAACCTAACCTAAGTTTTGATATACATATTCATATTGTATTAAAACATGGTACTTACTAGTTTTATTTAATATTTCGGAGTTTGAATTATTGATATTATTTATTTTTATACTCAAAATTAACTGTCAATGTCATAAATAAAGAAAACAAATCCCTTAGTAACGACTATAAATACGGTGTTTATTTCCTTGTTTTTTATCATCGCTGTGATAAACGCGTAGCTAGGGAGATTCTGAATGTTGATTGGCGGAAAACATATCACGTGACTAAGGAATTATATTCTCTATAAAATAATCTGTTGTAGCCTGCTCACAGCCCAAACATCCCCGTGGTAACTACTTGAGAAATTAAAATGTCTGTAATTGACAGATAAATGTCACTAATGTCAGTGTCTAAAATTCAAAGATAGTACTGAAGGCTTTTTCTAAGAACGATATATATAATATTTCTTATTGTATTATTAATTATATATTTAAAATTATAGGTATATTACATGAACCCTTCAGAAATACCGCCAATACAGTTAATGAATTGGAAAAACCTCAAACATTTAGAGAAATGGAGAAAACTTGCTCATAGAATGAATTTAAAATTATAGAAAATACGTAAATATAAAGATTAAGTGTAATTAGAATATTTTGTGTGTACAAGAAATAATAAATACAATACTTATATATACCACAGTGAAAGGGCGAGAGGTATTGTGATGGCCACAACAGATTTTTATACATTAAAATATCAAATTTATATTCTGTCGGTATAAACAATAAACTATGCTCATTCTCATTTTTTGCAATCATAAAACACGTACTAAATCCTTGTTATCAACCAACAAGCATATATTTAGACCATATAAACGATTGTAAACAAAACGATAAACACTACTAGTCTCTCGTAACCTTTATTTCGAGTTGAAAGAGACCTAGATTATCAACAATCAGTTGATCGATTCTCCTGCTGTCCTGCCGCAAAGTAGATGTGACACAGCTTGGTACAAACCGTGCTGACAGTCATCTGTCATTTCACAAGCTACTGTTCTTTCCCTAGCCAATCAATAAGAGAAGGGGTAATTGGAGAAATAAATACGAATGTAACATGTGTGTTGTTTTAATCGGGCCAATGAGAAAGAGACAGAAAAGTTGGATTTTCTCTTTTATATAAATTTGATGCGAAGTTTAGAGGATCAATAAGAACCGCGTTAACCCTAAAGACAATGGGGTAGTTTATTCAATTCTTACCTTCCGGCACCTTTAGGTAAGGAAGGTATTGTCTTTGGTTAAAATATTCAATGATGAGTTTTAGTGAATAAGAACGTTTTAGGGTACAATTTTCCTATTTGAATTTGAAAGAAGACCGATCAAGGTCATCTACGAATTGTATGAATTCAGATTTTTGCTCCGCCCATTCAGACAAATTCAGTAGTGTCGTTTGCTTAGTTTTTGTAAGGGTACATAAGATACTACTGTTATTTTATTATTATAAAAATATATGTTACAATAACAGCATTCAAAATTCAAAAATAAATCAACTGGTAAGTTTATTAGCAAATGTAAAACCAAATATGAGAAAATTAAGACAATGACACAATGGCTATGAATCAAGGTAATGTATCTGAATTAATATATAAACTTACGTTACAGCGAAAGTATTATCAACAACGAGCATTGTTTTAAAATGGAATGTCCTAACTTAGTCGAAACAATATGAATTTTTGAAAGACAAGCGTGTTATATCCATGCTTATCGCACACGCTTAAAGTCTTTGTAAAGGAGGGGAGAAATGTATGCCAATTTGTTAATTCGTTCATGATACAGATGACCTTGATCGGACATCTATCAAAAATTATACTTTATGTATGTGAAAGTTTGGGATCGCATAGCTTCAATACTACGATTCCAAAAATTATATTTTTTTCGTTTTCCTCAAGTTTACATCCAGAAGAAGAGGTGATTAAATTTTGGTTATAATTGGTCAACCGGAAGTACTCTCATTTGAATATTTTAACAGTTGTTCTTGAAAAAACGCAGTTAAATATCATTTATTAACAACCTGCGTATTATTTATGAAATGCCCCTCGTATATGATATTCTATTTTTTCGTGAAAATAAAGTCTCCATATTGCCACTGTACCTATAAAAGGAGCATTCTTTGAGGATGGATTTCATAACTGATTCATTTTCAACAGCTATTTCATTAGACTTTTGGTCATAAGAGATGCACAAACATTTTATAATGTCTAGCGTTTATGGCATCAATTTCAACCCTACCAAATGAGTACTATCTAAATGAACCCCAGAACAATTAGTTTAAAACCTTCTAAATTACTGAGTGTACCCTCTTTGAGCTATGATACACAACAGCAATAAAGTAAGCAAAGCACACCACTCGTCTAATTGCGTTACGCGTGTCAAGTGTTTCGCCATACTACTGGCGCCTCCATGGTTAACTAATTATTCAGCAGACTAATCAGGGGGTGCTGTGAAAGCCGAATAAGACTGAAGAGAAATGACGATCGCATCACAGCAACAACACACTAGACGACTAGAGTGATTAATTGTCCTGCCGCTAAAGAGCGTATATAAATATTAATTAACTTTTTACGTTTATAATAATAAAGGCTGTGGTATTTTAAGATAATTATTTTTGACAAAATGGCAGTGCTTGATAGTTAAAAGATTGGAAGGGCCCGAATTACTGCGATATGAAAATTTTACCATTGTATTTCCTGTTCCCGGTATAAAATAAGTATATATTTTATTAATTATTCATAATTCTTATCGATTTAATTAAGAAAAGAATAAAATAAACAATTAAATGTATTTTAAATATCCACGCATTGTTTTGTCCAATCATTTCAAATTTTGATTTTGATCCACCAATCAAATACATATTTTCCACGTCGCTAAAAAGCTATAAACAATATTGCCAAAATTGGATAATTAAAATAATAGAAGAAGAGGAAGTGTAAGCATAATTTTTTTGAAGAATGAATAAAAAATGTTGAAACATCATTTATTTATTTAAAATATGGTCAGGCATTACCTTTTCTTTTATAAAAATATCATTACAAATTTTATTTTCATGATAAAGCTGGAAATGAACATTTTCAGCTGTCATTAATACTGAAACATGATTCATGCTGCCATCTTATGTGACGTCGCTAAACTACCAAACGTCAGAGTTATTGAAAAAGTGAACGTTTCCTGGATGAATAAATATTTGTAATATTATTTCTTCGTAAATATTGTACACAGAAAAATAATTTTTCATTAAACATTTTATCCCTTAACCACAATATGATTGCATTTTATTTATCCAATCAAAATTTAGTTAAAATATTTTTCAGGTTGTTAAGAACAATGTTGCCAAAATTAGATTAATAATAGAAGAGGAAATATAAGCATAGATTTTTTGAGAAATGAATAAAAAATGTTCAAACATCATTTATTTATTTACAATATGTTCAGGCATTACCTTTTCTTTTATAAAAATATCATTAGAAGTTTTATTTTCATGATAAAGCTCGAAATGAACATTTTCAGCTGTCATTAATCCTGAAACATGATTCATGCTGCCATCTTATGTGACGTAGCTAAACTACCACACGTCAAAGTTTTTGAAAAACTGAACATTTCCTGGATGAATAAATATTTGTAATATTATTTCTTCGTAAATATTGTACACAGAAAAATAATTTTTCATTAAACATTTTATCCCTTAACCACAATATGATTGCATTTTATTTATCCAATCAAAATTTAGTTAAAATATTTTTCAGGTTGTTAAGAACAATGTTGCCAAAATTAGATAAATAATAGGAGAAGAAGATGTATAAGCACAGATTTTTTGAGAAATGAATAAAAAATGTTCAAACATCATTTATTTATTTACAATATGGTCAGGCATTACCTTTTCTGTTATAAAAATATCATTAGAAATTTTATTTTCATGATAAAGCTCGAAATGAACATTTTCAGCTGTCATTAATCCTGAAACATGATTCATGCTGCCATCTTATGTGACGTCGGTAAACTATCAAACGTCAAAGTTTTTGAAAAACTAGACGTTACCTGAATGAATAATTTTTTGTAGTATTATTTCTTCGTAAATATTGTACACATAAAAATAATTTTTCAATAAACATTCTATCACTCAATCACAATATAAACGCATTTCAGTTGTCCAATCAAAATTTAGATGAAATATTTTTCAGGTTGTTAAGAACAATGTTGCCAAAATTAGATAAATAATGGAAGAAGAGAAAGTGTAAGCACAATTTTTTTAACAACAATATGAAGGATTTACAATGAAATAAAAATATTCTGACGAATTGCTTGCTTTCTGTATTAATTTAAATAGAACTGAAAGTATTAATTCCTTCAAAAGACGTTTTAATATTTTCAATTTTGACGTTTGATAGTTCGACGACGCCTGGATAGATGGCAGCATGAGTCTCGTTTCAGGAATTAATGATAGTTGAAAAAGCTAATTTAGGACTTTATCTCGAAAATAATACAGATAAAATATAAATATCTGACGTCTGACCTTATTTTATACAAATATATGATGATTGAATGTTTTTTGTCTCAAAATTTTCCAAAACTGAAGTTTCATGGTTTACTGGCGCCATACAAGATGGCAGCATGAAACTCATTTCAGGATTATTGTCAGCTGTAAAAGCTCTTTTGGAGCTTTTTCACGGAAATAAAAATTAGATAAGGTGTTTTTATATAAAATAAAGTACATAAATGACATATTAGTATTTTTTATTTACTTCTTAAAAATTTTGTACTTATATTTGCTCGTCTCTCATTCTTTTTGTTATCCAACTTTGGCAATATTGTTTATAGTTTCTTAGCGACCAGGGAAAAATTTCAAAATTCAAATTTGATTGGTGGATAATATTATATGTTTAATATGATTTATTTACAAACCAACAGAAACAGGCAATAAAACTAAAATTCAATTAAATATATCTGTACTTCCTACACCTTATGGTACAAATATATATTATATCATATCTGTACTTTAAGATTTTGTGTACAATCTGGGCCCCCTCCGATATATAAATCTATATACGCCATTGCTAGAGTTATTTCCCTTATTATTTCATTCCTTACCGTACCTTTCCGTGCCTTCCCCAATATCTATCTCAACATCCTCATGCCACATTAATTTACTTTTTATTGATACTGACATCTGTCAATTTGAATTATCTGAATATATTAGCAGTTTCCATGGTTAGCATAGCTAGCTGACTTATGAATTTTAATATCTCTATAATTCTTTAACTCTATATCTATTGAATATGAAGTATAAAATGCAATCAAATCGTATAGAGAATAATATATTCTTTAAGTTATAATAACGTTAAATGACAATAAATCACATTTAACTTTTAAAAGCTTCCGGTTGTCCAATTATAACCAAAATCTAATCACATCTTCTTTTGGATGTAAACTTGAGAAATACGAAAAAATTATAATTTTCGGAATCGTGAGGCGACGCAAATGCTTTCAAACTTACTATTGATACTACATAAATTAAACAATATTCTAGGTAATCAATAGTGTATAAATATAAAGCATTCAACCTACTTCATTAATTTAAAACCACGAAGTCCCATTTTATGAATGAAAACCTGAAGCTCAAATCAGATCTGCTACACCTAACATTAACATTACATTTGAATTGCAGTTATTCATTCATATCGCCCACTTATTTGCTATCTCTCTCATACACATTCAATGTCATATGTCGTATGACATCCATGGAATGCGAGCAGATAGAACTGTATTGTTGATTGTGGAATCCATTCACATATCACCAATTGTTGCTTATGCTGCCATTTCGTTGGTTCTCTGAGCGACACTGAATTTTCCCAATAAATAATAAACGTACATACAACGTGTATCATGGAAAGTGAAATGTAGGCGTTTAACATATGAAATCAGTTTTCCCGTGCGCATTGTTCCTCTAATTATTTTAGACAAAAAGTTTCAAATAGATGTTGTAAAGCAAAAAATTATACAACCGAATCAATAAAAAATCATTTTGGCTACTTTATAACTGTAGAAATAAAATTTGAAAATTTACGGAATTACTATTTAATAGTATTAGCCATGGAATTAGAAACAAGAGACGAACAAAAGCGAATAATGATTGTCAAAATAAATACTAATTATTTGACGTATAAAACGTTACGCTTTTGTTCGTCTCCTACATACATATCATATATTATTATATTTTTAAATACATTACCTCCCGCCAATTAATGAGTGGTTATTTATTACTCAAAAATGGATAGAAGTACAAATTTTTCGGTAACACCATTGGATTCTATGTACTTATATACATATCCAAATATTTAAAAAAAATGTTTAACTGATCCAATTTCTATAAATAAAATAAATAAATAAATAAATATTTCATCACGGTATATTACCCATTGCTGGGTGTGCCAATCTGTTTCGTACACAGATATCGGTAATGATGGAATATTTGTACCGTGTGGGCGCTTACCAGGCGTCACCTCACGGGCACTCATTGCTGGCGTGGAGAGTGCGCCACAGGGGTCAATTTTGTGCCATTAAAATGCGATGTAAGTTTTGGCGTCGGTCGGGATCGAACCCGGGTCCCCAGGTTCGCGACCAGACACTCAGGCACACGGCCACGAGACCTCATATTTCTATAAATACATTCGTAAAATAATATTTACCAGTATTTACAAAGATCAATGAACTTATGATTATCAAATAATTAATTTAAAAATGTATCTGTCAAAATATTTTAACAAAAATTTATATTCAACCTTTAAATGGGTAGATATTCTCCACCCAAAACCGGGTGGAATTATTCAATTTTCGACAAGCAAGATAGGAATATGCTTTTATTCATTTTATTAAGTATAGTATAATTTTTAATAATTTATTTAAAAAGCATATGTTGTTGAGATGTAACTATCAATACAAAATAGGGTCTTTTTGGAACTTTTCCCCAATTTTCAAAAATAAGTTTCAAAATTTAATTTCAAAAAAAGTTTATATTTATTAATATTATTCCTAATTATAAATTATTAGCATTTATAATCATCAAATAAATGAAATAAATACATTTGTTAATTGTTTTGACGTTTAGAACAAAATGGCTGTGATTTGTTTAAACATTTGCAAGTAACGGCACTTGTATAAATAGATTTTAAAGATCTTTTTACAGATATTTGTAACAAAGGTTTGAGAGTTTATGAAATTCTATTTCGTCTATAAAATCTTCTCCATTCTTTATATTCTACAATTTACCTCTCGATATAAAAATCCCTAAAATCCATCGTACCATTGACATCAACCCTTGATAGGCACCTATAAAGCACCCTTCGCATGGAAAATCACGTTCCGCCTACATAGGCGTTAGGCACAGTCACGTATTCTATTAGCCATTATTCCCCTGAATAATTGCTCCGCCGGAATAGATAGCAAAGCGTGCGCTCGACCGTAAAACGATACACTATTATTATGTAAACGGAGCAGATGTGACGACAGAGGGTCCTATCTCCGCGAGAGATGAACCAGAAGAGGACTTGTTCATGATATTATAATCCATCTAACAACTGACGTAATGTTTTGAATGAAACACTTTGTTCTGAGTAAGATTCTAAATAGTAGGTGGATGTTTTTCCGCACTTCATACGAGGAAAAGTTTCCGAAATCAATGAGAAGGCCTTGGTTTTTCGAAAACAATCTTATGTCGTTGCTTTGTTTAACTCTTCATATGAACTATCAAGAAATTTCAGTACAAACTGTCTATCAGTCTAATCGTGGAAAGCGTCTGTGTCGATCTACCTAGCGTTAAATCGATAATGGATAAAAACGAAGTACGTGCGGTGATCAAGTTTTTTTTACCTTCCGTCACCTTTAGGTAAGGAAGGTATTGTCTTTGGTCAAAAAATTCAATGATGAGTTTTTACTGAATAAGTACGTTTTAGGGTCCATATAATACGATTTTACCATTTTTACGATGATGTCTGTATGTATGTGTGTCTGTGTGTGTGTGTGTGTGTGTGTGTGTGTGTGTGTGTGTGTGTGACAAAAGTTCCGGATTCCATAACTTCAATACCACGATTCCAAAAATTATATTTTTTTCGTATTCCTCAAGTTTACATCCAGAAGAACAACTGATTAGATTTTGGTTATAATTGGTCAACCGGAAGTAGTCTCATTTGAAGATTTAACAGTTAAATTTGATTTATTGACATTTAACGTCATTATAACTTAAAGAATATATTATTCTTTATACGATTTGATTACAATTTATACTTCATATTCAATAGTTACAGAGTTAAAGAATTTTAAAGAAATTAAATTTTATAATTCAGCCAGCTATGCCAAACTTGGGAACTAGTAATATATTCATATAATTCAAATTGACAGATGTCAGTATCAATAAAAAGTAAATTAATGTGGCAGATATGAGGATGTTGAAGTAGATATTGGGGAATACACGGAAAGATACGGTAAGAAAATAACTCTAGTGTTACAAGTTTTTAGAAAGATACAAAAAAGACGATTACATTGGTTTGAACATGTCATGAGGAGAAATGAAGAATTATATTGGAACAAGAATGAATAGTAATAGGACGTTAAAGAAACAGAGGAAGACCAAAGATAAGATGGAAGGACTGTATTGCGGAAGATTTGAGACAAAAGGAACTGAATGAGAACGACATGCAAAAATAGCGACCCCTAACGAATGAGAAAAGCTAAAGAAGAAGAAGATGCCAGTGTCAAGTGCAATTTGAATAGATTGTTTATGAAATAATTTTACTGGAAATTTAGAATCTTTTGTAAGAAAAATTATGGAATTTATACATTATACACGAGAATGAGGTATTGTGCTGGCCACAACAGATTTTTTTTTATTTGGAAGGAAAGACAGCAACGGAGATCAAGACCAGGGCCCGTATTTTTGAGCATTCGTCATTTCGTTCGTATTCGTATTCGCGTTCGTTTTCATGTTAGTAGTCACAGTAGTCTGTGTTTCAAAAACAATATTGGATATGTCATTGTCAGTGTCAACTGTATTGCAGTATTTATTCACATCATTTACAAGTTAAAAAAAAAATAATAATCGTTAATAAATATATGATAAAAGTGAACTCTTAATTAAGTGATCTGAATAAATATGACAATACAATTGACACTGACACTGACATATATAATATTATTTTTGAAACAGACTACTATCACTACTAACATGAAATCGAATGCGAATACGAATACGAATGTAATTACGAACGCTCAAGAATAAGGGCCCAGGTTGAATGCTGTCCTTGGGAATGCTCCACCTTCCACGGTGAGTTTCTTGATTTCGGAATTTAAACGTGGCCGAACACACACCTGTGATGAGCCACGTTCAGATCGCCCAAAATCAGCTACCACACCGAAAATTGTGGATAAAGTTTAAGAAAAATCCGGTCGATTTTAAAAGACGTTTCATAACTATGGATGAAACTTGGATACTCCACTACACTCCAGAGACGAAAATTCAGTCGAAAGCGTGAATTGGAGATGGTGAATCGACCCCGAAGAAAGCGAAGTCAGTTCAATCGGCAGGAAAGGTGATGGCGTCAGTCTTTTGGCATTCTGCTAATTGATTATCTTGATAAATAAAAAAACTGTAACTGGACAATACTACGCCACACTTTTAGACAAGCTGAAAGCAGCAATTCAAGAAAAACGCCCGTGAATGGCAAAGAAAAATATCTTGTTTCACCAAGACAATACGCCAGCTCATTCAAGTCGTATTGCTCAACAAAAATTGACCGAACTGAGGTTTGAAATCGTCCCCCATCTTTTCCCGAAACTCAAAACGTTCCTCGCTGGAAAGATATTTCGATCCAACGAAGAAGCCATCGAAGCAGTAAATGCTTATTTTGAGGACCTCAAAGAAAACCATTTTCTTTCACTCTTGTAGTAATAGAAATGAATAAATAAACCCTCCTATAATGATGATTGCATTTAGCAGAATTTATTTTAATAAACAAAATGAATCCAAATACTCCATGGAATAATAGCCATACATTTCTATATTCCTATTAAAATTAATACAAATTTAGTTCCATTTATCCGTATTTCAGTAAATGAAAATTCATCAACCCATTCAACTCGTTTTAACTAATCCATATAATTTAACAAATAATTAAATAAAACGAACATGCATCGTTTAATGAAATGCACGAAGCTAAACAAATTACACCATCCAATCAGCGATCAAAATAGCTCCAGAGTTCGGAAACAGTATCACAGCATGAGGGTGGGAGTCACGCAGTGTGCTGTGACAAAACAAACGAACCGTGTGAGGGTGACATGTGTGCGGCGTTGTGATCGGGAGGACGGGAGGTTCCCAAATGTAATCAGTCGACGAGGAATCGATAAGCGATATCACTACATGAATAGTGAGCTCGACTTGATAATATACATTCCTGTACTAACGGGCGGACTTTACTACATACTCTATGGCGGCTCATTTCTTCGTTTTGGGGAATAGGTTATATATAACAGACCGTAAACAATTGAGTACAATAACCACAAATCTGTTTTTTTTTAATCCTCACTCCGGTGTTCCTCAGGGTTCCAATTTGGGCCCTCTTCTCTTTGTTTTATTAATAAACGATATTACTAAGTGAACAAATACTGTTCTATATGCTGATGACTTCAAACTAATAACTAAAATATCTAAATATAAAGAATAGATATTAGTAGAATTTTTGGTGTAGAGTGTAGGTAAACAAGAAATGGTAGATAGAAAATTTAGTCTTCTTTAATACAAGCAAGAACAAAAATTTTCAAAAAATAATATTTGGAGATTTTTTTTTAAGCATCTGCTATTTTCGGTTGTCCAATTATTACCAAAACCTTTTCAGCTCTTCCCAGTAATGTCCGATTGAGAAATACGTAGTTAAACACACACACACACACACAGACATCATCAAAAAATATTAAAATAGGATTGTAGTGACATTAAAACGTGCTTAATAATTAAAATTTGGATATGCGATTTTTAGCATGAATCCAGTACCTCTCTTTAACAAGGTAGCTAAACTTCTTTTCATGATTCCACTCCTATATTTGTAGCTTCACAAAATTGAACAACTTAGATTGCAAATTGCGTGTTTTCCTGAAATTTGGAGTTATGCATGTTACAGTTTCATATTACAAAATATTAAAATATGTATTTCAGCTACTTTTAGACATGAAATCATTTTAGATAGTTATCAAAATTTATTTACACAAAGTTATAAATTATTTATATCTTGCTATTTTGCATAATTTTTTGTTTTACTTAATCAGTTTGTTAAGAGAACCGAGTTATAATAGGCGTTTTCGTACAGTCAATCCGATCAAAAATGTAACTGACGAAATATCAAATAAATTCTTAAATATTACTATCAAAATTTCGATACGCACTTTTTTTGATAATCAGTAGTTAAGACTTTAACTAGAAATGGTGCAACTAATCATAAGACTTACAAATTTAGAATAGGACCAAAAATTGATAAATATTTGCCCAACCAGAAGACTCAGAACACAAGAATATTCAATTATAAAACAATTTTAACTTCACAGTGTTGTCTAGTACTGATTTCCATAACCAATATCTCTTTCAAATGGAAATATCAATCCATATATTCCTGTTTCAGGACACATATCGTGCTCTTGAAGCTATGAAAGCGTCAACCGCTCTGTATGGGTCAAGTGATCCAACAAACGTCTCGTTGTTATTTCGTAACATGACAGCAATAGCGATGCTCTCCATGTCGGTAGAAGAGTGCTCGACGATCAGACACACATGACATATGAGCAAGAGGGTTGGTTGATGTATTTTTGGAGTTCAATTGAAGTTGGATATAGCGAAAAATGAAAAAGCTAATATACGTAGATATGGGTGAATGTATTTTGAATTTTGTACATATTTTGTTGTTCTTTTCTCCGTCCTTTTTACCTCTCGCTAAGAGAGGTATTGGATTCATGCTAAAAATCGCATATCCAGATTTTAATGATTAAGCACGGTTTAAGGTACGAGGGGAGTCTTTTTATGTTATCTACCTAGCTATGAAAACAACGAGCTGGAGAACAAATAAAATTTTATTTTTCAACGTAAGAACCGCTAACACAAACACACGTTTTTCTAATAAAGTTATGCCTTTTTTTGAGTTTTGGAAAGAGATAATAGTCACAGGGGGCGAGGTCAGGACTGTAAGGTAGATGTTGTAATTCCGCAAAGCCACATTCATTGACTACTGCTTGAACAACTCGTGCTTTATGCACCCTGCAGTAATCGTGCAGAAGCAGAGTTTTCTGAGCATAATTGTGGGGTCTATTTTCACGTATAGCCGCTTTCAAGTTCTTAATTGTGTCTTTGTGGACATTCCCCGTTATTGTACTGTAGCCATCGCTTTCGGTCTTCGTCTTCTTGGGTGGTGGAGGGCCCTTATAATCCATTGCATGGACTCTTGTTTCATGGGAGGTTCAAAATGGGGTACTTAAGTCTCATCCCCGGTTATAATTCTGTAGAAAAAGTTTTCATCTTTGGGATAAAGCAGTCAAATTCTCCTCGCAAATTTGTTGTCTACACAGTTTTTTTTCGGGAGTGAGCCCTTTGGGAACCCATTGTGCCGACACTTTCCTCATTTCCAAATCTTCGTGTAGAATGTTAAAAACACTCGTTTCTGATATTCCTATTTCTCTGGCAATAACTGAAACATTTACTCGGCGGTCAGGTCTTTCACACTTTGGGTCATCATGAATAGATTCCCTGTCCGATTTGAACTGCTTGCACCAATATTTGACTTTGAAATAGGCTGTTTTCTCCATATACTGCCACCATATTCTCCTGGATATTCTTCGGGCTACAGCCTTCTTTCGATAGAAATTTTATGATGCTTCTATGTTCAAGTTTCAAATCATTCATTTTCGTTTCTTTAAACTGATATAAAAATGACAAATGTTAAGCGATTGTAGCCAAATTTGGAGATGACACTATAAAATGTCACAGAAACTTGACATAAGAAAATTGTCGTGATAGCATATTGTTTTCAGAGCTAGGTAGATAACATAAAAAAGTCCCCTCGTACCTGCAATCCGTTTTTAATATTTTACGAAGATATCTATTTAACTACGTATTTCTCAAGCGGACATTACTGGGAAGATCTGAAAAGCTTTTGGTATTAATTGGACAACCGGAAGTAGCAGATTGTGCTGGCTACAACATATTTTTGTATCTTCTGTTACTCTTTGAATGACTTTCAAGAAAACCAAAAAAACACTTTATAGTTTTGTTGTGAATAGGATATACCTATCATAAATATTTAATATTATGAGTGTCCTATTTGAATATAAGTCCACATCATCCATAACAAGACAATTTGAAAGTTGAGTTTGAATAATTCATTACCGATGAAACAGCTTCAATTATTTCTTCGTTTATCCTTCACACTAGTGTTTTCCCACTGAACAAGGAGTCGGGGAGAAAGGCGTTTCCCATCGATTTTACTCCACGTGTTCAGCGGTCAACGTGCATAATACATGAGCCGTTCGCTCGGGTTCAAATACTGAACACAGCTGGATGTTCTCCCAAAGCTCGAACCACCCCAGACAAGAAAAGATGACAAGTTTATTTGTTTAGAGATGGAAACAGGTAGTAACGATGTTTCGGACTTGATTAATAAAATTTATTCATGTCAACGTTTCGACTATACCATAGTCTTCATCAGGTGTATGATGTTATCCATGAGATAGTTAGTAGTGTCCTATGTATGATGAGAATTCAAAAACGATATTCGACTGTATTTGGGATGGACATGACTGCTCTCGCCCTATGTAAAATAAAATAAAAATGGCGAGAGGTTTTATGCTGGCCACAACAGATTTTTTTGTTTAAATTTTTTATTATTTAAAAAAGGAAATATTCAATAAATATAAGCTTTATTTTTCCTACTATTCTGGATCAAATAAGGCCCAGCAAATCACTGCTTGCGCCCCTACAGTTATGTAACCAAAAACGGTAGTTATATTTAAAATACTCCTTCGGCAACTGATTTTATAAAACAATTAATCATAATTTTATCATCCTGGTCCACCAGCATTTTAATACCCTATTTATCAAGATTACCACCATTTTGCACCAGCACCATCAATTTGTAAGGATTTGGAATAAAAATTACTACCCTACTTGACTATCTACCCCATCGCGCAAGTTTCGGCGCATTTTTGCGTGACTGTTCAGGTTGTGGTAATAAATTTCCGTTCCCCCATATTCTGTTGATGTTTCATTTTTATTTTGCAGTATTTCAGCGTTTGGACCACAGGGACATTTATTCGAATTACAGCATAAATCGGTAATTTATAGTCAAGGGTAGATGTAAAAATTTGTATGAAATTTATACGCACAATTTTTGATGTGAAACATCTATTGGCGCGCCTATATAGGGGTAAGAACGACGCCTATGACACGACGGTCGTGCTATTCGACCAACCTCGTGACTCGTCAGCTATTTCCGCCTCGCCGCCACTTTACTTATGTGTATCGGTGACGTTTCCTCTATACTACACACTCACTGCTTTTTACCTCTCGCTAAGAGAGGTATTGGATTCATGCTAAAAATCGCATATCCAGATTTTAATAAGCACGTTTTAAGGTCTCTACAATCCGATTTTAACATTTTTACGATGATGTCTGTGTGTGTGTGTGTGTGTGTGTGGATGTGTGTGTGTGTGTGTGTGTGTGTATGTGTGTATGTGTGTGGGATGTTGGAAGGACGGTTACTCAAAAACTATAAGACTTTAAATTTGTTTAGCTACGTATTTCCCAATCGGACATTCATGGGAAGATCTGAAAAGGTTTTGGTAACAATTGGACAACCGGAAGTAGAAGATTCTTGAAAAAAAATCTTCTAAATATTATTTTCTGAAATTTTTTCTTGGTAATATTAAAGAAAAATAAATTTTCTTTCTGATACATTTAAATATTTTTTAATATATTCTATAGATTTAGAGATAAAAGAAATATAATATGTAAAATAATCTGTTATAATAAATTTTACAGCCGAAAGAATGGCCATGGAAAATAGTTGAAAATTTAATTTTTTTGTAACTGACAGATAAATGTCAGTGTCAGAAATCCGAAGACATTACTGAAGAGTTTTTCTGGGAAGTACATACATTATATTATTTCTTAATGTATTAATAGAATTGGAAACATTTCGAAAAATTAGAAGAGGACAAAATTTCTTCATCAAAAATGAATTTAAAATTAAACAATCTAAATATATATGGAATAGATATATGCGTAAGTAGAATTTTTGGTGTAGAGTATACAAGAAATGTTAAATACAATAGGGAGCGAGCAGTCATATGATTTTGTTGGCCTTGACAAGCAGATATGGAGGCCCATGTCAGAATGATAGCTAGTAATTATGTATAAATTTCTCATTCTAAATTTAGTGATTTTCCAATTCCATGTGGAGCAGAATTAAATGTTAAATATCTAAGGCATACAAGTAAATTTTAAACTCCTGGTGATAAATTGACGTAAATTTAGAAAATCTTAAAAAATTTAATGAAAAATTCTAACATTTGACATCTATGTACATAATTACTAATTATCATTGTGAAACGGGCCCACACATCTGCTTGTGAAGCCCAAAAATGTAACATTACTGTTCGCGCCCTATACTTATGTAACCAAAAAAAGGAAGTGGCGAGAGGTATTGTGCTGGCCACAACAGATTTTTTTATGTGTATGTTGGTGTATCGGAGTGAATTTGAAAAAGCTGAGTGTCGTTTCGAGCTCATTTTGTTTAATTTCTTAAAAAAAATCATAATTCTTCAATTTTATATGGATATACTTTTTAATGCGCTGGTTCCAAATTTTGAAACCGCATGTCGATATTTCTTTTCGTTCTCGAGATATTTGCCTTCAAATTTTTACTTAAAAATACTCTTTTTTGGGTTGTACCCCAAAAATGCATCAATATACAAACTTGGAAGTATCACCATTCGATTCTACGGACAAAATTACATAAGTATCTCAATTTTCACAATTTTTGAACAACAAATACAAACTCTAGAGTGAAATAACTGAAAATGGCCAAAATCTTCAAAAATCATAAGGGGTACCCCTTGCGATTTTTTCAGATTTTGGCCATTTTCAGTTATTTTACTCTAGAGATTGTATCTATTGTTAAAAAAATATGAAAATTGGTATACTTATGTAATTTTGTCCAGGGAATCGAATGGTGATGTTAGTAAGCTCGTATTTCGACTCATTTTTGGGGTATAGCCCAAAAATAAGTATTTTTTAGGCAAACTTTGAAGGCAAATATCTCGAGAACGAAAAGAGATATCGACATGCGGTTTCAAAATTTGAATTTAGCGCAATGAAGAGTATCTATACTCATATTAGTTAAAAAAATTGAACTTTTATTGAAAATTGTCACTTGCTCACTTTGCGAAGAGGACAAAGAAACTTGGATAAAAATGTTTAGCTTTAATATTACAATATATTTGATATATATGCTTTTATCTATTTATTGCCTAATAAATTATCCATTTCTATTTAGATTCCTATACAAATATCAATCACAAAAATTCTTATTCTTGCTCACAAACATTCTTTTCATAAGGACCATTAATCTACTCGTGTCATTTTTTCAAATTAAGCCAACAAATCAAATTCTCTCCAACATATATGAGATTAATCCCTGAGCGAAACATTAGCGTTCGTTCAGGGCCACACACGTCGCTGGGCGTCCCGTGACGTCATCGCGAACCGAACCCTCTGCTGGGAATTGAATTATGACGTGATAAATCATCGCTGGGTGACGTAATTCTCTGGACATGAATGCAGGGTTCCAGGATTTGGAGTTGGATTCATGGAGAGAATAATCGGATTGAATTCGAGGAATGAATTTGGTGAGATGTAACATAATTGTAACTATTGAATTACGAGGTTTAACAAAAAATATCGAGTTTACATTTGTTTAAAAATTGTGTTTAACATTTCTTGTACACAAAAAATTCTAATTACACCTAATCTTTATATTTACGTATTTTCTATAATTTTAAATTCATTGTATGAGCTAGTTTTCTCCTAAATGTTCAAGGTTTTTCAAATTCATTAACAGGATTGGCAGTATTTCTGAAGGGTTCATGTAATATATCTATAATTTTAAATACATATATAATTAATAATACAAAAAGAAATATTAAATATCCCAGAAAAAGCCTTCAGTACTATCTCTGAATTTTAGACAAGTGACATTTATCTGTCAGTTACAGACATTTTAATTTCTCAAGTAGTTACCATGGAGATGTTTGGGCTGTGAGCAGGCTGTGAGATTTACTACAACATAATTATTTTATAGATTATATATCTATATCTTTAAATCTATAGAAGGTATAATAAAAAAATTAAATGTGTCGGATAGAGAATTTTGCTTTTTAATATTTGTAATAACATAAATATTCAAAAAATAATATTTAGAAGATTTTTGTTAAAATACTACTACTTCCGGTTGTCCAATTGTTACCGGAATCAATTCAACTCTTCCCATTACCGTTAGATTGAGGAATCCATAGAGTTAAGAATATAATACATAGAGGGAGCGTAAGCCTGAAATCTTGAAGCCGTGCGGGGAAATGGTCCGCCATCTTGTGCAGCCCCATTTCTGATTCGTTGTTTGCTTTTGTTTGCGTTAACGGGTGCTATTTCAAATTTGTTTGAACTTTTCTGGATATATTTATTAAATTTTATTTATAAATATGCCATCGTGCTCTGTTTTGCGCTGCATTAATCGTACTGCGAAGAAATCAACTGCGCAAAAAGTTATTAAAAGGAAAAGAAACATAACCTTTCATGCGTAAGTATTTTTATAATAAAATGTTCTTTCGAAATAGGTAGTTTCCTGTTATTTTTCAATTTTTGTATTAAGATTTCCGAAAAATTGGAAAAAAGAAATGCTTGATTAAAAGCGATACAAAGAATTGGATGGAATCCGTCAAGAGGAGCGTTTTTTGTTCAGAACATTTTCCAGAAGATAGTTTCGATCGTACTTCCTTAGTTTATGTACGATTACGTGAATATGCTATTCCTACTATTACACGGTAAGTTTTAAAACTTTTTTCACGTAAGCTAATATGTAACAAGCGATTTTTTATATTTGAAGGATTCTGGAATTCTACATTCAGTAAAAGTAATTGGAATTAGTCCAATAAGAATTGCCGGACCTTCTTTTCAAGCTGTATCTAGTAACCAGCAGCTACATACACCGATAACTATAGCTGAAAGTAGAACCGTCGTCCAATAACCAGCAAAGAGATCAAGCTGGATCTAGTAACCAGCAGCAAGATACATTATAGCAATAGCTGGGAGTTTTGCAGAATTGTCGTGCAATAACCAGAAGAGAGATCAAGATGCAACTAATAACCATCAGCTGCAAGATACACCGATGACAATAGCTGAAAGTTATACAGAATCGTCGTCGAATAATCAGCAGAGAGATCAGTTAGGTACTGACACAGCTTCTTCTAAAAAACTCAGAACTTCTGTTTTATCTCAATCAAAGTAGAAATATATTCGAACAATATCACGTACAACATCATTTTCACCATTACGAAGAATAACACGTGAAATATCTGCAAATAAATCTGCTTTATTAAATAAAATAAAAGCACTAGATCAACGTTACAAAATGAAAATAAAACTGCTCCAGCAGAGAAATCGAAGAAATATTAAAAAATTGCCACTATGTCGTCAGTACTTCGTGCTTTAAAGAATCAAAAAATTTTACAAGAAGATCAGTTGATTGTTTTGAAAAATATATCGAATCCTAATAAGGAAATATTGAATCCAATGGAAAACCATATTATTTATTTGATTAAAGCTATTTCAGAAAAATATATTTCCATACGACTATACTACATTGCAAAAAATATAAGATTCATCACAAAATCGAGGACAACAATATAACAAATTTCTGTTCGAAGGTTACTAGTTTCAGATATTTATATTTATTGTATTTCTTTAAATTTTAAAAATAATTATGTATTTTATTTTAGTTACAGAATTATCTTGTATAAATAAAAACATTTTATTACGGTTGATATTATTTATTTCCTAGGTTGGATTTATTCAAGTAAATTACACTATTACTATTGTTTTATTACTCCAATATAACTTTATTTTACAAATAGATGTAAAATGGACAGATTTGAATAACGCGCTAAAATGGGGCGGCACAATATGGCTGACGCTTCATTCCCCTTCCGTCACTAGGCATCAAGGTCATTGCCTACAATCGTACTTTACGCTCCCTCTATGTATTATATTCTTAACTCTATGGAGGAATCTGTAGTTACACAGGTCTTTAATCTTATAGAATTTGAGAAATCGTACCTCAAGCATACACATCCACACACACACACACAGACATCATCGTAAAAATGTTATTATCGGATTGTAGGGACCTTAAAACGTGCTTATTCACTAAAATTTGGATACACAATTTTTAACAAGATTCCAATACCTCTCTTCGCGAGAGGTAAAAAATGTCCTAATGCCTTTATGAAAACAGATTTGAGAATAATTTAGAATGTTTCAGGAAGTGTACGGTTTATGTATATACAGGTGTTTCATCGGTCTTATAGTTTAATTTTTCGAATGGAACAACCTATAGAGGATGTTCATTTTATCGCGAGAACAATAAGAGCTACGAAGTCAGTTAAATTAGCAAACGATTTATATTTTACTAGACTATTACAATGAGTAAATACAACATTGTTACCTCTCGCTAAGAGAGATATTGGATTCATGCTAAAAATCGCATATCCAGATTTTAGTGAATAAGCATGTTTTAAGGCCTGTACGATCACACACACACAGACATTATCGTAAGAATGTTATTATCGGATTGTAGGGACTTTAAAAAATATATATATCTTTTACAAAGCTATAAATTTGATAATAAGTTCCAAGATTTCATAAAAAAATTAATACGCATTCCCTTCCCGTCGCTTTTTAATATACCGTTTGTTTTGCATTTTCTGGGTCACGATTAGCTATCAACAAATAAAAATAACTCATAAAATAAAAGCAACTCACAGTTTATTTAGGTAATGCAAAAATGTGGTAACATACCTATCTTTCTCAAAAATCGACGGATTCCACTGAAATGAGCTGAAAATAAACCCAGTTACATTAAATTCTAGCGTGTCTGAGTAATATTTTCTGATTGCAATTCATGATGATGTTGATGTCATTCGAGTTATGTCAGATAAGGGCAACGTTGTCATAATGGGACACGCAATTCGCAATTCAGACATTGTTAGGTAAAAAAATCTGTTGTGGCCAGCATAATACCTTCCATCAATCCTATGTTTTGTATATAAATTCCATGCATAAATTTTCTTGCAAAAGATTTAAACAAACTATGCAAATTGCACTTGACACTAACATCTTCTTCTTCTTTAGCTTTCCCCATTCGTTAGGGGTCGCTATTTTTTTATTTTATTCTTCCACTCATGACTGTTTTACGTGTCGTTCTCATTCAGTTCTTTTTCTCTCAAGTCTTCCGCAATACAGTCCTTCCATCTTATCTTTGGTCGTCTTTTGTTTCTTCAACCTTCTATTACTAATTCTTCATACAATTTTCATTTCTCCTCATGACATTTTCAAACCAATGAAATAATCTCGCTTGTATCTTTCTAGAAACTTCTATCACTAGAGTTATTTCCTTACCTATCTTTCGCGTGTCTTATCCAACATCTACTTCAACATACTCATCTCTGTCACATTATTTTACTTTTTATTTATACTGACATCTGTCAATTTGAATTTTATGAATATATTAGTAATTTCCATGTTTAGCATAGCTGGCTGATTTATAAAATTTAATTTCTTTAAAATTCTTTAACTCTATATCTATTGATTATGAAGTATAAAATGTAATAAATCGTATAGATAATAATATATTCTTTAAGTTGCAATAACATTAAATGTCAATAAATCAAATTTAACTATTAAATCTTCAAATGAGGCTACTTCCGGTTCATCAACTATAACCAAAATCTAATCAGTTGTTCTTCTGGATGTAAACTTGAAACGAAACAAATATAATTTTTGGAATCGTGGTATTGAAGTTATGCGATCGTCACACATACATACATAAAGACATCATCGTAAAAATGGTAAAATCGTTTATATGGACCCTAAAACATGCTTATTCACTAAATACTCATCATTGAATTTTTTGACCAAAGACAATACCTTCTTAAAGATGACGGAAGGTAAATAATGGTGATTCTGTTTACGAAAGAAAAACCAATGTCAACATTTCGTCATTTTAGGAATGAGTGAAGGAATATCGCTTTTAAAAATTCAATTCGCATATCTTTATGCAGCTTTAAATTTAAGCTTTATTGCTGCTTTTGGACATAAATCAACTAATAAATTTTTCCGTACCATGCAGAAAGAGTATAAATAAAGATGTCTGACCTTTTGTTGACCTCTGAATGTTCCACATTGAAAAGAGAGAAGAATTAGTAATGATGCAAACTGAAACAAAGTTAGGTTTATTTTGTAAAAGGTCATGTAGCCCTGGGTATAATATAACTTTATATGTCTGTCTTGAAGTAAACTTCACGACCCATCTCTAAATTTATAATTTAAAGTTGCCTCAAAAGTTTTATTCATGTTTTTGAACAGAATGGACGATATAAATATCTCTAATAATACAATAAACATTCTAAAAATCATCAGATTCATATTCCAATATTCAATTTGAATTTGAAGATTTTAACAGTTTTTCTTGAAAAAACACAGTTAAATATCATTTACTGACATTTAACGTTATTATAACTTGAAGAATATATTATTCTCTATAAGATTTGAACACATTTTATACTTCATATTCAATATTAGCCAGATATGCTAACCATGGAAACTGCTAATATATTCAGATAATACAAATTGACAGATGTCAGTATCAATGAAGTAAGTAGTTCAAACAAATGCTAGTTAAGCAAACGAGACTTGTTGCTTAGTACACTTTAAGATTTACTAGTCATATGACCAATGTCATCGAGAAAGTTATACAGTTGTCAAATATAACATGTGTATCTCTCATATCCCTTTTATTGGTTTGGGAAGTTATACAAAATGAATTTATAGATAGGTACAGTTATTTGGAGATAATTTTAGGTCTAAAAAAATATTTAAAATTTAACAATATTATGAACATTCATCACAAAACTTTGAAAGCCTTTTTGACATGTAATTAATATAAACACACCATAAAATGATATAGAAACAGTGCAAATTAAATTCATGTATGTATAATTTGCATTTCCCGCGACTATATTGCATAAGTTAGCAAGACAAGCGAGAAATTTGGCGCTTAGATTGCTTGCGGGCGAATCAAACATATGCTAGGCTAGCAAAGTCGTTCAACAAATTTTACTTCCGATTGTTTGTTTTCGATACGGTAAGGAATGAAAGAATAAGGGAAATAACTCTAGTATATGTATTTTTGAAATACATTGCTTTTTTGGTGCTCCTCTTATATATTGTAACTTAAATTGTTGACAAGGTTTTAAAAAGGCACAACACAGGACATTTATAAACATTTATGTATCATCCGTTTCTGTCTGTTTATTCCTACGCTGCGGCTTATCAAAAATAACAAATAGTCTCTCCCATTAAACAGCGACGTGAAATAACAACACCAATACATCTACTGCCTAAACAACTTTAAAATATGACTCCCTATAAAATCCAGCGCATTTCATTAACGGCCATATCACCGGATCCATAAGTTAAAATTCGCAACCTACTCCCAGGAGCAGGATCAAGCTTATTCAATCTTGATCTTGCTTGCTCGCGTGCTAGCATGTCAATGTTTTGATTGTGAAACGGTTTTAATGGCGTAATCCATCACGGCACATCCATTTACAGGGAGGGAAGATATCGGTGCCTACCCCGTTCGCACGCCCATGAATAATCTATTTGCCATGCAAAGATACGAACTGGGGACAAGAGTGCTGATAGCAAATTAGTGAACAGATTGGTAACATCCAATTTCGATTCCCATTCTTGTCACTTCGCTTTTCCAAGAGACCAATGCTTCTCGCATGAATATCTAGAAAGTTGCTATTTTAAGGGTATGTTTTCTGCCGGCGGAATGCGAAAGAAAAGCTCTCAGGCGCAACATAAAAATATATCAAATTGATATTAAAACAGAAGTGTATAGTGAACTCTAGTATACTATCTGATGATTGTAGGAAAATCAATAAGAAGGCATTCACCTTTGTTACTGTTTCAATAATGTCCACAACATGTGCTCACATATCAGACGTAGCTATGTGGACAACCTGTCATTTAATGTATGTATTTATTCCAGCCATAGACGGCGATTAAATTTCCATGTACTAGAAATATTTTCTTATTACCTTCCGTCACCTTTAGGTCAAAAAATTCATTCATAAGGTTTTACTGAATAAGCACGTTTTAGGGTCCATATAATACGATTTTACCATTTTTACGATGATGTCTGTATGTATGTATGTGTGTGTGACGAAAGTTTTTTAGTATTCCTCAAGTTTACATCCAGAAGAAGTGATTAGATTTTGGTTATAATTGGTCAACCGGAAGTACCCTCATTTGAAGATTTTAACAGTTTTTCCTGAAAAAACGCAGTTAAATATCATTTATTGACATTTAACGTTATTATAACTTAAAGAATATTTTATTCTCTATACGATATGATTGCATTTTATACTTTATATTGAATAGATATAGAGTTAAAGAATTAGAAACATATTAAATTTCATAAATCAGCCAGATATGCGAACCATGGAAATTGTTAATATATTCAGATAATTTAAATTGACAAATGTCAATATGTATAAAAAGAAAATGAATGTGGCAGAGATGTGGCTGTAGAGATAGATGTTGGGGAAGACACGGAACGATACGGTAAGGAATGAAAGAATAAGGGAAACAACTCCAGTGTTATAAGTTTCTAGATATAAGATACAAGAGAGATGATTACATTGGTTTGAACATGTCATGAGGAGAAATGAAGAATATATTGGAAGAAGTATGAATAGCTTAATAATAGAAGTTTGAAGAAACAGAGGAAGACCAAAGATACTGAATGAGAACGACACGCAAAACAGAAATGAGTGGAAGAGGAAAATAAAAAAGCGACCCCTAACGATTGGGAAAAATTTAAAGAAGAACAAGATGTCAGTGTCAAGTGCAATTTGCATAGTTTGTTTATGAAATAATTTAATGGAAATTTAGAATCTTTTGCAAGAAAATTTATGTATGGAATTTATACATAAGTACGCATGGATTTTTACGAAGTTGTTTGTCATTTAGTCCTAAAAGTAAAGGGTCTCGGTAGAAGCTAAATCTGGACTAAACGATGACCCTTAAAATGCCGATCGAACTATTATCACCAGTATTTGGCCCACAGTTTTAAGTGTCTATTTAAAAGTATCCAAAAGAATTTTGTAGAAATTTCTAACCATTTTATAATTTGTTGAAAATCTAAACCGGCATGCCAACAACTTCACGTGGTATTTTCCATTAAGTGACAATAAAACAACTTCCTTTCAGCAATTGTTTTCAATTTCACTTCCTCTTCCATAAATGAACTTTTACAATAATCACTTTCTAAGTCGTAAAAGTCGCTTTAAAACCTCAACAATTTTCCGTGCACCTTCCAGCATTCCCTAAGTTCAGAAGTAGTTAAGATCGAAGGAAAGATACCGCAGTCATGACCTTGCCCCCTGTTAAAACCCTGATCCGACGCCTGAGATGTATTACACACGGAAACGCGACGGTTCAACTCGACCACCGAACACGCAAGAGATTAGAAGTAAGCTAACGATATCTAAAGATAGCAAAAATTTATTACGGAAAAATTGGCTTTAGAATTTGCTAATCGAAATATAATTACTATAGGTGCAAGTTTATTATATTTACCGCATAATAATCTGCTGAATTGGTTGTGGCTATAATCTGTTGTATTTCTTAATAATTATGTACATAGATAACAAATGCCATTTCATTAAAATTTTCAAGATTTTCCAAATTTACGTAGTTAATTTGTCACCAGGAGTGTGGAATTTACTTGTCGAGGCAAGGCACTAAATCTGCTTGTCAAGGCCAACAAAGTCACATGACTGCTCGCGCCCTATTGTATTTAACATTTCTTGTATACCTACACTCTACACCAAAAATTCTACTTATATCCTTTATATTTATATTTTTAAATTCATTCTATAAAGAAATGTCCTACTCTTCTAATTTTTACCTCTCGCTAAAAGAGGTATTGGATTCATGCTAAAAATCGCATATCCAGATTTTATTGAATAAGCACGTTTTAAGGTCCCTACAATCCGATTTTAACATTTTTACGATGATGTCTGTGTGTGTGTGTGTGTGTGTGTGTGTGTGTGTGTGTGTGTGGGATGTTAGAAGGACGGTTACTCAAAAACTATAAGACTTTAAATTTGTTTAACTACGTATTTCTCAATGGGACATTCATGGGAAGATCTGAAAAGGTTTTGGTAACAATTGGACAACCGGAAGTAGAAGATTCTTGAAAAAAAATCTTCTAAATAATATTTTTTGAAATTTTTTTCTTGGTAATATTAAAGAAAATTAAATTCTCTATCTGATACAATTAAATATTTTATTATATATTATATAGATTTAGAGATAAAAGAAAAATAATATGTAAAATAATTTGTTATAAAAAAATTTACAGCCGAAAGAATGGCCATGGAAAATAGTTGAAAATTTAAATTGTTTGTAACTGACAGATAAATGTCAGTGTCAGAAATCCGGAGACATTACTGAAGACTTTTTCTGGGAAGTACATACATTATATTATTTAGACATTAAGAGGACAAAATTTCTTCATAAAATGAATTTAAAATTAAACAATCTAAATATAAGGAATAAATATATGCGTAAGTAGAATTTTTGGTGTAGAGTGTAAGTATACAAGAAATGTTAAATACATTAGGGCGCGAACAGCCATGTGACTTTGTTGACGTTGGCAAGCAGATATGGGGGCCCATGTCAGAATGATAGCTAGTAATTATGTATAAGGATGTCAAATATCATATTTTCTTTAATGAAAAATTCTTACATTTCACATCTATATTCATAATTACTAATTATCATTCTGAAACGGGCCCACACATCTGCTTGTCAAGCCCAAAAATGTAACATTACTGTTCGCGCACTATACTTATGTAACCAAAAAAAGGAAGTGGCGAGAGGTATTGTACTGGCCACAACAGATTTTTCGAGATGTTTTCAATTCATTCTCGGGATTGACAGTATTTTTGAAGGGTATATGTAGTATACCTGTAATTTTAAATATTTAACTATTAATACAATAAGAAATAATATAATGTATGTAGTTCCCAAAAAAAAATCTTCAGTAATGTCTCTGAATTTTTGACACGGATATTTATCTGTGATTTACAAACATTTTAATTTTTCTATTGGTTTTCATGACATTATTTGGGCTGTGAGATTTATTACAACAGATTATTATATACCTTATATATCTTTACCTCTAAATCTATAAAAGATATAATAATATATTTATATGTAACAGATAGAGAATTTACTCTTCTTTAATATATACTAGCAAAAACAAAACATTTCAGAATCTACTACTTCCGTTTTCCAATTATTACCAAAACCTTTTCAGCTTTTCTAAGTAATGCCCGACACACACACACACACACACACATACATACAAACATACATTCACACACACACACACACATACAAAGACAACATCGTAAATATATTAAAATCGAATTGTAGGGAACTTAAAACGTACTTATGGATATGCGATTTTTAGCATGAATCCAGTACACATGCGTGGTTTCCATTCTTCGATATTTAATTTCATATACGAAATATGAAATAAAACAGCTTCAAAATATGTTTCCCTTCAGGAAATAAAAACTGTCACAGTTGATAACAGTTTTATCTTATCAGGGACAGTAAAATACATAGAATATAACATTTCTCTGAATATCAGCCAGCATTTGGCTGCAAATTTCCTATCGTACAACAAAACTAATATTTATTTTCCGACAGTTAAGCCATATTTTATAAAATTTATCAGAAGGTTCATATTTCTTGATCTACATTGCTAGCTTTATTCCCAAAATATGAAATTTATATTATAAACGGTGGATTGCATGATATGCTGCTGTATTTTTATACCTGCAGAAATTTATTGCACGACTATGAATATTTATTACTTTTTTTTATTAAACTTATCACAAAATGTGCAATCAATAATGTTATTGTGGCAAATGTCATGTAAACAGAGTAATGAAATGATGTTGAACATATATTGTCCAGGAGTATGATATACATCGTATGAATTTATGTGTGGAGTAATTGAATAACACTGAAATAGGAAATTACAATACTATAAAATTGAATTATGAATCATCACATAAATATTCATCCATAATACCGGTTAACTGAATAATAATATCAATGACAATCGGTTTCATTGAAAACTATATTCTTTTACCTTCCGTCACCTTTAGGTAAGGAAGGTATTGTCTGGTCAAAAAAAAATGATAAGTTTTTAGTGAATAAGCATGTTTTAGGGTCCGTATATTACTATTTTACCATTTTTACGATGATGTCTGTATGTGTGTGTGTGTGTGTGTGTGTGCGTGTGTGCGTGTGTATGTGTGTGTGTGTGTGTGTGTGTATGTAACCGCAGTTTCGGCCGCGATAACTCCTATACTAGCATTCCAAAAATTAAAATTCTTCCTTACAACCATATGCAGACTTGATTATAATTGGTCTACCGGAAGTATCCTCATTTGAAGATTTTAACAGTTTTTCTTGAAAAACTCAGTTAAATATTATTATAACTTAAAGAATATATGATTCTCTATACGATTTAATTGTATTTTATATTTCATATTCAACAGATATAGAGTTAAAGAATTATAAAGATAATAAATTTCATAATTCAGCCAGCTCTGCTAACTTAACCATGGAAACTGCTAATATATTCAGGTAATTCAAATTGACAAATGTCAATATCAATAAAAAGTAAATGCGAATTAATGAATAAAGGAAGTAACTCTAGTGTTAGAAATTTCTGGATATAAGAGAGACGATTACACTGGTTTGAACATGTCATGAGGAGAGATGAATATATTAATAGAAGGTGGAAGAAACATAGGAAGACCAAATCTAAGATGAAAGAACTGTATTGCAGAAGACTTGAGAGAAAAGGAACTGAATGAGAACGACACGCAAAAAAGAAATGAATGGAAGAAGAAAATAAAAAATAGCGACCCCCTAACAAATGGGAAAAACTAAAGAAAAAGATGTCAGTGTCAAGTGCAATTTGCATAGTTTGTTTATGAAATAAATATAGGATCTATTACAAGAAAATTTATGTACAGGGCGCGTGCAGTGACATGACTTTCCTGACTTTGGCAAGCAGATATGGGGACCCGTGTCAAAATGACTATTAATTATGTCCACAACTGACAAATGTCATAATTTTTCATTCAAAATTTCATGATTTTCTTATTTCATGTGGTTTATTTGTTACCAGGAATATGGAATTCAGTTGCCGAAAAAAGGAATCATAAAATACCAAAAAATGAAATTTTGAATGAATAATTATGACATTATCAATGAAAAGTAAATAAATGTGGCAGAGATGAAGATGTTGAGATAGATGTTGGAGAAGACACGGAAAGATATGGTAAGGAATGATTAGGAAAATAACTCTAATGTAAGAAGTTTCTAGAAAGATACGAGACGATTAAATTGGTAATAGAAGGTTGAAGAAACAGAGGAAGACCAAAGATAAGATGGAAGGACTGTATCGCGGGAGACTTGAGAGAAAAGGAACTGAATGAGAACAACACGCAAATGGGTGGAAAAATAAAATAAAAAATAACGACCCCTAACTAATGGGAAAAGCTAAAGAAGAAGAAGATGTCAGTGTCAAGTGCAATTTGCATAGTTTGTTTATGAAATAATTTTACTGGAAATTTAGAATCGTTTGCAAGAAAAACTATGTATGAAATTTGTACACAATACATAGGATTGACGGAAGGCAATGTGCTGGCCACATTAGGTTTTACTCTTTGAAATTTACCATTTAATGTGTATGTTCAGTTGAAACCATCTTGATAAGAAGTACCTCACAGCTAATGAGATCGGCAAACTGCTTCCTGGAGCATTAACAGGCTTCATAAGAATTCTGGGTCTGCTTTCAAAAACTAAATTACAATAGATCTCACAGGTCGTGACATTTAAACCCTGTGAATAATTAATAAATTTCCGCATATCCACACTAGAATTACCCCATTTCCACGAAAAAATGATAATGACTTTAACCTTCCTCCAGGCGAGTCGATTTTGATTTGCAATTCCAGCCCGAAATTTGGATTTACGACCTTCGTAAGGTGTTTCACGGTTTCTATTTTCATGCGAAAAGCCCATGTTATTTTCCTATCGCCGGGAAGTATGCAGATTAGTTGACGGTTCCACCCTCACACGCTAAACAATGATTATGTGGTGTAGGGTGTAGAGAACTCTACTTCGTTTTGATGGGGAGGATTTCAACGCGCCCTCAAACAAATACTTAAAAAGAAAATAATAATGAAGGAAATATTAAAAGAGACCAGTTTTTTCTTTGTATTTAAGTTTTTTGAACGATAATTTTTGTTGTGACAAGTCCTGATGACTCGGAGTACAGTACAATATTCTTCTTATAATTCTTAGAAAGTTTTTTTAAGTTTAATACAAAGAACGCACAAACGTTAAAAAAAATGTTTAACTGAAATTTAAATACGATTAATTGTATGTTATATTTTACGAATTAATCGGTCTAATCGTGACAAGCGTCTGTGTCTCTTATGAAAGTGTAGTTTATATTTTACACAATGAGCTGGGCATGAGAAAAATGTGCACCAGATTGGTGCCGCAATTGTTCAGTTCGGAGCAAGAGCGCATTCGATCCCGAACTTCAGCCTAAAATTTGGAATTGTCGATTAATTTCAAATCATGGTTGGAACATGGGTACACTCCGGAAACGAAAATTCAATTGAAAGCGAAGTTAATTCAGTTGGCAGGAAAGGTGATGGCGTCAGTCTTTTGGGACGCCAAAGGAATTTTGCTAATTGAATATCTTGGTAAAAGAAGAACTGTGACTGGACTACGCTACACTTTTAGACCAGTTGAAAGCAGTAATTCAAGAAAAACGCTCGGGAATGGCAATGCAAAAGATTTTGTTTCACCACGACAATGCGCCAGCTTATTTAAATTGAATTACTCAAAAAAATTGAACGAACTGAGCTTTGAAATCGTCCCCTCTCTTCCGTACTCGACCGATTTGGCTCCCTCCGATTTTCGTCTTTTTCCAAAACTCACAACTTTCAACGTTGGAAAGAAATTACGATCCAACGAAGAAGCCATCGATGCAGTAAATGCTTATTTTTAGGACCTGAAAGAAATCCATTTTCGAGAGGGAATCGAAAAGTTGGAAAACGCTGGACTAAGTTTATTGACATCAAAGGGGACTATGTAGTAATTTTATCTATAGATAAAAATACTACATAGTCCCATAGATAAAAATGAAGTTTGCATTTTTTATAAGAATATGAAATATAATTTCCCTTGAAGTACCTACGAATAAAAATATCTCGTTAAATTATGCTTGCGACTACGAAGTATGAAGTAGTGAACATAATAACAGCAATTATAAAAAACATGTCGTGTTGAACGTAATGTTCATTGTTTTTATGTAAATTACTTAGGTACATATCTGAAATATGTTTGTTTTTATAGTTTGTAGCCATTTTTATACACACAATGTCTTTGTTATAAAATATATTTATATTTCTTTTATTGTATTTTATTCTTTTATTTTTCTTTACTTAAGGAAAAAATATAAACACACCACTATAACCGCGATTAACCTAATTTTTCTTCCCTGTTAACAATTACTCGAAATTTCAAACAGTATTTATTCTCTTACAACACCGACATTTCGATATATTATTGCACCCTCTTCTAGTTAATATCTTACAAAATATTACATCTCGTGTACACAATACATTCATTCTTTACATTAAGTTATACAAAATCGTTCAAAAAAGTACGTACACAGCAGTTTGCTCTCAAAACAAAGAAACATTTCACTGTTCTAAATAGAAATATATGCTTTACTGCACTAGTACTATTATTTATGTTTGTTGCAGGTTACTTATGTGATGGCTAGTGGAAGTTGTACCAACATAGTGTTGTGTAATATGAGAAGGTGATTCGTTGAGCCCCGCGTCGCTGGAAATGATGCGGGGGGGCGGATTCTTGCTGGCCCCACGAGCCAGCTCCGCCAGCATTGCCTGCGCCCCTAAACCAGCGCCTACGCCGCCTTCAGAGCCCCCAACACACTCATAGGTCAGTAAAACAACAGAATGTTGGTAGGATATGGCACACCTTAATTATTTGCAATTACGAGGGTGAAACAAATATACACGGGACTGATTTATTTTTAAATTCCAGAGGATATTCAAAAAATAATATTTAGAAGATTTTTGTTAAAATACTACTACTTCCGGTTGTCCAATTGGTACCAGAATCTATTCAACTCCTCCCATTACTGTTAGATTGAGGAATCCGTAGTTACAAAGGTCACAGACATCATAGTAAAAATGTTATTATCGAATTGTAGGGACCTTAAAACCTGCTTAATCATTAAAATCTGGATATGTGATTTTTAGCATGAATGCAATATCTTTCATAACGAGAAGTAACAATAACCCCCCTTATTTCATATAATATTCTAAACACTATATAAATTTTAATTAAGCTCATTTTTAAGTCCTCCTTTGTAAACACGGACATGCAAATAACAAAACTACCCTGGCATTATTCAGAAAGCTCCTCTGCTGTCATATGCGAGATTATTTTCACGTGTCGGTTGTTCCGCCTTACACATACATTCTGTATGTCAAATGCAGACCCATTTGTTTTCCGTTTTTAGCCTCTGAACGTCAGAGGCAGCCCTTGTTCTCTCTCGGAAACGAATAAAAGATTTTACGGACAGCTCGTGTATGAAACATTGGTGAACGCGACGCTCCATGAAGAATTCATCGGAGTGCGTCACAAAATAAAGTTCGGATGTCTGTTTCCAAATGGAAATAAGAATTTTATAGTGATGTAGCTTTTATTTGAAACATGCATATTAAATTTACATTCTGCAGCTTAGCAAATAAGGGCGTTTTGAGGATACTGTTTGACATATGACGCTGAAAAACGGGCCACTCAAAATAACTTTTTACCTCCCGCTAAGAGGGGTATTGGATTCATGCTAAAAATCGCATATCCAGATTTTAATGATTAAGCACAGTTTATGGTCCCTACAATCCGATTTTAATATTTCACGATGATGTCTGTGTGTATATGTGTGTTTAACTACGTATTTCTCAATCGGACATTACTGGGAAGCCCTGAAAAGGTTTTGGTAATAATTACACAACCGGAAGTAGCAGATTCTTAAAAAAAAAATCTTCTAAATATTATTTTTTGATAAATTTTGTTCTTGCTAGTAAAAGAAGAATAAATTCTCTATCCGATACGTATAGATATTTTATTATATCTTTTATAGATTTAGAAATAAAGAAATATAAGGTTTATAATAATCTGTAGTAATAAATCTCAAAGCACAAATAATGTCATGGAAACTAATTGAAAAATGAAAAAGTTTGTAATTGACAGATAAATGTTAGTGTCAAAAATCCAGAGACATTACTGAAGATTTTTTTGGGAAATACATACATTATTTCTTATTGTATTAATAGATATGGGGGCCCGTGTCAGAATGTTAGCTAGTAATTATGCACACACATGTCAAATATCATAATTTTTCATTCTAAATTTAGTGATTTTCCAATCCTATCTGGTTTATTTTCCTCGACAAGTAAATTCCACTCCTGGTGACAAATTAACTACATGAATTAGAAAATCTTGAAATTTTTAATGAATGACATTTGACATCTATGTACATAATTACTAATTATCATTCTGAAACGGGCCCCCATATCTGCTTGTCAAGGCCAACAAAGTCACATGACTGCTCGCGTCCTATTGTATTTAACATTTCTTGTATACCTACACTCTACACCAAAAATTCTACTTACATATATTCTTTATATTTCGATTATTTAATTTTAAATTCATTCTATGAAGAAATTTTGTCTTCTAATTTTTCGAAATGTTTCCAATTCATTATCGGGATTGCCAGTATTTTTCAAGAGTATATATAATATACTTATAATTTTAAATATTTAACTATTAATACAATAAGAAATAATAAAATGTAGGTACTTCCCAGAAAAAATCTTCAGTATTCTGGATTTTTGACACTGATATTTATCTGTCAGTTACGAACATTTTAATTTTACAATTGGTTTCCATGACATTATTTGGGCTGTGAGATTTATTACAACAGATTGTTATATACCTTATATTTCTTTATCTCTAAATCTATAAAAGATATAATGAAATATTTATATGTATCAGATAGAGAATTTACTCGTCTACAAAATTTCAGTTCTTCCCAGTAATATCCGATTGAGAAATACGTAGTTAAACAGATATTAAGTATTATAGTTTTTGAGAAACACACACATACATACATCATCGTAAAAATATTAAAATCGGATTGTAGGGACCTTGAAATGTGCTCTATCATTGAAATGTAAAGATGTAAAAATTTTGTTGAAAGTTGTGTCAAAACTTATATATTATTCTATAATTATTTATTCTCCGTTTGATTTCAGGGTGGTTGGATTGTATCGTAAGTTGTTTGTGGTTATAAGTGTCGTGGCGGGTGCTGTAGAGTCAGTGGTGACGGCGAGTGCGCGCCGGGCCATGTTCCGAAGTCGCGACTCCACCATGATCATCCTCAACGACAACGACGAGGACGCCGAGTTCATCATCAACTTGGAGACGCTCGCGCAAGCCGCCATTATTTTCGTTATGGGCATTGCCATTATCGTCAGCAACGTACTTATCATTGCGACTTACCTCAACTACAGGGGTACGTCAGACGGTAAACCAATATTTTATTTCTTTCTAATATTTAATGTAGTTCAGTGATTCTCAAAGTGGGTGATATCGCCCCCTTTTTGGGCGCTGGATAGATCCAAGGGGGCGGTGGTGGCCTTAGGGTTAACAGGGGGGGGCATTGAAGGGTAGTAAGTGGGTGATGTGAAGTAAAATGACCAATTAGTTTTATATTTTCAGTCCCAAAGCGATTTATTTCTAAACAAGATTTTAGGAATTAAAATAAAAATACATGGTTTATTTTTTCGATAAGTCTCCCCATTTACGAATACAAATTCTCAAAATTATAACCACCATACTTCAAAATAGAACCAATGTCTCTGATTTCATGAGTGCTTCACATAGACGTCCTTTGATAAATATACAGGGTGTTTATAAAATAGAGGTCACGGATTTTAGGGTGGATAATACATCTCAAAACAATAAAAAAAGTTCATATAAACATATATCCGGAAACAGTGGCGTAGCCAGAAAAAAATTACGGGGGGGTTTTTATTTTTATAAATATAATTTTTATTAGTAGGCATTTTTTTTAAATCAATAGGTAAATAACAACAATGCTAAATTATGTAGTGAATTTCAAACCACTCATCTAAATATGTTTATACAAACCGCAGTATAAACAAGAAAAGTTGTAGTTGTAACACTAATAAATTAAATTAACGTAGGTATTCTACTCAAGAACAAGAACATAGCGCATGAGATTCACCGTTAGCTGTCGGTAAATTTCGGTGGCATTTTCACGAGGACATTGCGCGAAAGGGATCTGTAGGCTACAGACTGTAGCTAATAATTGCGTGTAAACAGATTTCTACGAAAATTAATATTGTCTTACAATGTTATTAAGAGAATTGGTGTAAGTCAGTGGAGACGGTTTGGGTATGTGGAGAGAATGGCGAGTGAACGGCTTGTTAAGCGTATATATCTTGGTGAAGTTGAGGGTTTTCGATTACGTGGCCGACCAGTGTGTAAGTGGATGGATGTGGTTGGTAGAGTGCCTAAAGAGAGAAAGTTTCCAAGTAAGAAGAGAAGAACAGCATGTATGAATGCGATTATGAGTGTGGCCGGAGCGAAAGAAGTGTGCTTAGACAGGAATGTGTGGCGAAGGATGATTGTTGCGTAACTATTATTGTAATTCGGATGCGGTATTTCGCTACCGAAAATCGGTCACTTTAATATGTTTAAGAGTAAGGATTTATTGTATGATGTTGATGTTGTTCTTATTGTTTTCGGGTTTGTGCGAAATTAATAATTTTTTGCTTCAGATCATATTATACATGAACAACAAACGAGTATGCTTTTAAATTAGTGTTAAAAGCGGGCTACCATTGTCTCACAGGGGGGGTTCTAACCCCTAAAACCCCCCCTATGGCTACGCCACTGTCCGGAAATGTCTAGTTTCAGAGCTATAGCGATTTTAATATTTTTCTCGTACAAACGTCTAGATTCTACAGAATCACCGTGATCGGCATGAACTGCTGCCTTCTTCAAGGAATAAACAATAAATACATAATAACAAAAACATTAGTAACAGGTAACCATGGTGACTAAGATCTAAATCGTCACAATGATTGAGATTATTATTCCTGGTTTTGAAAATTTCAATAGCTTCTCTAATAAACCTGTTGTTGAGGTGTGTTGGTCTCGCTAGTATTTTTGTTTCTTCGAATTTTATACGGTGGAATTCTTTCAGGGCATGTTCTGCAGCTGAAGATTTTTCTGGCTGGTTCAAACTGATCGAACGCTGGTGTTAATTCAATCTTGTCTGCGTGAAAAATTACATTAGACAGACTGGTAGAACTATTTGAACAGGATTGAATTAATACAGCGTTCGAACAGACTGAACCCTAGATTACTTAATTTGTGTAATAGGATATGGTGGTCTGTGAGATTTCTTTGTAGTTTTATGCCGATCATCGTTTTATGCCGATCCTTTAAAATTTTGTAGATTAGAGTAAATTTTCTGAGGGAGCATTGAAAAAATATATTTTGGGAAAGGGGGCGATGAGCCAAATAAGCTTGAGAATCACTGATGTAGCTAATTAGTTGTCTTGACATTAGACACCAATAGCCCATTATTTGCGCCACTCTGTTGTAATAACGGAATGCATTACATGGTACTTCTACCTCTTCTGAGTGCTCTGTATAATAAAATAATCTTACTGTTCTCTTAACATAAATGCTATTTTTGTTTAAAATAATTTTTGGAACTACAATTCTCATTCTCATAAGACTTTATTTCAAACAAAAATAGCATATATATTAAAGGAACAGTAAGATTATTGTACTATACGGAGATGTCATCATTTTAACCGTGCGGCGCAAATAATGCCCGATTAGCATTCATTCATATAATGTAAGCAGTGAGCGATATTCCGCTTTGTCATAATAAGGGTTTTTTTAAAATTTGTTAATCTATACATAAGAATCCAGTATTTTGTATTTTCGCAGAAAGTTTCTAATATTCTAATTATTTAATTGTGGGTAATTTCTCGACTGTGATGTGGATTAGGTGTTAACAATTACTCGAAAGTTCAGTCAAACAACATTTATTCTTACTATACCAACATTTCGGTGCACCCTTGCACCTTCTTCAGGGTCAACAACAATTGTACAACAAAAATGTAATACATACAAAATAACATGGACATTATCACATTTACAGTAAGATCATACAAATTGCTACAATTCATGTACACAAAATACATTCGTACAAAACATTCAATTAATTTATTAAACATCGTACAAAAAATTCAAAGAGCAGAAACAGCCATTTGCTCTATAAAACGACTACCGAATAATACAGAAAATAGCCGGAAATATCCTGTGTAAGGATTCTGGTGACATCATTAATATGGACGTCTATTAGTCGTCTGTACACCAATAATAATGTATCAAGTTGTAGAAATTTAAATATAATGTAAGGAAATTCAGTTTGGCTGAAATTTCCTCTAGAAAATTATAATCTGAAGATACGATAAATAGGTAGAATTATAATTGACAACCATGTACAAGCGTTCCACATGAACTATCAGTTAAGTTAACAACGCCCGCTTGGTATTAGCGAATAAAGCCGTATTCTTTCGCTGCATTGAATCAGATCCATGTTACATGGATCAGTAAATTGCATGTTCTTTCGAACTCGGATCAGTATCCCCACCCCAAGGCCAAGTGATCCAGATCAGTGCCATCTACTCCAATAAAAACTTGGATTAGAAAGATCATATCACTTAAGATTCAAAACTGGCGGAAGCGGCGGAAGAATCTGTCATATTTTATAAGTCAATCAGAACAAGAGATTACATTTAAGATCCTAAAAGAAATTTACAAAAGAATAAATAATGGTAAATATAAAAAATTGAAATTCATTTTTCCCGACTGATTTTGACAAATACTTGTGTTCTTTTGAATAAATTTATCTGCGTCCACTTGAGCTGATCTGATCTAATCTATACGATCAGTTGAATCTGATCCAACCCAGCGAAAGAATACGGCTTAAGAGGTGTTCTTTGGTTAAAGGAATTTCAGACGTACATTCGAAGGAAATATTTTTGAAATTGGTATTTTACGTGAAAACCATGAGAACTTTAAACAGTATAATACTACTTTTGTAATTTTAAGAAAGAAATATATTAATTTGTTTTGCAGTTTCCATTTGTATATTGTATATTGAAATACAATACTTATGTATGTGTTACTGCAAGTGGTACAGTTAAAAAAAAACTTTTCTACGGAAAAATAAAGAAAATTCATCTGTTACAGTGTTTGATATTAGCTTTTAACTATTTTGATGCAATCTGTGTATATAATATGTTATTGCAAATATAAACTGCATTAGCTTAATTTTTATTTTGAACATAGAACAAGTTTTTGAATAGGTACACTCGAGTGACAACTACCTTAACATCAGTCTCATTTCACTCCCTCAATTTTTACTTTCCAGCGATATCTGGAAGAAAACATTCGGCACAAACAAAAGTTCGTCCTTTCGCATGCCGAAAACAATTGATTCCATAATCAAAGCTTCAAAGCAACCTCACGAAACTCATAATAGCTGTATTAAAAACCGCTCTCGAATCCTTGCCACAATGTGACCTTGGCATCCGCCAAATGCCATGGTAAATGTTCCTACTTTGATCAATAATTCATATCAAAAGCTGGCGATATTACCACGGATTTGGGAGAATTTATAGCGGCGCGCTACTGCCGGAGATGTCCATGGGCGCACGGGGATAATTGGATATCGGTTATGAATGACAGGATAGGAAACCAGTGGCGGATTAAGGGTTTTTTTTACTATGAGTGAAGGGGATTTCTTTTTTTAGGATTTTGCGAGTTATTTATTATCTGAAAAAGATTCTGTTATGGACGAAGATTGATGAGTTTAAAAAATGTCAGATATGCTCGAGTACTTTTTTTATTTGACTTTTTTTGTAATTAAAATTGTGCATTTATTTAAAAGTTTTGATTGATGATTCAAAATTGAAGTTGTTAAGTTCGAATTAATCTTCTTCTTCATATCCCTGATACGCGTATTTGGGTAGGAGACTTCCTTTTCTCAATATTAATTTAATTTATTTCTTCCACTTCCTACAAAATATACTTTCCTGGTGTTTCCTGCCAATGGGGTCATTTCACATTTTCTAATTTATTTTTTTCTTGAAAGAATACGTCAAATTAAATATGTAGGTGTATGTTTTACACCTTACAAGTCTTTAGAATCAACTCGTTTATATCGCATGTTTTAAAGTGACTACAGGATAATTAGCGTTTATCCACTGTTGTTAAACAAGGACAGATACAAATTTATGCGGATGACACTATAATAATAATAATAATAATATAAACCGCTCCCGATCTTGAAGCAAACCTCGAAACAAACAGTTTTTAGAAGTTTTGAGTGTAGTAATACATATTTTTAATAATTATTTTCAAGTTTTTAAAAAAATGTTGAGGTTAATCCATAGCCTTAACCGTTTATCTCGCAAAATTTCAAGTTGGTTAGTTAACTCAACCCATTATTTAAGTTACTTCACTTAGCGTTAAACTAACGTGTTTATCTCGCACGTTTAACCCGCTTAACTCAAGCGGGTTAGCATTGAAGTGAGATATGATTTTTTAAAAGTATTTAATTTCAAATATTTGGACGCTGACGTCACGGCTTGGCGGATGCGGCAGTATCTCTCTACCGGTTGTGTTTGGAACTATGATTGTTTGGGTTATCACTTGTCAGTTTGATTTTGTGACAGCAACATATTGTTAACGAAAAACATATTTCATACAAATTTTGATATTTATTTTAATAAATGTTTTATTTACATACCTTTACTCTTAACTCTGCTGTCACCTGTCACAATTTTAGGTTAGTTTATTTACAACAGCAAACGGAAGCTACGTGAACTGTTGTGTGTGTGTGTGAGAGGAATGTCTTTGTGTGAGTAACAAGCCGTGACGAATTTTACGGGCGCGAAATTCCCAAGGACAGCATCCAACCTGGTCTTGATCCCCGCTGCCGTATTTCCTTCCAAATAAAAAAAAAACTTGATCACCGCACGAACTTCGTCTGATAGACAGATTGTACTGAAATTTCTTGACTGTTCATATGAAGATCTTCATATGAACTGTCATATATGTTTTCCTTTTGATTTTCCTGCTATCTTTTTTAGGTATTTCTTTTCCACATTTATTTTCCTCCCATAATTTTCTACATTTCTTAGCTCCACTTACGTACATAATTGTTGGTGCGGTCATTGTATTCTGTACCTTCATTTTTGTTTTCTTATTTCTTCTTTATTATAGAACTCCAAAATTTGGAGACTCAAGAGTGCGCTTCAAGATGAAACCTGCTCTGTATAATACCATTAAATATTTACAGCAGAACAAACGCAAACGAAATTTAGTTGGAGTTGGAAGAACAACGAACGAGCTTCGAACAAACTTAACTTAGACTGGGACTTTACAACATGAAGCTTTACACGAGGAAGTTTATTCTTGTCGAGTTTATTTCCACGGAGATTACACTAATTCTTTGTTTTTAATTATTCACCCGTATAATCTATAGCTCTGAAGATGAACTTCATACTTAATTCACATCCTTTGGGTGGAGGTTGCACCTTCATTTCGTAATTGAACTTTGAATTTTTGTGCATGTATTTATACCAATACTTTCAGACCTTTTTCTAACTCGCGTTTTTACTTTCTTATTTTAGAAAATTGCCAACTGATCTCAATCTCTCCGAGTAACATAATAAATATTTAATGTGATCCTGTCCGTGTTCCATTGTTCGGAGTTGCGATAATATAATCCAGTATCTGAAACTTCCCGTTAATTATTGTACGTTGTGCATGGCTGATCAGAACATTTGATGGTAGAACACGGCTCCCCGGATCAATGTCGCCATCTCTCAGCGATCGTCTTCTATTTTGCTGATACGCAGAGCTTGACGATAACGATAGTGTTTTGTTACGGAAGATGTTGTCTTAATTTAACATGAAAAAAATATTTAACATGGGATACATTTTATTTTTCTACATCCCCTCTGATGTCAATAAATTTAGTCCAGAGTTTTCCAACTTTTCGATTCCCTCCCGAAAATGGATTTGTTTGAGGTCCTTAAAATAAGCATTTACTGCATCGATGGCTTCTTCGTTCGATCGTAATATCTTTCCAGCGTTGAACGTTGTGGGTTTTGGGAAAAATAGAAATCGGAGGCATTAAATCCGTCGAATACAGTGGATAGGGGACCTCAGTTCGTTCAATTTTTGTTGAACAATTCGACTTGCATAAGTTGGCGCATTGTCGTGGTCTAAGGCCTTCTTCGTGATTCAATGCACCCTCCTAATTATATTATTGCGCTAAAAATAGAGAGTAGTATATTATGTAACTAGTGTCTAAAGAGTTTAAAAACGTACTATACTTCTTCTACGATTGCAAAATGAGAAAGCAAAAATAATGAAATACAATAATATAAAAAGTTAAACAAGTTATAAATCTAATTTTTTTTTTCTGTGATATCCATAAACTATATAATCTTCTAAAACTTTATTTTATTATTCTATATAAAGTGGAATATCGTAACCACTAAAATAAATGGTAACCATTATCATTACTTTTATTAAATCAATATAAATTTATGTCAAGTGCAGTGAGAAATAAAAATAATATAAAATTTTATTACATATATATGGTATTCAATTTGAGTAGCGTAAAATTTTTAAAAACTAGGTCATTTCTTTCAAATAGTTTTCTTGTTACCTATTTTATACTTAACAGAAATAAGTAAAAACCTTTATAGATTTAAACCACTACATTAAATTAAAATGATTATTCTTATAACGATGTGTAATTTTGTCAATATGTACAACTAACTTGAGAAGAATTTGATAGCTTTTTCGCAGTGCAGTGTTACTCTAGTCTACAGTGTTGGTGTACATTGTTCCCAAATGTTTGAAACATATTTAAGTTCTTTAACCTATACTTGTCACCTCCATAATAGTCACAGATCAAGAATTAAGAGATTCTCCAAGTACATTATTCTTTCATTACTCATTATTTCGATGAGATACAATTTTTCTGTATTTTACGTTGCAGAGTGGAGACCATCTTCACTTTCATCTTGTGTTTATAACATTTAAATATCGTCTTCCTTCGAGCTTTATTCTCGCTTATATCTATTCTTTACATTTAGATTATATATATATAAATTCATTCTATGAAGAAATATTGTCCTACTCTTTTAATTTTTCGAGATGATTCCAATTCATTGTTGGCATTAACAGTATTTCTGAAAGGTATGTGTAATATACCTATAATTTTAAATATTTAACTATTAATACAATAAGAAATAATATAATGTATGTACTTCCCAGAAAAAATCTTCAGTAATGTCTCCGGATTTCTGACTGACATTTATCTGTCAGTTACAAACATTTTAAATTTTCAACTATTTTCCATGGCATTCTTTCTATCTCTAAATCTATAGAATATATAATAAAATATTTCAATGTATCAGATAGAGAATTTAATTTTCTTTAATATTACCAAGAAAAATGTTCAAAAAATAATATTTAGAAGATTTTTTTCAAGATTCTTCCACTTTCGGTTGTCCAATTGTTACCAAAACCTTTTCAGATCTTCCCATGAATGTCCGATTGGGAAATACGTAGCTAAACAAATTTAAAGTCTTATAGTTTTTGAGTAACCGTCCTTCCAACATCACACACATACACACATACACACACACACACACACACACACACACACAGACATCATCGTAAAAATGTTAAAATCGGATTGTAGGGACCTTAAAACGTGCTTATTCAATAAAATCTGGATATGCGATTTTTAGCATGAATCCAATACCTCTCTTAGCGAGAGGTAAAAATTGTATGACACACCTTTAGTTAAAAGTTAATCAATTTATAATCTTTTCTAGTTTGATGTCAAAGTAAAATGGATAATAAAACTATCATTACGAAGATATGATTAAATCTCAGTAAAAAAGTCATTGAGATTCCGGCAGTAAAGACGCATTTCTGCAATGACCATTAAATTTAAGAGCAATTGTGCATGAAAATTTCAGTAGTCATTGCATGCGAAGTACTACTTGCATGTTTCATAAAATTACGTTTGATTAATTGGAAATAACTGCCCCTATAGTGCTTTTTATTATTATATGTTGCTTTGTTCTTTCGCTACGGAAAATATTAGTATGATTTATTACATATTTGCGTAAATCTTGATCTGTAAATATACGAATTAGTTTCTCGTCATGAACTAAGCATAAAATGCGTATTAAAATAAGTTAATTTTAAGTGTAAATATATAAATAAAATGTATTATCGATAAGATTTTATCGTTGAATAGTATATTCTACAACAAGTAATGGAATGGCCCATATTCCACACGAGCAAAAAGTTTGTGGCCCGAACCGAAGACGAGGACTACGGTTTGCGAGTGTGGATTATGCCATTCCAAACGTGTTGTAGACTATACTTTCTCTAACAATATTTAGAAATTATACATAAAATGTTGATTGAACAATATATTATCATATACCATTAAAATTTTTTTTGACGCCAGTCCATAAATTGCTTATAATAACTCCATTCATTTTTTTCTTTTGATTTATTTGGTAATAACGGACTGTATCATTAGAACGTTCCCTTATTTCTGGTGAAGTACGTTCCATATCTATATCTTCATTTCCACCTTATATGTTTTTCTACAAAATGTCTTCAGTTAATTTTCTAAGTAATATATTATTATTTAGATAAACTTATTATTCTGGACAACTCACAAAACCTGTAAAAGTTAACAAAAACTTTAAAAATGTTCAAAACTTTAAAACGTCGAACGCGAATACAGAAATAAATATGCGGCTAAATAGATTGTGATTCGTCGAAAGCCGTGCGGAATTATTCCATACAGCGTACGGAATTATTCCACACGGTTTGTTGGAATATTAAATCCAACATAATTTTTAGTTGTGGAATGTGTAGTTTCCAAAATAGTGTTGGAGAATTAGTTGTTAAATTATTGAAGATTTAAAAGTTTGTTTTTTTCAGGTCCATCTGAGGTCATCAACCACTACTTGTTGTCTTTGGCAGTAGCAGACCTACTTTGTGGACTCTTTGTTGTTCCATTATCCGTCTATCCCGCGATTGTACAACAATGGGTAAGCTTCATCCACTATTTGAAGTATAAATATGTTGTTTCACATATACGATACTTCTGGTACTTTTAATATGTAATATTTTTGTATAAATAATTAAAAAATAGAATTATGTATTTCAAAATACAGACATACAGTACCGTCCAAAAATATGGGCACATCTTTTGATTGAGTTTACAAAAGGGAAAAATATTTATTTTTGATTTTACAAAAAATGTTATAGGAAGAACTTGAAACATTTACTTTTTTCATACCTTTAATAATACGAAGGTTAAATATATATATTCTATTTTCTTATATCTATTTATTTATTTTGGATTTATAATTTTTTTATTTGTTAATTTTCTTGTATCACATGTAATTTTCAGGACGGTACTATTTACAAGATGAAAGTTTGTCAAATATAACTTTTCGTCACTGACAAAACCTTTTGAGTTTAGCTCAAAATGTTTTGGGATATTTTGAAGCAGAAGTGCAACAAAATATCATTTCAAAATAAACTCTAATATGTAACTTCTTTACAGCCAAATGGGAATGAAACAAATACAGAAGAAAGTGTGTGTGTGAGTATGATAAAAATAATTGAAACACTTAAATTCTTAGGAATCTAAGTGCCATTTTTGTGTTTGAGTTATTATTTTTATTTATATATTTGTTGATTTGTTATTCATTCCTGAAGAAGTCAGTAGTTAATACTGCCGAAACGTCGCTATTTAAATAAACAGAAATTAAAACTAAAAAATCTGATGTGGACACCACACGACTTCTTTATACGATTATAAAACTATACATATTTTTTTAATAATTAAATTACAAAATATTGACAGGCTTAAGCCAAGCTCGAGAAATATTTTGATATAGAACAAAAAATAATTCATTTACTATCATTTTTAAATTAACATTAATCTAACTCGGTTCTTTTTAAAGAGAGTTGATTACAACAAAGAAATATTTGATTACAACAATGAATATGACTAATTTCACAATAAAAATATAATATTTGTTATTGCACGAAACATAAAATTGCACATATTTAACGTAATTTGACATGAACATTTTTTTTTATTTTTTTGTCCTAATCCATAGCAAGCTTTATTAGAAAAACAAAAAAGTATATAATTTTTATATTTACATATCTCGCTTATACAAAGGGCTAATTTAATAATACTTGATATGCTAGACGCAGAAATTAATTCTCTAAAACTTTTATTTGAAGCATTTAAAATCAAAATAAAACCATTTTATTCAAGAAAAACTGTTAACAACTTCAAGTAATGTACCACTTCCGGTTAGCCTATTTTAACCAAAATCTATTATGTTATTTCGATTGACATAAAAGTCTTGTATACCAAATTTGAAAAGTTTTGGTTTATATTTTAAAACAGTTTCATTAAAATCTATTATAGGCTTCATGGAAAGTGCCACTTCTGGAAATTGTGTAATTGCTGCACAACTAGATGTTATAGCAGTCCTAAATACAAAATTTCAACTTTCTACGGCTTACCGTTTTTAAGTTATGCGAGATACGTACAGTCGTCACGACGAAATTAGTCAAAATGGATTCAGGGATGATCAAAATGGATATTTCCGCTGAAATCTGAAAACCGAAATTTTTCGCGATTACAATACTTCCTTTACTTACGTACAAGGAAGTAAAAAGGTTGTATCATTTTAATTGAAATATGAGTTCTGAAAGATTTTTTAATAATTTACACCATTTGTGTTCAGTGGCGTATTAAGCTTGTTTGGCGCCGCCAACCCATGCGCCTTTTCGCTTCTTGTGTAGCATCTCACGAACCCCAAATATTTGTGCACCCTGGGCTCGTAGGATTTATAGGCTTGTGCAATAATACGCCACATTTTTTTTTTTTTTGGCACTTAGCTACCTATGAATTTACATGCTTCAATTGCTGCAGTCTTTATGCTTATTTTGCGTTTAAATTTATGGCCAATAACCAACAAATAATCGTAATCATAATAATACATTTTTATTTTTTTCCTTTAGGTCTATGGCGATATAATCTGCCGACTGGTAGGCTACATAGAAGTCACCCTATGGTCAGTATCAGTCTACACCTTCATGTGGATCAGCGTAGACCGTTACCTAGCTGTGCGCAAGCCTCTTCGGTACGAAACCATTCAAACAAAAACGCGGTGTCAGTGTTGGATGGCGTTCACATGGATTTCTGGACTGATGCTGTGCTGCCCTCCACTGCTAGGGTTCAACAAGCCTTTATTCGATCACGACGCTTTCATCTGCATGTTGGATTGGGGCAACATGGCGGCATATTCTTCCACGTTGGCCATTTTGGTCTTAGGGCCGAGTCTTATCACGATTGTGTACACTTATAGCTATATATTTTCAATGATGAGAAAACTGAAATCTGGTGTACCAATACATGATAAGGAATATGCGACAGCGTTGTCAGAAAATCTTGGTAACCCAAGTCATATTATGTCGTTCGTACTTGTTATGACGTTTTGGTTATCTTGGTCGCCGTATATTGGAGTGAAACTATATGAATACTTCACCGGAAGTAAGTTTCAAGTACCGTTTTTACATTTCGGAATAGTTTGGTTAGGGATGCTCAATTCTTTTTGGAAGAGTCTAATTTTGGTTACGTTAAGTCCGCAATTCAGACTAGCTCTACGCATATTTTGTATGACTATATGCTGTCGTTATAAGGGCCGTATGCAAGCGGAATTAATTGGGATGGATGCAGACGATTGACTATTATCTAATCAAAAACCATGGACTGTTGTTGTAATCAAGAAAACTGAACTATTTTTGGGAAAAGTTACTAAGTGTTTGTTGAGAAATATTTTCCGTAATACGAAAAAAATGTTGATTGTTAGAGCGCGCGCACGCGCAGATGTACAAAGCACATCATTTTAGACTGTTGACGTTGACTGTTTTGAGGTTATGCCGAAGCTACCTTCATGAGTGATAAGTGGATTTGTAATTTGTCGCATACGGTACCATCGGTTGTGTCAAATCTCAATGTACATATTGTTGGTGACAGTGACTTTGACCTTGTTCAAGATCTTCACGCAGGAGATTGTTTCCGGAAGGAGTCAGAATAATTCTAAACTACTGTAGAAGAGTTCCAATCATTTACAATAGGATATTCGAATAGGTATTTCGTACGTTCTAGTTTCGTAGCAATATTTTTATTGCCTGTTACCTACCTCTAAACTAAGTCGAATTCAAAAAAAAGTTAGATATTCGTTTTATCTTTTTTACGTTGTATGTTAAGTTTTATATAGATTCATTTATTACTTGTTATATCTAGGGACAAAATATTAGATCTTTTACATATCAAATACTTAACTCATATTTGTAAAACTTCTTTTAATATTATAGCAAATAGAAAAGATATTTATGAATGTATAGAAAATCAGTCTTAATAATAAATAAAATCGGACATGAAAATTCGAATTTTACTAATAATCTTAATGTATATTAAAGAAAATATTTAAATGTACATATTTTCTACAAATTATTTTAAAATATTTTTAACAATGGGGATTTCCGCGATTGTTTTTAACAATACCCAACAAAAAAATAAATCCCATTATCCCGAATATGACTATTAAAAAAGCCAAAACCATGCCCTGACTAAACAAACACTAACTGATGGTATCTGAAAATTCCCTTCTTAAAAAACTAAACAATTCCAAATTGTCTAAATATTCTCATAGCTGCTTAGTTTTAGGAGATAATATCATAGGAAGCAGAATTAGAGTATTTTGTAAACGATATAAAATTAAACTTAACTTAAATGGTCAATTAAAACTGTTAGATTTTAAATTTAGGATCCCTCTGCTTTCTATCGGCAGCAAAGGGATTGTTCAGAGCCTTGGCTTCGCGTTCGCGCTCAATGCAATAAGAAAACTTGTTCTGCTATCTTGCGTCGGACACGAGAAGTTCACACATTTTGTTTTATTTCATTACATATCTTCAAAATTTATTTCGAAGGGACTGTATTCAGTGTATTCTATATTTGTATTAAAATCACAAATTCGTAAAACAAAATTAAAATAATTGGCTCCAAAATGAAACTTAATAATTGAATTTTTTTATTTCAATACAACAAAATGTGTTTTCTACGAAACAATAACAATAGCTGCATTTTTTATGGTGAAATTGATAGGCAGAAGACCACGTCATCAACCTGAAAACAACCTTATAAAAAGAAATATAACTTGTAGTAAGTATTAGTTGTTATTTATATTTAAAGAAAGAAGAAAAATATACTAGTATTAAAGAAACGTATACATTAATTCTTTTACGGAATATAAAATTATTTGACACAATATGGTCATTCTCAGTAGTGCCAACGTATTCCATAAAAGGAATAACGATTGACTTAGAAATAATTGTAAATATCATAGTTAGTAATTTCTTTCATATAACATGATTTATACAGCAATATGTAAGCTACTTGATGACGGATGTACATTCATGATACCACTTTCGGTTTATTAATAATTAATATCAACTTTGAAATTTCAAATGAAACATACTTAATTTTTTACAAATTTGAAAAGTACATCAAATTTGCTTTACAATCACGTAAAATAATCCATATGTTACATTATTAAAAAGTAAAATGGCGGGCACTTTTTTATACACCTAGTCGAAAAGAAATTAGTGAGCCATGACTGGGGCTTGAAATAAAACAATGAATTAAAACAATTGTAACACGGTTAATAATAATAGTTACAATTGCGAGATATTTGCTGGGTTCACTAAAATATATCACCCTGTGTACATTACTTAATACTAGTACTTTTTTCTTCTTTTAAAAATAAATAACACACAATAATTTCTACAAATTATATTTCATTTTATAAGGTTTTTTTCAGGTTGATAACATGAGTCCTCTGCCTAATCATTTTCACTATAGAAAGTTATTTTTACTAAGAGCTCCTTAATTACTTTTAAACGCTACTTTATCTATTGAAATTCCGTTACTAAAGTGACACTTTAATGCCTAGAATGTATAAAAATTTCTTTAACCACTAGTGACTTAAAGTAAATACATATCTAAAGCAACCAACAAAATTTGCGTTGATTATAAAAATTAAACATGTCACATATTATTTTTAATTTGAATGTAACTTTCAGCAAATGAATGAAATATGTCTTTACGCACTTGTGCCATAAATAGCTATTTATTTTATTATACAATAATATGTCAGCAAAAATAATATATAAAAGTTGTACCTATGTCGTTAATATTTATTTTTTTTGTAATATTTCAATAGTCCCTTTCTATATTTTGGTCTCATCATCTCAGCAAGATTTTTAAACAAGCTGCATTGTTAAAGCAAATTCATGTAAATGTTTGAATCTATCGCCGTAAAATACACTATCTAAGAGCAACGAATACAGAAGATCTATTGAACTGTTTAAAATCAGTGAGCTTATAAATATATATTCCACCTTTTAACAGTTGAATCTACAAATTTAAATATACCATGCCTGATTGTACATGATGTTGCCTTGTATTTTATACATAAGAGTTCTTAAAATATAAAATAGATCGTCGATTAATATGACTATCTTTTTAAAACTTGTAACATGATTCTCAAATTGCAGTGCTCTTTATTGTTATATGCTTTAAATATTTATTTTTTTGAAGGAAATCAAAAATCTTTGACAGTTTATGTAAACAAAAAATTCTGTGAGTGGTTAGACTTAGTACTAAAATATTGTATTTTTTTTAATTTATTTGTCTTTTCAATTTGTAATAACATGTTGAAGGATACCAAATATAATCAAAACGTATATTTGGTATTGTTGTTATCAAAAAAATGTAACAATAATTCTCATTATAATCAAACAATAATAATATAAAAATAGGAACCCTTATCAACAATACAGTACAAACTTTAAATCAAAAATGTTATTCTCAATTCAAAATCATTATATTTTTCTGTTTAACATTATTAATTTTATGAAAATTGTTTTTGTTTTCAATATTTTTGTAGGGACGTTGCATTAATTATGAAGCCTTTTTTAAAACATTTTCTTTCATGATTATTCCTTCCCTTGTCCTTCGTGAAAGATCGGAATGATTCGTGATCTGTATATACTCGTACTATCTAAACGATAGGCAACTGCGGTGGCGGCCACATCGTGCGGCACAGTATAGGTATTGCAGTACAATGTACATGTAACATGCAATAGGTTATTTTTAATTTTAGAGAATGAATATTAAATAATTACGTCACATCTCTTTCAAAGTCCACTGGCGCGCAAAATATATATAACATAATTATAAAACATTATTTTGTCTTGCTGCAATCCTATTTTAAATATTTAGTTCTAATTCTAACACATTCTCAGAATTTTAAAATTAACTTCATATTAATTTCAACTTAGAATAGTTGAGCGAACGTACAATCAAATTCTTTTTGAAAAACAAATATAATTTCATGACTGTTTTGTGTGTGAGCTCGTAAACTATTTAATAAATCTGTACAATCAACATAAACTGTAGACCTGTTGTTAATAGAAATAAAATCTAAAATGCTCTCTTTCTATATATTAAACAAATCAAACTGCTATTGATAAATATGACTAGCTATTTTTCGAGATACATGTATAACTTGTTCAGCTGTTTGCTAGCTGTTTTAGGTTAAATTTGTTCCCAATTTCTTCTGGGATTATTCAATCAAAATACCCATGTGCATTTCAAAAAAGGTTTTTCAAAATAATGATTTCTTTGTTTTAAAGATGAGGCTATTTTCACATACATTGTTTACAAATACAATATAAATTTTAAGTCTGTAGGCTAACAGAGAAACGTAAGCCTGATCATTATTCAATTCAAATGTTATTAAAATTGATCTTGATATTGTCATTTATCGTTTTCTAATTTATTTCCATTTGTAAAAATGATTCTTTAAATAATATTTTTGACAATACCTCGTGTTAAATTGACATTTAATTAAATACTTTTTATACTCCGATGTGTAAAATTAATATTTTACGTACTGCAAACAGTGAGTTAAATAAATGTTCGTATTTTATTTACTTTTTTACACACAGCTACCACCATCAATACAGCTCCGATATTTAAGTTGCCTAACCTACATTAAGTTTGTAAACGTGATTAAGAATTGTTTAACCGTTTTTTAACGATCCTTTGTTTAAAAAAATTATCTACATAACACAGTATGTGAAAATAACCACGTTCAACCTTAATAGGATGTCCGAAAAGTTATGAAAATCAAGTATGCATGAACATTATTTTGGAAATAAATTTGTAAAATACATTCTTCAAATTATTAATTATTTTCTGATATGGAACAATATAAATTCTAATAAAAAAAAAATAATACAATACTTGATACATTTTGAGTAATAAACTAACGAAAATTACTTCTCTAACTGATCAACGAAATGCACATCTTCGCAAAAATTTCTATCTTTCAATAATAATTGTTACTTCAACTATTCGTGTAAAAATTCGTAGCTACGCATTTTCAACGACGCATATATTTATCGTTGTAATAGTTTTTAGATGTGGTTGTCCTAAATGTATGTATGCATTCCATTGTTTATTACGTCACCATCATGGAAGCTTCTGACAAAATGGCGCGGGTTATAATCAACATATATAATACCTACAAAATAAAATTAATTATAATGAAGGTGATCCTTAAAAGACAATAATTAATAAATTTCAATAATCTAATTTTATTTAATATAATACAAATATATTATTTTGAATGATTAATATTCGAGAATTTAAAAGTTCCCGCCATTTGGTTCAGAAGTCGCCATGATGGAATCCATTTATGCCTGAATCCACTGGTGCGGGCGGGGGCAGGTTTCCAAAATGGCCTATACCAAGGTGCGAGTATGACTCGATACAGTAGACAGGCTTCGTGAAAAACTGCGTTGAATTCATCCTTGATCCTTGTGATATAAATCAGTGTATAAAGTCGCAGATCTCTGTTATATTGTCTATTATTTCTATTAATGTAATCAATATAGCATAAAAATTAATATTTTGGTACATTTACTATAAATGTCGACCTTGCCAGAGGTCCAGACAGCTGTCAAAAATGTACAATAAGATCAGTTAAATAATGGACACGTGATTTATGGCCCTAAAAGATTGTTTCATGATTACATTTCTTATAAAATTGTTCAGAAATTAGTGGTCACAAGTGCGCCAAATTTTACTGGATTTATTGTACGTAGATTACTGTTTGGGGAAATTTTATTTTCTTATTGGCATGTATTTTTAAGATCGCAGCGCTGGGGTGGCAAGTTTTGAACTACAGGTTGAACAAGTTATGACGTCAACCTACTATCAAATGGGCAAACACATAATTTATAGAATTGTGTATTTCTCATAGTACTGTATTATTTTTAATTTTCTTTTTATTTTATTTTATATAGGTTTTATATTATCCATTAAGGGTAAATTAATGTAAATTTTTGTGAACATTTATAAAACTAACCTCGTTTTGAAATAAAGTTTTCTTTGAAATATAATGAATAAATCTTCAAAGTACACAAGACGGATATATTAATTGATAATTTTCTGATTCACGCACTGTATTATTATCTTTTTTCATCTTGTTAAGCATATTTTTAATATAAACACGAACTTTTCGTTTACGCGGGAATTCATAACAACATAATTTATTACCTTTCTAACGTGACAATGTGCACTCAAGTAAGCAGCAATAATTGTTACTCATATTACAATATATATGTCATTTTAGATACACAAATACGTATAATATTTAACATATTTCTAAAATTACATACTTTAATACCAAGTCAACCTGTAGTTCAATATTTTGCCACCAGATATCGCTTAGCAATATTATAAAAAAATGGTTTATTTAAAAAAATGTAAAATATTTTTATGTACATAGCTACTATTCATATCAATGGTATTATTTAACTTGTAGACTGAAATAGAATTAAGTATATTTATTATAAATTTTGTGGAAAAACATAACAACGCAGTTTTTTTCTATGTCATGTCTACTAACAGTCACCTGCATTTATATTTTATTAATATCTGTACAGAGTGGTATCCATTTTAAACAGTATATTCAATTAATAAGAAATTAATCGTTTCTCTCGATTTTACAACTAAATAAATGTTAATTTATTCATTAGAATTACCATCGAAAAGTATGAAAAGTCTAAAAACAAGTGAATGTTGCGTCAGCCATTTTATGGCTTTTCTAGGTTATGTAACTAGGCATACCATGTTAAATAAAGTTTATTATAAAATATTGTATATGTACTTTACAATTATACAGTAGAACTTACTAAATTATCTTAAAATACGAGTAACGGTTCGAAGTTTATAAGTATTGTTACAAACCTGATCGGATATGACAGTGTGACTATGAAATGTAAGTTTTAGCTATATTGAAAATAATATTTGTTATGCTCACAACAGTCTAATTTTGTACGTAGCCTGCTAGTTTTGTACTATAGTTTTGTAATGTGAGTATATGACTATAAGAAATAATTGCTATTATTATTAAAATAAAAGTGTTCACAATTTTGTGTAGTAGCTTGGTATATTTTAAAATAAAATTAATCGTAGATTACACATGTGTATGTATTGCACTTTTTACTACATGTATCCTTTATTATCCAGCACTTGTCCCAAACATAAAACCCCTTATCATACGCCACTGGTTTTCGTCTACACTGTTAGCAAGAATGTTAGCAGCATTAACTTATTATAATTATTTAATAGCGTGTTATATTTTAGTGGACCCAGCAAATATCTCGCTTATTTAGTAAGTTAGTAATTTCTTTCATATAACATGATTTATACAGCAACATGTAAGCTACTTGATGACGGATATACATTCATGATACCACTTCCGGTTTATTAGTAATTAATATCAACTTTGAGATTTCAAATGGAACATACTATATTTTTTTACAAACTACAGCAAATTTGCTTTACAATCATGTAAAATAATCCATTATGTTACATTATTAAAAAGTAAAATGGCGGGCACTTTTTTATACACCTAGTCGAAAAGAGAATAGTGAGCCAATAAATTAAAAAAAAATCGAAAATTGATTCACACAAAACTTTGAAGTAGGAAAAGATATTTATTATACTTTTATGATTCATTTGCGGAAAGTAATTCATAGTAAAGATAAAATATGACGCAATATTTTACATAAATTACACATAAAACAAAACGACATTTATGCATTTTATTAAGAAGAATAAATAAAAATATAACTCTATATACAAAGATCTCTAAATTTTATTTAATGAACATAAAAAAATTGGCAAATTAACAATGGAATTTTAAAAAATTATTCGAATGAGATTAGATTATCTATCTATAGTTATAAGATTTAAAATTTTCCACCTAACAACGGGAAATTCCTATTACAGATATTCCAAAACTAATGCCAATAAATCGCAATAATTTATTTGTAGACTATTTAATCTTCCAAATATAATACGCCATTATATGTAAATAATATTGTTTAAATTTTTGCTTTATTACGACTGCAAAAACATAATATTTTTTTTCAAGTTTTACCTCCCGCTACAATTGGTAAGGGAGGTATAGGGATCGTGCTAAAAATCGCATATCGAGATGTTGGTAAATGACCACGTTTTAAGGTCCCTACAATCCAATTTTAACATTTTCACGATGATATCTGTGTGTATATATGTGTGTGTGTATATGTGTGTGTGTGTGTGTGTATCTGTGTGTGTATGGATTCTCTTTACGCTCTAACTCAAATACTATCGTTCAAAAAATTTTGAAACCTTGTATTTCTACTTTATTATAATATAGAAAGAAACTTTTTAGTTTTTGATGGAAATCAAATAACCGGAAATGGCATTTTACTGGAAGCCTAAAATAGTTTTTCTTCGAAAAATACCTTTAAATGTTATTTTTTTCGAGATTTATGTTATATAAAAATTAAAGATTATTAAATTTAGATCTCAAATGCATGTAACTGACAGATATATGTTACTGTCAACAAATTAAGCATTTCAAATAATAATAGTAACGTTTTAAAAAGAAAATAGTAAATGGAACAATAATTATATGAAAAGGAATTTAATATAGTTTCTAGCATAAGTAAATATGTAGGAATATAGGTAAGATAATAAAAATATATATCATCACGGCATATTACCCATTGCTGGGTGAAGCAATCTGCTTTGTACACAGATGTCGGTAATAATAACGGGTTCCGATTCCGACCGACCCTAAATTTTAAATGGCACAAAATTGTGCCGTGTGGTGCACTCTCCACGCCAGCAATGAATATAGGTAGGTATATAAATAAATATACCATCACGGCATATTACCCATTGCTGGGTCTGTCAATTTGCTTTGTACACAGGTTAGGTTAACGATAATGACATATTTGTATCGTGAGAGGGTATACTCGTCATCTCACGGTCACTCATTACTGGCATAGAGAGTGCAACACCTGGGTCATTTTTGTGCCATTTAAAATTCGAAATATTTGGCGTCGGTCGGGATCAAATCTGGTATTTACATTTAATTTTTACATGAATAAAAATTAAATTAAACGAGAGGTATTTTTAATTTTTTATTTCAAATAGAAAGTAATTTATTAATTATATATTAGTTTAAACTGATAAATATTTCATAATAATAAAGATTTCGTTTCCGAAATCCAGTGCAAACACAGAAAATATTTTAAAACAGAGATCATTCACCTCGACTACGTGACATTCGATACTTGTGAAAAGTTTTGCGGTGACTGGAAAGCGGTGACGCATTGATATTTTTTCAGGTAGATGTCAGCACCACAATAATATTGTCATGTTCAAGTTGTGCTGCATGATGTGATGTATTGTTGGGGAATAATTAAGGTAAATCTAATAAAAATCCATTGTTGTTTCGTTAGTTATATGAACGTTGAAGTATACATGTGTTGGACGATAAAATACGCATTTAATGCGTTGTTAGCGTCGTATTTATTGCTTTGTTTATTAAAATCTTTCTAGAATTTTTGACTAGGTGGCACTTGTGTAATGTCATTGCGGACAGGGACAACCCAAAGAACTGTCAAAATGATTTGACGTAGCATGAGAAATTAAACGTAAAACGTGCTTAGTGTTTAAAAATAAAATTGTGATTGAGAATGTGATGCAGTGCGGATGTGTTTTATGTAATTTTTTATTTCAGAATGCCAATACAGGCTCCTCAGTGGACAGAATTCCTATTATGTCCAGTTTGCTGTGTAGAATTTGACGCTTCTCTCCGCAGTCCAATCAGTCTTGGCTGTGGCCACACAACATGTAAAGCATGTCTTTCTAATTTACACCGCAAGCAATGCCCTTTCGACCAAACTACTATCAGTATAGACATAGAATGTCTCCCAGTAAATTACGCTTTATTACAATTGGTTGGGGCCTCGATTCCAAAAGACACTGATCATATTGATTGCAAAATTGTACCGAAGGAACATCAGGCCGATTACTTAAAATCAAAAAAATGCATCGAAGAGCTTGCGCTTTATCTAAAACCTTTTTCAAATGGAAATATAAACAACAGCACGAGTATTTTATCCCGACCGATGCAGAGAAAATTAGTGACTTTGATTAATTGTCAGCTGGTCGAAGATGAAGGTCGGACAAGGGCAATGCGCGCAGCGAGATCTCTGGGAGAACGAACCGTCACCGAATTAATTCTTCAACATCAAAATCCTCAGCAATTGTCCGCGAATTTATGGGCCGCAGTTCGGGCGAGAGGATGTCAATTTTTAGGGCCGGCTATGCAAGAAGAAGTTTTGAAATTGGTGTTGCTTGCGCTGGAAGATGGAAGTGCTTTGTCCAGAAAAGTGCTAGTTATGTTTGTGGTTCAAAGATTGGAACCGCATTTTCCTCAAGCTTCCAAGACCAGTATTGGGCATGTTGTGCAACTTCTCTACCGGGCGTCTTGCTTTAAGGTTGGTGAAACTTTTTTCCTTTTTTTAATCACAACATACACAATTTTATCCGAAAACATTTTCGTCCATTTAAAATAATTAGTTCATTAGTTGGTTATTTTAATTATGATTCACCTAAATTTGATATTTTTATAATATGACGTAATTATGTGCAACGATCTCGTAATGTATCAAAATTATTGTAAAATATAAATATTTATAAAATTGATGATCTCATAGATGATTTAAAAATGTGTTGCACTTTTTGTGATTCATTTTATGCGGCATATTAAAAAAAATATTGGCATGGTACTTTACTTCATTTTAAAATGTGCTTCACGCAAAATAAATAAAATTATTCAATGTATTTTATAATCAAAATGTCTACACTGTGTAAAATATTAAGACTACTACATGTAAACTTAAGTTTTGACTTTCGATAATTGCACATTATAAACAACAAAGGTTTTGTCAAAATTCAAGCAAAACTCGAAAAATATAAAGCTGTTCATTTGTATATTTACAAGAATCACTGTATGTGAAAATATTTTTTAAGAATGTATTTATGTGGTATTTACCTATGGGTCTTGTTGCCGTGTGCTTAATGTCTGGTCGCGAATTTGGGGAATCCGATTCGATCCCGATCAAGGCCAAATAATTCGAATTTTAAATGGTATAAAATTAACCCTTGTGGTAAACGCCCGCACAATACAAATATGTCATCATCATTACCGAAATGTGTGTACAAATCAGATTAGCTCACCCAGCAATGGATAATATGCCGTGATAATATATTTATTTATTTCTTTATTTAAATACATACCTGCATATTTACTAATGCTAGAAATTATGTATTTTCCATAATACTATTGTTCTATGTACAATTTTCCTTTTAAAACGTTACTATTATTAATTTGAAATGATTATTTTTGACAGTGACATTTATCTGTCAGTTACATACATTGTGGTGAACTATGTAACCACAGAAATGTGTTTTAAGCATAAGCTCCGAGATATAATTTTTATATTATTTATAAATTTATCCATATAGACAAAGTATTAAACTTGTAGAAAATAGAATAATCTTTAATTTTTATAATAACAAATTGAGAAAAAAATACATTTGAAGGTATTTTTTGAAGAAAAACTATCTTGATCTTCAAGTAAACTGCCATTTCCGGTTATCTGATTGCCACCAAAATCTAATGGCTTCTTTCTATATTAGAATAAGGTAGAAATACATGTTTTCAAAACTTCTGAATGATAGTACCTATTTGAGTTAGAGCGTAAACAGGACCCACACACACACACACATATATAAAAAAAGTTTGGTTCACGAAAGAAGACTATTCAAGGTCATATATTAACCGTGTGGTATAATATTATTTGCAGATAACTTCATTCATTTCGTATACATAGACGTGCAACATGAAATATTTATGGATACATTTTAAATGAAAAAAATAAGTGTAATTTATTTGAAAATTATGTTTCTTTTTAAATAATGCCTTTCTCAAAGATTTATCCTCTTCACCTATGTTTTTGCAAAAACCAAGGAATAATAATTTAATTTAAATGTCAACGCCCCTGGGTAAATATTATGACAGAGGGCAGTGCAGTAGATAATTGGATATCTGTAACTCTACGACATACGTCATTATTATTTGTAATGTATTACACAACATAAACTACATAGACATACGTCAAATAATCTTTCTCTTTCTAACATGAAATGTTGCTAAACTATTACTGTATAAAGTGCTGTGTATTCTTTCTTCAAACAAGTGACCTTGAATTGTCATCTTTCGTGAACCAAAGTATACATACATACACACACACAGACATCATCGTGAAAATGTTAAAAATGGATTCTAGGGACCTTAAACCGTGGTCATTTACCAAAATCTCGATATGCGATTTGAGTTGAAGAACAATATTTTTTGTGTTCTCATTAGGTGTCCAAGAGAGAAGGCGATTCATCGCTAATGCAACTAAAAGAAGAATTCCGCACTTACGAAGCTTTACGCCGCGAACACGACGCCCAAATCGTTCAAATCGCAACCGAAGCCGGTCTACGCATCGCCCCTGACCAATGGAGCGCTTTACTCTACGGAGACACCGCACACAAATCCCACATGCAATCCATCATAGACAAACTCCAAACGCCGCAATCCTTCGCGCAAAGCGTACAAGAACTAGTGATTGCCTTGCAAAGAACAGGAGATCCAGGGAAATTGAGCGCATTGAGACCACATCTTGAACTTTTAGCGGTGATAGATCCAAGCCCGGAATCGAATACGCCAACGTGGAAGGAATGTAGCGATGCGTTAGAAGGTGTGAAGATAGTTGTAGCTGGTTTAGTAGATTTTATTCAACATCACGGAAGTAGGAAATTGCAAGAAGTGGGGCATGCGCATAACGCGAAGTATAAGATTAGTATGTGTAGGGATTTGACGCTTCGGGGGAATTGCCCAAGGGGGACGAATTGTACGTTTGCTCACTCCAACGAGGAACTGGAAAAGTAAGTACTACTTTTTTTCTGAAACAAATATTAAATTTAAAGTGTTTTCCTTCTTCTCTTACCAATGAGATCATTTTAGATACCGCGCAAAAAACCGCAAATCAGTAGTCCGCAACAACTCCAACTTAAAAGAACAGCATGTTTCTGAAAACCACACAACTCCGGAGAAGTCATACGGATCTCCAGAAGATCTTCTCTATCAGACAAACACGACACCAGTTAGCCCTGTGTCTGTACCAACCGTTGTTCCAATGCCGAGATATGAATGCAGTCCGTATGTTCCTGTTCCGACTTATCCAACATCTGGGACGTCGTATCAACCGACGCCGCAGCCAATGTTCGCCCCAACGCCGGGGACGTTTACACCGGATATTTACAGCGCTGCCCCCCACAACATGGTTTTCACATCCGGGGGACAAGTAAGTGAAATTTAAATTTTGTACCAACGCAATTAAAAACATCATTGTTACGATATTAATAAATAATTTATTGTTTCTAAAAACCTTGATCACATAATTAACAGGTCAGATATGCCGAACTTATGAGCATAATGGCAGATTAATTTTAAACTCAATAGATGTCTCTAGGTGCAAAATAGTAGTGAAAAATAATAGACCCGTATTTTTTATTTTTTCTCAAATCGGTCTTTAATAATAAGATAATTGCAATTAAAAATTGTTCATTTCAATATCAACGGCCATTTTGATTTTGATACTAGGTTCTAAAATCAATTCAATTTATTCAATTCTTTAGATCAATACTATATGGATATATGAAGCGTCATATGTATACATAAAAATAGATAAAATAATATATAAGTATTAGTTTATTAATTACAGTTTACAATAAAGTTAGGACTTATCACGAAGAAAGTCATTGTAATGATAATAATTTTTTGAAGAAAATTTTTTAATGAAATTTTAAAATAATTTTCAGATTTAATTTCTTTTAAATAATGTGGAAGTTTATTGTAAAACTTTAATCCTATATAGTTAAGATTATTCTTGCATTTATTAAGTCGAATATTAGGGAGATTCAAATTCATTTTTCCACGAGTATCGTATTTGTAAATATCTTTTTGAATTAGAATATTATGTTCTATATTGTGTTTCACTCAAAGATGTCTAGATTTCTTAAAAAATGAAATTTTCTAAAATAATGACGTCACAGAAGTTCACGAAGAACGTATTGGCATGTATTTTTAAGATCGCCGCGCTGGAGTGTCAAGTTTATTGCCTTTCTAACGTGACAATGTGCACCCAAGTAAGCAGCAATAATTGTTATATTCCAATATATATGTCAATTTAGACACAAATACGTATAATATTAAACAATTTTTTAACATGACATACTACAAGTCAACCTGTAGTTTATTAATTTGCCACCAGATGTCAAATGGCTTAGCAATACATGCCAGTAGTCTACCTTAAGCGCGCTGAATTCACATGGTAACAGAGAGTTTTAAAAATGGCATCCACATGTTTTGAAGAGTATAGTGGCACACCATCTTTTCTAGGCATGCTCATAAGTCACTTGTGACGTCACAAAAGTTCAATGATAATTATAAATAAATGCGAACATAATTTTAACTTTCAATTACATTTTAAGTTATAATTATTGATATATTTACGATTAAAAATCATTTCACATGTAATTTTAATCTCGCTAAACTTCCCCATCCATGATCCTCCATGGTCCCTATCAATGAATCTGTTAGTTATGTGTTCAGGAATAAAACATATCATTTAGTGGTTAAAATTCAGCAGGTATTTCCATCTCAGCCCGATTATGCAGTCACTGCGCCTCCAACCGACCACCGCACAATGGAAATGGCGCTTAACAAACGTCCAACTTGGGATCAAATCCAAGTACAATTATCCAAACTTCCAACCAGTCTTCAAAACTCACAATCCAAAAAAGCCGCTCCGATGAAAAGCCTGGCAGAGCTTCAGCAACGAAAACAAGAAGTAATTTCACAGTTAGAAAAAGTTGTCGGCAAAACTGCCGCTTCAGTTATTTCAAATTCCGCCACAACTCAAGCCAAACAGGACTCCTCCCCACTTGGGGCTTTCACGGGGTCTCCGCCGTATTATTTCTGCATGGGGCCGTTGAACACCGGACCGACTTTCGTTAGATCTGATTCGATTTTAAAAGCAGAAGATGATTACATCCCATTTGACACTCCGTGCGTTAGCAAATATGGACCGATCTCTCGAATGCCTAAAGATAACTTATCTGGGCAACCATCTGTACAAGTTTCTTCTTCATTTGGCGACAATACAATATCTACTCCAATGGTCAGAAGGCCTGTTTCTGCGCCGAGTCCAGTCCCATCATGGTACGTAGCGAATCCATCAGGACATACGATTATTTCGCCATCTGCGGTTAAAGTCAAAGATGGATTCATATTTCACGGAACGACAGATTCTGCGCCGTATTATATTCAAACTATGCAAGATAATCCGTCGAAAAAATTGTTGGATGAATCGCAAAAGGTTAAATTGCAATTGAGGAACTTGGAGAAAAAAATTAATGATTTGAAATTGGCGACGCAAGGAGTTACTTTGAGTGAAAGAGAGAGACTTACGCAAGAGCTGCAACTTATTGAGCAGGGAATTGTCGAAAAGCAAAAAGAAGTCAAATTGGTAAGTTTGCAAATTAATATTATTATGTATAAATTCCATACAAAAATTTTCATGCAAAAGATTCTGAATTTCCAGTACATTATTTCATAAACAAACTATTCAAATTGTACTTGACACTGACATCTTCTTCAGCTATTCCCATTCGTTAGGGGCCCCCATTTTCATCTGCCATTTTCCACTTGGGAGTAGCATTTCCTATAATAAATTCGTCTTGGTTTTTTTAGAACCAGTTAGTGTCCTCTCTAAGCCAGCTCCCGGGCGGCGTTTGGGGCCACAACGGCGACATCTGCGGCCCTGAAGAAGACACATACGAAGAAGGAATCGCTCAAGACATGCGGGAATTAGAATTGCGTTGGGAAACAGAGTTAGAAGAACAGGAGAAGCGGTGGTCCAGTGAAGAAGACTCCGCGAATAAATAAACATCTGATCGAGACACATTTCAAACTGAGGGAAGAAGATAATTCTTCAATAGTACCAGGTAATTATGTACCAATAATACGTGATATATTATTATGTATTTGATTCTACAATTGGGTGTTTTTAAAGAACTATAAAAGGTTTTACGTAAATTCAGGCGGAATTTTACCGAAGGAAAGATTTAAAATTAAATAATTTTTAAAACGATTTATGTACATTTAACAAATAAAAAGTACAAATTATTATTTTTAGGGCGTCAAAAAATGTAAAAAAATATACAATTTTTCCATTTTTGAAATGGAATATTAACCGATTGTTTCGGTTTGTAGTTATCCGTTAATTATAAATAGAATTACCGGTAAAAATAATCCACAGTAAAAATACTTCCATTGATTTTTATCTCATTTGGAATTGAGTTGAGCGGCCATTTTGTCAGTAGCGCTACAATGAACCTGCAATTATCTCCGTTATTAAACGACAGCGATTATCTTCAAATAAACCAATAAAATATTAAAAAGTAAAATGGCAGACGTTTGAAATATTTTACAAAATAAGTCAAGAAAGTGTGGAATTTTGTTTTATTGGTTTGTTGCCTAGGTTACGTCATATAAATAAATTTATCTCACACTTGATGTTTTTTTCGTTCAATATATTCATATTTCAAACGTCCGCCATTTTATTTTTTAATAATACAACGTACTACTAATTTACTACCATTGTGAAGCAAATTTTATGTACTTTTCAAAAATATAAAAATGTATGTTCCATTTGAAATTTCACAGTTGGTATCACATACTCCGGAACCGGAAGTAACAGAACGCTTCTTGATACGACATCTTATTACCCATATTGCCTATAGTAAATTTGTTTATTTGAAAATAATCGCTGTCTCGCTTAATAACAGAGATAATTGCTGGTTCATTCTCGCGTGATCACCCTGTATATTATATAATAATAAGGACCCCTCAACATCTAAAATTAATGTAAAAATTACACGTTTCAATTGTTTAAACATTTTTCGATTTAACCGACAGTTAAATTAACAGACGTTTAACCATAGATGAAAATAAATCACGTGATTAGACTTAAAATAACCAAATCGGTTTTTAAAATACGTTTTACGGTTAAACTGTCGGTTAAAACGAAAAATATCGCAACGAAAAATTGAAACGTAATTTTTCGATTTAACCGACAGTTAAATTAACAGACGTTTAACCATAGATGAAAATAAATCACGTGATTAGATTTAAAATAACCAAATCGGGTTTTAAAATACGTTTTACGGTTAAACTGTCGGTTAAAACGAAAAATATCGCAACGAAAAATTGAAACATAATTTTTTGATTTAACCAACAGTTAAATTAACAGACGTTTAACCAGAGATGGAAATAATCAAGTGATTAGATTTAAAATAACAAAATCTGTTTTTAAAATACGTTTTACGGTTAAACTATTGGTTAAACGAAAAATTGAAACGTAATTTTTATACATTTTTCGATTTAACCAACAGTTAAATTAACAAACGTTTAACCAGAGATGAAAATAAATCAAATCGGTTTTTAAAATACGTTTTACAGTTAAACTGTCGGTTAAAACGAAAAATATCGCATCGAAAAATTTAAACGTAATTTTTATAACTTATGGTATATTTTTTCGTTTTTAACCGATAATTAAATTAACAGACAATTTAACCGGAGATGAAAATATATTTCGGTTAACGGTTAAAAGTTATGTTGTTTTTCTTCTTGGCATGACAAGTTTATTTTTAATAAAAACATTTTAATCTTGGTTTGTAAAGTCCCCGGCTGAATTTACGAAAAGCCAAAATATATTATAGGAATTTTAAGCGTTTTTTGTAATTTTTTAAAGTTATTTTAAAGTATTTAATTCTTCTTCTGTTTGAAACATGTCTATATAAAGAATTTTGTAAGTACATCTTGCAGGTACATACGATTGTACTATCAACCCAATGGGTTTAAGTTAATAAAAAAATATTTAATCCTTTTTAAAAGTTCGACAGAGGTGGTGTTTATCAGGTTGAAAAATATATAAATTTAACTGGATGAAATGTCGCGGTGGCTGAGGTTTGGATTTATTGTGCAATTCAACTGTTTTACAAAATGGTGGTGGATAGATCGCACGGAAATTCTCGCAAGTGAAAATATTATTGATATTTGGTTAGCAATCTTAAAATTGAGATTTGAGCGATTATGGAATGAGCTAACCTACAAATACAATTTAAATAGAATTTGCTTGCTGTTACAATTAAAAATTAAAAAATAGAATTGATAATGCGACCGTTTCTGGACTATTAGTAGCTTGCTTTGGCCTTTAACATCATTATGTTTTATTTATGTTATAGTTGTAAATCTACATAACCTCATCGTATTTTTTTCAAAATTTTGCTTGTCAGCTGTAATTTTTTAAGACGTCTGTGATCTTATTTTATTTACGTATCTTCCAGTTTTATTGGGAGCTTGTAGTTATGAAATCAAGTAAATCACAGAAAATAATTGAATTTTGAAATATTTTTGCAAAAGAGGCAGTTTGTAAATGTGTTACAAACGAATTGAGAAATAATGCGTCATTTTGTCGTAAGTAGGATTAAATATTTGCATTTTGTTGCTAGGAATGTTTTATACATAGTTATTTTACTAGGAAACTAATATTTTACGTAATTATCCTGAAATGAATGTATATTGTTTTTGAATACTGAAGCGGCCCCTACACAATCATTAATTAAAATAGATGCTTTTTTATTATTAAAAAGTGTGCAGGCGAATTTTTTTTTTCATTCAAGGTCAAATCCTTTATAATTGACAGTTACATTTTTTCAAGGGATGTGCAAATGCATATTTTTCCCCTCTCATGTACAAAAATAAATTAAATAAAGACAATTGATTAAATGAATTTTTGTTAATTAAAAAATGAACATCTTCAGAATTCCTTATATTGTCACTCAATTCTTTTAAAGTTGAATTCGAAGCCATTATTAAATATTTACTGCAATACGCATCAGTCGCAAACCAGAACCTATTATAATAAAAATGCTAGACAAGACAGGTTATGTTATGTTTGTTTATTGTCGAATGCAATTTGCAGCTAATATTATTTAATCTTGCTTGCAAAAATATGCAGTAATGTCGTGAACCTACTTACAAAATTGATCAGTACGTGGCGTTGATTGTATTCATGTATGATAACGGGCTCTATAGGGCCGCGTGGAAGGTAAAGCGATTATCTTCTATCCTTTACGCACTTAGCATTTTCTTACCGGAATTATTACTTGTATCAAAAACATAGGCAGTTATACTATTCATTTCGAGAAGCACTATATAGGGTGTGAATTAAGTGAACTGCATTACATATTAGTTATGGTCGTGGCTTAAATTATTCTTTTGATATTTATAAATAAAAGCATTAACGGAATAAGTTAAAATTTAATTTACATACTACTTTACATGCAGCTTTATTTCTACCTACCCTGACGAGCCGCCACTGTGTAACACTGATATTGAATGATTGAAGTGGTACCAAAATGGCGGACGAGACGGCGTCACGTTATCAACCTGAAAAAACTTTATAAAATGAAATATAACTTGTGGAAATTATTGGGTGTTATTTATTTTTAAAAGACGACGAGAAAAGTATTAAATAATGTATATATTAATGATATTTACAATTATTTCCAAGTCAATCGTTATTCCTTTTACGGAATATAAATTTATTTGAAATAATTGTAGTTTATTTTCGGATCAGACGTTGGCACTACTGAGATTGATTATGTTGTGTCAAATAATTTTATATTCCGTAAAAGGAATAAGGATTGACTTAGAAATAATTGTAAATTCATTAATATATACGTTACTTTAATACTAGTATATTTTTTCTTTTTTAAAAATAAATAACAATAATTACTACTAGTTATATTTCTTTTCATAAGGTTTTTTCAGGTTGATGACGCCTATTATGGACCTTTTACATGTTGCACCATGTTGTCAAGTAAAATAACTAAAAGGACAAGCATTTATTTTTGATAAAAAATTATTTAAACACAAAAACTGAAATTATTTTGACTTTGTAAAGAAATTATTAATAAAGACAAAACAATTTATTTAAAAATAATAACAATAGTTTTATTCTTGTTCGTAACTTTCTTAATAACAAACTGGCAACTATGCAATTATCTGTTATTTATGTGGTGTTTATTTCGAGTCTTTAGAACATATAACCACGTTTCTGATTTCCATTTACCCGTCCTCTCGTCTTGAAATATTTATATCACAAATTCTGTGTGTGAATTTATTTAATAAGTTACATTCTTATTTCCGCCATTTCAAATATTGTTTGAAATATATTTGGCCTCCTCTATGCGCAAACAAACTACTGCGCACTACATATATCTCTCTTTTTATGTAAAAGGTCCATTGGTAGTAAAGCTATATTTTGTTTTACATTAAAACAATAAAATAATTTAATAGTTTATTAAACGATAAAATATGTATAATATGAATAAAATAATTGTTGATTGTGTAGGGCCGGCTGAATAGTTTGTTTTTAGCTTTTCTTTTCTAAATGAAATAATAATTCCCTGTGATGCATTGTTTGTCAATTGCCGTCTGTGAATTCGTTATAAACGTTTTCTTTCCAATTGGGCGCGATCATATCTTTTGACCTGTCTTTAATCATGCTGTGTGTGAAATTTGATACGTATATCAATGTTATCAATTGATATATTAAAGTTTTAGTGAGCATTTGTTTGAAAATGCAATTTGTATTCCTTCTGAATCGAAATTTTACATAATTTATTATGTGTTTCTAGTGTGTATATGATCTGAGCATATACATGTAGGAGAATAACTTATATTAATATTCTATAATAATTATTATTATCGCTTCATACACTGTTAAATGTCATTTAGCCTGATTTTTACATTATTTATTAATTGAATATATCGTGTTTTTATATTTTCAACCATTTATTTTATTATTATTGAAAGATTGTGTACCTTACTACTTAATGATTTTTATATAAAGTGTGTATCGAAATGATATTTAATAGTGCATATGAGATATACTGTAATACATGTTTTTTAATTATTATTGGGATACAAACAGTGGTGACTGCAATATTAGATTAGGCTGTGTATCATGTTTATTTCTTTTAACGAAGGTGTATATTGTATTTTCAACATGATATTTTCATTTTATTATGATTTTCATTTGTTTTTAGTCAGACTACTTGATTTATAATTTATTTTTTTAGTCTTTCTTGGCAATCATAATGTATTAGGGCATGTTGCACATGTAATTAATAACTTGTACTGATTACATTAATCACGGTTGTATTATAAAATTGGGTGGAAGTATATTTAATTATACCAATAAATTATAACGGTTGTTAAGTAATGTTTGTACATCTCTTTTCCTAATCCTTAAACCAAATATACATAACATATGCATTATTCATTGTTTAAACAAATATTTACAATCATGCTTCATATATTTGTTTCTATAAAGATATAAATTCAAAACATAGAACTTTCCTGCTTCCTCAATTATTTTACGGAAAAAAGCTTCAAATAAAAGTTGTAGAGCATAAAATTCTGCATCTGAATCAATAAACAAAATTAATTTTGTGTGTCTTGTAACGGCAGAAATATGAAAATATCGAAAAACATCTCAAAAATAGCAATAGCCATGGAATTGAAACAAAATAAATAACAAATGTCTAACGGTTTATCTGTCAAGTTAAGGTAATTTATTTTTACTACATATTTCTAATTTCTGTTCCAATAAACAATTATTTGTTAATTTAAATTGATATTTGTTTACTTGAACAGAAATTACAAATAATAAAAATAAATTAACTTAGCTTGACAGATAAATCGTTAACATTTGTTAATTTTTTGTTTCAATTCCATGGCTATAGCTATTAATTTTGTTATTTATTCCTGTAATTATTTTTATACAGGATTTCATTTTATCTATTACCGCCTTTTTGGTTCACGAAAAATGACTATTCAAGGTCACTTATAAGCCGTCTGATATTTATTACTTGCAGATAACTTCACTGCATTTCGTATTATATTCATACAATTATTCACTTTATGTAACTAAATAACGTGAATTTCCTTATATTAAACAAAAATTTATCGTGTGATGAGTTCGTGACGTCATGTGTGTTCGTTCCAGTGGCACTGAAACTGTTTTTTCATGAGAGCAGGTGTTATATGTATATTTTTTTAATCATGTGTTAAGTCCTAATAATTTATAATGGTTAAAATTAATACAATTTTTTTTTTTTTATCAATTTTAAAGTATTTATTTCATACTCGAATAAATATAATCAATAAGAAAATAAAATAAATGTTCTACTGTACTGACCAGACCTTAAACAAGGAATAGATAGAGGCATTGGCAAAAATAATATAGTTTCCACATTGCCGAATCTACTACTTTTTCAATAAACAATAAATTGTTTTCTTTCAGATGTCAACAAACCCGCGTTGAAAAATAACAGTCAACTCAAGCAAATTTTGTTTATTTGGTTACTAAGATACCAATTCTAGCCTCGGTATTCCCCTCGGTGCGATAAACTAAAGTTTATTTGCGCGATCAAAGAATAATAAATACGAAAGGTTAAAGAAACCGCCTCGAATAGTTCCGCGTTCCGCGCATAGATGTAGCGCCGTGTCCATTCCGTGACCCATTTTTTTGTAACAATTCAGTTGTCAAAAGTCTTAGCAGTGTTCGGTCGGAGTCGCAATGCGGCAAAATGATGCTTGAACGTATTTAACATGCCGGTTTTTTGTTGAAAACGTATTTACTTAACTAGTATCTAGTTTAATTAATTGTGTAGTGTAAAATAAACGCACAACAATGCCGCATTCTGGTACAAATTCTGACAACAGAATTCAGTCTGCTCATTACTTACACGAGTTACCTCAAGAAGATGAAGAACGACTCGGGAAATTATTTATAAAATTAGACACGGATGGGAATGGGAATATTGACATTCATGATCTTTCCGTGGCTTTGAGGGAGTTCGGGGTTCCTCATCGGTATGCAGAGGTAAGTCATTGTTTATTTTATTGTTGCTGTGTGCTATTTTTGTTTCTGTTACAACCTGCAAAGTCAATTTCGCAATTGTTTCCGTGATTTTGATTCCTAGGCATTATTTACAGTTACGTGTCCTATTTCTAATTCCGGTGAAATATTATAGGTTATCTGTCGGAATAATTAACAGATTCAACACTTTTGTAATTTTTTGTTTGTTTACTTTATTCATATTATTACAATTTGTTTAAATATTAACGTACGAAAGTTATAATTTATTCTTTCTAGAATACAAATTGTACTTTGAACAGTTCTCATCAAAAATGTAATTTCCTTTTTAATATGAGTCATTTATTGTATCATAACACATGTTAGGCTGTTTAAAATTTTGTATGCCAGATAATATCATAATTTTCTTATTTATAAATTAGAATCATTGCAAAAATCCATAGTAAATTTCCCGACCTTGAAAATGTCATGCCAATAAAATGCATTGTAAATACGATTCTAATAAGATTTTTTTTCTGAATTATATTTAGCTAAAATGACCGTTTAAATTATAGTAAAATGCTTAGTCGTCAACATATGTTTTGTCTGTTATAAATGATGACATGGCGTATCTAAATTTGAAACTTTTTTGTTTCTTTTGTGTGATAAAATGAGCTGTTACCATATACATGTTAAATGTAGATTACAGAAAATAGTTTTGTACATATTTTAATGGTTAATTATTTGTTATACGCGATTCGAGTTAAGAATGGACTTTTTGATTGATATAAACGCGAAACAAATTTACAATAACGAAAAATGTGTAACAAAACGTTTCAGTCAATTATTGAACGACCGAGTGAACGACGTAATGCAATACTTCATTTTAACGTAAGAAAATTGCGTTGATTTAAACAGGAATATAAATTCTTCCCTTTGATTGGTCAGAATGCAAACCTAGTTCACAAAAACGAAAAAAATATCACTAGTCAGTTATCAAATAAAATTTATAGAATTAAGTGATGTTTAACCATGTTTTGTTGTAATCTTTGCCTCTCGCTAAGAGAGGTATTGGATTCATGCTAAAAATCGCATATCCAGATTTTAATGAATAAGCACGTTTAAGGTCCCTACAATCCGATTTTAACATTTTTACGATGATGTCTGTGTGTGTGTGTGTGTGGATGTATGTGTGTGTGGATGTGTGCGGGACGTTGGAAGGACGATTACTCAAAAACTATAAGACTTAATATTTGTATACGTATTTCGCAATCGGACATTACTGGGAAAAGCTGAAAAGGTTTTGGTAACAATTGGACAACCGGAAGTAGCAGATTGTTAAAAAAAATCTTCTAAATATTATTTTTTGAAATTTTTTCTTGTTAATATTAAAGAAAATTAAATTCCCAAACTGACACATTTAATTATTTTATCATAGAATAATCTGTTGTAATAAATCGCATTATTAATTAAATATGTATTTAAAATATAGATATGTTATTATTGCATATATCCTTAGGAAATACCGCTAATACTGTCAATGAATTTGAAGAATTTTGAACATATTAGAATAGTAGGACAAAATTTCTCATAGAACGAAAGAATACAATTTGAATTATTTGTGTGTACAAGAAATGTTAAATTCGTTACTTATAGGGCGCGAACAGTCATATGACTTTGTGGCCTTGGCATAAGCAAATGAGGATCTGCGTCAGAATGACGACTAGTAGTTATTTACATAGATGTCACAATTGTCATATGTCATAATTTTTCATGCAAAATTTCAAAATATTCTGATGGATAGAAGTCACATGACTGCTCGCGCTCTATGCAACATAAAATGAAAATGGCGAGAGGTATTGTGCTAGCCACAACAGATTTTAATGTCGTACATTTTTACAGATAAAAGTATTTATTATTGACAAAGTTTCTTTAATTTTAAGCGCCACCAATTCATTTCATAAGTTGAATAAAGAATACGCCCGGTTTATTTTAAAAAATATATACTATCAATATTATACTTCATTTCACCTAAGAATATAGTAGATGGCGATCAAAGGAAATATGATTTTCTTACAAAAGAATGTAACGACCCACCATACCAAGAACATTTTTTTTTACTTCTATATGATCCATATTTAATGTGTTGACTATAACACACGACAGTAGATTATTTATAAAATAAAATAAATTAGTTTGCATTGGTCTGCATATGATACTTGACACTAGATGGTTTTTATATTATTCAAGTTGTTTTCTTGATATAATTTTTAAATCATGATTCAAAAGGTCCGAAGGAACACGGTTTATGTAAAACGTCCCTATACCCTTTGTGTCCGTATTGATTTTTAATAAAAGCTATTAATAAATAAATTGCCAATGAACTTGTCTCCCTAGTGAACTACTTTAATTAATCTTTTTTTTCTTGTTATATAATCTAAAATGATCGTATCAGCATGAAATATCTGTATCCAATTACTAGAAGAAAAACGGTATTACTCATGCTCCTATTTAATCGGATATAATGAAATATGCTGAGTTTGTGGACAGAATAAAACCAATAATGTACTTCTAATGTAGAAAAATTCCAAGCATAGCTTAACTCTAATAAAAAATACAGCTTAACATGGTGTAACGTGCGCCTCTGACTAACGAGTATTCGGGCGCCGCTACTGGTAGAATATCCCCGAGCGATGACGTAATCCCTGCGACGGAAAGACCCATACGGCTAGACGTGTTAATAACACCGATGACCTGGATTCTTTGTCATAACAATTATTTTTTAATACAATAAAAAATATTTTTAAAAAAGGTGACACCGGTTCATTGTTTTTTTAATTATTACAGAAATTTATTCTGGAATCGGATAGGACCCATAGTGGAGCTGTTTCGCTGGCCGACTTCATCCACTACGTCCGAGAACATGAAAAGAATCTTAAGCTCCACTTTTCGCATCTCGACAAAAATAGAGATGGTGAGTACATACATATTTTATACTACTATTGTACTTCACATCTTTACAATCATAAAAGTTATTCATGTTTCTTTATTGTAAAATTTTTGCAAACAATAACAGTATTATTTTTAAAAAGCTTTAAATAGATTTTTTTTTTTAAATGAACAATTTTGAGATATACTTTAGTTCACGAAAGATGACAATTCATGGTCACTTGTTAGAATACACAGCACTTTATACACTAGTAGCTTAGCAACATTTCATGTTAGAAAGATTATTTGACGTACATCTATGTAGTTTATGTTGTGTGACAGATATACGTAAATCTAACACATTACAAATAATAATGACGTATGTCGTAGAGTTACAGATACCTAATTATCTACTGTACTGCCCTCTGTCCTAATAGTTACCCAGTGACGTTGACATTTAAATCAAATTATTATTTCATGGTTTTTGTCAAGTCTGTTTTTCGGTTTTGCAAAAACATAGGTGAACAGTATAAATCTTTGAGAAAGGCATTATTTAAAAAGAAACATAATTTTCAAATAAATTACACTTATTTTTTTCAGTTAAAATGTATCCATAAATATTTCATGTTGCACGTGTATGTATACGAAGTGCAGTGAAGTTATCTGCAAGTAATATTATTCCATACGGTTAATAAATGACCTTGAATTGTCATCTTTCGTGAACCAAATTATAACTTTAATTTCGTATTATTCGTGAAAATTTCAAATGTACAGTAAGAAGAACAAAAAGTGGGACACCAAATCCATTATATTCTTAAGTAGTTATACATAATATTCTTCACATAATATTAAAAAAATGCATTATATTTCTGTTATTTATGCTTAATAATATTTTTTTATGAATATAACGTATAAGTTTGTATGTAAAAATATTTCAGTTATGCGAACATGAAACATATTATTGTACTCTCTAAAACTAACAGTTTGTCGACCACTGGTGAAGACCTGCTACGTCACGCACTATATTCTTAACTCTAAAAATTCATATCTCGCTTGCACTAAAATTCTTAGTTCATCCTGTTCTTCCAGCAAAAAAAAAAAAAGAATTGATATAGGACTTCATTATTTATTAAGAAAACTTATCTATTTCATTAATTTTAAAGAAAAGTACATATACGATAATATTTCACATTTTTCGAATATTTTAATTTAAATACATGGCCAACATTGATGAAAAGTTAATAGAATACCTTTTCCTTTTAACAGCTATCTCTTTCTATCTCTGCACATAGTAAGTAAAATGGCGTCTGCAACTGCCGGCTGGACTGTCAAACGAAATTTCAAAAATATTTCAGTTACTAAAATAACTGTATTCTCGGTGAAAATTTGTATCGTTTGACATTTTTGTTTGACTAAAAACTTTTGTAACTTCTTTTAAGAAGTTTTTTAAAGTTGTCAAAGACTTTACGTCTAAATTTTGAAAAAACAAACGCCATGGATTTTTTTATTAATATTATTGCGTAGTTGTTTGATAGCGGTGAAAGATGTTTTATTCATTACTACTATTTTTTTATCTCATAAATAATATACTTCTCTGCGTTGATATAAATAAAACGCACGCTTTTTTCTTTATAAGATAATATTATTATGTCTCGTCAGTGTCTAGTCTTCAAGATTAAACAAACATTGCTTTTAATTATTTGTGTATCGTAAGATTAGATAATAAACAGTTTTTCAACATGGAATTCCTTGGAAGGGAAAGTAATGTCTGATCTTAGAGATTTTTTTATACTTTGGTTGTTCTTGTACTTGTTACGTAAAAACATAGGCCTGTATTATTAACGCACTTTCATAATAGTGTTTTTTTTAAAATGATTTCATAATCAAGTAATAATGTTGTTATTACATTTTTATTTGCATATCAGTTTGATTATATTGTGTTTGTTAATTCTATTGGTACTAAAAAAGTTGAATAATTGATATTTTCAATAGTTACCATTATAAAAATGATATATTATGCTCAAAATGTTATAAAATAATAGAATTGTCCTTGCAACTAAAAAAATCTTCAAGTAAAAATGGGGTAGTTATCATATGTTAAAATTTAATGAAATTCTTATTTGTTTACAATATATAACTCATAATAAGATATATACTATAATAAAATTCGCCATTTATTATGTAAATATTTCAAAAATATTTAAAATATTACATGATTCAAATCGACCTCTTCTCTGTGACGTCACGCTTACATACTTAAAGCCACAAATGTCGCTAGTATCGTTGTTTTACAGCGATGGAATGTGATATGTCAAAATGATACTGACGCCGTAGACATAACCTTGTTTCTATTTATCAACAGTAATACAAAACGTTATAAACTTGCTCAAACAAAAATAAATAACAATACGTGCTAACTTGACAGCAATCCCCTTACTCCGCAAGACATACGTCGCAAAATATCTTTGTCATACTTCGAGCAGCACGTCGGAACTAAGTTGCAACGGAAGCGGCAAGGTTGACGTCACAGTGGCGGGAATAGATATGTCCGGTATTTTCAGTATTTTTTTTCTCATTTAAAAACAAAATTTGGACAAAATAAAAAAAATATGGAAAATTTAAATTTAAAAATACTTGTTTCTAATAAAAAACCAAAAGGGCGAAACTACGTCATTTGCGTAGAATTAATTTATCTATAACTTTTATTTGAATTTATCTAAAATAAACCATTGTTATTATTATTTTTTTATTTCTAATAAACATATTGCATAATGTAGTTCTTATTATATGTTATTGTTTCAATGATTTTAATATAAATTATGTAATAACAATAAAATATAAACTTTAATTATATTTGATTTAATTATTAATAAATAAGCAAATAGAGAGGCAAATGATTACATAACTTATTTATCAAGTTCTCTTTGAAATAAACAAAAGCAACGTAAATAACTTTCATGATATTTTGGTGGCCTACACACAAATATTTTACATTATCGTATTTCGAAATATTTTATCAAATTTATATACAAATATTGCACGACCCTTTCATTATTTCCGCGTTGATTATATTTTTGCAGCATTACGTGAGCGTATCGTGACATTATCGCGTTTTGTTTCAGGCAAAATCGACTTGGACGAGCTGAAAAAAGCTTTCAGCGAGCTAGGCATCCCGTTGGACGACAATGAAGCGACGAAACTGTTACAGAGGTATTTCAGATTTTGTACGTTTTACTTTGATTTCATATTTATTTATATATTTCATGGCATCATTACACAACATGAAAAGTCACTTAATCATTTAATTGATGTGCATGTTATCAAATACAAAAATATACATTGTGTATTTCGACTTATTTTTTTATAAATTTAATGTTATGGACATACATTGTGAATTATAATGAAATTTTAATTAGAGATCTGGATTACTCGACATGTCAACCGCGCCAGAGGTCCGGGCCTCATAAAAACTTACAAGGATATAGTGATTGCCAAGATATACAGGCTTGGATTGCATAATAAAACCAGAGTTGTAATTAAATAATATAAAAATATTAAATTATTTAATTTAATATTAAAATCATAAAAGATATGCCAAATTATTTTTGTCGTGAAAGGGTACACCGCAGTTATTAGTAAGTCAAGTCAGTGCCGGTATATCTTGGCAAGCATTATACTCACTATGTTTACAGTACCAAAAGGTCTTTACAGTCTGAAGTTTATTGTGAAAAGTAGGGACATTTATATTGTGGGTGGGACAAAGCTGATTGGTTGGAGATATTAGCCAATGAGATGAAAATATTTTTTATTTTAACTTTTTGGAATTTTTATATCATTAAAAAATAAATATTTACAATATATCTTAGTATTAGCAATAAGAGAACAAGATTAATAAAAAAATGTCAATTTGGGGGGTGTCATGCCATGTCACCTTGAAATGAAGCTCCCCACCTTTTTTGGGGTGACACTACCAACTAAATGAATGTAAAAGTCCCCAAAGCCAATCACTGAAATATTGTGTATGTTTTATTAATTAGTAGCTTTTGGGGAGTGATATAATAATAATTAAAGACAACAATTAATTTGTAAATATTTGTATGAATCTGTCAGTTATGATTTAGACTCGATGGTGTTCGGATCCCAGAATACACCAGAATGCTATGGTATTTTTTATTATTTTACTATATGCTTACAATTTAAAATTAAATGGCGGGAGGTTTTGTGTTGGCCACATCAGATTTTTTTATCTGGTTCGCTGTTGACATTGACGTGACGTACGAAGCAGTGTACTTCTATTGAAGTCGCACCAATTTGATATAATTAATGTCTGTAGATCGTTGTTTTAACACTGCTTAAAACTCATGACGTATTTGTACTCTGTTGCACAAAAGAAATGACCATTGTTCTCGAACATAAATGCATATTATACGTTTTTTTTCTTTAAGATTACATATACATAATAGTTCCAAATCGTTAGTGAAATACTTTTTATATAAAATTAAAGTTTGTATTTTAAAACAAAATTGTTCAATATGGGATATATTAAAATAGGAGTATGTAATGCAAAAAATATCGGGTTTTCGTGTTACATATTTTTGTTGACGTGTGCGTTCGTTTCGATGTTACGAAGAACTTATTGTTCAATACATACATACACTCTCCACGTCAGCAATGAGTGCCCGTGAGGTGACGCCTGGTAAGCGCCCGCACGGTACAAATATTCCATCATTACCGATATCTGTGTATGAAGCAGATTGGCACACCCAGCAATGGGTAATATGCCGTGATGAAATATTTATTTTATTTTTTTTTGTATTACTTTCATTCTTAGCCATACGAATGACATTATTTTCTGTCAGTGTCATATTTTTCACAGTTGACTTAGTTTTGAATACTTTTACTGTAGCATATATTTTTATATTAGTAAAATAACAGTAGTATATTATGTACCCTCATAAAAACTAAGTAAACGACACTACTGAATTTGACAGAATAGGTGGAGCTAAACCTTAATTCATACAATTTGTAGATGACCTTGATCGAACTTCTTTAAAAAAAATTACTGTACATTATATTTATTGCTATGGAAATTAAAACAATGCGTGCATATTTCGTGTGAATGAATTTGCCATGTATTTGATTAATTAATGCGTTTCTCATTCTTTATTTTTTATTATTTTTTTTTGAAGCAATTCGTAATATTAAAAAGTCTTAATAGGGGTTCCCATGTCTATGACTTTTAAGAAAATACTTTTTCAATATCAATGTTCATCGTATATAAGTAATAATTTTTATTACCGTCATATCAAAATAAAACTTTAATGCATTTGAATCGAGCGCTTAAAATTCAGTAGCCATGTTTGTGACGTGCTAGACACTGGCAAATGTTATTGGCTAAAGGCTGTTCGAACGCGCAAGCTGGCTGCGCATCTCGCCACTGCTATGTTCGTATGTTCTTGGTGTAAATGACGTCACACGCGTCGTCGATATTCTAGGGCAACAATACAAGTAATACAAGTCTAATATATTTTTTTCTTCTTAATCGTTATTAATTGAGTAATACTTTAAGTATAAAGTGCACATTTTTAATTTTACAACTCGTATTATACATAATAGTGTCCATACATCTTTACCACCCAGTACACTCTGATTATTGACTCATGTGTAACATCTCTGTATTGTGTGATGTAGAATGGATCAAGACGGCAGCTTGAACATCAGTTACGACGAATGGCGAGATTACCTGCTATATGCTCCAACGTCGGACATTCATGGACTTATCAGATACTGGAGGCATTCTACGGTGAGTCACATACATTTATTTACTTTTAAATTATTTAAAATTGCTTGAATTCGAACGATATTTTACAAAATATTTATTAAAATGAAGATTAAATTTGTTTTGGCTAGTGTAAACGTTGCTTACGATTTAATATAGTATCGTGAAATGTAACACGAGATTATGTTAACAATATTTTTAAAAAAATCTATTTTATGTCGAGGCATGTAAATTTCAATACAATTTTTGTATTCAGCTGTTGCATGTCCAATAATTATTCTTCTTTTCTTAATAATTTCAGTGTGGATCTCTAAGAAGTGTATAGCACATTAAAGTAAGAACTATAGTGTTTTTATTTGTGTAGTTTTTTAGTTATCGTTAGATTTATGTTTTAACTTTGTCACGATAACTAATTCATGTGAAGTACAATTTTTGTCTATGTATTTATCATGCACTGAAAAATGGAACATGATCATAATTCTTTTATATTTATCGTTTTACATACATTTATGCTAATATGCACTTACAACACTACATATTTGGAATTTGAAATAATTAAACTGTAGATGGAGTAGTTTATGTATTGTAATGTTTATTTATATGGGTGAAGTGTAAAAATCAAAGAAATATTATTAATTAAAGTAATACGTAGCGACAAAAAAAATAATTTCGACACTCCTTTAACCCTAGAATACGGGACTATGTTTGCCAAACGTAATTACGGGACTATCGTAAATTTTACTACTCATTAAAAATATATATATATATTCCTTTATCAAACTTTATTTTAAAAAGATACAAAAAAATAACATTCTTCATTATCAGAACAAACGTTTAAAATTATAAAACCAATATTTTTTATTATTTTTCACAACATAAAGTGCAAATATCTCCTCGGTGTTCTCCGCAAATTGGATTTTTGCACTCCATACAATAATTAGTGGTCATGCGTCTTTTTTTGCTTGGACAATAGTAACAAGTCTTCCTCTTCTTATCTTGGGGTGTGTTCACAACGTTTTCTTCTGATATACCGAGGATTTCAGCTATGTCTTGCCGAAGATATCGACGTAAAGTTTTGCTATTATATCTATGCTGCATCCAAGGTTTGGCAAGACAAAGACTTAAATCAATCATGTATTGGTATCTTGAAATAGGTTTTTCGCCTTTTTTAACGTATTAAAAGTGTAAATGACATAAGAGTTAATGCTGGCCATATTTATCATCCCATAGAACACACATAACGGCCATCCCCGTGTTTTTCTGCTCGAACTCATATTAGAACACATTTGGTCGAAGGTGTCCACACCTGCTTTGGTCTCATTATAGTTATGAATTATTATTGGCTTACCGGTCTCTTCTTGGATCTCTGCCTTTTCATGCATAGTCGAAAGTAGCAAAACTAACTTGTTTTTTTTTGGCATATAGGATAACAATGTCTTTTTTTGATCGAAACAAAACATTGACGTATTTGCGTTTCGACTTTTTCCATCCAAGAACTCCTTGGGTATCTCTTTTTTATTTTTGCGTATAGTTCCTATCATAGTTAATTTGTAAGGACTTTGTAGCAACTGGTCAGCAAGAGCAACCGATGTGAACCAATTGTCCATGGTAACGTTGCGATTTGTACCATGGATTGATTTCGTTAACTCTTTTACATAAAATTCGGCCAAAGGCAAACCATTGGTCTCCGTTTTTTTTCCTAAGTTAGGACTTGCATCTGACATATACTTAGTGGCGGAATCGCAAACCATAACAATTTTTATCCCATACTTCGCGGGCTTATTAGGAATATACATTCTAAAAGGACAGCGTCCTCGGAATGCCAAAAGTTGTTCATCAATGGTGACGTATGAGGTCGGAGTATATGAATTTCTACACGTGTCAATGAAAATTTCCCAAATTTCCCGAATGTGTGTAAAAGGATCATTTATCTTCCTCTCTTCTCGTGTTTCTTTATCATCGCATCTAATACAGTTCAGCAGGTACAAAAAACGATCACAATTCATACACGATCTATAAAACTTGCCGGAAATAGTGCTATCAAACATATGCCTTGCTGACAAATGATTATCTTTTTTTGCGGCAGAAAGGATTAAGACACCAAACAAGGCTTTCAGCTCGTCTTTTGTCGTAGGAGAAACATTCTGGTGGCCGCTATATTTTTGGGCCTGTCTGGCGATTTCTGCATTTGTGTGTTGCAAAATAATTTCAAATATATTGTCAGAAAAAAAATGTAAAAAATAGTCATCCAGGTTAGAACACTCTTTTGCAGCTCCTTTAGGACCAGCTATAAAATGTACAATATTCCTAGCAGCCGTTCTTTTCGATTGTTGAGGTAACTCAGATGACCATTTGTGACCATTCTTGCCTTGTAGACGTTTGTTTTTCAAGTTGATTACATATTTTGAACGGGTACGTACTTGTGATAAAGGAATATCATCTTCATTTTCTTCAGATTGAATTGGGCTAAATCCTTGTTGAATGAGACAAGCAGCCGAATTATTGTCTTCATCAAGCTCGCTGTCGGAAGAAGATGATTCAACTTCCAAATTGTCCTCTTCAAAGTCACTACCATCACTGTCGTCAAACGCTTCTGAATCACCATCTTCTCCATTCATAATACGTGCTGCTTCTTCCTCCAGTTGTTTTTCGGTCAAAATCTGTCGATTTGCCATCTTCAAAAAAAACATTATATTTATTATAATAATTCTAATTAATAATAATGAAAAAATATCTTACCTCAAATTTCTAATACTAAAACACTCACAATCGGTACGAAAAATAAAAACCAGATTAATTTATAAAATGACGTAAACGCGGGACTTTCGTAAAATTAACGAACCTATCGCCGAAAAATCGCTTTAGAGTCAGAAACCAGAACGACCGCATACCACACAGTCTAGCTAAATACTAGACTAGAAGGTACTCAATAGGGCAATTCGATACATTAACCGTAAGTAACCGAAAAAGCACGAAGTCTTAGGGGCGTCGTAAAATTTACGAATGACCCGTATTCTAGGGTTAAGCGAGCTTTCTTAATATACAATTCCCGGTATTTTTTTGACAAAATGTATAACTTCATTGCTCGTTGCTTCTATATATCAGACTATATCTGCTGGCTGTGGCGACGGGTTTATATAGCGCGAGGTCCTCGAACTTTCCGACGCCATAATGACATTGAATACAAAGTCCACCGGATGTAATTAAACCAGTCTAAACGCGTAAGGGTTTCCTCCGCCGAGGATTATGTCATCGCCCGGAAATATTCTACCAGTGGCAGCGCTCGCATACTCTTAAATCAGGGGCGCACGTTAAAGTATTTTATTGAAATTTTCACTGAACGGTTAAAAATAGCAATTTATATATTTTTGATAAAGATCTATAAGTATATCTTGTTATTTATAAACTTCTTTAATGGAATTTGCAAATATGTTCTATAATTCTTACGTATTATTTTCATAACATATTTATTTACATGGTAACAGTCAGTAATGCTGTTCACTAATTTACACAAATAATCAACATTAATTTGCACACTTATCCACTATTTTCTACAACTTATAGCTGCTAATTTACTTTATTAATATGTTTACCAGGTGTTACTAGTGTTTTGTAAATTGTGACGTACGTATTATTGTGAAAAATTGGTGTTCAATAGCTAAATTGATGACGACAGTAAAATTTGAGGCGCCTCAGGTTTAAAATTAAAATTGAAAGGGACGTCCACCAAAAGAATATATTTATTTACTATCTAAATCGCCTCAATGAGATATTTATTAGCGCTGTGAGGATCCGACAAAACTTGGATCGGAGAACCCGGATTTCAAAATATCCGGATCCTCGGATATCCGACATTCGGATATTGAAGCGGATATCCGAAAATCCGCATTCGATATTTTGTTTACGGATCCGGATCCAAAAGAATATTCAAATCCGAGAACCGATCCTTATACTGAAATTCTATACTCATACTAATATTCGAATCTAAGATCCGATACTCAAATCGTTTCCAAGATTCGATATAACGGATCCGGATTCAAGATTCGATACTCAGATTCAGATCCAAAAAGTGCCGGCAGTCGCTTACTCTTAGAGTCAGGGGCGCACGTTTCAATATTATTAACAAGTTTTATAAACTGGTATTTAAAGAGTTTATAGAACGAATCACATACTATACTTTTTCTACGACTGCAAATTAAGAAATCATTCCGTGCTTAATGAATCATCTAAGTCACAGTTTATCAAGTTGTTTTTCAAAGTACCTATGGATTATTATTAAAATTCAAAATGTAATTATAAATTTCAAGAAAACAATTTAATAGTGTTTATGTTAATTTCACCTATAAATTACGTAAAAGTAATAAATAAATACGTAGAAATAATTAAATAAGTATCCTTCAATTTTAAACGGTTACCTTTACTGAAGGTTTATGCATTTTATATAAAAAATATAATTACTATTATTTTTATACAATAAATTCAAAATCCATTTTCATTATATTAATTTTTATTTCAAATATTCACTCCAATATAGTAAAAAAGTGTCTTAAGTTTTAGCAACATCGCATATCGAGATTTTGGTAAATGACCACGTTTAAAGGTCCCTACAATCCGATTTTAACATTTTCACGATGTTGTCTGTGTGTATATACTTGTGTGTGTGTGTGTATATATATAGATTCTCTTTAAGCACTAACAAAGTAGAAAAAACGCTCGCTGTCCAAATTTCTAACTATACAATGTTGAGAAATATCACTTGTCTACATTTTAATGGAAACGTTTAGTCAGGAACTAATGGCACTGTAGTGACACTTTTACCACCTTTACAAAACGATCTGACGTATAACTTCTCTGTCGGTATATTACATAACAAAAAAAAAATGCCGCACTATTGTGAAAATAAAATAGGGCATTCATTTACAAAAACGAATGTATAAAATGTTTGGATTAGATTGAAGCAATAGGTCAAGAAGAATGGGAAATAACGATAAATTAAAATTAAATATAAAAGACGTTTTTTTCTGTATATTAATCCTTATTAATTGAGTAGTAGTGTAAGTACAAAGTGTACATTTTATTATTTTTTGTGGCGATTATAGAAAAAATCTTGTGTGTGTTTCGAGAGAACCTCTCAATCGACAATGTCCTATTTTGCGCTCTTAATACCTAAATAGCTATTGTATAGTTTGCCCTTGTTATATTTCCGACTATAATCATGGATATTTATTACGTCTGAATGAGGTCTAGACCGCATGTCATGCACATAAATTATTTATTGTTATTTGACGTAATTTATATATTACTTGTTCGAAGTCTAAATGTAAAAACAATTCCCTACTGTCTGCGATTCAACTGAAGTTCATATTCCATCCTGCAAATAATTTACATATTTTTTTCGCCTTAAAATCAAAGAAAATATATTAAATTATTTTATTGTCAACATAAATTCCAAATTAATTTTCGGAAGTGGAAAACGAAACCACAATTTTTTTGCTATCATTAAAAATTAATGTTGTAGATATTCACGCTATCATTCTTCATTCTAAAACATAACAATTGCACATTGTGACGTCAGCGCAAACCAATCAGCTTTCTGCGTCGAGTCACACCTTCGGTTGTCAAGCGCACGCGCTGACATTGTTGTCAAGGTTACGGAGGCTCGACCGTTACTCTCTGTAGTTGCGAAGTCGATTTACTACTTCTTAACGGGGGGATACGATAGGGGGGCCATAACAGCTGTAGAAGGTCACTGAAATAAATAAAATATTTACGTTTTTGTCTTATAACCAACCCCAAATGTATTCGTACCCTCGGAAATAAATATATTAACACCAATAAAAAATAAATTTTTAGGTTACAATAGTTAAGACTATATTTGGGCATTTTTTATTTTATGTATTAATAAAGTGTACTGGATTTAAATAAATGTTATTAACTAAATTTCTCATTTAAACAATAATCTACGGGCAAATATATGATAAAAGACAAGGTCCAAAAATTTTCGTACCAACAGTACAGTAAATAATACAATATTTATGTTAGTATTATCTATAAAACTGAGGGTAAAGTAACTAACAATATACTCAATTAATTGCTATCTTAAATTCTATTACTTTAAAAAAAATTATTTGCGAATTATTAAAGACGAAAACGTTTGTCACATGCAGACAATGGTTTATTTGCAAATAAATTATTATTAAACCTAAGAAATTTTATTATATAATGTATTCAAGTTCTATACACTCTATTAATACACCATATCAAAATTTGTTGAATTGGAGTAATAATCATCCAGAAGTTTATTTATTGTTGTTTTTAATATAATTGTAGGTGGTACTTTAATAAATAAATTTCATTTTGCAAATAATTTTATTAAAAAAATAAAATTTAATATAGTAATTAATTGAATATATTGTCAGTTTCATTTACCTTCAGTTTTATAAATAATACTAACATAAATATTGTATTATTTACTGTTGGAACTGAAAAAAATAGCAAGTGTCTGTTGTCATATATTAGTACAGTCGACTCTCTCTAAATCGAATTCGTAAGGGATATTTGAATTTGTTCGAATTAGAGAGAATTCGAATTAGAGAGTCTAAAAGAAAATGAAATGAACATTTGTATAAATTACATAGAATATATATATGAAATAGAAAAAAAAGTTTATTCAGTTAATATGTACATATAACGGAAAAATAAAAATGTAATACATACAATTACAGAGGCTTGAAGAAATTTGAAATTTTTGTTTGTTTTAATATTTTGTTGTAAGCTTGTTTTTCAAAGTACGCTTCTAGTTTTTGGAAGTTTTTGAAGATTGTATCTAATTTCGATTTAAAGAGAGTCGAATTTCATTGAAAATGATGACAAATGCCCAAAATTTAATTCGATTAGAATAATTTTTACATATACAAGTTTATACAGTTGTACGTGTCAAAAAAATAATTCGATTTAGAGAAAAATTCAAATTAGAGAGAGTTTGAATTAGAGAGAGTCGACTGTAATAACATTAAATTTAAATCCAGTACACTTTATTAATACATAAAATAAAAGGGGGTACGAATACATTTGGAGTTGGGCTCGTATCTTTTGGGAAAATGATTTTATTGAAAGTAAACGTCATTTCTCAAAATGTGTTTACATATAATATGCAATTCTTTTCAAAGCTTTCTACGTCATTTTATTATTAAATCATCTGCAAATAATAATGTAACATATTTCTAAGAATACAGTCAGTGTCTTCATTCCCCGATAAGCCTATTTACATAGTCGGGTTATCGTTATCAGTAGTTTTGCGTAAAAAGCAACAAGGTTGATAACACGAGACACTGGAAGCAAGTACGACATTGTATAGCGCAAAGCAAGCCATGGAATCTTAGACCTAGACAGTGTTATATTACATGTAATCAATTCACTTATAAGACAAGGGAACTCTAATCAGAGAATAATTTTATCGGACGGAGCGGCGGGATAACCTTTCACTTACGCTTTGTATATATTTTACGTTTAAATGTTGGTACACCTGTATTCATTCAAACGTACAACAGGAATTTAGAATGTTACATACCTAACCACGAAGAAAATAATTGAATGTGTTAAAAAACAGATCTTTTCATGGGTCTGCACATTACCTGCCATCTAACCAAAGTATTATTTATAAATTTCATACATAAAATTGCAAAAGATTCTAAATTTCCAGTCAAATTATTTCATAAACAAACTATGCAAATTGCACTTGACACTGACATCTTCGTCTTCTTTAGCATTTCTCGCTATTTTTTATTTTCTTTTTGCGCTCATTCTGTTGTCCGTGTCGTTTTCATTCAGTTCCTTTTCTCTCAAGTCTTCTGCAATTCAGTCCTTCCATCGTATCTTTGGTCTTCCTCAGTTTGTTCTACCATCTGTTACTAAGCTATTCATTTTTCTTCTAATATATTCTTCATTTCTCCTCATGACATGTTGAAACCAATGTAATCGTCTCTTGTATCTTTCTAGAAACTTACATCACTCGAGCCATTTCGCTTATCCTTTAATTACCCTATCTTTCCGTGTCTTTCTCAACTCATCTCTGCCACATTTATTTTCTTTTCATTGACACTGACAATTGTCAGAATTTTCTTAATATAATAGCTGTTTCCATAGCTGGCTGATTTATAAAATTTAATTTCTTTATGTTCTTTAACTCTATAGGGTGTATCACGGGAAGTGATACATAGGCGTTTAACATGGGAAATCAGTTTTTCCGTGCGCATTGCTCCCCTAATTATTTTAGACAAAAAGATTCAGATGGATATTGTAAAGCAAAAATTTTTACATCCGAATCAATAAAAAAATCATTTTGGCTACTTTATAACTGCAGACATAAAATTTGAAAATTCACGGAATTATAATTTAATAATATTAGCAATGAAATTAGAAAGAAGAGACGAACAAAAGCGTAACGTTTTATACGTCAAATTATTACTATAGTTAAATTTTATGACTCTGTCGGGTACAGTAATAAAACTATAAATGAACTATAAATATCGCAATTATGATAAAGCGGCATATCCTTTACTTTCTGCAGTATAATACTGTTTGGCATCGGCCCATATTTTTGAGCCGCTCTATTTATGCATTGAATCAAAAGTCTACCAGGTATATATAGGAAAATAGCCTTACAGTCCTTTAACATAAATGAATAGAGCGGCTCAAAAATATGGGCCGATGCCAAACAGTATTATACTACAGAAATTGAAGGATATGCCGCTTTATCATAATTGCGATATTTATAGTTCATTTATAGTTTTATTACTGTACCCGACAGAGTCAAAAAATTTAACTATATTTACTTTGACAATCATTATTCTGACACTGACGTAGTTTGTAGTTTTATAATATATATATATATATAGATAAGAGTAAATTTTTTAAGAGGGCGTTGAAAAATATATTTTGGAAAAGGGGGCGGTAACTGTGAGCCCAACAAGTTTGAGAATCACTATTGTAATTTAGACTTAACAGAGCAAATAAAAATAGTTTCAGATTCTAATATTTCATTTGAAAACGAGAAAAAATGTATTTATAAAAAAAATGCAAGGTCGTTCGCTCACCAATTTGCAAATGTTAATGTGCAAAAAATGGTTACCTTGGTTCTAGGCGAGTCAAGACGCCATATTTATATCGTAAATTATTAACTGTTTGCGACTTTCTCTTTTATATTGGCCGTAATAAAATCCGCAATTTTGCAACTCGCAAATTTTAAATGATCATCCACCGTATGAATCTATATTAAATATTATGTTGTTTAACATTAACAATTATTACAACCATAACAGAAAAAATGGTTATGGTTTAAATATGTTACAAAATTGAAAGTTTGTAGTTAATAATATTTAGCGAAAGTTTAAGCGTGATTTGTTACTAGCCGCGAAAGTTGAAAGAAATTTATTTAAATGTTAATATATAAAAAGATGGATATACATGCTGACAAAAATAAATATCTTTATTATTATCAATTTCTCATTTAATATTTGCATTTATTGTCGATTCAAAAAGTGTTTCTCCGCGTAGTAATTTTTGTACATATTGACAATGACGGTGCCCATTTTAAACATTTATTGTGATTTGCATCACTTTTTATGCGTTTTCTTGTTCCGTCAATTGTAAAGTTATTCTTGGTCGAATGCATCCTATAAATGTCCTACAATTTTTGGATTGTCTAACCTATTGTAATATAAAAATTTGACATATGATTTTTTTTGTTACCTTAGTCGATGTATTTTATTCTATCTGTTATCTTTCCCGATTTGTGTATAGTTTCACCATTTCGTGTATCGGTCAATCTATTCATCAGTTTCTAATCTTTCTTTTGTGTTGACAAATTCATTCAACCTCTCATAGTATACATACTGACTAGACATGTACGTAAGTACGTACCACGTAAACTGTACGATAATGCGAGTAAAGATAAGAAAATACGCATCTTTTGCGAAAATCCACAAGCTTAAAATAAACAGTACATTAAACGTCTGGCACTTTAACCGGGTCTTCTTACATAACTTGAACTAAATACTACATGTGTCATCCTAAATAATAGTATGTCCCTGGTATTTGTCACACTTATCAACAAAGATAGGAATGTCACACTAAATATTTTATGTTTTTTTTAAGTAACTCATTATTTGTTTGTTGTTTTTTGGAAGTAACAAAATGTTTTCGTTCGTTGACTTGTATGCCATTTCTAAATTTGTATTTACGAGTAAAGTAGTATGATCGCCAGATTTTAATGATTAAATACGTTTTAAGGTCCCTACAATTCGATTTTAATATTTTTACGATGATGTCTGTTAGTGTGCATGTGTGTGTAGAGGTTGGAAGGACGATTTCTCAAAAACTATAATACTTAATATCTGTTTAACTACGTATTTCTCAATCGGACATTACTGGAAAGAGCTGAAAAGGTTTTGGTAATAATTGGACAACCGGAAGTACCGATTCTTAAAAAAATATTCTAAATATTATTTATTGATAATTTTCTTGCTAGTATTACATATAAATATTTTATTATATCTTCTATAGATTTAGTGATAAAGAACTATAAGATATATAATAATCTGTTGTAATAAATCTCACAGGCCAAATACTGGAAACCAATTGATAAATGTCAGTGTCAAAAATCCAGAGACATTACTGAAGATTTTTTCTGGGAAGTACATACATTATATTATTTTTTATTGTATTAATATTTAAAATTACAGGTATATTACATATACCCTTCAAAAATACTGTCAATCCCGACAATGAATTGGAAACATTTCGCAAGATTAGAAGGGTAGGACAAAATTTCTTCATAGAATGAATTTAAAATTAAAAAATCTAATATAAAGAATAGATATACATAAGTAGAATTTTTGGTGTAGAGTGTAGTATACAAGAATTGTTAAATACAATAGGGCGCGAGCAGTCATGTGACTTTGTTGGCCTTGACAAGCAGATATTGGGGCCCGTATCAGAATAATAGCTGATTTTCCAATTCCATGTGGTTTATTTTTCTCGGCAAGTAAATTTCACACTCCTGGTGACAAATTAACTACGTGAATATAGAAAATCTTGAAATTATTAATGAAAAATTCTGACATTTGTTGTCTATGTACATAATTACTAATTTTCATTTTGACATGACTGCTCGCGCCATATACTTATGTAACAAAAAATGGAAGTAGCGAGAGGTATTGTGCTGATCACAATAGATTTTTTTTATATATTTTACAATATTTAACACAGTTTATTTATTTGTTGGTATATTAATATATATAATTATTAAATTTATACACAATAACAAAATATTTTGCCGAGTTTACCTATTAGTAACTAATAAACTTTGAACTATGGTGAAACTGTTTCTTATTAAATCATGTATTATTGCAGTTGGAAATTCCAAATATTATCTCTAAATTGTTTCTATAAATTGTTTGTTTTTCGTTTCTTCTATATTCTATATTTTTCTATCAGTAAATTGAAAGAGATTGATGACATCATATCTAATAATAAATTAAAAATGCCTTACTGCCTAATATTATGTTTATCTATTTACTATTAGTATATAAATATTAAAGTACTTTCTTAAATATATCTTTTAAAATAAACAGATAATTTTGAAGTAGTAACAATTGAATTTTCTACAAACATAGTTAAGTATATTACAGTTATTATGAGTAGGTACAGGTATACTCATTATTTCCAGGTAGTCATTAAACTAAACCATAAATACAAAATATAGGTAATACCATTTTTATGTTTTCAAATTTACAGGTAATAAATATTTCAGATTGCTTAAGTGCTAAAATTTTAGTTTCATTTTACGCGTCTGGTAGAATAATATACCGGTTCACAAGTGTGTTATTTTCAAACTATTTTTTTTTTCAATCCAAACATGTTATGCAAAGAACTTATTGTACAAGAAGGTTTTTGTTACTCAACATATAAACTCACAAGAGTTGTTAGACCTCTGGCATGGTTTACATGTTGAGTAATCTTAACTACTCCGCTTAAATTTGTACTGCTGATGATGAGAACTTAGTTCTCGAAATACGTATATAGCTTATTTTATAATTTTAAGATTAAGGGGTAATCGTATTAGTTTTAATTGTTATATTCATTCTTTTCAATGAAATGTATCTCGATTAGTGCAAATGCCCGCCTCAGACATATGATGTATAAATATTTTTACTCTTGGCATTTTATCAATTAGTTCACGTGTCGTTTAAGTTCTTGCTTCACGTAGAAGTCAGGCCCATGTGACGCAAGTTTTTCAATTGTTTCACTATGAATTACACAAAAAACTACGCATAACTTCATCCAAAACTATTTATTTATTTAGGTTCCCTTTGAATGTATTGTTTTGGTTTTGAGTTGCATTCAATTTTTTTTAACTGGATATTACTAGATTTTTTAAAGGAATTTTCTTTACAAATCGATAATAAATTCCTGATGTATTTCTTTGTTTGCTAAAGTAGTTCAATGATTTGTTTAATGAGTGGTTATTTATTTTGGATCTAAAATTGTACACAACTTAATGTAAACAAATTTTGTCATCGATTATAATATAGTAAAATTCCATTTTTAACGGCTGTCTGTATAATTATTATGACGAAGGCTGTGATCGCACAAAATTCCCACATTTTTGTAGATAAATATTATGAATACCTCGATTTCTTAGCCATACAGCATTTATTTTTACGAAATACGAAACCAAAGTTTTGGTAGACACTTATAAATGGCTAAAGGTCACGTGACAACTTTTCCAAAATTATATTTCAATTTTCCATAATTCACCAAAACTACGAGCCCAACCCCAAATGTATTCGTACCCTCTGAAATAAATAAATAACAGCAATAAAAAATAAATTTTTAGGTTACAATAGTTAAGATTATATTTGGGCAAATATATGACAAAAGACAATACCCAAAAAAATTCGTTCCAACAGTAAATAATACAATATTTGTTAGTATTATCTATAAAACTGTCAGTAAAGGTAACTGACAGTGACAATATACTCAATTAACTGCCATCTTAAATTTTATTACTTTAATAAAAATTATTTGCGAATTATTAAAGACGAAAATATTTGTCACATGCAGACAACGGCTTATTTGCAAATAAATTATTATTAAACCTGAGAAATATTATTATAAGCAATGTATTCAAATTCTATACACTCTATTAATACACCATATCAAAATTTGTTGAATTGGAGTAACAATCATCCAGAAGTTTATTTTTTCTTGTTTTTAATATAATTATAGGTGGTACTTTAATAAATAAATATCACTTTGCAAATGATTTTACTTAAAAAATAAAATTTAATATAGTATTTAATTGAATATATTGTCAGTTTCCTTTACCTTACGATTATTCTTATTACTGCTAGCAAAATTCGAAAGGTACGCCCATGGAAATAGTAAAGCGGTCATACTAAGTAAGCGGCAATGTTAAAATCGTATATTAATTTTTTTTAAAGATGTCCAATCATGGTCATGGACAAAATAATAAATTGGCATATATTTATCTCTCTTGTTTGCAAAAACTACAAGAGTGTGCGATAAGGATGGATGTAACACGCTTGTCTATTAAAATTTCATATTGTTTCGACTAAGTTAGGACTTAGGACATTCCATTTTAAAACGATGCTCGTTGTTTACAATACTTTCGCTGTAACATGAATTTATTTATTAATTCAGATATATATTACCTTGATTCATAGTCGTACAAATAACGTTCTTGTCTGTCAGTGTCACTGACACTGTGTCAGTATCTTATTTTCCACATATTTGGTTTTACTTTTGCTAATAAACTTACCAGTTGACTTAATTTTGAATTTTGAATGCTTTTACTGTAACATATTTTTATAGTAATAAAATAACTGTACCTTTATTCATTATGGAGGTAAAATATTTATTGTGTGTAAAGGAATGTATTTTTGTGTACATAAATTTAAGTTTATGAAACTAAGATATTACTTATCCTAACTCAACATATTGACAAAAAATATTATTAACTTGGTAAATAAACTGATACTAATATGTTCAATTATATTCCAACCACATAAGATATGAATCCTTTGTATTTTTGATAGTATTGTTAACAAGTCTTGCATCCTGGTTTGAAGTATGTAGCCTGCACATTCAATTATTTCTGGATTCATCCAGAATATCCAGCATTCATCCAGATAAAATATGATTTAATTTCTCTAACAATGTTACGGAGTATTAATAAATAATAAATTTTTGTTCGTCCGTATTTTACAATAACAAATTATGTAAAAATAACATTGAAAAATATTTATTGATGCAGTGTTATGTTTAAATTACGTATTTTCTACGTAATAATTATAATATTAGTGCTAATCCGTACCACTAGCCAAATAGCACTGAACTTAACTTTATTTTTGTTGTTACGGCCAAATCAAATGCATGTTCAAGGACTGAGTTATTTTTAAACTGTCATTTTTTTTAAATGTTGGCCATTACAGAAAAAAATGGATTTCAACATAAGACTATCGTAATTAACTTATCAAACTAATTAATCATTTTTTTAATTCCTTATAAGTACTTATTTCCGATAAATGATATTATTAATATATATTTTACGTCTAATTTATAATCATACGTAAAAAAATCACCCTATAATGATGCTATTGGATTAGGGCATAAGTTCGTAGTGTTTTTTTTTTCTAGGGTACGAGTACCTTGATAAACAATTCGTTACACAATTATATCAACGTTGTTTTAATGTTATACAATTGTTTAATAGGGGTTTTTGCATTTTTACCTCTCGCTAAGAGAGGTATTGGATTCATGCTAAAAATGGCATATCCAGATTTGAATGATTAAGCACGTTTTAAGGTCCCTACAATCCGATTTTAATATTTTTACGATGGTGTCTATGTTGGAAGGACGATTTCTCAAAAACTATAATACTTAATATCTATTTAACTACGTATTTCTCAATCGGACATTACTGGGAAGAACTGAAAATGTTTTTGTAATAATTGGACAACCGGAAGTAGCAGATTCTTAAAAAAAATCTTCTAAATATAATTTTTGTTCTTGCTTGTATTAATGAAGAGTAAATTCTCTATCTTATACATATAAATATTTTATTATATCTTTTATAGATTTAGAGATAAAGAAATATAAGGTATATAATAATCTATTGTAATAAATTTCACAGTACAAATAATGTCATGGAAACCAATTGAAAAATGAAAATGTTTGTAACTGACAGATAAATGTCGGTGTCAGAAATCCGGACACATTACTGAAGACTTTTTCTGGGAAGTACATACACATATTATATCTTATTGTATTAAATTATATATACCCTTCAAAAATAATGTCAATCCCGACAATGAATTGGAAACAATTCGCAAGATTAGAAGGGTAGGACAAAATTTCTTCATAGAATGAATTTAAAATTAAAAAATCTAAATATAAAGAATAGATGTAAGTAGAATTTTTGGTGTAGAGTGCTGTATACAAGAAATGTTAAATACAATAGGGCGCGAGCAGTCATGTGACTTTGTTGGCCTTGACAAGCAGATATGGGGGCCCGTGTCAGAATGATAGCTAGCTAGTAATTATGTACATAGATGTCAAATATCATAATTTTTCATTCTAAATTCCATGTGGTTTATTTTTTAATTGTATAAATTATTGTTAATGGAGTCTTCTTCATATATTATTATTATTATTGTGAAATTGATACATTTTTTAAAAAAATGCAATTTTAATATTTTTACGTGCAGTGTATATTTTGGCATGAATGAAAATTATTTTTGGCAACATAATAAACATTTTATGCTAGATTTGAAGTTTAAGAATTTTATCAAAATAATAATTTAATATTTCTTATCAAAAAATATAAATAATAACTTGTAATAAAAGAGCTGTTGCTACCCAGATAACGTCCTTGACAAATGAAATATGCACGCGACTTTCATTTATTTCAAAACCTACTGTTTCCTATCAATGAGTAGACGAAATTGTTTATTGATAAAAAAATCTAGTAATCTTTGGAATTGATTTATTTCTTATCAAAAAAGGCGAGGTAAAATTAGTTATCACCAATTAAAATGTAATTTTCTTTAAATGTAAAAAAATATTATTAAGAATTTATAGTTTTCTGGACTTCCAGAAATTATATAATTCGTCATTAAGGTTGTTGTAATTAAAACTGATTGAGGTCAACAGTAAAATTCTTCACATTTTACTTTTAAAGCGCAATTTCTAATTTCAAAATAAGTTTTTTTATGTTTCAAATGAATTGTAGTACGCCGTACAAATTAATTACATTATTTTGTAATTTAGTATGCTTAAAATTAAACTCTTCTGCATCGTAACTTACCCAATATAGGTCTTATTTTTCTACGTTATGATTGGCTGATTGCCAAGCCGAATTTACACGAAAACTTCCGAAATTTGGCCGCCAATTTTTTAAATAAACTATAAATATTTAAATTGAAAAACATTTAAATTTTATTATGTAATAATATTTATTATTAAATTTTCTAGGAAGCAGTTCCATTTTGATTTTTGAGAAAAGATACGGTACAAAATAATTTAAATAATAATAGTTCTTTGTAGTATATTTTAAACTTTATTTTGTGTATTCTTAAACCGGAAATAGGAGGAGTATAGTTGTGGAATATTTTAAAACAAACATGAACATTTAAAATATAATGCCTGTACCATGAAATTTTTGTTTGAAACGGATAATCATTTTTTTTTAACTGATGAGTAATTTTAATAATTGAGATACATTGGAAAAATACTAGCAAATCGCAAATTTTATTTTTCTAGATAATCCGTTTTGTTATCACATTATCTGACGAACATTTTAGGGTAAATGTTTTTGTTTTGATAAAACTTTTCCACATCCTTTAATAAATTTTAAATAAACAAATATGAACATGCGTTTTATTAATGATATTTTTATTTATTAAGACAGCTGCATTGCAAATAAACAAAATACTAGTAATCAACAAATAAAAAATAAATGCAAAATTGTATATTATGTACATATATTCTTACGTAGGTAAATAGGACAGGTCTTCATGCCTTTGTACATATTTAACATTATTTACAGAAAATAAATTATTATGATGTCTTTAAAGTAATCTGAATGTACATATTTTTGCGACATTCCAGTGAGAAATATGTTTAACACGGACTATATTTTATTTTTCTACATAGTCCCCTCTGAGGTCAACACACTTGGGCCAACGTTTTTCTATCTTTTCGATTCCCTCCCGAAAATGGTTTTCTTTGAAGTCCTCAAAATAAACGATGGCTTCTTCATTGGATCGAAATCTCTTTCCAGCGAGGAACGTTTTGAGTTTCGGGAAAAAATGGGGGACGATTTCAAACCTCAGTTCGGTCAAATTTTGTTGAGCTGAATATTGTTGTGGTGAAACAAGATCTTTTTCTTTGCCATTCCCGGGCGTTTTTCTTGAATTACTGCTTTCAGCTTGTTTAAAAGTGTGGTGTAGTGTTGTCCAGTTACAGTTTTTCCTGTATCAAGATAATCAATTAGCAGAATGCCAAAAGACTGACACCATCACCTTTCCTGCCGATTGAACTGACTTCGCTTTCTTCGGGGCCGATTCACCATGCCCAATCCACTATTTCGATTGAATTTTCGTCTCTGTGTAGTGGTGTATCCAAGTTTCATCCATGGTTATGAAACGTCCAGTAAAATTATTTCATAAACAAACTATGCAAATTGCACTTGACACTAACATCTTCTTCTTTAGCTTTCCCCATTCGTTAAGGGTCGCTATTTTTATTTTCTTGTTCCACTCATTCCTGTTTTACGTGTCGTTCTCATTCAGTTCCTTTTCTCTCAAGTCTTCTGCAATACAGTCCTTCCATCTTATCCTTGGCCTTCCTCTGTTTCTTCAACCTTCTATTACTAAGCATTCATCCAATATATTCTTCATTTCTCGTCATGACATTTTCAAACCAATGTAATCATCTCGCTTGTATCTTTCTAGAAACTTGTAACACTAGAGTTATTTCCTTACCTATCTCAACATCCTCATCTCTGTCACGTTAATTTACTTTTTATTTATACTGACATCTGTCAATTTGATTGAATTATATGAATATATTAGTAGTTTCCATGTTTAGCATAGCTGGCTGATTTATACAGCTGATTTAAAAAAAAATTCTTTAACTCTATATCTATTGAATATGAAGTATAAAATGCAATCAAATCGTATAGAGAATAATATATTCCTTAAGGTATAATAACGTTAAATGTCAATAAGTCAAATTTAACTGTTAAATCTTTAAATGAGGCTACTTCCGGTTCACCAATTATAACCAAAATTTAATCAGTTGTTCTTCTGGATGTAAACTTGAGGAATACGAAAAAAATGTAATTATTGGAATCGCGGTATTGAAGTTATGCGATCCGAAACTTTCGTCACATACACACACACACATACATACAGACATCATCGTAAAAATGATAAAATCGTATTATAGGGACCCTAAACCATGCTTATTCACTAAAAACTCATCATTGAATTTTTTGACCAAAGACAATACCTTCCTTGCCTAAAGGTGACGGAAGGGAAAAATACAATTACTATTTAATCTCATTATTTTATATTTCCCGTGATAACAGTTTATTGTTTGAACTTTTTCCTTGTATCTCGTATCGCAGATTGATACATGTAGTGTGAAAGGTCTTATTCTATGTGAATTTTGAACCAGACGTTCACCGGCTGTTATTGTATGGCGGGGAAATAATTGTTCATTAGCGGTACGATTTTCTTTTGAATGATTTTCTATATTTTTTAAATCAGTTCAGCTGGATTGGACCATTATTATTTATTATTTCTTCCATATACATAAGCTTTGTTATTTTATTTTGGAAACACTATAAATATAAACAAGTTGAAAATGTTAAAACAAATACCTACATTATCACAATTACTTTTATTTATTATTACATATTGTTTAATTGTTTTGATCAAACCATATAAACAATAATTGAAAGAATGCTACCAATGATAAAACCCGTACGTACGCCCATGAACTTCCCCCCTCCAATTCTCGCCTTCGCTCCGTACATTAGAGCAGCTGTTTCCTTGCTGTACCGTCCTTTTGCCGTCGGGCTGCCGTATATGGCTTGTCGCTGCTCGGTCTAGAAAATTTTCACTATAAAAATTATGTTCAGCTATAGTTGACAATAACTCAATTTACTTCAAGACTTTATAGTGCAAGTGATTGTGTCTGTGATCTGAATTAAATAATATGTACAAAATGTTCGAGCAAGAATCTTTTGGTTCTAATGGAGCCGATGTTCTCGAGGACTTCATTATTTTAATTAACCAAGTATGGTCGATGGTGAGTTTATATTATTTTGTAGTTTTATATAGTTTACGAGGGCTCAATAATATTACAAGGATTGGTTTAGTGTACATGTTGAGAAATAACGGTTTTTATATCGTTCATTTTGTGTTGAGGTTAGTTCTGGAATGCAGGCATGGCATATGCCGGTAGATGCATTTTTTTGTACCCAATTGCAGACTTTCTAAATTTTTTCGCTGCATAATTGCAGCATATTATAATGATATCTTAAATAAAAGTAAAAGATTGTTATAATACATTGAATTTTAGAGAAAGTTACATTCTTTGTAAATGTATAAATAAGCGGAGATAATTGTCATCGTTGTCATCAAATAGTTTCGAACGAACGTAGATCAGGTTTATTTTTAAATACATAAAAGGTTTTACGGAAATACAGATGATTTAAATGTTGTTTAATACAAATTTGGAAACTACAAAATGACTTCTTAGTCTTAGTTTGAAATACCAGCTGTTCTTTTACCTTGAGTTTTTTTTACTTTTTGGCAAACGCAAATCGTCACCAATATTATAATGAATTCTATTACGTCACTATCTGTATTTTTTATTCTACAATGCTTTTTATAGAATGTCTCAAAAAACGACATTCCCTCTTAAAGTTCACTTCCGTGTTTCAAAAATAAATTGTTAAAAGTGAAATTTTAGTTTAAACAATAATGATAAGAATTACGCTTAACATGTCTTTATTCTATTTAAATCTATTTGATCATTGTTATTTTGCAAACTCTTGCGAAAATGACAACAATATAGTACAATTTCTTTTGTTTTTTATTTCAAATATAGCGTTGTTTTGATAACAAATGATAAACTTTTGAAAACTTCTGAATGGGTTAAAGATGATGACACACCGATATAATATGTCGTCAGCCGGATATCAAACGTCACTTGGTACATTTTTATTTTATGTAGGTTTTTGAGTATTGTATTGAGCTATATATTTATACGTTTGAGGCAAGGCTGGGAAAACCCGACCCACCATTGGGTCTCGAGAACTACTAGTGGAACTTTTTATGCACCTATAGGGACATATTTCAGATGTGCTTTTGTTTTTCAAAAAAAAAAATTATAGCCTACTAGATAATGACGAAAAACTGAATTTTGTTGATTTTTTTTCTTTATCAAATAGTTATAAACTAATTAGTAATCGAGAATAATGTTCCAAAATAAAGACTTTAGATATTTTTGTTGCCTACCAGTGGCGTATGAATTACATTTTTATATTAATACAAAGATATTTTTTTAAATGGAAGCCATATCCGATTTTAGTCTCAAAAATACTTATATTTTACTCGTGTAAAATGTAAAATTTAGAGTTTAAAATAAAAATATTGAGCAAGAAATAAAATAATAATTTTGTAAAATAATTATAAATTCGGAAGACAAAGTGAAAAATTAAATTTTAGGGGTAAAACAAATGCGAAACGCAATACAAATATTTTTTGAAATTAAATCAAATATGGGTTCCGTTTAAATATAATTATTTTGTACGCCACTGGTTAGGCAATATAAATATCGAATTTCTTTATTTGGAATATTTTTTTCGATTACTTATATAGAGGTTTAAGTGCCAAAAGTATTTATAGCTTATCTGAACGTATAATGACTTGATGATTCGGTGCATTTAATGTGTATTTAAAAAAAATGATCCATTTAGTGAAAATATTATTCCATTACAGAAAAATCTGATGTGACCAGCACATTCCCTTTCGTCAATCTTGTGTATTATATATAAATTCGCTGTTTTATTTTTATTTGCTCAAGTCTTCCGCAATACAGTCCTTCCATTTTATCTTTGGCCTTCCTCTGTTTCTTCCACATTCTATTACTACGCTATTCATACTACTTACAATATATTCTTCATCTCTCCTCATGATATTTTCAAACCAATGTAATCGTCTCTTTTGTATATTTCTAGAAACTTCCAACACTCAAGGTATTCCCTTATTCTTTCATTCATCGTATTTTTCCGTGTCTTCCCCAACATCTGTTTCAACATCTTGAATTATCTGAATATATTAGCAGTTTCCATAGTTAGCATAGCTGGCTGATTTATTTAATTTAATATCTTTATAATTCTTTATATCTATTGAATATGAAGTATAAAATGCAATCACATCGTATATAGAATAACATATTCTTTAAAATTTATAAACATTTTAATATGTTAATCAATGATATTTAATTTCAAGAAGTTAAAAGTTGCACACACACATCGTCGGAAAATAGTAAATTCGTATTTTAGGGACCCCAAAACGTACTTATTCATAAGGAACTCACTATCGAATTTTTTGACCTAAAGGTGACGAAAGGTAAAAATAAATATGTATAAAAATACATCTAAAACGTGTTATTCCACGTGAAATAATTAGATTATTAGTGGTACTTATGTTCTTAGGGTTTCAAACGATTTAAAAATTTAAATCTAATTATTATTTTTATGGCGTTTCATTAGAATATTTTAAATATCAACCGGTAAAGCTGCTCAAATGATTATTCTACATATTATATCTCTACGTTTGTGATATGTAGTAGAATATTCCACAAGGTCTCCTTAACGTCATAAAGTAGATAACGTTGGGAATTTATAATTACCGAATGCATTTATGCATTCAATATTGTGCAATATTCAAAATATAAATATATTTTTTAATTCTTTTTATTTTAGGTTGATTAATTTGGCAAAATTCATGGATACATAAAGATATGTCCTTGTCTACCCATCAGGTTTGAATTGTTTTGATTTTTTGAGCTTATTGCAAAAAGCACTAATTTATTTTCAAATTTGGCGTTAGTATTAATAAATTTTTGCTAATAACAAATAATCTTTAACCTAGTTCATTTTTTGTGTGCTATTTATTTTTATCTTGCTGTCACTTGGAAATATTATGATATATCTGTATTCAGCGAATAATATTATTTAAGTGAATCCATATTATAATCTTGATAATATATTTATATTTTGAATTTATGCCAAAGTGCAAAGTACACGATCCAAATTTAATGGTCTCGTAATTTTGGCCACGACCTTCTCAAGAATGTAAAACTTTTCCGCATTTTTACCAAACAGATTATTTCAAAATATTCTTCATGATGTTTATGTTAATAATTTTACTGGAAATATATTTTGCAAGAAAATTAATGTATGGAATTTGTACATAATACCTTTGAATATATTAATACATATAAGGACGGCAACGTAATGTATTTAGATTAAATATTTCGAGAGAAGGTGCCATCTATCCCTCCGTATACGAATTATTTCTGAGTTAGTTCAAAAAATACATATTAGGTGGATGTTGCACAGTATTGCCACGTAGCTAGAACAGCAAGTTAAGATTTTATAAAGGTGTTTAAGTTTGCTACTGTAAAACAAGTATACATGTACATTGAAGATTCAAAATATATTAATTATCTGGTTATTATGAAACAATATTTTTGAATTATTGTTTATTGAATACCTCTAACAAATAGTATTTGGCAATGCTGTCAGCACGATTTACCGTAGTTCATAGTTTCGTGGTAAGAGTCACTAGCTATCTATAATAATTTTGTGAATAAAAAGAGAGATATAGTATCTTGCTAGGCAATATGCGTCGCCGTTCTTATATGTATTATATATTCAATGATAATACACAGGATTTGACAGAAGGTAAAGTGCTGGCCACATCAGATTTTTTTTTCATAGAGTGTTATTAATCAAAGTGGGCCCAGAAAATGTTTTGCGTAGGGGTCTTAGGGTTCTAGTTATACCACTGCACCGTATTGTATTTTCAAACTACGCTATCAAATTAATTTTTGATATTGGCGCACTCTCATTATCGTCACTTTTTAAAAAGTTAAACACATTCAGAACTATTCGTTTTGCATCGTCTGATAATTGTTTGCGTTTTTGATTCGCGGTTGTGGTATTTTCTTCAAAATTTTCGTTCGCAGGTTGCAACATTTTCAATGTTCACTGCGACAATGTTGAACTAATGAGTTTAAAATGTCGTTCTAGAGAACAACTAAAATGGTATTTATAAAATTTTCATACTTTGTGAGAAACAATTGTGTTGAAAAGATTACGTTGCTAAAAACAACCGAAATCCAATCTCGAGAAAGGAGATGCAAAAATTACTATAAACCGCTCCTGAACACAATTAGGCTTAATATAGTTGGAGGAAGAAATATTTGGAACTGACTTATGCAGGTTTACAATCTTTTATGGACGGTTGGGTTTGTTTGCGGTCAGGACTGAAGACATCAATTTTAGGGTAAGAAATGGGCCGTATTAAAAAAAATCATACTCAATGTTTGTATAAATTGTTATTTGAATACAGAGTTAAAAGTACATAATTAGGAAACATCTTATAATATTTTAATCTCTTTTCACTTTACCAATTGACGTTAGAAAATACACACTTAAAACGAATTATTATTTTAATACAGATTTAAAAGTACATCTTGAATGCAAATTTCGGGTACGGCCCAGGACAGAAAACTCTACCTGGCTCCGAGTAGCATTACCGCAAAGTCCATAAAACTTTATAACGGCGAATTGGCAGAATCTATAATGAGTTCCAAATATTTCTTCCTCCAACTATACCTACTGAGAATAACCAGCCTTTTCCAATAGCAAGTCAATCGCCAAATAATGTTAACCAAACTATGATCATGTCAAAATTAACACTTAAATATTACCGATATCATTCAAAAATCAATGTAAAAATATAATCAAATTGTCAATCACATACTAAACGTAAATTTGTCAAACTTTTAAAATAATTCGTATTTTCCGAAAAGATTTCAAACGTTTGGGTTTTTTAGTTTTTCATATTTAACGCAAGTGGATGACGTAAATCAGTTGTTGTTATTGGGGAACGATCGTACATATTTGCGTTGAAAAATGCATTTTTTTTGTTTCTTCTTTTGACGGATGAAATTTGGGAAGATTTAAGGTTTTTAGAATGGTTTAGATTGGTATTTAATGAAAAATTATCTAATATAAGTTATTTGGATAAACTGAATAAAAATACTTAGTTGGTTCGTATGTTCGTAATTATATTTTAACTAAATGATTCTAAATTATTTGCATCGGAAAATTGTTTATCTGTCTGTATGACATATCTGTCATCGAGCCTCAAAAAATTAACACAGGTTAATATATTACTTAATATGCTTTACCCTCTTTACTTATTTGTAATTACACAAAAGTTAATTATGAAATGAGAATTGTGAAGGGTTTAATTGTTTGTTTTTGTGCAGTACCTGGATGTCGGCGAAGACCTTGGCGTTCCAGATGACTTCACCAAGAATGAAATGCAAACGGGGATGTGGTGGAGGCATCTCGCCGCGGGAGGTGTCGCTGGGGCTGTTTCCAGAACCTGTACGGCTCCCCTCGACCGACTTAAAGTCTTCCTCCAAGTAAGTACGAAAAAAAGTATACATTCACAAATTTGAACCCAGTATAAATTTCAAGAAAATTTTCGAATTGCACATCGACTTTGCAACGTCCAACAGTGTTTCCCAAATTGTGGGGTAGGAAATTTTCCAGGGCGACCCGAAAAGAAATTTAATTATTTCGGGTTCAAATACTACTTGTCGCCATGTTGTGTTTATAGTAGTCCCCAACCCAGCAACCCATTTCAAGGTTGCATGCGCAGTGCAAAGTAATGGCCTATATTCCACACGAGCAAAATTTTGTGGCCCGAGCCGAAGGCAAGGACTACGGTTTGCAAATGTGGATTATGCCATTCCAAACGTGTTGTAGACTATACTTTCTCTAACAAGATTTTAGAAATTATACATAAAATGTTGATTGATAATAACAATATATTATCATATACCATTAAATATTTTTTTGACGCCAGTCCATAAATTGCTTATAATAACTCCATTCATATTTTTCTTTTGATTTATTTGATAATAACTGACTCCCTGTATCATTAGCAAGTTCCCTTATTTCTGGTGACGTACATTCCATATCTATATCTTCATTTCCACTTTATATGTTTTTCTATATTATTTAGATAAACTTATTACTCTGGACAACTCCAAAAACCTGTAAAATGTAACTAAAAATGTTCAAAACTTTAAAACTTCAAACGCGAATACAAAAATAAATATAAAACAAAGAGTCATAACCATAGCAATTGAACCAAGATATTTGATATACCGCGCTAATATGCGGTTAAATAGATTGTGATTCGTTGAAAGCCGTGCGGAATTATTCCAGACGGCGTACGGAATTATTCCACACGGTTTTTTGGAATAATATTAATTCCAACATAATTTTTAGTTGTGGAACGTTTAGTTTCCAAAATAGTGTTGGAGAAATTTAATTATCAAATTTAATATTATCTGTAGAAATGTATTAAATATCTGTAAATCTGTAGACAGTTCAAATTATCTGTAGATCAACAGATAAATCTGTGGTATTGGCAACACTGGATCCAACCGGGAATGAATTCGCATGCGCATTGTAATCGCTGTATTTTTCCAACGAAGGTTCTAAACCCTGTTTTTATAAATTTGACTGTTTGTTCTGCATATTTTGCATCACTTTGTCCGTTACGGTGTTTTCCAAATTGTGGGGCGGGAAATTTTCCAGGGCGGCCGAAAAGAAATTTAATTATTTCGGATTCAAATATTACTTGTGGCACAGTTATATCTACAATAGTCTTTCGTAAACATGGCATAAATTTATAATTTGAAGTGCGAATTAAACAGAGTTTAAATATCCTATTTTTTTCTTTTAGGTTAATTCCAGGAAACAAAAAATTGCTGACTGCCTTCAAAATATGTTAAAAGAAGGCGGCCTCACCGGCTTATGGCGAGGAAACTTCATAAACGTCTTGAAAATCGCTCCAGAATCTGCTATTAAGTTCGCTGCTTATGAAAAAATGAAGAGATTAATTAAAGGCGATGAAAGAAGCACTTTAGAAATTCATGAACGATTTGTGGCCGGTGCGTTGGCGGGTGTAATCAGCCAAACAGTTATTTATCCATTGGAAGTTTTAAAAACCAGATTGGCGCTTAGGAAAACCGGCCAGTACAGCGGGATTGTAGACGCTGCTAAGAAGATTTATACGAGGGAGGGAGTCCGCTGCTTTTACAGGTAAATATTAACAATTACTAGAAATTCGTACAAAACATTCAGTTAATTTATTAAACACCGTACAAAACAATTTTTTGCTCTAAGAAACGACAACCAAATAATATGGAAAATAGCTGTAAAATTTGTTTGCTAACATTTTATTTAAATTAGACTTAAGACTTTGTTTAAAGGTTAAATAATATTTGTGTTAACAATTTTATTTTTGTTTGCAGAGGGTACATTCCTAATATATTAGGCATAGTCCCCTACGCTGGCATAGATCTGGCTGTATATGAAACCCTAAAGAAGAAATATCTTCAAACACATACTGAACACCAGCAACCAAGTTTCTGGCTTTTGTTGGCGTGCGGCAGTGCCTCCAGTACACTTGGACAGATGTGCTCGTATCCATTAGCTCTAGTGAGGACGAGATTGCAGGCACAAGGTAGGAATTATTTAAAATTTATTTATTTCGATATGCATATATTTAATAGAAAAATATTGTATCTTGTACACAAATTACAAACTTTATAATCAAGTGATCGTGAATCAAAAATATGTAGAGATGCCGCGCGTAAGTTGAGACTGACCTTGAATGCGCAAACCTAAAATTTTTGGTCGAAATGTAATCTTTTATATAAAAATGAAAGTTTTCTTTCAGCGAACGTGTCATAGAAGTAGTTAACAGTTCAAAATTTTACATTTTCGAGAGCGAACTTGCCGACATAATCAAAATGATCTTCGTTCCAGCATTTTGGCGCTGTAAAACAGCGGAATGTTTGTGAGAACATGTCTGTTAAATATAAATTATTTTCAATGAATTCATAACCAAATGAATGTTTTGATGTTTAGGAAAAATTGCAAAAAAATTGGAAATGAGTTAATTTATATTTTTCGTGTTAATTTGAATATAATTTAAACCGTTGAGGAATTATGATCAAAATAAAATATTTTTTTCCACAATTTCGGCCCTATTTTCCGGAACTCCTATGACCTTCTTGACTCTTTTAAAATATCTATATCTAATCGATCCTCTAGAGTTCGTTTTTCCAAGAATTAACACTGTGTCTTTAACCGAAATTGAGATATTAACCGATTTTTAACTCAGCATTTTTAGCTAAAATTGTACAATTTTTGAACCCGAGTTTGACGAATTTTTAACCAGAAATTTAATCACTTTTATACCAGAATTATACAAATCAATCCTCCAGAGTGCGTTTATGCAAGAATTAACACTCTTTCTTTAACCGAAATTGAGATATTAACTGATTTTCAACTCAACATTTTTGGCTAGAAATGTAAAAATTTTGAACCTGGGTTTGAGGAGTTTTTAACTAGAAATTTAACCACTTTTATACCGGAAATATACAAATCAACTCCCTAGAGTTCATTTTTGCAAGAATTAACACTGTCTTTAACCAAAATCCAAGATATTAACCGATTTTCAACTCAATATTTTTAGTTAAAAATGGACAATTTTTGAACCCGGGTTTCAGGAGTTTTTAACCAGAAATTTAACCACTTTTATACAGGAAGTATATAAATCAACCCTTCAGAGGTCGTTTTTGCAAGAATTAACACTTTGTCTTTAACTAAAATCAAGATATTAACCGAGGTTTTACTCAACATTTTTAGCTAAAATTGTACATTTTTTAACCCGGGTTTGAGGAGGTTTTAACCAGAAATTTATCCACTTTTATACCGGATACATACAAATCAACCCTCTAAAGTTCGTTTTTGCTAGAATTAGCACTGTGTCTTTAACCGAAATCTAAATATTAACCGATTTTTAACTCAACATTTTTAGCCAAAAATGTACAATTTTTGAACCCGGGTTTGAGGAGGTTTTAACCGGAAATTTAACCACTTTTATACCGGAAATATACAAATCAACCACCCATAGTTCATTTTTGCAATAATTAACATTCTGTCTTTAACCGAAATTAAGATATTAATTGATTTTTAACAACATTTTTAGCTAAAAATGTACAATTTTTGAACCCGAGTTTGAGAAGGTTTTAACCAGAAATTTGACCACAGTTATTCCGGAGTTATACTAATTAAACCTGTAAAGTTATTTTGTGAAAGAATAAACACTTTATCTTCAACCAAAATCGTGATATTCAACTGTTTTTAACCTCACATTTCTAGTCTCAACTTACCGCGCGCCTCTTATTATACTTGACAATATTTGAGAAAAGTCTTGCGTAAAACCTGAAAGAAAAACAGAATATTTAAAAAATCTACAGTTATATTTACGCGTTGCATCAACACTTATTCGAAGATTGTCATAAAATAAATTTAAAAAACTAGAAGAAATTATACAAGAAAGAAATATTACAAATTAATTTGTATTAGAAGATTTTAAGAAATTAGGAAGAAATATATCATCACGGCATATTTCCCAATGCTGGGTGTGCCAATCTGCTTTACACGCAGACATCAATATTAATAAAGAATGCACCACATTTGTAGCAAAATTTTGGCTTCCAACCCGAGAATAATATAAGAAATAGAATAAATAATAAAGATAATATTTGATTTATAGTAACGCACCCTTCGCAAGACAAACAGAGCAACACAATGCGAGGAGTATTCCAAACAATAATCCAGAAAGAGGGAATCCTAGGACTGTATCGGGGCATAACACCGAATTTCATCAAAGTGATGCCGGCCGTCAGTATCAGCTACGTGGTGTACGAATATTCGAGCCGATTACTCGGCGTGAACATGACGTGATGTTCAGGCTGCTTAGGACTTGCGATTTATTTTATTTATTCCTGGGAACTGTGGCTCTTCGTGATGAAGCTGCGCGCATGTGCTCCCGACGGAGAACTTCTCTACTACATTAATTTATTAGCTGTTTTTTTACATCCTTCTACAAACTAGACCGTGTTAGTGCTTGCACTGTACTGTTCTTAATCAGCGTTGTTTCTCTAAAGTCAGTGGTGGCGCTAGTTCTCCAAACGATATGGAATACTCACTCACAATATGATGTGTATAATAATAGCTAATAAGAATCATTTTATTATCCGAATTATATTTTTTGTTACAATTATATATTTATTTTTTTGTATTTATTAATGTACCTAAATTGTTAATAAGACAAACTTTTTATTAAAGTGAATCAGTATTAAATATTTATGTACTTCATATTTTTTACCAATGTTTGTAATGATAAGTTTTAGCTAAACTCTTATGGAGACGATATTCATTAGTAAATAAATAAATAAATGCCAGGCCCGGATTACTAGCGACGCCATTGATTTTTCATTGTTGTGATATATTAAATAATTATTCCAACATGTTTACTATTAAATATTTTATCACTTCTTGCATTTACCAAAGAAGATACAGTAAATAAAATGTGTTTTAAATTTAAACAAAACTTCTTTCCATACTTATAACCAGAGCAACGAAATTTTTAACCGAAACCCACTAAGAAAACGTTTTTTGGCTGGATTCTAGAATACCCACACCCCTTGAAATTCCATGTTTTTTGTTGCAACGTCTTCGTTTAGCTAAAATATAACAAAGACACACAAAATCACAGCGCGGAAACAGATATTTATAAGAGTTACAATTTTAATGAGCGTAAAATTGTCATTGAGTGGTTTTCAAATTGTGGCGACCAACTTTAATTTTAAATTACATTAGTTGTATTTCATTATAGCTACAATAATTATGTGATGGACGATACAAATGAATAAGCACTCAGATTTTAGAGTGTTATAACCAAAAATGGAGGACTATTTGAACATAATTTATATATAGTACACTTATTTTAACAATAATAATATAAATCTAAACAAATATCCTATATTTCCAGAAAAATAATTTCATAAACTATGCAAATTGAACTTGACATTAACATCTTTTTTACCTTTTCCCATTCGTTAGGGGTCGCTATTTTTTATTTTCTTCCACTCATTTCTGTTTTGTGTTTCGTCCTCATTCAGTTCCTTTTCTCTCAAGTCTTCCGCTATATAGTCTTCCTTTGTTTCTTCAACCTTCTATTCAGCATCGTGCGGTGGTATTTTGGCGCCTGGAGCACATAATATTCAATATAGCGCCCTAAGCAGGGCCGCTTCCATAAGGTAATAGAAGTGAACAATATTTTTTATTTTTTTTGCATTAGAGCTCTAATTAAGTTTAAGTAAAATAATTATCTTGCCAATCATATATTTTTCGAGCATTGTTAAATTCAAATAATAATTGTAAAGCTGTTGATTACAACAATGAATATTTTAATATTGATTACAACAATGAATCTTAACAATGAATTTAGTAAAAATAAAAAGAAATAAATTGAACATCCTGCTAAATGGATTATTTTCTGATATTGTTGTAACTGTAAAATTGTTGATTACAACAAATAATTTTGATTACAAGAATGAATCTAACACAGGATATTTAATCAATATTTTAAATCTGCAAATTATACATTATGGGAGGCGCAGAAATATAACTTTGCACAAAGGCGCCTTTTACCCACGGGGCGACATTGTCTCTAAGCACAATATTTATTTATAAAAGAGTGAATTTTTCATTCATTTGGTTCAAGAATAATCAAGAGCGTATCAATCAGAACATGTACATCATTTCAATTCTGTGTGCGCCTTTTAACAAAAAGCCCCTGGAGCGATTGCTCCTTTGCTGAGTACTAAGCTATTTATTCTTCCAATATATTCTTCATCTCTCCTCATGACATGTTCAAACCAATGTAATCGTCTCTCTTGTATCTTTATAGAAATTTATATCACTCCAGTCATTTCCCTTATTCTTTAATTCCTTAACTGTCTTTCCGTGTCTTCCCAACATTTATTTCAACATCCTCATCTCCGCCACATTCATTTTCGTTTCATTGACACTGACATCTGTCAATTTGAATATAATTCTTTAACTCTATATCTATTGAAAATGAAGCATAAAATGCAATCACATCGTATAAAGAATAACATATTCTTTGAAATATAATAACATTAAATGTCAATGAATGATATTTAACTGCATTTTTTCAAGAAAAACTGTTAAAATCTTTAAATGAGGGTACTTCCAGTTGACCAGTTATAACCAAAATCTAATCACCTTTTCATCTGGATGTAAACTTGAGGAATTTACCTAAAGGTGACGGAAGGTAAAAAGACAAACAATAAATAAGTATACCGGTTTGAGAACAAAAATCGTTTATAAAATAAGTCCATGGTTTCGGTTAATCATTTATTTTGTTCAATTTCGTGCTCTGGTTGTGATTATAATAATTAAACCAAAAGTTCCTTCAACAACATTCGGATATATGTTTCGTAAAAATCATAAAATAAAAGGCATTTATAGCAACAAAAATCTAACAATAAGAAGAATCTATTCAGAAGTTATTTGCACCGAAGAATTTTTTTGCAAAATTTTGTACATGAATCGATCAAGAAACAAATAATTTCTGCTCCTTGCTACCTATAAACACAAAAGTTTCAGAATTGGATAAATAAATATACAAATGAAGAAATTAATAAAATAAAATTTATTGAACATTGGAAAATTACAAATATTTTGCAGCTCCTTCATCCAGAACCCAATACAACTGTCCATTCGTCGGTTTGACTCTAGTTGCTGGTAAGTCTTCTTGGTCCACTAAAATTCTCTAAACAACAACATAAATAAAGAATTTAAATTCAAAGAAATACGAAGAAAAATATATAAGTTTAATTCAAAGCAGAAGAAACACTAAAAAACAAACAATGCTTTGGGTCGTAAACTTCAAAAGGTTCAAATATAAAGCCAAAGATGGCACTAATTTATGAATGAAAGGTTGTAAATGTAAGCCAACAAATACTGAAATATTATTTACCTTTACCATATCTGCTTTGCCCTCCCCAGCCATGGCAAAAACACAATATTTAGCATTATTTATAACAGGTAGTGTCATGGTTATCCTAGATGGCGGTGGTTTAGGAGAATTTGTAATTGGTGCAATCCATACTTTATTTTCATTCAACAATGCATGATTTGGAAATAAGGAGCATGTGTGTCCATCTGGACCCATGCCAAGAAGTAACATATCGAATCTTGGTAAAGATTCAGGCGAAAATATGACTGACATCTGTTGAATATAATCAGTAGCTGCTTCTTCAGCTAAAAACGTTGAAAAAACTTTATTTTAAATTTTAGTAAATTTGTAAATCAAGTGTGTTGTTTAGAAAAATCGAGCATCGAGTTCAACTGTCATTTGAAACCAAGGCATACTAGATCTAATTTTACCAAACTGTAAATTAATATACCTGTTGCTCCTTCTTTTATTTTTATAAATTGCTCATCTCGCAAACCTAATTTCGGTGCTAAATCTCTTTTATAAACGCCATATGTAGAATCTGCGCTTTCTGAAGGTACAACCCGTTCATCACAAAAAAATATTTTCCATTTACTAAAATCTGATTGTATATCCTGCAGGCCTATTGTTAAAAATTTAACTAAAGAACCTCCTAAAATATAAAGCTATAATTTGACCTCTAACACTCAAATATATGCATATCACCTGATACACCTACTAGAAATGTGTTTTTTTCAACTATACATTGATCAGATACTTGTTGGATTAATTCTGCTAGTTTTCTTATTAAACTTGCTTCGGAATCAGTAACTATTTTGTTTAACATTTTATATTAAAGTTTTATAACCTTTAAAACATGACCTGATAATCACAAATCACGATAGAATGTAATGTTATCTTAGTAACATTTTATTTTAATTATGAACAAGAACTATTTTTTAAACTATCTTTATTTTAAAGTATTACAACGTTATTATTTTACAATTTTCTGACAATATAACATGAATTAACAAATAAGTAATGATAGATTACATTTTTCTTATGTTTTAAATTTCCCTCCTAAGTCCCTCTTTTAAGTCACTGCTGCCATCTGCGAAACCTAACATTAACACGCAAAATAAATATATCAATATCATTAGAGTGCCTACGACGATGTGACATCTGGTGGCAAAATAATGAACTACAGCTTGACTTTTTATTATAGTATGTAATATTTGTTAAATATTATACGTATTTGTGTATCTAAATTGACATATATATTGTAATATGAGTAACAATTATTGCTGCTTACTTGAGTGCACATTGTCACGTTAGAAAGGTAATAAATTATGTTGTTACGAATTCCCGGGTAAACGAAAAGTTCGTGTTTACATTAAAAATATGCTTGACAAGATAAAAAAAGATAATAATACAGAGCGTGAATCAGAAAATTATAAATTAATATATCCGTCTTCTGTACTTTGAAGATTTATTCATTATATTTCAAAGAAAACTTTATTTCAAAACGAGGTTAGTTTTATTATTACAAAAATATCATTTAAGTTATCTTCACTTCCACGAATACATCCTATACTAATGTTCACAAGTGAATACGAAATAAAAAGTGTTTTAAATGAAGGTGATAAGTTTAAATATTTAATTATTACACTACTTACTCAGCTGCGCAGCGGTCATTTATTCAAATGGCGCTTGTATGATTGCTGTTATGTCAAATGTATTAAATTTTAACATTGATTGTTTTTGCATTAAACCACAAATGTAAGAATTGTAATTAGGGTAATAATAAAACTTAATATCTGGTAGTGTACATATCAGTTTATTTATTTATAGTTAATCCTGTATTATATATATTATACTTGCTCTACTTACTGATACAGTTTTTTTCTAAGACTTACAGTCACTCTATATCTGTCGTATATAAATCCTTGCATAACTATTATTTATTTAAAAGTATTTACAAATATTACAGTAGTAATCTATAACTCGATAAGTCTTAGAAAAAAAATGTTATATATTATTATGCTCGCAAAAATCTGCAGTATTATGTAACAACTTGTACTGTACAATTTAATATATATATTTGGCGATATATATTTCATTATTTATTTATTTCTAAGTCCTTATAAAATAATATCATTATAATATGTAATGTGACACAAATGAGATGTATTATATAAATGACCAATAAATACAGTAAAAATGAATACAATTTCTCAATTCAAAAACCAATTTTCCCATCCTCAAAATTTGCATTCCAGCAACCAGCAATTCACCAAAATACGAACTAGATCATCAAAATGAGATCAGCAGGATATGAACGATTTACAGCCTATAGGTAAGCAACCTGCAAAATTCGTTTCGAGAGCACCACAAAGCGATCGCCGATCTACAACCCGCACGAACTATTGTAGCGCCTAAATTCCAACCTAGTGCACAGCAGATTACATAAGCATGTAGCCTACGACAAAATTTCTAGCTAGCAAAATCCGATCCGAGAGCACCAGCAAGGCTTCTGGTCGACAAAAATTCAAAAATCGTGTAAAATCGACGATTTACTGCCGTAGCGTCCGAAAAGTAGCATCTTGCTGCCGCTACGAACATTTTTGAGCTCTCTGACAGATATTCAGCCGATTCCAAGGCATTCACCCACCAAAATTTAAAAATCCATCAATCGAAATGCTACAGCAAGGCTTCTGGCCGTCAATATTAAAAAAATCGTGTAGAATCGGCGATGTACAGCCTGTAGCAAGGCTGCTATTCACAAAACCAGAATTTTTGAGCTCTCTAGCAGATATTCAGCTGATAGGAAGATATTCACCCACAAAAATTCAAATTTCTGATAATTCGGCAGCCTATAGCAAGGCTTGGCGATTAAAACATGAATCTCAGGTCTCCCACCACAGATTTCTAGTGTATAATACTGGCTGTCTGATGAATTTACAGTCATTCCGTGCAGCGTGAGCGATGGAGTCGTACCGGACACTCTGATCTCTGAACTTACGTAATCACGTCTATATGATGCTATATACAGGCTTTTTGATTTTTTGCTGGCTAGCCACCAGGATTCCTAGCCTAGACCGTAGGCTAGGCTAGGGGCTGGTGGCCAGGCTGGGGTGCTCGGCTGGTTGCTGGCTGCTGGTAGCTAGTAGGTGGGAATCGAACTTGGATCTTTGAATTGCAAGATCTTGTAGCTCGTCGTTCTGGTTTCAGAATGACGGGCTACAGGATCATTGCTAGCTAGCGGGATATGAACCTAGATGTTTGGAATGCGATTTTTGATATTTGGATTGTAATGAAATAGTTTGTTATTTTAATATGGATTTATTGGTCAGACATATGTTACATATTAATGATATGTAGTACATGAAATACATTGTTTTACATAATTATGACATTAAATAATAGGATGAAAAATAATGAATAAATATTTCTAAGTATTGTAATTATATCGATCTGTGCATTTATGATACATTACATATTACATGATGTTCGCAGTTTTGCAAATACAAAGATGATATGTGCTCTAAATACCTACGTCAAATATGACTAGATATGTAACTATGCAGAATTGTGTATCTTATACTTATGAGGGATGATAAAAGTTCATTTTTTAATAAGAATAAGTTTATTTTTACATATAAATACATATATAATGTAAAAGTATATCATATATTTTTGATGTGTGTGAATACAACTATAACATAATGCGTAATTTTCTACTATATAACTAAGAATATAAACACATATATGCCTTTTCGGTTATGATCTTATTATATTATTTTAGATAAGCGTCAAAGTATATCATTTTTTTTTCGTAAGATCTGAATTTATGAACATATGGATGGTATTCATTAACGTCTCAATAAACATTTTGCAAAGTGTAAGAATATGTGTTACCTAACAATACACAGTTTTCTTCTAAATGTAACAAAATATGAATTAAGTGTGAATATTTAACAAACTGTTCATTAAATATCAGAGTTTTCAACAGAAATTCGCGGGAGGTCATGATGTATCTAACTTTGGGGATCACAAAGAAAATATTGTACTATAACAGAAAATATTTATTTTGTATAAATAATAAACTTTAAATTCATATTATTTATTTTATTTATTTAAAAAAAATAAGTGATTCTTTTTCTTTCAAATAAATATACATATATGACGATCAGTAAATGTTATATTTTTAAAAGGAATTTTCTTCTTAATTATACATGTCGCGGAAATTTAATTTTGAAAGTATTTTATTAACACAATAAGGTTGAAAAACACTGGTTTAAATGAATATTATACTAAAGAAAACGACATATATTTTTTCTTGGAAGTATAATTTTTGTCTTATATGATTTTTCATTTATTGAGTATCAGTATTGAGAGTCGGTAAAGAAGTTTTTTTTTATATATTCGTCTGTATCTTAGAGAATGAAAATTAAAGTACATGAAAAAAAAGAGCTAAGTCGTTAGTTAATTCAAAAATCCTTGCTCAAGATTGGCGAGTACAAATATATTTTCAGACTTGTTTCGAGACAAGTACGTTTGTATACGAAATTTAATTTTCAAAATGAATATCGTGGAAACTAAATTAGATTCATAGAGTTATAGTATTCAAATTTGAATTCAGTATGGATTTTTCTATAATAGAACACATTTTCAATGTTTTTGAAGTGGTGAAAATATTTTCAGACTTGCTTGTTTCGAAATGAGTACGTTTGTATGAAATGAATATCGCGTAAACTAAGTTTGGTACAAAGTTATAATATTCAAATTTGAATTGAGCATGGATTTTTCTATAATAGAACACTTTTTAAAAATTTTTGAAGGGGTGAAAATATTTTCCAACTTGGTTGTTTCGAGGCAAGAATTTTCAAAATGAGTATCGCGGAAACTAGATTTGATACAAAGTTATAGTATTCAAATTTGAATTCAGTATAGATTTATCTATAATGAAACACGTTTTCAAAGTTTTTAACTTGGTGAAAATATTTCCAGATTTGCTTGTTTCGAAACGAGTACGTTTGTGTAGGAAATTTCTATTTTCAAAATGAATATAGCGGAAACTAAGTTAGATACAGTGATACAGAGTTATGTTCAAATTTGAATTCAGTATGGATTTTTCTAAAATGGAACACGTATTAAAAGTTTTTAAAATCATGAAAATATTTTCAGACTTGCTTGTTTTGAGATAAGTACGTTTATATAGGAAAATTTAATTTTCAAAATGAATATCGCGTAAACTAAATTAGATACAAAGTTATAGTATTCAAATTTGAATTGAGCATGGATTTTTATATAATGGAACACCTTTTAAAAAATTTTGAAGTGGTGAAAATATTTTCTAACTTGATTATTTAGACTTACAAAATAAATATCGCGGAAACTAAATTAGATACAAAGTTATAGTATTCAAATTTAAATTGAGTATGAATTTTTCTATAACGGAACACCTTTTTTAAGGGGGTGAAAATATTTTCCAACTTGCTTGTTTCGCTTTTGTATAGGAAATTTTAATTTTCAAAATGAATATTGCGGATACTAAGTTCGATACAAAGTTATAGTATTCAAATTTGAATTCAGTATGGATTTATCTATAATGGAACACGTTTACAAAGTTTTTGACGTAGTGAAAACATTTTCAGGTTTGCTTGTTTCGAGACGAGTACGTTTGTGTAGGAAATTTCAATTTTCGAAATAAATATCGCAGAAACTAAGTTAGATACAGTGATACAGAATTGTATTCAAATTTGAATTCAGCATGGATTTGGATAATGGAACACATTGTCAAAGTTTTTGAAGTGGTGAAAATATTTCCAGACTTGCTTATTTCGAGATAAGTACGTTTATATAGAAAAATTTAACTTTCAAACTGAATATCACGTAAAATAGGTTAGATACAACGTTATAGTATTCAAATTTGAATTGAGCATGGATTTTTGTATAATGGAACACCTTTTAAAAGTTTTTGAAGCGGTGAAAATATTTTCTAACTTGGTTGTTTCGAGGCAAGTACGTGTTTTATTTTAATTTCCAAAATGAATATCGCGGAAACTAATTTAGATACATAGTTATGGTATTCAAATTTGAATTTAGTATGAATTTTTCTAAAATGGAACACGTATTAAATGTTTTTAAAGTCATGAAAATATTTTCAGATTTGCTTGTTTCGAGACGAGTACGTTTATGTAGGAAATTTCTATTTTCAAAATGAATATCGCGGAAAATAAGTTAGATACAGTGATACAGAATTGTATTCAAATTTGAATTCAACATGGATTTTTCTATAATGGAACACATTTTCAAACTTTTTGAAGCGGTGAAAATATTTCCAGACATACTTGTTTCGAGATAAGTAGGTTTATATAGGAAAATTTAACTTATAAAATGAATATCGCGTTTTTTCTAAAATGAAACATGTATTAAAAGTTCTTAGTCATGAAAATATTTTCAGATTTACTTGTTTCGAGGCAAGTACGTTTGTATAGGAAATTTTAATTTTCAAAATGAATATCGCAGAAACTAAGTTCGAGGGATACTCAAATTTGAATTGAGCATGGATTTTTCTATAATGGAAACATATTTTCAAAGTTTTTGAAGTGATGAAAATAATTTCATACTGCCATATTTCGTAAAGTACTTATATTTACTGAGGAAATATTAACTTTAATAATGAAGGTTACGAAAATAAGTTAAATACGGAGTATGGTAAACAACCTTCACCTTCAGTAATGTTCTAATATTTTGGACTTAGCTCTTTCTTTTACTGTACCCTTCAAATAGTATGTATGTTTATGAATTTGTGATGACATATGTATGAACCTACATGGAATACGCTTTAAAAGAAATATTAACTTAAAACATATATGTGTTGTATATTGTACGACTATTATATACCATATTCTAGTACACCTATTATTTGAATATGATTGTATGTATGCATCATTTTTAAAGTTTTTATTGCTGGAATAGATTATTTTTCATTGTTACTTCATATGTAGGAGATAAAGTTTTATTTATATACATATATTTTACATACAAGATCTTGAGGGATACAAATACATAAAGGGGATGTTTTGGGGGATAGCCAGGGCGCATTCTCCTCCGGGGAGTAGTCCTCCTGTTTTTGGAACTCCTTACTGCAGTATGGCCACTCTGGATTAAATCAGGATTCATGTCCATGGTTCAGAACTTTCTGCAGCTGGTCGAAGTCCTCATATTATATAAGGTTCTGAAACATATTTAAAAAAATATTGAAAGTAGTAAATTTTTACTGGCCATAGAAAATAATATTAATTAAATGCAGAGTATAAAGAAATACTTTATTCGTTCGCAAATAAAAAACAATTTGAAATATAACAAGAAATTGTGATATATTTAATATTGAGATAAAAATTAAAATTCGTGATAGGCGTTTAATATAATTTTTCTTTTTAAATATTATCTATACCTACTATAAAACTATATGCAGTGCTGCATAGATATTTAGCGAATAAAATGTTAGACGATCGTATATGGTTGAAATATTAAATAATTATCAATTAATGCAAACTATTTTCGATATAGTACCAGCAATCATTTAAATATAGCTTATGTCTATTAGAATAATCCCTCGGAATCAATGGTTAATATAACGAATAAAGAATACAACTATAAAGTAGTATAAATATAAAAAAAAACTTACTTTGAATAAATGAAATCTATGGATATAACTCCAAGTCCTGCAGGTATCCTAACGTTCCCTCCACGCACCAAGAAATCGTCCTCGTGTTCACAGCACATCAAACACACGTCTTTACACTAGCACTGCAACAAACAAACTGAAAGAATTAATCCATGTAATAGTCAGGGTGTTAGATAATTTGCCCGTAGATGTAAGAGTCAATAATTAAATAATAATGAATCATTATAAATAATAATCGCTTCTTATGTATTACGTAATTTGTTCAGGGTGTTTTGAATTTTATGAATGTAGAAATAGCGCGAAAATTTTTTGAGTACACAAGGGTTGTAAATGAAGATATAATTATGATAGAACTAAATTTTAACTTAGTACAATTTCTATTTCAAGTCTAATCTAAATAAATTACATACATTATTTTAAAATTTTGGAACCACTGAAAATAATTTCTACAATGCTTGTTTCAAGATATGTGTATAGTAAATTTAATATTAAATATATCAAACACTAAGTGAAATAATAAATTGTTTTCCAAATTTTCAGGAAGTTAATTTTATTTCATGATGTGTAGTTGTATCTTACAAATTTGGATTTAGGGGTTTATTTTCTGTATGAATAATTGTAATTTCAGAATATTTGATTCGCTGAAAAAAATCATGTTTGTTACGTTATAAGTCTATTAACTAGAACAGGAGCAACTTTAAATTAAATATTTCAAAAACTGAGAGTGATAACTTTTCTTTTAATTTGTACTTAAAGGTTTATTTTAGAATTATGCATTTAATACCTAGCATAATTGTTTTTATGTTTATTTTAGTATAAATATTATATATATGCCTATTGAATATAGCAATTTTAAAAATTACTATTTCGCGAACTAAAGAAATAGCGATCTGTACTTTTCAAATTTGGCTTCAGATTGCTTTATATGTATAGGTACTAGGTAATGTAAATAAATTTGAATGTCTGAAAAAGAGTCTAAAAAATCTGATGTGGCCAGCACATAACCTCTCGCCGTATATTTTACCTGGCTGTATGCATAAAGCAAAGAATATTTTTATAAATACAAATAATATATTCATATAAATCTATGACGTATAAACTTCTTTATTATTCAATAATAGCATGTCTCAACATGAAGATATTTTACCATAAATTATGTTACAATAAATTACAAAGTAGAGTTTACCATATATAAATATTAGGCTGGTAACTGCAATTTTCAATTCGAACAACGTTGTTTACTTTCTCTTCATATTCTTCTAGTAAAAACATTAATTTTGGGCGGTCTAAAATGTATATATGGATTGTGCATCTATTCTTACATATCTTCTTTTACATTTTATTTTTTCATACATGTTATATCTAAATAACACTAATTCCCTTTAATAAAGTGACGGATAGATTGCACTCCGATTATTCTTATATCGATGTGTAATTTTGTCAATATTTACAACTTACTTGAGAAGAATTTGATAGCTTTTTCGCAATTCAAAGTTACTCTAGTCTATAGTACTGGTGTACATTGTCCCATAATGTTTGAAACAAATTTAAGTCCTTCAACCTAGACTTGTCATCTCCATAATAGTCACAGATCAAGAACTAAGGGATTCTCCAAGTACATTTTTCTTTCATCACTCATTATTTCTGACACTGACATTTATCTGTCAGTTACAAATAATTTAAATTATCAACTATTTTTCATGGCATTCTTTCGGCTGTCAAATTTATTACAACAGATTATTTTATATATTATACTTCTTTTATCTCTAAATCTATGGAATATATAATAAAATATTTAAATGTATCAGATAGAGAATTTAATTTTCTTTAATATTACCACGAAAAATTTTCAAAAAATAATATTTAGAAGATTTTTTCCAAGAATCTTCTACTTCCGGTTGTCCAATTATTACCAAAACCTTTTCAGATCTTCCCATGAATGTCCGATTGGGAAATACGTTGTTAAACAAATTTTAAGTCTTATAGTTTTTGAATAACCGTCCTTCCAACATCCCACACACACACACACACACACACACACACACACACACACACACACACATCCACACACACACACACACACACACACACACACACACAGACATCATCGTAAAAATGTTAAAATCGGATTGTAGGGACCTTAAAACGTGCTTATTCAATAAAATCTGGATATGCGATTTTTAGCATGAATGCAATACCTCTCTTAGCGAGAGGTAAAAATGTTCATAATGTAGACTTAGGCCCTTCCGTTTCTTACACTATTCAAATGATATATGTGTTACGTGCGTTCATGGTATATGTGAACGTAAATATAATACATTCTGAAGAGATCTTACAAATATGAAAATGATGAACATGTATATATATGTTGTATAATGACATATGATTTTCACGTTATAATGGTCATAGTTATATTATATACTTTATATACAGGTTGTAAGGTGAATTTTTATTTATTTATTTACATAATCATATAAATAAAAACGGGATGTGCACCATAACATGTTGAGGTTGTTTTATGGTGCGATTCTCTGCAATAATGCGAGCATTTCCAACGCTAAAATCAGGATTCCTATAGATGCATCTTGCTCAGGACTCCTGATGCAGTTCGTCCAAGTCCACAAATCTTCTCTCTGTTACAGTACTCTGTAACAATATAATAATCGAAAGTAATAAATATGAATTAGTTGCCAATGGTCATAGAATATAATATGATCTTATTTGCAAATCATTAATAATTAAAATATTATCCAAGTATTAAAGAAACCGAGAAATTCAATTATGAAAATATATATTCAGGTGTTCAACGAAACGCGGAACAAATGAAAACTTTAAAAGTAAAAATTAATTTTAAATAACTTTTCATTCTTGTTCTTTTGCTCTAAAATGTATAAGAAGGACAATGTAACGATACGTATACAACCTTTATTCAGACCAATACAATTTCCATTTATTTATTTATTTAATTATTTATATATATATATATATATATATATATATATATATATATATTGTAACGCGACATACCTGGCCTCGTCCATCTCAAGGTTGTACTTACCCTACGTTGTGTTTATTTTTAATAAGTAACTCTTACTTCGTTCGTAATACAGAGTAGCTGTCAAAAGTGGGGGAATCGGGATAGGTATTTGATATAATTAAAGAATAATGTTCTCTCCAAAAAGCAGACAGAATATGTCTATCTTTGTGCATTTATTGAAAATGAATAGTGAAAGCAAATAATAAATACTATGAGAAATATGATTGGGTGTAATGATTTGAACATGGCACCCTGCTGTGGAATGGTCCGCTCTCTGGCACACGCCTTACGTACGAGGGAAACCACAGCTAAAACCTCGCACAGAGAGTCATCTAGACACAATTTAAACAAATGATTTTATAACAAATTAATCCAAAAACACAAAACAGGTTGTCCCAACAATTTGATGTTAGCAACATTGAAAATGATATATTAATTAGACCTTGTATATTGGTAGACAATTATAAACGCATTTGTGTGCGTGCATGTTTGTGCATGTGTAAGTTTGGTAAGTTCGGTTTCCCGAACTGCCATGGCGCTCGGCTGAGCCGATGGGCCGTTCTTTGTATGGTCAGGTTCGCAGCTGAGCTGCCTCACCTTTAATTAAACAGGACGCTCGGCGACGCCGACGGGCCATTCTTTGTTTGGATAGCGTGGGGTTAGCAACACTATCTAGGTTCGCAGCTGAGCTGCCTCACCTTTTGACCAGGACGCTCGGCGCCACCGAGACGGCTGTAGAGTGTGCGACTGAGTCGCCACACTGTCTGATCCGACGAGTACCTGTGTCGTACTCGTCGGGGGTGTTTTGTTAAGTGATACCCAAGTGAACGTGGACAGGCCAGCGCTCGGTGCTGATACGGCACACATCTTGAGCTTGAGTGGTTGCAAAGCAACGACCCGCAAAATTACGTTTGATTTTGTCAACCAATATCAGATCATATAGAGAAGAATTCATTATATCATTGTGACAACAATAAATCATAATATGTTGCTTGTCCAAGTTAAGTTCCCCATAGCGGGTGAATGGGGGGGATAAATGGGGAGTCCCAAACGTGCCTGACATAGCCATAGCAGCTGAGTGGGGGAAAGTAGGATTCCAAACGTGCCTGACATAGCCATAGCAGCTGAGTGGAGGAAAAATGGGGAGTCCCAAACGTGCCTGACATAGCCATAGCAGCTGGATGGGGGGAAAGTAGGATTCCAAACGTGCCTGACATAGCCATAGCAGCTGAGTGGAGGAAAAATGGGGAGTCCCAAACGTGCCTGACATAGCCATAGCAGCTGGATGGGGGGAAAGTAGGATTCCAAACGTGCCTGACATAGCCATAGCAGCTGAGTGGAGGAAAAATGGGGAGTCCCAAACGTGCCTGACATAGCCATAGCAGCTGGATGGGGGAAAGTAGGATTCCAAACGTGCCTGACATAGCCATAGCAGCTGAGTGGAGGAAAAATGGGGAGTCCCAAACGTGCCTGACATAGCCATAGCAGCTGGATGGGGGAAAGGAGGATTCCAAACGTGCCTGACATAGCCATAGCAGCTGAGTGGAGGAAAGTAGGATAAGGTATTGGATACGTGGTCGAGTTTAAACTTGAAGAACTTACCTCGGACAAGCCAAGTGTAAAATTTTGTTAAGTCCGAACTTTAAATTACTCAACGTGTGAACCACGCCAGAGGTAAAAAGTCGGTGATGTCAGAGTCCCAGGTTACTCAACGTGTCAACCACGCCAGAGGTCCGGTATCTGTGAGTCCTGCCGAAGCAAGACTGAAGAATACGATTTCTGGCCCAGTATTTAAACCAAAATATCCCTCTTGCCTCCTTCCGATCTAGGGCGTTTCGGGGGTAAGATTTGCCCTCTCGGTCACCGGTGTGGGTGGGTGGTTGGGTGGACGATGGAAATTTCTAGAACATCTTAAGTTTGTCATCACCGCTTATCACATATGGGATGCCAGATGCCCTCTAGCGAAACCTATGTCCCAGCCTCAAGTGGCTGCAGACTCGCCCGTCTGCATGGCGCCTTCCCTTTACCTGCTTAGGGATGTAAACAAATACCCACACAAAAATAGTCGAAATAAAAAATATAATTGTAAGTACATGCCCACAAATAAGTATTCATAAACAACTACATTTAATAATAAATAAGGCGTGCTTGCAGTACTGCCTCAAACTCCCCCAGATATTTAATTGTCTTAGTCAGCAATCTTGTGAGCTATTACATTAAATATCTCATGCGTAATTAATTCGTTTGTTAGTTTTTTGATCATTCTGATTAGGTTTATCGAGCGGGTTTTCCGGGCGCTTTACTACTGATTTAGTATGATAACTCAACTTTGTAACTACATAGCTACTTATTACTAGTGCACTACCATTGTATTTACGCTATTATCAAGTGCGATTTTACATTACATCTTAATCAAAGGTGGTCCTAAAGCGAGCTCGTAATAGTGGCCATAAATTATATTGGGACGCTTGCAAATGAAATCATTTAACAATTTGTACTTCGTATATTTTATTTATACAAAAATAATAGCAATACTTCTAACGATAGTTGTAAGAAGAAAGGGTAGTTTGGTTACCTGTTGTTTTCGTTTCAAAAATGAACTGGAGCAATACATCAGTCCGTTAAAAGCTATTCCAGTGGTGCGCTAGTAATTGTTTACTAAGGAATAGTTGACAGGACTGAATTCGGTAGAGATCGATTGGTTCAGTTTTCAGTTATTTTGTCAAGATCAGGTGACGTCATCTTCCCCAATAAGTATGAATGAATATACTCTATGTTTTCGTACATAAATAATACATACAGAATATCTAAGCCGATCCCTCTGAAAACTCCTGTGTACGCCTATGTACCTCTTCAAAAAGGGATGATCGACCTTATCTTGAGCTCTAAGTTTTGTTCCAGGTATAACGGAGGCGGCATTTTCTGAGTACCCCTGTATAGTCATCCCTAGTTTTTCTTGTTGGTTTATTGGCCGCATCCCTTGCAAAACTGCAATACTATTCTCGCAAATTTTTCATTCATTATTCCCGTTCTCTTCGAAACGAATTTGATTTTTTTTCCACTTTAGATGACCTAGTATTTGTTTCAACTTGACACCTGACTTCAATATTCGAGGTTCTGCAATAATTATTCCATTGTTGTGTAGAGGTTGTATTCTAATTCGGTATTATTTTATGGTGAAAATAATTTCGTGATCTACTGTACGGGCTCCCCCCATTGTCTTGCGTATTTTTCCTCCATATATTATCCGGTGATTTTCTTAATACGTTTTATTTTCCTTAATTGGTCGGAATGAAAATTTGAGAATTTTCATTCTTCATTGTAGAAAACTGCATTTGTCCTACTCTGAACTTTATAACCTGCCCTTAAATTCCTTGATAGTGCCACTACACGGCACTAACACTGTAATATATGACACAATCCTGCACTGAACTGTATTTTATGGCATTACACAGCACTGACACTGTAATATATGACACACTCTCGCACTGATACTATTTTACGGCATTACATAGCACTGAGATCATATTACATTGATTTGACACTATAGCACCCAGCATTAAATTTATATCGCCCTGCACTGAATTTATATGACTGTATTGAATTTGCTCATGTGTGTCTATTCTTTGGTCCATGTGAATTTGGCGTTCCTCTATCGGTCGCAAGTAATTCGTACGCTAATGTTTTTCCATATTGTTTTTAATATCTTCTAATTTATCCCTCACCATAAAAAAATACATTGTTAAAGTGGTTTCTTACCCAATTTGAACAGGTGTGACTTCTCCATTCATGGGAGTTGATTCTCCCCCGAACGATGGTTTACGAGTGGGTATTTACGGTAATTTTTTGTTCCTTGAATGCCCCAAAATTCCCTGACATTATGTCGGCTAGTCCTGATTATACTATTTTTCTTTTTCCATTCTTTCGGTGTCCACTTCACCAATATTTTTCGGCTTGCGAACTCGAAGCTTTCACTACAGAACTTGAATATTTTTATTCTGTAATATCTCAACAGATGTATAAACATTATTCTCAATAATACCAAATTTCCGTCCTCTCCCCCATTTAACAGCTTTTAAGACTCTGTATCCTGGTCACGGCACCAATTTTATGTAACGCGACATACCTGGCCTCGTCCATCTCAAGGTTGTACTTACCCTACGTTGTGTTTATTTTTAATAAGTAACTCTTACTTCGTTCGTAATACAGAGTAGCTGTCAAAAGTGGGGGAATCGGGATAGGTATTTGATATAATTAAAGAATAATGTTCTCTCCAAAAAGCAGACAGAATATGTCTATCTTTGTGCATTTATTGAAAATGAATAGTGAAAGCAAATAATAAATACTATGAGAAATATGATTGGGTGTAATGATTTGAACATGGCACCCTGCTGTGGAATGGTCCGCTCTCTGGCACACGCCTTACGTACGAGGGAAACCACAGCTAAAACCTCGCACAGAGAGTCATCTAGACACAATTTAAACAAATGATTTTATAACAAATTAATCCAAAAACACAAAACAGGTTGTCCCAACAATTTGATGTTAGCAACATTGAAAATGATATATTAATTAGACCTTGTATATTGGTAGACAATTATAAACGCATTTGTGTGCGTGCATGTTTGTGCATGTGTAAGTTTGGTAAGTTCGGTTTCCCGAACTGCCATGGCGCTCGGCTGAGCCGATGGGCCGTTCTTTGTATGGTCAGGTTCGCAGCTGAGCTGCCTCACCTTTAATTAAACAGGACGCTCGGCGACGCCGACGGGCCATTCTTTGTTTGGATAGCGTGGGGTTAGCAACACTATCTAGGTTCGCAGCTGAGCTGCCTCACCTTTTGACCAGGACGCTCGGCGCCACCGAGACGGCTGTAGAGTGTGCGACTGAGTCGCCACACTGTCTGATCCGACGAGTACCTGTGTCGTACTCGTCGGGGGTGTTTTGTTAAGTGATACCCAAGTGAACGTGGACAGGCCAGCGCTCGGTGCTGATACGGCACACATCTTGAGCTTGAGTGGTTGCAAAGCAACGACCCGCAAAATTACGTTTGATTTTGTCAACCAATATCAGATCATATAGAGAAGAATTCATTATATCATTGTGACAACAATAAATCATAATATGTTGCTTGTCCAAGTTAAGTTCCCCATAGCGGGTGAATGGGGGGGATAAATGGGGAGTCCCAAACGTGCCTGACATAGCCATAGCAGCTGAGTGGGGGAAAGTAGGATTCCAAACGTGCCTGACATAGCCATAGCAGCTGAGTGGAGGAAAAATGGGGAGTCCCAAACGTGCCTGACATAGCCATAGCAGCTGGATGGGGGGAAAGTAGGATTCCAAACGTGCCTGACATAGCCATAGCAGCTGAGTGGAGGAAAAATGGGGAGTCCCAAACGTGCCTGACATAGCCATAGCAGCTGGATGGGGGGAAAGTAGGATTCCAAACGTGCCTGACATAGCCATAGCAGCTGAGTGGAGGAAAAATGGGGAGTCCCAAACGTGCCTGACATAGCCATAGCAGCTGGATGGGGGAAAGTAGGATTCCAAACGTGCCTGACATAGCCATAGCAGCTGAGTGGAGGAAAAATGGGGAGTCCCAAACGTGCCTGACATAGCCATAGCAGCTGGATGGGGGAAAGGAGGATTCCAAACGTGCCTGACATAGCCATAGCAGCTGAGTGGAGGAAAGTAGGATAAGGTATTGGATACGTGGTCGAGTTTAAACTTGAAGAACTTACCTCGGACAAGCCAAGTGTAAAATTTTGTTAAGTCCGAACTTTAAATTACTCAACGTGTGAACCACGCCAGAGGTAAAAAGTCGGTGATGTCAGAGTCCCAGGTTACTCAACGTGTCAACCACGCCAGAGGTCCGGTATCTGTGAGTCCTGCCGAAGCAAGACTGAAGAATACGATTTCTGGCCCAGTATTTAAACCAAAATATCCCTCTTGCCTCCTTCCGATCTAGGGCGTTTCGGGGGTAAGATTTGCCCTCTCGGTCACCGGTGTGGGTGGGTGGTTGGGTGGACGATGGAAATTTCTAGAACATCTTAAGTTTGTCATCACCGCTTATCACATATGGGATGCCAGATGCCCTCTAGCGAAACCTATGTCCCAGCCTCAAGTGGCTGCAGACTCGCCCGTCTGCATGGCGCCTTCCCTTTACCTGCTTAGGGATGTAAACAAATACCCACACAAAAATAGTCGAAATAAAAAATATAATTGTAAGTACATGCCCACAAATAAGTATTCATAAACAACTACATTTAATAATAAATAAGGCGTGCTTGCAGTACTGCCTCAATATATATATATATATATAATCACGGCATATTACCCATTACTGGGTGTGCCATTCTGCTTTGTACACAGATATCTGTAATGATGAAATATTTGTAACAGGTGTCACCTCAAGTTAGAATAAATAAGAATAATTACAATTATACTACAAGTATTTTTATTATACCAATTTATAAATTATGTATGTTCTTTTCAGATGCAGCCGTGTGAAAAACCGACATCCTGGTGCTGCAGACTTCGAGACTTGGAGTAACATTGTAACCTGAAGCACTCATCAATGGTGAGTTACTCTGTGCTAGCTGTTAAATCTTCGGTCTGCTAAACACGATCCCTGTAAAATTAAATTCTCTATATATACACATATATTTCAGATATTTCAGCCGGCTGAAACAGATTTTAACTACCGCGATTTTTAATGGCTACAAACAAGATTTTTAATTTTAGTACTTACTTGTATTGGCAATCTAGGGAGTAATTTTCTAATGCATACTTAATATCAAAAAGTTTAAATCGTTAAAAATTGTTTCAGTAGTGATTATTTTAAAACGTGTATATGTTTATTGAAAATAGAAACTTTATAAATGAGAATTACGAAAACTAAAAGGTATAGCGACTTATATATTTCAAAATGATAATAAGAAATTTATTTACAATGTATGAATCGATGAAAAAGTTTTCAGTAATGCTAGTTTCAAAACAAGACGTGTACATCTCCTTTGAAAATAGCAAGTTTAAAAATTAATATCTCGTAAACTAAGAGATATAGCTATTTGTACTTCTCAAATTTGGATGTAGGAGATTATTGTTTGGATTTAGTTCTTTCGTTTCATGTACCCTTCAAATAATATGTATCTAATTTGTGTTTGTGACGTTGATGATGTGAACATAACGAAATACGCATGGAGGTGTTGAAATATAATTATGAAAATGCACCACTCCTATACGGTTAAAGTTAAAATAACTGGGAAAGAAAATTTGGATTCAGCATGAAATTCTCTTTCGTTTCATGTAAACATGATTTTTTTACATCGTCGAAGCTCGAGTTATAGACTCTTAAAGTTATAATCACCTCTGGAGAATCTCAGATTTTGAAATTCATATCTCAGAAACGGTTAGAGATAGAGAAAAAGTGTATAGGACCTTTTTTGTAGTAAATCGAATTCTAGGGGGGGTATACATTTTAACTTTTTAACATAACGATGTACCAGTTCAGAGTTACGACGGTTCATATAGGTTTTATAGGGTTTTCAATGCCCACATCCTTAATTTGGGGTAATATGGAAAAATGTATAATATACGATCTACATAACTTAAAATTCTCTACAACTTTTGTCATATGACATTTTCTCGTAAAGTTGACAGTTTGGAAGATAATAATAATATACCCCAAAATGGGTGGAGATTCGAAATTTGGATATTGATTTTCTAAATCAACGTATTTTTCTGCGTATATAACTACACAAAGTTACAGATATTTCAGTCGGCTGAAACAAATTTCAGTAAACGCGATTTTTAACGGCAACAAACAATATTTTTAATTTTAGTACTTACTTATTTTGGCAATGATAGGCGAATTTTCTCAACATATCATCCGCTAGTACTTCATCACTGAACTATATTGTCTTCTGCGATTTACACTGATTAGAATACACTTTCAAGTCATTACACAACATTCGCACCAATTAAATTAACAATTGCAGCACTTAATAAAACAAAGTTAAAAATATCCACTGATAATGAACAAATAAATATAGTTTTAGCGTAAATTTTAATACTTTTATTTATATCGCGAACTAAAAATTAAATAAGAGAATGATTGTATGAAAACTACTAAGTTCGATTCCTATCAATACTACACTATCGCAATACACGATTATTCACAAACACCCCATGTTCACTTCACCAAAGTCACATAGGAACTGAAGTCTTCATTATAAAAACATAATATTAATATTATAACGTAACAACTAACACTAATTAAGTGTTAATTGATTACATTTTTTATATTTTGGCGCACAAAATAAACAATATTTATGTTTGTTTTCAGGTTCCGGAAAGGGCCGTACTACACCCAGCGACAGGATGCGGAAGCTACAACACTGGACGTAGATAATAGATGATTTTTATAAGAATAAATAAACAAAAGAGTTTTTTTTATTTACCATTCCTATGTAATAACAAAAGAGACAGGGAAATATCCTAATATTTAAGGATTTTCCGAATTTTCCTACCCTATTCTTTAGTATTAAGTTCTCTAGGTACGAAAATAACCTTCCGATAGGAGTCCGCCCTTTTTTAAAGGGCTAAGGGCTTATTTGAGCCCTTGGGGAAAAATCGACCACGGACTTCAATTTTGCTGATCCAAGTAAGTTTAACAATACTTGTCCGGTCTTTCTAGCCCTTTTAGTCCAGGAATTAGCGTAGGCCCTTCACCACAAACTTGAAGGGCAAATATATTGTAAACCAGAGGGTTTTCATCAATTCTGTGCAAGCCAATGAAAAACGGGGGTTCAAATCCTTCCGATACGTTATTTTCCGGCCTTTTAGCCCTTTTACTTAACGAATTTAAGCGTTAAACCCTTCGGAAGACTTTAAGGGTCAGTATCTCGGAAACGGCTGGGTTTTCACCGATTTCCTTGAAATTTCGCGTTCCCTTAGCATCCTTTGAAATGTCGGGGTCGTAGAACAACATATTTTAGTTTTAAGGGCGTAGGGCCAAGGGTTTAAAAATGCGCTAATTAAAATTTGACAGCTTCGTTTTGTTAAAAAGTTGAACAAATTCTCATTTTTTTGTCACATGGTTTTGTTATACAGAATACGTAGATGTTATTTCAAATAAAATTAGCGTTTTAATGGTAGTTTGCAAATCGTTTCAGCTAAACTTGAAGGGCAAATATATTGTAAACCAAAGGGTTTTCATTAATTCTGCGCAAGCCAATGGAAAGAGCGGATTCAAATCCTCCCCCAATACGCTATTTTCTGACCTTTTAGCCCTTTTAATGAACCTATTTAAGCGTTAAACCCTTCGGAAAACTTTAAGGGTTCGTATCTCGAAAACGGCTGGGTTTTCAGCGATTTCCTTGAAATTTCGCGTTCCCTTAGCATTCTTTGAAATGTTGGAGTCGTAGAACATCATATTTAAGTTTCAAGAGCGTAGGGCCAAGGGTTTAAAAATGCGCTAATTAAAATTTGACAGCTTCGTTTTGTAAAAAAGTTGAACAAATTCCCCTTTTTTGTTGTACAGAATACGTAGATGTTATTTCAAATAAAATTAGCCATGTTTTAATGGTAGTTTGCTAAACGTTTCAGCTTCGTTTTTCTGTAATATTTTTTAAAATGACATTCTACAACATTTATTAATATGTATAAGAAAGTTCTCACACTTTCCTGTCTCTTTGTTGTGGTGTTTTTCGCTGAAATAAATAAAAGGTTGTTAAATAAAAACTTGTATTAGTTTAAGTAATTTTTATTGTTTATTTCTAATACATTATAGTCTTTATAATAATGTTCATAGCTTAAATTGTATTTGTAATAATTATTATTTGTATTTTATATATAAATATACTTACTCTTGTCCTGAAAAATTAGAAATAGGGATGTTTAAATAATAGTTTGTATAAATTTTACTTGTATTTATTGTTTATTTGTATCTTACATAGTTGTATTTCATGTAAATTATTCTAATGTACAATATTTTATACAATAAATTATAATTAAAATATAATTTGTCTATTTTTTTTTTATTCCTTCTACTTAGGGGATGAATTTTAAGTCCCTATACGTATATAGTTCTTAAAATGGCCGCTAGATGGCAGCACCTATTGGAAATCATTACGCTAAACATATATAAATAATGCTGTGTTTATACATACGTACATACAGGATTCAAAATAGTTCCGGAAATGGCCGTTAGGGGGCAGCACCTACTTCGGGATATCATTTTAATTAAGGCCTATGTACGTATGTACAAACATACGTATATACATAATTTTAAATAGTTCCTAAAACTACCGTTAGTTGGCGGCACCTATGTCCATTAACCGTTTTAATTAAGGCCTATTGTGAATTTGGAATATTTTTTGGACGTATATTTCAGGGAAGCGGATACATGGATGTTATAATTCACCACGTAATGAAAACGAATAAAAACAATTGCAAAAAATCTCAGGATTTTTCTATACTTTGGCTATTGTTAGTTATATTGATGTATGAATTGCAACGTGAACGTTTTAAAAACTGCATTCGTACAGGGACTTAGAAAAAAAAACCATTTTGCAGATAGCAGTAGCAGATACCTGTAAGCCCTAATTCAAAATGGACGTAACATCCCATTTTTAATTACTCTAAACACTAAAGGCTATTGAAAATTATGTATGTTCGTCGTTATGTACACAAAGAAATATTTTTTTGGTCGGTTCTACACTATGCTTATCGACAGGTGCTGCCATCTGGTGGCCGTTTTAAAAACTACATACGTGTAGGGTATGGACTTAGAAAAAAAATCAATTTTCTAATATAAAAATATATTTGTATTATAAGAAATTACATTTTTTAATATAAAAATATATTTGTATTGTAAGAAATTACAAGACTTTGTCTTATAAAAATTAAAGTTTATTGGCATTATTATTACAAAGGACTATTTGACAATCATAAATAGTTAACAGATTTGTTAACAAATTTAGTAACAATTATGAACAGAAATATAACAAATGAATCGTAAAAAACAGTTTAAAAATTCTGTTCAAAATTATTTCCAACTAAATTTGTTAACAAATTTATTAAAAATTTATAAAAGTGTCATATAGGGTTTAGTTATAAAACTAAAACATTTGTTACCGTATAAATTGTCATTATTAAGATTATTTTGTTTGTTGTTAATTATTTTGCATCTTTATTCTGCAAATAAAAGTTTAACCGGAAGATTTAACTTTTATTTACAGAATAAAGATGCAAAATAATAATAACAACAAATAATATAATCATAATAATTTTATTTGATAACAAACATTTTAGTTTTATACCTGATACAAAACTCTAAGTTAATATTATATACTTTTAGACTAAAACCGCCCAAATATATAATATATTAGAATTCCGTTTACAATACTTATGGACTAATTTAACAAACTAAAACTTGGCATCTCCAAATAAGATTCCTTGTTCCCATTGTTAAAGGTACAAGATTTCTTATTCGGTTTAAGACCGATTGCGAACCTTCATATTAATTATATTATATATTTTTTTGGTGTTACCGCCTCAACCACCCACTCACCAAAATATATAATATTTATTAATATAAAGCTTCGTTTACAATAAATACTTAAAATCTAACTTTGCCCTGACCGCGTCAAAATACTTAATAATAATTACAATTTTTACTAAAACTACCTAACTTTAAAACTAATGTGATGGGTTTAAATAAAAATAAACAAAATTAAAAGATTGTTTTATTGTATAAACATTTTAAAGAAGTCTTTATGCAGAGGAAACCAAGGAGACGCATCGCAATCGGCACTGCAACTTCGGCAACAGCGGCGGTGGGGAATTCTTTTAACTTATAACTATCTTAAAACTATAAATGAAACGCTTTATTTAATAAATGATATATATATATATATAGGGAGACACCACCCTCATGCCAAACCCACGCTCCCCATATATACCATTTATTAAATAAATACAGTTCCGTATACAATAATACCTTATAATCTAACTTAAACTATTGTAGTTCCCCCCAAATTCAGTTTATGAAGTGCGCAAAAAATCCTATCTTACGTTAATATCTTTTTCAAACAAAAGCAAATCTAAAAATGTTAAGTTACGTTAATTTTCTCTCTCTCAAAAAGCAAAAACAACCCCTGCCTATCTTAAAATCTAAGCTATCTTATGTCTACGCAAGCTATCTTATATCTAGACTATGTTAAGCTAAGTTGAAGTGAGAGAGAGATATACGATCTAAGACAAAAAGTGAGAATGCCGGGGTGATTCTCACAGTTGTTTACGTGGGGGCTTGGCCGACCCCAGTCGCGACCTCAAGGGTTTACGGCCTACAAACGCGAGCTAATTAAGGACAAGGGAAGCAATTAAGTGATATTCCTCGGCTTGGATGCAATAAAGAGCTACTCCCGATGGCATCGCCCGGCCATTCCCGAAACACCTAACACCGAACGCGATCAACCCGTGTGCTCAAACAAAGTTAAATCAAAGAAAAACTTTATTTTGTCTTTAATTATTCGTTGCCATTAAAATTAAACGATGATTACGTTGCCTCCGGATGAGGAGAGCACATAACGCCATAATAGAGTTTCCTGTGTAAGGATTCAGGTTTGTTTAAAACTTTTCTCATTTGAGTCTAGCGGTTTTAAAGCGTCCAATCTAGAGCAGAGGCCGATACGAACGGCGGTCAGCACTGGTACAAAAGAATTAAACTGTCCCTAGAAACATTCACACAAGTGTGAAGCGATCCACCAGAATATAGGTTTCACATGGCGTTGTGAATTACTATACATATCAGTCCACTCAATTATGGAAATCGCGCACGAACCCTACCTAACCATCCCACTAACCGTGATGTTAATAATAATAAAAATAATAAGGAAACCCGAATCCACAAACAAGTTTCGAATCTCACACCCCCTACTTCCTGATTCTCTCACCATTCGACAGCAAGCATGCCCCGACACACCAATTCATACAATTTTTTTTTTCACATTCACTCTCCCTAGATGCCGTCTGGGCAATCAAAACGCACGATTTTATGATGAATTATCGGTAGGGAATGCACTTCAACTTTAAATCAATTTATTTTTAATTTTTAAAGAAAACGCGTGTTTGCTCAACGGCGCGATGAACCAAAGTTTAATTAAGACCTGAAAATACATTTCAAAGAACTTAAAACTAACTTATATTCTATATTATTCTTCACATAAGAATGGCATTGTTAATAATGCTTCGTTTATAGGTAATTCAATTCGCTCTATAATCTACGACTAGATAACTATTTTTTTTGTAGATTGCGCAATGTTATTCTTACGTGAAAAAATCTATGCTATATTAATTTAATCTTCTTGATGTCCGATTCCTGAAAAATATATGCTAATCATATGTTTCCAGATATTGATTTTATTGATAAACAGTCGACATTTCAATTTTAAATTGTTTGAATATTATACAGACATTCATGAAAGTTATATTTCTTTCAATGTAGTACTCAAAATCGAATTTGAGTACAAGATAATATTTATACATTTATAATAGTCATATTTCATTGACTAAGTTCTCATGGTTGAATATGAGAACAAGTTAATAATTAGACATATAGTCATAATCCTTTGACTATAAGTCCTCATGGTTGAGTATGAGGACAAAATATTTTATAAAAAATTAAAGTTCCTACCAGTTCATCCATTGACGGCCATCTACGCCGTAGAAGATTTATTTGGAGCTCAGCTATTCTTCAGAAAAGTTTCTTGACATCTCAGAACAGCCGAAGGTCTGCCTATTAAATAATAATTATTAGTTTTCTTTAAACTATTTCAAAAACTGTTGGATAAAATTTCGTACGGCAAACGTGTCTTCATTACACAGGACACTTGATTTATATAATGAATGTATCATGCGATATTTTATCCAACAGTTTTTAAATGGTTTCAAAAGTATTTAAAATTTGCTTTAATTTGATATTTCGAAAGCACATTTGATAAAAAAATAATGCAGAGAAATTTATTTTGCACCAGACTGTCCGTCGGGTGGTTATAAAAGTGGAAAGTGCACCACTTTTCAAATGTTTAGTTATTCTAGTGCAAATATTTCACGAACAATACAGATAAAAAGTTTATTGATCCGTGGATGGATTATGTATTTCGATTTTATCATAATAAAGTTTGCGTTTTCATAATTGACATGAACTTGAACTAGTAGCCTAATTATATAAAATTGTGCGTGATGACATCTTGTACCGTCACTATAAGAACAAAAATATATTGTAATATTTTTTAAATGAATATTGATTCAAATTCTTTTCTATTATTGGCTTTATATTTCGACCACATTTGGAATTTTATAACATTTGTACCATTTCTAAAACACTGGATTTGTGTTAAAAGATGTAAAGCATATAATATTTTTGTTGGCACTTATATCTTTTTGAATTCAAATGAAATAAATTAATGTAGCTTCCATCATATTCTATATTTTTCTGTCAATCCGCTGTAATTATCAAAAGAAATGCGTTGGACATAACAAAATTGTATATAAGGTTTAAATTTTTTATAAACTATGAATAGTTGTGAAGAAATCCAGAACAAAGGCAGGTGTATGTACTTATAATTAATTTAATTATCGAGGATTTTTAACATTTCTGTTCAATAGGAAATTTATTTCCGCATATCTAATATCCCATCGCAATGAATATCATGATCTTATGTAAAATGTGTAACTTTATTAATAATTATTAAATAAATATTTATAACTTAATGGTAAAGATATTTAAAAGTATGAGGCTGATGTGATTGTATTTTATACATCATATTCAATATAGAGTTAATATACAGCTAATATATTCAGATAATTCAAATTGACAGATGTCAGTATCAATGAAAAGAAAATTAAAGTGGCAAAGAAGAGGATGTTGAGATAGATGTTGGGGAAGACATGGAAAGACAGGTAAGGAATTAAAGGATAAGGGAAATGGCTCGAGTGATTTAAGTTTCTAGAAAGATACAAGACAGACGATTACATTGGTTTGAACATGTCATGAGGAGAGATAAAATATATATTTGAAAAAGAATAAATAGCTAGCTTACTAGTAGAAGAAGATTGAAGAAATAGAGGATAACAAAATATAAGATGGAAGGACCGTATTGCGAAAGATTTGAGAGAAAAGTAACTGAATGAAAACGACACGCAAAACAGAAATGAGTGGAAGAAGAAAATAAAAAATAGCGACCCCTAACAATAAGCCCTCGCCTGTAAGGGCGAGTTTCACTAATTTATTAGTTAATCGTATAAGATGACCCCTATTATTTTTTTTATAAATGATTTTAGTATGTATAAGTAACCGCACATATCACTGCTAAACAATTAATATCAAAACTAGTGTAATAATCTACAAGTATTTTCCAGGAATTTAATTTTTTTTTTCCAATTTAATAAGATACGGTTAATGGAAAAATATTGTAACGAACACGTGTTAATTGAACATTAATAATATCACGCTTTAAAATGTTCCGATTATTAATCGCCTTTATTAATATATTTGATAGTTATTAACTATTTTAATCACTATAATAGTATAATTTAAAACATTTTTACCCTCTGTCATCTTTAGGTAAGGAAGGTATTGTCTTTGGTCAAAATATTCAATGATGAGTTTTTAGTGAATAAGCACGTTTTAGGGTTCATATAATACGAATATATCATTTTTACAATGATGTCTGTATGTGTGTGACGAAAGTTTCGGATCCAATAACTTCAATACCACGATTCCAAAAATTATATTTTTTTCGTATTCCTCAAATTTACATCCAGAAGAAGATGTGATTAGATTGTGGTTATGGTCAACCGGCAGTACCCTCATTTGAAGATTTTAACAGTTTTTCTTGAAAAAACGCTGTTAAATATCATTATAACCAAAGTCTAATTACCTCTTCTTATGGATGTGAACTTGAGGAATACGAAAAAATATAATTTTTGGAAACGTGGTACTTACATATATCATTGATTTTTTGACCAGACAATACCTTCCTTACCTAAAAGTGACGGAAGTCAATAAAGCCAGAAAAAGATTCTAATAATGTGAAACAGTCTTAACGAAAATCCTTTAAATTTTTGAACCTTTTAAATATTTGATCCAGTCCACAAAAATAGTAAAAACAAATACAAGACAGAGATGAAAACAAAAACCTAATTCTGCATAATTTACTCATAATTTTCACATCTTTCATCAGACGTTGCAATCGTTTTTCCCTCATTTGCAATCATTAAAAGCCTCCCAGTAAAAAGTATCCACAAGACACAATTTACCGGTACATCACGCGAGAATTAAACACCAAAAACTTGAATCAAAACATCGGAAAAAAAGTCTTTGTGTCATCTGCGTCTGACACACTGACCCAACGGACATGTTATACAACCTCTTACGTCATCTTTCACTGGGGCGTACAGTCAGCACAATGCCAGAAGAGAAAGTGCACTCTTACTTAATATCGATACGGTTGTAGCATGTGCCGTTATAGAATAAGAAAAAGTTATATTGGACTTTATTGTAAGAGACTATAAAGAGCAAAAGATGCACGAAGTGTTTAGAAGAAATTATTTAAATAAATTTCGACATTGGTTAGAAGATTTTGAGAATACATTCACTTTTTATAGAACATGTGTCGTTTTATAATTCGTGCTTATAAATTATAATGCAATATAGGAAATGTTTCAATCTTAATCGTTTAGATATCTTTTGTTGACCTCACAAATATAATTGTTTCAAATTATAATGCATGACAGATAAACGACATACTTATACAGCAACGTAGAGAAATGCATAATTTTTTCAGATATGTAATTTGTATCTAGACGGCGAAGACCGAGGGCTACATACAGTGCCGACTTACGACATTTTGCCGATGGGGGCTAACTTTTAAAAATCGCTATTCTTGACAAAGAAAAAATCGTCTTTTCAACATTAAACTGTTTTAAATTATATTCTATCAATCCTGTGTATTATGTACAAACTTCATTTATGTATAGAGCGCCAGCAGTCACGTGACTTTGCTGACCTTGGCTATCAGATATGGGGGCCCGTATCAGAATGACATCTATTAATTATGTCTATATCTGACAAATGGCATAATTTTTCATTCAAAATTTCATTTTAAGGTCTTGTATGATTTGTTTCCTCGGCAACTGAATTCCACACTCCTAATAATAAAATAACCACATGAAATAAGAAAATCAAATTTTAATATCTGAAAGGTCAGCAAAGTCACGTGACTGCTTGCGCCCTACACATAAATTTTCTTGCAAAAGATCCTATATTTCCAGTACAATTATTTCATAAACAAACTATGCAAATTGCACTTAACACTGACATCTTCTTCTTTTCAAATTAGGGTAATCGGTAATAATACGCCGTGATGATATATTTTAGGTATTTTGTATATTTTAAAAAACAATTTACATATTATTTTGTCAATTTAAAGTCCAATTTATTTGTTTCCGGGATATTATAGATCATCTAATTTCGTGATTCTTCCTTTTCATTAATATTTTAAAAACTATAAGATGGTTTTGTTTATCTTCAAGAGGTTTTCTCGTATATGTTTTTAATTTTCCAAAAATATCTCAAAATAGGACAGATGATTTTTTTAGAATTAGACGTTGCCCATTGACTTTTTGACTTACTTTAAGTTGTATTATCTCTAAAATTTTGATATATAAGTATAGAAACAAGCTGTATAACTTTATTATTTTTATAAATGAAATTTATATAGCGTGTTGGTCTATTTAATTAACGATAATACGAGACATTAAATAAATACGAATGTCGACATAACAAGTAACATTATATTGCTTTTTATTATTATACAGGTGACACTGAAAAATAATTAACCTGATAAGCCATATCAGGTATGATGTGAAAACAAATTGATTGTTTTGAAAAATATGAAATCTTAAATAAATCTCACAATTTGAACAATTTACTTAAATATTACTTAATATTATCTCAAATGTTTTTACAGCTTGCCTGATATCATGGCTTAGCAAGTTAATTATGCATCATTATTTTTTACGTTTTTGTAATTTATTTCTTCAATAAAAATGCACTTCAAGCATATCATGGAATACGTAATTTTACGTAGATTTCAAATATATAAAAATATATAGGGTGACCCATTTGAAAAATGAAAATTAATGTCAAGTCCGGTCAAACCGTAGGCTCTACCACCAGTCCAAATAGAATAGTTTGCAAAAAAAATTCTGTGTGGAATTTGTATAAACACGTAGAATTGACGGAAGGTATTGTGCTGGTTACATCACATTTTTCACCTCTCACTAAGAGAGGTATGGGATTCATGCTAACAATCACATACCCAGATTTTAGTGAATAAGCACGTTTTAAGATCCCTAGAATCCGATAATAACATTTTTACGATGCTGATAAAGACCTGTGTAACAACAGATTCCTCAATCTAACAGTAATGGGAAGAGTTGAATAGATTCTGGTAACAATTGGACAACCGGAAATAGTAATATTTTAACAAAAATCTTCTAAATATTATTTTTTGACAATTTATGTTATTACGAATATTAAAAACCAAAATTCTTATCCGACAAATATTTTTTTATTATACCTTCTATATATTTAAAGATATATAATCTATAAAATAATCTGTTGTAGTAAATCTCACAGCCTGCTTACAGCCCAAACATCTCCATGGTAACTACTTGAGAAATTAAAATGTCTGTAATTGACAGATAAATGTCACTAATGTCAGTGTCAAAAATTCAGAGATAGTACTGAAGGCTTTTTCTGGGAACGATATTTAATATTTCTTATTGTATTATTAATTATATTTTTAAAATTAAAGGTACATTACATGAACCCTTCAGAAATACCGCCAATCCCGTTAATGAATTGGAAAAATCTCGAACATTTAGAAGAAATGGAACAATAAACTTGCTCATAGAATGAATTTAAAATTATAGAAAAACGTAAATATAAAGATTAGGTGTAATTAGAATTTTTGTGTGTACAAGAAATGTTAAATACAATACCACAATGGAAAGGGCGCGAGACCTATTGTGATGGCCATAACGTAAAATTTTGAAACTACTTTTAAGGCTAAATATTACTTGTAAAAATAGATATTACAGCTATTTTACAGGTACAATAAACTATTATATAAAATTTAAAGTATTATATTAATCGGAACAACGATGCATATACAATCCAACTCTTATGCATAATACCGACAGGTATTGTTCCACTTTTCTAATTCGAATTTCGTAATATTTATTACGATCTAACACATTTTATTCACAGATAGTAAACATCAAACTAAAAATTAATAAAACAAAAGCATAATAAGGAAATGCACATACTCTAAAAAACAAAAATTACTGTTTGGAAATATTAATTTAACCCCCACCATGAGAGAGAAAAAGATGTAAGCATTGTGAATTACTACAGTGCAACTGAGAGAGATATAACACGGTGAGGAATATGACAGCGAGTGGTAAGGAGTAGGGTGCAGAAACCACACTTTCGTTAAAAGAAGTAACGGCAAAGTAAACGCACATTTCATTTGTTTCACCGATTGCTTGACAGTTGCCATCGCGAGTGTTACTTTCTTTTCAACAGGTAAGATAAAAAAAATTAAATCGTACACATACAGTGAATTTAACATATTTATACACTAGTAAATTATTGTGAATCAAATATTATTGTTCCCAAAATTATATAATTAAGGCCCGTATTATGAATCCACATAAAATAAGCCGATTGCCCTTTATATATGGTACTATCATAAATTATATTATTTAAATAATAATGCGTTTTAAAAATGTTTTTCTAATATCAATTTGCAAATAGAAAATTGTAAAAGATTATACAAGTTGCGGATGATTTGAAATTTTTTAAAGTTATTACAAACATAAATGACAATTGCATTACTAACTGATCCAACTAAATTATATATTTATTGTCAACATAATTATTTACATCTTAATTCATCTAAATGTTATGAATTTTACTAGAAATCGCAATTTAATCAGCTTTAATTATATTAGTAATAATGTTCCTCTGGAAGTAAAGTCCATAATACGACATTTAGGTGTACTCTTTGATCCTAATCTTTTGATATCTCATATTGACGCCATCAGGAAAGACTCATACCGTACAATGGGTTTCATATTTCGACACTGTAAAGATTTTTAAAATCCAAACACTGTTATTTGTATATATATAACTCTTTAGTACGCTCCAAATTTGAATACGCGTCCACAGTATGGAATCCAATGTACAGAAAAAATATTAATATTATTGAAAATGTACAAAAGAAATTTGTAAATTTATTATGAATTTAATATTAACTGTCCAACTTACATATGCAAACTAGAAAAAATCAATATGAGCAGTTTAGAGAGTAGACGAACTTATTTTTATATGATTTTATTGTATAAAGTTTCCAATAATTTGCTTCATTGTACTAATATTATTTTCACACAAATAAATAAATAAGTCAGTGCTAAATATCGTTTTGTACCAGAGCATCAAACCCGCCAAAAATAGGGATCGGTTCAGGTTCAATTAATTCGTTTTTTGAGAAATGGTTTCGTGTTAATGTTTTTTGAATAACAATCTTTATATAGAAATAATTTAAAACATATCCCGACCGATGCCAAATATTTCGAATTTTAAATGGCACAAAACTAACCCCAGTGGTGCACTCTCCACGCCAGCAATGAGTGTGCGTCAGGTGACGCCTGATAAACGCCCGTACGGTACAATATAGATTTTTTTTTTTTTGATTATTTCAAATTTAAAAAAAATATTTAAAGTATTGTTTTTGCTAAAAACTCCTCATTTATATGAGGGAGAAAGATCAGCAGGTGTGCCCATATTTTTGAACGGTACTGTATGCATTAATTTACAGTTAGAATAATTGCAAGCAAAAGTTATCCAAATATTATATGACGAAATATTGGAAAAAATTACAAGATATCTGTATCAATTTTAGTAATTACTACCAATTACTGATAAGGTATACAAATTAACTCGAATTTTTCATATCTTCCTTCAGAACAATTATCCATTTTTATCTAGTAATTATGTTATTTATAATGTTGACTTTCTACCAAAAGATAGAATAACATAAAGATTATAATGCTGCCACTCTTACTAAAATCTTAAATTACATTCAAATCCATTAAATACGCATTGTGCTAAATGATATTTTGAAAGTGCTGTAGTGTCTAAAATTAATGACAAGAAATTGTTTCACATCTCATTTCTTCCGGCTTAAAAAGATTTATGAAGAAAATTGTCAAGACTGTTATTTACACTACTTTTAAATGAGGAAAATGAAGTAGAATATAATTTTGCTTTTACTCTATTTTGTTGGAAAGAACTAAATTATAATAAAATCAAATTGCAAAAAACTTTTATATCATTTCAAATAAATAATAGTATATTATTCAACAAGACAATCTAATGACGGCTATAGCTTAAAAGGATGAAGTATGCAGCAAGAGTAATATATTTTATCAATATAAAATTACAAATTTTGGCTTTTCAAAATAAATAAAAACAGTATAAATATAACCACAGTTACAATGTCAAACCAATCACAAAATATTGTTTATTTGTTAACAATTATTCGAAAGTTCAGTCTAATAGTATTTATTCTTACTATACCAACGTTTCGGTGCACCCTTGCACCTTCTTCAGGGTAGTAAGACCTTACAGATTGTTACAATTCATGTACACAAAATAAATTCGTACAAAACATTCAATTAATTTATAAAACATCGTACAAAAAATTCAAAGAGCATACACACATCCATTTGCTCTAAACAACAACAAACGTTTGAATTTTTTGTACGATGTTTAAGAAATTAGTTGAATGTTTCGTACGAATGTATTTTGTTTACATGAATTGTAACAATCTGTAAGATCTGACTACCCTGAAGAAGGGTAATTGTTAACACCTTATTCACATCACAGTCGAGAAATTACTCACAAGTGTTTATTTGGTTACTGATTTGTGATAGAATAGCGTACATTGAATTATAAATTATAAGTCCCATATATTATAACCCCAAATGTATTCGTACCCTCTGAAAAATAGTTATTTAAGTATTAAGGGCAGTAAGTGCCCCTTACCGGTTGAGGATTACATCACCGGTAAGAAGCACCTAATACCCGTAATGCTTATTATATTTTTTGCACGATCGTCTCAATAATAACAAATTAAAGTTTAGAATTATTTAAAAATTATTTTGACATTTTAAAAAAATTATTTGTCATTTTTAAATAAGTTATGATCGTTGTTTTGTTATCGTTAAAGCTTTAGAAATTGTACATTTATTTTTTATGTAATTTTCACCGCCTCCAGATCGGTAAGTAGTCACATCACTTACCGGTCAGTCACATCACTTACTGATCAGTACCACATCAATTACTGATCAGTAATTTGTAAACAAAACTTACTGCCTTGGAAACCCTATCGGTAAAGTTTAAAAAAAAACCTGATCGTGCAAAAAATATATTATTTCAGAGGGTACGATTACATTTGGGGTTGGGCTCGTAATTGTCATTGTTTAACTTATCATTAACGACAAATTTTACACAATAGTTTCGCTACCTACAAACATGCATATGCATATTAAGTGTGGGAAAAATTAATAGTTACATAAATCTAGATAAATTTATACAAGTACTTAAGGAAATTGTAACACAATTTTATACGTTTGAAAATTTCTCACATTATCTAATTTTTAATTTTACATCTGTACAAGTAGAGTATTTGAAAAGACTATTGTTTTTATTATAATGAACAGATTTCCATAAATTTCATTGCCAGAATTTTCTTATTTTTTCTACACCATTATAGTAATATGTGGGTAATTTCTCGACTCAAACAACATTTATTCTTACTATTATACCCTTGCACCTTCTTCAGGGTAGTAAGATCTTAGAAATTGTTACAAATCATGTATACAAAATACATTCGTACACAACATTCAGTTAATTTATTAAATATCGTACAAAAAATTCAGAGATAATGGATGTGTGTATGCTTTTTGAATTTTTTGTACGAATGTATTTTGTGTACATGAATTGTAACAATCTGTAAGTATAGTACGAATAAATCCCAAGGGATGGAAATGTTTATGTCGCGGTTGCATAGCAATATTGCCATAGATCCTTTAAAAAAGTAGGCTAAACAAATTTCAATAGAGCTGTCAAATAAAATAGTACAGTGTGGTAAAAAAAACCTAAGTCGGAGTAAGCTGTGAGCATAGAAACGTATATCTGATCATTATTCAGTTCAAAAGTCAAATAATCAAAAATGATTCTGAAATGTAATTTTAAGGAGAAAATATAATAAAGAAGGATACAGTACTTTGCCATTCGCAGTCTTCTAATTTATTTCTATTTCTGAAATAAGATTCAAGAAAAACTTTCTGTAGATAACATTTTTGACAATATCTCGTGTCATATTAACATTTAATTAAATACTTTTAAATTGACAAACGTTTCCTTGTTCATAGCCTACTCCGAGTTAGGATTTTTTTTGAACACATCGTGTAACATACTTCAGTGGGAGTTTCAAGTTTCGCGCTGTATTTCACCTCGAAGCTTCGCCTCTTGGTAATATACAAAAGCCCTCGGCTGTAATGAAATATATCGCACCCCGAAAGTAATAATACTATATACATTAATTGTTTATTATTGATATAAGGGGGGGGTATCATTAATTTATTAGTTAATCGTATATGATGACCCCTACTATTTTTTTTTTTTTTATAAATGATTTTAGTATATATAAGTAACCGCACATATCACTGCTGAATAATTAATATCAAAACTTTAAGTGTAATAATCTAATAGTATTTCCAAGGAATTAATTTTTTTTTCCAATTTAATAAGATACGGTTAATGGAACAATATTGTAACGAGCATGTGTTAATTAACAATTAATAATTTCACGCTTTAAAATGTCCCGATTATTAATCGCCATTATTACCATATTTAATAGTTAATTGACTATTAATCACTATAATAGTATAATTTAAAATATATTTTTATTGTATTTTGAAAAAAATGAAATAAAATAAATCGTTAATTTATAACTGTCTAAATTTCAAAGAATAATTTTACCAAGGCTGTTTTTTGATAATTATTCTGCGAGATGAAAATAGATACAAATATTTTTCTATATTGTAAATAATTACATCAATTTTTCTAATTAAATTGCAAAGGTGCATGTGTTGTCGCTGGTTAGTTTCTTTGACAGTGACCATGAAAATACACTTTCCTTTAATTTTATACGTCTATCATATTGACAATAGACACAGGAAACGAGGAAACGACAATTGAATTGAAGTATAAATGTTCTTTTTTACATCAAGGTCAACCTCACACAACAAAAACAATTCATTTCTCCTGCATGACAGAGATGCAATTTCATTAAGAACTTTCGACCTACTTGCGTTAGAAGTAGGCAGAACCGGACTCAAATAAATTTCACTTTCTATAAGCTATCGCTATACTAAGGAGATAATATTTTAACAAATTATTTATTTTTGTATTATTTTCAAAGAAAAAAAACTTTACTTGTACAAATGTCTTGCACAGTGTCCTATTTAATGAGACTGAATGTTAATTTTTTTTTTTTTAGTAAATGTGATTATTGCATATTCTATAGTACGTTTCACATAAGAAAATAGCGGATGGCGCTTAAAACCAACCGTTTTTACATGCATTAAATAAATAATTTATATTCGTTATATCACATTTTGACAATATTTTATTGAAAGACAAGTATTACAATGATTTTTATTATTATTTACTTTTTCATACTATTTTTCCTATTTCGCATTAATTTACTTTTATTTTAAAATTATTTTTGAAAATATTAAAATATCAAGATTGGTAACAATGACAGTTTCAATAAACATTTGAAATTTATTTTGTCATTTAACATTTTCAGAACAGTTACTTACAGGTTGGGGTTAAAATTTATATTTACATATTATGTTATGAATCTACAAATAAATACAAAGTGTTCAATAAAAATCCTAACTCGGAGTTAGGCTATTAACAGAGAAAATATGTCTGATCATTATTCAATTCAATAGTCAAGTTGTCAAAATTGATCTTGAAATGTAATTTTAAGGAGAGAAGAAGGACACAGTATATTGCCATTCGCCGTTTCCATTTCTAAAATAAGGTTTAAGAAGAAAAAATTGATAAATTTTTGACAATATCTCTTGTCAAATTGATATTTAATTAAATATTTATAAATTGACATACGTTTCTTTGTTCATAGCCTGCTCCCAGTTAGGTTATTTTTAACTCACTGTACTCTAGGTGGCTATGTGAAAATAAATTATAAATAAATAGAAAATAAGTAAATAATAAGAAATAATAAATAAGTAATAAATATTAACATTGTTACATTTTGTTTATTTTCACATAGCCACCTATAATATTTGATAAAAATTATTACTCATATATCTCAATTATCTTATTTTTCTCGATTTTTTTCAAATACTTTAATAAAAACTAATACATCGTTGAAAAGAGAAAATAATGGCGGTAGTAAAATAATCATAGGTTGCTATTTAAAAAATAGAAGTTGATAGTCGTATTTTGTAAACTTATAATAAAAAAGATAAGGGGGAGGGGCGTCTTCCCAGACTCACCCTGTATGTGTGAATTCTGACTAATAAGAGAGCTGAATTTATTTCCCTATCTACACCAACGCTATTTTCTTAGGTGAAACACACTATAGTTTAAAAACAAATAAACTAACACATGTATATAAAATGTATATATAAACTTACCAGTAGCTGATTGGATATTAGTAAACTGTTGTTGGACGTTTGATAACTGCTGGATGTTTGATAACTGCTAGATGTCTTTCAGATGAACTCAGGAACAGTCTGTAACAAACAAATATATAATTAGAATATATCAAAATAGTATTAAATAAAATTAATATCAAGCACCTTTTGAAGAGAACTATCAAGCTATAATTATTATTTAAAAAATTATATAGGTAAGTATTTAAAAAAATAATTTAGTTGCACCGTTTGAAAACCACTGGTTAAATTTTCGGTTTGTTATTACCGATATAAATTAGACTATTATCCCTGAACATTTTTTCGATACAGGTTGTTAAAAAAAGGGTAATAAAATTTGAAGACATATACATTTCTACGTGCTGAATCAAAAAGAATGGCAAATTATTTCTTATTTTTCATTTAATTCTTTTTTATACTGCGCCACTGCAAACATGAAATTTTTATTTAAAATAATGAATTATCTAATCATGTAACAGACGTTGGATAGAAAATAATTACGAATTAATTAATAATTCATTATTTTTATTAAAAATGTCATGTCGACAGTAGCGCAATAAAAAAAAGAATTAAATGAAAAATAAGAAATAATTTTACGAATTTTGAAAAAATATTTTTGACTGAGAATCAGCACATTAATATGTAAAATCAAACTTTCCTAATTTCCTGCTTCCCTAATTATTTTACGTAAAAAAGCTTCAAATAAAAGTTGTAGAGCATAAAATTAATTTTGTATGCCTTGTGTAATGGCAGAAATTAGGTATGAAATTGTCAAAAATCACCTCCAAAATAGCAATAATAGAGACAAAATAAATAACAAATGTCTAACGGTTTATCTGTCATATTGGGGTAATTTATTTTTATTAGATATTATTTCTAATTTCTGTTCCATTTAACAATTATTTGTTACTTTAAATTGATATTTGTTCACCTGAACATACATTACAAATAATAGAAATAAATTAACGTAGCTTGACAGATAAATCGTTAACATTTGTTAATTTTTTGTTTCAATTCCATGGCTATAGCTATTTTTGGGGCGATTTTCGACATTTTCATACATAATTTCTGCCGTTATAAAGCACACAAAATGAATTTTGTTTATTGATTCCGATGCAGAAGTTTTGAAGTTTTTGTATCTAAAATAATTAAGAAAGCAGGAAATTATGAAAGTCTGATTTTACATGTAAAAGTCCTATGTTCGGCTGTGATCCATAGAAATATACGTCTGTCCAAAGCTTAAATTCGTAGGAAACAGTGACAAAATATAGGAACGGACTTGCAAACTTAAACGTGTTTCACGTGGCACAGAGCCAACGATTACAAAACAAAGCGTAGCTTAGCTTTTTAATAAAATAAAAATATATTTTTTTCAAATAAAATATATAAAATCTTGTGAGATTTTTTTAAATAAATATATTTAATTTTTGCATTATATTATTTATTATGTATCTAGGACATTTTACAATTTTTGTTTATTTCTATATACACTAATATATTTCAGCATTTACTAAATTGGTTTTATAGTCTGGCTATAGATATAGTGCACTAATTTAACGTCATAATCTGCGGTTTTTACATTATGCCTCTACCTTATAGTAAGGGGTTTATTAAAAGAATATTATTTACATCCGAGTTAAACTGTACACATAATTAAAAAAGACATTTTCTACGTTTTTATGTTTTATGTTATGTTCATATTATATACATGTACATACACAGGTGTTGTGGCCAGCACAATACCTCTCGCCACTTCCGGTTTTAGTTATACATAAGTACAGGGCGTGAGCAGTCATGTGAATTTGTTGGCCTTGACAAGCAGATATGGGGCCCGTGTCAGAATGACAGCTAGTAATTATGTACATAGATGTCAACTGTCAGAACTTTACATTCAAAATTTCAAGATTTTGGCCAGCACAATACCTCTCGCCACTTCCGTATTTAGTCATACATAAGTATAGGGTGCGAGCAGTCATGTGAATTTGTTGGCCTTGACAAGCAGATATGGGGGCCCGTGTTAGAATGACAACTAGTAATTATATACATAGATGTCAAATGTCAGAATTTTTCATTCAAAATTTTCTAAGTTCACGTCACCAGGAGTATGGAATTTACTTGTCGAGGAAAATAAACCGCATGGAATTGGAAAATCACAAAATTTAGAATGAAAAATTATATTTGACATTAATGTACATAATTACAAGCTATTATTCTGACACAGGCCGTCATATCTGCTTGTCAAGGCCAACAACAAGTGACATGACTGCTCGCGCCCTATTGTATTTAACATTTCTTGTATACCTATACTCTACACCAAAAATTCTACTTATACCTATTCTTTATATTTAGATTTTTTAAATTTAAATTCATTCTATGAAGAGACTTTTCGAGATGTTTCAAATTCACTGTCGGGATTGACAGTATTTGTGAAGGGTATATGTAATATATCTATAACTTTAAATATTTAACTATTAATACAATAAGAAATAATATATGTATGTACTACCCAGAAAAAGTTTTCAGTTTTAATTTTTGCATGCCCATTTTTGTAGCTCTTATAGTTCTCGAGAAAAAGTTATTAAAATGTAGCCAAAAAAGTAATGTAAAACAGTCTTAAGATATGTCCCTATCACTTTTCTGTATGAATTATTTATTTTCTTTGCGTTTATTTTCCCCACAAAAAGTGCCCCAATTTCAACAATTCCCAATCCCCCTCTGTGTTGCTTTGCACCGCAAAGATCGCGGAAATGCATCGCCTTATCGCCGATGACATAACTTGCGCTACTTTCACTGTTCAGCGGCCGTACGCGCTCACAACTTTTCGGACCGTAATGCACATGCACCGTCTGTGGCTAAGTGCATAAATGCATAGCGCACGGACTGAAAATAACGCCATACGTTATTTCCTGGCTCGTGGCGTGATAGCGTGACACATTGTTGCGATGTTATGTCATGCAACAATGCATCTGTATGTCATTTTGATTTGGATGTGTATGATTTTTATTTTGTGCAAATATTGGAAATTTATGTTATGTAATTATGGGAAGAACCTGAAGCCTACTTATGCTTAAATGCATTATACAGTGTGTTGAATAAAAACCTAACTCGGGGTAGGCTATGAACAGTGAAACGTGTGTCTGATCATAATTCTGGTCGCGATTCTGGGGACCCGGGTTCGATCCCGACCGACACCAAAAACTACTTCGACTTTTAATGGCACAAAAAATTGACCCCTGTGGTGCACTTTCCACGCTAGCATTGAGTGCTCGTGAGGTGACGCCTGGTAAGCGCCCGCACGGTACAAATATTCCATCATTACCGATATCTGTGTATGAAGCAGATTGGCACACCCAGTAATGGGTAATATGCCGTGATGAAATATTTATTTATTTATTTTATTTTACGTTTTAAAAAGAAAATTGTAAATAGAACAATATATGAAAAGGAACTTAGTAAATATACAGGTTCATAAAAAAAAATATCATCACCCCATATTACCTATTGCTGGATGTGCTAATCTGCTTTGTACACAGACTTCGGTAATGATGATGACATATTTGTACCGTGCGGGAGTTTACCAAGCGTCGCCTCACGAGCACTCATTTTTGGCGTGGAGAGTGCCCCACAGGGGTCAATTTGTGCCATTTAAAATTCGAAATATTTGGTGTTAGTAGGGATTGAATCCGGTTACCCAGATTCGCGACCAGACACTCAGGCACGCGGCCACGAGACCCCATAGGTATACGTATATGTATTTAAATTAATAAAAATTAAATGGCGGGAGGTGTTGTTGTTGGTCACATCAGATTTTATTATTAAAAAAATTCGAAATGTATTTCTCAAAAATTGTAACGAGCAGTTATAAAACTTAAAGTGCATAAGAGTATGGACATAAGTACGTTTAACCATTTTATACTGGCCTTTTGAGTTTAAAAACAATAAACTATAAACACCCTGTGTCTATGGTTTTTATCGGTCTACTAATAAAAGCAAATAAGCACTCCCAGAAATGGGTAATAAGCCATAATACTTTTACAAAACCAATTAGTTACATAATTTTATTAAAATGGCAATAAAATTAATCTACCATCTAACAATATAAACTGCATTTAATACGACTTCCTTTTCCGCATTTCAATTATTTGAGTAAATTTGGAGTTATTATTAAAAACTAAGCAATAAGTTAATATACTCGTATGTATATTGCATTAATAATAACACCTCAAATACAAAAAAGAGAATGTGTAAAACGACGCAAAGAAAGTGCATTGCAATGACATAATGCAATAAGAAAAATATGAAAACATAAGTTATAATTTCAAGGTTAGTTGAATAACATAATGTGCAGTATGACGTAACTTATCGGCGCTAAAATGCATATGAAAGTTTATTTCCTTATAAAGAAAGGTAAAAGGGTAAAAAGTAGAGCATAATATGCGCGTTACATATATGTAAAGTTTGTTTGAAAAATTGCAGAGGATCTGGATGTGTTGTAATAAACTTACAAGTATATAGTTACTTTTTATCTCTCGCTAAGAGAGTTATTGGATTCATGCTAAAAATCGCATATCCGCATTTTATTGAATAAGCAAGTTTTAAAGTCCCTAGAATGATGTCTGTGTGTTTGTGTGGATGTGTGTGTGTTAGGAGGTTGTAGGTACGATTTCTCAAATTCTATGCAACTAAAGACCTGTTTAACTACGGATTCCTCAATCTAACATTAATGGGAAGGGTTGAATAGGTTTTGGAAACAATTGGACCACCGGAAGAGGTAGTTTCTTAAAAAAAATCTTCTAAATATTATTTTTTGAAAATTTATGTTAATACAATAATAAAGATCTTTAAATTATCAATATGATACTTTAAAAAAAATATTATATCTTCTATAAATTTAGAGATATATTATATAATAATATAGAATAAACTGTTGTAATAAATCTCGCTGCTCAAACAACTCCATGGAAACCAGTTGATATATTTATATGTTTCTAATTGACAGATAAATGCAAAATGTCAAGATCCAACATTTTTATTAACATTACAGAAAGCTTTTTCTGGGAAGTACGTACATTTAAAATTTCTTATTGTATTAATTAATTACATATTTAAAATTATAGATATATTAATATTACATATATTCTTAAGAAATACCGCTAATTCCGTCAGTGAATATAAAGAATTTTGAATAATATTAGTAGAGTAGGAGAAAATTCCTCATTGAACGAAAGAATAGATACAATTTGAATTATTTGTATGTACAAGAAATGTTAAATTCGTTAATTATCACCCGGGTTCGATCCTGACCGACGCCAAAAATTACTTCGAATTTTAATGGTACAAAATTGACCCCTGTGGTGCACTTTCCACAAGAGCAATGAATAATATGCCGTGATGATGTATTTATTTATGTAACATAAAATGGAAATGGCGAGAAGTCATGTGTTGGCCACATGAGATTTTTCCTATTCAATATGCAAATTTGTTTATTACATATTTGTAATTCATTTACTATATTTAATCTATTTTATGTATTTATGTAAAATATGGAAAATATTACGTATTTTTCAACGTTCACTTCACGTTCCTGAAAAAAATTTGTGTTTATGTTTACATTTACTAAGAAAACATACTATTTATTTCCTTATAAAGTTATGTGATCTTGTTATGAAATCATATTTTCACGTGGCACAGAGCCAACGATTACAAAACAAAAGCTTAGCTTTTTAAAAAAATAAAAATAAATTTATTTAAAATAAAATGTATAAAATATTGTAAGATTTTTATAAATAAAAATATTTAATTTTTGCATTATATTATTTACTATGTATATCCCGGTTATTTTGCAATTTTTATTCTTAAAAATAATATAAACATTTTATACTTTAAATGATCATCACGACTTACTATACCCATTTATCGATGTGCCAATTTCCTTTAATTCACAGATTGCGGTAATGATTATGTACGAGATTTTTTTTAAGAAATTACCACTTCCTTAACTAGATTTGAACTAGTTCATTTTTATTCCAAGGTTCAACTCTTGGATTATAAAGCATTGTTGCATACCAATAATATTAGCGGTTCCAACCACATAAATACATTTAATAATGATAAAAAGAATAAAAGTTAAATGTATGTATTAAAAGTATGAAATCTAGTAAGATTCTTACCTTATACGTATCTCCTGTTTCTCCTTAAAGTGCTCTGCCCTCTTCTGCTCCCATTTCCATGTTCGCGAAGCCCTCATGGTCATGCATGCAATCTGAAATAGAAAGAGAAATGAGTTACTTTGAGAATCTTTTGCAAGAAAATTTAAGTACAGAATATGTACAAAACACACAGATTTGACGGGAGGTATTGTGCTGAGCATATCAGATTTCTTAACATGTGTACATCACACAATTAATTAGCGGGAGGTACTGTTGCTTTAATGTTTGTATGTATGTATATAAAATACACAGATTTGACGGGAGGTATTGTGCTGGCCACATCAGATTTCTTAATATGTGTACATCACACAATTAATTAGCGGGAGGTACTGTTGCTTTAGTGTTTGTATGTATATTTATGTATGTGTATGTATTATCACTATTTGTGATCAGCGGGAGGTATTGTTGATGAAAAAAATACTGTCACCTTTAAACTGCATTAGTTGGCGGGAGGTACTGTTGCTTTAGTTAGTGTATGTATATATGTGTTTTTATCGCCATTTATAGCGAGAGGTATTGTTGATAAATATATCTACTGTCACCTTTACACTTTAATTAGTTGGCGGGGGGTATTGTAAAAAAAAAAAATCAAGTGCACCTTAGCACGCTTGAGATTGGTTGTTTTATTTTATTTAAAACTATACACCTTTCCTACATGTACGTTTTACGGGAGGCATTGATTCATACCAAAAAATCAATAAAATTAAAATTCTTAATTTTTATCCAAAAGTGTTCTCTATGTGAATTACCTACTAAACGGCGGGTGCATGATCTAGATATTGATTTTTGTGTGACAAAGATAAATATATTGTAAGAGAGAGACAACACGACATAGAATAACAAAGACAGGATAGAACACTCCCTCGCAAATATTTATTTTTGTAAGACAGAGAGCGAAATATATAACTATTTCATTCTAATAGACTCTTCTTTTTACTGTAATTTTTTTTGGGAAACAAAGTGTTAAGTCCGTACGTGTACATATCTATGTGACCATAGAGTAATACAATACAGGATGGAACACTTACTCACAAATATTGTTTTTTGTAAGACAGAGAGACAAACATATAACTATTTCATTCTAATGGAATCTTCTTTTTACTGTATTTTATGTTGGGAAACATGATGTTAAGTCCGTAGCATATCTCGGTAAAACTTGTAGTCGTTATAGTGTTACGGTACGAAATGTTTTCGGTCCAAAAATTTTACTTGAAGCCCATAACAGTTTTTAATAAAGAACTTTATAAAAATATAATCTAAAAATTTTCAAATTTAGTATTTAAGACTTTTATATTAAGGGAAATAACATATTAGATTTTAACTAGAATTGATAAACCGGAAGTGGTACTTTACTTGAAGCCCGTAACAGTTTTTAAAGAAGAACTATATTAAAATATAATCCAAAATTTTTCAATTTTAGTATTTAAGACTCTTATATCACAGGAAACAACATATTAGATTTTGACTAAAATTGATAAACCGGAAGTGGTACTTTACTTGAAGCCCGTAACAGTTTTTAATGAAGAACTATATTAAAATATAATCCAAAATTTTTCAATTTTAGTATTTAAGACTCTTATATCACAGGAAACAACATATTAGATTTTGACTAAAATTGATAAACCGGAAGTGGTACTTTACTTGAAGCCCGTAATAGTTTTAATGAAGAACTATATTAAAATATAATCCAAAATTTTTAAATTTTAGTATTTAAGACTCTTATATCACAGGAAACAACATATTAGATTTTGACTAAAATTGATAAACCGGAAGTGGTACTTTACTTGAAGCCCATAACAGTTTTTAATAAAGAACTTTATAAAAATATAATCTAAAAATTTTCAAATTTAGTATTTAAGACTTTTATATTAAGGGAAATAACATATTAAATTTTAACTAGAATTGATAAACCGGAAGTGGTACTTTACTTGAAGCCCATAACAGTTTTTAATAAAGAACTTTATAAAAATATAATCTAAAAATTTTCAAATTTAGTATTTAAGACTTTTATATTAAGGGAAATAACATATTAGATTTTAACTATAATTGATAAACCGGAAGTGGTACTTTACTTGAAGCCCATAACAGTTTTTAATAGAGCTTTATAAAAATATAATCTAAAAATTTTCAAATTTAGTATTTAAGACTTTTATATTAAGGGAAATAACATATTAGATTTTAACTAGAATTGATAAACCGGAAGTGGTACTTTACTTGAAGCCCGTAACAGTTTTTAAAGAAGAACCATATTAAAATATAATCCAAAATTTTTCAATTTTAGTATTTAAGGCTCTTATATCACAGGAAACAACATAATAGATTTTGACTAAAATTGATAAACCGGAAGTGATACTTTACTTGAAGTCCATAAGAGTTTTTAATGAAGAACTATATTAAAATATAGTCCAAAACTTTTCAATTTTAGTATTTAAGACTTTTATATCACGGGAAACAATATATTAGATTTTGACTAAAATTGATAAACCGGAAGTGATACTTTACTTGAAGTCCATAACAGTTTTTAATGAAGAACTATATTAAAATACAATCCAAAACTTTTCAATTATAGTATTTAAGACTTTTATATTAAAGGAAATAACATATTAGATTTTGACTAAAATTGATAAACCGGAAGTGGTACTTTACTTGAAGCCCGTAACAGTTTTTAATGAAGAACTATATTAAAATATAATCCAAAATTTTTCAATTTTAGTATTTAAGACTCTTATATCACAGGAAACAACATATTAGATTTTGACTAAAATTGATAAACCGGAAGTGGTACTTTACTTGAAGCCCGTAACAGTTTTAATGAAGAACTATATTAAAATATAATCCAATACTTTTCAATTTTAGTATTTAAGACTTTAAAATCGTGTTTATTCAATAAAATGCGGATATACTATTTTTAGCATGAATCCAATATCTCTCTTAACGAGAGGTAAATATGCTCTCTTGCTTTCATTAACAATACTTTGAAAATTAATTTTCAAATTAATTTTTAATCACATAGATAAATACTATCTATTTTTCTTATCCTGGCCGATTAAAAAGAAATCGTCGTGAACTGTATTGTACTATAAGAGCCCAAACTCATAATTATAAAAACTACTCAAATAATTACAAAATTATTTCGGCTGCTTTAAATAAAGACTTAAAACTTTAAGAAACTGTGGGCAAAATGACTGGTGATAATAATTCGGCCACCACTTTAAGGGTCATCTTCTAGGCCAGATTTAGCTTCTTCGTAAAAATCGAGTCTTGCAAGACATGTGACAATACTTATAGGAAAATGTGCAGGACTTCATTATAATATTTTTAATTGTTACAGAACAAAACTAATCAACAATATGTCCGACACAAGCGACTGGTTAACTCAACCCGATGAATACGTATCCCAATTACCAGAAGAAACACTATTAATCGCTAAAGAAGAACTTCGCGAAGAAGAGAGTGGTAGAAACCAAGCTCTCATTTCTTTCAGAGAATGGATCATTCAAAATCCTCGAATTAAAAACTGTCGACTCGGTAACTAATTTTTAATAATATGGCCGTCCAGCGTGTAAGTGGTTGATAGTGGAACGGAAAGAGAAGAAGAGCATGTAGGAATGCTATTATGAATGCGTGGCTGAGTGATTGTAACTATTATTGTGGTCCGGTTGCGGTATTCCGCTACCAAATATAGGTCCCTGTAATATGTAAGGAGCGCGGAATATTTTCCTACCCACTAAGTGGAATATGCGTGATTTTTCTATATGATTTTTATATATGTATGATTAGATTATAATAACTTATCCAACAGATTCGCGCTTTTTGCTTCGCTTTCTGAGAGCCAAGAAATTCAGCGTCCCTCAAGCTCAGGTGGCATTGGAACGTTATCTATTGCTACGACAGACATTTGGGGTAGCGTTCTGTTGTTTGGATATTACAATACCCATGATGCAACAGCTGACCGATTTGGGGTATTTGTTTGCTTGTCCAAAAAGGGACAGCCAAGGACGTAGAGTTATCGTCGCCAGACCAGGTAACCTATCATTCATAATAATGCAACAGGAATATCTACCTATAGTAGAAAAAACCTTATAAAATGAAAGTGTTATTTATTTTTAAAAGAAGAAGAAAAAAGTACTAGTATTAAATAATGTATATATTAATGATATTTCTGAATCAATCGTTATTCCTTTTACGGAATATAAAATTATTTGAAATAATTGTAGTTTATTTTTGTACCAAACGTTGGCACTACTGGGAATGACCATGTTGTGACAAATAATTTTATATTCCGTAAAAGGAATGAGGATTGACTTAGAAATAATTGTAAATTCATTAATATATACGTTTCTTTAATACTAGTATATTTTTTTTCTTCCTTTTTTAAAAATAAATAACAACTAATAATTTCTACAAGTTATATTTCTTTTTATAAGGTTATTTTCAAGTTGATGACGTGAGTCCTTTGCCTAATCATTTCCACTCTTTTACTCTTTCTGTTTTTCAAAGACTTTTCATCTAATTTTCTTGTATATTATTGTTTCTTTGTCCTGCATTAATGATCCAAAATTCGCTTCCGCGTAACAAATATAAGCAATTAAATAAATTTGTTTAATGCCATCTTTCTTCTTCACGTCCTTATTTATGTTCATAAATTCATAATGATTGAATGTAATGACTAATAATAATTTATCAATACATAGTAATGACTAAACAAATAATGTATATTATGTAATTTTGCAAATACGGTGACACTTAAATTTCCTGCAAGAAATTAATCATTTCTTTGATCTCTTGGTAAACGAATTTCCTTGTTTATGTATAACAATATTAACAATCTATTTTTGCTTTTCTTACATCTGTTATCAATTGTATTTAGCATATCTTATTTAACCGGCTATAAACTTTCACAAAAATAGTAAACACTTTTCAGGTGCATGATGAATTTATAAATATTTGACAACAATAAAGAAAGTTTTACAGATGCTCGCCAGATGAAGAATAATTATTACACGAGAATTAAATGACGCAATTTTTACAAACATTTTATATATTTATTAGGTGTTAACAATTAATCGAAAGTTCAGTCAAACAACATTTACTCTTACTATACCAACGTTTCGGGGCACCGTTGCACATCTTCAGGGTTTACAACAATTATACACCAAAAATGTAATACATACAAAATAACATGGACATTATCACACTTACAGTAAGATCTTACAAATTGTTACAATTCATGTACACAAAATACATTCGTACAAAATATTCAGTTAATTTATTAAACATCGTACAAAAAATTCAAACAGCATAAACACATCCGAACGATAATCGCATAATACGGAAAATAGTCGGAAATATAACATACGTTGGAACAACCAAACGTTACTTAAACACAGATTGATTTGATTTGGATAATTTGAAGATTTTGGAGGAAGAATTAATCAAACGTATGTTTCTTGAAATGTTACATATCAGGGATGATTGCAATAACATCAATGCAAGGACTTAACAGCGTGCATTGGAAAAGTTCAAAAAGGAAAAGGCAAATTTCAGGCCAAACTGAGTTTCATTAATTTCCTTACATTTAAATTCCTACAAGTTGCTACATTATTATTGATGTATAGGCGACCAATAGGAGTAAGAATCAATGATGTCACCAGAATCCTTACACAGGATATTTCCGGCTATTTTCCGTATTATTCGGTTGTCGTTTTTAGAGCAAATGATGTGTGTATGTTCTTTGAATTTTTGTAAGTGTGATAATGTCCATGTTATTTTGTATGTATTACAGTTTTGTTGTATAATTGTTGTACACCCTGAAGAAGGGGAAGGGTGCACCGAAACGTTGTTTTAGTAAGAATAAATGCTGTTTGACTGAACTATTGAATAGTTGTTAACACCTAATTCACATCACAGTATTTGTTATCGATCGTACAATCGTAGGATTTACGTTTAATCTTACAAACAAAATTGAATTATTTATTGCTCGTTACGTGTTCCGATGAACCAATAAATGTCAATAGCGCGCCATTCGGAATAATATTTGCAGGAAGTCATCCTAAATCTTAAATTTTAAATGCCAAAATGTGACAAAGAACACGACCTTAGTATAAACTAATACATTACATTAATTATAATATCTTAAATATCAACTACATATCATGAAAATATTAATTACATATATGTTTTCCCATATTAATAACTGTTATTTTTACGTAAGCTTATAGCATTAAGTGTGTGCATACATAAACATAATCAATATGGTACATTACATAACATATCCTAACCACAATTTACCATGTATGATAATTTAACGTTTAATTTATAATACAGGAAAATATCATATATCCTACGACGACACACTAACCTAACATCCATATACAAACACAATAGTTAAAAGCTAACTATGTATTATGTAATTGTATTGATGTTACATTGGTTACATCATTTCAGATCAAACAGTCACAATGTTAAAAGAGAAAGTTAAGATTTGTGGGAATTACAAAATAATAAAACGTGAGCGCTGACATAGCAAGTACCGTTGTTAAAGAGATAGTGAAATGGTACCAATACCAATGCGTATTTGATTTGATTTTACTTTATCTATTAATGCCACGGGAGCGTGAATAAGAGCACGCCATAGTGAAGTAGTCCTATAGGTTTTGACACAAATTTCAACAATTTTAACCACTCGCTAAGAGAGGTATTGGATTCATGCGAAAAATCGCATATCCAGATTTTAATAATTAAGAACGTTTTAAGGTCCCTATAATCCGATTTTTTTTACGATGATGTCTGTGTTTGTGTGGATATATGTGTGTGTGGGGAGATTGGAAGGACAATTTCTCAAAAATTATGTTTCATGCCAACGTTTCGACTATACCATAGTCTTCATCAGGGCTCTACAATACATACACAAGAGCGACATATAGTACATGTGAACACAAAAAAACAAAATATATATCCAAAGATTACAGTAATAAAATATGCACTTACAAAAATGTCGGTTGAAAAAAATAATTTACACATGTGGATAACGAAAAACATACATTAAAAGGCGGACATTTAAAATTATAAATAAATAAATAGTTAAAACCGTAGATTACGGAGTGAATAAATTTTATTATTGACTGCAAGTCCGAAACATAGTTACTCTCTGTTTCCATCTCCATCCCAAATACAGTCGAATATCGTTTTTGAATTATAGAGCTGAAAAGGTTTTGGTAATAATTGGAAAACCAGAAATAGCAGATTCTTAAATATGTTCTAAATATTTTTTTTTTTTTTAATTTTGTTCTTGCTTGTATTGAAGAAGAGTAAATTCTCTATCTGATATATATAAATATTTTATTATATCTTTTATAGATTTAGAAATAAACAAATATATATATATATAATAATCTGTTGTAATAAATCTCACAGCCCAAATAATGTCATGGAAACCAATTGCAAAATTAAAATGTGTGTAACTGACAGATAAATGTCAGTGTTAAAAATCCAGAGACATTACTGAAGATTTTTCTGGGAAGTACATATATTATTTCATATTGTATTAATAGTTAAATATTTAAAATTATAGGTATATTACATATACCCTTCAAAAATACTGTCAATCCCAACAATGAATTGGAAACATTTCGAAAAATTAGAAGAGAACAAAATGAATTTAAAATGAAAAAATCTAAATATAAAGAATAGAAATGTTAAATACAATAGGGCGCGAGTAGTCATGTGACTTTGTTGGCCTTGAGAAGCAGATATGGGGCCCGTGTCAGAATGATAGCTAGTAATTATGTACATAGATGTCAAATATCATCATTTTTCATTCTAAATTTAGTGATTTTCCAATTCCATGTGGTTTATTTTCCTCGATTCCACACTCCTGGTGACAAATTAACTACGTGAATTTAGAAAATCTTGAAATTTTTAATGAATTGACATCTATGTACATAATTACTAATTGTCATTCTGACACGGGCCTCCATATCTGCTTGTCAAGGCCAGTGGCGATATATATTGTAATATTTTTGTGCCAAAACTTATAGAACATACGTTACCTATTTTTTATGTTACAACTAATTAGAACAACCATGCATTAAAATAAACTGCATCATGCTTCCATAGTTTACTTTAAAAAGGATAAAAAGAAGAGTCTACGCGAAAAGGAAACCGTATTATTTTTAAAGGAGTACTAATAAATTTACTTATTTTTTGAATGTGTTTTTTAGGAGTCTTTGATCCTTATAAGTTCACAAATGGTGATATGTGTCGTATTCATGGAATTGTTTATGAAACATTAATGGAAGATGAAGAAAACCAAATTAGGGGTTTTGTACATTTCAACGATGGCCAAGGAGTAGGATTTTCTCATTTGACTTTGTTTACACCTAAGGAGGCAGTGCGTATTGTCAAAAATGGCGAAGTAAGTTAACACACATTTAATTGACAATTTAATATAAAATATTTAATATTTAATTGTGTGACTATATCAAAATTTTGTTATAATTTATAATTGGAAAAAAGCAATTTCGCAGTCGGTAGGATTCGAACCTACGCTCCCAGAGGGAATCTGATTTCTAGTCAGACGCCTTAACCGCTCGGCCACGACTGCTTATATCAACAAAATTATTTATGTACATTATAATATAATTACTTATTTCTTATATTTTTTTTTTAATATTTGTAAAACAAATTTTAAAAAAATATGCACAGCAGAGTTAATATGCAGGGTAGCGGCGTTTAGGGGTGAACATAAGAATTTAACATGGAATTTTGTTTATGCAATTTCCTGCTCTCCTATTCATTTTACGGCAAAAACTACAGAATTACAAGTTGCATATAAAACTGTTCTTATATTTCTTATTATGTTCCTGTCTTCACAATTTAAAAAAAATAATCAAAATTTCTGTTAGTTTGTAGCGTTTATAGCCATGACACGTATTTTATTTTTTTCTGGTTTTCAAAAATTATTATTGATTATCGTCAACGTCAATTTGACTTATGCAAAATAAATCCCGTATTCTTCGATCACTATTTCTACCAAAATAATTCTTTATTAATAATGACACGTTCCTTATTCGAATAAACATTCATTATTGACAACATGAATAAAATAATAATGTTTTCTATAATATCATATCATGGCTATTGCTACTAATTAACAGAACTTTTAAAATTTCTTTTAGAAATTAAGGAGAAACTAAAACCATAATATAAAATGTAAGAATAGTTTTGTATACAACTTTTACAACCCTGCACTCTACAATTTTTGCCGTAAAATGAACAGGAGAGCACAAAATTTCATAAAAGAAAAATCTCATGTTAAATTCCTATATTCACCCCTATCCGCCACCACCCTGAATATTTTTTTTATTTCTGAAGCTGTGCGGCATCGAAATAAAAGTAAATATTTGACAAAACGCAATTTAGGAATACTGAACTGAATTACATTCTTTTGGCTCGCCAAGTTACATCGTATGGACTGTAAATCTCACTGTGTACTGAATAATTTCGTCGTACTAACCATTTTAATTAACTAAACTAATTTATATAATTGCATGAGTAATTGAATTTGTAAATACATATATCTATATTAATTGCATAACTACTAAACTATTAGAAACATTTCTTAGTATGTTGCATTTTACATAATACCACTAATATTTAATTTTCTCCTCAATTTTTAGTACTTATTTGAAAAATATAATTACTACCAATTACTAATTCAGTTATGTATTAAAGTAGTAAATTTAATTATCAAATAATCCATTTACTTTCATAATTTATTCAAAGCAAGCTTACTAAATCAGAAAATCAAATTCTTTGAATATAACAAAAATATGTGTTTTCTCTTTCACAATTTAATTAATTTTCTGCGTTAGAAAACTTTACCAATGAGACATAAAGAAGTACATGTGATTAATGCTCACCCGTCAGTTAAGTTCGCTCTGGATTTCGGCCTCTCTCTGATTTCTGAAAAAATAAAAAAACGAGTTAAAATCTACACAAATCTAGACGAAGCTATTGCACATGGTGAGATGGAAACAGACATTTTGCCGAAAGAATATGGTGGTGTTATGCCCATGGCTGAGATGCTTGGTAAGTAAAAAAAAATATTTCGCTTATTAACCCGCCGTCACTCGCATTATATGTTAGATAAACAAAAAAAAATCTATTGTGACCAAGACAATACCTCTCGCCACGTTTTTGGTTACATAAGTATTGTATTTAACATTTCTTGTACAACCTACACTCCACACCAAAAAATCTACTTATATCTATTCTTTATATTTACATTTTTTAAATTTTAAATTCATTCTTTGAAGAAATTTTGTCCTACTCTTCTAATTTTTCGAGATGTTTCCAATTCATTGTCAGGATTGACTGTATCTCTGGAGGGTATATGTAATAATTTTAAATATTGAACTATTAATACAATAAGAAATAATATAATGTATGTACTTCCCAGAAAAAAAATCAGTAATGTCTCTGGATTTTTGATACTAGCATTTATCTGTCAGTTACAAATATTTTAATTTTTCAATTGGTTTCCATGACATTATTTAGATTGTGAGATTTATTACAACAGATTATTATATACCTTATATTTCTTTATCTCTAAATCTATAAAAGATATAATAAAATATTTATATGTATCAGATAGAGCATTTAATGTTTTTGTACAAAAATTTTCAAAAAATAATATTTAGAATTTTTTTTTTAAATCTGCTACTTCCGGTTGTCCAATTATTACCAAAACCTTTTCAACTCTTCCCCCTTTTGAAAATGTTAGATAAAATCTAACAACGCGAATGACGGCGAATTAATAAATTTCTGTTGTTTAAACAAGAATAACGAAAGTATATTTTTTTAAAGATGTCCGATCAAGGTCTTTTACGAATTATATGAATTAAGATTTTAGCTCCGCCCATTCTGACAAATTCAGTAGTGTATTTATAAGGGTACATAAGATACTACTGTTATTTTATTATTATAAAAATATATGTTACAGTAAAAGCATTCAAAATTCAAAACTAAATCAACTGGTAAGTTTATTAGCAAATGTAATATCAAATATGTGAAAAATAAAATACTGACATAGTGTCAGTGACACTGATAGAAAATAACGTTATTCGTACGGCTATGATTCAAGATAATATATCTGAATTAATAAATAAACTTAACGTTAAAGCGAAAGTATTGTCAACAACGAGCATCGTTTTAAAATGGAATGTCCTAACTTAGTCGAAACAATATGAATTTTTGAAAGACAAGCGTGTTATATCCATCCTTACCGCACACGCTTGTAGTCTTTGCAAATGATAGAGATAAATCTATGCCAATTTGTTAATTCATTCATGATACAGATAACCTATATTGGACATCTTTAAAAAAAAATACTGTACATTTACATTTTTTTTTGTTTTATAATAAAGAACTTTGGAAAAAAGAACTTGAAGCATCTCATGAACGTCTGCTCTCCCACGACAATATGGCTGTTTACGAAGAAATGTATACTGCAAAGGAAAGAGATGGCGCTGTTTCCGCCCTGAAGCAAACTGCCGGTTCCTGTGGGAGCGTTGGAGATGTTATGTATGGCGTTACAGGAAATTTCAGAAAATTGGAAGTTGATTAAATTGCAATAATCTTTCAAAAATAATTTTTGATCTTGGGTAGATATAGAATGCACTTAAAATATGTTACTGTACTTCTGTGATACAATTAATTGGAAAAATATACGTGGTTAATAATAATTATTAAGTATTTAGTAAATAAATATCAATATGTACTGATTAAATAAATATAAACAGCAATAATAAATAAAATATAATACAATTTTTTCCCGCTCAAAATCCCATTGCCGTCCTTAATCATTTGAGTTCCAATGGGTCATATATATACATACGCTCTAACTCAAATACTATCATTCAGAAAATTTTGAAAATGTTATTTTTTCGAGATTTATGTTATATAAAAATTAAAGATTATTAATTTTTCTACAGGTTTGCATTAATACTTTTTCTATATATTTTATGGATAAATTTATAAAACTATAATCTTAATCCCGGAGCCTACGCTTTAACCGCAACTCAATGGTTACACAGTTAAGATCTCAAATGCATGTAACTGACAAAATATGTCACTGTCAACAAATTAAACATTTCAAATAATTAGTAACGTTTTAAAAAGAAAATAGTAAATAATACAATAATTATATGCAAAGGAACTTAATACAGTTACCAGTATAAGTACCTAAATATGTAGGCATATAGGTAAGTATATAAAAAAAATATATCACGGCATATTACCCATTGTTGGGTGTGCCAATCTGCTTTGTACACAGATTTCGGTATAATGATGATGATATATTTGTATTGCGTGGGCGTTTACCAGGCGTCACCTCACGGGCACTCATTGCTAGTGTGAAGAGTACATCACAGGGGTCAATTTTGTGCCTTTTAAAATTCGAAATGTTTGGCGTCGGTCGGGATCAAACGCGGTTCCCCAGATTCGCGACCAGACACTCAGGCACACGGCCACAAGATCCCATAAATAATAATTATAATTAATGTGATTTTCGGTATAAGGGCCTTATTTGCCTCAGATACTTTATACCATAGATTTATTAGTTTTCATATCAGATCCGGTATTTTCATGTTTGTTCATTAATTATTCATGCTACTGTATATGATGATAATTGTGTATTTTACTGTCTGTTTAAATAAATAATATCAAAGTACAATTTTATAGTATTTAGTATCCCCCTGATGAATATTATTATTAATAATAATAATAGTTAGAAAAGAAGAATTTTGATATAGATATTGCCGCTGTACTATTGAAAAAGTCTTGTAATTACAAATAAAATTGAGAAAAATATATGAATTTGTTGATTACCTTTCAATGCCTAATTGTTTGTTGTTATAGAAACAATGTATTTGTTATCACTTTAGTCTTTTTAAACAAAGAAATTACACTTTAATCTTCAAAACAAACAGAGAAGTCACACACACAAATACATGTCATAACAAAACACACACAAACGGCAGTTTGAGCCACCTATTACAATTTACGCGAACTACAAAGTTTGTAGTACTTTTGCTTATGCAAAGTTGGCAACAAATATTCGAGCTGTCATTTCAATAATAATTTGTCATTAAACGTATGATAATTTTAAATTGTTTTAAGTCAGTTATTTCATATTTATTTTTCTTTGAATATTTTAAAGTTAATTTTTAATGGATTCTCAAAGTGATGACAGTAATAAAGTTTCTCTAAACAGGTCGTTTTCATTTTCTGGCTCGCCGATTACCCAAAAAGTTAGTGTGGAACAATCTTTTAAAAACAACCAAGGCGAAACTTTAATTCGACATTATAGCTGCGAACAAATATACAGTAAGAAATTCTCCGAAAATAATTTTTAACCTCCTACTGAGATTTTTCCAGGCCGTTCGAGCAAGAAACCAGCAATACAGCTAAAAGAATCGGTAATTATTCACAGTCCAAGAAAATTACGAAAAAGTTTATTATCATATGACGACTCGTTCTTATCTAATCAGACGGACTTAGAAAAATTTCCGTTTAGCTCTCAATCGAAAAATTTGTTTAACTTTAATAAAAATTGTCCTGAACAAGAAGGGTTTTCGCAGTCACTGATGCACAACAAAATTAAAGAAGATAAAATTGAAGAATGTACCCCGATGGAGGTTGATGATTTTTCAATGAGTGATGTTCATTCGATGAAAGGTGATGAAAATAGTGATAATGATAAACACAAACCTAAGATTTCTAAATTAACCGTTCTTGCTGCAACTAACCTAAATTTAACCGAAAATAGTGATCATATATTAGTGAAATCTTATAGAAAAATATTTTTAAAGTACTTAAAATTATTTGCATTATTATTGATTCCTGTTTTTTGCGCCGTTATAATGTTCCAAAGTGATTTAATTATTAATGAAGATCAATATGTTTCTGATCAATTTCAAGTTGAAAATATAACAAATGCTCTTCAAGATTTATTGTATGGTCAACCACAAGTTGTATCAAAAATACAAGATGGTTTAAAAAATATGTACGATAAACAATTATTTGTATTTACCGGCGGAGTAGGCGTTGGAAAAACATATGCAGCAAACATAATTTCTAATAATTTCCAATGGAAAGATAACATTATTAAAATCACCGCCCCGCAACATAAAAATGAATATCACGAAATCCAATTCGTAAAAAGTTTATCTAACAATGGATATAATTTAGTTGTTGTTGATAATCTTGAAATAAATGATGTTTCGTCTGTGATACCATTCGCAAGAAAGTTATTCAACACTGATAAAAAAGTGATAATAATATTAATATACACAATACCCGAGTTATCGCTTGATATGTCTGACGGGATGGATTTAATTTCAAACAGCAACAAAATAAGTGAATCATTGTCTGACGCAAAACTAAAGCATTCGTTAGTAATGTTTCATAAGTTGAATGTAGATGTTGTTAAAAAATGCATTCGTTTTGCTTTGGCTCAAAAAGGTTTGATTGTTAATGAGCATAATATTGAAAATGTATTGCAAAATGTAAATTATGAATATAGCGGATGTAAAGGTGTTTATACCAAAATAGCATTGTTGAGGTAAATATAATTATGTAAAATCTTTGTTAAAACCAGCGACTTGAAACAATTTTTCACGAACCTGAACCTAACCTTTTTTGTCAACCTAAACCAAGTTTAAATTTAAATTCATATTTGATTTAAATTAGTTGAATATATAATAAAATAATTTAATTAATAAACATAACCATATTTTTGTACCCTGCACCGAAATTCGAACCAGAAGTCGATGAACCGTTATATTTTTCATTTTCTTGAACTCCAAACCGTTGTTTTTCTCGTTTCGGTTTTCGTATAAACCAAAATTCGAACGCAAAACCGTTATTTTTTTCGTTTTGGTTCAATAAAAAAATATATATATCAGTTCGGTTCCATTTTTCGTTCCGGCCGAAATAATGATGATTTATTATTATAAAATCAAACCAAATTATGCTTAAGACGAGTTGTGGCTACACTACGAGACTCCGCAAATGAAATAACAACTGAAGTGGGGAATAAGTTTGTGGTACCGAACCGAAATAAACTGATTTTTTTTTTCGCTCCGGTTTTGTTCCGACAAAAATCATGGTTTTTACAGGTTCCGGTTCAAACCTGAACTTCGATTTTCTAACTTTAAATTCAACCGGATTTCAAATTCTACTAGAATTGGGTAAGAATAATACAAATGTGATTATAATTCAACTAGATGTGAACCAGTAGAATTTAGTTAGAAAATCGTGGAATACATTTCGGTTCAGGTCGCTGGTTAAAACTGTTGTATTCTTGAAAAGACTGTGTTACTAACAATTTTCATGACTCCATTGTATGACTTGTGTTCACTGATTAACATCTTTGTAATTTTATAATTTATATCATCCGAATAAATATTTGAATTTTGAGTTGGTAGTCTTGTTGGTAGTATTAAAATTATTTGACAGATGTCAGAGCGAAACGAACTCCGAAGACCAAAGCGACATTCACGTCCGTTTCCGTAACCTATCTTTCCACTCATTGTGATGTCTGTTTCTGTTGTGACGAAAAGTGTATATAATTTTTGTTAACGTAGTTCTTATAATGTTTATTAAAAGTTGATGTGTAGCACAGTGCATTAAAGTGTCGATGATGGTCTTGGACCATTGTAAATGTAGTTATTCCGCCGCAGCGTACAAGACAATTTGGGGAAGTAATTCGTGGATACGTGAGAAAGCTTCAAACGTATTTGAAGCTTTCGAGGCCGTGTTCATGGAACTATGAACCTGGATTCGTTGTCTTTTACTTTGTCGCAAATAAGTTATTTAGTTACATCTTTAAATAAAAAAAACTACAAGCAGAGTGTCGAGGAACTCCAGCAGGTAATTTCAGTTTTAATGCCTACCGTCTGTAACGGGGACGCCATGTTTGTATTATGTATCATCATTTTACGCGTATTTTTTGTAGTAATTGTACTAACAATATTTTTTCTAACAAGGATTAATAATTTCTCAACAATATGTCATTTATGTTCCGTAGTTTTGGTTAATTGTTTATTCATTTGTTAAAGCAATATTTTTTTTGTTCTATTTAACTATTTAAACAATAAATATTTATATTTTACAAATATATATTTATATCTTTCATATCTCTGTATTTGTTCTGTAGATAAAGTGAATTTTAATTATTTTGTTTTTCAACGTGACCCATTTATTGCGCAAAATTATTTTGAAAGCAAGTATTGCAAATAAATAAATGCAAAACATTAACCAAACAATTTTTCTGTTAGTTGGTGTCTCTGCACGGTCTAGAGGCAGACCGTCACCTACTACGTTGCCTTTTTGCGTGTGTGGAGTTTCCTGAAACTTCTACAAAAATATCCGCTCCCTCTGTGCATAGTCAACTGTTGTTAACTCAGTGCGCAGCTCTACTCAACAAACCATCGTTGGTGTCTTCCATCTGTTACGTATTTGACAATCCACTTTCGAAGGTATTTACATTAAAATGAAAGTTACCAAATTTCCTTTAGCGTTTTGACATATCTGTGTCAGTTGTGACATTACAAATTTTCAGTGTTAAGGTACATTTAAAATCAGTTTGGAGCCTGCGTAGTTTTAAACTCAGTGAAAATTGTGCGGAAAAATTTAAAAGCGACGGAGAAGTGAAAATTCGATATTGACGTCTGTCAAATGTCAAATTTACTCCCGACTTGAAGTTTGGTTAAAATGTACTTTAAAAACGCAATTATATTTTAAAATATTTACTTATGAATGCATCTAGAGATGCTTGGTTGAGTGTATAATGGAGTGTTTGTACCAAATTGTACGAAAGTTTTGTGGATATAGTCAAGAAATTGACTCCGTCGGGGCCAGCAATAAAACTATAAATATCGTTGTTTGCAATATAACATATATAACAGAAAATAATCTTACTGTTTCTTTAACATAAATGCTATTTTTGTTTGAACTAGTTTTCGTTATAAGAATTTATTTATAGTTTTATAGGATCCGACAGTCAGTTTTTCTGACTATAGAAGGGAATGCATGAGGAATATTTGGGTGTATGAATAACGTATGTGTTAAGAGAGGGGGAATGGTCAGTTGTGATGGATAAAAGAATGACGACTGAACAACTTGTAGCGTATTTTTTAGAAGAGGGTGTACGGTCGTGTATAGTCGGTGACACGAAAGAAAATGTTAAAACTATGAACATCGTAATTATGACAAAACGGCATATCGCTCACTGTTTGCTTTATAATATTATTAACGCCGCTCTGTCCCTCAAACTGGCGATCCCAACACTGCTCTGGATAGTAAAATAATCTTACTGTTCCATTAACATAAATGCTATTTTTGTTTGAAATAATTTGTTATGAGAATAAAAACTGCAGATCCAAAAATTGTTTCAACAAATCTTCCAATATCACAATGAACGATATGTTGTTTGGTCGAAATTAGATTGCAACGAAGCGACACCCACGGTTTACATAACACGATTATATGGATGCTCTCCCTTACCGCACCAGCTTTCTTTCGTGTCACTGCACACGTTTGGATTGTAAGTGTATGGGCGTGATTAGTAGTGTGCTAAAGAATAAACCAGGGCATTGAACCCGGCAAAAACTGGGTTCGGTTAATTTGTTTTTGAGAGATGGGTTCGTGTGCGGTTCTGGTTCAAGCATGAAAATGTTTTTTGAATAACTATCTTTATACAGAAATAATTTAAAGGATTAGGCTATTATGAATGTGGGTGGGCAACCTACTTCACTGTCTTTTTATATATTTATAACGCAACGCAAGACAAGAACATGAATACAGTCGCCGAAGACGTCGATGAACGGTTGTGTTACGATTACGCGTACGTTTTGAATTGAAAATGAACCTGAACCCGAATTTTAATATTCGGTTTAATTGCGATTCGGGCTTAAAAGAAAAATATATCTGAGGTTTCTGGGTTCACTAAAATGCGGGGCATCTAACCCGCCAAAAACTGGGTTCGGTTCAGGTTAATTTATTTTTTGAGAGACGGGTTCGGGTGCGGTTCTGTTCAAACTTTAAAAAAAATTGCAGTTTTGTTTCGAGTTCGACATAATGAAAACTGAATAATGTTTTCGGAATAACAATATATAGAAATAATTTAAAATGCGAGTCGGAATTTATGCAAGACAAGAATACGAACACAATATTCACAGACAGACAACACAGGCGCCGATTATCGGCTATATTATGATTACTCGTACATTTCGAACTCAAAATGAACCTGAGCCGGAGCGGAACTCGAATATTAATACTGGGTTCAGTTCTGACTCGGGTTCAATTGAAAAATATATTTAAGGTTCGGTTTTGAGTTTGGGTTCGTTAAAATGTTACGGTTTTGGTTCGGTTCAGGTTCGGGTTCGATGCCATGGAATATACAATTAGAAAGTTGAGATGGTTTGGGCATGAAAATGAATGAATGTATGGTTGCATGATATATTACTAATCTATGGTGTTGTGTATATTTGCAGCACTTGAAGCTCAGCCCCCAACTATTCCAACAATTAAGCAAAACCATCCGTTTATCTGCTATACAAGAAGTGGTGCTAGTTTTAGTTCTACGTCATTCCTCCAACCCTGATATAGCGAATCTAGCAAAGTCTCATTTACGCATCTGTTTACCAGCGCTAGTACAGTCGTACATAGACACAGAGGGTAGCACTCGGCAACACGAAGGCGGTCTCCACGAAACGACCCCAGAAGTTCTTCATTTAATATTATCCGCTGTTCTTCAATCCCCGAAAGAAGTCGGGTTGAATAAGGACACCCACACAGCTTTTTTACGTACTTTACAACGTGATTTCCCGAAGGAGTTAGTGCCAGTTGTTTTGGCACCTTTGTTATACCCTACAGAATCCGAATTAACACCAGAAATGTCATCCGATGGACCTGGATTATCCGGAAACATGCTGGAGAATTCATTACCAGAGCTCGTCTCTGAAATGGGGTACAGCTTTACCTCTTCAGTGGACGAATGCCGAAGCAGTCTCATCAGTCTCGGAGGAAGAGACGTCACCCCCACAGCTGTAGCGAGAGTTCTTTCCACCATGTGTCGGACGCACAGTGGATTAGAAGAATCTTTAAATTTACAAACACCAGGAGGATTTTGGTCTGGAAATAATTCCGAGAGCAAAGAAAAGCAAGGACAAAATAATAACGAATGCCGAGCTACGTCTTGGAATGTTGAAGTATTTATTCAGGCTTTGAAAGAAGTTGTGCCAAATCTTCAATGGAACCAAGTGATTATCGAATTGGACCATCCAGATTTTATAATCAAAGAACGACATGGATTGATTTTATTGATGACTTCTTTAAGGATGGGATTACAAAATTTAGGTTTTCATCCCGAAACCTTTCCAATAGATCAGTTATATCGGCGATGGAAAAACGTTGATGGGCAGTTTAGTTTGATTCAAAATATTCTAAAAAATCCAGACATATTTTGTTTTGCGGACTATCCATTCCATTCAGTGAACGTTGAAGTTTTAAAAGCACCCCCTGAGTCTGATAATAAAGAAATAGCGACATGGAGATCATTAAATTTAGTCGAAATATTACTACATATTTCTGAATGTGGTTTATATCCTCAAACGCAAGACCTGTTCAAAATACCAATTCAACACTGCCCAGATGTTCTCGTCCTAGCTTTGCTCCAAATTGCACCACCAGTAACTTTACTGCGACAAGAATTACTGACAAATCTAATGCCCATATTTTTGGGAAATCATCCAAATTCAGCTATAATTCTGCATCATGCGTGGCACGCACAAACCATCAACATAAAACCAATAATAATGCATGCGATGGCCGAATGGTACATCCGAGGAGATCACGACCAAACAAGACTATCTCGAATCCTAGACGTCGCCCAAGATTTAAAAGCCCTATCGATGCTTCTCAACGCCCAATCATTCCCATTTATCATCGATCTGGCGTGTTTAGCTTCTCGGCGAGAATATCTAAAATTGGAAAAATGGTTGACTGATAAAATTCGAGAACATGGCGAGACTTTCGTTTCGGCTTGTATTAAATTCTTACAAAGAAGATGCCCGCAAATTGTGGGTGGGAAGAGTGAAGATAGTATCCCTAAAGCAGCTCAACTACCCCATGAAACTTTAACAACAATGCTTGTTTGCTTGCAAAGTTGTGTTGTTCCAGTGTCGAAAGAATGCACCGATGCAATTCTTACAATGACTAACAATTGTGCTGTTTTGCTGAAATCGAGACAGGCTCCTCCCGGTGTTTTGCGAACTCACAGAGGGTTGGAGACTCCGTTTAATCCTTCTAGTTTATCGGGACAATTGTTCAATGCATCTAATGTTGATCCAATATCGTCTATTAATTCCAATTTAGCTAATATTGGTCTGGGTGGGCCGAATAGTTCCGCCTTTAATTTAACTGGAGGTTTGGGGCCTTTGGTTTCGTCCCCTGGATCACCAAGCAGGATTATGGGGGCTGGTCCCTCAAATAGTCCTTTCCCGATGATGCCTTTGCAACATTCTGGACCAGTCGGTAAGTTGAAATATTTTAATTTTCCAGATTCTCTTTTCAATTTGCATATTTTTAGGTACGGGCGCTTCATTAGTGCCTGGTGTAAATACAATTGGAGGCCTTAGCAGATTAGGGCCTACACCTAATATGGAAAAACCTCGAGCACCCGATACGAGCTTGTTTCCAGAAATGGCTCAAAATGTTTCAAAAGAAGTTGAAGATGAAGCCAATAGTTATTTTCAAAGGATTTACAATCATCCGCCACATCCCACTTTGTCAATTGACGAAGTTTTGGATATGTTGAAGAAGTTTCAAGATTCGCCCATCAAAAGAGAACAAGATGTAAGTTTTCCAAATATATTTTAGAAAAGTACACTTGAAATTCACACAAATTAAACCAATAACTATTAACCGAAATAATTTGACCAATTCTAAAAAGTAAAAGGACGTGGCTTGTCTAAAAAGAATCCGACCTTCGGCTGGGGAAAAGGTGTTGCGAACCTTAATGCCCTTTAGACCACTGATCCTTCCACTGCTGGAAACACTTCTGGAAGCATTCTTTTCCATTCCGCATTATCTCTACTCCCAAAACCCTTTCATTGGCCTCTTTAATTTCGAAAACAACCAGATTTTTCGCCAAGAAAATCTAGATCACATGCCAGTTGTTCGCCGTTCAGATAACTTTTTGATAATACTTTTTCGTCTCTGTTTGTCCTTCCTGTGTGTATTCGTGATGCTCAATTCCATGGCTATCACCTGTCGCGCCTTTTCGGCATTGGGAACAAGGGATGCTTCCAGATCCTGTCTGGAATTCCATTTTTGGCTAAGAAAATCAAGGTGGCAGTTTTTCGTCGTCCAGAGGTCTTGTCTTTTGCGGAGAACTTCTTGATAATATTCTTTCGTCACTGTTTGTTCTTCCGGTGCATATTCGTGACGCACAATTCCAATATTGCGCACTTGATGGGGTCGGGACCTTAATTCCCTTTAAAGTAGGATCCTTGCGTCTCCACACATTTAACCCCCGATCCTTCCACAACTTAAACACCTCTGGTAGCCATCTTTTGGAATGGTCTGCAGGGATTTTTTCAGTGGCCTCTTTAATTTTGGAAATAACTAGGCTGGAATTCCATTTTTAGCCAAGAAAATCTAGATCAGGTGTCAGTTTTTCACCGTCCATAGGACAGAGAACTTCTTGATAATATTCTTTCGTCACTGTTTGTCTTTCCGGTGCGTATTCATTATGCGCAATTCCAATATTGCACACTTGATGGGGTTGGGACCTTAATGCCCTTCAAAGCAGGCCCCTTACGTCTCCACACATTAAGCCCATCGATACTTCCACTTTGGAAACATCTCTGGCAGCCATCTTTTAGAATGGTCTGCAGGGATTCTTCCAGTGGCCTCTTTAATTTCGGAAACAACTGGAATTCCGGTTTTTGCCAAGAAAATCTGGATCAGATATCAGTTTTTCGCCGCTCAGAGGTCTGGGCTTTTGCGGAGAATTTCTTGATAGTAATATTTCGTCATGCTGGTGATTCTTCACCCATATGCAACCATTTTTTAATCGGTTGAACCATTCGCTTACGATTTTTTTCGCTTTAAGAGTCACCAAGCTTGGAACAACTACCAAACAGAGAATAACGCACCATGGTCCCTATTTTGTAACTAGAATAACGAATACGAATATGGCGAGTGTGCCATCTTTATTTTCTATTTAGATTCACGCACTCTATCGAATTGTATAAAATCCTTTATTCTTCCGATGTAATTTAATCTTATTTCCATCCTTAAATTTCGAGCATTATTTTTAAAATAAATGAAATAACATATATATTACAATCTTCGTCAAACGAATTTATATTTCGAATTGTTTATTCAGTGCAAAATGGCTGCTTTCTAGTTACAAAATAGGCGCCAGACGACGAAGCGAAAATTCAGGCATGCGCATGACTGTATCCTCGTCCATTGTTTTGCGCGGGAAAATTTAAGGTCGGAATCTTATTAGACAGGTCTTGTATATTTTTTTCGAATTAAGAAAAGCGGTGTTCTCCAATTGAAAAATTGTGTAATACATCCTCAGTATTTTGATTATTAAATTTTCAGGTGTTTCATTGTATGTTGCGCAACCTCTTCGAAGAATACCGCTTCTTCCCTCAATACCCCGACAAAGAACTACACATAACCGCTCAACTATTTGGCGGAATAATCGAACGAGGCCTTGTATCCAGCTACATGGCTCTTGGCTTGGCGCTGCGCTTCGTTCTAGACGCATTAAGAAAACCCGAAGGCTCCAAGATGTATTATTTCGGCATTGCAGCGTTGGATCGCTTCAAGTCTCGGCTGAAAGAGTACCACAAGTATTGCGAACATGTTAGAGCAATTGCGCATTTCAATGAATTTCCTCCTCATTTAATCGAGTATGTTGAATACGGCTTGCAGAGTTTGGAACCACCGGGAAAACCTCAAGGGCCTGTTCTTCCAGTGAGCTTGGCGGCTATTTTAGCCCCGGCTTCTGCACCAGCGTCGTCGCAGGCCTACAAGAATATGAGCAGTACTTCTGTGACGAGTACTACCGGCGCGACGAAGGCCAGTACCACAACGGCGAACACTCTCAGCACAAGACCTTCAATTGCGAATGCTACGAATATTGACACTCTTCTAGTGGCAACAGAAAAAGAAGAAAAAATTACTTCACCTCCTGAATCACTCCAAGATAAAACTGCGTTTATTTTTAATAATTTAAGCCAGTTGAATCTTCAAACAAAATGCGACGAACTTCGAGAAATTGTTTCTGAAGAATATTGGGCATGGATTTCTCAATATTTAGTCATGAAAAGAGCTTCAATTGAGCTTAATTTTCACGCTTTATATTCAAATTTCTTGGACGTTTTGAAACTTCCAGAAGTCAACAGAATGGTAACGAAAGAAACTTTCAGAAACATTAAAGTTTTACTCCGTTCCGATAAAGGAATCGCAAATTTTTCCGACCGTTCATTATTAAAAAATCTTGGACATTGGTTAGGAATGTTAACACTTGGCCGAAACAAACCAATTTTACAAATTGACATCGATTTAAAATCCTTATTAGTTGAAGCCTATCATAAAGGCCAACAAGAATTATTATACGTGGTTCCTTTCGTCGCAAAAGTTCTCGAATCTTGCGCGAAAAGTAAAGTCTTCAAACCACCAAATCCTTGGACCATGGCTATAATGAACGTGCTAGCAGAGTTGCATCAAGAACCAGACTTAAAACTCAATTTGAAATTTGAGATTGAAGTTTTGTGCAAAAATTTGGACATAGATGTTTCGCAGTTGAAACCAGCAGTTTATTTAAAAGATCCAGAAAAATTACGACAATTAGAATTTCAATTGTCTCAACCTTCAAAAAAAGAAGCCCAAATAAATATGCAATTGAATCAAGCTATAAGCCAAACGCCTTCAACTGCGCCGTCAGCGAGCATGAGTTCCGAAGAAATCGCTTCAGTGTCTGGAAGTAGCAGCACGCCCCCAAGCTCAGTTACAAATTCCAGCGCGACACCCACATCAGTCTTACCAGCCGCTCCTGAACCGCGTTTTACCTACATGGACATCCAATTAAACGGCAATACAGCCCTTCAAACTCATTTAACAATCAACAACTCTCTGGTTTTGTTTCAAACACACCCACATTTAAAACAACTCGTCCGCCCGGCTGTTGAACGCGCAGTTCAAGAATGGATCGTCCCAGTCGTCGACCGCTCAATAAAAATCGCCCTAACAACTTGCGAACAGATCGTCCGAAAAGATTTCGCTTTAGATCCGGAAGAAATGCGCATGAGATCCGCCGCGCATTACATGGTGCGAAATTTAACAGCAGGAATGGCGATGATTACTTGCCGGGATCAATTATTGGCGTCGATTAATACGCATTTGAAATCTGCACTTCAAACGGCGATGATTGGGGCCAATGCTCAACAGAAAGAACTTGCTGATCAAGCTGCGAATATTGTGGCGCAAGATAATATGGAGTTGGCGTGCGCTTTTATTCAGAAAACTGCGATTGAAAAGGCTATTCCTGAAATTGATAAACGGTTGGTCAACGATATTGAATTGAGAAAATTAGCCAGGACTGAAGGACGGTATGTATAAGTTTTATTTTTGTTCATAAATTTGTGCGAAGAAAAAAAAATATTAATAAATGTGATCGTTGCCAGGGTGGTAACCGGCATAACATGAGATTTTAATATGTAAAATTCCTACTTCCCTAATTATTTTCGGTAAAAAAGCTTCAAATAAAAGTTTAAATTGTGACTTGTAACGGCAGAAATTAGGTATGAAAATTATGAAAATCACCACAAAAATAGCAATAGCCATGGAATTAAAACAAAATAACAAATGCCTAACGGTTTATCTGTCATATTAAGGTAATTTATTAGGTATTTTTTTATATTTCGAGATTAAACAACAAAAACAAATATAATCAAAAATGGCTTTATTGTTTTTTAAAATATTCCGATTGAGGTGTCGAAAAACGTTGACCTCGCAATTTGTTTTTCATATCCGGAAATAAAAAGAAGTCATTAGGTGCCAAATCAGGATTAAACGGCGAATGACTCATCAAATCGATGTGTTGAGCGCTCAAAGTCTCTTATTCGCGGCGATGTGTGAGCTCGCATTGTCGCGGTGGAAAATGATCCGTCTTCAGCGGTTGGTTTTCCTTATTTCTCCACAAATGGTTGTGTACCATTCAGAATTGACCATTCTACGTTGCACCAAAGGTACGGTTGAGACATGAACAGACGATCATTTTTTCGAACAAGTCGTTGGGTTTGGCTCGCCTTGGGGCCGGACTCATAAGCGTAGATCCACGATTCCTCACCTGCCACAATGTCATTATACGTTTCAAACTGAACCCGAATTTTAATACCCGGATCAGTTCCGACTTTGGTTCAACAAAAAAATATATCTGAGATTCAGTTCTGGGTTCAGTAAAATGATAGGGCTTGGTTCCGGTTTTGGTTCAGTTCAGGTTCGGGTTCGATGCCACGTCGAAAGTTATAAAAAAATAATCGCACGAAAATGTTCACGATTTGTTAATTTTTGGTTTCAATTCCATGGCTATAGCTATTTTTGGGGCGATTTTTGATATTTTCATACGTAATTTCTGCCGTTACAAGGCACAAAATTAATTTTATTTATTGATTCAGATGCCCTACAACTTTTATTAAAATAATTAGGGAAGCAGGAAATTACGAAAGTCTGATTTTATATGTTAAGGTCCTATGTCCTATAACTTGGAATAAATTTGAAAAATTAACTAATCTCGCCGGGATTACAACCCAGGACCTCGCAATTGCCGGGCGGGAACTCTACCAGTGACCTACTGACCATCGACGATATCAGTGTTTCAAATTTATTCCAAGATAATCATTGTAGGAATACTTTTTATTATCTTTCAGTGTTATATAATATTGTTTTCAGGCGATATTGCGATACGATGGCCCTTACATATCAAGCAGAACGTATGCCAGAACAAATCCGCCTCAAAGTTGGTGGTGTAACGTCCCAACAAATGGCTGTTTACGAAGAATTTGCCCGAAATATTCCAGGATTCTTACCCCTTTCAGAAAGAGATTCAAACGCGTTATTTATGCCAAAACCAACGCTCGCTCAGGTATCGTCGTTTTCGAACTTGGTTTATTCTTCTAACCGGATATTATTTCTGGCTTAAGGAATCAAATTTTTTGGAATTTATGAAACTATTTTGTATTAAGTTTCAGTTTTTATTTACAATTTATTATATTGTAAAATTACAAATCCGGACTTTATATTTCAATAAAACATATTCTATTTTTGATGTATTTAGTTTTATTGTGTTAATTCGTAAACCAAGTCCCCCATACAAGAATTTTAAAAACTGATTTAGGGTTTTATGTGTGCAGGAGCCGCAACCATTGCCAGCAACGCCATTTCCATCGCAATTAATAGCTTCAGATGACATCGCCACAGTTTATGAGAAACTGGCTATGGAAATTGAGCAGTTTCTGCAGGCCACATCCGCGGGAGGTGCCGCGGGGGCGCAGGGCTCGTTCGCTAACATGAACGCTAATATGCATGTGCTACATGATTGCCTGCTGCATGCTCGCAGGAACAGCAGGGATTTTGTCAGTGCCCTCACACTTCTTCAAAAGGTAGATTATCTTATATATAAAAGTGAAAATCGTTTTACATATCCAATTTTGTAGAGATGTTCTTTCAGCTTCCCGTCGTGTCATAGAAGTAGTTACAATACAAAATTTTGTATAGTTTTGTTATAATTTTGAGCGGCATTAGTGTTGTTAATGATCGGGTTTCGCTAGATTTCTATAAAATCAAAGTTGTTTATTTATCTTTGAAAGCGCTAAAAATAAAAACCACTACATTAATTAATGCCAAATTTCTCACATACAGCCCGCGGCAAAACAACCTCCCTGGTTTTGACGATGAATTAAAAAAAAATCACATCCTGAACTTAATATTTTAAAAATAATATCGGCCAAATAATATCTGTCATTGTCCAAACATGAAATTCGCATAACTCTTTCGAGAATTTCTTGTAATATACGGTGGATTGCCTCCTTTAGGATTTACAGGTTTCTCCACAGAAAGAAGCTCGTTGTTAAATCTGGCGAGTGCGCGGGCCAGGAATATTTTCTGTGGGGCCGTGTCCATCTTGCTGAAAACACATTCTCCAGGCCAAGTTCTTCAGGAACTGGGGCAAAAAAATCTGGAGCAAGCTCACACATCCTCAGAATTTACTGCCCGATTTTCCCGCGTCGATGCTTTCGGGGATTCGTCCACATCTTTTCGAGTAGTAAACGACACCACCTTACCATTTCACGACCTCTACGAGCCTCACAAAACTAGGGAGATTGCTTAAAAAAGTCAACATGACGCGCACATATTTCTTAACAATTTTTCAATATGTATATCAATTATGTAAGAATTTTGTTGACATACGTGGTTTTGTAAACATTTATATCTGATTCGTAAATGTTTAAACATTAAATGTCGATCTGTCAGTTTCAACTTATAAATCGAACGTACTTTTTGAAGTATATGGTATAAAATGAAGTATCATAAGTCAAAAATGACATTTATAATGCATGTCGTTCACATATTCTTCATAAACATTGTCAAACTTAAACGCTTCATCAATGAGGTATGAATAAAATTAAAAATATTTTTTTAAGTCAAATACAAGTTTAAAATGAGCCAAATAACAAATGTTAAAGTAGTTGGAACATGAAGTGTAATCCATAAAATTATAAATAATCTTTGGCGTACAGCTAGATTAAGTATTGCTAGATGTAAATCCAAAATTTTAGTCAACTTGCCCAGTTCCGAAAGTTGGAAGATTTAAATGGCGGGTATAGTTCAAGAAATCATCGACATAATTGCCTTTACAATCGCGAAAATTCATAAACTTTTGATTAAAAATTAAGTGAATATAAATAACAGGGCATCAAAACCGGAACCCAACTAACATTTTAGCGAAAACAATCCCAGAACCGAACCGGGTATTAAAATTCGGGACAAAACCGCAAATTTTATTAATGCTTGAACCAGAACCGCACACGAACCCATCTTCCAAAAACCAAAACTTGAACCGAACTTAGTTCGATGCCCTGTAAATGAAGGATTTGAGTAGGGCATCGACCCCGCCAAAACCTGGGTTCGGTTCAGGTTCATTTATTTTTTAAAAGATGGGTTCGGGTGCGGTTCTGATTCAAACAGTAAAATTTGTGGTTTTGTTCCGGGTTCAGGTATTGGGTTTAGGTTCGGTCCGATCTAATGAAAACTGAATGTTTTTGGAATAACAATCTTTATATACAAATAATTTAAAATGCGAGCCGGAATTTACGCAAGACAAGAACACAACTTTCATAAACAGACAACACCGGTTCGGTTCCGACTCGGGTTCAATTGAAAAATATATTTGAGATTTGGTTCAGGGTTTGGGTTCGCTAAAATGTTACGGTTTGGTTCCGGTTTTGGTTCAGTTCGGGTTCGATGCTCTGAGTTTAAGAAAAGAAACTAGTTTAAAAAAAATATGCATGCCCATCTGGTTACAAAGATATAAATAAATTTTCATGCGCATTGTTGGTAACACTGCCGCCCACGTTTTGAGAATCAGCATTTTTTTATTTTGTTAACCTCATGATTACAATCAGCTGTTGCAATGCCTAGCAGGCAGGCAACTCTTGAGTTTGTCTACTTCCACACGGAATCAATAGATGGTATTGCTCTCATGAACCAACTACCTTAATGCCTTAAGAGGGATAAAATGTTGAAAAAAACTTTTCTTTCAGACTGTGGAAGGCCTTCAAGAAGGCCTAATGTCCGCAGCCACCGAATCAGAACCAGTAGTAACAAGATACAAAGAAATTTACATCCGAGTTTTAAAAACTTTACAAGATCCGCGTGCTTTCGGCCAACTTTGGACCAACAAACACATCACCCGATATTTAACAGAATGCAGAGACGATCTTCGATATTGTTTAGAAGCAGTCGACGCTTTAGTCAGAGCCCAGTTAGTCAACTTAGGCCAGTACGATGTAGCCCTCGCCCAGTTGATGGAAAACGGTGCAAATTACATGGCAGTTAGTTTAGCCATGCAATTAGTCCAGCTATATTTAGTTGAAGAAAGAACTAACACTTATGTCACCGAAGCAGATTTCTGCAATATTGTAGAAATGTTAGCAAGAATCGCAACGCATTCCCGACAACCTCCAGAAGGATTAGTTACTTTAATTGAAGTTTTAAAACAGAACCATGATCAGTCGGCTTTTTTGGGCGACCGAACAGCAACAGGACCAACGATACACATACACAACGGGATTTTACAAGTGCGCGCGAGAGATTATGATGATCCACCTGGATTAGTTGAAAAAACCGACTATCTTCTTCGAGAATGGATAACTTTATACCACACTCAAGCATCGGGCAGAGATTCAACAAAAGCTTTCGGCATATTTGTCCATCAAATGAACGTACAAGGAATTCTAAAAACAGATGATTTGATCACTAGATTTTTCAGACTTTCGACACAATTATGCGTTGAAGCGGTTTATAGGTACATTCAAGACCAATCGATTTCTTCAAATGTAATGCGCGCAAAAAGTTTTCATACGTTGGACGCTTTTGTACGATTGATTGCTCTGTTGGTTAAACATTCAGGAGATACAAATAATTCTTCAACGAAGATTCATTTGCTGAACAAAGTTTTAGGAATTGTAGCAGGGTGTTTGCTGCAAGATCATGAAAATAGAGTTACAGAATTTAATCAACTGCCGTACCATAGAATATTTATAATGCTGTTTTTGGAATTGAACACTCCAGAACCAGTTTTAGAAGCGATTAACTTCCAAGTTTTGACTGCATTTTGTCATACTCTTCATATTTTACGCCCGGCAAAAGCCAGCGGATTTTGCTACGCGTGGTTGGAACTAGTATCTCATAGAGTTTTTATTGGCAGAATGTTGGCAATTACTCCCCAACAAAAAGGTTGGGGCATGTATGCACAACTTCTAGTGGATTTATTCAAATATTTGGCGCCGTATTTACGAAACGCTGAACTAGCAAAACCAGTCACTCTTCTATACAGAGGAACACTGAGAGTTCTGCTGGTTTTACTCCACGATTTTCCTGAATTTTTATGCGACTATCATTACGGATTCTGCGATGTAATCCCGCCCAATTGTATACAAATGAGAAATTTGATTTTGTCTGCGTTCCCGAGAAATATGCGACTGCCAGACCCCTTTACTCCGAATTTGAAAGTAGATATGTTGCAAGAAATTTCTTTAGCTCCTAGAGTACTAACAAATTTTGCTTCTATGATTCAGCCTTTGACGTTTAAGAAAGATCTTGACTCATATCTGAAAGCGAGAGCACCAGTGACGTTTCTCTCCGAACTCAGAAGCAATCTGCAAATCTCAAACGAACCCGGAATGAGATACAACATTCAACTGATGAACGCCTTAGTTCTCTACGTGGGAACTCAAGCCATCGCTCATATCCGGGGAAAGAGTCTAACACCAAACATGTCAACAATCGCGCACAGTTCGCATATGGACATATTCCAAAACTTAGCCGTAGATTTAGACACCGAAGGACGGTATCTGTTTTTGAATGCGATAGCTAACCAACTGCGGTACCCAAACAGTCACACTCATTATTTCTCGTGCACTTTGTTGTATTTGTTTGCTGAGGCAAATACTGAAGCAATTCAAGAGCAAATTACGCGAGTTTTACTTGAAAGACTAATTGTGAATCGGCCTCATCCGTGGGGATTGTTGATCACTTTTATTGAGTTGATTAAAAATCCTACTTACAAATTCTGGAATCATGAGTTTGTTCACTGTGCTCCTGAAATTGAAAAGTAAGAACGATTTCCTATTCATACTTTTAAATTCAAAGAGACATCGAAAAATAACGATTATTAATCATATGCCCGTTTTTGGGTGTGCCAATTTGCTTCTATCTGCAGTTTATTTTTAGATTAATCGGTGGGATTAATCGGTTAATATAATTATTACACAAACTTTATTCTACGCCCGTTAAAAAAAGTTTCTAACGACTTTTTAATTTAAACTAATAGGTTTTAATTTATTTAAAAAATTCCTAACTTGGAGTTGGCTATGAACAAAGAAACGTATGTCAATTTATAGTTATTTACGATACAAGTACGTAAAGCTAGTCTTTAGTCACGAATGGGTCAAAATTAAAAGATCCCTGAGTGACTAAAAATGCAGAGGACTCGCGTTATCGACTTGAAAAAAACCTTATAAAATGAAATATAACTTGTGCAAATTATTGGGTGTTATTTATTTTTAAAAGAAGAAGAAAAAAGTACTAGTACTAAGTAATGTATATATTAATGATATTTACAATTATTTCCAAGTCAATCGTTATTCCTTTTACGGAATGTAATTTTTTTTAAAATAATTGTAGTTTATTTTCGTACCATACGTTGGCACTACTGAGAATGATCATGTATTCCGTAAAAGGAATGAGGATTGACTTAGAAATAATTGCAAATTAATTAATATATACATTTCTTTAATACTAGTATATTTTTTCTTTTTTAAAAAATAAATAACTACTAATTACTAGAAGTTATATTTATTTTTATAAGGTTTTTTTCAGGTTGATGACGTGAGTCCTCTACCTAATCATTTCCACCATATTTTATCTATTCATCACAATATTAAATGAGAAGTTCGCCATATTCACAAATTTAGCGTGTTTAAAAATTTTAATCACTCGTTGCTCGGCAACCCGTGACTAATGAAACCTTGTTATTAAACAACCGTTCTACAAACTTAAAACATCTAAACATCAATTTTACACACTATCGTAGATAAAGAAATCATTTTCTTCTTGAATCTTATTTTAGAAATAAAAATAAATTATTAAACGGCGAATGGCAATATATTCTTTTTTATTATCTTAAAATTATATTTCAAGATCAATTTTAACAATTTAACTTTTAAATTGAATAATAATCAGACATATCTTTTACTGTTCATAGCCTGCTCCGAGTTAGATTTTTTATTGAACACACTGTATAAGAGCTACGAAGTCGGTTAAATTAGCCAACAATTTCTATTTTAATGAGCGTAAAATTATTATTTTTCAACCAGTGGTTCACACTGTAGAGACCAACTTTATTATTTTAAATGAAACTATATATTTTTGTCATACTGGTTTCTAAAGTTTTTTGAACGATATATAAGACAAAAAGTCAAACATTAAAGTTATATGACTTTAAAATTTTACCTTCATACTGAATCCTTTATTTATGCGACATTCAATTGTTCTTCGCCTCAGTAGCGTCATCCAAAATATCTCGAGGAATGTTCATAAAACCAGAAAAATTCAATTTCAATCTGTCAATTTGTCAAAATTTTGCTAGGATTTTCGAACAATTCGACTTAGCCTACTTATACAAAATTCATACTATAAATTGCTGCATATTTCTTTTAATAATTTAATAAGCAGAAATGACATAAACGTGTCGTTAAGGTACTCACAAGTTATTAAACAACTTGCCCATACTTTAAAGATTCACTTTTCCTCCTAGAGACATGAAATATTATTATTTGCTTATTCGATAAAAAAAATTATTCTGAATTTAATGGTATAATATTTTATTTGATTAAAATATGGCTATAATAAGAGTGCTACGAATGGAAAAAATGAATACGTGTTAATTTTTTTTACGTAGAATCAAAATGCCTTGAAAGAAATACGTGAATATTTTGTTTGCGTTGACATTTATGATCACTGAAAAGAACAAAATAATCACGTCTTTTTGTCAGGACACTAATTATTCTACGTATAAAAAATAACTTGTATTCTTTTTTTTTTTCATTCGTAGCACTCTTATTATAGTCATATTTTAATCAAATTAATATAAAATATTATTTATTTTTTCTGAAAGGGTTTGTAAATATTGTATCACTGAATTGAGAATAAAATTCTCTATCTAATAAGTAAATTAAAAATAAATGGACACATTTAAAATAACAAAATTGATATCCACAGTCTTAAACCACTGTTTGAAAAAAATAAATAAACAAACGGATGCTACAACGAACAGTTTTAATTAAAAAAATGGATATTAGAATGAACGAAAACGTTACAACGAATCAAAAAAAATTCGATTCGCACGATTTTTCATTTTTACCTCTAATCGATAGAATAATGAAAAAAAATAGACCCATATTTTTTATTTTTTCTCAAATTGATCTTTAATATTGAGAAAATTGCGATTAAATATTACATTATTCAAAAAGGGGCTGATTTCGCCCTCTTCATCCCTCGCCAAGTGACGTCACATTTCAATATCAACGGCCATTTAAAACGTGACGTCACAACAGGCTGGTTTTTGCATGACCTCATTGAAATTAGAGACATCTAGCGAGAAAATTAAAACTAGTGAAAGGCAGGCACCAAGTTATATTTGTAAAATGCGTGATTTAAGTTTCTAATAGCAATAGTTGCAAGTTTTTTTCCTTGTAAAACATTGGATTTATCTTCTTAGGTCTCTTTGAGTTTAAATGCGTCACAGTATAATCGATCAGTTGTTGATTTATGGTCTCATTTGTAATAGTTTGTGCCTGTTTCAGATTGTTCGAATCAGTGGCCCGGTCGTGCATGGTCCAGAAGACGACGATACACGCACAAGATAGTGATTTGCCCGAGTGATAAAAGCTTTTATTTTGTCTGTAAATAGTGCTTATAGGTTGAACAAAGTATTGGGAATTTTTTAGGTTTAAGCAACGTTTTTGGGAACTTGTAAGTTTATTGCTTCGTATATTTTCTTTTAAGTCCCAAAGACAATTACAAAACTGTATATGTGTAAAGTCAAACCCATATATAATTACGATATTTTCTTATTAGATAAGTAAGTGTATGTAATAAAGATATATAAATTTTGGTATTTATGTAAGATGTACTGTAAACTGTAGTAGGAATACATTCTTTTGAGCATAATAATTAAATGTTTTATTATTTTGCCCCGGATCTTTTTTTTTTAATTGAAGACACTCGCTCAATTTCCACAATTTTTTTTTAAACTCCGGACCTTAGAGTTGTAAGTACAGCATGTATTTAAACAAAAGACAAAAATATTAAATAAATTAATAAAAAAAGTTGCAGCTTTTGTTATTTTTAGTAGTTCAAAAACAAAATATGGCACGTGACTTGAACGACCTTGAAGTGTTTAGAGTCAAAATGACGCGCACGTAAATCAGCTAATTCTAAGCATTTCAAGGTCGCTCTAATCACGTGTCTGCCCATTGCCTGTAGGGTGCGAACAAACACGTGACTTGAGCGACCTTGAAATCAGCTGATTTGTGTGCCCTTGTCATTTTTTTTAACAGCTTTGACAAGACAATATTTTCACCAAGGCATCGAACCAAAACCGGAACCAAGCCGTTTGAGCGAAACCCAGAACTGAACCTCAAATATATTTTTCAATTGAACCCGAGTTCAATTAGATTTCAAAACGTAAGCATAATTGTAATTCAGCCGATAATTGTGTCTCTGTTTGTAAAAATTGTGTTCGTGTTCTTGTCTTGCATAAATTCCGGCTCGCATTTTAAATTATTTCTATATATTGTTATTCAAAAAAACATTAATTTAATTATCATTGGTCGAACCAAACCTGAACCCGGAACAAAACCGCAAATTGTATTAATATTTGATCCAGAACAGCATCCGAACCCATCTCTCATAAAACAAATTAACCTGAACCGAACCCAGTTTTTGGCGGGTTCGATGCCCTGTTTTTGCTACGTTTTATTTGTGGAAAACAGGCTGCCACCAAGTTATTATAATCATTTTCACCATATTATTTCATCAACTGAAAATAAACGGGTTTCGTTACAATTTGGTTTCCTACCGTTGGAAACACTGTTTCTCTGGCTGTCAAATTTTGACACCAAGAAAAAGCGCATTCTACGTTAATCTACAATTAATTGTTGATTTATAATTATGCACTATGTCCTCGACAACAGAAGTAAAAAATCCATTAAGAAAAATACAATTTCCATTATGTGCGAAAGAGGCCTTAGTTAAAATAGGTACATATAACCAATAAAAACAACGAGCAGTACTGATTATTTGTTATTGTAGAACAAATATTAATAAGTAGAGCTTCAAACATTAAACACACAAACCTAGCCATGGATTTGATGGCTGAATTCGTCTTCTGCGAGATAGATCGACGAGGAAATCGCAAACCGTCTCCACTGTCTTCAATACAAGAGTTACAGTTACTGCAAGTTTTTTGCGAATTTTTTGCCGGGCCGGGCACCGAACAAAATAAAAACACAATTTTTTTGTCGTTATTCGGAGGAAATAGTTTAGTTTTACGTATTAAAATATTGTGTAAATTAGTATCAATGGCTGTTTCAATTTCATCTGCTGCGGTGCTTCACGCGGCTGGAATTTGGATGCAACAACTTGGAAATACATCTTCGCATAGCATTCAACTCGCGAGATCTTTAGTTAATGATTATTTTGTTTATACTCCCAACGCAGTTGTGCGGTTGAATATATTACCAAATATAGCGCCACAATTTACAGCCAATTTCTTAACTGCAGTTGCTGAAATTTATTTGATTGAAAAGCGCAATTTTTTTACACCTCCGCCCCGAAATTTATTAGAAACTATCATTCGCTGGGTGTCAGACAATTATAAACTTTGTTCCGCGGCTCAAAACAACCCCTCATCTTTGCCAACTGGGGCAATACAAATGGCAGCTATTATGCCATTAGCAGGGTTATTAAAATGGTGCATATTAGCTCCCATACAATTTTCCAACGATCAATACGAGTCGCAACATTTGATAACAAAAAATATTAAGATTCAGAAGAATGAAAATTGCCAGCAATTATATTGCCAGCTGCATCTGGCTCTACTGGAAAGTTTAATGGAAGCGGGACCGGGAAGTGGACCACCAACAGCAGTGTGTGCTCAACATTTGGTTAATGTTATTGCGCCATTGCAAACACAAATTGGCGAGCTGTTGAGACAGGGGAGGTCTATTCGGAATGAACCATCCCTCATGGTAAGAAAATAATAATTATAAACCTTATACCATTTTTTAGGTATGTGTGTGGGTGTGTATATGTTTGGATCCTTCGGGCACTCCCAACTTAAATAATTCAGAAAATTTTGAAATGGCCCGTTACTTGAAGCTCAAAATAGTTTTTCTTTAAAAAATTTATGTTATTATAAAAATTAAAGATTCGAATCAAAAGAAAATAATAATTAGAAGCATTCTACCATTTCTTAGGTATGGTAGTATGAATGGAAAAGCATAAAAAAGAATAAAGGAGGAAAATTAGGATAGGAAAGTGTGATTGTTGCATGAATTGGGGTGTCTGAATCAATACAAAATTATAATTAGAAACGTACCATTTTTTAAGTATGGTATAAAAATGAATAAAAGGGGCAAAATTTATTAGAATAGGAAATTGTGATTGTTGTATAAATGCATAAATTGGGGGTTCGTAATATTAAGTCAAATAATTATTCTAGGTGTCGTTGGATCGTTTGGCGCAAGCCGTCCAGGTGGCATTAGCAACTCGATGTATTTATGGAAACATACAAGATTTATTAAATCAACTAGATCAATTACCAGAAAATAGACTTCTTAAAATAGTTATAAATACACATAAACAAATTATTTTGTAACATTTTATAATAAAATATAAAAACTAAAATGGTTTAAATTTCCTTGCCTGTTTTAAAGAATTAATCTTCTTTTTATCCTCTTCAAACTTCTTCCTTAAATTCGCCAGATGTTTAATTTTCGATTGCCTAATTTGAAAAGTGTAGAAATTTTTCAATTCTTTCTTCTCTCGTTTCTTTTCATTTTTTTCTTTAATCTTCTGTTCAACTGTTTCTTTCCTGGCTATACCGGGTTTCCGACCGTGTTTTGTTACTGTCACCCAACCTTCATCGTCTTCTTCTCCCGTAGCTTTTTCTTGTTCCTTCTTTTGTTTTACTCTTCGATCATAGTCAGCCATGTATTCATTTATTTCAGTTTCCATTGTTTTTGAATCAATTATACTTTCATTGTATTGTTTTATCCATTTTTGCATCCCACATAGTATTGGTTGTTCAGGTGTGGAGAGAGGTTGTAATTTTGTCAATTTTAAAGCACTTAATAATCCTTTAGGGGTTGTAAAAACGATATAAGCTATTTTAAATCCGGTTATGGGGTCTGTAGAATCGCTGGTTACATTTTGTTTGAAAATTACGTTAGTAATTGGCCCAGCGACTGAAAATATTCTTTTGATGCTGTCTTCTGTTGCGTATGGAGGGATATTTACGGCAAATAATGTACGTTCTGCAGGAGTTTCGGCGGATTGATGTCGTACAATGTGTTCTTTCAAAAATATTTCGTGATGAGCCGTACTTTTTTCAGAAAACTTTAACGGAAGAACTACAAACAATATATAATTGAAATATGTACAAATCATTGAATAATTGATGTTTTATTACCTCGAAAACCATTTATTTGTTTAACACTCATGTTTAGAGGTTATAAATAATCACATGCAATGTTGCCAGATGTAAAAAAGTTGTAACCAGATAAGAAGTCAAAAAGTTACTAGATTTCATCAACTTATAAGTAAAAAAATTACAAAATGTCACCAACTTTGAAAAACTATAAAACATTAATCGCAATTGAGACCACATATTAATATGTAGATTTGTGATTGAAACACGATACTGTTTGTAACCTCACTTTTGGAGCAAAATTTTGACCATTTTTGAACCCAAGTTTTAGAACTTTTTAAATATTTATTAACTACTTTTTACATGGTTATATACCAAATCAACCCTGTAGATTCCAAATTTGGAAGAATTTTGGTCGTATCTTTAACCGTAACTGAAATACAACACTGTTTGTAACTTCACTTTCGGAGCAAAAATTTGACCATTTTTGAACCCAAATTTTGTTGGTAAAATCAAGTTTTCACCAGATTCTGAAAATGCAATTATGGAACCAAACTTGGCAACACTGACGACATGTTGTACGCAGTGTTACCATAAGTTAATAGTAACAAAAACTCTAGAAAATCATCAGCTGACAATTGACACTTTCGCATGTAAACTACGTCGTAAAATGATTTAAATGTTTATTCCGCTTATATTATTCAAAATGAATCGAAGTGAAACCGAAAATAAACATCTCCACGCCCTAATGAAAGCCAAAAGTCGAACACAAAGAGTGGAATACTTAACTTGTTTAAAAAAAGGTAAACAATTAGATTTGGATGTGAAAAAACTACACAGATCCATCGGAACAAACAACACAGACGCCGTGCAAGAATTATTGACAAGTGGTGTTAATCCCAACGCCGCAGACAATCTTTTGAGAAGTCCTCTTCATTTGGCTGCGAGTAGAGGATACAAAGAAATAGTAAGTTTGTTACTAAAATTTGGTGCGGACCCGAATGCGCGCGACATCATTGGAAACACTGCCTTACATTTAGCAGCGTGTACAAACAATTTAGAAATAGTAACACTTCTTTTGGACGCGGGAACTGATATTACTTCTTTAGATAAGCATGGAAGAAATCCTTTACAACTAGCGCAAAGTAAACTCAATTTTCTGCAAAACAGCCGTAAAGATGGCGCAATCGAAACAAGACAACTACGAACGCAAATACAACAAGTATGAAAATAACATCGAAAATTGAATATTTTAATTAAATATGTGTGATTTGTTTAGGTAATCGACTTGATGTTAAGTTTCTTGAGAAGATCTGTGCAGAAACAAGACGCAACTGAAAAATTGGCGATGCAATGCATGAAAATGAATTTGAATGAAACGGAAGACGCACAATTGGATGATCAGGTGTCGCTATTATTAAATGCTATCCATGACATGTCATTAAAATAATTACTTACATTTGTAAACTTTATTTATAAAATGTAACATGTCTAATGTATTTAAAAATTTTAACTGTTAAATATATCATTCCTTATAATATGTAATATTTTATAAAAGGATAAAAAAAATTAAATTATTTAATATATCCTAACACATCAACAATAACAAAATTGTAACATTTCGCAAGAAATAAGAGGTACATATTGGAACAATAAATTAAGTGTTTATACAATTATGAATTATTTCATTATTAATATCACAACCTTAAAAATGGGGAAGATGCATAGTTATTTTAAAAATATTAAAGTATACACAAGTAATACATTTAAAATTAAAAAATATATATTATTGCACATTAGAGTTGAATTATTTATGAAAATGCAGTATTCCTCACAATATTTTTAGTAGGGCTCTCAACATCCGAATTTTTACCTTTCGCTAAGAGAGGTATTGGATCATGCTAAAAATCGCATATCCAGATTTTAATGATTAAGCATGTTTTAAGATCCCCACAATGCGATTTTAATATTTTTACGATGATGTCTGTGTGTGTGTGTGTGTGTGTGTGTGTGTGTGTGTGTGTGTGGGGATGTATTTTTCAACCGGACATTACTGGGAAGAGCTGAAAAGGTTTTGGTAATTGGATAACCGGAAGTAGCAGATTCTTAAAAAAAAATCTTCTAAATATTATTTTTTGAAAATTTTTGATCTTGCTTGTATTAAAGAAGAGTAAATTCCAGGGCATTGAACCGAACCAAAATGTAACATAGCAAACCCAGCACTGAACCCCAGATATATTTTTCAACAACCCGGAACCGAACCGGGTATTAAAATGTGAGCGTAATCGTATTAAAGTTAAATCATCGACGTCTTCGGCATCTGTTTTGCTATCTGTGTTATTTGTTCGTGAAAATTGTGTTCGTGTTCTTGTCTTGCGTTGTATTATAAATTCAGACCCGTATTTTAAATTATTTCCGATATAAATATTGTTATTCAAAAAACATTCATTTAATTTTCATTACGTCGAACCGAACCTCTAAACACAATACCTGAACCCGAAACAAAACCGCAAATTTGATTAATGCTTGAACCAGAACCACACACGAACCAATCTCTCAAAAAACAAATTAACCTGAATCCGAACCCAGTTTTTTTCGGGTTCGATGCCCTGGTAAATTCTCTATCTGATACATATAAACATTTATTATATCTTTTATAGATAAAGAAATATGAGGTATATAATTGAGAAATGAAAATGTTTGTAACTGTGTCAAAAATCCAGACATTATTGAAGATTTTTCTGGGAAGTACATACATTATATTATTTCTTATTGTATTAATCCCGACAATGAATTGGAAATATTTCGAAAAATTTGAAGAGTAGGACAAAATTTCTTCATAGAATGAATTTAAAATTAAAAAATCTAAATATAAGGAATAGATATAAGTAGAATGTTTAGTATACAGTGTAGATTTGTTGGCCTTGACAAGCAAATATGGGGGCCCGTGACTGAATGATAGTTAGTAATTATGTACAAAGATGTCAAATATAATTTTTCATTCTAAATTTAGTGATTTTTCAATTCTTTTATTTTTCTCGACAAATAAATTCCACATTCCTGGTGACAAATTAACAAATTAAAAACAGGATACCGGTTATTTTAAAATCCGGATATGCGAAATCCGTTGACAGCCCTAGTTTTTAGAATGGTTGATGTCGATGAAAAAATTATATTTGGTGTACGATTCAGCAATACTACATTCGTTAATGCTAATTGTAAGTTGTACAAATATATAATTTAACAGAAAATATATTAGAAAGATTTAGATATGCTATTCTTTTCTACTATTTGTTAAACATGGATGATTATCTGAGAAATATATTTGTAGTTTGGTGTTAGAATTTATGTAGTATTGCTGTCTAAAATAAAATTAAAAAAATGCATTTGTCACAATATTTAAGATAAATCAAATACCGGTAAGTGGAAAATTTATTAGTAATTATTGTATTTCATTTTAATATTTGCTAATAACTATATAGCGTAATAATTTTCAACAATTAAATATTTTCTGAAAGCACATTTTTGTACAATCGTTTCTCTATCTCAAATAAAAAAAAAACAGCATTTTTTCGGGGAAAATATTAACCGTTAGTAAGAACAACTGATTAAGAGTGTTCAACGAGATCATTTTCGTTACAATCGTTTATGGATAATTTTAAAGAAAAATACTTCAAATAACAATTACAGAATGCTAGATAACTGCTAGCTAATTACCCTTAATCAGTTGTTTAAACGGTAAATAGGACTTTATGTAAAATCATACTTTCTTAATTTCCTGCTTCCCTAATTATTTTAGGTAAAAATGTTTCAAATAAAAGTTGTAGAGCATAAAATTCTGCATCTGAATCAATAAGCAAAATTAATTTTGCGTGGTTTATAACGGCAGAAATTAGGTGAGAAAATGTCGAAAATCACCTCAAAAATAGCAAAAGCCATGGAAATGAGGAATATTATTTTTGCGTGAGACGAATAAAATGTAATAAAATAAATAATAAATATATAAATAGTGTATAAAATACAATTTTAAATAAAGCATAAATGGAAGAATTCATATAAATTTTGGCATGTATAAAACATAAATGCTTTAGATCTCATTAACTTTTAATAAATATATCTATTTTGTGCTATTCCCTGATGTCTACATATGAATTGATGATATGATTTGATTGTTTGATTATGCGATGCCATTTTCTAAACAAAAATATTTGGCACTGCCATAACTTTTAATATCAATTATTGTTTTAAAAAGCACAATCCCCATTCATTATAACGAGAAAGATTATAAATTTATGAAATTTTATAATAAATAATTTGGAAATATTAACATCTCTACGAACAATAAATTCTATAAATAGTAAAATTAAAACATAAATAATAATCTCAGATTTAGTAACATTATAATTATTGCATTTTAACTATTATTAGTTTAAACGACTGATCAAAAACAACAGCAAATTTATTTAGTAATACGCAAGAATTTTCCCGCGCAAAACTAAATAAATCGTCTCTACATCTATTTGAGCCCAAATTTTATAAAACATTTTCACATTTGATATTTTAATATTTGAACTACATTATTTACATTTTCTATATTTCAATTCCGCTTTATCCATTTAAAAAGCGTAAAGAAAATAGCGATGAACTCTGTAATTTACAGTTAACGGGCTAAGCATTTGATTGTATTATTTTGCGTCTAGATTCGCTTATTGAGTATAAAAATAAAAGTTTGATTGATATTTCAGTAATTGACACGTTCAAATTAAAAACAAAATTACGAGGGGACGTATTGTTCGTAAAACACGGTAATTATTCACCAACACGAAATTATGAAGATAAAATTTCGGGGAAATCCCGCGTTTTATGAGTCGAAGTTTTAAAATTGATTTTAAAAACGATTATAAAAAGAAATAAAACTTGTAGAAATTATTAGTTATGTATTTTTTAAAAAAGAAGAAAAAATATACTAGTATTAAAAAACGTATATATTAATGAATTTACAATTATTTCTAAGTCAATCCTTATTCCTTTTACGGAATATAAAATTATTGTATGGTACGAAAATAAACTACAATTATTTCAAATAATTTTATATTCTGTAAAAGAATAGCGATTGACTTAGAAATAATTGTAAATATCATTAATATATAAATTATTTAATACTAGCATTTTTTTTTCTTCTTTTAAAAATAAATAACACCCAAAAATTTCTACAAGTTATATATTTCGGCGTAATTATTTTCACTATACCTATTTTGAAAGTTATCGCTAATAAATTAAGTTGCTAGGCAGTAAAAGTGACACTTTACAAACTGTCAGCTGTCAAAAAATCGCACATGTCAATCGACAAAAATGTATTTTTTCAACTATTTCTTCTTAACCGTAATAAAATTAATTACTTTTTGTACAATAATATGAATGAATAATAACTTTTTTAACGGGCGTAGAAAACACAATTTTTTGTATCTTAATTTCGTTTGTTTAAAATTGGCGCTGATGAAATGTCATCAGTCCCTCGTACGTCATAGAGCATATGATGTCATTTTGGCGCCAAAATGCAAAAAAAATGTTACAAAAATTAAATTTTGATTTTATTAACCGATTTATTTAATCAGTTAATTTAAGCGATTTACAAACTGATTTTTAAAAGTTTAAACCGTTTTTTGAACAAAACCAGTTTTAAAAATTTCGTTTACTTCCTCCTTTCCCCTCGTAAAATTATTTTGTCGTGTGATTTGCGTGTTTCAATATATAAAATAGCAAAATGCAATTGGCTAAAAACAAAAATGTATAAAAATTCAAGGAACCATAATATTGGCAAGCCCTGGGAAAATTTCTGCCTGAATCGGCCCATACTCAACCGACTCCCCATCCACTGTTACATGCCCTGAATTCACACCTTCCTCCGGTTCTAACCTAAACGCCCTAACTGCAATCATTTCAATCAACTCCCCATTCGATGGCTCAAGATGCGTTCCGGAGCTCAACGCGAGAAGAAACGACAAAAGTTGCGACCTGCTCAACCCGGCGTGGAGAATAACCAACCAAATGATTCCATCGTTGAGGCGGGAGTTTGGCGCAAAGAAGCAGTCCTCGCCTAAGTGTGTTTGGTATGAGGCGTGCACCATAATGAAGCTACCCTCTTTGTAAGACCAGTGTGATGGAACTGGGGCTGTTAGAGCTGGTAGCTGTGAGGCGGGGCCGTACATGTGCGCTTTGCTGTGGCTGCCATGACGGTCCCCGTTCGCAGAGTCTATCATGGACTGGTAACTGCTCCCTGTGGCGGAGAAGTAGGCGCTCCGGCGGGAAGTCGCCGAATACCAACTATCTAAGCGTTGTCTGCTTTCTACTGCTATATCTGTAGTGTATTAACATAAGTAAATCACAAATAGACATTACGTATTGTTCGTAATTCATCAATTAAATATTTAATATAATTTTTTTTGGGTATGATGTAGCCAGTCGTAGATAAAGTATCGTATATATGTTTTGTGTTTACTTAAGTGAATCCTATTTTCCCACTTTTCTGATTTATAATGGAGACATAAATACCACAATTATTTTCTTTATTATTAGAAATAGAAGAATTCAAATAAAAGTTGTAGCATGTATATGAAACATCAACGCAGAACCTAGGAGTATTCAAGATCAGATATGTCACTACTATTCTATCATATCCACCTATAATTTTGAAAGTAAAGTTAAGCTTGTAACAAGTGTTTTAGCTAAAGTCTAGAATACCTACCACCTAATTCCACAAAAATTAGGGCGCGGAAAAAAATATTTATAGTGATTTTGGCATTTTTTCTCGAGTTTCATGCGTTACCGTTACATTAAAGTATTTTTTGACAACATTTTTTCACCCACTAAAAAACTAATAATCATTTTGGTGCGTGAAATCCCTACAAAATGGATGCAAACATCCAAATTTCGTCAAATTGAGTTCTGTCCGTGTTAGGTTACGTTACGGTTAAGTATTTTCTGTAAATTTGCAAGCAAAGAAAATTTTCACAAGTACAATCATAGAATTCGTCGAGTGCAACAATATTTCTTAATAACTTTTTCTTGTAAACCTTCTAGATAATGAGTTAAAATTCTTCAAAGCTACAAGCAATTATTGCCTTTGTGACTGCGACAGAATACAATGAAAGGTTGAATGAATTTGTCAACCCAAAAGAAAGGTCAGAAATTGGTGAATAGATTGACCGATACACTAGATGGTGAAACTATACACAAATCGGAAAAAATAATCATATGTGAAATTTTTATGTTACAACAGGTTGAACAATCCAAAAATTGTAGGATATTTATAGGATGCAGTCGACCAAGAACTCTACAATTGACGGAACAAGAAATCACAATAAATGTTCAAAATAGCCACCGTTATTGTCAATACATTCTGAAGGCGTCGACGAAATGATGTAACTATTGTTCTTTCAATATCCTACAAATTGTCGTGACATTTTGTGTTGTTCTTCGAGTACTAAAACCTGGCTGAGAATCAACAATTATATTATTTACATACATATAAAAAGATGCGAAGATTTGGAAGATGATTCGGAAACCGGGCGAAATAAATTTGTTGGATTTTGGCAGCATTTCTCTGAGCTTTACCATAGGCCAGCATAATATCTGTATACTTGCTATCCGAAAGGCAAGCATATTTACTGATTATAACTTTTATAACAATTATTAATCGATTTATTTGTCAAAATTTATTTGAAAAAGTTGACAACACATTTGTCAAAAATAATTGTTTATTATGAAAATACCTAAACGACTTATGAGGGGGTAAAAACGCTAAAAAAATTAAGATATCGAAAAATTTAAGAAATATTGTTGTTCTTGAAGAGTTCTATCACTGGTTAAATTTAATTATTTCTGTTACACCCTGTTTCCGCGATCCAATTTTGAGTTTATTTTTTATACTTTAGCTAAAAGAGGACATTGTAACAAAAAAATTGGAATATCAAGGGGGGCAGATATTCTAGAATCCAGCCGTTGTATTTATTTATTTAAAAAGTAAATAATTCCTACATTCCTAAATTGAAAACAAAGAATAAAGTGAAAACAGATAATGTCCGTAATTAATCCGTGATGAATTTGACCTTTGTTTTAATGATATTATTAATCATTATCAAAATATTACTCAACAATTTTCTACTAGAATTACGCAAACATACATTTCTACGATAACAAATTCTGGAAATTTCAAGGGAATAATTATATAATTTACCTGTAGTTTCTAAATTAACTTCTTCTGGAATATCGTTTTCACTGCCATTGCTGATCGTTTGAGGAATTGCTGACACTTGTATATTTTCGCCAACTGGAAGATACCATAATTTTCCTTTGTACGTTCGTAAGTCTAAAAGTCTCGCTACGGACCCTACTGCAAATCTTTGGCCTCCAATAGCTCGAAACCTTTCGCTTTCGATGTCAATATCGGCGATCAGGCCCCAACCCACTGATAAGAACGAATACATTATCTACAAAGGAAGAAAATAAAAAATACGGGTCTATTATTTTTCATTGCTCTAGCGATTAAATTTAAAAATGAAAAAGAGGTCACGAAAATATTTGAAATTGTTCCGAGGGAAAGTGGTACTTAAAAGATAAAATAAAAAAATGATAAAAACTGGTTTTGAGGTGGAAGTAGTTTAAATTCTTTCGTTGGTCACTGATAGAAACTTAGAACATGCATGTTGTCCAACAATAACAAAACCATTAAGTAATTACAAACAAACAAATAAACAAAGGAAATACCGCAGATTAGTCCCGAGACAATATACATTATCACTCAACCTTTTTTTTCATAATAATGTGTTCAAGTTGTTTATTAACAAATTAAAAAAATATACCTGGATTTTTAAGCACGTTTTAGGGTCTTTACAATACGATTTTTTATTTTACGATGATGTCTGTATGTGTGTGTGTGGACGTGTGTGTGTGTGTGAATTCCAAAAATTACAATTCTTGCGAATTCCTTTTCCTTACAACCATATGCAGACTTGATTAGATTTTGGTTATAATTGGTCAACCGAAAGTATCCTCATTTGAAGATTTTAACAGTTTTTCTTGAAAAACTCAGTTAAATATTATATAACTTAAAGAATATATTATTCTCTATACGATTTGATTGCATTTTGTATTTCATATTCAACAGACATATAGTTAAAGAATTATAAAGATAATAAATTTTAAAAATCAGCCAGCTATGCTAACTTAACCATGGAAACTGCTAATATATTCAGGTAATTCAAATTGACAGGTGTCAGTATCAATAAAAAGTAAATGAATGAAAGAATAAGGGAAGACCAAATATAAGATGGAAGGACTGTATTTCGGAAGACTTGAGAGAAAATTAACTGAATGAGGACGACACGCAAAACAAAAATGAGTGGAAGAAGAAAATAATAATAGCGACCCCTAAAAAATGGGAAAAACTAAAGAAGAAGATGTTAGTGTCAAATGCAATTTGCAAGAAAATTTATGTATGTATAGGGCGCGTGCAGTGACGTGACTTTGGCAAGCAGATATGGGGACCCGTGTCAAAATGACAGCAATTAATTACGTCCATAACTGACAAGTGTCATAATTTTTCATTCAAAATTTCATGATTTTCTTATTTCATGTGGTTTGTTTGTTATCGGGAGTATGGAATTCAGTCGCTGAGAAAGGGAATCATAAAATACCAAAAATTTAGAATCTTTTGCAAGAAAATTTATGTATGGAATTTGTACATAATACACAGGATTGACGGAAGGTATTGTGCTGGCCACATCAGATTTTTTTGTAATATACATGTTGTTATATTTTAGTAGACCCAGCAAATATCTCGCTTATTTATTAAGTTAGCAACATGTAAGATACTTGTTGACGGATGTACATTCATGATACCACTTCCGGTTTATTAGTAATTAATATCAACTTTGAAATTTCAAATGGAACATACTATTTTTTTACAACTTTGAAAAGTACATCAAATTTGCTTTACAATCATGTAAAATAATCTACATTATTAAAAAGTAAAATGGCGGGCACTTATTTATACACCTAGTCGAAAAGAGAATAGTGAGCCATGACTATGGCTTGAAATAAAACAATTAACTAAAACAATTGACCTTCAGGTCGTGTAAATGTTTGGCGTTAAACAAAATGGATAAGAAATTAACAACAAAAGAAAAAGTGGATCTATTGTTTCGTTTTTGATTAAAAAACCATAAAAATTACAACAAAAAAAATTACCTGTGACGTAGTTTCAACTCGGACAATATCCATCGGCGATGTATTTTTACGCACCACAGTCAATGCAGCCGCTAAAACCGAATTTGGTGTATATGGTTCATTATAACAATGCGCTATTGTCCTGGCTAAACCATTTCCAGACCCACATGGTATTACACCAAATGGTATTTTTTGGAGCGCTTCTGTCCAGTCAGATCGTTCAAATATACCATTTAATATTTCAAAGAGAATCCCGTCACCTCCTATCTGCAAAAAACACATTTTTGAGCGACATTTTTATAAAATCGTGAAATCCGTCTCATTTAATAAATATAGTAATATAAAATAAGTTGAAATACGCGACTTTTCATTCATAAATTCGTGACGTCACAGCTTCATACTCACACAAAAACATTTCTCTCTCACACACACACACATTTACATTCCACATGATTAGCCGTTGTAAACACAAAGCAACAATCTAACCTAAAATATTCAATTTGGCTTGTTCTTTCAAGAAAAAATAAATCCGAAAATATAAAACGATCCCATTATAATTTTTCAAATTTTTATAATCTTGTTTTCAATTTTTACTTCACAATAAGGAAATTCCACTTTCAAGTGGAATTATATAACATTCGCATGTATATAATTTCTTACAAAAAATTTCATTGTGTAAAAGTGAAGGTCGTTTTACTCATAAATAATGATTGATAAACAAATAGACCATTTGATAAAATTTGCAACAACACATGTAAATTACGGCATTTTATATGTTATCGCATGTCACTAGAAATAAAATTAATAATGCAAATAAATTCGCGACATATTTTACGACAAATACACAACAACACAAAATTATTGTTGTTTATTTTTTGTTGTTATGTAAGAATTAAATTGAAGATTAATAATATAATAACTATTGTTTTTAAAAATATGAGACGATAAAAGATAAGAAAATGAAGTAGATTTTATCCGATTGCGAAAATGGATTATGTGACCGATAATTAATATTTTAAAAATGTACAATTTTAAAAGCACTACCTTTGATTAAATTTTTAATATCAAGGTTTAAAAAAATCATTAAAACAAGAAATGTAAAAATAATTTTAGAAAAATGAATGTTTTGATTTCGGCTGGCCAGAAAGAGACAACTAGAGATAGAGATATATTTAGTCTCGTTCGAGCATTTCTCTTTCGATGCCATCCAGTGTTAAAGTCAAAATTTAAACACTAATACGATGAAATATAGGTTTATCGTTATAAAAATAAAAAAATTCAACGTAAAATATTTATTAATTATGTATTACAATTACAAAATACAAAATTATTGACTTTACCGAACAATAAATATGTACGAAAACAAACTAACCTCACAACCGACAAATCCATTCTTCTTATAAAGTTACACTAAATTTCTTTTACTTAGTATTCTAAATAATCGAAAACTCTTTTCAGACCTATTCTTGCAACAAGAAGGCATTTTTAAATACATTTTATAAGTGACGAGACCCGGCAGTTCGCCATTTGCCTCCAAATATTAATCAGCAGAAATTTGCTACAAGATATTTTAACACCTTTGCAGGATACTTGATCAAGGCTCTCAAAACAATCACGGAACACAATTATTATAATTTAATTTTAGATATTTATTTTAAAATTAGAATTCACCACGAAACGAAAGTTATTGTAAACAATGTAACAAGAATAAGAAGTTTTTTATTCCGATATCTTTATTTATTGAGGTAGATAGGCACTGAATTAATCGACTTAAAATATGTTGGATTATAATTCGTTTGTTGATTTTAATCATAATTTAGTAGTTTTATTTTTTCCAAAGAATATATTATTAAGAACACTTGCACCTCTAGTGAGCAATGCTCAAACTAGACTAAACATAGCTCTATCTCTAATTGTCTTTGTTTGGCCAGCCGAAATAAAAACAAATCAAATGAAGTTTTGTCTAGTTATATTTCCTCGTTCTATTGTAAATACTTAGAATTGAAACAACAAAAGCAGAAACGATTTATAGTTAACACGAATTAAATACTCATATTTAATGTTGTAGATTGTATTTGTTGTAGATGTAGAAATACCAACACAAATAATAAAAAATGGCGAGGGTTGGTTTAGTTGTTACAGCCTGTAGATAAAAATTAAAAGGCTAATAGCGCGGATGTAAACGAAAATGATTAAGCATTTTTGAATTAATTTCCTTTGCGGCCTGAAACTATGATTAAGTACATATTTTAATTAATGACTGCGACAGTATTCATAAATATGTATTTCTACAATATAATTATGGTTGTTAGATATTAAATTATCGTGTATAATAAAAGGAACGATATAAATAGTATATTACACATCACATTTGGAAAGTATCATTTTACTGGATGATGTCAACAATAATTATTATAAAGATGAACCACAGACGCTAGTAAAGTGAATTCCCGGACACGCTAGAAATATTTTTTTATATATAAATAAAATAAACATGTTGATAAACAATATTTTCACGACCTATATTCGCAGATTTCTGGAATAAATATTTTACAGAATACAGAAAATATTTTTTCCCGAACTAGTGCCGTAAAGTATAAAACATTTTCTCGATCTATATTTCCACCATAAAAAATATTTCTTACCACAATAATCCCCCTCCAATTGAAAATATTATTGGTCCTTACAAATTCTCGAGCATAATTCGCATACTTTGTAATGTGCAGATCAAATTGCATTTCCGCTTCCTGTAAGATAGGAACAACTCTCTGTTGAAAAACAAGTCTTCCTTTTCCTGGTCCAGATTTAGGGTTTAAAAATATCAACAACTTTCGTTCGTCTGTATTAAATGAGGGTATGATTTCAGTCAGGCTTGGTGTTTTTGATATATGTTGCCCATTCATTAGATTTTTTATGACGGAGCGCCATCGTTGGGCCTCTCTGTTATTGTCTTCGTATTTGTCAAATGATCGGAATCGGAGGGTTATTATTGTTCTTTCTCTTTTTTTCGGCCCTCTTCGACAACTTTGTAATATATAAGCGTAAATGTATAAGTATGCACTTGTATCCGTTTCGTCTTGTTCGCCTAATATATTAATTCATGAAAATATATTTTCAAATTACCAGTGTATAACCAAACAATTATCATATTTATAACTGGAATAAATTTGTGGAAAACTGTATATTTATAGCAAGTTATTTATATATATTCTGTAACCAGTTGCATTTGTATTTTATTATGTTTCTCCTTGAAAAATTGCTAAAGTTTCAAGTAAAGTATCACTTCCGGTTTATCAATTTACGCCAAAATCTGTTATTCCCAATGATATAAAAGTCTTAAATAAAAAAAAAAATATTACAAACCCTCCAAAGTTTATTTTTGTAAGAATAAACACTTTATCATTAACCGAAATCGAGATATTAACCGACTATGAACCACACATTTTTGACCAGAAATGTACAATTTTTGAACCCAGGTTTGAGGAATTTTCAACCGGAAATTTAACCACGTTTATACCGGAAATATACAAATAAACCCTCCAAAGTTCATTTTTGCAAGAATTAATAATCTATCTTTAACCGAAAACGAGATATTGACCGGTTTTTAACCTCACATTCTTAGCCAAAAATGAACAATTTTTGAACCCAGGTTTGAGGAATTTCTAACCGGAAATTTAACCACGTTTATACCGGAAATATACAAATAAACCCTCCAAAGTTCATTTTTGCAAGAATTAATAATCTATCTTTAACCGAAAACGAGATATTGACCGGTTTTTAACCTCACATTCTTAGCCAAAAATGAACAATTTTTGAACCCAGGTTTGAGGAATTTTTAACCGGAAATTTAATCACATTTATACCGGAAATATACAAATAAACCCTCCAAAGTTCATTTTTGCAAGAATTAATAATCTATCTTTAACCGAAAACGAGATATTGACCGGTTTTTAACCTCACATTCTTAGCCAAAAATGAACAATTTTTGAACCCAGATTTGAGGAATTTTTAGTCGGAAATTTAACCACATTTATAACCGAAATATACAAATCAACCCTCCAAAGTACAGTTTTGCAAGAATAAACACTCTATCTTTAACCTAAATCGAGATATTGACCATTTTTAACCTCACATATTTAGCCAAAAATATACAATTTTTAATACGGGTTTGAGAAGTTTTTAATCGGAAATTTACCCACATTTATACCGGAAATATAAAAATCAACCCTTCAAAGTTCAAGTGGTCCTTCACACTGATGAGCACCAAATAGTGCGAAACGCGACTGTGGTTACTTATTACTTATTAAATACCAAAACTGAAAAGTTTTTCATTGAAAACTGTTATGGGTTTCAAGTAAAGTACCACTTCCACCCAAAATTTAACCAACTCTTTATATGAATGCAGAAAGCTTAAATATAGAAAAACGAAATTTTTGGAAGTTTAATACGAGTTATCGTGGACGAAAAAATCATCACACACACACAGACAGAATTTAAATATAATAAAAAAACGTGTGTGTTCATTTTTATTTACTGAAAACTCCCAATCGAATTTTTTAACTGAAAACATTATCTAAATAAGTGTACATTGGCGGGAGGTAAAAATATGATAATTGTGGTTATAGTCATACGTTTGGGTATTAATTGCAGTACATACTTGAATTTTCATCTACAACTTTTAACGTTGGGGTTCTCGGCAAAGATTGGCAAACACAAGAAGCAGCACTCCTAGACCGTCGTTTACTCCTCATACACTGACATCCAATAATGTCCTTAATATGTATTGTTTGTTTTTTAACAATGTCACTGCTTTCTTTTAACAAACACAAACCATTTGCACTTAACTGAACACGAAAAACTGTATTCTTTTTCGACAAGACATAAAACGTTTCTTCTAATAAAACTTTACTGTTTCCTAAATCGGTAAAATCACTTATTTTTCTGTCCACTGCCATGATTTTGAAGAAATATGTTAGAAAATGTTAATAACAGGTGTTTTTATGGGAGCATTCATGACTGGTACTTGTTACTTTAAGTGAACGCATGTATCAGTGCTCAATGCCAATTAACATTTGAAACATACGCGACTGCATCGATATAAAAATTATAAAATTACAACTGTCAGTGTTGTACTGACAATTGTACAACTAGAGCCCTCTTTTAGCCGTCAACCCAACTTTACACACTCATTCATTTGATTTATAATTGTTCCAAAAACTATTCATTTGTTATATATTATTGACGAAGTGTTTTACAACAATATATTAATAAAATTAGGTCAGAAATAATATATTTTTGAGCGTATATGCAAATATATTTCTATCTATCGATTGAGTAAACGAGTAAAACGCAAAACATAGTTCTCTTTAGTTGGTTGGTGGCGCAAAAGCGTCGTGTTGTGTCGATTTCTTCTCTTTCCGGTTACCAAGATGGTAAGATGGTTTATGAATTTTTTAATAATAATCCGAAAATATTGAACCCCTTTTAAGTCATCCGTCAATATACACAATTTGGATTATTTGTTGGTGAGAATATAATTAATAAAATGATGATATTTTTTAGGGTATCGACATAAATCATAAACATGATCGAAAGGTTCGACGCACAGAACCTAGAAGTGAAGATGTGTATCTTCGCCTGTTGGTTAAGGTGAGTTTTTATTATTATTTATTGGTGTGTACACGAATTTATTCTTTTAAATAACTTAAGCACTTTTTGGCAACAAAATTTTTGGTGCAAAAATCGAAGTTACAAACAACATGTCAAATTCTTGATTGGTGGCATGTTTTCATTTACAACTAACCTGTTTAAATTATATACCATACCATAATATCAATTCTGACTATATTAGAAATTTCTTTGGTATTGTTAATTTAAAGATATTTCAAATAGTTGAGGAGTTATGAACCCCCAAAAGTGCATGTTTCATATTTAGTTTCAGCCAAAAATCTGAGGTTAAAAATGATCCAATATTACGATTTCGATTAGAGATAGAATGTTTATTCTTGAAAAAATCAACTTTGGAGGATTGATTTGTATATTTTCGGTATAAACGTGGTTAAATGGACTTTGTATTTATGTTTATAAAAATAAAGGCTCCTTTTGTCTAGTTCTTGAAAAACATGCCTATGATACAAGACATAAAGATAATTTTTATGTCCCGAATACCAAGTTAAATGTAGTTAAAAACAGTCCAGATAAAATAGGCTTAATTATTTACAATAAACTTCCCCAAAAAATTAAAGTTGCTAAAAACATTAATATTTTCAAAAAAGAATTAAAATCTTTTCTTTTACAAAACAGTTTTTATAGTAGTGACGAGTATCTGAACCTGTAACACATATGTATAATGCTGTTTGTATTTTTTTTGTTTATGTATGTATACCTTGACTTGTTCCATACACATTGTTTTTGTGTCAACGGAATTTAAAAAAAAAAAAAAAAAATGTGCGATTAAAAACTCCTCAAACCCGGGTTAAAAAATTGTATATTTTTGGCTAAAAATCGGACAATATCTCGATTTCGGTTAAAGACAAAGTGTTTATTCTTGCAAAAATGAACTTTGCAAGGTTAATTTGTATATTTCCGATATAAATGTGGTTCAATTTCCGGTTAAAACTTCTTAAACCCAGGTTCAAAAATTGTTCATTTTTGGCTAAAAATGTGGTTAAAAATCGGTTAATATCTCGATTTCGGTTAAAGATAGAGTGTTAATTCTTGCAAAAACGAAGTTTGGAGGGTCGATTTGATAACTAATATTTTAAAAGTGTTAAAAAGTTCTTAGAGATTCCGGAAAATAAAGTCGAAAATTTGGGAAAAATGCTCCAAAAACATGCATTTTATTTTGCTCACAACTCCTCAACGATTTAAGTTATCTTCAAATTAACACGAAATTCGTTTTCTACGGGGTTTAAAATATAAATTATTTCCAAATCTTAAAACCGCCTGGAAAGTTTTATTTAAATATTTTTAAGATGACGCCTGTTGCGAATTTTTCGTTCCAAAACATCAAAACTTTTATTTGGTTATGAATTCAGCTAAAATTTATACAAAACATATAAAATTAATTGAAAATCATTTATTTATAATTAAAATGTGACATTTTGACTTTATTGGTGAGGCTGCTCTCGAAACAAATGCTACAGCTTTTATGTAAACTTTGAAAATTAAAAAAAAACTGTAAAATCCTGAATATTAAATAATTTTCTATTTTAGCTCTACCGCTTTCTCGCTCGCCGAACAGGCGCCAAATTCAATGAAGTAATTTTGCGCAGATTGTTCATGAGCAAAATCCACAGACCTCCACTATCTTTGGCCAGAATTGTGCGTTTAATGAAGAGGCCTGGACGCGAAGGGCTTACCGCAGTTGTTGTTGGTACTGTTACTGATGACCAGCGTATTTGGGAAGTTCCAAAGTTGTCTGTTTGTGCCCTACGTGTCACAGAAAGAGCACGTGCGCGCATCTTGAAAGCAGGTTAGTAGGGGGGAGGCTTTTTATTAGTTTTATTATTTCGATCTAAAATATAAAAGAAAATTCACAGGGTGCATAATTTTTTTTGGAAGTACAACTTACCTTTATGCTTAATAAATATTAAAGAGAATTAAATTCACGTCTAAACCTCTAAAATATTTAAGGTTTCGTTTCATGTAATGTGTATATTGTAGTAGGTCGTGAGTTTATAACAAAAACAAATGATATCACTTGAACAGTTGAAATGCAATTTATTTGTTTTGTCATTAAGCAATTGTTTTTATATTTCAATCTAAGGTATACAGTAAAATTCTAAATATTTGTAATAGTTTTTTATGTATTAATGACTGTTCGGACCAAGGGAGCTTTCTTTTATTTACAATATTGATTTGCAAAGGTAAACGGGGCCCACCTGTTTATATATTTTTCAATTTAAATTTGCCAGGTGGTGAAATCATCACTTTCGACCAATTGGCGCTCCGCTCCCCAACTGGCAGGAAGACAGTGTTGATGCAGGGTCGCCGAAACGCCCGCGAAGCAGTCAGGCACTTCGGCCCCGCGCCTGGTGTACCCCATTCGCACACTAAACCGTTCGTCCGATCCAAGGGACGCAAATTCGAGCGTGCCCGTGGTCGCAGGAAGTCTTGCGGTTACAAGAAGTAATCTAATTATTGTATTACGGACGGTTTCATAAATAAATATTTGACTCCTCTTTACAGTTTTTTTACATTTAATAATAATGTATGTTTATTTGAATTAAATTGGTTGATACTTTAAATTTAGAATTTCAATTTAATAGTGAATATTTCAGGTTTAAAATTTGGTAAGTCATAAGGTTCGGAAGGATGTGAATTTTAAAGGTAAGTAAATTTATTTACTTAAACTAAATACATTGAGATTTTGGATGTAACGATACCTGCTCTATCCAATATTTTATTAGTAATAAATCATTTGATTGGACACCTAATGCTTGCATTAAATTCCCCATTTTGTCTAGAGAACTGTGTCCTTGCGTCCAGTATAAAGTTTGCGCAATACTAAAACAAAATTATTTAGAACACATTGGTTGGTATAATTTGGTTCACGAAAGATGACTGTTCAACCTTATCCCTCCTCACTGAATGTTTTGATTTCGGCTGGCCAGAAAGAGACAACCAGAGATAAAGATATGTTTAGTCTAGTTCGAGCATTTCTCTTTCGATGCCATCCAGTGTTAAAGTCAAAATTTAAGCGCCAATACGATGAAAAATAGGTTTATCGTTATAAAAATAAAAAAAAATCAATGTAAAATATTTATTAATTATGTATTATAATTACAAAATACAAAATTATTGACTTTACCGGACAACAAATATGTATGAAAACAAACTAACCTCACAACCGACGAATCAGTTCTTATAAAGTTACACTACATTTTTCTTTCACATAGTATTCTAAATAGTCGAAAACCCTTTTCAGACCTATTGTTGCAACAAGAAGACATTTTTAAATACATTTTATAAGTGACGAGATTTAGCAGTTCGCCATTTGGCTCCAAATATTGAAAGGCAGAAATTAGCTACAAGATATTTTAACACCTTTGCCGGATACTTGATCAAGACTCTCTGAACAATCACGGAACACAATTATTTAATTAAATGTAGATATTTATTTTAAAATTAGAATACACCACGAAACGAAAGTTATTGTAAACAATGTAACAAGAATAAGAAGTTTTTTTTTTATTCCGATATCTTATTTATTAAGGTAGATAGGTACTGAATTAATCGACTTAAAATATGTTGGATTATAATTCGTTTGTTGGTTTTAATCATAATTTAGTAGTTTTATTTTTTATTTTCAAAGAATATATTATTAAGAACATTTGTGCCTCTAGTGAGCAATGCTCAAACGAGACTAAACATCTAGTTGTCTCTGTTGGCCAGCCGAAATCACAATAAACCAAATGAAGTTGACAAACATGGAAAATAATTTGATTTAAACGTTAACGTCACTGAGTAAACATTCGGCTAGAGGGCAGTGTAGTAGATAAATATATCTGTAACTCTACGACATCTGTCATTATTATTTGTAGTGTGTATAAAAGTAATACCATTTGCATATATTTGTCACAAACATAAAATGTTGCTAAGCTACTGTTTTATAAAGTGTTGTGTATTCTTTCTCCGAACAAGTGACCTTGAATAATCATCTTTCGTGAATCAAACTAAACCATTTACAAATAATTATATGTGATTAGCGAGCAGTTGATTAGCCCTGTTTTGTCTCTGTCAATCGTTTATAGATTATTTTAGAGAAAAATTATTCAAATAAAAAATGAGTACAATTCACAAATAATTGACAGTTGGTCAAATGCTCGCCTTTTTGTATGAGATACATACTTTGACCATTCTTCAATAAACACATTTATTTGTAATTTTAATACTTCATCTTGCAATCGCTCATCTTCTATAGATTTGAGTAATTTGGTCAGCAATGTTGGTACTAAAACATTCAAAATATACTTTAAAACAATTTTATACAATAACCTACTCCGAGTTAATTTTATTTTTAACACTGCTATAGAAAAAAATCTGTTGTAGCCATCACAACACCTCTCGCCCTTTCCATTGTCTTATATAAGTATTGTATTTAACATTTCTTGTACACACAAAAAAATCTAATTCCACCTAATTTTTATATTTACGTATTTTCTACAATTTTAAATTCATTCTATGAGCAAGTTTTCTCCATTTCTTCTAAATATTCGTTTTTCCAATTCATTAACAGGATTGGGGGTATTTCTGAAGGGCTCATGTAATATACTTATAATTTTAAATATATAATAATACAATAATAAATATTAAATATCGTTCTCAAAAAAAGCCTTCAGTACTATCTCTGAATTTTTGACACTGACATTAGTGACATTTATCTGTCAATTACATTAAAATTTCTCAATTAGTTACCATACTGCTACTTCCGGTTATCCAATTATTACAAGAACCTATTCAACTCTTCAAAAACCCCACACTCACACACACATCTCCATACACACACACAGGCATCTTCTCTTAGCGAGAAGTAAAAATATAATTTAACCTTTTTAAAAAAATAACTATAAAACTTACATTTATTTGGTAACGTTCCAGTCCACTTCAAATGCATTTTATTTTCGACTATGTCTAATCGAATTATGGAGTCATTCGGTTGAGGAACAGCTACTTCCAAACCAAGTCCCAAAAAATTACAAATTTCCGGTTTAACATATTCTTCACAATATGTACTAATTTTTGGCCAATTTTTTGGTAATAATGTTGCCAGAACATTCAAAATAGACGACACTTGTTCTTGTGGTCCTCTTATAACAATCTACAATAATTAAAAAACAAATCATACAAATTTATGCTCAATAATTTATTGTCTACCTGAAGTCCAATCAAAATACAATAACAAATAGTTTTAAATTGTTCTGGAGTAATCATATTATATAATTCCCTAATTTGCATTGTCGGCCCAGCCGAACAATCAGAACTAGAAGGAATTTTCGTCATTTGTACTAATGTAAAACCCTCATCAGTCTCACCAGCTAACCACGGCGGTGAATTGAGAGAAATATTCGAATGTTCGGTCATAACTTGTGCACCGGCTGTTAATATCCATGTGAACCATAAATGTATGTGGCTGAAGACGCCGTTTTGGCCAGTTAGTTGGATAAGGGAACGAGGAGACCCTACGGGTGTTCCTGTTGCTAAACGGTGGACTCTTTGAGATATTTCGCTTTGTTCGGCGGTGTTTATGTTAGAGGCGTTCATCTATAAATAGGGTATTATGTACCACGTACGGAAAGAGACATTTTACCGAGGAAGACAGAAATCTGTCTTTGCAGTCGTGCGTATATCATTTTATTTGCCACTGATAATACATTTGAAATAAAGATGTATGGTCCAAAATAGTTATTCATATATAAATGATGATGTATTTTTATCTCTGGTTAAACTGTCTATAAACTTAATTATCGGTTAAAACGAAAAATATACAAATTATAGCATAAGTAAAAATTATACGTGTCAATAGTTTGTTGAGGCATTTTTCCTTTAACCGATAGTTAGACACTTTAACCAGAGATGAACACATTAGGCCTTAAGCTAACAGTTTAATCAGAGATAAAAATACCGGATCTTAAGCTAACAGACAATTTAACTTAACCAGAGATGAACATACCGAGCTTAACTTAGGACAGTTTAACCAGAGATGAACACACTAGGCTTTAAGCTAACAGTTTAATCAGAAATAAAAATACCGGATTTTAAGCTAATAGACAGTTTAACCCGAGATGAATATCCGAGACTCAAGTTAACAGACTTTAACCAAAGATGAACATATCGAGCTTCAAGCTAACAGACAGTTTCATAGGAATATAACATATTGAGCCTTAAGCTAACAGGTAGTTTAATAAGAGATGAACATACCGAGCCTTAAGCTAACAGGCAGTTTAACTAAAGATGAACATACCGAAATTCAAGCTAACAAACAGCATAACAAAAGATGAACAACCGAGACTCAAGTTAACAGACAGTTTAACCAGAGATAAAATTACCGTGGCTTAAGCTAACAAACAGTTTAACTAGAGATAAAAATACTGGATTTTAAGTTAACAGACGGTTTAACCCGAAATGAACATACTGAGACTCAAATTAACAGACATTTTAACCAAAGATGAACATATCGTGCCTCAAGCTAACAGACAGTTTAACTAAAGATGAACATATCGACCTTGAAGCTAACAGACAGTTTAATCGGAGTAGACTATACCGAGCCTTAAGCTAACAGGCAGCTTAATCAGAGATGAACATACCGAGCCTTACGCCAACAGATGTTTAACCAGAGATGAAATTACCGAGTTTTAAGCTAACAGACAGTTTAACCACAGATGAACATACCGAAACTTAAGCTAACAGACTGTATAACAAAAGATGAACAACCGAGACTCAAGTTAACAAACAGTTTAACCAGAGATAAAATTACAGTGCCTTAAGCTAACAGTTTAACTAGAGATAAAAATACCGGGATTTTAAGTTAACAAACAGTTTAATCCGAGATGAACATACCGAGACTCAAGCTAACAGACAATTTAACCAAAGATGAATACATCGAGCCTTAAGTTAACAGAATGTTTAACCAGAGATAAAATTACCAGGTCTTAAGGTAACAAGCAATTTAATCAAAGATAAAAATACCGGGCCTTAAGCTAACAGACAGTTTAACCAGAGATCAACATACCAGACAGTTTAACCAGAGATGAACATATTGTGCCTTAAGCTAACATAGTTTAATCCGAGTTGAAAATATCGGGCATTAATTAATTCATAACGTTAGTAATATTTTTCAGTCAGTTGTAAATAAAATAATATACGCACTGAAATTTCATTGAATACGTTTTACTTTGAGATAGTTGATAAGTTCTCGAACATGAGTAGTAACAAACGGCCAAGAATTCAACAAATGTACTTTGTCCCTCATCAACATAATAACTGTAAATAATCTATGGAAACCTCTAGCCAAAGAATCTGGCAAACGAAATGTGTAACTCAACACATGCCCTCTTTCACAATCTCCGAAATAAACCGTCCCTCCTTCCTTCCCAGTTTCTTCCTAAAAGAACAACCATCAAACCAATTCTTCATTTCCGTTCAACAAATCATACTTCGCAGCTCAAACTTCTCACGCAAGCTTGCTTCAATAAAAAGGCCATATCTTGTTTTAATGCCGTTCTAGTCGTTACATACGTTGTCGCACCATTATGACTTACAAATGCATCACTTACTTCGATTGATTTGCAAGCATTACACCAAGGAACTGTTAAACTATGAGGCGGCTGACTAGGATATTTTTCATTTACAGCTTGTGTACAGAGCATGACGCAAGGGCCGTGCGATTCACAGAAATGACCAAGTGCTAGAACGCCGTTCATGATGTTATTTTATAGTTTCAGCACATTTTAAACATTGGAAACACAAACACAACATTAATTTTTGAGGCTATGTTTATGTCTGTTGCACAGCTGATGTATAGACTGTGTCCCAGTATGCAATAAAAGTTGTACATATTTTGGAAACGTAAAAAACGCAATAATTTAACAAAAAATAACTGTTTTTTTTATTTTAACGTGCTATTAAACCATACTTAAGCTATAAAACGAATTATTTATTATTATTATTATTATTATTATTCAACGTTCGTTGCATATTGAGACGTAGTTCGACAGCTGTCTACAGATTGTGTCCCACTATGCAGTCAAAGTTGCAGATATTTCGGAAACGTAAAAAATACATTAATTTCGCCAAAAATAAAAAAGTTTTTATATTAACACACTACTAACCTATAATAAAACTACAAAATAAACCATTTTTAAACTTTTGTAACGTGTATAAAGATTATTTTTTTTGTACAATACTCTACATTCGTTGCATATTGGGACGTAGGCTTGAAGCACAAATTTAAAATTTGTATATTTTTATAACAAATAAATATATAAAATGCAGATATTAACAATCACATTTTAAAAAGCTTAAAAACCAAAAATTTGACAAAATACGATTTAATCTACATTAACACTAAATAGGAACACAGCCTAAACACTACAATCTAATATGGTTGCGAAAATGGAACGCAGCCAATTTGTAAAGGGCTGCGTACCACCATACACTTTGTAGAGTATAGAGTTTAGGCCAAACTCTATATACTCATTATGTATTGTGTAACGTAGCCAATAAATGGCTGCGTTCCACTATATACCTTGAAGATTGTATAGAATGATAGAGTTTAGATAAAAACTCTACTTATTTAATGTGTATGGTGGAACGCAGCCAACTTAAAATGGGTGTATTTCAATTTCACATTTATTGAAGTGTGTAGAGTTTAGGCAATGTTCTTTTTAGTGTTTATGTAGAGTACATACGTTTTTGTATTTCTTCAATTTTTATGAATAATATAAGATTTTTACCTTCCGTCTCCTTTAGGTAAGGATCAAAAAATTCGATGGTGAGTTTTGGGGGTCCAACGATAACTCCAATACTACAATTCTAAAAATTATAATTCTTTCATATTCCTCTTTCGTACGTTCATATGAAGGGTTGATTAGATTTTGGTTATGATTGGTTAACCAGTTAACCCTGATTTGAAGATTTTAACAGTTTTTCTTGAAAAAACGCGGAAAAATTTCAGTTTTGTATGTTATAAATATGAAAAAATATTTTATTCTCTATTCGATTTAATTAGATTTTTTTTCTTTGCATTCAATGAATTTAGAGATAAAGAATTATAAAGAAACATCTTGCAACGTATGCTGCTGAAAGCTGCACAATGGACACAGAATATTGAAATATTACTAATTGACAGATTTCTGTATCAAATAAAATTTTCATAATATCTTTGTGAAATGATTTTACTGGAATTATAAAAATGTAAAATAATTTAATCACAAGCGAATTCAGCAGATTATTATGTTGTAAATATAATGCAATATATGTTTTTATAATAATAGAAAACTGTACATTTTATATGTTTTTATTTTCTAGTTTTTATTTTAAAAACATATTGTTCTTTGTGGGAGTAGTTCAATTCAGTTCAGTACTAGGTAAAATCAGTTCATTTTTCTCCTAAAAAGAAAGCGCCTATACTATCGTTTAAAAAAAGTCTGTGTGAAATTTGTACAAAATATTTAAAAATGACGGAAGGTAATGTGCTGGCCACATCAGATTTTTATAATATAGTAGCTGTTTCCATGGTTATAAGCATAGCTGGCTGATTTATAAAATTTAATTTATAATTCTTTAACTCTCTATAACCATTGAATATCAAACATAAAATGCAATCAATTCGTATAGATAAGAATATTCCTTATTAATTAATAATTAAACTATTAAAATCTTCAAATGACGGTACTTCCGGATGACTAATTATAACCAAAATGTAATCAAGTCTGCATATGGATGTAAGGAAAAGGAATACGTAAAAATTGTAATTTTTGGAATTCTAGTATTGGAGATATCGCGGCCGAAATTAGTCACACACACGCACACACACATACAGACACACGTGCTTATTCAGTGAAAACTCACCACCAGATTTTTGACCTAAGGCAATACCTTCCTTACTTATGCCCGTATTAATAGTCGCTCCTCAAGGCTTCCTTGGGCAAAGGAAGACTTGAGACCGCCTTACCCGTACTATAAACGTTCCTTGAGTCCCGAAAACGCTTCCTTATCTCAAGGTAGGTTGAAGCCTTTCTTGAGGCTCTTTAGCAGAGTCATATACGCAATTGTAAATTATAACTGACGCGTTTTGAAAACTTCTTTTTAGTATTAAATGTTAATAGTTAGAATAAGATAAAATTTACCGAAAAAATAAAAAATATTTTATTGTATGCACTTTTTAACATAATCATCCTTAGTATTTTACAACTGCTAATAGACTTTTCATGAATTATTAATTCTGTATTTATATAACAAAATAGAAATAAAAAATATAAATATTGTTTTATAACTGTAAAAAAACTTCTAGTTTCTTTAAATTTAACTGTGGTGACTAACAGGTCCCACGTTAGTAATGAATTTTTGTTGTTGTTTGTTGTAAAATATTGTTTTATGTACAGTTCTGTTATTTTCTAACCCTACTATATCTTGAGCACGCATGTTTACTTTCATAACTCAGTTTTTTGTAGACGAAATCGTTCTCTTACACGATGTTCCTCAAACTCAAAATAGTCGTCAAAGTTATCCTCTGCCATTATCTATGTTTATTACAATGTATAAAATACTCTAACAATATAACCTCAATACCTCAAATATACCAAAGTGTTTCAAATCGCGCCAATTATAACCTAAAACTGCGCATGTGTCCCCGGCAAGGACGCCTTGAGGTAGAGCTGAGGCTCCTCAGCCGAGGTTTGCCGAAGGAACGTCTATAAAACACACCTAACTCAGGTAGTTGAGGACGTCTCAGCCAAGGAAACTTTAAGGTTGAGTTTGAGGAGCGACTATTAATAGGAATTCCCCATCATAAAAAGAAAATTACATATTTTCAAGATAACAATTACCAGTTTTCTATGTATTTAAGACAGAAATTCTAAGGTATGTGAATGCATTTGAAGATGACACAAATAGATATAAAAGAAATCTGACTGCAAGTCGATTCTGACGTCACAGAATCTTGGAGAAAGCACGCAACGTCACAAGTCTCGCGCCGATGGGACGCTTTTCAAATGCGTCATTTTCTGCAACCGGAAGCCACTATCTTGCGCTAAAGCGAGCTTGTGTGAACGCCAAGTGAGCTGTGAAAAAGGCCCGAAATTCTCAGAGAACGAATTCACTCCATCGAACATTTTACGTCATAACGCAGCGATATTTTTCACAGGATACGAAAGTATCTTTCAATGTAAAACAAGACATGTTAGTTACTTTGTAAGTAAACTTTTGAAAATAATTTTACAACTAATTTAAAAAGTAATTTGTATGGCAAATGAGATACATAAAAGTGTACCTACGCTGAGAAAATTTGGTAAGTCCCCGAATGATGTAACAGAGGTATAAAGAAGTAACAATGGCCACTGCAAACAATATGCACGTAGTAAACATTGCAGTCTCTTAGGCGACGTAAAATTTTACTGTTTTAACCGTAACATTTCTCATTCTACTTGTATCCGTAAACTCTCCAAGTTATGGTCAGTAAAGAAAATATCACTTCCACCTTTGTATTTATATGACAGCAACACTATAACTTATATTGTCAGTTTATGGCTGATAATGGACGGAAATACTTTAATAAATAAAAATGAGTTTTTTTTTGGAGAAAGTGGAACTTTTTTAACTTATTCACTTGTACGCAAATGAGGAGCTTTTGGCCAAAACAACCTTAGTCTATTTTTAAATGGGGTTCTACAGGATGTTACAGGCCATCGAACCCGCCAAAAACTGGGTTCGGTTCATGTTCTGGTTAATTTTGTGCCGATAATAGCCGTCAAGATATAAATTTTCAACGTTTTATTGTTATTACATACCCTGTTCCCCTGAATTATTTAAGCAAATGATATTTTTTCTATTGTTTATTAATGTATCAATTATTTTGCGTATAACTCATTTTGTGCGTAACCTTTTCAGGATAACTTTGTGCCGATAATAGCCGTCAAGATATAAATTTTCAACGTTTTATTGTTATTACATACCCTGTTCCCCTGAATTATTTAACCAAATGATATTTTTTCTATTGTTTATTAATGTATCAATCATTTTGCGTATGACTCATTTTGTCCGTAAACTTTTCAGGATAACTTTGTGCCGATAATAGCCGTCAAGATATAAATTTTCCACGTTTTATTGTTATTAGGTACCCTGTTCCCCTGAATTATTTAACCAAATGATATTTTTTCTATTGTTTATTAATGTATCAATCATTTTGCGTAAGACTCATTTTGTCCGTAACCTTTTCAGGATAACTTTGTGCCGATAATAGCCGTCAAGATATAAATTTTCAATGTTTTATTATTTAACCTAATGATATTTTGTCTATTGTTTATTAATGTATCAATCATTTTGCGTATGACTCATTTTGTCCGTAAACTTTTCAGGATAATTTTGTGCCGATAATAGCCGTCAAGATATAAATTTTCAACGTTTTATTGTTATTACATACCCTGTTCCCCTGAATTATTTAAGCAAATGATATTTTTTCTATTGTTTATTAATGTATCAATCATTTTGCGTATGACTCATTTTGTCCGTAAACTTTTCAGGATAACTTTGTGCCGATAATAGCCGTCAAGATATAAATTTTCAACGTTTTATTGTTATTACATACCCTGTTCCCCTGAATTATTTAAGCAAATGATATTTTTTCTATTGTTTATTAATGTATCAATCATTTTGCGTATGACTCATTTTGTCCGTAAACTTTTCAGGTTAATTTTGTGCCGATAATAGCCGTCAAGATATAAATTTTCAACGTTTTATTGTTATTACATACCCTGTTCCCCTGAATTATTTAAGCAAATGATATTTTTTCTATTGTTTATTAATGTATCAATCATTTTGCGTATGACTCATTTTGTCCGTAACCTTTTCAGGATAACTTTGTGCCGATAATAGCCGTCAAGATATAAATTTTCAACGTTTTATTGTTATTACATAACCTGTTCCCCTGAATTATTTAAGCAAATGATATTTTTTCTATTGTTTATTAATGTATCAATCATTTTGCGTATGACTCATTTTGTCCGTAATCTTTTCAGGATAACTTTGTGCCGATAATAGCCGTCAAGATATAAATTTTCAACGTTTTATTGTTATTAGAGATGGGTTCGGTTGCGGCTCTGGTTCAAACATTAATAAAATTTGCGGTTTTGTTCCCGGTTCATGTATTGGGTTCAAGTTCGTTTCGACCTAATGAAAACTGAATTAATGTTTTTGGAATAACAATCTTTATATAGAAATAATTTAAAATGCGGGCCGAAATTTACGCAAGACAAGACCACGAACACAATTTCCACTAACACACAACACAAGCGTCGATTATCAGCTGTATTAAGATTACGCGTACGTGTTTCAAAGTCAAAATGAACCTGAACCGGAGCTCAACCCTGAACCCGAATTTTAACTCTCGGTTCGGTTCCGATTTGGGTTCAATTGAAACGTATATTTGAGGTTCGGTTTTGGGTTTGGGTCGGTAAAATGTTACGGTTTGGTTTCGGGTTTCGTTCGGTTCAGGTTCATGTTCGATGCCCTCGTCATTCATGTGTGTGTGTGTGTGTGTGTGTGTGTGTGTGTGTGTGTGTGCGTGTGTGTGTGTGTGTGTGTGTGTGTGTGTGTGTGTGTGTGTGTGTGTGTGTAGGACGTTGGAAGGACGATTACTCAAAAACTATAAGACTTAATATTTGTTTAACTATGTATTTCCCAACCGGACATTCATGGGAAGAGCTGAAAAGGTTTTGGTAACAATTGGACAACCGAAATTAGCAGATTCTTAAAAAAAAATCTTCTTAATACTATTTTTTGAAAAAATTTCTTGGTAATATTAAAGAAAATTAAATTCTCAATCTGACACATGTAATTTTTTTATTATATCTCGTATAGATTTTGGAGATTGTATATAATAATATACAATAATCTGTTTTAATTAATCTCGTTACCCAAAAAACAGTTGAGATATTTAAATGTTTATAATTGACAGATAAACGCAAAATGTCAGTGTCAAAAATCAGATTTTTCTGGGAGGTACGAGTACATTTAATATATATTATTGTATTATTAATTAAATGTATTTAAAGTATAGGGATGTTAATATTACATGTATCCTTAAGAAATACCGCTAATACTATCAATGAATTTGAAGAAATTTGAACATATTAGAAGTGTAGGACAAAATTCCTCTTAGAACGAAAGAAGAGACACAATTTCAATTATTTGTGTGTACAAGAAATGTTAAGTTCGTTACTTATAGCAATCACGTGACTTTGTTGGCCTTGGCAAGCAGATATAAGGATCCGTGTCAGAATGACGGCTAGTAGTTATTTACATAGATGTCACCATTGTCATAATTTTTCATTTAAAATTTCAAAATATTCTGATGTTTATTTGTCATCAATAGTATGGAATATACTTGTCGAGGAAAATAATCCACATAGATTTAGAAAATCATGATGTTTTGAATGAAAAATTATGATACTTGATAGCTATGTACATTATTACTAGCTGTCATTCTTAGACGACCCCCCATATATGCTTACCAAGGCCAACAAAGTCACATGACTATGCAACATAAAATGAAAATAGCGAGAGGTATTGTGCTAGCCACAACAGATTTTTTACTTCCTTGTACGTAAGTAAAGGAAGTATTGTAATCGCGAAAAATTTCGGTTTTCAGATTTCAGCGGAAATATCCATTTTGATCATCCCTGAATCTATTTTGACTAATTTCGACGTGACGTCTGTACGTACGTATCTCGTATAACTCAAAAACGGTAAGCCTTAGAAAGTTGAAATTTTGTATTTAGGACTCCTATAACATCTAGTTGTGCACTTCCCTTTCTGGTTATTACACAATTTCCAGAAGTGGCACTTTACATGAAGCCTATAATAGATTTTAATGAAAAACTGTTTTAAAATATAATCCAAAACTTTTCAAATTTGGTATACAAGACTTTTATGTCATTCGAAATAACATAATAGATTTTGGTTAAAATAGGCTAACCGGAAGTGGTACATTACTTGAAGTTGTTAACAGTTTTTCTTGAATAAAATGATTTTATTTTAATTTTAGAAATAAAGGCTTCAAATAAAAGTTTTAGAGAATTAATTTCTGCGTCTAGCACATCAAGTATTATTAAATTAGCCCTTTGTATAAGCGAGATATGTAAATTTAAAAATTATATACTTTTTTGTTTTTGTAATTAAGCTTGCTATGGATTAGGACAAAAAAATAAAAAAAAAGTTCATGTCAAATTACGTTAAATACGTGCAATTTTATGATTCGTACAATAACAAATATTATATTTTTATTGTGAAATTAGTCATATTCATTGTTGTAATCAAATATTTCTTTGTAGTAATCAAAACTCTCTTTAAAAACTCCCTTTATGGTCGCTATATATCTTACTGTTTTGAAGTGAAAATTAATATTTTGTAATTTATTTATTAAAAAAATATGTATAGTTTAATAATCGTACAAGGAAGTCGTGTGGTGTCCACATCAGATTTTTTTATTATGGAGGAACCGTCACTTCCTCTTTTTGGATGTATCCGTCGAACAGCGGTACGCAATCAAATTGTGTGTGTTTGTTTTGGTCTAAAAAGCGTTTGAGGGATGTTTTATTGACTCATTGCAACGTTTCTAGCTGGCCAGAGCGGTTGCGCAATGTCTAAAAACTATCTAAACTTCTTGGCCAAAATCTCTTCATTCAGCTAACAAAGAATAATTGAAAGCAAAAATAAATTTGCCGGCCTTAGGGTACATTCCATGTTCATTTTCCTTAGTCTGTAAGCATCCTTTCTGATCTGGGGTTCGCGCCGCGGTCCACGCTGAAAGCCCGGAGCAAAGCTCACCATTTATCACACGTGCCCCAGGTGTATTCATTGATCAGAGAGAACAGAACATAGACCACTTCCTTACTCTCTCTTTCTCTTTCCGTCTCAACGTGGATCATACTCATTCAACGGTTGGAATGGAATGGGTAGGATAAATGTTTATTTATTAATCCTTGCTAAGGGGTATTCAGACGGATTTCACTGAATTCTTGCTTATGCGAATGATATACTGAGGTTTGTTAAATGTATTTACAAATGTAATGAAATAAAATAACAGTGTTGAAATACATCATTTGTCAAATGATACTTATATTAAATGACTCTGCAAAAATAATTATACAAAAAATATAAAAGAAAATTGTATAAAATGTACTGGGCCGTATCCAGGATTTCTTTTTGGAGGTCGGAGGGGGTACTGGTTATAGGTACAATAAAAATTTTGATCAAGGTTATCTACGAATTGTATAAATTAAGATTTTAACTCCGCCCATTCTGACAAATTCAGTAGTGTCGTTTATTTAGTTTTTATGAGGGTACAAACGACTACTGTTATTTTATTATTATAAAAATATATGGTCCAGTAAAAGCATTCAAAATTCAAAAATAAGTCATCTGGTAAGTTTATTACCAAATATGTGAAAGATAACACAATGTCATTTGTCAATAACATTGACAAAATAACTTTATTCGGACGATTAATAAATAAACTTACGTTACAGCAAAAGTATTGTCAATAACAAGCATCGTTTTGAAATTTTGAATGAAAAATTATCACGTATGACAATCTATGTAAATAACTACTAACCGTCATTCTGACACGGATCTTTATATCTGCTTGCCAAGGCCAACAAAGTCATATGACTGCTCGCGCCCTATAAGTAACAAATTTAACATTTCTTGTACACACAAATAATTGAAATTGTATTTCTTCTTTCGTTCTATAAGAAATTTTGTCCTGCTATTCTAAAATGTTCAAATTCATTGAGAGTATTAGCGGTATTTCTTAATGATATATGTAATATTAACATTCCTATAATTTAAATACATATTTAATTAATAATACAATAATATAAATGTACTCGCACCTCCCAGAAAAATCTAATTTTTGACACTGACATTTTGCATTTATCTGTCAATTACAAACATTTAAATATCTCAACTGTTTTTTGGGCAACGAGATTTATTACAATAGATTATTTTATATTATTCATTATAAAGAGGAAGGTATGCCGTTAATAGTGGAAAATAACATCAGGCAAATGACCACCACGACCACGCTGACAGGACATTATCCTTTTCATGAAATTTTCCATAACCAAATCGCAAAGTGGCTGTCCTATGTCCTCGATAGCCTCACGAATTCCATCTTTGAGGTCTTGAGTCGACGCTGGGCAGTTGGCGTAGACCTTCTCTTTCACGTGGCCCCAAAGAAAGAAGTCGCAAGGTGTTAAATCACAAGATCTCGGTGGCCAATTGTGATTCGATGGAATTCCGGATCATTTTCATGCATTTCAACGACCCAATCAGCAAAGACACGACGTTGTTGATGATCGGCCGGCTTGAGTTCTTGTGTTAACTGGACTTTATAAGCCTTAAAACCCAAATCTTTATGCAAAATACGGTGTAATGACGTTTGTGGAATGCCTAATTCCAAAGAACGACGAGGAATGGACAAACCTGGGTTTTCTTCAACACTTTCGGCTACAGCAGCAATATTCTCGGCTGTTCTTGAGCGACGTGCACGGGTTTTATTCTTCACATCACTAACTTGTCCCAACCGCTCGAATTTTTCCACCAATTTCTGTATTGCGGTCCGACAAGGTGCTTCACGACGACCCAAAAATTGTCGAGTTTTACGAACCGTCTCTGCCAAATTTTCACCATTTTTATAGTGAATTTTAATAATTTCAATGCGTTGTTGAAGCGTGTATCGTTCCATTTTTATTAATGGCGTAGTTTCTACTTGTCAAATGTCAAAAAATGACAGCTTCAAAAGCGACATCTACCGAAATAGCGGGCTATTCAAAATAACACCTCTTATTGGAAAACCCTTTACAATCTCCAAAACTTATACGAGATATAATAATTTTTTTAAATGTGTCAGATTAAGAATATAATCTTCTTTAATATTATCAAGAAAATTTTTCAAAAAATAATATTTAGAAGATTTTTTTCAAGAATCTGCTACTTCCGGTTGTCCAATTGTTACCAAAACTTTTTCAGCTCTTCCCATTAATGTCCGATTGAGAAATACGTAGTTAAACAAATATTGTTATAGATTTTGAAAAATCGTCTTTCCAACCTTCCCACACTCATACACACACATACATCCACACACACACACACACACACACCCACACACACACACACATAGCCATCATCGTAAAAATATTAAAATCGGATTGTAGGGACCAAAACATGCTTAATCATTACTAGCAAGAGGTTAAAAAACTATTTAAATATATACATTTGTCATATTATTACATACTTATATTATTATTATTATTATTTACAATGTTGAACGTATTTAAAATAAAATTCTAAAATCAATGGCCCGTACTACGATCACGGTTTTAACTAAAACGCTGTTTTAAGAAGTGTCAGATATCATTATTTAATAACAATAATAAATAATATCGAATTTATCAAAATACGATTTAAAAGCAGAACATAGTTTGTATTCATACAAATATTTTTTAAAAAATCGATCTTCAAACATACGTGCAAAATTAAATGTTGAAATTTGAATTTGACATTTTTTAAAACAACGTTTTAGTTAAAACCGTGATCGTAGTACGGGCCAATGTGTCTTATTCTCAAAAATTCTAGCGAGACCTTAGTAAGAAGATAAAAATTGTTACAGATGTTAAACACACATGTATTTTTATGTATTTCGTATGTTGGAATAGAGCGCGAACAGACACTTGACAAATTATTTTTTAAAAATTTGTAACTAATAAACATTACATTATGAAAAATCAAAAAAATCCACTTCCCCATTTCGTTTTGGCGTGAGTATAATATGAGGACATCCCCTCAAGAGACGTCCCCTAGCACGGAAGCTCTCGAAGTCTCGAGATTGCTTTAACCGAGCCTGTTAGCGCTTATAAAATATTCCATTTTCATTCGCCTTGTAGGTTGTAGCGGAGTGCCTCTCTTCAACGAACCAACTTCACAGGGGCAAAGGACATTCGTGTAATGTGTTATGCTCTGATATTTAATTCAGTTTTTCTGGCACGACTTTTGCTATTCGTTACGGTGGATGCTTCACCACAATATCTGAATATAACTCATTTACTTTTACTACTACACAAGAAAAGATGAAAAAGATGTTTTCGCAACGCATACGACGATGTGGAAGACGATATTTTTTGCAGTAAAGTTTCAAAAACAAAATGGTGAATGTTCTGTAAATTGTTTATGCTTTATTTTGATTTATAAATGTTTACGAGTATGTCCCTTTATTTAATGTTTCTATCCATTTTGTTTAAATACTTTTTATTATAGAATAATTTTAAATTAATCTGGACCAATGTCCGCATTTCGTAATTTTTACCTTCTGTCACCTTTAGGTAAGGCAGGTCTTTGGTCAAAAAATTCAATGATGAGTTTTTAGTGAATAAGCATGTTTTAGGGTCCCTATGTATGTATGTGTGTATGTGTGTGTGTGTGTGTGTGTGTGTGTGTGTGTGTGTGTGTGTGTGTCTGCGTCTCTGTGTGTGTGACAAAAGTTTCGGGTCGCATAACTTCAATACCACGATTCCAAAAATTATATTTTTTCGTATTCCTCAAGTTTACATCCAGAAGAACAACTCCGGCAAAGTAAAAGCTCGGGTTCAAATCCCGGTGGTACACATAATCTTTTCACCATTTATTTCAAAAACTTTCCTAATTTCGAAAATTTGTCAGTGTGATCAAACTTAAATTATAAATTGGTCTAAAATACTGGAACATATTTCAAATAAATTACTGATTAATAAATCAGGAAACTTTAGGGTTTCATGGCCCTTAGTAAGTCCTTTACATACTTTGTCACATATTACGGGAGAAGAAGGATAACTCAAAACTAAACTGTCGCATTACAGTGGAATCTTTCTTAAGCGGACAGCAATTGTCGCTGATTATATGTCCGGTTAAAAGAGGTGTCCGTTTAAAGGGAAAATTTAAGCAGTGACATTTTGTAGCCTAAATGTTTCGAAATTTTATTAGATTTCGCTCTAATTATTGATTCGGACAAAGGCATGTTTTTATTTCGGGTTTTAATAAACTATTCATATGTAAGTTTTTACCTCACGCTAAGAAAGGTATATTGGATTCATGCTAAAAATTATAAAAGATTATAATGATTAAGCACGATTTAAGGTCCATAGAATCCGATTTTAACATTTTTACAATGAAGTCTGTGTGTGTGTGTGTGTGTGAGAGAGGTTGTTGGAGACACGATTTCTTAAATTCTATAAGAATAAAGACCTTTTTGACTACTGATTCCTCAATCTAACATTAATGGGAAGAGTTGAATAGGTTTTGGTACCAATTGGAAAACGGGAAGTAGTAGTATCTGAAAAAAAAATCCAATTTAGTATTAAAGAACGTAAAATTCTTTATTCGATACATTTTAAATTTTTATTATATCTTCTAAATATTGAGATAAAAAAATAATATATAAAATAATTTGTTGTAATAAATTTCAGAGCCTAAACAATTCTATAGTAACCATCAGATGTTTGTAAATGATAGAAAAATGTCATTGTCAAAAACCAACAATAGTTCATAAACCTATTAGGGTGGTATTGGCAGCTCATTTCTAAAACTTTGTCAAAAAATTTATCATAGTACGAATATGGTTTTATGTAGATTTTAGCTGAAAATAAATGTTTGGGCAGCGAGATTTATAACAGATTATTCTAAATTATTATTTTATTATTTAAATGTATCAGATTGAGAATTTAAAGATCTTTATTATTGTATTAATATAAATTTTCATAAATAATATTTAGAAGATTTTTTTATGAAATTACCACTTGTCTAATTGTTACCAAAACCTATTTAACTCTTCCCATTAATCGTATCTCCAATATTCTAACACACACACACACACACACATCCACACACACACACAGACATCATCGTAAAAATGTTAATATCGTATTGTAGGGACCTTAAAACATACTCATTCAATAAAATGCGGATATGCCATTTTTGTATGAATCCTAGTACCTCTCTTAACGAGAGGTGAAAATTATAAAATGTATCGTTCTGACTGGAATAAAGTTATAAACATAATTTACATTGCGCACACTGTACAGACCGTTATTTCTGCATCACCAGCTTTTCAGTTCGCGAAAACATGAACCATAATTCACTGCACCTGCAATAGGTAAGCAGTTTTAGTTGACACCGAATTTCAATTCCAAATTCCAAACATAATTGTAATTAACTTCGAGACAATCAGATTCAGCGTTTGCAAACTCCAGCTGCAGTTTGAAATTCTCCGTCGGTGCATATCAGGGGTCGACCAGCACTCATCAATTTCTGTTTCCTGCACAATGGCAAGCGCAGGAGCAGGAGCTGAGCAGCAGGAAAGCCGTTGGATCGTCCACGATGCATTATAAACTTCTCACTTTAAACAGCGGTCTCTATTATTTATGGGTGGATAGTCGGTGGTATCAGTAAACCCCATATATGTCAACGGGTAAATTATGTACCCGGCACTTCTCTATAAAGTTTTATGAAGCATGAGTGTGTTAAGTTTTTGCGCTTGTCACTCGATCATTTTATGATCGCAAAACTAGATGTACAAGGAAAGTTATTATAATCTTTATCCTACAAGAAAAAATTGATGTGGCCAGCACAATACCGTCCGTCAGTTCTATATATTTTTTACAAATTCCGTACAGAAAGTTTCTTGCAAAAGATTCTGTATTTCCAGTAAAATTATTTCATAAACAAACTATGCAAATTCCACTTGTCACTAACATCTTCTTGTTTAGCTTTTCCCATTCGATAGAGGTCGTTATGTTTTATTTTCTTCTTCCAGTCATTTCTGTTTTATTTGTCGTCCTTATTCAGTTTCTTTTCTTTCAAGTCTTCTGCAATACAGCCCTTCCATCTTGTTTTTGTTCTACCTTATATTACTAAGCAATTCATTCTTCTTTCAATGTAATTGTCTTTTTCATCTATCTCAACATCCTCATCTCTGTCACATTCATTTTTTACCTTCCGCGTCACCTTTAGGTAAGGAAGGTATTGTCTTTGGTCAAAAAATTCAATGATGAGTTTTTACTGAATAAGCACGTTTTAGGGTCCATATAATACGATTTTACCATTTTTACGATGATGTCTATGAATGTGTGTCTGTGTGTGTGTGTGTGTGTGTGTGTGTGTGACAAAACTTCCGGATTCCATAACTTCAATACCACGATTCCAAAAATTATAATTTTTTCGTATTCCTTAAGTTTACATCCAGAAGAACAACTGATTAGATTTTGGTTATAATTGGTCAACCGGAAGTAGCCTCATTTGAAGATTTAACAGTTAAATTTGATTTATTGACATTTAACGTTATTATAACTTAAAGAATATATTATTCTCTATACGATTTGATTACAATTTATACTTCATATTCAATAGATACAGAGTTAAAGAATTTTAAAGAAATTAAATTTTATAATTCAGCCAGCTATGCCAAATTTGGGAACTAGTAATATATTCATATAATTCAAATTGACAGATGTCAGTATCAATAAAAAGTAAATTAATGTGGCAGATATGAGGATGTTGAAGTAGATATTGGGGAATACACGGAAAGATACGGTAAGAAAATAACTCTAGTGTTACAAGTTTTTAGAAAGATACAAGAAAGACGATTACATTGGTTTGATCATGTCATGAGGAGAAATGAAGAATTATATTGGAACAAGAATGAATAGTTTAGTAATAGGACGTTAAAGACCAGAGAGAAGATGGAAGGACTGTATTGCGGAAGATTTGATAGAAAAGGAACTGAATGAGAACGACACGCAAAAATAGCGACCCCTAACGAATGGGAAAAGCTAAAGAAGAAGAAGATGCCAGTGTCAAGTGCAATTTGAATAGTTTGTTTATAAAATAATTTTACTGGAAATTTAGAATCTTTTGTAAGAAAAATTATGGAATTTATACATTATACACGGGAATGACGGAAGGTATTGTGCTGACCACAACAGATTTTTTTAAACTTTTTTTATAATATTAATGAATATACAATATTTTTTTTAAATATGTCCGATCAAGGTTATTTGTATCATGAACGAATTAACAAATTGGCATACATTTATCTCTCTCCTTTGCAGTCTATAAGCGTGTACGATAAGGATGGATATAACACGTTTGTCTTTCAAAAATTCATATTGTTTCGACTAGGTTAGGACATTCCACTTGAAAACGATGCTCGTTGTTGATAATACTTTCGCTGAGACATTAATTCAAATACATTGCCTTGATTCATAACCATACGAATAACGTTATTTTCTGTCAGTATCACTGACACTGACACTGTGCCAGTAATTTATTTTACATATATTTCGTTTTACATTTGCTAATAAACTTACCAGTTGATTTATTTTTGAATTTTGAATGCTTTTATTGTAACATATATTTTTATAATAACAAAATAACAGTAGTATCTTATGTACCCTCATGAAATTAAGCAAACGACATACTGAATTTCTCATAATGGGCGGAGCACAAATCTGAATTCATACAATTTGTAGATTACCTTGATCGGACATCTTTCAAAATTTTTACTGTACGTATCTTATAGAAGGCTAACTTGGATCATTCTCAATATCGACAAGTTATCATTTAATAACCCATCCCATGATATTGTTTATTGCAAACATTTGCAACTGTACCAGCTAGTAATCTACTAAAAATCTCTGACCGTAAAAGTTGGTTTCATTTGGAATTTATTTCGATTGTAAAGCAAGTAATCTACTCGGTGGCCAAGAATTACATTACGAACGAGCTTGGGCTTTTCCAGATAAGCCAACCGAAAAAAAATCAAGTGTGAGTGTATGAGTGCAGGGCAGAGAAAGTTTGTTACAACTTCCCCGATGATATATTTTTCTCCAATTCGAAGCAGGCGGTGGAATGCACGGTCCGATGAGTTTGCCGGCGTGTAATATCCTACAATAACCCCTGCTCCTGCAAGAGGGACACGAGGAGGCATGGTCACGTGATGCCTGCTCCACTGTAATCCGGAGAAAGATAAAATATTACCGACCAACGCCTATCTACTCTCTTCTCTTTAAATGCTCCTTTTAATCAATATACATCAGGCCTTCACACCAAACTTTTTTTCAACTTTATTTACAATTCGTTAACTTTAATCTTTTTATTACCTTGTACGTAAGTAAAGGAAGTATTGTAATCGCGAAAAATTTCGGTTTTCAGATTTCAGCGGAAATATCCATTTTGATCATCCCTGAATCCATTTTGACTAATTTCGTCGTGACGTCTGTACGTACGTACGTATCTCGCATAACTCAAAAACGGTAAGCCGTAGAAAGTTGAAATTTTGTATTTAGGACTCCTATAACATCTAGTTGTGCACCTCCCTTTCTGGTTATTACACAATTTCCAGAAGTGGCACTTTACATGAAGCCTATAATAGATTTTAATGAAAAACTGTTTTAAAATATAATCCAAAACTTTTCAAATTTGGTATACAAGACTTTTATGTCAATCGAAATAACATAATAGATTTTGGTTAAAATAGGCTAACCGGAAGTGGTACATTACTTGAAGTTGTTAACAGTTTTTCTTGAATAAAATGATTATATTTTGATTTTAGAAATAAATGCTTCAAATAAAAGTTTTAGAGAATTAATTTCTGCATCTAACACATTAAGTATTATTATTGTAAATTTAAAAATTATATAGTTTTTTGTTTTTGTAATAAAGCGTGCTATGGAGTAGGACAAAAACATAAAAAAAATGTTCATGTCAAATTACGTTAAATACGTGCAATTTTATGATTCGTACAATAACAAATATTATATTTTTATTGTGAAATTAGTCATATTCATTGTTGTAATCATATATTTCTTTGTTGTAATCAAAACTCTCTTTAAAAAGAACCGGGTTAAATTATGGTCGCTTTATATCTTACTGTTTTGAAGTTAAAATTAATATTTTGTAATTTATTTATTAAAAAAATATGTATAGTTTAATAATCGTACAAGGAAGTCGTGTGGTGTCCAGATCAGATTTTTTACTCTCGCTAAGAGAGGTATTGGAATCGCATATCCAGATTTTAATGATTAAGCATGTTTTAAGGTCCCTACAATCCGATTTCAATATTTTTACGATAAAGTGTGTGTGTATATGTGTGTGGGGAGGTTGGAAGGACTATTTCTCAAAAACCATAATACCTTTCGATGTATATGTTGCCATTTTATCTATTAGACACAGGTTTTTTAAAGTCTTCACTTTACATAAATGCTGATTGCATATTGGATTATCTTGTTCTTTTCCATGTATTTAAACCTTGTAAAGAGGTAACTTATATGGGTCTTAAATTACAGCACGAAGTAGACTATCTAATTAATCGGCATCCTATAGTGGAAATGTGTGCTACACATTCCTATCGAATACTAACACTAACTACTTGTATCTTCTGAACGAGTTGTTGAAGTACCGTAGTAATTTTGAACACAGTATTTACTCAAACAAGTATAGTGGCTTGAAGTGTACTAAAATTAATAGTATTTTTAAACTCTCTTGACAACTCATTTGAAATTTAATTGATACTGATGAAGTTTTGGATGAAATGTAGCTGAAGAAGATTAAATGAACAGTGAATCAGATGAATTAAATGCATTTGTATTGATTTATAAATAATTCTGCTCTATAAAAGTAAAATGAAAAATCTGTTGTGGCCAGCACAATACCTCTCGCCTCTTCCGTTTTTGGTTATATAAGTACAGGGCGCGAGGAGTAGTAATTATGTACATAGATGTCAAATGTCAGAATTTTTCATTAAAAATTTCATGATTTTCTAAATTCACGTAGTTAATTTGTCGCCAGGAGTGTGGAATTTACTTGTCGAGGAAAATAAACCACATGGAATTGGAAAGTCACTAAATTTAGAATGAAAAATTATATTTCACATCTATGTACATAATTACCAGCTATCATTCTGACACGGGCCTTCATAGCCAACAAAGTCACATGATTGCTCGCGCCCTATTGTATTTAATATTTCTTGCATACTTACATTCTACTTATATCTATTCTTTATATTTAGATTTTTACCTTCCGTCACCTACAAGAAATATGATTACATTGGTTTGAAAATGTCATGAGGAGAAATGAAGAATTATAATGGAACAAGAATGAATAGTTCAGTAATAGGATGTTGAAGAAACAGAGAAAGACCAAAGATAAGATGGAAGGACTGTATTGCGGAAGACTTGAGAGAAAAGGAACTGAATGATAACGACACGCAAAAATAGCGACCCCTAACGAATGGGAAAAGTTAAAGAAGAAGATGTCAGTGTTAAGTGCAATTTGAAATAATTTTACTGGAAATTTAGAATCTTTTGCAAGAAAAATTATGTATGGAATTTATACATTATACACAGGATTGACGGAAGGTATTGTGCTGGCCACAACAGATTTTTAAATTTTAAATTCATTCTATAAAGAAATTTTGTCCTACTCTTCTAATTTTTCGAGATGTTTCCAATTCATTGTCGGGATTGACAGTACTTTTGAAGGGTCTATGTAATATACCTATATTTTTAAATATTTAACTATTAATACAATAAGAAATAATATAATGTATGTACTTTTCAGAAAAAATCTTCAGTAATGTCTCTGGATTGTTTACACTGACATTTATCTGTCAGTTACAAACATTTTAATATTTCAATTGCATTCCATGACATTATTTGGGCTGTGCGATTTATTATAACAGATTATTATATCCCTTATGTTTCTTTATCTCTGTATCTATAAAAGATATAATAAAATATTTATATGCATTAGATAGAGAATTTACTATTTTTTAATAATAGCAAGAACAAAAATTTTCAAAAAATAATATTTAGAAGATTTTTGTTAAGAATCTACTACTTCCGGTTGTCCAATTATTAGCAAAACCTTTTCAGCTCTTCCCAGTAATGTCCGATTGAGAAATACGTAGTTAAACTGATGTTAATATCTAAATAAAAGTCTCAAAGGAGCAACAATCAAATAAATGCCGACAATTAGGCTGCTTCACAGACATTGACCTTACTTATTAATCCAAACAGTGGCGGCTCGTTAATATGGCCGCGCGCCCCCCTACCAAATAACTGTAAAATAACTTCTTATTTGGTATAATAAATTAACAATATGATTTAATCATATAGAAAAACAAAAAATAGTTCAACTGTATCGCAACTTGTTAATAGTTAAACATAAAACATTTAAACTAGACGCGAGATGAGTCGCTGCTCTGAAAAACCTTGACTGCTCAGCGTACTGAGGCCTACGTTGCTCTGAGAACGTGACGTATTGAAAAGACAGGATCCGCCACTGTGACAATGATTATCTTTCGTCTGAGTTCATCAGATTGTCTTTAATAATAGAAAGGAATTATATTACGAATTTCAACTGTTTGGAAGTTTGGACAACTTTTTTCCAAGTTCATAAAGTGTCATTTTACGTCTAAATCCAGAAAAAGGTCTTCCCAACGAACTTTCTTCTTGGGAGTGCAAAATCAGGTGTATGCCCTTGGCGTCAAATTTCCTATTTCCAACAGGGCTATTTAAAGATTCTTATTTCTTTCCTGTCAAGTAAATTCAGCGAAAATGTCGGTAAATACAAATTTAAAGTTGAAAATAAATTGAAACTTGAAGACATGCAAGCTTTGGAATATCAAACAAATTCAATATGTAGGTATATTTATATCCTTTTATTTAGATTTTAAAGATAAATCAGGAATTGAAAGGTTTTTGATGTTAAGTTCAGAAAATAAAATATTCAGCTGTTTCCAAATACTTCAGCTATCAATCAAATGGAAATGTGGAAATATAAAGCGCTAGTTTTAGTTTCTTTTGATAGCTCTGTGCTACTTCTTTATGTTTTTCAATTCTATCCAAACTACACGTCATTGTATGAATAACAAATTTCTTTTGTAACTACTACTTTTCATATTTTCTCGGTTTGTACATATTGTTTCATTATTTTAATGTTTATTTCTCTTATTTTACAAAATGCCTGTCATTGTGCATTCATTTCTGGCGTGGAGTGTGCACCACATGGGTCAATTTTGTTTCATTTAAAATTCGAAATATTTGGTGTTGGTGGGGATTGAATATTGACTCCAATGGGCTACTTACATACAAGAGGATTTTGAAAACTATTATATTATTTAAGTTTAGTTTACTCAACTACATTATTTACATTATAAGTTTTTCAAATACATTGTGCTATTATTTAATAAATTTAACATAAATGTATCCCTCCTATCTTGATGACGACACAATCACTAGCATTTGATTCGTTAATGTGAATGGGAGAGGTGAAGGGAAGATCGAGGATCAGACAACGTTCTACTATCTCCGTCTCTGTCTTCCCAAACTACAGAACTAGGACGTATGTCATCCGTGATTGTGACGTCATAAAAAGAAAATATTTATTTTTAGCCGTAAGTGACAAAATTTTGAAAAAAGAAAAAATAGGGGGTCTTTTATTTTATATATATATTCCAAAAAAAAAAAAATTCTTAGTATCATGCAAGTAGCCCATTCACCAGATTCGCGACCAGACACTCAGGCACGCGGATACAAGACCCCATAGGTATGTATTTAAATTAATAAAAATTAAATGGCGGGAGGTATTGTGTTGGTCACATCGGATATTTACTATAAGTAATTTATTTAAATTAGATGAAAAAAGAGTACTTCCTGATTGAGTTTAAAGAAAATAAAACATTGCGAAAGATTTCTTAAATGAATTTAGCCATATTCGGCTCTTTTTTCGTTTTCATTGTCATTCTAAAGCATTAATTGTTTCAACGCTATAAATCTTGCTTTTAATTGCATTTTTTCAAGTCGGAAAAAAGAGGATATTACGAAATTCTTTATAAAAGACTATGATTATGGATGATACATTAACTTCTTTTAACGACTTTATTTCAACAATTAAAGCAAAGTTTTAGTGATATACTGTTCTTTATTTCGTATTTTGTATGTAAATTACCTTTTAATCTTACATAAAAATAAAAATGAACTTTGTATTTCACGTTTCTTAATAAAGAATATCTTTGAAACAAAGAATTTGGAAATAACTGATGTAAGATCCTAAAGAATCAACGAAGCAAGTATTTAGCATCACTGTTAAGCTAATTACTTTCAGAAAGAATATCACTCCATTTAAAAAATCAGGGATTGTATCCCTTCCAGCGAAATCGCAAGTAGAATTCAAGACCTTTTCGTATTAAAAAGTGGCATTACATTGCCCCGAACTTTGTAATTTAAACGTGGGAAATTTCTCGATTGTAGTACAGATTAGGAGTTAACAATTTCTCCACATCTATTATACAGCATTTTAATTCTTTTATACAACAGACGTTTCGGTACACATTGTACCGGTGGCGTATTCAGGAGGGGGCTTAGGGGTCTTGAACCCCCCCTTAAATTGCAGTGAATTGATAATATAATGCATTTAAATTAATCATTTTCAACATTAAAATGTTTGACAAATTCAAGTACAATGGCGAAAGAAAGAGTTTAGCTCTCTTGTATAATAAAAAAAATCTGCTGTGGTCAGCACAATACATCTCGCCACGTTTTTGATTACATAAGTATAGGGTGTGAACAGTCATGTGACATTGTTGGCCTTGACAAGCAGATATGGGGACCTCTGTCAGAATGACAATTAGTAATTATGTATATAGATGTCAAATGTCAGAATTTTTTATTAAAAATTTCAAGATTTTCTAAATTAACGTAGTTAATTTGTCACCAGGAGTTGTCGAGGAAAATAAACCACATGGAATTGGAAAATCATAAAATTTAAAATGAAAAATTATGATATTTGACATCTATGTACATAATTACTAATTGTCATTCTGCACGGGCCTCCATATCTGCTTGCCAAAGCTAGAAAAGTCACATGACTGCTCGCGCCCTATTGTATTTAACATTTCTTGTATACCTACACTCTACACTAAAAATTCTACTTATATTTAGATTTTTTAATTTTAAATTCTATGAAGAAATTTTGTCCTAGTCTTCTAATTTTTCGAAATGTTTCCAATTCATTGTCGGGATTGACAGTATTTTTGAAGGGTATATGTAATATACCTATAATTTTAAATATTTAACTATTATCTCTAAACCTATAAAAGATATAATACAATATTTATATGTATCAGATAGAGAATTTACTCTTATTGAATACAAGCAACAACAAATTTTTTTTTTAAGAAACTACCACTTCCGGTTGTCCAATTATTACCAAAACCTTTTCAGCTCTTTCCAGTAATGTCCTATTGAGAAATACGTAGTTAAACAGATATTAAGTATTATAGTTTTTAAAAAAATCGTCCTTCCAACATCCCCCTTCCTCCCCATACACACATACACATACACACACACAGACATCATCGTAAAAATATTATAATTGGATTGTAGGGACCTTAAAACGTGCTTAATCATTATAAGATCTGGATATGCGATTTTTAGTATGAATCCAATACCTCTCTTAGCGAGAGGTAAAAATGTTTTACTCCTGGACCCAACATAGTAATTTTTTGTGAGTCGTGGAAACGCCACTGCATTGTACTCTGGCTTGCAAAAAAATCGCGTACACCTTAAAATCAAGTAACCGAGTTTTTACCTTTTTTACCTCTCGCTAAGAGAGGTATTGCATTCATGCTAAAAATCGCATATCCAGATTTTATTGTATAAGCACGTTTTAAGGTCCCTACAATCCGATTTTAACATTTTTACGATGATGTCTGTGTGTGTGTGTGTGTGTGTGTGGATGTATGTGTGTGTGTGTGTGTGTGTGTGTGTATGTATGTAGGATGTTGAAAGGACGGTTACTCAAAAACTATAAGACTTTAAATTTGTTTAACTACGTATTTCCCAATCGGACATTCATGGGAAGATCTGAAAAGGTTTTGGTAACAATTGGACAACCGGAAGTAGAAGATTCTTGAAAAAAAATCTTCTAAATATTATTTTTTGAAAATTTTTCTTGATAATATTAAAGAAAAATAAATTCTCTTTCTGATAAATTTAAATATTTTTATATATATTCTATAGATTTAGAGATAAAAGGAATATAATATATAAAATAAACTGTTGTAATTAATTTTACAACCGAAAGGATGCCATGAAAAATAGTTGAAAATTTTAATTATTTGTGACAGATAAATGTCAGTGTCAGAAATAATGAGTAACGAAAGAAAAATTTACTTGGAGAATCCCTTAATTCTTGATCTGTCTCTATTATGGAGATGACAAGTCTAGATTGAAGGACTTAAATTTGTTTCAAACATTATGGGACAATGTACACCAGCACTGTAGACTAGAGTAACTTTGAATTGCGAAAAAGCTATCAAATTCTTCTCAAGTAAGTTGTAAATATTGACAAAATTACACATCAATATAAGAATAATCGGAGTGCAATCTATCCGTCACTTTATTAAAGGGAATTAGTGTTATTTAGATATAACAAGTATGAAAAAATAAAATGTAAAAGAAGATATGTAAGAATAGATGCACAATCCAGATATATACATTTTAGACCGCCCAAAATTAATGTTTTTACTAGAAGAATATGAAGTTAGAGTAAACAAGGTTGTTCGAATTGAAAATTGCTGTTACCAGCCTAATATTTATATATGGTAAACTCTACTTTGTAATTTATTGTAACATAATTTATGGTAAAATATCTTTATGTTGAGACATGCTATTATTGAATAATAAAGAAGTTTATACGTCATAGATTTATATGAATATATTATTTGTATTTATAAAAATATTCTTTGCTTTATGCATACAGCCAGGTAAAATATACGGCGAGAGGTTATGTGCTGGCCACATCAGATTTTTTAGCTATGTAAATACGATTTTTTTAAAATAGGCTAATATCAACTGTCAATGAAATTGTCACCGTTGTCACTGTCATGTCATTATTTTAGTTATCGTGGAACAAGTTCTTCATTGTGCTAAGTTACTACTAAATTACAAATATATTCTAGAAAAATTAAAGAACAACCAAGTATTTATTTTAAATGGATTTATCATCGCTCCATCAGCGTCCAGTACTTTATTTAATCTTAATGTTCTGCTACTGATCTGATTAAGCACCCCTCTTCTAACTTAAATTGTATTACAACTTTCTCGTTTTCTGATAAAATTTTGACATCTTAATTGACACTAATGACACTGACTTGTGACATTGACAAGTTAACAATCGAGACCGACTCAATACAGCAAAAAACAGGTGTACGCGATTTTTTTGCAAGCCAGTGTACCCTCATGTCGGTAAGTAAGATCTTAAAAATTATTGCAACCCTATTGTGTTTTCTCTATGCCAATTTCAAATAAAAGAAATTTGCCATCGTTAGCAACTTCGAATATGTCAATGTGGCATTAAATCTTTGTCGATTTTTCCCACACGTTGGAGGCCTGACTGATGGTTGTCCGTTAGAATAATTTCCATGTAAAACACGTAAAACATTTCCAGGCAACCCGGAATCGCCGGAGCCGGTGCCTGTGCCCGGAGCGAACACCAACAACGTTGACCGTAATCTAAAACTATTCGCTAAGCTGTCAGATTTCAGCCCAAAGGCGGTTGGTTACATTCACGCCTTGTTCCACACTGGACATTTCGCCGGTTTTAACCCTTTCCGATCGAGGAACGCTAATAAATATTACTTGCAAAAGCAGATCTACAAAGGATAGTTTCCTATATAGACGAGGGTTCTAAAACTAACTGTTATAGTATAGTAACGTTGTGCGATGGGTATGCTCGTATACGATTACAATCATAGGCGCCGACTTTTACAAATTTCTCGGGGGGGGGGGGCAATTATTTTTAAGTAATGTTTTTACCTTCCGTCACCTTTAGGTAAGGAAGGTATTGTCTTTGGTCAAAAAATTCAATGATGAGTTTTTAGTGGATAAGCATGTTTTAGGGTTCCTATAATACGATTATACCATTTTTACGATGATGTACAGTAAAATTTTTTAAAGATGTCCGATCAAGGTTGTCTACGAATTGTATGAATTCAGATTTTTGCTCCGCCCATCATGACAAATTCAGTAGTGTCGTTTGCTTAGTTTTTATGAGGGCACGTAAGATACTACTGTTATTTTATTGTTATAAAAATATATATTACAGGAAAAGCATTCAAAATTCAAAAATAAGTCAACTAGTAAGTTTATAAGCAAATGTAAAACCAAATATGTTAAAAATAAGATACTGACACAATGTCAGTGTCAGTGACTCTGACAGAATATAACGTTATACGTACGGCTATGAATCCAGGTAATGTATCTGAATTAATAAATAAACTTACGTTACAGCGAAAGTATTATCAACAACGAGCATCGTTTAAAAATGGAATGTCCTAACTTAGTCGAAACAATATGAATTTTTGAAAGACAAGCGTGTTATATCCATCCTTATCACACACTCTTACAGCCTTTGCAAAAGAAAGAGATAAATGTATGCCTATTTGTTAATTCGTTCGTGATACATATGCCCTTGATCGGACATCTTTCAAAAATTTTACTGTATGTATGTATGTGTATGTGTCTGTGTGTGACAAAAGTTCCGGATCCCATAACTTCAATACCACTATTCCAAAAATTATATTTTTTTCGTATTCCTCAAGTTTACATCCAGAAGAACAACTGATTAGATTTTGGTTATAATTGGTGAACCGAAAGTAGCCTCATTTGAAGATTTAACAGTTAAATTTGATTTATTCACATTTGAGGTTATTATAACTTAAAGAATATTCTCTATACGATTTGATTGCATTTTATACTTCATATTCAATAGATATAGAGTTGACAGATGTCAGTATAAATAAAAAGTAAATTAATGTTGCAAGGATGAGGATGTTGGGGAAGACACGGAAAGATAGGTAAGGAAATAACTCTAGTGTTACAAGTTTCGAGAAATATACAAGGAAAAAGAAGCTATTTGAGAACGACACGTAAAACAGAAATGAGTGGAAGAAGAAAATAAAAAATAGCGACCCCTAACGAATGGGGAAAGCTAAAGAAGAAAAAGATATTAATGTCAAGTGCAATTGTATAGTTTGTTTATGAAATAATTTTACTGGAAATTTAGAATCTTTTGCATGAAAATTTATGCCTGGAATTTATGCATAATACACAGGATTGACGGAAAGTCTATTTCCAGTAAAATTATTTCAGTATTTATAACAATAATAAGAATGCCACAAGACAGACAATTTAAACAAGTGTGGAATGCAAAAGTAAAGAAGAAAAATAAAGAGGAAGGCCAAGAAAGAGTTGGGAAAGCAGTGTAGAAGAAATACTAAGAAGAAACAACATCAATTTTCAAGAGGCAAGAAAAAAAGCAACACACCGAAAGACGTGGAAGGAAATAATAAGCAAAATAAAATAAGAAGTATAATCTCGACACCCGAAAGGGTATATGAGATTTAAAAGAAGGCCAGGAAATAAATTAATTTTACACAGACTGCGTGTCCAATTATTTCCCAATGTTCACAAACTAAAAGATTGTTTTATTGTTCTATTTTTGTATTTAAACAGTCATTTTCATTTTGTTTTAAAACATTCTTTGATCTTACAGAGCGGTTTTGTTTAACAACTTAAATTACATTCTTGCGTTTTCTTTGAAATACAAACTTCGCTAAAAATTGTTTACAGTAAAAGATTCTGCGGTTTACAAGCCTTAAGATCTATATTAGTAGAAAATAAATGTGGCTTTTTTCAAGTTGATATGCATATTATTTTAATTACAAAATCAATAGTTAATTATAGCTGCAAATTCGCTATCTGCATAAAGTTATTAGTTTAGTTTCAGTGTACACAACTTCCTCGTCAGTTTGGTGTGTCTGTGTCTACAAGTGACATGACATGAGTTGTGTACGACCAGAACACAACAGTTCACTCCGCTGATCTCTTATAGACACCATGACAACTGATAACCGCCGCAATTTCTCATCTGTTTTTGCTCTAACCGTAATTTAGATAACGTGAGGGGGATATAATAGATGTCATTAATTCACATAAAAAATTCACGATTTATAGTTTCAGATATGTTATTCGTAATATGAAAACGACTTTATCTTCTTTATCAAAATGAATTTGTTTAACAAAATTTATCATCGCATAAATTTTATCCGAGAAATAAATCGATACAATGTGTTATAAACACTTCCTGTCAGTGGTCATTGCAGCAGTCATCAAATCATCAAATCAAACACAAACCGTCACTGGAAATAAATGATTCAGTGAGTTGAACACAATTCTGCAATTCGCAGATTAAAATCAAATATGCATTAGCAAATATAACCTATGTGTACTCCATACGCAGTTTAATCATTCCACTTTTTATTAAAATGATTAATTCGTTTGTGACTCTTCTTGCAAAGAAGGTATTGTCTTTGGTCAAAAAATTCAGTAATGAGCTTCTAATGAATAAGCACGTTTTGGAGTCCCTAGAATACGAATGTACTATTTTTACGATGTCTGTGTGTGTATGTGTGTGTGTGTGTGTGTGTGTGTGTGTGTGTATTTGACTATCGTTTCAGATCGCATAACTCCAATACCACGATTCCAAAAATTATAATATTTGATTAGATTTTGGTTATACAAAGTGTATTATTATTTTTACACGTTTGCACAGCGGCGCCTCTTTGTTTAAATTATTTTTAGCCGAACGTTAAGATTAGCTACGGATCTTGCGTTCAGAACTCTTATGTTTTGTAATTTTTTGAAAGATTCTGTAATGGCTTTTAGAAGTTTTAGTCTTGTTAGATTTTGGGATGGGATAGTTTCGTGACATTTTGAAAGAATTATTGGGGGTTATAAAAGCATTTTTAAAAAGTATAAGAATACGTAGAAAAAGACTAGAAAAGGCAGATGTGTGACAGCGGGAGAAAGCAACTTTGGAAAATCTGATGAAGGACTTGTCACGTAGGCTACCGGGAATTCGGGAAGCCGTTAGAAATTCAGTTCTTCCCCCAAACCTCCGAAGTGGTCTAAGTTACTTGACCAATTATAGTTTGTTAATTTTTAAGTTAGCCAATAAGGGTGTGAAGGTTGGACTTCCTTATTGGAAAGTGGGGTGAAATCAAGTGAAGATGTGTTTCACATGATTTCAGCTCGAGGAGTCCTGTTCTGACTTTTGATCGTGAAGTTTGTTTTATTCCCATTCGATTGTTGTTTAAATTATAACTTGTCTAAATGACTTGTGAATTTTATAGTTGTCTTTGTGACTTAAATAATTGTTGAAGTCCGCGTCCTCCCAAGTAGTTTAGATTGTTATTAAGAGTTAATTTTATTTTCTATTTCTTGAAACCCTAATAATTGTAATTATTGCATAACGGTAGTGAGTTAGTTTAATAATAAAGTGCTTCCGTCGAGGCCGACCTGTGATGAACAGTAAGTATTATATATATGCTATGTAGATTCTTATTACTTGTATAATTTTAGTGTATTAAATTAGAATAATTATACTTAGATTTTACAGGACAATGATCATAGTTTTAAGGTTCTTTTTGCTGAGTGCTAATTTTATAAGAATATCTCTGTATTGTAGTAATGTGTGAAATATGTAAATATCGTTGTGAAATAAATCCTTGGAAAAATATTAAAATATCCTGTACACATTTGATTTATCCCTTTCTCCCTTTTAATCTTCCACTTCATTTTCTTCGCATTTCATTTCACAACGTGTCATTAAAAAATAATCCGTGTTCTTCATAGCATAGCAGGCCAGGCGTTAATAATAAAAGTGTAGGGCACTTACGTATCGCACGACGCACGAGGCCAAGGAAAATTTCGCTTATACGTAAATAACTTCGTTAAACTGTGCTGGAAAGTGCGTGCGTTCGCGATAGACGTAGGCGCGCCAAATGGCTCTCTGGGGAGAGGAACGATTCTGCTATGTAAATTACGTCATTTCACTTTTTTCGCCCTTCAAAGGCCGACAAATTAAAAATCGCGTTATGAGTTGATTTCTCCTTATTTAGTGACAGAAGGTCGCGATGTAACAGCCCAGGCTTATAATAGTTCGGCTGGTTTACATTTTCAACAAATAAAATCTACGCAAATGGTGAGAAATTTCTACAAATTCCTTTTGACTAGAAATACAGTAAAATTTTTGGAAGATGTCCGATCAAGGTTGTCTACGAATTGTATGAATTCAGATTTTTGCTCCGCCCATCATGACAAATTCAGTAGTGTCGTTTGCTTAGTTTTTAAGAGGGTACGTAAGATACTACTGTTATTTTATTATTACAAAAATATATATTACAGGGAAAACATTCAAAATTCAAAAATAAGTCAACTAGTAAGTTTATAAGCAAATGTAAAACCAGATATGTTAAAAACAAGATACTGACACAATGTCAGAATGACAGAATATAACGTTATACGTACGGCTATGAATCCAGGTAATGTATCTGTATTAATAAATAAACTTACGTTACAGCGAAAGTATTATCAACAACGAGCATCGTATATAAATGGAATGTCCTAACTTAGTCGAAACAATATGAATTTTTGAAAGACAAGCGTGTTATATCCATCCTTATCACACACTCTTACAGCCTTTGCAAAAGAAAGAGATAAATGTATGCCTATTTGTTAATTCGTTCGTGATACAGGTGCCCTTGATCGGACATCTTTGAAAAATTTTATTGTACATGTTTTTCTACAGTCTATATAGAAAGTAGCCATTTGCGCTCTCTTTTGTTAGCACAAGATGTCACTTTGCCGCTCTAGCTCGATAAAGTAAAAAAAACACTCGCTGTCAAAATTTGTAACTATACAAATGTTGAGAAATATTACTTGTCTACATTCTTAATGGAAACGTTTAGTCAGGAACTAAGGGCACTGTAGTGACACATTTACCACCTTTACAAATCAATATGACATATAACTGGCCGCACTATTGTGAAAATAAAATAGGGCATTCATTTACAAACACGAAAGTATAAAATGTTTAGATTAGATTGAAGCAATAGGTCAAGAAGAATGGGAAGTAACGATAAATTAAAATTAAATATAAAAGACGTTTTTTCTTTATATTAATTCTTATTAATTGAGTAGTAGTGTGTTTCGAACGTAAATGGACATTGTCGATTTCGAGAGAATGCCGCGCGTCGCAGGACAATTTTCTTTTAACCAATATTCAATTGAATATAAAAAAATTGAGACGGTTCAACACAAATTTTTCAGAATAGCGGCAACAAGAATGAATCTTCCTGACCCCTTCATTGCACATAATTACTCCAATATATCTTCTATGCTAAACATCCCATCTTTAGAATCATTGCGTGAATCAAGCGACGTTAAATTCATTTATAAACTTTGTAATAGCATTATAGATAGCCCTGCATTGCTAAATGAATTGAGATTTAAGGTTCCTCTAAGAAATTCTAGGCAAAAGACTATATTCGTGCTAAATTGCTATAAGTCTCTATATACTGGGAATAACCCTTTAACGAGAATGTGTAAGACAATTAATGATCTGGATATAGATATATTTATTATGAAAATGTATGATCTACTTAAAGTTATAAATAATAAAGTCCTGTCTTACGAGTGATATTATTATGTTATTTTGTTATGTGGTAAAATGTATTACTCAGATTTATTTATATTTACATTTTTTTTGTTATTTAATTTTGTAAAATTGGACATTATGACCGTGTATTAGAAATAAATAAATAAATAAATATGTCTGCCCTGGATAATGTTCTTGCAAAAACACACACAATTTGATTATAGCATTGAATAGAGAAATAGTTGCAAAAATGTGCAACAATTGACAATATGTTCAATTCAATTAACACTATTATATTCATATCTGAAAATGAAACTCCCTTAAATGCGGTACAAATGTTCATGTTGTAGATAATAGCAATTGAAATGAAATTCCAGCTTGTGGCTTGTAGCCGTAGATAGCACAATAGAAAACATAAATCCTAAATGGATTCCGAACAATAATCGAAGGCCAACTAATTCGGAAACAACAGAATAAATGAGAACAAGAAATCCTTGCCTACCTACCCACTCGATAATTTATTATAGTTATCTCTGATCTAAAACCAACAGAAATCTGCACTAATAAATATTACATAATGGAACTCTCTTAATGATAGGTTAGGAAACAAAATTAATTAATAATTTGTTCGAGGTTTGTTGCAAATTTTTATTTGCAATAAAAGAACCTTGCCTTTCGTATCGAGTGCTGGGCTGCCACCTACGTCTTACTCGTAGTTTTGGACCTTGTTGTTTTGGGCGTAAAGCTTCACACATCATCCTAATGTCTTCAGATCTTCTGATGACCGTGCTAGTGCTACTGAAGATCTTTTTCCCTTCAGCGTTCCTATCTTTTTGGTGATGGATGTAGAACAAAATGCATCATCTTCATATTTAGTAATGTGATATTTTGATTCTATAAGGTTTTATTAGCAAACTCATTCATAAATTTCATTTTCACAGCATTCGTGGGAGGCCCAATCACGCAGAGATTCACACAATAGGGCACTTGCACCTACGTCACAACATGGCGGGTGAACAGCTGTTTCTGGACAACTAAGCTTCAATTTAACATTATGTCTTATGCAGGCGAATGTGTTTTCTGTGCAAGAAATTAAGTTTTTCGCAGATTTATACATGCTACTTTAAAATATAACTAGTCAAAATTAATGATAAGTGTATGAGTTATGTACTAGTAAAACGAGTTATACGAATTTAAATAAAATGTAAGAAAATTAATGAAACTCAGTTTGGACTGAAATTTGCCTTTTCCTTTTTGAACTTTTACAATACACCACAATATATGCTGTTAAGTCCTTGAATATAAGTTCTTACAGTAAAATTTTTGAAAGATGTCCGATCAAGGGCACCTGTATCACGAACGAATTAACAAATAGACATACATTTATCTCTTTCTTTTGCAAAGGCTGTAAGAGTGTGTGATAAGGATGGATATAACACGCTTGTCTTTCAAAAATTCATATTGTTTCGACTAAGTTAGGACATTCCATTTTTAAACGATGCTCGTTGTTGATAATACTTTCGCTGTAACGTAAGTTTATTTATTAATTCAGATACATTACCTGGATTCATAGCCGTACGTATAACGTTATATTCTGTCAGAGTCACTGACACTGACATTGTGTCAGTAGCTTATTTTTAACATATTTGGCTTTACATTTGCTTATAAACTTAGTAGTTGACTTATTTTTGAATTTTGAATGATTTTCCTGTAATATATATATTCATAATAATAAAATAACAGTAGTATCTTACGTACCCTCATAAAAATTAAGCAAACGACACTACTGAATTTGTCATGATGGGCGGAGCAAAAATCTGAATTCATACAATTCGTAGACAACCTTGATCGGACATCTTTCAAAAATTTTACTGTACATTGATGTTATTGCAATCATCCCTGATATGTAATATATTAAGAAACATACGTTCAGAGTAATTTTGCTTTTCCTCCAAAATTTTCCCGATCAAAAGTATGTTTTAATGTCTTACTGTAAGTGTGATAATGTCCATATTATTTTGTATGTATTAAATTTTTGTTGTATAATTGTTGTAGACCACGAAGAAGGTACAAGGGTGCACCGAAACGTTGGCTTAGCAAGAATAAATGCTGTTTGACTGAACTATCGAATAATTCTTAACACCTAATCCACATCACAGTCGATAAATTACCTACAATTATTTAACTTAATATTTATTAGTATGTTTACCTCCTTTCGATTTTGGGTTAACGGCGCCCATGCGTGAAACCACTAGTGTGGTATATTCTACAAACAAAACATTCTCGAAATTCATAAGCTGCTTTCTTAATTTGCAGAAGAGTGCCTCTTCTATAGAATGATTAAAAGTTTATTAGCCGTCACGATAGAATATTTCAACGTTTTATTAGTTTTAGATACCTGTTCCCCTGAAATATTTAACGAAATGATATTTTTTGTATTGCTTATTAATCCAGCAATGATTTTACATAGGTTTCATTTTGTCAGTAACCTTTTTAGGATAACTCTGGGCCAATAATAGCCAGCCGTCACAATAGAATATTTCAACGTTTTATTAGTTTTAGATACCTGTTCCCCTGAAATATTTAACGAAATGATATTTCTTGTATTGCTTATTAATCCAGCAATGATTTTACATAGGTTTCATATTGTCAGTAACCTTTTTAGGATAACTCTGGGCCAATAATAGCCAGCCGTCACGATAGAATATTTCAAAGTTTTATTAGTTTTAGATACCTGTTCCACTGAAATATTTAACGAAATGATATTTCTTGTATTGCTTATTAATCCAGCAATGATTTTACATAGGTTTCATTTTGTCCGTAACCTTTTTAGGATAACTCTGGGCCAATAATAGCCAGCCGTCACGATAGAATATTTCAACGTTTTATTAGTTTTAGATACCTGTTCCCCTGAAATATTTAACGAAATGATATTTCTTGTATTGCTTATTAATCCAGCAATGATTTTACATAGGTTTCATTTTGTCAGTAACCTTTTTAGGATAACTCTGGGCCAATAATAGCCAGCCGTCACGATAGAATATTTCAACGTTTTATTAGTTTTAGATACCTGTTCCCCTGAAATATTTAACGAAATGATATTTCTTGTATTGCTTATTAATCCAGCAATGATTTTACATAGGTTTCATTTTGTCAGTAACCTTTTTAGGATAACTCTGGGCCAATAATAGCCAGCCGTCACGATAGAATATTTCAACGTTTTATTAGTTTTAGATACCTGTTCCCCTGAAATATTCAACGAAATGATATTTCTTGTATTGCTTATTAATCCAGCAATGATTTTACATAGGTTTCATTTTGTCAGTAACCTTTTTAGGATAACTCTGGGCCAATAATAGCCAGCCGTCACGATAGAATATTTCAACGTTTTATTAGTTTTAGATACCTGTTCCCCTGAAATATTTAACGAAATGATATTTCTTGTATTGCTTATTAATGCAGCAATGATTTTATATAGGTTTCATTTTGTCAGTAACCTTTTTAGGATAACTCTGGGCCAATAATAGCCAGCCGTCACGATAGAATATTTCAACGTTTTATTAGTTTTAGATACCTGTTCCCCTGAAATATTTAACGAAATGATATTTCTTGTATTGCTTATTAATCCAGCAATGATTTTACATAGGTTTCATTTTGTCAGTAACCTTTTTAGGATAACTCTGGGCCAATAATAGCCAGCCGTCACAATAGAATATTTCAACGTTTTATTAGTTTTAGATACCTGTTCCCCTGAAATATTTAACGAAATGATATTTCTTGTATTGCTTATTAATCCAGCAATGATTTTACATAGGTTTCATTTTGTCAGTAACCTTTTTAGGATAACTCTGGGCCAATAATAGCCAGCCGTCACGATAGAATATTTCAACGTTTTATTAGTTTTAGATACCTGTTCCCCTGAAATATTTAACGAAATGATATTTCTTGTATTGCTTATTAATCCAGCAATGATTTTACATAGGTTTCATTTTGTCAGTAACCTTTTTAGGATAACTCTGGGCCAATAATAGCCAGCCGTCACAATAGAATATTTCAACGTTTTATTAGTTTTAGATACCTGTTCCCCTGAAATATTTAACGAAATGATATTTCTTGTATTGCTTATTAATCCAGCAATGATTTTACATAGGTTTCATTTTGTCAGTAACCTTTTTAGGATAACTCTGGGCCAATAATAGCCAGCCGTCACGATAGAATATTTCAACGTTTCATTAGTTTTAGATACCTGTTCCCCTGAAATATTTAACGAAATGATATTTCTTGTATTGCTTATTAATCCAGCAATGATTTTACATAGGTTTCATTTTGTCAGTAACCTTTTTAGGATAACTCTGGGCCAATAATAGCCAGCCGTCACGATAGAATATTTCAACGTTTTACTAGTTTTAGATACCTGTTCCCCTGAAATATTTAACGAAATGATATTTCTTGTATTGCTTATTAATCCAGCAATGATTTTACATAGGTTTCATTTTGTCAGTAACCTTTTTAGGATAACTCTGGGCCAATAATAGCCAGCCGTCACGATAGAATATTTCAACGTTTTATTAGTTTTAGATACCTGTTCCCCTGAAATATTTAACGAAATGATATTTCTTGTATTGCTTATTAATCCAGCAATGATTTTACATAGGTTTCATTTTGTCAGTAACCTTTTTAGGATAACTCTGGGCCAATAATAGCCAGCCGTCACGATAGAATATTTCAACGTTTTATTAGTTTTAGATACCTGTTCCCCTAAAATATTTAACGAAATGATATTTCTTGTATTGCTTATTAATCCAGCAATGATTTTACATAGGTTTCATTTTGTCAGTAACCTTTTTAGGATAACTCTGGGCCAATAATAGCCAGCCGTCACAATAGAATATTTCAACGTTTTATTAGTTTTAGATACCTGTTCCCCTGAAATATTTAACGAAATGATATTTCTTGTATTGCTTATTAATCCAGCAATGATTTTACATAGGTTTCATTTTGTCAGTAACCTTTTTAGGATAACTCTGGGTCAATAATAGCCAGCCGTCACGATAGAATATTTCAACGTTTTATTAGTTTTAGATACCTGTTCCCCTGAAATATTTAACGAAATGATATTTCTTGTATTGCTTATTAATCCAGCAATGATTTTACATAGGTTTCATTTTGTCAGTAACCTTTTTAGGATAACTCTGGGCCAATAATAGCCAGCCGTCACGATAGAATATTTCAACGTTTTATTAGTTTTAGATACCTGTTCCCCTGAAATATTTAACGAAATGATATTTCTTGTATTGCTTATTAATCCAGCAATGATTTTACATAGGTTTCATTTTGTCAGTAACCTTTTTAGGATAACTCTGGGCCAATAATAGCCAGCCGTCACGATAGAATATTTCAACGTTTTATTAGTTTTAGATACCTGTTCCCCTGAAATATTTAACGAAATGATATTTCTTGTATTGCTTATTAATCCAGCAATGATTTTACATAGGTTTCATTTTGTCAGTAACCTTTTTAGGATAACTCTGGGCCAATAATAGCCAGCCGTCACGATAGAATATTTCAACGTTTTATTAGTTTTAGATACCTGTTCCCCTGAAATATTTAACGAAATGATATTTCTTGTATTGCTTATTAATCCAGCAATGATTTTACATAGGTTTCATTTTGTCAGTAACCTTTTTAGGATAACTCTGGGCCAATAATAGCCAGCCGTCACAATAGAATATTTCAACGTTTTATTAGTTTTAGATACCTGTTCCCCTGAAATATTTAACGAAATGATATTTTTTGTATTGCTTATTAATCCAGCAATGATTTTACATAGGTTTCATTTTGTCAGTAACCTTTTTAGGATAACTCTGGGCCAATAATAGCCAGCCGTCACGATAGAATATTTCAACGTTTTATTAGTTTTAGATACCTGTTCCCCTGAAATATTTAACGAAATGATATTTCTTGTATTGCTTATTAATCCAGCAATTATTTTACATAGGTTTCATTTTGTCCGTAACCTTTTTAGGATAACTCTGGGCCAATAATAGCCAGCCGTCACGATAGAATATTTCAACGTTTTATTAGTTTTAGATACCTGTTCCCCTGAAATATTTAACGAAATGATATTTCTTGTATTGCTTATTAATCCAGCAATGATTTTACATAGGTTTCATTTTGTCAGTAACCTTTTTAGGATAACTCTGGGCCAATAATAGCCAGCCGTCACGATAGAATATTTCAACGTTTTATTAGTTTTAGATACCTGTTCCCCTGAAATATTTAACGAAATGATATTTCTTGTATTGCTTATTAATCCAGCAATGATTTTACATAGGTTTCATTTTGTCAGTAACCTTTTTAGGATAACTCTGGGCCAATAATAGCCAGCCGTCACGATAGAATATTTCAACGTTTTATTAGTTTTAGATACCTGTTCCCCTGAAATATTGAACGAAATGATATTTCTTGTATTGCTTATTAATCCAGCAATGATTTTACATAGGTTTCATTTTGTCAGTAACCTTTTTAGGATAACTCTGGGCCAATAATAGCCAGCCGTCACGATAGAATATTTCAACGTTTTACTAGTTTTAGATACCTGTTCCCCTGAAATATTTAACGAAATGATATTTCTTGTATTGCTTATTAATCCAGCAATGATTTTACATAGGTTTCATTTTGTCAGTAACCTTTTTAGGATAACTCTGGGCCAATAATAGCCAGCCGTCACGATAGAATATTTCAACGTTTTATTAGTTTTAGATACCTGTTCCCCTGAAATATTTAACGAAATGATATTTCTTGTATTGCTTATTAATCCAGCAATAATTTTACATAGGTTTCATTTTGTCAGTAACCTTTTTAGGATAACTCTGGGCCAATAATAGCCAGCCGTCACGATAGAATATTTCAACGTTTTATTAGTTTTAGATACCTGTTCCCCTGAAATATTTAACGAAATGATATTTTTTGTATTGCTTATTAATCCAGCAATGATTTTACATAGGTTTCATTTTGTCAGTAACCTTTTTAGGATAACTCTGGGCCAATAATAGCCAGCCGTCACGATAGAATATTTCAACGTTTTATTAGTTTTAGAAACCTGTTCCCCTGAAATATTTAACAAAATGATATTTCTTGTATTTCTTATTAATCCAGCAATTATTTTACATAGGTTTCATTTTGTCCGTAACCTTTTTAGGATAACTCTGGGCCAATAATAGCCAGCCGTCACGATAGAATATTTCAACGTTTTATTAGTTTTAGATACCTGTTCCCCTGAAATATTTAACGAAATGATATTTCTTGTATTGCTTATTAATCCAGCAATGATTTTACATAGGTTTCATTTTGTCAGTAACCTTTTTAGGATAACTCTGGGCCAATAATAGCCAGCCGTCACAATAGAATATTTCAACGTTTTATTAGTTTTAGATACCTGTTCCCCTGAAATATTTAACGAAATGATATTTTTTATATTGCTTATTAATCCAGCAATGATTTTACATAGGTTTCATTTTGTCAGTAACCTTTTTAGGATAACTCTGGGCCAATAATAGCCAGCCGTCACGATAGAATATTTCAACGTTTTATTAGTTTTAGATACCTGTTCCCCTGAAATATTTAACGAAATGATATTTCTTGTATTGCTTATTAATCCAGCAATTATTTTACATAGGTTTCATTTTGTCCGTAACCTTTTTAGGATAACTCTGGGCCAATAATAGCCAGCCGTCACGATAGAATATTTCAACGTTTTATTAGTTTTAGATACCTGTTCCCCTGAAATATTTAACGAAATGATATTTCTTGTATTGCTTATTAATCCAGCAATGATTTTACATAGGTTTCATTTTGTCAGTAACCTTTTTAGGATAACTCTGGGCCAATAATAGCCAGCCGTCACGATAGAATATTTCAACGTTTTATTAGTTTTAGATACCTGTTCCCCTGAAATATTTAACGAAATGATATTTCTTGTATTGCTTATTAATCCAGCAATGATTTTACATAGGTTTCATTTTGTCAGTAACCTTTTTAGGATAACTCTGGGCCAATAATAGCCAGCCGTCACGATAGAATATTTCAACGTTTTATTAGTTTTAGATACCTGTTCCCCTGAAATATTTAACGAAATGATATTTCTTGTATTGCTTATTAATCCAGCAATGATTTTACATAGGTTTCATTTTGTCAGTAACCTTTTTAGGATAACTCTGGGCCAATAATAGCCAGCCGTCACGATAGAATATTTCAACGTTTTATTAGTTTTAGATACCTGTTCCCCTGAAATATTTAACGAAATGATATTTCTTGTATTGCTTATTAATCCAGCAATGATTTTACATAGGTTTCATTTTGTCAGTAACCTTTTTAGGATAACTCTGGGCCAATAATAGCCAGCCGTCACGATAGAATATTTCAACGTTTTATTAGTTTTAGATACCTGTTCCCCTGAAATATTTAACGAAATAATATTTCTTGTATTGCTTATTAATCCAGCAATGATTTTACATAGGTTTCATTTTGTCAGTAACCTTTTTAGGATAACTCTGGGCCAATAATAGCCAGCCGTCACAATAGAATATTTCAACGTTTTATTAGTTTTAGATACCTGTTCCCCTGAAATATTTAACGAATTGATATTTCTTGTATTGCTTATTAATCCAGCAATAATTTTACATAGGTTTCATTTTGTCCGTAACCTTTTTAGGATAACTATGGGCCAATAATAGCCAGCCGTCACGATAGAATATTTCAACGTTTTATTAGTTTTAGATACCTGTTCCCCTGAAATATTTAACGAAATGATATTTCTTGTATTGCTTATTAATCCAGCAATGATTTTACATAGGTTTCATTTTGTCAGTAACCTTTTTAGGATAACTCTGGGCCAATAATAGCCAGCCGTCACGATAGAATATTTCAACGTTTTATTAGTTTTAGATACCTGTTCCCCTGAAATATTTAACGAAATGATATTTCATGTAATGCTTATTAATCCAGCAATGATTTTACATAGGTTTCATTTTGTCAGTAACCTTTTTAGGATAACTCTGGGCCAATAATAGCCAGCCGTCACGATAGAATATTTCAACGTTTTATTAGTTTTAGATACCTGTTCCCCTGAAATATTTAACGAAATGATATTTCTTGTATTGCTTATTAATCCAGCAATGATTTTACATAGGTTTCATTTTGTCAGTAACCTTTTTAGGATAACTCTGGGCCAATAATAGCCAGCCGTCACGATAGAATATTTCAACGTTTTATTAGTTTTAGATACCTGTTCCCCTGAAATATTTAACGAAATGATATTTCTTGTATTGTTTATTAATCCAGCAATGATTTTACATAGGTTTCATTTTGTCAGTAACCTTTTTAGGATAACTCTGGGCCAATAATAGCCAGCCGTCACGATAGAATATTTCAACGTTTTATTAGTTTTAGATACCTGTTCCCCTGAAATATTTAACGAAATGATATTTCTTGTATTGCTTATTAATCCAGCAATGATTTTACATATGTTTCATTTTGTCAGTAACCTTTTTAGGATAACTCTGGGCCAATAATAGCCAGCCGTCACGATAGAATATTTCAACGTTTTATTAGTTTTAGATACCTGTTCCCCTGAAATATTTAACGAAATGATATTTCTTGTATTGCTTATTAATCCAGCAATGATTTTACATAGGTTTCATTTTGTCAGTAACCTTTTTAGGATAACTCTGGGCCAATAATAGCCAGCCGTCACGATAGAATATTTCAACGTTTTATTAGTTTTAGATACCTGTTCCCCTGAAATATTTAACGAAATGATATTTCTTGTATTGCTTATTAATCCAGCAATGATTTTACATAGGTTTCATTTTGTCAGTAACCTTTTTAGGATAACTCTGGGCCAATAATAGCCAGCCGTCACGATAGAATATTTCAACGTTTTATTAGTTTTAGATACCTGTTCCCCTGAAATATTTAACGAAATGATATTTCTTGTATTGCTTATTAATCCAGCAATTATTTTACATAGGTTTCATTTTGTCCGTAACCTTTTTAGGATAACTCTGGGCCAATAATAGCCAGCCGTCACGATAGAATATTTCAACGTTTTATTAGTTTTAGATACCTGTTCCCCTGAAATATTTAACGAAATGATATTTCTTGTATTGCTTATTAATCCAGCAATGATTTTACATAGGTTTCATTTTGTCAGTAACCTTTTTAGGATAACTCTGGGCCAATAATAGCCAGCCGTCACGATAGAATATTTCAACGTTTTATTAGTTTTAGATACCTGTTCCCCTGAAATATTTAACGAAATGATATTTCTTGTATTGCTTATTAATCCAGCAATGATTTTACATAGGTTTCATTTTGTCAGTAACCTTTTTAGGATAACTCTGGGCCAATAATAGCCAGCCGTCACGATAGAATATTTCAACGTTTTATTAGTTTTAGATACCTGTTCCCCTGAAATATTTAACGAAATGATATTTCTTGTATTGCTTATTAATCCAGCAATGATTTTACATAGGTTTCATTTTGTCAGTAACCTTTTTAGGATAACTCTGGGCCAATAATAGCCAGCCGTCACGATAGAATATTTCAACGTTTTATTAGTTTTAGATACCTGTTCCCCTGAAATATTTAACGAAATGATATTTCTTGTATTGCTTATTAATCCAGCAATGATTTTACATAGGTTTCATTTTGTCAGTAACCTTTTTAGGATAACTCTGGGCCAATAATAGCCAGCCGTCACGATAGAATATTTCAACGTTTTATTAGTTTTAGATACCTGTTCCCCTGAAATATTTAACGAAATGATATTTTTTGTATTGCTTATTAATCCAGCAATGATTTTACCTAGGTTTCATTTTGTCAGTAACCTTTTTAGGATAACTCTGGGCCAATAATAGCCAGCCGTCACGATAGAATATTTCAACGTTTTATTAGTTTTAGATACCTGTTCCCCTGAAATATTTAACGAATTGATATTTCTTGTATTGCTTATTAATCCAGCAATGATTTTACATAGGTTTTATTTTGTCAGTAACCTTTTTAGGATAACTCTGGGCCAATAATAGCCAGCCGTCACAATAGAATATTTCAACGTTTTATTAGTTTTAGATACCTGTTCCCCTGAAATATTTAACGAAATGATATTTCTTGTATTGCTTATTAATCCAGCAATGATTTTACATAGGTTTCATTTTGTCCGTAACCTTTTTAGGATAACTCTGGGCCAATAATAGCCAGCCGTCACGATAGAATATTTCAACGTTTTATTAGTTTTAGATACCTGTTCCCCTGAAATATTTAACGAAATGATATTTCTTGTATTGCTTATTAATCCAGCAATGATTTTACATAGGTTTCATTTTGTCAGTAACCTTTTTAGGATAACTCTGGGCCAATAATAGCCAGCCGTCACGATAGAATATTTCAACGTTTTATTAGTTTTAGATACCTGTTCCCCTGAAATATTTAACGAAATGATATTTCTTGTATTGCTTATTAATCCAGCAATGATTTTACATAGGTTTCATTTTGTCAGTAACCTTTTTAGGATAACTCTGGGCCAATAATAGCCAGCCGTCACGATAGAATATTTCAACGTTTTATTAGTTTTAGATACCTGTTCCCCTGAAATATTTAACGAAATGATATTTCTTGTATTGCTTATTAATCCAGCAATGATTTTACATAGGTTTCATTTTGTCAGTAACCTTTTTAGGATAACTCTGGGCCAATAATAGCCAGCCGTCACGATAGAATATTTCAACGTTTTATTAGTTTTAGATACCTGTTCCCCTGAAATATTTAACGAAATGATATTTCATGTATTGCTTATTAATCCAGCAATGATTTTACATAGGTTTCATTTTGTCAGTAACCTTTTTAGGATAACTCTGGGCCAATAAAAGCCAGCCGTCACGATAGAATATTTCAACGTTTTATTAGTTTTAGATACCTGTTCCCCTGAAATATTTAACGAAATGATATTTCTTGTATTGCTTATTAATCCAGCAATGATTTTACACAGGTTTCATTTTGTCAGTAACCTTTTTAGGATAACTCTGGGCCAATAATAGCCAGCCGTCACGATAGAATATTTCAACGTTTTATTAGTTTTAGATACCTGTTCCCCTGAAATATTTAACGAAATGATATTTCTTGTATTGCTTATTAATCCAGCAATGATTTTACATAGGTTTCATTTTGTCAGTAACCTTTTTAGGATAACTCTGGGCCAATAATAGCCAGCCGTCACGATAGAATATTTCAACGTTTTATTAGTTTTAGATACCTGTTCCCCTGAAATATTTAACGAAATGATATTTCTTGTATTGCTTATTAATCCAGCAATGATTTTACATAGGTTTCATTTTGTCAGTAACCTTTTTAGGATAACTCTGGGCCAATAATAGCCAGCCGTCACGATAGAATATTTCAACGTTTTATTAGTTTTAGATACCTGTTCCCCTGAAATATTTAACGAAATGATATTTCTTGTATTGCTTATTAATCCAGCAATGATTTTACATAGGTTTCATTTTGTCAGTAACCTTTTTAGGATAACTCTGGGCCAATAATAGCCAGCCGTCACGATAGAATATTTCAACGTTTTATTAGTTTTAGATACCTGTTCCCCTGAAATATTTAACGAAATGATATTTTTTGTATTGCTTATTAATCCAGCAATGATTTTACATAGGTTTCATTTTGTCAGTAACCTTTTTAGGATAACTCTGGGCCAATAATAGCCAGCCGTCACGATAGAATATTTCAACGTTTTATTAGTTTTAGATACCTGTTCCCCTGAAATATTTAACGAAATGATATTTCTTGTATTGCTTATTAATCCAGCAATGATTTTACATAGGTTTCATTTTGTCAGTAACCTTTTTAGGATAACTCTGGGCCAATAATAGCCAGCCGTCACAATAGAATATTTCAACGTTTTATTAGTTTTAGATACCTGTTCCCCTGAAATATTTAACGAAATGATATTTCTTGTATTGCTTATTAATCCAGCAATGATTTTACATAGGTTTCATTTTGTCAGTAACCTTTTTAGGATAACTCTGGGCCAATAATAGCCAGCCGTCACGATAGAATATTTCAACGTTTTATTAGTTTTAGATACCTGTTCCCCTGAAATATTTAACGAAATGATATTTCTTGTATTGCTTATTAATCCAGCAATGATTTTACATAGGTTTCATTTTGTCCGTAACCTTTTTAGGATAACTCTGGGCCAATAATAGCCAGCCGTCACGATAGAATATTTCAACGTTTTATTAGTTTTAGATACCTGTTCCCCTGAAATATTTAACGAAATGATATTTCTTGTATTGCTTATTAATCCAGCAATGATTTTACATAGGTTTCATTTTGTCAGTAACCTTTTTAGGATAACTCTGGGCCAATAATAGCCAGCCGTCACGATAGAATATTTCAACGTTTTATTAGTTTTAGATACCTGTTCCCCTGAAATATTTAACGAAATGATATTTCTTGTATTGCTTATTAATCCAGCAATGATTTTACATAGGTTTCATTTTGTCAGTAACCTTTTTAGGATAACTCTGGGCCAATAATAGCCAGCCGTCACGATAGAATATTTCAACGTTTTATTAGTTTTAAATACCTGTTCCCCTGAAATATTTAACGAAATGATATTTCTTGTATTGCTTATTAATCCAGCAATGATTTTACATAGGTTTCATTTTGTCAGTAACCTTTTTAGGATAACTCTGGGCCAATAATAGCCAGCCGTTACGATAGAATATTTCAACGTTTTATTAGTTTTAGATACCTGTTCCCCTGAAATATTTAACGAAATGATATTTCTTGTATTGCTTATTAATCCAGCAATGATTTTACATAGGTTTCATTTTGTCAGTAACCTTTTTAGGATAACTCTGGGCCAATAATAGCCAGCCGTCACAATAGAATATTTCAACGTTTTATTAGTTTTAGATACCTGTTCCCCTGAAATATTTAACGAAATGATATTTCTTGTATTGCTTATTAATCCAGCAATGATTTTACATAGGTTTCATTTTGTCAGTAACCTTTTTAGGATAACTCTGGGCCAATAATAGCCAGCCGTCACGATAGAATATTTCAACGTTTTATTAGTTTTAGATACCTGTTCCCCTGAAATATTTAACGAAATGATATTTCTTGTATTGCTTATTAATCCAGCAATGATTTTACATAGGTTTCATTTTGTCAGTAACCTTTTTAGGATAACTCTGGGCCAATAATAGCCAGCCGTCACGATAGAATATTTCAACGTTTTATTAGTTTTAGATACCTGTTCCCCTGAAATATTTAACGAAATGATATTTCTTGTATTGCTTATTAATCCAGCAATGATTTTACATAGGTTTCATTTTGTCAGTAACCTTTTTAGGATAACTCTGGGCCAATAATAGCCAGCCGTCACAATAGAATATTTCAACGTTTTATTAGTTTTAGATACCTGTTCCCCTGAAATATTTAACGAAATGATATTTCTTGTATTGCTTATTAATCCAGCAATGATTTTACATAGGTTTCATTTTGTCAGTAACCTTTTTAGGATAACTCTGGGCCAATAATAGCCAGCCGTCACAATAGAATATTTCAACGTTTTATTAGTTTTAGATACCTGTTCCCCTGAAATATTTAACGAAATGATATTTCTTGTATTGCTTATTAATCCAGCAATGATTTTACATAGGTTTCATTTTGTCAGTAACCTTTTTAGGATAACTCTGGGTCAATAATAGCCAGCCGTCACGATAGAATATTTCAACGTTTTATTAGTTATAGATACCTGTTCCCCTGAAATATTTAACGAAATGATATTTCTTGTATTGCTTATTAATCCAGCAATGATTTTACATAGGTTTCATTTTGTCAGTAACCTTTTTAGGATAACTCTGGGCCAATAATAGCCAGCCGTCACGATAGAATATTTCAACGGTTTATTAGTTTTAGATACCTGTTCCCCTGAAATATTTAACGAAATGATATTTCTTGTATTGCTTATTAATCCAGCAATGATTTTACATAGGTTTCATTTTGTCAGTAACCTTTTTAGGATAACTCTGGGCCAATAATAGCCAGCCGTCACAATAGAATATTTCAACGTTTTATTAGTTTTAGATACCTGTTCCCCTGAAATATTTAACGAAATGATATTTCTTGTATTTCTTATTAATCCAGCAATGATTTTACATAGGTTTCATTTTGTCAGTAACCTTTTTAGGATAACTCTGGGCCAATAATAGCCAGCCGTCACGATAGAATATTTCAACGTTTTATTAGTTTTAAATACCTGTTCCCCTGAAATATTTAACGAAATAATATTTCTTGTATTGCTTATTAATCCAGCAATGATTTTACATAGGTTTCATTTTGTCAGTAACCTTTTTAGGATAACTCTGGGCCAATAATAGCCAGCCATCACGATAGAATATTTCAACGTTTTATTAGTTTTAGATACCTGTTCCCCTGAAATATTTAACGAAATGATATTTCTTGTATTGCTTATTAATCCAGCAATGATTTTACATAGGTTTCATTTTGTCAGTAACCTTTTTAGGATAACTCTGGGCCAATAATAGCCAGCCGTCACGATAGAATATTTCAACGTTTTATTAGTTTTAGATACCTGTTCCCCTGAAATATTTAACGAAATGATATTTCTTGTATTGCTTATTAATCCAGCAATGATTTTACATAGGTTTCATTTTGTCAGTAACCTTTTTAGGATAACTCTGGGCCAATAATAGCCAGCCGTCACGATAGAATATTTCAACGTTTTATTAGTTTTAGATACCTGTTCCCCTGAAATATTTAACGAAATGATATTTCTTGTATTGCTTATTAATCCAGCAATGATTTTACATAGGTTTCATTTTGTCAGTAACCTTTTTAGGATAACTCTGGGCCAATAATAGCCAGCCGTCACGATAGAATATTTCAACGTTTTATTAGTTTTAGATACCTGTTCCCCTGAAATATTTAACGAAATGATATTTCTTGTATTGCTTATTAATCCAGCAATGATTTTACATAGGTTTCATTTTGTCAGTAACCTTTTTAGGATAACTCTGGGCCAATAATAGCCAGCCGTCACGATAGAATATTTCAACGTTTTATTAGTTTTAGATACCTGTTCCCCTGAAATATTTAACGAAATGATATTTCTTGTATTGCTTATTAATCCAGCAATGATTTTACATAGTTTCATTTTGTCAGTAACCTTTTTAGGATAACTCTGGGCCAATAATAGCCAGCCGTCACGATAGAATATTTCAACGTTTTATTAGTTTTAGATACCTGTTCCCCTGAAATATTTAACGAAATGATATTTCTTGTATTGCTTATTAATCCAGCAATGATTTTACATAGGTTTCATTTTGTCAGTAACCTTTTTAGGATAACTCTGGGCCAATAATAGCCAGCCGTCACGATAGAATATTTCAACGTTTTTATTAGTTTTAGATACCTGTTCCCCTGAAATATTTAACGAAATGATATTTCTTGTATTGCTTATTAATCCAGCAATGATTTTACATAGGTTTCATTTTGTCAGTAACCTTTTTAGGATAACTCTGGGCCAATAATAGCCAGCCGTCACGATAGAATATTTCAACGTTTTATTAGTTTTAGATACCTGTTCCCCTGAAATATTTAACGAAATGATATTTCTTGTATTGCTTATTAATCCAGCAATGATTTTACATAGGTTTCATTTTGTCAGTAACCTTTTTAGGATAACTCTGGGCCAATAATAGCCAGCCGTCACGATAGAATATTTCAACGTTTTATTAGTTTTAGATACCTGTTCCCCTGAAATATTTAACGAAATGATATTTCTTGTATTGCTTATTAATCCAGCAATGATTTTACATAGGTTTCATTTTGTCAGTAACCTTTTTAGGATAACTCTGGGCCAATAATAGCCAGCCGTCACGATAGAATATTTCAACGTTTTATTAGTTTTAGATACCTGTTCCCCTGAAATATTTAACGAAATGATATTTCTTGTATTGCTTATTAATCCAGCAATGATTTTACATAGGTTTCATTTTGTCAGTAACCTTTTTAGGATAACTCTGGGCCAATAATAGCCAGCCGTCACGATAGAATATTTCAACGTTTTATTAGTTTTAGATACCTGTTCCCCTGAAATATTTAACGAAATGATATTTCTTGTATTGCTTATTAATCCAGCAATGATTTTACATAGGTTTCATTTTGTCAGTAACCTTTTTAGGATAACTCTGGGCCAATAATAGCCAGCCGTCACGATAGAATATTTCAACGTTTTATTAGTTTTAGATACCTGTTCCCCTGAAATATTTAACGAAATGATATTTCTTGTATTGCTTATTAATCCAGCAATGATTTTTACATAAGGTTTCATTTTGTCAGTAACCTTTTTAGGATAACTCTGGGCCAATAATAGCCAGCCGTCACGATAGAATATTTCAACGTTTTATTAGTTTTAGATACCTGTTCCCCTGAAATATTTAACGAAATGATATTTCTTGTATTGCTTATTAATCCAGCAATGATTTTACATAGGTTTCATTTTGTCAGTAACCTTTTTAGGATAACTCTGGGCCAATAATAGCCAGCCGTCACGATAGAATATTTCAACGTTTTATTAGTTTTAGATACCTGTTCCCCTGAAATATTTAACGAAATGATATTTCTTGTATTGCTTATTAATCCAGCAATGATTTTACATAGGTTTCATTTTGTCAGTAACCTTTTTAGGATAACTCTGGGCCAATAATAGCCAGCCGTCACAATAGAATATTTCAACGTTTTATTAGTTTTAGATACTCTGTTCCCCTGAAATATTTAACGAAATGATATTTCTTGTATTGCTTATTAATCCAGCAATGATTTTACATAGGTTTCATTTTGTCAGTAACCTTTTTAGGATAACTCTGGGCCAATAATAGCCAGCCGTCACGATAGAATATTTCAACGTTTTATTAGTTTTAGATACCTGTTCCCCTGAAATATTTAACGAAATGATATTTCTTGTATTGCTTATTAATCCAGCAATGATTTTACATAGGTTTCATTTTGTCAGTAACCTTTTTAGGATAACTCTGGGCCAATAATAGCCAGCCGTCACGATAGAATATTTCAACGTTTTATTAGTTTTAGATACCTGTTCCCCTGAAATATTTAACGAAATGATATTTCTTGTATTGCTTATTAATCCAGCAATGATTTTACATAGGTTTCATTTTGTCAGTAACCTTTTTAGGATAACTCTGGGCCAATAATAGCCAGCCGTCACGATAGAATATTTCAACGTTTTATTAGTTTTAGATACCTGTTCCCCTGAAATATTTAACGAAATGATATTTCTTGTATTGCTTATTAATCCAGCAATGATTTTACATAGGCTTTCATTTTGTCAGTAACCTTTTTAGGATAACTCTGGGCCAATAATAGCCAGCCGTCACAATAGAATATTTCAACGTTTTATTAGTTTTAGATACCTGTTCCCCTGAAATATTTAACGAAATGATATTTCTTGTATTGCTTATTAATCCAGCAATGATTTTACATAGGTTTTTGTCAGTAACCTTTTTAGGATAACTCTGGGCCAATAATAGCCAGCCGTCACGATAGAATATTTCAACGTTTTATTAGTTTTAGATACCTGTTCCCCTGAAATATTTAACGAAATGATATTTCTTGTATTGCTTATTAATCCAGCAATGATTTTACATAGGTTTCATTTTGTCAGTAACCTTTTTAGGATAACTCTGGGCCAATAATAGCCAGCCGTCACGATAGAATATTTCAACGTTTTATTAGTTTTAGATACCTGTTCCCCTGAAATATTTAACGAAATGATATTTCTTGTATTGCTTATTAATCCAGCAATGATTTTACATAGGTTTCATTTTGTCAGTAACCTTTTTAGGATAACTCTGGGCCAATAATAGCCAGCCGTCACGATAGAATATTTCAACGTTTTATTAGTTTTAGATACCTGTTCCCCTGAAATATTTAATGAAATGATATTTCTTGTATTGCTTATTAATCCAGCAATGATTTTACATAGGTTTCATTTTGTCAGTAACCTTTTTAGGATAACTCTGGGCCAATAATAGCCAGCCGTCACGATAGAATATTTCAACGTTTTATTAGTTTTAGATACCTGTTCCCCTGAAATATTTAACGAAATGATATTTCTTGTATTGCTTATTAATCCAGCAATGATTTTACATAGGTTTCATTTTGTCAGTAACCTTTTTAGGATAACTCTGGGCCAATAATAGCCAGCCGTCACGATAGAATATTTCAACGTTTTATTAGTTTTAGATACCTGTTCCCCTGAAATATTTAACGAAATGATATTTCTTGTATTGCTTATTAATCCAGCAATGATTTTACATAGGTTTCATTTTGTCAGTAACCTTTTTAGGATAACTCTGGGCCAATAATAGCCAGCCGTCACGATAGAATATTTCAACGTTTTATTAGTTTTAGATACCTGTTCCCCTGAAATATTTAACGAAATGATATTTCTTGTATTGCTTATTAATCCAGCAATGATTTTACATAGGTTTCATTTTGTCAGTAACCTTTTTAGGATAACTCTGGGCCAATAATAGCCAGCCGTCACGATAGAATATTTCAACGTTTTATTAGTTTTAGATACCTGTTCCCCTGAAATATTTAACGAAATGATATTTCTTGTATTGCTTATTAATCCAGCAATGATTTTACATAGGTTTCATTTTGTCAGTAACCTTTTTAGGATAACTCTGGGCCAATAATAGCCAGCCGTCACGATAGAATATTTCAACGTTTTATTAGTTTTAGATACCTGTTCCCCTGAAATATTTAACGAAATGATATTTCTTGTATTGCTTATTAATCCAGCAATGATTTTACATAGGTTTCATTTTGTCAGTAACCTTTTTAGGATAACTCTGGGCCAATAATAGCCAGCCGTCACGATAGAATATTTCAACGTTTTATTAGTTTTAGATACCTGTTCCCCTGAAATATTTAACGAAATGATATTTCTTGTATTGCTTATTAATCCAGCAATGATTTTACATAGGTTTCATTTTGTCAGTAACCTTTTTAGGATAACTCTGGGCCAATAATAGCCAGCCGTCACGATAGAATATTTCAACGTTTTATTAGTTTTAGATACCTGTTCCCCTGAAATATTTAACGAAATGATATTTCTTGTATTGCTTATTAATCCAGCAATGATTTTACATAGGTTTCATTTTGTCAGTAACCTTTTTAGGATAACTCTGGGCCAATAATAGCCAGCCGTCACGATAGAATATTTCAACGTTTTATTAGTTTTAGATACCTGTTCCCCTGAAATATTTAACGAAATGATATTTCTTGTATTGCTTATTAATCCAGCAATGATTTTACATAGGTTTCATTTTGTCAGTAACCTTTTTAGGATAACTCTGGGCCAATAATAGCCAGCCGTCACGATAGAATATTTCAACGTTTTATTAGTTTTAGATACCTGTTCCCCTGAAATATTTAACGAAATGATATTTCTTGTATTGCTTATTAATCCAGCAATGATTTTACATAGGTTTCATTTTGTCAGTAACCTTTTTAGGATAACTCTGGGCCAATAATAGCCAGCCGTCACGATAGAATATTTCAACGTTTTATTAGTTTTAGATACCTGTTCCCCTGAAATATTTAACGAAATGATATTTCTTGTATTGCTTATTAATCCAGCAATGATTTTACATAGGTTTCATTTTGTCAGTAACCTTTTTAGGATAACTCTGGGCCAATAATAGCCAGCCGTCACGATAGAATATTTCAACGTTTTATTAGTTTTAGATACCTGTTCCCCTGAAATATTTAACGAAATGATATTTCTTGTATTGCTTATTAATCCAGCAATGATTTTACATAGGTTTCATTTTGTCAGTAACCTTTTTAGGATAACTCTGGGCCAATAATAGCCAGCCGTCACGATAGAATATTTCAACGTTTTATTAGTTTTAGATACCTGTTCCCCTGAAATATTTAACGAAATGATATTTCTTGTATTGCTTATTAATCCAGCAATGATTTTACATAGGTTTCATTTTGTCAGTAACCTTTTTAGGATAACTCTGGGCCAATAATAGCCAGCCGTCACGATAGAATATTTCAACGTTTTATTAGTTTTAGATACCTGTTCCCCTGAAATATTTAACGAAATGATATTTCTTGTATTGCTTATTAATCCAGCAATGATTTTACATAGGTTTCATTTTGTCAGTAACCTTTTTAGGATAACTCTGGGCCAATAATAGCCAGCCGTCACGATAGAATATTTCAACGTTTTATTAGTTTTAGATACCTGTTCCCCTGAAATATTTAACGAAATGATATTTCTTGTATTGCTTATTAATCCAGCAATGATTTTACATAGGTTTCATTTTGTCAGTAACCTTTTTAGGATAACTCTGGGCCAATAATAGCCAGCCGTCACGATAGAATATTTCAACGTTTTATTAGTTTTAGATACCTGTTCCCCTGAAATATTTAACGAAATGATATTTCTTGTATTGCTTATTAATCCAGCAATGATTTTACATAGGTTTCATTTTGTCAGTAACCTTTTTAGGATAACTCTGGGCCAATAATAGCCAGCCGTCACGATAGAATATTTCAACGTTTTATTAGTTTTAGATACCTGTTCCCCTGAAATATTTAACGAAATGATATTTCTTGTATTGCTTATTAATCCAGCAATGATTTTACATAGGTTTCATTTTGTCAGTAACCTTTTTAGGATAACTCTGGGCCAATAATAGCCAGCCGTCACGATAGAATATTTCAACGTTTTATTAGTTTTAGATACCTGTTCCCCTGAAATATTTAACGAAATGATATTTCTTGTATTGCTTATTAATCCAGCAATGATTTTACATAGGTTTCATTTTGTCAGTAACCTTTTTAGGATAACTCTGGGCCAATAATAGCCAGCCGTCACGATAGAATATTTCAACGTTTTATTAGTTTTAGATACCTGTTCCCCTGAAATATTTAACGAAATGATATTTCTTGTATTGCTTATTAATCCAGCAATGATTTTACATAGGTTTCATTTTGTCAGTAACCTTTTTAGGATAACTCTGGGCCAATAATAGCCAGCCGTCACGATAGAATATTTCAACGTTTTATTAGTTTTAGATACCTGTTCCCCTGAAATATTTAACGAAATGATATTTCTTGTATTGCTTATTAATCCAGCAATGATTTTACATAGGTTTCATTTTGTCAGTAACCTTTTTAGGATAACTCTGGGCCAATAATAGCCAGCCGTCACGATAGAATATTTCAACGTTTTATTAGTTTTAGATACCTGTTCCCCTGAAATATTTAACGAAATGATATTTCTTGTATTGCTTATTAATCCAGCAATGATTTTACATAGGTTTCATTTTGTCAGTAACCTTTTTAGGATAACTCTGGGCCAATAATAGCCAGCCGTCACGATAGAATATTTCAACGTTTTATTAGTTTTAGATACCTGTTCCCCTGAAATATTTAACGAAATGATATTTCTTGTATTGCTTATTAATCCAGCAATGATTTTACATAGGTTTCATTTTGTCAGTAACCTTTTTAGGATAACTCTGGGCCAATAATAGCCAGCCGTCACGATAGAATATTTCAACGTTTTATTAGTTTTAGATACCTGTTCCCCTGAAATATTTAACGAAATGATATTTCTTGTATTGCTTATTAATCCAGCAATGATTTTACATAGGTTTCATTTTGTCAGTAACCTTTTTAGGATAACTCTGGGCCAATAATAGCCAGCCGTCACGATAGAATATTTCAACGTTTTATTAGTTTTAGATACCTGTTCCCCTGAAATATTTAACGAAATGATATTTCTTGTATTGCTTATTAATCCAGCAATGATTTTACATAGGTTTCATTTTGTCAGTAACCTTTTTAGGATAACTCTGGGCCAATAATAGCCAGCCGTCACGATAGAATATTTCAACGTTTTATTAGTTTTAGATACCTGTTCCCCTGAAATATTTAACGAAATGATATTTCTTGTATTGCTTATTAATCCAGCAATGATTTTACATAGGTTTCATTTTGTCAGTAACCTTTTTAGGATAACTCTGGGCCAATAATAGCCAGCCGTCACGATAGAATATTTCAACGTTTTATTAGTTTTAGATACCTGTTCCCCTGAAATATTTAACGAAATGATATTTCTTGTATTGCTTATTAATCCAGCAATGATTTTACATAGGTTTCATTTTGTCAGTAACCTTTTTAGGATAACTCTGGGCCAATAATAGCCAGCCGTCACGATAGAATATTTCAACGTTTTATTAGTTTTAGATACCTGTTCCCCTGAAATATTTAACGAAATGATATTTCTTGTATTGCTTATTAATCCAGCAATGATTTTACATAGGTTTCATTTTGTCAGTAACCTTTTTAGGATAACTCTGGGCCAATAATAGCCAGCCGTCACGATAGAATATTTCAACGTTTTATTAGTTTTAGATACCTGTTCCCCTGAAATATTTAACGAAATGATATTTCTTGTATTGCTTATTAATCCAGCAATGATTTTACATAGGTTTCATTTTGTCAGTAACCTTTTTAGGATAACTCTGGGCCAATAATAGCCAGCCGTCACGAATAGAATATTTCAACGTTTTATTAGTTTTAGATACCTGTTCCCCTGAAATATTTAACGAAATGATATTTCTTGTATTGCTTCATTAATCCAGCAATGATTTTACATAGGTTTCATTTTGTCAGTAACCTTTTTAGGATAACTCTGGGCCAATAATAGCCAGCCGTCACGATAGAATATTTCAACGTTTTATTAGTTTTAGATACCTGTTCCCCTGAAATATTTAACGAAATGATATTTCTTGTATTGCTTATTAATCCAGCAATGATTTTACATAGGTTTCATTTTGTCAGTAACCTTTTTAGGATAACTCTGGGCCAATAATAGCCAGCCGTCACGATAGAATATTTCAACGTTTTATTAGTTTTAGATACCTGTTCCCCTGAAATATTTAACGAAATGATATTTCTTGTATTGCTTATTAATCCAGCAATGATTTTACATAGGTTTCATTTTGTCAGTAACCTTTTTAGGATAACTCTGGGCCAATAATAGCCAGCCGTCACGATAGAATATTTCAACGTTTTATTAGTTTTAGATACCTGTTCCCCTGAAATATTTAACGAAATGATATTTCTTGTATTGCTTATTAATCCAGCAATGATTTTACATAGGTTTCATTTTGTCAGTAACCTTTTTAGGATAACTCTGGGCCAATAATAGCCAGCCGTCACGATAGAATATTTCAACGTTTTATTAGTTTTAGATACCTGTTCCCCTGAAATATTTAACGAAATGATATTTCTTGTACTGCTTATTAATCCAGCAATGATTTTACATAGGTTTCATTTTGTCAGTAACCTTTTTAGGATAACTCTGGGCCAATAATAGCCAGCCGTCACGATAGAATATTTCAACGTTTTATTAGTTTTAGATACCTGTTCCCCTGAAATATTTAACGAAATGATATTTCTTGTATTGCTTATTAATCCAGCAATGATTTTACATAGGTTTCATTTTGTCAGTAACCTTTTTAGGATAACTCTGGGCCAATAATAGCCAGCCGTCACAATAGAATATTTCAACGTTTTATTAGTTTTAGATACCTGTTCCCCTGAAATATTTAACGAAATGATATTTCTTGTATTGCTTATTAATCCAGCAATGATTTTACATAGGTTTCATTTTGTCAGTAACCTTTTTAGGATAACTCTGGGCCAATAATAGCCAGCCGTCACGATAGAATATTTCAACGTTTTATTAGTTTTAGATACCTGTTCCCCTGAAATATTTAACGAAATGATATTTCTTGTATTGCTTATTAATCCAGCAATGATTTTACATAGGTTTCATTTTGTCCGTAACCTTTTTAGGATAACTCTGGGCCAATAATAGCCAGCCGTCACGATAGAATATTTCAATGTTTTATTAGTTTTAGATACCTGTTCCCCTGAAATATTTAACGAAATGATATTTCTTGTATTGCTTATTAATCCAGCAATGATTTTACATAGGTTTCATTTTGTCAGTAACCTTTTTAGGATAACTCTGGGCCAATAATAGCCAGCCGTCACGATAGAATATTTCAACGTTTTATTAGTTTTAGATACCTGTTCCCCTGAAATATTTAACGAAATGATATTTCTTGTATTGCTTATTAATCCAGCAATGATTTTACATAGGTTTCATTTTGTCAGTAACCTTTTTAGGATAACTCTGGGCCAATAATAGCCAGCCGTCACGATAGAATATTTCAACGTTCTATTAGTTTTAGATACCTGTTCCCCTGAAATATTTAACGAAATGATATTTCTTGTATTGCTTATTAATCCAGTAATGATTTTACATAGGTTTCATTTTGTCAGTAACCTTTTTAGGATAACTCTGGGCCAATAATAGCCAGCCGTCACGATAGAATATTTCAACGTTTTATTAGTTTTAGATACCTGTTCCCCTGAAATATTTAACGAAATGATATTCCTTGTATTGCTTATTAATCCAGCAATGATTTTACATATTTTTCATTTTGTCCGTAACCTTTTTAGGATAACTCTGCTCCAATAATAGCCAGCCGTCACGATAGAATATTTCAACGTTTTATTAGTTTTAGATACCTGTTCCCCTGAAATATTTAACGAAATGATATTTCTTGTATTGCTTATTAATCCAGCAATGATTTTACATGGGTTTCATTTTGTCCGTAAACTTTTTAGGATAACTCTGCTTCAATAATAGCCAGCCGTCACGATAGAATATTTCAACGTTTTATTAGTTTTAGATACCTGTTCCCCTGAAATATTTAACGAAATGATATTTCTTGTATTGCTTATTAATCCAGCAATGATTTTACATAGGTTTAATTTTGTCCGTAACGTTTTTAGGATAACTCTGCTCCCATAATAGCCAGCCGTCACGATAGAATATTTCAACGTTTTATTAGTTTTAGATACCTGTTCCCCTGAAATATTTAACGAAATGATATTTCTTGTATTGCTTATTAATCCAGCAATGATTTTACATAGGTTTCATTTTGTCCGTAACCTTTTTAGGATAACTCTGCTCCCATAATAGCCAGCCGTCACGATAGAATATTTCAACGTTTTATTAGTTTTAGATACCTGTTCCACTGAAATATTTAACAAAATGATATTTCATGTATTGCTTATTAATCCAGCAATGATTTTACATAGGTTTCATTTTGTCCGTAACCTTTTTAGGATAACTCTGCTCCAATAATAGCCAGCCGTCACGATAGAATATTTCAACGTTTTATTAGTTTTAGATACCTGTTCCCCTGAAATATTTAACGAAATGATATTTCTTGTATTGCTTATTAATCCAGCAATGATTTTACATAGGTTTCATTTTGTCCGTAACCTTTTTAGGATAACTCTGCTCCCATAATAGCCAGCCGTCACGATAGAATATTTCAACGTTTTATTAGTTTTAGATACCTGTTCCCCTGAAATATTTAACGAAATGATATTTCTTGTATTGCTTATTAATCCAGCAATGATTTTACATAGGTTTCATTTTGTCCGTAACCTTTTTAGGATAACTCTGCTCCCATAATAGCCAGCCGTCACGATAGAATATTTCAACGTTTTATTAGTTTTAGATACCTGTTCCACTGAAATATTTAACGAAATGATATTTCTTGTATTGCTTATTAATCCAGCAATGATTTTACATAGGTTTCATTTTGTCCGTAACCTTTTTAGGATAACTCTGCTCCAATAATAGCCAGCCGTCACGATAGAATATTTCAACGTTTTATTAGTTTTAGATACCTGTTCCCCTGAAATATTTAACGAAATGATATTTCTTGTATTGCTTATTAATCCAGCAATGATTTTACATATGTTTCATTTTGTCCGTAACCTTTTTAGGATAACTCTGCTCCCATAATAGCCAGCCGTCACGATAGAATATTTCAACGTTTTATTAGTTTTAGATACCTGTTACACTGAAATATTTAACGAAATGATATTTCTTGTATTGCTTATTAATCCAGCAATGATTTTACATAGGTTTCATTTTGTCCGTAACC